>OX424503.1:24001934-25335912 GCA_949152395.1 Agrochola litura | reverse complement strand
TTCGAGACCTACAGAGGAGACAGGTGGTGTACGAGTATCGTCGATGTGACGGCATGCAGTCTGTCGCTGCTAGGCAAGGTCGAGGAGTGGCGAGTAGAAAGAAGTCTGACGACATCAGACCACAACGCAATCACCTTCTCGTTGCGCTTAGAAAAGGCCTTGGAACCCTTAAGGCCAATCTCGACGCGCATTTACAACACCAAGAAGGCTAAGTGGTCCGATTTCTGTGCGCACTTCAAGACTCGTCTGGCGGACAGAGACATTACATCAGCCGGAGTCTCGAGCATCTCGAACCCAGAGGATCTGGAGGAACTCATCACTGAATACACCCACACCATCCACCGCTCATGCGAGAAAGCGATCCCAAAACTGGGGTCGCCAAAACACGACGCCAAGCCCCCATGGTGGAATCCTTCTCTAGACCATCTCAAAAAAGACGCGCTGACGAAGAAGAGAAGGATCCGTAATGCAGCCGCAAGTCGGAAACACTTCACCATCCAGGAATACGTGCTGGCCAAAAACAATTACACCACAGCAGCAACGGAAGCAGCCACAGCAAACTGGAAGGAGTTTTGCTCGAAGCAGGACCGAGAGAGTATGTGGGACGGCATCTACAGGGTACTAAGGAAGACAGCCAGAAGACAGGACGACGCCCTCCTAAGAAATACCGCAGGCGAGACGCTCAGCCCCGAGCAGTCAGCGGATCTTCTGGCAAAAACCTTTTACCCCGACGACTCAACGGATGCCGAACAGCCCCACCACAGGAGCCTAAGGAAGCTGGCGGAGGAGAAAAACCCCCTGGGCCTGTCTGCCGACGATCCTCCCTTCACGACTGCGGAGCTGGAAATGGTTCTCCAGAACCAGAATCCGAAAAAAGCCCCCGGTCCTGACGGATTAACGGCAGACATTTGCACGGCAGCAATAAACTGTGATCGGGAAGTGTTCTTAGCGATAGCTAATAGGTGCCTGTCGCTGTCACACTTCCCGAAGCAGTGGAAAGTCGCCCATGTGTGCATCCTCCGAAAGCCAGGAAAGGACGACTATACCAGCCCAAAGTCGTACAGGCCAATAGGTCTGCTCTCGGTCCTAGGAAAGATCGTCGAGAAGCTCCTAGTAGGCAGACTGCAGCACCACTTCCTCCCAACACTACACACAAACCAGTACGGATTCATGCCGCAACGCGGAACCGAAGACGCCCTCTTTGCCCTAATGGGGCACTTACGAGCCGAAATCAAAGCCAAAAAAATCGTGCTTTTGATATCATTGGACATAGAGGGGGCCTTCGATAACGCGTGGTGGCCAGCACTCAAGCGACAGATGGTAGTCAAGAACTGTCCCAAAAACATCTACACTCTCGTCACCTCATACCTGGAAGACCGGAATATCAGGGTCAACTATGCCAGAGCGACTAGTGAGAAAGGTACCACAAAGGGATGCGTCCAAGGCTCAATTGCCGGTCCGACGTTTTGGAACCTGATCCTAGATTCGCTCCTACATAAGATGGCTAGTAAGGGAGTATACTGTCAAGCCTTCGCAGATGACGTTGTCCTGGTTCTCTCGGACCTCACAGCCGGTCCCCTGCAGCAATCAGCCAACAACGCGCTAGACATAGTATCGGAATGGGGCGTCCAAAATAAGCTACGTTTCGCCGCGCACAAGACCAATGCGATGGTGTTAACGAGAAAGCTGAAGTACGACGTTCCGGTACTCTACATGTCGGGCACGCCGCTGAACCTGGTCGAGGAGGTAAAGCTGCTAGGCCTCACAATAGACTCTAAACTCACCTTCAACGCGCACGTGTCGGCGATCTGTAAAAAGGCCGCAGACATCTACAAGCAGCTAGCATGCGCGGCAAAGGTGACTTGGGGTCTCAACACAGAGATAATTAGGACAATATATGTGTCGGTGATAGAGCCCATCGTGATGTATGCAGCGAGTGCGTGGGCCCCCGCAGCTGAGAAACTGATGACAAGAAATCAGTTTGACTCACTGCAGAGAGGCTTCGCGCAGAAGATCTGCAAAGCATACCGCACGGTATCTCTAACATCGGCACTTATTCTGTCAGGCCAACTCCCACTAGATCTCCGGGTAATCGAGGCAGCGACCCTGTTTAAGATCAGAAAGGGTCACTCCCAAGAGTTCATACCACCGGGCTGCGAGCTGGAGTGCAACGTGCCCCACTCCCAAAATCCCCACCCATCGCTACTCACGATAACAGAGTACGCACGCCTAGAGGACTTGACTCCCGAAACCCTGGAAACCCATCAAGTAATCGGTCCCCAAATATACACCGACGGCAGCAAGATAGAGGGGAAAGTTGGCGCTGCCCTAACTTGGTGGGAAAACGGGAAGGAGTCAACGTTCAACACCTTTGGCCTTGAACCCCACAACTCAGTCTTCCAATCGGAAATGTACGCTCTCTTCAGAGCTGCCAGGATGGCAAGAGAATCCAGGGCGGCCTCCGTAAGCATCTTAAGTGACTCAAGATCGTCGCTTGACCTGCTGCGGAGACCATCTGTCACTCACCACCTGGCACTTAAAATCAAGAGAAGCGTCCGCGAGACCAGAGAAGAGGGCAGAGAAGTGAGGTTCTTTTGGCTCAAGGCCCATGTGGGAACTGCAGGGAATGAGAGAGCGGACGAGCTGGCCAAGGAGGCAGCCCTTAATAATGCGACAGCCGACTACAACAAGGTCCCCGTATCGTTCGTGAGGAGGAAGATACGGGAAGAGACTATAAAGAAGTGGCAAGCGCGATACGAATCCTCGAGTACAGGAGCGGTCACAAAAGTGTTCTTCCCAGACGTCCTAGCGGCAAAAAGAACACTTAGAGACGCAGTTCTCACACCGGTCCACGTACAAGTCCTAACAGGACACGGAGGATTCTCAGCGTATCTCCACCGCTTCCATCTCAAAGATAGTCCCTCGTGCGTCTGTGACCCCGGTTGCGAAGAGACAGTCTGGCACCTGCTCTTCGAATGCCCACGATTCAGTCACGACAGAATAGAGCTGGAAGTAAAGATCGGAACCCAGCTAAGCCAGTCCATACTCCACACCATCATGGGGAGACCGGCTTCCAGAAAACTATTCTTGGCATTCGCGAGCAAAGTCTCCATAGTCGCAGCAGCGGCCAACAAAACGGACGCACCCTTGCGTAGTCGGAACCGACCACCATCTACGACCACAACAACAACCACAGCAAACTCCACAAAAACAACAACAACAACAACAACAACCACTCAAACCACACATACAAACATAACTCAACGACCAGCACCCGTGGCAGCACCAGCAGCAGCGATAGCACAAGCCAGCCTACAACCAGCACTCAACTCCATGTCCATCTCGGAGCTCCTGGCATGCGGGGGAGACGGATCCCCTGGCGTCAGACTGCGAGGCGTCGCCCTCTTCATGAACAGAGAAGGAGAGAGGCTAGGCATAAGCTTCTGCGTGGGCTCGAGCCGAGCTGGAGCCCGTATACATATCTCACCAGGCCTTGCCGCCCTGATCAACGGAAGCACCACCAAAACGAGCATGAAAGGCAGTAAGTACGCCGCACTGCCGCATATGGAAGTAGCCACTCACCGATGCCGCCTGGTGCGAGTCAAAGGAAAGACGATCGCACTACTCGAGTGGGGAGAGGAAACTCCATTTGCCCAAGCAAGCTCACTGCTTCAAAAGATCAGGGAGGTAGGAGAGTACATGGCAGTCACAGCCCGTACCATCAGCATCGACGCAATGATGATCGAGGGGGAAAGAGGAGACGTCGCAGATCGCTTCGGCTGTCTAAAAGCCTCAGAACATCATGAGGTAGTAGTGTATGAGGACAGAGGGGAAACTCTGAGTTTCCTCAAAGCCCCCAGACACCCAACAGCCAACGCGACGAGCTCCACGTCAGGCTCGATCACTCAAAGCGGATCAGAGAGGGCCCAGCAAAAAGCAGCCGCCGAAAAAGCTGCAAAGGAGCAGAGCAAAACCGCTAGCCTGGAGGACCGGGCCCGGTCGAGGAGTCGCCTGAAAGCCTTCGGCACTTTCCTCAACGCACTGCTCCCAAGCACCAGCCACGCATCACCAACAGCGATGGAGAGGTTCTTTAAAAGAAAGGTGAAAGAACCAACACCACAGAAGCCTACGCCTACAAGAGCCGACAAGGGGCAAGTCAGCCCGCCGACCCTCGCAATTAATTCGGGCACCACGGACCACGTAAAGAGCGCGTTCTTCGAGTACGTAGCAATCGTGAGAGCGACCAGAGAGGTCAATCTTATGACATGCAGGAAGATCCTGCAGACCTTCCAGAGAAACACAGAAGGACTGCTAAGGGTACTACTCGAGGAAGCAGAGGCGGCAGTGTACGACAACGTCACATCTGAAGTCATCAAAGGGGAAATGACGGGGTCGTACATGGCAGCCTACAGCGCGCAGAGTGGTTTCGTGACCCTGGACGAGGAGGAATCGGAGCGCTCAGGCAAAATCAAGTTTAAAACACCAAACGACGACCCGATAGTGGTTACCGCCAAATGTACCAAGATCATGCTGGACGATAAGATCCTCGAAATGGCACAGTCCATTTTGGGGACTTCAGACACCCTAGCATCACAGGAAAATTGGGCGGTACCCAGTATCAGGTGGGTCAACGGAGTTCCGGGTTGCGGCAAGACAACTTGGGTGGTGAAGCACTTCGATGGGGAGAAGGACGTTGTAGCCACCACGACGACCGAAGCTGCCAAAGATCTCAGGGAGAAGCTTGCGCACCGCTTAGGAGACCAAGTAAAGACAAAGGTGCGCACTATGGCCTCAATTTTAGCCAACGGGTTCAAGAAACAAGAGAAATGCTACCGCCTCACGGTAGACGAAGCTCTAATGAACCACTTTGGGGCCATAGTTATGGCAGTAAAGTTGTCTGGAGCAAGCGAGGTTGTCCTCATCGGAGATGTAAACCAGCTTCCATTTTTGGACCGAGAGAACCTATTCGAGTTAAGGTATACCCGTCCAAACCTGGTTGCTGGAATCACCCAAGAGTTGCTTTGCACACATCGCAATCCGATGGATGTGGCCTTTGCACTGAGCGAGATATACTCTGGTATATACTCCTCCAAGTCATCACTGTCGCGGGTCCACTCCTTGAGAGTGGAAGGTTACACAGGAGCGCAAATACCGAGCACCGCTCAAAACACCCTGTTCCTGGTTCACACGCAAGAGGAGAAAGCTACTCTTATGAGCCAGGGGTACGGGTCCGGTGAAGGGTCGCGCGTGTTAACCATCCACGAGGCTCAGGGGTTGACCTACGACAGCGTAATCATCGTCAACACGAAGTCCAGGAGGCTCCAGGTCCACGAAAGCATCTCCCACGCGGTGGTGGCGGTGTCGAGACATACTGTCAGTTGCGTCTACTACTCCGACGACGCCGACGACGCCACAGGCCGCTTTGCGAAGAGGGCGATGGATGCGCCTACCAAAACGGTCATCGACTACAACCTTAAGATGGCCATGAAACATCGAGACGCAGCAGTCGTGGAATCCCTACTCAGGCTAGCTAAATCCCTGGTCGTGATACACCGCCTCAGATAAGACTCCACAAACCAGACCTCATCCATATTCCCAACATACCAATACTAACCAATCCCAACCCTCCACGTACCACCAAAACAGAATCATGTAAAACTTCACGGCAGAGCGAGTCTGTCATGCTTACGTAAATGTCCCGCCGATGGTGGCGTTGCACGTCTGGTCGATCGGTTCCCTAAGAAATGGTTGAGCTGAACGGCGCAGATGTGTACGTCATATCCGTGAACGGCAGCCGTCGCCTGGGGCTGGTCGGCTCGCACTGCCATGAAGTTTCCATCAATCAATCCATCTAGTAAAATCTTGTTTTGTATAAAAAAAAAAAAAAAAAAAAAAAAAAAAAAATGTGTAACAGTAGAATTAGTAATGCCTGTCTTGTATAAAATTAATATATAAAAAAAAAAAAATAAAAAAAAAAACTAATAAGAAAAAAAAAAAAAAAAAAAAAAAACTAATAAGAAAAAAAAAAAAAAAAAAAAAAAAAAACTATATACATATGTATCGAATGGACTCACGTAGTTTTTAAGTAGTAGATAAGCTCAAGCCCAGAGTATTAACGGCAATTGTATTGAGAGTAAAATATGTAAACAACCAAAATTCGTAAACAAAAGCACGGACCACCATGTCTGTGGATTTATTGTAAGGAAGGAGTGTGGTTTTAGCCGGTAAGAGTCCGGCACTGCCCAGACTAGCTCATCTGTGAGTTAGTCTGGGCGTCCATGAGGATTTCCCACTCCTGCCGGAAAAAAAAAAAAAAAAAAAAAAAAAAAAAAAAAAAAAAACCTAACCTAACCTAACCTAACCTAACCTAACCTAACCTAACCTAACCTAACCTAACCTAACCTAACCTAACCTAACCTAACCTAACCTAACCTAACCTAACCTAACCTAACCTAACCTAACCTAACCTAACCAGTCTGTCTAACCAGGCGTTGGAGGAATGCAAGCAGCATACACTGGCTCTGTCGGAGCGTCTGCAAGAGGCCCCTCGCTACGTCGCAGGCCAGGGCCCAACTTTCGCAGAGATGGCTGCCGGCACAAAGCAGTACATCCAAGAGCCTCTTCACTCGGTGGTTGTATCATCTGTTGATGATCAGGACACCGGTGAAGAGGTTGTTGAGAAGCTCAGGACGGCGGTCAATGCCAGGAACGAAGGCACTAGAGTGGAACGGCTGCGAAAGGCGAGGGACCAGAAAGTGGTGGTCGGCTTCAGGACCAGAGAAGAGCTGACCAAGGTGACGGACCGAATAAGAAAGGCGGGCGGTCTGGTAGTGGAGGAGGTCAAGAACAAGGATCCACTAGTCGTCATCAAGGATGTCCTCTCCTGTCACTCTGATGTGGAGGTTACCAAAGCCCTGCAGCGGCAGAACACCCACCTGATCGGGGACATACCTGCGGAGGATTTGAGGTTGGGGGTGAAGTACCGTCGTAGGACGAGGAACCCCCACATGTGCCATGTCATCCTTCAGGTGTCCCCGACGGTTTGGCAGAGGCTGACGCACGCGGGTCGAGTGCACATCGACTTGCAGCGGGTGCGTGTGCTGGACCAGTCACCACTGATTCAGTGCACTCGCTGTCTGCGCTACGGCCACAGCCGTAAACTGTGCACGCAGCCCGCCGACCTCTGCACTCATTGTGGCGACCCTCACCTGCGAGCGGACTGTCCGTCACGGCAGGCAGCGGAGGCACCAAAATGTCACAACTGTGTTTTGGCCAAAGGGGACAGGAGTGACCACAACGCCTTTGACAGTGAGTGTCCAATACGCGTTAAATGGGACGCGTTGGCTCGCTTGTCGGTGGCGTATTGCTGAGGTCCATCCAGCGTTTCCCGGAATCAAGAACCACAACGGTACTGTGTTTAAAATTAACTTACAGAAACTCAAAATCACAAACAGTTTTAGAAACAAATTAAATTACAAAAATAAACAAGCAAATTGGAGTCAACTTCGTGAGAAGTTGGACCAATTAAAAACAGACACCAAATTTAATACATGCGAAATTCAAATCAAACTTACCGTACCGTTGTGTGTGAAGAAGCAGGACACCTTGAGAAGCCGCATCCAAAGCGCTGCACCAGTCCGGAGTGCGCAGATCGTCGAGCAGTACCTGAAACATAGACAAGCACAGGTTAAGAGCCGGATATGCCACTGTCAGAAAAAGGACAAACTAACCGTGAGAATAATAGCAGCTTTGAGTCTGCCAGAATTAACTAAATGTAAACAAGAAAAAGTTGTTATTAAATTAGAATTAAAAATAGATAAATTAGAAAATAAACGTATAGAATAAGAAAAATGTCTAAATGATATATTGTATATATATTAGCATAGCCATTATTATAAATATAGTTAAGATAAAGATAAAAATATCATAGGTTTTATTATACATTAGCATAGGTAGACTTAAAAAACAAAACAAACAAAAACATAAAATACAAAAATAATAAAGATAAATTAGAGCGTATTTTAAGGTAATATAATAAGGTATACTATAAGATAAGATAAGATTTATTATGTAGACTATGTTTAGATGTTAGCTGTTAAAAATAAGACCTGCTTAAATTAAGATATTAGGAAAATAGCAAGGTCACGAAAGCCTCCACTGAACTCTCCGCTTTGTAAAATCACTTTAACAAAAATAACGAATACAATAAGAACTGCACAATAAGGTCTCTGATTATGTCAGAGGGACACTGAGCAAAGGCAGGAGTGGGTTTTAGCCGGTAAGAGTCCGGCACTGCCCAGACTGGCTCACCAGTGAGTCAGTCTGGGCGTCCATGAGGATTTCCCACTCCTGCTAATAAAAAAAAAAAAAAAAAAAAAAAAAAAAAAAAAAAACCAGTCTGTCTTGAACCGCCGCCCGGAACGCCACGTTTTGTACCTGCTCCGTACTTAAAAAATCGAAAAAGTGGTAAATTGTTGCCGTACCCCTTTGTGATACATATCAAAAGTTGCGGAAAAGTGACGCGCGTGTGGTGGTGGTTAAAAGACTTTCCGGAGTGCAATAGAAAAAATTTTCCCTGTGAAAAAGTGAAAATTAAGTGAAATTTAAACATTAAAAGTGAAACGCTGCTCGATTTATCGCGGTGACATATACATTTTTCAGTGCCAAAAGATGCACACCAAGAGGCTCTAGCAAGAGTTTCAGTTCCAGATTTTTCCTGTGAAAACTCACGGAAATATTCAAAGAAATACAAAAACCACGTGGCCACGAGGTCACTCATCCAGTTGCGGCGGGCAGCATTTGACATCAGCATAACTTGGCAGACAATAGGACCAGTTGAAATCCATATCAAGCTTACTGAAAAGTTAAGTGGTATAGAAGTTATTGACATTTGGATTTTTGTTTTATTTTGTACATTTTCAATGTTAATTATTTCAAAAACTAAAGCGTTAGCACAGTGTTTTTAATATTGTTAAATTATTGTCTTTATTATTAGTATCAGTATCCGAAATTTCAGATTTTTACTGTAAAAAACCACAGTGTTATTTAATTTCTTAGTTAATGTCATTACATCACTCGATAGCAAAAAATAAAAATTCTTGTACAGCTTTGGCAGCTATTTCAGTGTATAGGCCGCAAAAATCCAAGTTTAGAGAGCCCAAACACGGATAATCTAGGTTGAATATAACCGAAGCTACAGCTATCGCAAATTTCTGGTGACGCCATCTTGGAAAACTTCATTTAAAGATATCTTAAGTCTCCTTGGTCACAAATTGCCTGTGTTTGGACTCTTTTGAACGGGCGTGGCGTGACTTGGAAGATTTATGACCGACTCTACAATTGTAGAGCAAAAAAGAAAAAATTAAAATAAAAATTTTACCATCGGGCAAATGCTCTACAGTTTAGAATTTGACGAGCTTACCACAGCTATCAAAACCGCATTCTTTTGCGATAAAAACTGACGCAACTACAAAATTTTTAAGTTTGGTGGCCATTTTGACCGCCATATTGGAAAAATTGAAACCTGTTTATCTCAGCCAGTTTTTGTCCTATCGAGGTGCGGTTTTTACATTCAGTTTCAAACATAGAGACCTTTGGTTTAAAGCGTAGAACAGACTCTACGTAGAGCTATTAAATGTTTTGATAAACTATATTATTTTTAATTAGGAATACTTTAGACCCTAGGTAGAAAGACTGGTTCTACGAAGAACAGGCAAAACTTGACTAAAATAAAAAACGGATAGAGTCTGTGACTCTACAACTATTATTTCTTAAATAGTTTAATTTTCCTTCGGACGCAACTAACTGACTATTTGCAGATATTTTTGTATAATTTCTGCAAAACTATTATATATAACTTATACAAACCTTATACACAATATAATTTTTATCGACTATTGTCAACACAACGTTTATTGACGTAATATTCACAAAGATCGACGTGTTCCTCTGGAAATGTTCGGGTATCGTACTCCTGCAAAAAAAGACATGGACGCTAAGAGAGACGAGGGCTATCCAAGCCCATCAAATGAGACAGAGAAGGCAGGCCCTTCTACAAAAAATATTGACCTGACTTCCAAAGTAAGGAAAAGTATAGGAGATTGGGAATCTGGAAGGTCAGAGGAAAAGACGGCATCCCCAAAGACACCATCAAAGACGGTCACGTTGGCCCCCTCGAAGCCAAAACCGAAGTCGCACCTACCACAGGAGAGAAAGGAGTTAGTGACGCGCTCCGCATCTGCCGAGGCTTCGAGTACATCACCGAAAACTGAAAACCCGAAATACGCAAACAGATTGGCTGAAGCGAAAGCTTGCTTGATCAAAGCTAAGCTGCACCTCGGCAACTCAAGAAATCTGAGAACAGATATCAAAGCAGAGGTCACTTATGCCATAGAACGGCTTTTTCAACTGGTCAAAGAAGGTGAAGCGGAAAAGAGCTCTGACAAAGGAATTAAAGCTTGCGTAGAACAGGAAAAGAGAGTTATAAAGGATACAAGAAAGGATAAAGAAGACAGCGAACTGATTAAGAAAATAGAAGAGCATGGAAGGCAGCTCGAAGAAAACCGTAAGGAAATGGAAAAATTAAAAAAAGTCATAGAGATAGAGCAAAAAATGAGAGAGGAAAGAGTGACTTACGCTAGTGTGGCAGCCGGTTCTCCAAGAAGGCAACACCTAGAGACAACGGCTATGCACTCAGTGGTAGTCACCTCAAAGGATGAGAAAGACACGGGGGAACAAGTGTTCGACAAAATACGAAAGGCCGTAAACGCCAAAGAAGAAGGAGTCAGAATAGATAAGATCAGGAAAGGAAGAGATAGAAAGGTGATAGTGGGGTGCAATACGCAGGAAGAGATCGATAGAGTCAAGGACAGAATAAATAGAGCAGGAACAGAACTAAACGTTGAGGAAGTAAGGAACAAAGACCCATTGGTGATCATACGTGGAGTTCTCCAATACAACACCGACGAAGATGTCCTTAAGGCTCTGCATTCCCAAAACCATCACATATTCAGGGGTGTTAGTGAGGAGAACGAAAGAGTGACAGTAAAATATAGAAGGAAGGCCAGAAACCCGCACACTGCGCACATCGTGTTGAGCGTATCGCCAATTATATGGAGCAGACTAACGGAAGTCGGCACAGTCCATATTGATATACAGCGGCTTAGGGTAGCAGATCAGTCCCCGCTTATACAGTGTTCGCGTTGTCTAGGATTTGGACACGGAAAACGAATCTGTCGCGAAGACCCAGTAGACTTGTGCAGCCACTGCGCGGGTCCACACCTCAGAACGAAATGTCCAGATTGGCTCACCGGGGTGGATCCGACATGCAGAAACTGTCTTAGGGCCAAGCTGGAACATGTGGGTCACGATGCGTTTAGTCCCGAGTGCCCGGTAAGAAAACGATGGGATACCCTAGCGAGATCCACCGTAGCGTATTGCTAAGGTGGTCACAGGTGAAAACGGGACATGTAGTGTAGGTGAAGGCAGACCCCACCAATATTGCGTGGCACAGGCAAATCTCCAGAAGTGCAAACTCGCCACAGCTGAATTAATAGTAGAAGCAGGTAAAAGGAAATGGGCGTTTGCAATGGTCCAGGAGCCATATATAGGTGGGATCGGAGAAATGAAGAGCTATCCAGGTACGCGAGTAGTGCAATGCGTGCGGAAAACCGAGAAGGTTAATAAAGCGGCAATCGTACTCTTTGATGATACTATAGACCTCACACAGTGCCCAACCTTGACAACTGAAAACTTCGCAGTGGCGAAGTTGAGGACAGGAGCATGGGAAATAGGAGTTGTGTCAGTGTACCTGGATGGTGGACAGCCTATCGAGCCAGACTTGGACCACATCAAGAAAATTGTGGAGGAGATTGGAGTCAGGGACGTAATGTTGGGAGGGGATGTCAACGCTTGGAACACGTGGTGGGGAAGTCGAGAAGCGGACCAGAGAGGGGAGGCTTTGGCAGGCATGCTGGATGAGTTAGGACTTCAGATCTTAAATCTCGGAACAACTCCCACTTTCGATGTCATCAGAGGAGGTCAAAGATATTGCAGCTGTGTGGATATAACTACATGTACAGAAGACATGCTTGGGCGGGTGGCAAACTGGAGACTAGCAGGAGACGTCACCACTTCAGACCACAGGGCAATCCTGTTTGAATTAAAACTGGAAAAATCAATAGGAATGGACATAAAAAGAACTACTAGAAAATATAATACAAAAAAGGCAAAATGGGTACAATTTTATGGGAAACTAAACCAAATCTGGGAACACAATAATCTAAACAAAACAGAAATAGACAGGATAGACTCAATAGGAGATTTGAACAAGATAACCGAAACATATACGGATGCAATAGGGGAAGCATGTGAAGGGACCATACCGACTGTCAACAAAAGACAGCAGACAGGATTGCCTTGGTGGACAGAGGAGTTGTCACAAATGAGGGAGGACGTCAAGAGGAGAAAGAGAAGAATCTCTTGTGCTGCACCGGGACGCCGAGAATTTGTAGTCAACTTGTATCTCACAGCAAAGGAAGAGTATAAGAAGAAGATGGAAGACACTCTGACAGCGAGCTGGAAAGAGTTTTGCGGAAAACAGGAGCGTGAAACTATGTGGGACAGTATATACAGGGTGATAAATCGCACAGCCACCAGGCAGGAGGACACACCGTTAGTGCAAGGAAATAGTGTTCTTAGCAGTGAGGAGTCAGCCAGGATGCTTGCAAAGACGTTTTATCCTGAGGATAAAACGCAGGACGACGATGAGGACCACAAACAAGTTAGAGAGTTGGCGAATAAAGTAAACGAAAAGACGGATGGTGAAACATACGATCCTCTATTCACAACGGAAGAACTGAAGTGGGCCGCATCTAGTTTTAACGCTAAGAAAGCTCCTGGGATCGACGGACTTACAGCGGACATATGCAGGGCCGCTATAAATTAATGTCGCCGCTATATATTAAATTAATGTTTAAGCTGCGGGACGAAGCAAAAAATAATTATCATAAGGACAAGTTAGACATTACAAAGAAATATTATTTAGATTTAAAAAAACAATCTGTTACTGCACTAATGCAGGAAAGGAAGGTATACTTTGATAGGCACATTAATAGTCAGATAAAAAACCCCAAAAAGCTTTGGAAAAATCTTAAATCAGATGTTTTTTCAGAACATAGTGAAGGTACGCTTCCCATGCAATTTAATGACCCAGACGAGATAAACAAGGCATTTCTAAATGTACCAGGACAGTGCATACTGAGCGCATCGCAACTATCATATTTTGAAACAAATAGATTTGGTGAAACTCAATTTGAGCTACGAAATGTAAATGAGGTAGAAATTTCGAAAATTATTAAGAGCTTGGGGACAAATGCTAAAGGGAGTGATGGAGTCAGTCTGGATATGATAATGTTAACGTTACCAACCACCCTTCAGGCTATCACTACAATGGTAAATAAGTCGATAGATACCCACACTTTCCCTGATTTGTGGAAGTGCGCTATTGTGCGTCCTTTACCCAAAATCGGCAACCCGACTACTTTTAAAGATTTACGTCCTGTTAGCATTTTGCCTTGTTTATCTAAAGTCTTAGAGAGGGTGGTTTATAACCAAATGTTGGAATATTTAGAAGCAAACAAGATGCTACCCGACCTTCAGTCTGGTTTTAGGAAGGGCCGTGGGACGGCCACAGCCCTCTCTGACGTAGTGGGGAATATCCTAGAGGCACGGGATAGGGGGGAGGGAACAATCCTTGCACTCCTGGATTTTTCACGGGCCTTCGATGCAATAAATACCACACTGTTACTTTCCAAGTTGGCCTATTACGGTTTTTCAACAGAAACAGTACAGTGGTTTGCTAGCTACTTGCAAAATAGGTCACAGCTCGTTGAAATCCAGAAGGAGGATGGATCAAAGATGTCTTCCCCCCCTCGTCGGGTGTCACGTGGTGTGCCTCAGGGATCAATTTTAGGGCCCCTTTTATATATACTTTACAGTGCAGACATTATTAAATCATTTCGGCATTGCAGGTATCACATGTACGCAGATGATATCCAATTATATATAAGTTTTAAACCAGTTGACATATTAGAGGCAGTGGAAAAAATTAATGACGATCTGGAGAGAGTGATGGTATGGTCAGACAATAATTCACTGGTATTAAACCCATTGAAATCTAAATTTATGGTTTTAGGAAGTAGGAAGATGATCAGTGCAATACTGTCAACCAAGCCAGAAATTGTTGTCAGGGGGGAAAAAATAGATAGGGTAGAGATAGCATGCAACCTTGGGTTAACCATGGATCCGGAACTACGATTCGAGAAACACATCAGTAACTCCATGAGGAATTGTTTTTATAGATTGAAGCTCCTATATTCAATTAGAGACTATCTGAGTGTTGATCTACGGAAACAATTAGTGGATAGCCTAATTTTATCAAGACTTAACTATTGT
Source organism: Agrochola litura (assembly GCA_949152395.1). Classification (NCBI taxonomy): domain Eukaryota; kingdom Metazoa; phylum Arthropoda; class Insecta; order Lepidoptera; family Noctuidae; genus Agrochola; species Agrochola litura. The sequence continues at coordinate 25,321,458 of OX424503.1, read as the reverse complement.
GATACCGTGTATGGCCCGTGCCTGTTGGCAAGAACAGAGAAGCTGATACAACATATTCAAAATGCATGTACACGGTTTTGTGTAAAGATACCTCGTAGAAGTCATGTCACTCCTTTTATAAACGAAAATAATATTTTGAAAATGGCTGCTAGGAGAAAGTTACATATGGCTAGTTTACTTTTTGGAGTAGTGACAACACAAAAACCACACTACCTGTTTGAGAAGTTGATCTGGAGGCAGAGCAAATATGAACCACGTTTTTCTACCGAACCTCTTTGTACATCAACACATAGGACCGCAGCATTCAGGGGGAGTTTCAGATACGCTGCCACGCACTGTTGGAATAACCTTCCTCCACCAGTTAGAGTCCTGAGAACAAAAAGGCATTTTTTGAGTATTTTAAAGAAAATGTTTATGCAGATACAACAATCCACATGATTTTAGAACTGGAACTAGAAACAATAGTTGCTATTATTGGACTTACCTTATGGGTCAGGGCCTACGGGCAATGGATATGGCTTTCCAACAGTGTGAGTGGCCTCTGTCTGATTCCTCCCAGTTTATGTCCGGTCTGTGTTATTGTCACGGGAGGAATGGCAGTCCTTAGTCATCTGGGGCGTATTTGCTGTGTCTTTCCGAGGCTGCATTGTCTAGGTGGGACAATGGGTAGGTATAAGTCGATGGTGTTGCGAGGATTGCCAATTTTATTTAATGTAAGGCTTGGTTTCGGTTTGAATTTGATTGGTAAAGCAATACAAATACCTATTGTAATACTTACCATTACGATTAGGAGGCTTGGAAGGTGGTTTGGTTTTCCATTTCTTTGTGTCGGTGGATCTTGCTCCTTTCATCGATTTACATCGAGCTCCTTCGCACATCGAAGGATCGACGTCCCATTCAGTCCACTAAAATAATAAAAGAATCCTAATAACATTTTTTCAATTATGAATAAAGCATGGTTGTCACTCGCCAACGCCATGCTTTTTGCAAATGGCCGCCATGCCATCGATCGAAATTCCCATGGTGCTTGCAATTATATTTACCTACTAAAATGTTGGATTTGGGAAGATACACCACATAATGACTTTATTTTATTTTTATTTTCATTGAAATTATTATAACTCTCAGTTTTCTCTTTTGTTTATTTCTTTTATGTTACGTTTAGTTATAGATCTTACCTAAGTATTTAAGTACTATAGTTTTTTTTGATTGTTACTTTAATATACATATTATGTTCAGATAAATTCACACTCATTTCCGTAATAAATTTTGCTTACCTGATATTTATTGTCACATAGGGGGACGTCATTACGTCATTCGCGAGGTTTTTGCTGAAAATCAGCGCCGTAACCTTAGGTTCGTCCGAAGTTGCGGCATTTCGCTGAGCATGACCTATTCTTGCACAGATACGACGCACAGATTAATTGTTCTTGTTATTGTTGTTCACTTGTTACAGAAAATGTCTACTATTCCACTCAGCAATCGGCATTTTGTTTATGTTTTGAATGTTTGTTGTTTTCATTTATGCAAACAAAATTGTAAATTGTCTTTGGTATCTGGCCTTGACATAAGAAATAGACAATTTTTTTTTGAACTTTTTATCACTTTTCGAACCTGAATACGAGGCTTTTGGCTTTTGGTGAATGTAGGATTATTAAATTTTATGATTTATGTATTTTTTTTTTTTGTGTAATGTGCGTTTATTTTGTGCAGAATAAACAATTTTTCTTTCTTTCTTTTTCTTTCTATAACACACAACCCGCAACTATTCCTGGCAGTATTAAACAGATGTCTTAGCCTGTCCCACTTCCCGACTATCTGGAAGGAGGCAGTAGTCGTAGCCCTCAGAAAACCTGGAAAAGATGATTATACACACCCCAAAGCATACAGGCCGATTGGGCTATTGCCTGTACTGGGTAAGATCCTGGAGAAGATGCTGGTACGTCGCATTAGGTGGCATATTCTACCCGAGGCAAGCAGGAGTCAGTATGGGTTCATGCCGCAGCGCAGCACTGAGGACTCCCTCTATGACCTGATAAAACATATTCGACTTAAACTAAAAGAGAAGAAGATCATTGTTATCGTTTCGTTGGACATAGAGGGAGCCTTCGATAGCGCCTGGTGGCCGGCTATGAAATGCCGACTTGCAGAAACAACATGCCCGGTGAACCTGCGACGTCTAGTAGACAGCTATTTGAGCGGCAGGAAAGTGAGGGTTAGGTATGCAGGAGCGGAACACATACAGGAAACAAGTAAAGGTTGCGTACAAGGCTCTGTAGGGGGCCCTACTTTCTGGAATTTGCTCCTTGATCCCCTGCTCAAAGAACTGGAAAAACGAGGCGATTACTGCCAAGCCTTCGCAGATGATGTGGTACTGATTTTCTCGGGTGACGCAGCACTTGATGTCCAGAGGCAGGCGAATGTGGCCCTCGCACACGTACAGAAGTGGGGTGTCAAAAACAAACTTAGGTTTGCACCGCACAAAACAAAAGCCATGGTCATCACAAATAAACTAAAGTATGACACACCACTTCTGAACATGGGCGGGGAGGGCATTGCCATGTCTCGGGAGATCAAAATATTAGGTCTCACAATTGATGATAAATTGACGTTTAACGCTCACGCCTCGAACGTATGTAGGAAGGCGCTAAATTTATATAAGCAGCTGGCAAGAGCCGCAAAAATCAGTTGGGGCCTGAAACCCGAGATAATCAGGACCATATACATCGCAGTAGTGGAGCCAGTTATAATGTACGCAGCAAGTGCTTGGGCACCAGCTTCAAATAAAGTAAGTTTGAAGAAGCAGCTCAATGCGGTTCAGCGTGGGTTTGTGCAAAAAATCATCCAAGCGTATAGGACAACTTCGTTAAACTCGGCCTTGTTACTCTCCGGACTGCTTCCACTGGATCTCAGGATACGGGAAGCAGCCTCGTTTTATGAAGAAAAAAGAGGATATTCGCGGAGAGTGACAGGAGACCGAGAAATTGAGTTACCGGTCCCACATATACAAATACCACACCCTGCAGACCAGATCGGTATACAGTTTGAATGCGTGGTGAACGGTGCAGAAATGGACCAGCGAGGACTTAGTAACCCAAAGATTTTCACCGACGGAAGTAAAATTGAGGGCAAAGTCGGTGCAGCATTGTGCCTCTGGGAAAATGGGATTGAGGTCAAAGCCCAAAAGTTTAAGTTGGACAAGTTCTGCACTGTTTATCAGGCCGAGCTATTAGCTCTGCATAAAGCCTCCGAGCTGGCCTTGAAACACACATCTCCAGTTGTCGAAGTATACTGCGACTCCAGGTCAGCCCTGGAAACGGTGACTCAAGGCGTTTCCCTCCATCCACTCGCATTTAAAATCCGGAAGAACATCCAGAAACTAACAAATTGCGGTAAAACCCTTGAATTGTTCTGGATCAAGGCTCATGCAGGATTGGAGGGGAATGAAAGGGCTGATGAATTGGCAAAAGAGGCAGCATTAGGGAAAAAATCAAGACCAGATTACGATCTGTGCCCGTTTTCATTCGTCAAGCGACAAATCCGAATGGATTCGCTTGACGAATGGAACACGAGATACCGGTCGGGGGAAACTGCATCAACCACCAAAATCTTCTTTCCTGACGCAACCACGGCCTATAAAATTGTACGTAAATTGAAAGTTGATCCCCTAGTAACACAAGTGCTGACGGGACATGGCGGGTTCTCTGAGTATTTGAACCGTTTCAAGTGCAAGGAGAGTCCGGCATGTACCTGCGACCCTGAAAAGAAGGAAAGCGTGCCGCACATTATAATGGAGTGTCCCATATTTGGACAAGACAAGTATAATTTTGAAGTAGAAACTGAAGTTAGCATCAATTTAGAAAACATACCAAAAATAATAGAAAACAAACAAACACGACAAAAGTTTTTAAAATACTGCAAAGAAATAGCTGCCAAAGTTGTAAAAAGGAACAAAGTATAAAGATATACATTCAAGTATTGTAAGAATATATTGGAAAGTAATCAATGTAAGAGTAAAAGTCAACACCTGTTAGAAAGTAAAATAAGCTATCTTTGCATTAGAAATAAAAATAAGGATTTTAAGAATATGTAGGTATAACTAAAATAAATGTAAAACTAGGATAAGTTAAAAATTCTGTACCATGATATTTTATTAATGAAATGTAAAAAAAGGTCTCTGATAAATCCACGTCAGGGGAAACACGCAACGCCCTGTGATGACGGGTGTTTATTAAAAAAAAAAAAAAAAAAACCTAACCTAACCTAACCTTTTTTTTTTTTTTTTTTTTTTTTTTTTTTTTTTTTTTTTTTTTTTTTTTTTTTTTGTCGCTGAGAAATGCATTACGCATCCCCGCTCGTGGGGGACGAGTCGGGGTATGTGGGACTCCTGTCGGTAATGACAGTATACCCACTAAAACTCAGCGGTGTTCCCACATCGCCGTGATGGGAGGGCCATGGGAAACCGGCTCAGCCTTTACTTCCACAACCCTCCCGGCGCATGCCCGCCTAGCTGGCGGGCCCCGCATGCCCCCCAGGCTGGGGGGCTACGGGAATGGCCGGGAACACCTGGCCATTCCCGTCCGACACTGGTGGATGCCTGTGCAATACAGGCAAGGGTGCCCCCGCACCCGTTGCCTGCTGGCCTCCACCTGGGAGGAGTCGGAGATGACTGTCAAACTGACGTCTTCTTCGACCCCTCCTCCGCCTTCGGAGCGGCGCCGCGTCAGGATCGTCTTCCCGCGCGCGCTCCGCTGCCTCCTTCTGAGACATGACGAGTTCGCAGAAGGAGGCGACTGCCGCCCAGGACCTCTCATCCCTCAGCATGGCGTTAACCAAGCCGGGGAGTGAGAGGTCCGGTCCGATCACCGCGACGAGACTGCGGCGCGGCTCGGACCACGACGGGCACACCTCGAGGGTGTGCTGGGCCGCGTCCTCCGCCGCGCCACAGTGGTGGCACGACGGCGTCTCCTCCCGTCCTATTCGGTGCAGGTACGATCCGAAACAACCGTGTCCGGACAGCACCTGCACCAGACGGAAGGAGAGGAACCCATGCGAGCGCTCGAGCCAGTCTCGCAGGACTGGCCTAATCGCGTCGAGGGTTCGGCGGCCGAAGGCTGCGATGGCGAGGTCGTCCGTCCAATGGATGACGATGGCGTCCCTCGCCTCCCGTCGGACTGCCTCCCGCTCTTCCGGGGCTGGGCGTTCTCCTCTCGCCCACCGCCCTGCCGTCCATTCATATACTCTGGCGAGCACCCACGCCTCAAGTTCCCAAGGAGGGGTGCTGGCCAGAGCACATGCTGCCGCAAAGCCCACCGTGCGATGGGCCCGCGCCACCCGCTGGGCTATGGCCCTTTGGGGTGCCCGCAAGGCGGCGGCGTTTTCTCTTCTTTGGAGTGATTCCTCCCAGATGGGAGCCCCGTAGAGGGCCATACTCCTCAAGATGCCGGCGTAAAGTTGCCGGCATCGCACGCTGGGCCCCCCCAAGTTGGGAAGCAGCCACGAGAGTGCGCCCGCGGTCTTCAGCAGGCGCGACGACCGCCCGCTAAAATGCGGACCGAAGCGCCACCTGCTGTCGAGTACAAGGCCCAGATATTTCATCTGGGCCTTCACCTCAATTCTGACGCCCTCCACGAAGATGTGGGCGTCAGGTGGGGGACGCTGCCGAGGGCCGTGGAAGAACACGGCCTCGGTCTTGTGCAGCGCCACCGTTAGACCTAGGCGGCGGATCCGCCCTGCGACCAAGGAGCCACCCGCCGAGGCCAAGTTGGCCGCCTCCCTGAAACTCTCCCCCCGGGCGGTGAGGAGAGTGTCATCCGCATAGCAGACGACACTCGTGCCTCGGAGGAGAGTTCCCCGCAAGAGCCAATCATAACCGACGTTCCAGAGGAGAGGTCCTAAGACTGACCCCTGTGGAACGCCGGCCTCAACGGCGTACCGCCGGACTTGGCCAGTCCTATTTACCAGGAGGATCGCCCGATCCTCCAGGTAGTCGGCCAGCAGCCTGCGCATGTATCGAGGCACTCCGTGGAATCGGAGTGCCTCTAGGATGGTGGAGTGGGGAACGGAGTTGAAGGCATTCGCTATGTCGAATGACACAGCCAACAATCCGTCCCCCGCTTCCATCGCCTCCTTCACCTGGCCCTTAAGGCAGGCCAGCGCATCCACCGTGGAACGCTCAGCCCGAAAACCGAACTGAGCGTCCGACAAGTCCGGCCCGATACTCCGCAGATGGCTCTTTAGGCGGGCAGCGATTATCCCCTCGAACATTTTGCTGACCTCATCGAGCAGAACGATGGGCCGGTATGCCGAGGGGGAATCAGCTGGGCGGCCCTCCTTGCGAAGGAGGCACAACTGCCCCTCCTTCCACGGTTTCGGGAACCTTCCAGACGCAAGGCATGCGCTGAAGAGGTCCCGGAACCTCTCCTCCATTTGAGTGGCAGCGATCGCCACCACTTTTGCCGGAACACCGTCGGGGCCCGGAGCTGTCTTCTTGGCGCGGATATGGAGAATCGCCGCGCCAAGTTCCGACTCCGTAACAGGAGGGGCCTCCTCTTCTTCCTCAGCTGGCGGAGCTATCCCCCGTGGTGGGTCCATAACTGGCGAAGTGAAGTTGTCCCTGCACGGGAACAGGGACTGAACCACCCCATCCAGAAATGAGGGCTCCAGGGTCTCGGCCACCGGGGGACCAAAGGGGCGCAGTTTGTTGCGTGCCGCCTTATAAGGTCTCCCGTAGGGGTCGTTGTCGAGACCCTCCAGCAGCTCTGCTCTCGCCGAGTCTCTGGCGGCGGCGATGGCCCGATCGAGGACCATTTTTGCCTCCGTGTATACCTCATAGAGGTGGTCCTCGTCGGCCAGATCCCGTCGACGCCGCCGCCGTCTCCGCGTGTAGGCCCTCCTTGCCTCCACACACGCTGCTCGAAGCCCCGCCAGCTCCGCCGACCACCAGTACACGGCGCGTTTGGGTAGTGGTCGGTGAGACCGAGGCATGCTGGAGTTGCATACCTCGGTCAGAGAGTCCCTCAGGTGCCCCGCCACTGTATCCACATCCAGGCCGGCGGAAGGCGGCGAAAGCCAGTCCTGGACGAACGCCGCCTCCACCGCTGCCTCCCTGTCCAGGCGGGCAAGAGCCCACCGTGGGAACGGTGATCGCACCGAGAGGGGCTGCGTCTCTCCAGGGCCACTGGTGGAGATGTCGAACCGCACGTAGCGGTGGTCCGACATAGTCTCCACCAGGTCCACCCGCCAGTTCAACACGCGCGCGGCCAACGCAGGGGTGGCAAAAGTGACGTCCACTATTGAGCCACCCTGCCGCCGCACGCATGTCTGGACGCTTCCTCTGTTCAGGAGGGAAAGTCCAGAGGAGGCTGCCCACATCTCCACTGCCCGCCCGCGTGCGTCGGTGGCCGGGTTGCCCCAAGTCACCGACTTGGCATTCAGGTCTCCCAGTACGGAGACCTGACGCGGCGCCACCCTGCCGACCACAGCGGCCAGGACTCCGAGATAGTTCTCGAAGTCCTGAAGAGGGCGGTTTGGGGAGAAATAGACGCCTACAAGAGCTAAGTCTCCCCACGCGGCGGCCACGTATCCCGGTCCCCTCTCTAATAGTGAGAGGGGAGGGGAGTCTGTGGTAGACCGCGCTGCCAGTGCCACCGAGTCGTCCTCGTCACCCAGCCAGCTGCCGGGGATTGAGTAGGGCTCGGCGACCACCGCTACGTTCACCAACCACTCGGCCATGACCTGCACCACCAGGTCCTGGGCCGCTCTGCAGTGATTGGTGTTCGCCTGGAGGATGCGGTAGTCGGAAACCATTATTCCGACATCGCACCTGTCCCCTCAGCTACCGCCGCTGGAGCTACAGCGGCGACGACGACGGCAGCGGCGTTAGCAACAGGGCGAACCTGCGCTGGCACTATGCCTTTCCTCACGGGGGGCTTGCAGCTCCTGCCCATCATCCTGTGGTCCGCGGGGCGGCCACTGGCGGCACACGCCGCGCAGTGTGGTGCGGTGGCGGCGTGGCAAGCGGCACTCTTGTGTCCCTCCTGTCCGCATTGGAAGCATGTGTCTCCCCAGTCGAACTTGGAGGGACACGTGGCTCGGGTGTGGCCGAACCCGAAGCACTTGAAGCAGCGAACAGGCTGGTCTTCAAGCGGCCGGACTACAGCCGTGCTGAACCCCACAAGCAGCCGTCCCTTGGTTGTAGCAAGGACGGCCCCAGCCGCGGCGACTGGGCACTCAACGCGGATGACGCCCAAGCCACGGCGGCCGAGCCTGATGGCTCCACCCTTCACCGCGCCAGCGTCGCAGCCTCCAGTCGCCGCGACGGCCGCTACCACATCCTCTTTGGTGACCGAATCATCCAGATCGGCCACCTCCAAGGCTGCGGTCTTAACGGGCCTGACGACCGTTGCCGCATCCGCAATGACCTCTTGCAGCTTTGTTGCGAAGAGGTCCGCATTTGCGCTGCGCTGTTCTCCCGAGAACTCGAAAATTCGGGCCCCGGTTAGGGTATGGCGGCACGTAATGTTGCTGATCCCCAGCCGGGAGGGATCAGCATTGGTACGAGCCCGTCTTAGGACGGACTCATACGTCTCGCCCCGCCCCACGGCCTCTTGGGTGACGGTCACCACGACGGCCGCGGTTTTGGGAGGAACCAGCTTTCTCCCGCCGGCTGGTGCCCTTTTGGCTGTAGGACCAGTCGCCGCCGAACCAGTCGCAGCGGGCTTGGGGGCTGACTTTTTTCCCTTTTTTCCCTTTCCTCTCCTAACCACTTCCGTCCACGACTGGTTGGACGGGGTGGTGGAGGGAAGAAGGGCGTCTTCCTCCTGAGAGTTCTGGGGAGCTGCTGCTGGAGTAGCAGACGACCCAGGTGCTCCCTCCGCGCTTTTGGTAGGGGTATGAGGAGCCGCCTTGGTCCTCTTGCCCTTGCCTTTGCCCTCAGGTACCGGGCCTGCTAGAGGCGCCGGTTCCGGCTCCCTCGGCGGTGGACTCTTGTCCGCCGCTAGTGGCGGGCGGAGCCGCCTTTCCGGCAAGAGCCGGTCCTCGATACCTGCAAAGCAGGCTCTGATGAAGGCCCTCTCCTCCATGACAACCCCGCGGATTGTTGCCTCAAGGCTGGCAGGGGAGGAGGAGCAGCCTCCTACCGCCGGACCTGGTGCAGATTGGGCAGGCGTGGCCGTTGCCTCAGCCAGCTTCTGGTGTAGCTGGCTGACCTCTGCCTGCAGGCGATCCACCTTGGCCTGCAGCTGCCGTGTCTCGTCCGTGGCCGTCCGCTTCACCAGCTCCAAAACAATGCCGTGCATGCTGGCGGCCCGGCATTTGAGGGCCTTCTGAAAGGTCCCCTTCAAGTTTGAAGACTTTGAGGCGACCTCCAGGACCTCCTCCTTATCTTCTTGCGCCATGCGCTCCAATTCCGCCAGGGAGTGGTCAGCATACAGCACCTTGGATAAACCATAGCCGGCCCTCGATCTGGCAACTTGCGCCTGCTGCTCCTTGGCGGCGACCCTCTCCTCCAGGTCTAGTTGGAGTTGCGCCCTTTTTGCCAGATGTAGCTGGCGCTCGGCGTCTAACAAGCCCACATCGTGGGTAGAAGGCGCAGTAGAAGTCGAAGCCTTTTTATACTTCGACTTCTTCTTCGCCCCACCTCTGGTCGACTCCGAAGAGCCCTCGGACCTCTTCCGCTTGAAGCGGTCGCTTTCGGCACCCGACGTGTCCATGTTGGAGTCGTCGGAGTCCGACAACTCGTCTGGCCTACTGAAAAAGCTGGCCGCAGATGGTGTGCGGTCAGCTTCCGACGCCAAAGCGCCGCCGGCGTGGCCCTGAGAAGGGCCGTTGGATTGGTCCTGAGAAGGGCCGTTGGGTTGGCCCTGAGAAGGGCCGTTGGGTTGGTCCTGAGAAGGGCCGTTGGGTTGGCCCTGAGAAGGGCCGTTAGAATCGCCCTGGGAGGAGCGATTCGAAATAAAACGCCCAGAGGCGTCACGCGTGGGTGGTTTGTTCGTCATATTCGCAGACGACCGCATTTTTGTCTACGAATCACAGCGCACTTTAGCCGCCGGTCTGCCACTCCGTTACGGTGGTCAGACACGGCGTTGCCCGGGGGAAACTACGAGGAAGTATGCACTGTGGGGGATCCCCCAACCTAACCTAACCTAACCTAACCTAACCTAACCTAACCTAACCCAGTACACTGCCATACGCGGCCATAACAACATCAGCTCCACGTTAAAAATTCGTAAAAATCGCAATTTTTGAGTTACGCGTATTCTAGTGTTACAGTGCAGTTAGTTAGTGTGTGACTCGTCAGGATTCATGTGGGCAACATCGTAAGTCTTCAGGATCAAGAGCACCGGGCCACCAACTTTGACGGGCCCCCTACACCAAGAGGTTGGTTTTCTCTTTTATTCGTGTTTATCGTTGTTGAGACGCCGCAAATTGCAGTCTAGTGACGTCAAGATCACAAATATCCGATCATCAGCAGCGAAGTTATTGGGCATCCAATCTGCCAAAATAACCTAAAATACACGTGGTTTTCGACGAAACCAACCTCAAATCTCCACGAAGCGTGACGATAACACGAGAGACTACGTCACAGCACTTAGTTTGGACCTGCCTGGAGCCTTCGAAGCCGACTCGAGGACTTTGGTTTGCAGCACTGGGGACCGCATCACCGACCATCAGGTAGCCTCTAGAGAACTCCTCATTCCCTAGTCTGAGAATACTCGTGTTTGGGCTCGCCTGAACCGGGACACAAGGACCTTCCCCCTTCCACCATAAAACCCCTCATCCTTAAACCCTCCCCCTACCCCCTCTCGAGGACTACCCCTCCTTCCAGAACCCCCTAGGGACCCCTTGGAATACCCGTGTTTGGACTCCCCCGAACCAGGAAACAAAGGTCTTTCCCCCCACCCCCCTCAAACCAACAAACCCCTTACTCACACCCATTATCCCGCGCACTACCCCACCCCTTCCCTACCCCTTTCCGTTGTCACCGTCAATAAGCTCCACGTGAAACCTCCCCCTCCCCCCCCCCTCCCCGCGCTAGATTACTTCACCCCCCCCAAGTCTATCTCTGGAACCCGTAGAGATAACCATATTGAGTTTGGGCTCAATCGATTGGGGAGATAGAAACAGATAATCTGGCCCCGGCAGAACCAGCAAATAAGGCACAAGAAGTAAGAAATCCCGGAAAGAATCCGGTTTAGTCGACCTGGGTTGCTGCACTGCAACAAAGCGGAAACAGAGCGTAGATCTGTCTCTGACGCGCACCAGCGTGTACTCCAGAGAACAATACAGACGCAGTCCATCAAGCGTCGGAACGCAAACATCGCGTCCAAATCAACACGTTGACAGCGTCATATCGTGGAACATCACTGCAAGCTGTCAGCAAACATCGAAGGTGAGTCCATCACATAGATAGAAAAGAAAAAAAAAAAAAAAAAAAAAAAAAAAAAAAATAACAATCATAGTAATAATAATAGTCAAATATACAACAACTGCAGCATGTCGTCTGTATCAAATGTCCCTACCACTCGTAAGTCAGCTGCGGAGGTCGCACCGAAAATACGATCACTGCGGACCAAAGTCCTGAAGAACGCTGCGAAATCCACAACATCCGAGCGGCTTATGAAACAGATATCTTCGCCCTCACATGGAATACCTGAGGCGTCAAGGGCAGCGTCAGAACCCGCTGCTGGAGAAACAACATGTCAGGGAAGCCAGGCGTCATCCGTTGATAACTGCTCTATACCAGAGCTACCTGAGGCAGCAGAGATGGCTGCGTCAAAAGTCATAGACTGGCAGCAACTGGGCATATCTCCCCCTAGTCAAATTTTATCCGACGAGGGAAGCTCGGTGACATCATCTATCACCGATCACCAGGCGCGTAAAAGGGTCAGTCTCCTCTATAGCACACCGAGGAGGGGGACTGGTGTGGAAATGGACATGGCGACAAGGGAGGCCAATAAGCTCCTACAAAACGGCAAGGACGCGTTGGAGTCCTCGGGGAATATGAAGAAAGAGTACAGGACGACTTGTCACGACAGTCTTCAAGGGCTGTATGAGATCGTCTTGTCCCTGTCCGACTCGCGAGCAAGGCACAAATATAACCTGGAGAAGGAGCGCTCTCGACATGCCCACGAACTCGTCAAAGTGGAGAGGTTTCACCTTCAGGAAATACATAAAATACAACACAACCTTACTACCGAGCTGAGCCTTGCTCGAAACGATATATCAGGAACCCTAAAGGAGGCCAAAGACATCAGAAACTGGCTAGGGTATGAAACCGAGCAGCCCTTTAGGGAAATCGCCGAAAATAAGAGGGCGATCGAGTCATTGACGAAGCTTATCCACTCAGGGCAGGAAAGAAGCAGAAATGAGGACGCGCCCGCCTTTGGGGACCCAAAATGGGATACCATAGCGGCGGGCCTCTCAAAGCTAGGGTCAAATGTAGCCAGTGTTTCGAACCAGCTGGACACGCTTCGCCAAGCAGTGGATAAATTGAAACAAGAGCTCCAAACACCGGCGGAGCCCAACATTGCCCCTCTTCTGTTCCCCGAGACTCAAACCGAAGCGAAACTGGACAGACTGGCCGAAGAGTTAGAAAAAATTCGGAACATGATAAAAACCATGCTGGATAAACCCATAATCCCTGCCCCCCCGGAAAGACCACCATTGGACCTGAGTAAACACCTTCAGCCCCTGTCGGAGAGGTTGGAAATAGTGTCCTCTGACATTAGAGTACTGCGAGATAAGGAGCCGCAGTACTCGGCATCCATAGCACCGAGCCTGGACACTGAGTTTGCGGTGCAAGAGGTAAAGAGAACACTTGCCTCCATAGAAAAGGGAGTCTCTGAGCTGAACAAGCCAGGGAAAGCGCAACAGGGCCCTCAAACCTTTGCCCAGATTGCGAAAACTCCCAAACGTCCAAACCACACACTCATAATTTCATCAACAGACCCAAACCACACGGGAGACAATGTCATCGAGAGAGTGAGAGTGGCTCTGGATCTCAAAAAGACAGGAGCAAAGGTCGACAGGGTGAGAAAAGCTCGAAACCAAAAGATCGTGGTGAGCTGCGCGAGCAAGGAAGACCTTACCCTTGTCATAGGTCAGGTTCAGTCCAACAGTGGGCTTAAAGTCCAGGAGCCCAAGCCTAACTATCCCTTGGTTTGTGTAAAAGGGGTTCTCTCCTTATACACCAACGAAGAGATGGTGGACCTCCTCCAAGCTCAGAACAAACACCTGTGGGAAGACCTTGAACAGGCAGGTCAAACTATTAAATTGAGGTACCGGAAACGTGCACGGAACCCCCACGAATGTCACCCGGTCTTTGAACTCTCCCCTGAGCTTTGAAAGCGGCTTACGCAGGTGGAAAAAGTCCACTTGGGAATACAGAGATGCCCGGTAGAAGACCAGTCCCCTCTAGTGCAGTGTACCAAGTGCCTCGGTTACGGTCACGGCAGAACACTCTGCAAGGCAGATAAGGAAAGCTGTGGATACTGCGGTGGGGCACACACTGGGAGAGACTGCCCAGTAAGAGCTTCTGCCGGGCCGCCCGCCTGTGTGAACTGCGTTAGGGTGGGGAGGGAGGGAAAAGACCAGGTTCACTCAGCCTTCAGCACCGAGTGTCAAGAAAGACAAAAATGGGACAATATAGCTAGATCACGCGTTTCTTATTGCTAAGGGCAACGACGGAGATAATGGGTCATTCACGTCACAAAGCGCAAGAGGATCAGTAGGTAGGCTGAAATTCATCCAAGCTAACCTGCAGCGCTCCAAACTCGCGACAGCTGAACTCCACCATACCGCCGAACAGTTGGGGGTCTCAATTGCGCTTGTCCAGGAACCTTATGTGGGAAGGACAGGAGTAATGAAACAAAACCACGGCACACAAGTCATCCAGTGTACCCTAAACCGGCAAAAACCAGTTAAGGCAGCAATCGTCGTGTTCGGAAACAATCTGGAGGTCATTCACGACCCCCAGATTGTAACCGAAAATGTTGCAGCCGTCTTACTGAAGGTGGGTCAGCTAAAGTTTGGAGTGATATCCATCTACTTTGAGGGGGATCAAGATCTAGACCCCTACCTCGTAAAAACTAAAGAGGCAATTATAAAATTACAGACGTCTAACATCGTGGTGGGGGGTGACGTAAATGCATGGAGTCAGTGGTGGGGAAGCAACAGCGAAGACCACCGCGGGGCAGCGTACAATTCCTTCCTTTCCGAACAGGACCTTCAGATCCTCAACATGGGCCAAACCCCGACCTTCGAAGTATACAGGGGAGACAGGCTATACCAAAGTATAGTTGATGTTACCGCGTGCAGTGTATCGCTACTAGGCCGGCTCGAGGAATGGCGTGTGGATAGGAACATAACCACGTCCGACCACAACGCAATCACGTTTTCATTACGCCTAGAAAAAGCGTTAGAGCCACTAAAACCTATCTCTACACGCATATATAACACCAAGAAGGCTAAGTGGTCAGATTTCAGCACACACTTCAAGGCAAAACTGTCAGAAAACACCATCACTCCTGACAGCATAACGAAGGTTCCGAACCCTGAGGGACTGGAGGGGTTGGTCTCAACATACGTCGACATGATTCACCGTTCATGCAAAAAATCAATACCCAAGTTGGGAAAAAGGAAGACCGACTCGAAGCCCCCGTGGTGGTCTGCTTCTCTAGAGAAATTAAAAAAAGAAGTTCTGACCAAGAAGCGAAGAATCCGAAACGCGGCCCCGAGTCGAAGAAACTTCACCATCAATGAGTACGTACAAGCAAAATTAGAATACTCGACAAGAGCAGCGGAGGCAGCAACAGAAAATTGGAAGCAGTTCTGTTCGACGCAGGACCGGGAGAGTATGTGGGATGGCATCTACAGGGTCTTAAGGAAGACTGCCAGAAGACAGGAAGATACGCTCCTGAGGAATACCGCGGGCAATACGCTAAGTCCGGAACAATCAGCGGATCTTCTGGCAAAAACTTTCTACCCTGACGACTCTGTGGATGCCGAACTACAACATCACGCGTCGGTCCGGAGACTTACGGAGGGGTGTAACCCAGCTGAGACACAAGGTCTGTCGGCCGACGATCCACCATTTACACCCGCAGAGCTGGAAATGGTCCTTCAGGGACAAAATCCAAAGAAAGCTCCGGGTCCGGATGGGTTGACGGCCGACATCTGCACAGCAGCAATTAATTGCAACAGGGAGGTGTTTCTGGCACTGGCAAACAAGTGCCTATCACTATCACACTTCCCAAGGCAGTGGAAACTAGCTCACGTTTGCATACTCCGTAAGCCGGGCAAGGACGACTACACTCACCCGAAGTCATACAGACCAATAGGACTGCTCTCGGTCTTGGGGAAGATTATCGAGAAGCTCTTAATCGGCAGACTGCAGTACCACTTCCTTCCCACTCTTAACACGAACCAATATGGGTTCATGCCACAGAAAGGAACCGAGGACGCCCTCTATGTCTTAATGGAGCACATACGGGCTGAACTGAAGGCTAAAAAGATAGTGCTTTTAGTATCATTAGACATAGAGGGGGCTTTCGACAACGCGTGGTGGCCCGCCCTCAAAAAGCAGATGTTAAGAAAAAACTGCCCAAGGAACCTCTACACTCTCGTAGCCTCATACCTGGAGGATCGATATATCAGGGTAAATTACGCCAGAGCGTTTAGCGAAAAGGGTACCACAAAAGGATGCGTCCAGGGCTCAATAGCCGGTCCGACGTTCTGGAATCTTATCCTAGACTCACTCCTCGAAAAAATGACAGCAATGGGAATATACTGTCAGGCGTTCGCGGATGATGTGGTCCTTGTTTTCTCGTCCCACGAGGTCAGTTCCCTACAGCAAACAGCCGACAGCACGTTGCAGACAATCTCAGAATGGGGTGCACAAAATAAGCTGCGTTTTGCCGCTCATAAAACCAACGCAATGGTGATAACAAAGCGGCTTAAATACGACACCCCGGTTATTCACATGTCTGGTACTCGGCTGAATCTAGTTGAAGAGATCAAGCTGCTGGGACTCATCATAGACCACAAACTCACCTTTAATGCGCACGTGACTGCAACCTGTAGGAAAGCTGCAGACATCTACAAACAACTAGCCTGTGCAGCAAGGGTGACATGGGGTCTGAACAGTGAGATAATAAGGACCATATACGTGTCGGTGATAGAGCCAATCGTGCTGTATGCAGCGAGTGCATGGGCTCCAGCAGCGGAGAAACTGATGACGAGGAATCAGTTAGACTCGCTGCAGAGAGGATTCACGCAGAAAATCTGCAAAGCCTACCGCACGGTGTCTCTGACATCGGCTCTGATTCTGTCAGGTCAACTGCCCTTGGACCTCCGGGTAGCTGAGGCTGCCACTCTCTTCAAAATCAAGAGGGAATCAAGAAGGGTCATTCCGAGGATTATCTACCACCGGGAAGGGAGGTTGAGCGCAAGGCTGGGCCTTCACGGATGCCGCATCCATCGCGACTCACAATAACGGAGTACGAGTGCCTCGAGAACCTGGACCCTAGAACCCTGAGTGACCGCCAAGTAACTGGACCCCAAATATACACAGACGGCAGCAAAATAGAGGGGAAAGTCGGAGCTGCCCTTACTTGGTGGAACGAAGGCAAGGAGACCAGATACTCAACCTTTCGCTTGGAGCCCCACAACACTGTCTTTCAGTCGGAAATGTACGCACTTTATCGAGCAGTCAAGATGGTGAGAACATCTAGGATGGCCTCCGTCAACATATTAAGCGATTCAAGATCTTCGCTCGATTTGTTGAGGAGCCCATCTGTTAATCACCCTTTAGCACTCGGCATAAAGAGACTGGTCCGCGAGATCCGAGGGGAGGACAGAGATGTGAGGCTGTTCTGGTTGAGAGCACACGTGGGTACTCCTGGAAATGAAAGAGCAGATGAATTGGCAAAGAAAGCAGCACTCACCAAGAAGACAGCCCCGGACTACGACAGGGTACCAATATCGTTCGTAAGGAGGAAGATGCGTGAGGAAACTGTGAACAAATGGCAGCAACGCTATGAATCCTCCAGTACAGGCTCAGTGACCAAGGTATTCTTCCCCACCGTCCAGGCGGCAAGGAAGGTCCTCAAATGCATGGCACTATCACCTACCCATGTCCAAGTTTTTACCGGACACGGAGGATTCGGGGCTTATCTCCATCGTTTCCACCTTAAGGACCCCTCCCTCATGTGTCTGCGATCCCAACTGCGAAGAGACGGTATGGCACGTGCTCACTGAATGCCCAAGATTTGGCCGTGAAAGAATGGACCTGGAAACTGAAATCCAGATATCTGTAACACAGTCCACACTCCATTCCATCATGGAGAAAAAGGCCACCAGAACACCATTCTTGACATTCGCGAGCAAGATCGTGCAAATCGTAGCGAGGGCCAATGGCTCAACTCTATTCACCCCACTCGCACGCACTTGGACACCCACACCTGCACCCACACAAGCACCAACAACTCAGACCGTTGGTACAGTAGTCGTCACTACGAACACTTCAGACGCCAGTAGTCCCCAGCTGATGACCACCCCACACACCTCGGCTTTACGCCAGTTACTTTCGTGCGGGGATAACGGACAACCAGGCATCAGACTGCGAGGCGTGGCCCTCTTTATGAACGGGAATACAGAGAGACTCGGCGTAAGCTTCTGTCGTGAGGAAAGGGGCAATACCGTTGCCATATCACCCGGCCTTGCAGCTTTGATCAACGGTAGTACATCAAAAGCGAGCATGGAACGCACCTACTTTAACGCGTTACCCGTAGCGGAATTTTGCGAACACCGATACCGTCTAGTGCGATCACAAAACAAGACGATTGCACTATTCGAGTGGCATGGGCAAACTCCGTTTGCGCAAGCATGCTCACTGCTTACCAAAATCGGGGACGCTGGTCAGTCTGCGAGCAGTTGCCCCCGGATAATCAGCGTGGACGCAATGGCGATTGGCTACGATAGGGGAGAGGTTGCCGATAGGTACGGATGCATCAAGGCCGCACAAGATCACGAGGTGGTGGTCTATGAGGACAGGGGGGAAGACCTAGGCTTCCTCAAACCTCCCCATAAGGTTATGGAATTGAAAAAGACCACGTCTGATCATCAGGCATACTCTATCTCAGCCCCGACCACGCCTTGCGGCTCAGAGCGACTGCAGCAGAAGCTTACAGCCGAGAAAGCCGCTTCAGATGGAAAAAGCGGCCGTTCAAAAGAGAAGGTTAAGGCCAGGGATAGACTGAAGACCGTCTCAATTTTTCTCGGTAAGCTACTAGGAGTGAATAGTAATAAGCCCGTTAAGCCACATCAAACCAGCCAGGTGGCCGCGGTGCGGGAGTTTACGAGGGTCACTCCAAATCCACCAACGGAGCAGCGACCAGTACCAACGAGGGCCGACAGAGGGCAGGTCAGCCCGCCAAAACTCAGGATGGTAACGGAGCCTGGAGACCATGTTGAGAACGCCTTTCTTGAGTTCCAAGCAATTACAAAGGCAACAAGAGCCGTCAATCTCATGACCTGCCAGAAAATTATGCAGTCATACCAACTAGAGATTGAAGGTTTGCTTAGGGTGAGACTCGAGGAGGCCGAAGCAGCCATATACAATAACGCCACCTCCCAAGTCATCAAGGGAGAAATGAATGGCCAGTACATGGCTGCATACAATGCAACGGATGGCTTCGTACCGTTGAATGAGCCAGAAACTTCGCGGACTGGCCGCATTACCTTCGTGACACCCGAAAGTGACCCAATAGTGGTAATAGCCCGGTGTACCAAAATTATGCTGTTAGACCAGATCCTCGAACAGGCGGAAGCAATCTCGAGGACCAGAGGTCAAAGTAGTAGTTGGGCATTGCCAAAAATAAATTGGGTAAACGGCGTTCCGGGATGCGGCAAGACGACCTGGGTTATTAAAAACTTTAATAGGGAAAACGATGTTATAGTAACCACTACAACCGAAGCCGCAAAAGATCTGCGGCAGAAGCTAGCGCCTCAAATTGGTAAAGACAACAGAACCAAGGTGCGCACTATGGCCTCAACACTATCGAATGGGTTTACAGGGCCTCACAAATGTCAGCGCATTCTTGTGGACGAGGCTCTAATGAACCATTTTGGGGCTATAGTGATGCTGGTACGGTTGTCAGGTGCTAGTGAGGCGGTTCTCATCGGTGACATCAACCAACTGCCCTATTTAGACAGGGAAAACCTATTTCCCCTTTATTACGCCCGTCCGAACTCTGTGGCGACCATCTGCCAAGAGTTGTCCTGTACGCACCGGAACCCGATGGATGTTGCGTACGCCCTCGGAGAAGTTTATCCCGGCATCTACTCGTCAAGGAACCAGATCCACTCCCTGCAGCTGAAGAAGTTCACGGGCGCCAATATACCCAGGACCCTCCACAACACACTTTTCTTGGTCCACACCCAGGAGGATAAAAAGACCCTCATTGACCAGGGATATGGAGTGGGTACTGGGTCGAGCGTTTTGACTATACACGAAGCTCAGGGTCTCACCAGTGAGTCGGTAATAATTATCAAGACAAGGTCCTACAACACCAGGATTCACAGCAGCGTCCCCCATGCGGTAGTGGCCGTATCCAGACACACAGCCAGCTGTGCGTACTACACCGACAACGCCGACGACATTATTGGACGATTTGTGAGGCGAGCACTGGAAGCGTCTACCATGGACATCGTCAACAACAACCTAAGGATGGCCATGCGGCATCGGAACATGGAAGTCGTTGAGGCACTGAGACACCTTCCACAGCAATAACTGACGGTGCTTTTGACGCAACAGGTCCCGGTGGACTGGACGACGGCCCTGAAAGACAAGGCTAAAAAACGCCAGGCCGCTGTACTCGGTTATGCGGTGGGAAACCCGCAGTTGATTTATAGAGTATGTAAAAATTGTATTGTGTAATTGTGATTGAGACGAGTTGGTGGTGCACGACTGGCATCACATTGATGGTGGCGTGTGTGTTGGACCACTCCATCCCCTAAAATGCGGTCGATAAGAGCGGAGTCAATACATACGTCGGGTCAGGGATGCCAGGTGGGCACCAAGAGAAAGTTTTAAGCTGAAACATTTTAGGTAGAATAAAAAAAAAAAAAAAAAAAAAAAAAAAAAAAAAAAAAAAAAAAAATATATATAAAAATATATATATAATATGTGATGGACTCACACTAGTTGATAAGTATTTATAAATAAGCATGTGAATGTTGTACTCTGGAGTCACCACTTGTACGTGGAGCTCATGAGGCAAAACGTATAGTACTAAAAAAAGGCACGGACGCAAAGTCTGTGGTACAATTGTAAGGCAGGAGTGTGGTTTTAGCCGGTAAGAGTCCGGCACTGCCCAGGCTGGCTCATCTGTGAGGCAGTCTGGGCGTCCATGAGGATTTCCTACTCCTGCCGAAAAAAAAAAAAAAAAAAAAAAAAAAAAAACCTAACCTAACCTAACCTAACCTTTTTTTTTTTTTTTTTTTTGTCGCTGAGAAATGCATTACGCATCCCCGCTCGTGGGGGACGAGTCGGGGTATGTGGGACTCCTGTCGGTAGTGACAGTATACCCACTAAAACTCAGCGGTGTTCCCACATCGCCGTGATGGGAGGGCCATGGGAAACCGGCTCAGCCTTTACTTCCACAACCCTCCCGGCGCATGCCCGCCTAGCTGGCGGGCCCCGCATGCCCCCCAGGCTGGGGGGCTACGGGAATGGCCGGGAACACCTGGCCATTCCCGTCCGACACTGGTGGATGCCTGTGCAATACAGGCAAGGGTGCCCCCGCACCCGTTGCCTGCTGGCCTCCACCTGGGAGGAGTCGGAGATGACTGTCAAACTGACGTCTTCTTCGACCCCTCCTCCGCCTTCGGAGCGGCGCCGCGTCAGGATCGTCCTCCCGCGCGCGCTCCGCCGCCTCCTTCTGAGACATAACGTGTTCGCAGAAGGAGGCGACTGCCGCCCAGGACCTCTCATCCCTCAGCATGGCGTTAACCAAGCCGGGGAGTGAGAGGTCCGATCCGATCACCGCGACGAGGTTGTGGCGCGGCTCGGACCACGACGGGCACACCTCGAGGGTGTGCTGGGCCGCGTCCTCCGCCGCGCCACAGTGGTGGCACGACGGCGTCTCCTCACGTCCTATTCGGTGCAGGTACGATCCGAAACAACCGTGTCCGGACAGCACCTGCACCAGACGGAAGGAAAGGAACCCATGCGAGCGCTCGAGCCAGTCTCGTAGGACTGGCCTAATCGCGTCGAGGGTTCGGCGGCCGAAGGCTGCGATGGCGAGGTCATCCGTCCAATGGACGACGATGGCGTCCCTCGCCTCCCGTCGGACTGCCTCCCGCTCTTCCGAGGCTGGGCGTTCTCCTCTCGCCCGCCGCCCTGCCGTCCATTCATATACTCTGGCGAGCACCCACGCCTCAAGTTCCCAAGGAGGGGTGCTGGCCAGAGCACATGCTGCCGCAAAGCCCACCGTGCGATGGGTCCGGGCCACCCGCTGGGCTATGGCCCTTTGGGGTGCCCGCAAGGCGGCGGCGTTCTCCCTCCTTTGTAGTGATTCCTCCCAGATGGGAGCCCCGTAGAGGGCCATACTCCTCAAGATGCCGGCGTAAAGTTGCCGGCATCGCGCGCTGG
The DNA here is from genome assembly GCA_949152395.1 of Agrochola litura. Classification (NCBI taxonomy): domain Eukaryota; kingdom Metazoa; phylum Arthropoda; class Insecta; order Lepidoptera; family Noctuidae; genus Agrochola; species Agrochola litura. Next base: position 25,299,803 of record OX424503.1, on the reverse strand, counting down.
GCCCCCCCAAGTTGGGAAGCAGCCACGAGAGTGCGCCTGCGGTCTTCAGCAGGCGCGACGACAGCCCGCTAAAATGTGGACCGAAGCGCCACCTGCTATCGAGTACAAGGCCCAGATATTTCATCTGGGCCTTCACCTCAATTCTGACGCCCTCCACGAAGATGTGGGCGTCAGGTGGGGGGCGCTGCCGAGGGCCGTGGAAGAACACGGCCTCGGTCTTGTGCAGCGCCACCGTTAAACCTAGGCGGTGAATCCTCCCTGCGACCAAGGATCCGCCCGCCGAGGCCAAGTTGGCCGCCTCCCTGAAACTCCCCCCCCGGGCGGTGAGGAGAGTGTCATCCGCATAGCAGACGACGCTCGTGCCTTGGAGGAGAGTTCCCCGTAAGAGCCAATCATAGCCGACGTTCCAGAGGAGAGGTCCTAAGACTGACCCCTGTGGAACGCCGGCTTCAACGGCGTACCGCCGGACCTGGCCAGTCTTATTTACCAGGAGGATCGCCCGATCCTCCAGGTAGTCGGCCAGCAGCCTGCGCATGTATCGAGGCACTCCGTGGAATCGGAGCGCCTCTAGGATGGTGGAGTGGGGAACGGAGTTGAAGGCATTCGCTATGTCGAATGACACAGCCAACAATCCGTCCCCCGCTTCCATCGCCTCCTTCACCTGGCCCTTAAGGCAGGCCAGCGCATCCACCGTGGAACGCTCAGCCCGAAAACCGAACTGAGCGTCCGACAAGTCCGGCCCGATACTCCGCAGATGGCTCTTTAGGCGGGCAGCGATTATCCCCTCGAACATTTTGCTGACCTCATCGAGCAGAACGATGGGCCGGTATGCCGAGAACCTAACCTAACCTTTTTTTTTTTTTTTTTTTTTTTTTTTTTTTTTTTTTTTTTTTTTTTGTCGCTGAGAAATGCATTACGCATCCCCGCTCGTGGGGGACGAGTCGGGGTATGTGGGACTCCTGTCGGTAATGACAGTATACCCACTAAAACTCAGCGGTGTTCCCACATCGCCGTGATGGGAGGGCCATGGGAAACCGGCTCAGCCTTTACTTCCACAACCCTCCCGGCGCATGCCCGCCTAGCTGGCGGGCCCCGCATGCCCCCCAGGCTGGGGGGCTACGGGAATGGCCGGGAACACCTGGCCATTCCCGTCCGACACTGGTGGATGCCTGTGCAATACAGGCAAGGGTGCCCCCGCACCCGTTGCCTGCTGGCCTCCACCTGGGAGGAGTCGGAGATGACTGTCAAACTGACGTCTTCTTCGACCCCTCCTCCGCCTTCGGAGCGGCGCCGCGTCAGGATCGTCTTCCCGCGCGCGCTCCGCTGCCTCCTTCTGAGACATGACGAGTTCGCAGAAGGAGGCGACTGCCGCCCAGGACCTCTCATCCCTCAGCATGGCGTTAACCAAGCCGGGGAGTGAGAGGTCCGGTCCGATCACCGCGACGAGACTGCGGCGCGGCTCGGACCACGACGGGCACACCTCGAGGGTGTGCTGGGCCGCGTCCTCCGCCGCGCCACAGTGGTGGCACGACGGCGTCTCCTCACGTCCTATTCGGTGCAGGTACGATCCGAAACAACCGTGTCCGGACAGCACCTGCACCAGACGGAAGGAGAGGAACCCATGCGAGCGCTCGAGCCAGTCTCGCAGGACTGGCCTAATCGCGTCGAGGGTTCGGCGGCCGAAGGCTGCGATGGCGAGGTCGTCCGTCCAATGGGTGACGATGGCGTCCCTCGCCTCCCGTCGGACTGCCTCCCGCTCTTCCGGGGCTGGGCGTTCTCCTCTCGCCCGCCGCCCTGCCGTCCATTCATATACTCTGGCGAGCACCCACGCCTCAAGTTCCCAAGGAGGGGTGCTGGCCAGAGCACATGCTGCCGCAAAGCCCACCGTGCGATGGGCCCGCGCCACCCGCTGGGCTATGGCCCTTTGGGGTGCCCGCAAGGCGGCGGCGTTTTCTCTTCTTTGGAGTGATTCCTCCCAGATGGGAGCCCCGTAGAGGGCCATACTCCTCAAGATGCCGGCGTAAAGTTGCCGGCATCGCGCGCTGGGCCCCCCCAAGTTGGGAAGCAGCCACGAGAGTGCGCCCGCGGTCTTCAGCAGGCGCGACGACAGCCCGCTAAAATGCGGACCGAAGCGCCACCTGCTGTCGAGTACAAGGCCCAGATATTTCATCTGGGCCTTCACCTCAATTCTGACGCCCTCCACGAAGATGTGGGCGTCAGGTGGGGGACGCTGCCGAGGGCCGTGGAAGAACACGGCCTCGGTCTTGTGCAGCGCCACCGTTAGACCTAGGCGGCGGATCCGCCCTGCGACCAAGGAGCCGCCCGCCGAGGCCAAGTTGGCCGCCTCCCTGAAACTCTCCCCCCGGGCGGTGAGGAGAGTGTCATCCGCATAGCAGACGACACTCGTGCCTCGGAGGAGAGTTCCCCGCAAGAGCCAATCATAACCGACGTTCCAGAGGAGAGGTCCTAAGACTGACCCCTGTGGAACGCCGGCCTCAACGGCGTACCGCCGGACTTGGCCAGTCCTATTTACCAGGAGGATCGCCCGATCCTCCAGGTAGTCGGCCAGCAGCCTGCGCATGTATCGAGGCACTCCGTGGAATCGGAGTGCCTCTAGGATGGTGGAGTGGGGAACGGAGTTGAAGGCATTCGCTATGTCGAATGACACAGCCAACAATCCGTCCCCCGCTTCCATCGCCTCCTTCACCTGGCCCTTAAGGCAGGCCAGCGCATCCACCGTGGAACGCTCAGCCCGAAAACCGAACTGAGCGTCCGACAAGTCCGGCCCGATACTCCGCAGACGGCTCTTTAGGCGGGCAGCGATTATCCCCTCGAACATTTTGCTGACCTCATCGAGCAGAACGATGGGCCGGTATGCCGAGGGGGAATCAGCTGGGCGGCCCTCCTTGCGAAGGAGGCACAACTGCCCCTCCTTCCACGGTTTCGGGAACCTTCCAGACGCAAGGCATGCGCTGAAGAGGTCCCGAAACCTCTCCTCCATTTGAGTGGCAGCGATCGCCACCACTTTTGCCGGAACACCGTCGGGGCCCGGAGCTGTCTTCTTGGCGCGGATATGGAGAATCGCCGCGCCAAGTTCCGACTCCGTAACAGGAGGGGCCTCCTCTTCTTCCTCAGCTGGCGGAGCTATCCCCCGTGGTGGGTCCATAACTGGCGGGGTGAAGTTGTCCCTGCACGGGAACAGGGACTGAACCACCCCATCCAGAAATGAGGGCTCCAGGGTCTCGGCCACCGGGGGACCAAAGGGGCGCAGTTTGTTGCGTGCCGCCTTATAAGGTCTCCCGTAGGGGTCGTTGTCGAGACCCTCCAGCAGCTCCGCTCTCGCCGAGTCTCTGGCGGCGGCGATGGCCCGATCGAGGACCATTTTTGCCTCCGTGTATACCTCATAGAGGTGGTCCTCGTCGGCCAGATCCCGTCGACGCCGCCGCCGTCTCCGCGTGTAGGCCCTCCTTGCCTCCACACACGCTGCTCGAAGCCCCGCCAGCTCCGCCGACCACCAGTACACGGCGCGTTTGGGTAGTGGTCGGTGAGACCGAGGCATGCTGGAGTTGCATACCTCGGTCAGAGAGTCCCTCAGGTGCCCCGCCACTGTATCCACATCCAGGCCAGCGGAAGGCGGCGAAAGCCAGTCCTGGACGAACGCCGCCTCCACCGCTGCCTCCCTGTCCAGGCGGGCAAGAGCCCACCGTGGGAACGGTGATCGCACCGAGAGGGGCTGCGTCTCTCCAGGGCCACTGGTGGAGATGTCGAACCGCACGTAGCGGTGGTCCGACATAGTCTCCACCAGGTCCACCCGCCAGTTCAACACGCGCGCGGCCAACGCAGGGGTGGCAAAAGTGACGTCCACTATTGAGCCACCCTGCCGCCGCACGCATGTCTGGACGCTTCCTCTGTTCAGGAGGGAAAGTCCAGAGGAGGCTGCCCACATCTCCACTGCCCGCCCGCGTGCGTCGGTGGCCGGGTTGCCCCAAGTCACCGACTTGGCATTCAGGTCTCCCAGTACGGAGACCTGACGCGGCGCCACCCTGCCGACCACAGCGGCCAGGACTCCGAGATAGTTCTCGAAGTCCTGAAGAGGGCGGTTTGGGGAGAAATAGACGCCTACAAGAGCTAAGTCTCCCCACGCGGCGGCCACGTATCCCGGTCCCCTCTCTAATAGTGAGAGGGGAGGGGAGTCTGTGGTAGACCGCGCTGCTAGTGCCACCGAGTCGTCCTCGTCACCCAGCCAGCTGCCGGGGATTGAGTAGGGCTCGGCGACCACCGCTACGTTCACCAACCACTCGGCCATGACCTGCACCACCAGGTCCTGGGCCGCTCTGCAGTGATTGGTGTTCGCCTGGAGAATGCGGTAGTCGGAAACCATTATTCCGACATCGCACCTGTCCCCTCAGCTACCGCCGCTGGAGCTACAGCGGCGACGACGACGGCAGCGGCGTTAGCAACAGGGCGAACCTGCGCTGGCACTATGCCTTTCCTCACGGGGGGCTTGCAGCTCCTGCCCATCATCCTGTGGTCCGCGGGGCGGCCACTGGCGGCACACGCCGCGCAGTGTGGTGCGGTGGCGGCGTGGCAAGCGGCACTCTTGTGTCCCTCCTGTCCGCATTGGAAGCATGTGTCTCCCCAGTCGAACTTGGAGGGACACGTGGCTCGGGTGTGGCCGAACCCGAAGCACTTGAAGCAGCGAACAGGCTGGTCTTCAAGCGGCCGGACTACAGCCGTGCTGAACCCCACAAGCAGCCGTCCCTTGGTTGCAGCAAGGACGGCCCCAGCCGCGGCGACTGGGCACTCAACGCGGATGACGCCCAAGCCACGGCGGCCGAGCCTGATGGCTCCACCCTTCACCGCGCCAGCGTCGCAGCCTCCAGTCGCCGCGACGGCCGCTACCACATCCTCTTTGGTGACCGAATCATCCAGATCGGCCACCTCCAAGGCTGCGGTCTTAACGGGCCTGACGACCGTTGCCGCATCCGCAATGACCTCTTGCAGCTTTGTTGCGAAGAGGTCCGCATTTGCGCTGCGCTGTTCTCCCGAGAACTCGAAAATTCGGGCCCCGGTTAGGGTATGGCGGCACGTAATGTTGCTGATCCCCAGCCGGGAGGGATCAGCATTGGTACGAGCCCGTCTTAGGACGGACTCATACGTCTCGCCCCGCCCCACGGCCTCTGGGGTGACGGTCACCACGACGGCCGCGGTTTTGGGAGGAACCAGCTTTCTCCCGCCGGCTGGTGCCCTTTTGGCTGTTGGACCAGTCGCAGCCGAACCAGTCGCAGCGGGCTTGGGGGCTGACTTTTTCCCCTTTTTTCCCTTTCCTCTCCTGACCACTTCCGTCCACGACTGGTTGGACGGGGTGGTGGAGGGAAGAAGGGCGTCTTCCTCCTGAGAGTTCTGGGGAGCTGCTGCTGGAGTAGCAGACGACCCAGGTGCTCCCTCCGCGCTTTTGGTAGGGGTATGAGGAGCCGCCTTGGTCCTCTTGCCCTTGCCTTTGCCCTCAGGTACCGGGCCTGCTAGAGGCGCCGGTTCCGGCTCCCTCGGCGGTGGACTCTTGTCCGCCGCTAGTGGCGGGCGGAGCCGCCTTTCCGGCAAGAGCCGGTCCTCGATGCCTGCAAAGCAGGCTCTGATGAAGGCCCTCTCCTCCATGACAACCCCGCGGATTGTTGCCTCAAGGCTGGCAGGGGAGGAGGAGCAGCCTCCTACCGCCGGACCTGGTGCAGATTGGGCAGGCGTGGCCGTTGCCTCAGCCAGCTTCTGGTGTAGCTGGCTGACCTCTGCCTGCAGGCGATCCACCTTGGCCTGCAGCTGCCGTGTCTCGTCCGTGGCCGTCCTCTTCACCAGCTCCAAAACAATGCCGTGCATGCTGGCGGCCCGGCATTTGAGGGCCTTCTGAAAGGTCCCCTTCAAGTTTGAAGACTTTGAGGCGACCTCCAGGACCTCCTCCTTATCTTCTTGCGCCATGCGCTCCAATTCCGCCAGGGAGTGGTCAGCATACAGCACCTTGGATAAACCATAGCCGGCCCTCGATCTGGCAACTTGCGCCTGCTGCTCCTTGGCGGCGACCCTCTCCTCCAGGTCTAGTTGGAGTTGCGCCCTTTTTGCCAGATGTAGCTGGCGCTCGGCGTCTAACAAGCCCACATCGTGGGTAGAAGGCGCAGTAGAAGTCGAAGCCTTTTTATACTTCGACTTCTTCTTCGCCCCACCTCTGGTCGACTCCGAAGAGCCCTCGGACCTCTTCCGCTTGAAGCGGTCGCTTTCGGCACCCGACGTGTCCATGTTGGAGTCGTCGGAGTCCGACAACTCGTCTGGCCTACTGAAAAAGCTGGCCGCAGATGGTGTGCGGTCAGCTTCCGACGTCAAAGTGCCGCCGGCGTGGCCCTGAGAAGGGCCGTTGGATTGGTCCTGAGAAGGGCCGTTGGGTTGGCCCTGAGAAGGGCCGTTGGGTTGGTCCTGAGAAGGGCCGTTGGGTTGGCCCTGAGAAGGGCCGTTAGAAACCTAACCTAACCTAACCTAACCTAACCTAACCTAACCTAACATAACCTAACCTAACCTAACCTAACCTAACATAACCTAACCTAACCTAACCTAACCTAACCTAACCTAACCTAACCTAACCTAACCTAACCAGTCTGAGCCCAGCCGCGCTCGAGAACACCACGTTTTTGCAAAGCTCCGCGTTCAAAAATTCATTTGACCGGTATTTTTTTGAGATACGAAGCAGTGCTATACATCAAAAGACGCGTTTTGATGCAGTGCAAGTGTTGGTGAAAAATTTACGTGCCGGAAAACTCCGGGAAGAAAGTTAAAGGTGAAAAACCCAAAAAGTTGGGACTTTAATAAATTTTGGAGCCCCAAAACTCCGGAATTAGATCGGGAACCCCTATTTTTTACATCATCAAATTACGAGGCCGGCTGAGACGCGACGATTGAGACATCGCTGGGAAAATTCTAACAACGCGTTCTCGTGAAAACTGAGGAAAACTGTCAATATAACCTCAAAATTGGACAACGTGGTTTCCAAACCGGAAGTCACTGACAGCTGCTAAATTGAGTGTGGATAGAAGACCTCCGGAAAACTCCAACGACGCTCCAAGCAGATTTTTATCTCGTCCTGAAACGGAAAAAATTAATTTAGAAGATCCGGACTTCAGACTCCTGTACTGAAAATTCTTCAGGCAGGACCCCCACTTTTTCAAGCGGATCCTGCTGCGCGCTCGTTAGTAGATTAGATCTAGTGTAAGTTTTGAGTTTTTAGATTATTATTTTGGTGGAAAACTAAAATTTTATGATTTTTCTGGTTTTTTGAAAAAAATTATGTTAAAAATTAACAAAATTCAAAATTTTATGTTTTTATCTTAAAGTACAGACGCCAGCACATCAAGCTACCCGAAACTGTCAAATTTTCCCAATCAACTTTGAACCTTACACTTCAGCGATATAGTTGAAAATCTATTAAATAAATTTGACAGATTGTAGTAGCTTGATGTGCTGGCGTCTGTACACTATTTTATACTAATTGTAACATTTTTTCCAAAAATTTTAGTCCAAATGTGCCATAGCTGTACATTTTTAACTGTTTTTTCGAAATTAAATCTAAATAAATAGTTTTAAAATTATCCTGATCACGGGATTAGCTTTAGAATACTTGTTTCGACCTGTTTAAGCCCAAAGTTGCCCCCAATAGCTTCAGGAACGAACGAAATAGACTTTTTCAGCCATCTTGGTTTTTTAGGTTGTAATATTCAGCTGTAATTATCTCCGGAGCTATTGGTCGCAGAGGACCCGGGTTTCCACAAATACCTGTGGCAAATACGCAGGAAAGAATTGTATATAGTTTTATGTATTTTCGTGACCTGAAAATTTTCAGCCCTGAAACCAGCTTAGTAGTTTTGGGGAGGTTGAGCCAGGCACTACACTTGAAACCGCGTCTTTCTGCGTCAAACGGCTTCGGAGATACAGCCACTTAAAGTTGGCTTTTGACAGCTGGGCGGCCATTTTGGAAAACTTCGGCCTAGCGTAGCTCTTGACTCCGTAGTCGCGGGAGATTGCGGTTTTCACAGAGGTGTTTGGAGAGGCGGTCTCTGGCTGATCCATTTGGTTTTAGACGTTTTGGCGCTGAGGATTTTCGGGACCCTGGAAACCGTTTTGCGCGTCGGAGCAGGACGAGTCAAGCCAAATAAGTCCAAACTCGGGGTTTCTACGATCAGTGGGGGGGAAGTTATACCGTGTTGGAAATTGACTTTGACAGTTCTTCAAGTGTCAAGTCAATTTTAAGATTAGGATAGCTCCCGAACCGGGGGTCGTGGAAGGTTCGGGTTTTCTTTGGGGACGTTGGCTGGCCAGTCCCTACCCGACTAGCGTATTTTCGAGTAATTCCACTTTGCCCCACCAAGCCCGCCACCCTGGTGTGGCAAAGTGGACTGCCTAAAATTTTGCAGTGGAATATGCCCCACTATTCTGATTTGATGGGGCGGATAACACTAGCATTAACACTTTGTGGATTCTGCCCCACTAGGGTTGGCACCTCAGGATTTGTTTTTACATTTGTTTGTAAAAAAAATAAATGTAACCACTGACGTTAGGATTTGACAAGTCTGAGACAAGCAAACGTAAATCTAAATACATCAAAATGGTTATTTAAACAGTGTATTAAGGTTCTACTTTTGTAAAAAACTGTCACATATTAAATCTTCCTGGATTTAAATAAATACATTATATAGTTTTGCTGTATTTATTCAATTTAGTCTGACATAGCTGTGACATTTGCTATTTGTATTCCATTTACGTTCCGATCCATCCGTTGCAAACATTAAATGATTTAAAAATATATTTAGATGTTTGCCCAGAAATTGATACATTATCACTGTTGATAACTATTAAATAACAAAAAACGAAGAATAATGTACGAGAACACTATTACTAAAGGGATAATTTAAATAATAATTATTAAAAGAAATCGTAAATACTATATTACTAGTATCGAAACGTAACGTAACCACAGATTGACTAAACCGGTTATGGTTCACCACTCTGCCGTACGTTACTTAAAACACGGTTAAGCCTCAAACTGCCATTTTTTAGTTTTGAATCACACATTACGTTTTGAAAAATTCTCTATCTTTTGTGCTGGGTCCCATTACTGTACGACTTTTACTTTCCGAGATATAGAGCGGGTGTGAACCGTTAAGTAACATATTTTTTACAGTTTACTTTATTATTTAACAGCTATTCCTCAAATTTATGTTATAACACGGCAAAAGGATGGTAACGTTATTATCACGGATCGTTCCAAGCGATATTAATTTATTATAATACAGTTATCACACAATGCTGCACTTAAATTAAGCTATACGACCATAACCGTGTTATAATCAAGTACTTACAGGTGTGTCTGAGAACAAAAACTATGTTATAATAAAGTTACTATAGAATAATACATTACATTATAGTTATAGGCATTTAGCCTTTTTTCAATAAAGTTTATCGATGGATTAAAGTGTAAAATTCTTTACTAAAATACGACTATACAGATATGCTAGATTAAAATCTAGTTAAACCCAGAAACATTTTTGAACCGCGGTCCCCCGCGTTCCCGGTTTCCTCGGCCATTTCGCTACCAGCGACGACGGGGAGCGCTCGTGTGTGTGTGGAGCGGAGCGGCGGCGCGCCATAAATGTTTTACCATGTCGCGTCATACGTACTCAAGGTAAGGTTTTTATAATTTCACTAAATAGAATAGATGCATCAGTGAATTTAATAACCTATGTAATTAGTATGTAGATAATCGATATTTATAATATTTTCTTAAAATAAGTATTACATTCATTCAATTACGTAGTGGTAGGTGACAGGTATATAACCTTTAGCTTATAAATATTTGATTGGAACGAAATAATCCTTTTTCTTATCGTTCTGAAGCCGCTATGAAATCACACGCATCTCGAGTCAGGGTCAACGATGAGTAGGTGCAGCGCGTTGGGGCGGTATGTTTGAAACGAATACCTATCGGACATGGGCTTTCGCGCGCTTTTTTGCTTTTTACCTTCTTTCCTATTCTTACGCATTATTGCGTTGACGACGAGGATATAGAATAATAAAGTACCTACCTATAAGTTTTTTTTAAATTTTTTTTTTTTTAAATTAGGTATTTAACTAATTGTGTCTGTCATTATTGTAGACGCTCCGAGGTTCCACAAAGAATTCAGAACATGATGAGCATTGTGAATAGAGAGGTCGTACCTGTCGAACCACCCAAATTACGTATTCAAGAACAAATCATTGGCTTAACAAGCATGCCAAATTCATTAAATGAAAGTGATCCTTCTAGTCCTTCAGCTAATAATGGCATCGATTTATATGCAAATCCTCAACCTGGTACATCAAAAGTTTCGGATTCCAGTTTCCTGTACTGCGATGAAACTATACCGCCGTCTTTACATTCTCTGTCTCCAATCTTCTGTGACTTTGATTCGGATGATTCGGTTAAGGACAAGGACTACGAGGTTACATCTAATTACGTCGATTCAAGTGAAGAGAGTGATACGGACAGGAATATTAAAAAAACACTTGCTCATAAGTCCCAAATAAAATGCATATCTCAAAGAAAAGGTAAGAGAAGCTCTAAAGCAGAGAAAGAAAAATGTGTGCCTTCCTTTCCCAATAAAGTTATATCTCGACGTCACTCATTTAACAATGGCGAAAGAGCTGCTGTTCACGATCCTGTTTTCAAAAAGAGACGAGCGTCGACTGATGCTGCTGTTATTATATCAATGCCACCATTTGACAACCCAGCCACCAGTGATAATGAAGGTGAAGAAGGTTCAACAGCGCGGAAACGAAAAAAGTACAATAGCAGTGTGAAACAGCGAGAAATCCAAAGAAAAAAACAAAAACTTTTGAAATATACTGTAAAACCTGGATGTGACGAGAAATGTATAAAAAAATGTAGTTCTGTATTTGATGAATCTGAACGTGAGAATATAAATAAAACATATTGGAGTCTGCAACGCGGGGAAATGAGAATGTTTATAAGGTCAAACTATATTGTAGCCATTCCCAAGCGTAAGTACACATCTGACCCTAAAAGAAACCCCAAAAGAACTTTTACGCTGCAGAAAAATGACGGAACCGTAAGACAAGTATGTAAAAATTTTTTTTTAACAACTTTAGGTTTCAATAGAAACAATGATCTTATACTTACCACCTGTCTCGATACTGAAAAAGATACAGATAAACGTGGTAAACATACCAAGAAACCGGCGTTTAATCGTGATTTACTCAACCAACATGTTGAATCATTCAATCCCAGCGCTCCTCATTACCGTAGAGAGCACGCACCAAATCGGCGTTATTTGCCCAATGACATTAATATAAATTTTATGTATAAAGACTTTTGTTCAAAAAATCCCGAGTCAAAACTCAGTTATGACTTATATCGATCTCACTTAAAATCAATGAATATATCTTTCACTCGGCTCGGGAATGAGGAGTGCGAACAGTGCGAATCATACAAACATCACACTAAAGAAACAAGCCATGATGTTCGTAAGCAATGTTTTCCTGATTGTGACACTTGCTTGGCTTGGGCTAAGCATCATGATCGATACAAAAAAGCTAGAGCCCTTTATGATGCTCACAAAGCTATAAAGCAAAACGAAAATAGTATTTATTTTAGCGGCGATCTAGAAAAAGTTATCATGCTGCCTAGAATGGAGATGTTCAAAGCGGTTATATTTTGTCCCCGTTTGACGCTCTTTAACCAATCCTTTGCACCGGTTGGAAAAATATCAAAGGAATCGAAACCTCTTGCTGCAATTTGGCACGACGGAATAGCCGGTAGAAAACAAGAGGATATTATGAGCGCGTACTACAGTTTTTTCCTTCGTCATCGAGACGTTCAGAATGTTAATATCTGGTTAGATAATTGTACATCACAGAACAAGAATTGGCTGTTTTATTCCATGTTAGTCGACCTAGTAAACAGTGACGTTATAAGTACAGAAACAATAACTTTACACTACTTCGAACCCGGCCACACCTTCATGAGCTGCGACCAGTTCCACCATCAAGTGGAACTTGCAATGAAAAAGAAGGGTAAAATATATGACTTTTCAGATTTTGAGGAAGCTGTAGCCTCTGCAAACAATGGCAGAGTAACTGTCAAAGCGCTACAAGCAAATGAATTTCTCAATTTACCCAATAATGTCTCTGAGCGGCGAATTCAGCAAGCATGCCCTAGAGTCTATCTGAAAAATATAACACAAGTCTCGTTTAAGAGGTCAAGTTATGACATGTTGTATAAAAATGATTTTAGTGATGAATACTCAAGTTTTAAATGACAAGTACTTAAGAAATCCACGTACCAACATAAGCTTCCGGACACAGCCGAAAGGCATTGATGAGGAACGTAAATCTAACTTAATAACTAAATTGTCGCCTATCATTCCAAAACATAAAATGGTATTTTGGAATGGATTGCCTACAAACAATAACACAGAAACGACCAAAAATTCAAGGAGGACTACCTAAACCTAAGAAAGCCATTTTAAATACCCAAGTACCTACAATTCTTTTTTTATTTTAATATAACTACTTAAATGTATATATTACTTAGTGCCATAAGACTAAATAATTATATTATATATTAAATTATTTAGTCTTTATTATTAATAATTATATATTTATTACTAATTATTAATTATATTACATATTAAACCTAATACGGACCCCTATTAGATTTAATTCTATATAGAGGACTCAGTTGATTACATGATTGTGATAATTTTTTAGTTAAAGACTGATTATATTGTAAAATTGTATGTTTAAAAAATGTATGTATCATACAATTATCAAAACAGATCAGAAAAATATTTACTTAGTTCTTTTGTTGTACTTATTAATAATCAGTCTTAAGTTAACTTTAAGGCACATTGTTTCTTAGAATTTGAAGATAAAAAATACAGACTATTAAAAATAAATTCAAAACACATTAACAGTTTAAGATTATTCATCAATATCAAAATTAAATTCTTCTGGTTCTTGTGACGTAGAACCAACAGAAAGATTTTTCCAGAAGATTAATCTATTTGGTGGAATAAGCGGCCCTAATACGTTTAAGATGTTTCGCTTCCTTTCCCTATCAATGCCTTTAGGAACAGTTTTTACAGTAAAATTAGGCAAGTTCTTTGATTTGAGACAATATAGTTCTTTGAATTCTATATCATCAAAGTTCTTTTTGTAAAAGAAACTATGACTTCCCCTTTTTACCATAAGATGTACAATATCTTTGATGTATACCCGGTTTCCATCTATATCTTTGTTTTTTTTATGTGAAATATGAGATTTAAAATTAACAAAATCTATTATTTCCATACTTTTGACTTCTACCTTCCCCGATTTCAATGATGTTTCAACAGCTTCTAAAAAGTCTTGATAATCGTACAGCTTACCCTTTTTGTCCATCGACTGCTCTACAAAATGGTGGAAGGAATCGGCGGACATAAAAGTATGGCCCGGTTCAAAAAACTTGAGTTCAATTGTTGTGGCAGAAATCTCTAAGTTGTTAATTATACTTATCAAGAAAGTAAAAAAACACCAGTTTTTATTTTGTGCCGAGCAATTATCAAGCCATAAAACGATGTGCTCTGCATCACGATTATTTAGTAAGAATGCTTTAAATGTACTAGTGATGTCTTCTTGCTTTCTCCCTGCCACTCCTTCATGCCAAACTGCTGCAAATACGTGACCTTTCTTGAAGTTTCCTAGAGGTACAAAGGTTTCATTGTACGCCACAAGCCTGGGGCAAAACAGAGCTGCTTTAAAGGTATCAATGCGAGGTAACATTATTACTTTTTGGAGGTCCACAGAAACAATTACAGTATTACGCTGACTATTAGCCTTTGTATCTGCATCGTACATCTCTCGGGCTAGTGTATACTTAATTTTATGATGAGCGTAGGTCTTACAAATTTGGCAATCAGTACACGGTTCTTTTACATGATCAAGGTTATGGAGGTTGAAGGTTTCACATGTCTCGCATTGTTCATGGCCGAGCTTAGCAAAAGAAATGTTCATTTTGTTTGTCAAGTGATCTCTGTAAGTTTCAAGACTGCATTTGAATTCGGGGTACTTCTCTTGGAAGTTTCCATACATATCAACAATTGTAAGGTCACTGGGCAAGTATCTCTTATTGGGTGCATGCACTCGTCTATAATGATGCACACATGGATTGAACGATTCAATATGAGCTGTGATCAAAGTACGATCTATAGCATGACAATTTGTCAAATTACGGCCATCCCTATTATCCTTTTGCTCTAAAATTGACTTTTTCAGGACAGAATTTACACGCCTGTCATTTTTTTTGTCATATCCTAAAGTGCCTAAAAAAAATACTTTGCATACCTCATGCGATAGTTCTTCTGTATCTCTTTTTGTTAAACTGTACTTGTAAGTTACGTTTCGTGGTCGTTTCAAATTCTTTGTACTTTTCTTGCAAGCCTCCTCCGTCACAAGATTTTTGATAAATATTCCTTGATGTTCCCAATTCAAAGACCAATAATATTTGTTAATTTTTTTTCTATCTTCTTCAGTAAAATGTATAGTACATAGTTTTTTACATAAATTTTGACAGGGTTCTCGCACCGGATATTTCTGTATGTTTTTGGCATATTGAAGTTCACTTTTACGTTTCCTACATGACTTATTCCGTATTTTCACAACAGGTAATTGTGCTGGCTGGGTATTGACATTGTTGACCTGAATTTCTGCTGGATCGTTTGTGATATCTAAATCTCTTAAACTCGACGATGTTGAAGATGGCTCAGGAACATAGTTTTTATCTTTTACAGAATCATCTGAATCTTCTATGAATGAATCACAGAATGATGTTGAAGGCAGCGTTTCATTACATAAAAGATCAAAGGTCGCTGTATCCACGAGATTACTAATTAAGCTGTCCTGGTGAGCTTCTGGCAGATTTATGGAGTGGTGTTGTGTTGCTTCAGAGATTTTGCTCAAATCAATATTTTGGACGACAGAGTCGTTGTTTTTATGCACATCCCTTAATATTGCTTTTGGAGGCGAGTCATTGTTATCGTGATGAGGTAGCTGCGATATCATTCTATCCGGTGGTAAGACGTCATTTTCCAAATTGCTTAGCAGTGACATAATTTGTTTTGATCTCACATTCATATTGATGAACCTGCACAGAAAGATAAACGAGAATTGGTAAGTACTTACTGACTAGTATAGGTACATTAAAACTAATTTTAATTTACATTTATACTAAAGTTTTAAATTATTTTGAAATCGAAAATGGACTGAAACTTGATTAAAATGCTAAAACGGCAAAACGGTATATCAACCAAACATAAATTTGACGCAAGTGTATGGCCGTTAAGTTTGCAATGAGATTGTAGACAGGTACCTAGAATAATTTGAATTTAGAATGAGATCATAGCGACACTGAACTGTATTAATGTATGGTTAGGTGAATACCTACCCTATCTATTTTTAGTCTATTCAAAATATAATCTCAATTCTAACTCAGTTCGTTAAAAGTCAAACCATAGGTTACCATTAGTTACGAGTTACGAGAATAATTGGCCTACTGATTGATATAGGTACATAGATACTACTTTTTAAAGTCAATAAATACTTATAATACATAAATAGAAAACCATCCAAACACAAACAAATGATAGTTATTCAACACACGAAACATTTTATGTAAGGATAGAAAATAACCTATTAGTTAAAGTATCTGTTTAAAGTACGTCTTAATACTATAAAAGTTTTATTAATCATAATAAACTTAAGTAATATAATTATGTAATCTTACCCGCCAAATCCTGTCGCCAAAAAAACGTAAGCAGTGCGAGCGACGCCGACGGGCACGTCCACACTGGCACGGTTCACTGGAGCGACTGATTAATTAAGTCAAATCGCATGCAATCTAGCAGTAAATCCTTTGCACACTCTGTCTCACAAATAAAGTTTTATCTATTCAAACCGACTAAAATGCAGTATCAGCTTGATACTGCGTTTAAATTAGTTTAATTTACTATAATTTGTTAAACTTGATCCCAATTAAAATGCAGTATTTAAAACATTAACTGCACTTTAGCTAGGAATAATCATATCTGTGTCATTATGCTATCCAAACTAATCTGCAGTAATGCTGTATTTTACTGCGTGTTAGTCAGTTTATAATGATAAAAGAATGTTAAGTATTCACAACTAAAATGCGACAAGCTTTGATTTTACTGCATTTTAGTTGGGAGTTCGTGACAATAAATTGTATTTTCTTAATTTGCAGTAAAAATAGCTTGTATGGCGGTAAATTTTACTGCGTATTAATTTTTTTTTTAATTTTTTTCCAGAAATATAAAACTATCTAAAGAACTGTAAAATTATATTGCTTACTGCATTTTAGTTATGAAACCTTAAAATTTAATCTGCAGTATAATTTATACTGTATTTTAGTTGGGAAATCACGCCAAATTGTTAATTTTTTTCGTTTGCAGTAAGTGAAAACTGTTAAATAAAAACCACTCTAATAGTCTTAGAAATAAGTAAGTTAATTCAATAGAAAGCTTAAGAAACCCGCTTTCAGAATCACTAATAAAACGAAAAATCACAAAAGGGCTGTTACTGCTCTTTAGTCTCTGGTGGGCAGTAATGCCCTCGAAAGTTGGCATAATAAACTTAACAAAAAAATTCTTAAAAAAAGCCCCAGTTTATTAAGACTTCTTAATGTCTTATACGAAGACATAACGCTTTCAATAGTTAAATCTATGCAGAACCAACCTTCCAAGCTACGCCTTGATAAATATATACAAAACGATCAGAATATACAAGATGCTCAATTGGAGCTCATAAACGGCGACATTACGGTTGGACATTTTTTGGAAAAACTAAGATAGTTTTTCCAAGAAATCTATTTTAGTTTTTCCAAAAAATGTGAACTAAACAAATACAAAATCTATGATTTTAGATGATTTTAATTCTTATAAATAGTCAGTACTCAAACTAATATAGTGGCTGTTTGTTATGATAATTATTTTGTCAGCAGTCAGTATTTACCTACTTTCGTTAGGATGTTTCTTATTTGTATTAATAAGACTTTTTGCTATGTAAAATTTTATCATTCTATAATTTTAGTTTTTGTTTTTTAGCCGGAAGTAATTTCGTGGCTGTTTTTTTTGCATATAAATTGTTTTTATTCATAAGGTAATACATAAGACTGTTTTATACCATGTCGATCAATCTGTGATTCTATAATCTGTGACTCTATAATCTGTGATTCTATTTTTTGTAACAAGTAATTTAGTGGCTGTTTGTATGTATATAGTTTAAATTTATTTTTATTATTTATAACGTAATCAGTAAGAAAATACCTATATCTACACAAACCATACAAAATGATGACGAATCTGTGATTTTGAATAGTTATGTAGTAAATATGTTTCGTTTTAAGAACATATCATAAGAACAAATCATTGTTTAATTTGTGATTATCAAGATTTATCTTAGTTAGTAAGATTTTATTTGTAAAAGGTATACCAAATGATGAAGAATCTGTGATTTTGAATAGTTATGTAGTAAATATGTTTCGTTTTAAGAACATATCATAAGAACAAATCATTGTTTAATTTGTGATTATCAAGATTTATCTTAGTTAGTAAAATTTTATTTGTAAAAGGTAATTAATCTGTGATTTATAAACCGATTCCTTCCAGAAATAAATAGTACATTAAAATTATTTATTTATTTTTTACTTTTATTTAAACCACTTCGCTACGTATTAAATCTAAGCTTCCAGCACTAATAACGTTTTACTTACAGATATAGGTATACATTTATTTTTTTTACAAACAAATGTAAAAATACATGTTAACCTTCATACACAAATCCTGAGGTGCCAACCCTAGTGGGGCAGAATCCACAAAGTGTTTATGCTAGTGTTATCCGCCCCATCAAATCAGAATAGTGGGGCATATTCCACTGCAAAATTTTAGGCAGTCCACTTTGCCACACCAGGGTGGCGGGCTTGGTGGGGCAAAGTGGAATTACTCGTATTTTCAGGTTTTTCAGGAGATTAAAATTTTTTTGGCCTGAAACTGATTCCACAGGATAGGTTTTGCCGAGCCCAGTCAGGGAAGCCCGATCACGGTGGTATTCGGGCGAGCGGTTGCGGAGAAAACCACGGTTAACCGAATTCTGGAAGTCATCTCTGATCGGCAACCAGAATTTTGGACCGGGTTATCTCCGAAACCGTTAGGGCTGGGTTGGCCGTGTTTGGGTTCATTGGAGGGGGCTCGGGGAGACCTGTCTAACGGACAATAGACATCGACTCTATGTAGAGTCAAGAAATTTTTCGGCCTTAATTTTCACTATTTTCGACACAGAACGGCTCCTAAAGACTCCTCGATACCAGACCCGTTCATTTGAACGAACGGCTGACCGTGATTGACTCTACATAGAGAATTAGTTCTGAAGATCTTTTGTAATAAAGTCTTGTATTATAATATTTTGTAGAAAAAGCAGTTCTATCGTTGTGAGTAAACTGTAACGATAGGGTAGAGTTCGACTCTACCAAACTAAATATTGATTTGTTTTGTTGATTTGTCTTTTGTATTGTGTATATTTGTTTTATTTTTCCCTGCCATTAGTAACTGTATATTTAAGTGTGTGTATTCTCACAGAGGCTATATGGTCTTGACAAGAAAATTCAAACTGTTTTCTATCCTTTCTCACCATTCTTATATATCATCCAACAGTTTGGGTAGAGTCATCTGTGGGAGAATATAATAATTAACTTACGTTTAACTGACCTGCTCCTTACGTTGCTAGTACATTCAACTGGGACGCGCCTGTTGGCTTCCCAGCCACGCACGCAAACCGGTAGGTACCTGAGACAGGACGAAATTGTAAAGTTAAGGTGACAAGATTCTTTAGAATCTTATTATATTATTGTGTATTGATTGTTGTTATTGCTGTTGTGTGTTTTATACACTTTATCGAATATATACCTATTATTTTACACTAGACTGGGGTACTCTATACAATACCCCTTTGACGTCGGACTAGTTTAAATCCGATTCCATACCGGACAAGATGTTGGGTTTTCGCACCCCTGTTAAGAAGCCGGCAAATCTGGCAAACAAAAGCCCACCAAATGCCACAGAAGAGGCAGGATCCTCCACACAAAGTGTCAGAAAAAGTGTGGGCGAATTTGAGGTCGGAAAGCCAGCAAAGAACCAGACCCCAGAGAAGAAGGTGGCAGAAAAGGTACCTCTCAAATTGATACTGGAAACTTCACGACGACCATCCGTCGAGATTGACTGCTTGAGTCCGCCAACAAAAACTAGAGTTGCGGAGGCCAGAATATGCCTAAGCAAAATAAAGGCCCACATGACAAATTCCAAAACAACGAAAAGGGAGATCAAAGAAGAGGTCAAGGCCCAAGCAGACCGGCTCTACTTGCTCATTAAGGAATCTGAGCAGGAAAAAGGACGAGCCCCACCCCCAAAGATAATAACAAAAACAAAGGGGACACAATCGCAAGTGGAAGTAGAAGAAGAACAGAAAGAAGTAGTTTCCAACACGGAGGTGGAGATGGAGTCTCTCAAAAAGGCTCTGGAAGATCACAGCCGAAACTTGCGGGAGAACAGCGAGAAACTTGACAGTCTGAAAGAGGCACTTAAAACTAGCGAAGAGCATATGGAGAAATTCTCCTATGCTAGTGTAGCGGCAAGTCAGCCTATCAAGCAGCCACCAAAGCAGACAGCACTCCACTCCATTGTGGTCACCTCTACCACGGAAACTGAAACTGGGGAGGAAATAATTGACCATATTAGAAAAGCAGTAAACGCAAAGGAAGGATGGGTCACAGTGGACAGAATCCGGAAAGCAAAAGACAGAAAAATAGTACTGGGATGTAAAACAGAAGAAGGAAGAGAAAGAATTAAGGAAAGATTGGCAAGCGTGGGGGCGTTGTTGAAGGTTGAGGACGTCAAGAACAGAGACCCTCTAGTGCTCTTGAGGGATGTTTTAACCTACAACACAGATGAAGACGTCCTTAAGGCTCTTCGTAACCAGAATAGGGACTTGCTCACGGATTTAACGAAAGAAGAAGACCGGGTAGAGGTACTTTTTAAGAAGAAAACAAGAAACCCCCACATGCACCATGTTGCCCTCAGGGTCTCCCCAAAACTGTGGAATAGACTACAGGATCGACAGGCTGTTCACATTGACCTGCAAAGGATCCGAGTGTCCGACCAGACTCCACTGGTCCAGTGTTCTCTATGCCTAGGATTCGGGCATGGACGACGGCTCTGTAAAGAACAAGTGGAAAAATGCAGTCACTGCGGGGGCCCTCACATGAGGGCGAAATGTGCAGAATGGATGGCTGGAACAACCCCATCATGCTGTAACTGTGTGCATGCAAAACTTGAAAACACTGAGCATAATGCATTCAGTGACGAATGCCCTGTCAGAAAGAGATGTGAGGTTCTGGCCAGAGCCAGAGTAGCATATTGCTAAAGTTGAGACGGGCGACAGGACAAATACTTCAACCAGAGGATATGCGGTGGCCCAAGCCAACCTACAAAGGAAGGAATTGGCAACCACCGAACTCTTTTTGGAGGCCAATAAGCGAGCAATAGCATGGGCATTGATTCAGGAACCGTATGTGGGAGGGGCTAGGAGTATGAAGAGCTACCGCGGCGTTAGAATCTACCAGTGCGAGGTCGAAGGAAGTGGGAGGGTAAAGGCGGCAATAGCCGTCTTTAATGATGACTTGGATATCATTCCCTACCCGAAACTCACCACTAACAACATCGTCGTGGTGGGGATCCGGACCAAAGCTTGGGAAATCGCGGTAGTCTCCTATTACTTTGAGCCAGACCAACCCATAGGGCCTTACTTGAATCATCTGACCAAAATAAAGCTGGAGCTGGGCACCGGAAGGCTTCTTATAGGAGGAGATGCAAATGCAAAGAGTAACTGGTGGGGAAGCACTATAGAAGATCTCAGGGGAGAAGAGATGACCGGGACCCTGGAAGAGTTGGAGCTTCAGGTACTGAACACTGGAGATACGCCGACTTTTTATACAGTTAGAGGTGGCGTAGTATACAAGAGCCACGTGGACGTCACAGCATGCTCGATCGATCTATTTGATCTGGTAGATGACTGGCGGGTCGACACAGGGGTAACGAGCTCGGACCACAACACCATTATATTTGATTTAAAAGTAAAAAGGGAAAAAGGGATAAACATAACTAGGACAACAAGGAAGTACAATACTAAAAAAGCAAATTGGGAATCTTTTAAAATTAAATTGGGGGAATACAGAATTGAAAATAATATAAGCTTAGACAGTATAAATCAGATAGTTAATAAATGTGAACTTGAAGAATTAGTAATAAGGTACAAAAATGTAATTGAGAAAGCATGTGACGAAGTTATCCCTAAAATCAATACCAAAGTTAAAATTACCATTCCGTGGTGGTCCAAAGTGCTCGCTGTGAAGAAAAAGGAAGTCGTTACAAAGAAGAACCGCATCCGTAACGCCGCAACGGTCCGTAGAGCAATGGTTGTCGACGAGTACCTGAAAGCCAAAGAAGAGTATGAGTGCCAAGCTAAGAAAGCGCTAGTAGCCAGCTGGAAGGAGTTTTGCGAAAAACAGGACGGGGAGGGTTTATGGGAGGGTATATATAGAGTCATCAGAGGCACCACCAGGAGACAAGAAGATCTGATCCTGATGAGCAATGGTACATTTTTGAACCCGAAGGAATCGGCAGCCTTGCTCGCCGACATTTTCTACCCAAAGGATACAGCGGAACAAGACAACGCAGACCACAGGCTCACCAGGGAGGCAGCCACACGGGTAAATGAATGGCAGCATGATGAATACCATGACCCACCATTTACACCGCTGGAGCTAAAGACAGCCGTGAGACACTTCAATCCGAAGAAAGCCCCCGGAGTGGATGGATTTACGTCGGACATCTGTGATCGAGCGATCTGCCAGGACCCGGACGCTTTCCTTGCTTTATACAATAAATGCCTAGAACTGGCGCACTTCCCGGACATCTGGAAAGAGGCAACGGTGGTGGTCCTCAGAAAACCAGGCAAGGAGAATTACACGAACCCTAAGTCCTATAGACCGATAGGTCTCCTACCAGTCTTGGGGAAAGTCCTGGAGAGGATGGTGGTGGCGAGGGTCAAGTGGCAGCTTGTGCCGCGGTTTAGTACTCGACAGTTTGGCTTTATGCCACAGAAGAGCACCGAGGACGCCCTCTATACGCTAATAAAGCATCTGCAGGACAAGTTGAGGCTGAAGAAGCTTATTGTCCTGGTTTCGCTGGATATAGAGGGCGCCTTCGATAGCGCCTGGTGGCCAGCAATCAAAGTCAGGCTGGCTGAGGAAAAGTGCCCGGTGAACACTAGGAGGCTACTTGACAGTTACCTCGACGGCAGAAAAGTAAGGGTAAGGTATGCTGGGGAGGAATGTACGAGAGAGACCAACAAGGGCTGCGTCCAGGGGTCAATTGGTGGTCCCATTCTGTGGAACCTTTTACTGGACCCGCTACTGCACGACTTAGAAAAAAAGGGGTACTTTGTTCAGGCTTTTGCAGACGATATAGTTTTGGCCGTGGACGGTGACACGGCGGCTGAAGTCTCCAGAACTGCTAATGCAGCCCTCGCCCATGTTCAGAGCTGGGGCGTCAGAAATAAGCTTAAGTTTGCACCGCACAAAACCTGTGCGATGTTAATTACTAACAAGCTTAAATACGACACTCCAATTCTGAGCATGGCCGGGGTCGACATTGGTATGGTCAGGAGCATGAAGTTGCTAGGGCTGACTATAGACGAAAAACTGACGTTCAACGAACACACCAAGAACGTCTGTAAGAAGGTGGCGGGAATTTATAAAAGACTGGCACGTGCGGCAAAAGTCAGCTGGGGTCTCAATAGGGAGGTTATAGAAATTATTTACACTGCCACGATTGAACCGATAGTCACGTACGCGGCTGGAGCCTGGGCTCCCGCTACGAAAAAGCTGGGTATACGGAGGAAGCTGGGCTCTCTCCAACGAGGATTCGCCCAGAAGATTTGTAAGTCTTACCGTACAGTCTCACTAAACTCGGCACTGGTGCTGGCTGGGATACTACCTCTAGACCTTCGCATACAAGAGGCAGCCGCCCTGTATGAGGCAAGGAGAGGGTCATCCGAGTTTGTACCGGGAGATAGGGAGATCGAGAGTGTGGTGAGATTTGCAGAAACATCTCACCCGGCCAAACAAATGGCTTTCGAGTTTATGAACCTGGCAGACCAACAGCTTGTAGACAGCCATAACGTGCAGGCAGTGCGTATATTCACCGACGGCAGTAAGATTGAGGGGAAGGTTGGAGCCGCATTATCCTTGTGGGATAATGAAGGTGAAGTCCAGAACCTCAAGCTCAGCCTTGCTGCGTACTGCACTGTCTACCAGGCAGAACTTCTGGCCATTTGTAAGGCAACGGACGTGATTCTGAAGCGCAAAGAGACGAGCTATGGCTTGTACAGCGACTCAATGTCAGCATTGCAGGCGCTTGCAAGCCATTGCTCCGTGCACCCTCTGGCGGTCTGCGCACGAGCCAATTTGGCTGAGGCATTGAACCAGAATAAAGCTGTGTCTCTCTTCTGGGTCAAGGCCCATGCGGGCTTGCCAGGGAATGAGCGTGCGGATGAGCTGGCAAAGGAGGCAGCGTTGTCGTCACGGAAGAAACCAGACTATGACCGGTGTCCTGTATCATACATCAAGCGCCAAATACGTTTGAGTTCGCTTGATGTGTGGAATGCGAGATACGTGTCAGGAGAAACGGCCTCCGTGACGAAAATATTCCTTCCGGATGCCGTGGCTGCCTATCGTATAATAAAAAAGTTGAGGCCAATAGGCGTGCTCACGCAAGTCTTGACAGGGCACGGTGGGTTCTCGGAATATCTAAACCGCTTCAAGTGCAAAGAGAGCCCATCGTGCACCTGTGACCCCATTGTGGCGGAATCAGTTCCACACTTAATATTAGACTGCCCAATTTACGCAAGGGAACGCTACAATTTGGAACAAGAAATAGGCAAAAGACTGCAGAGAGATAGCGTAAGGGAAATAATGATAGGAAAAAAGAGAAATAAACTTGTAGCCTACTGTGAGAATATAGCACTAAAAGTAATCGAGAAAAATAAAACAAGATAAAACAACTATGTTTCATATTATATTGTACATATATTTACTGTAAACATAGGACATTAGCGCAATAAATTGTAAAATAGGATAAGCAGTAGGTTAAGTGCGATGGCATCTTGCTATAAATATATTGATAGATTTTTAAAAGATAAGTGTTATAAATAAGTAATATTATAATTTGGTTATTTTTAAATTAGTTAAGTTATAAATAAGTTATGTTAAAAGTATGTTTAATAAAATCAAACCTGCTCAAATTATTTTCCCTAAAGATAAATAGAAATATGAGTGAATAAATAAAACAAAAGATTAAGAATGTAGCTCATAAGTGGGAATCCCACCCACGGAATAAATGGTGACGGATAATAGAAAGACAAAGTATGAAGCATGGAAGTACGAGAGGCATGTACGCGAGAACTGGTATGGAAAAGGATTGGATATAGAATAGGCGCCAATCATGTTGGCGGAACTAGACCGGAAAAAAAAAAAAAAAAAAAAAAACCTAACCTAACCTAACCTAACCTTTTTTTTTTTTTTTTTTTGTTCCGGGGTGGAAAATCCTCATGGATGTCCTCCGCCCTGGGGCAGGCGAAGGGGTCTGTCAGACTCCTACTGACTAAAAACCACCCCGGTGTTCCCTTCCCACACTTGGACCGGGGATCATGAGAACTAGTGCGCCTTCCATGATCCCCGACTGGTGCCGGCCCGCCTTTGCGGGCCACTTCATGCCCGCGAGGGGAGTGAGGTGAGACTCCCCCCGCGACGTCAAATAGGGGCGCGCGTGGAACACTACGCACCGCCACCTCGGGTCCTGCTGGATGGGGGGCGGCGGACGTCCCCGAGTCCGCCGTCCCTCCGGATCTGTTTACGGGGGCTGGAAGAGGGCGTTGTCCGCCCTCCGCCGACGCCCAGTCCGCCTGCTACGGATCAGGAGAGTGGTCTCAATCTCCCTCTCCCTTTCCGCAGCCTCCTTCTGCGAAACCACGGTTTCACAGAAGGAGATCACCGCATCCCACGACTCGGCGCTCCCGACCATCGAACGAGCGACAGCCGGCAGCGCCAGGTCGGCTCCGACTTCAGATACGAGGGCACAGCGCGGCTCCTCCCATGCGGTACACTCTGCTAGTGTATGCTGCGCCGTGTCCTCCCGACAGAACCTAACCTAACCTAACCTAACCTAACCTAACCTAACCTAACCTAACCCCCCCAGTAACCGATAATACGTCGCACTATCAACATCAGCTCCGCGTAAAAAATTCGCTATAATTAGACGCGTTGACCTACGAGCGCAAAAAATTATCAGTGGAATTGTGCAGTGACAAATCACCAGGATTCGTGTGGGCAAGTGTCTACCTCCACGGTTTGCGAGGCAGGGCCCCCGGAACTTCAGCAGTGAATAACTTGCCCAAGGTCAGTGAAGTCGTTCTACCCACAATAACCAAGGGACTCGCGGCAAAGGCCTATCCAGTGACACCAAGATCAGAAAATTCGGAGCAGGGATTTGGGATTTATTAAGGTGCGAAAACCGTCAAAACACGTGGTTTTTTGTGAAAAATTTGTGAAAAACAACCTCACTTTTGCTCCACGTGTTTCTACGACACGAGGCGTGACGTACGAACAACATCCCAGCCCTTACTGAAGACTCCGAAGTCTGCCCGAGGAATCTGCCTGCAGACCAGCCACCAGCGTGACGACTCCACGGCTTATCACAAGGTTAGCCCCGAGGGAACTCCTCAATCCTTAGTCCCACCCCCCCAGAGTTTGGGCTCATCAGACTCGGTACTTTAGGACCTTACCAGAGCCAGCGCCCCTACCCCCCAAACTTCGACCCCCACCACCTCAACCCCCCCTCACTACCGAACTTCTCCCACCACCTAACCCCCACCTCAGACTTGAGTAAGGGTAACCCCTTCCAATTTCCTTACCCACCAAACGTACCCCCACGAAACCCCCCCCCCCACCCCCCTTTCTTCACCCCCCTCTATTGACTCCCCACGAACCCCCCCCCCCCCCCCCCCTCCCCCCTCAAGGCTACCTCACCCCCCCGCGACCTAACTTCGAATCCGTTGGAGCTGGAAAGCCGAGTTTGGGCTCATTTGAAAGGGCACGAAAAGTCCTTCAATTTGGCCCCAGCAGAAGTCCTTAATTCGGCACTCACACACGCAGTGATATAGCTACGCTGCAGAATTCCACTGAGGACCACCATCAGCGCGCCCACAGAGCTCAGAACATCGAGTTCTATCAGTTGTCGGGCTCCTCATCGGACAGCAGACGCAGACCACCAGCAGAGCATCCGTGAGTCCATCATAACATAACAAAAAAAAAAAAAAAAAAATAATAATAATAAAAAAAAAAAAAAAATAGTCAAGCGTTACATATACAGAATTCACAACAACTAATATAAGAACTATAACCTCTCCTCTTACATTTAAGTCAGTAACCTCCCCTCCCCTAAAACATGTCTTCCAAGCAGTCCACCACCACCCGTAAAACGAACACGGACGCCGCAAAAGCCCCTAAATCCCTTAGGGAAAAAGTCCTGAAAAATACGGCTAAGTCATATCGGCGCTAAAGGAAGCGCGCGAGAAACCCCCACGAATGCCACCCTGTTCTGGAGCTCTCCCCGGAGCTCTGGAAATGTTACACGATGGTGCAGAAGGTCCATGTGGGCATCAAGCGATGCTTGATTGAGGACCAGTCCCCTCTCGTCCAGTGCACAAAGTGCCTTGGATATGGACACAACAAGTCTATATGCAAGGCCGCAAAAGAAGTCTGCAGCTACTGCAGCGGAGCGCACAACGTAGGGGACTGCCGCACTCGAGCTGACGGCAAACAGCCCACCTGCATAAACTGCAAGGTAGCACACAGGACAGACATCGACTTGGCACACACAGCGTTCAGCGAGAACTGCCAGGAACGCCAGAAGTGGGATGGAATAGCAAGGTCGCGCGTTTCCTATTGCTAAGGGCGACCACGAGATCACATCACCTAACCAACCAGTCACCCCTCAAATCGCAACAAGATCGACAGCAAGATTGCGGTTCATCCAAGCTAATCTTCAGCGCTCCAAGCTGGCCACAGAAGAACTCCACATGGCGGCTCAGGCAAAGGGAGTTTCAGTAGCACTAGTTCAAGAACCCTATGTAGGAAGAACAGGTGTGATGAAACAATGCCCTGGCACGCAAGTCATCCAGTGCAGCCTGAACCGCCAAAAACCAGTTAAGGCGGCGATCGTTGTGTTCGGAAACAACCTGGAGGTCATCCACGACCCCCAGCTTGTGACCGAGAACATCGCCGCCGTCTTGCTGAAGGTGGGCCAGCTTAGCTTTGGGGTGCTATCGGTCTATTTTGAGGGTGACCAGGACATCGAACCCTACCTTTCCGAAACACACAACACCACACAAAAACTACATACACACAACATTCTGGTGGGAGGAGACATAAACGCCTGGAGCCAGTGGTGGGGAAGTGTTTCCGAAAACCACCGCGGGGCAGCGTACAACTCCTTTCTCAATGAGCGGGACCTCCACATCCTCAATATGGGTCAAACACCAACCTTCGAGACCTACAGAGGAGACAGGTGGTGCACAAGCAACGTCGACGTGACGGCATGCAGCCTGTCTCTTCTAGGCAAGGTTGAAGAGTGGCGTGTAGAACGGAGTCTAACAACATCAGACCACAACGCAATCACCTTCTCGTTGCGCTTAGAAAAGGCCTTGGAACCCTTAAGGCCAATTTAGACGCGCATCTACAACACCAAGAAGGCTAAGTGGTCCGACTTCTGTGCGCACTTCAAGACTCGTCTGGCGGACAGAGACATTACACCAGCCGGAGTCTCGAGCATCTCGAACCCAGAGGATCTGGAGGAACTCATCACAGAATACACCCACACCATCCACCGCTCATGCGAGAAAGCGATCCCAAAACTGGGGTCGCCAAAACACGACGCCAAGCCCCCATGGTGGAATCCTTCTCCAGACCGTCTCAAAAAAGACGCTCTGACGAAGAAGAGAAGGATCCGCAATGCAGCCGCAAGTCGGAAACACTTCACCATCCAGGAATACGTGCTGGCCAAAAACAACTACACCACAGCAGCAACGGAAGCAGCCACAGCAAACTGGAAGGAGTTTTGCTCGAAGCAGGACCGAGAGAGTATGTGGGACGGCATCTACAGGGTACTAAGGAAGACAGCCAGAAGACAGGACGACGCCCTCCTGAGAAATACCGCAGGCGAGACGCTCAGCCCCGAGCAGTCAGTGGATCTTCTGGCAAAAACCTTTTACCCCGACGATTCAACGGATGCCGAACAGCCCCACCACAGGAGCCTAAGGAAGCTGGCGGAGGAAAAAAACCCCCTGGGCCTGTCTGCCGATGATCCTCCCTTCACGACTGCGGAGCTGGAAATGGTTCTCCAGAACCAGAATCCGAAAAAAGCCCCCGGTCCTGACGGATTAACGGCGGACATTTGCACGGCAGCAATAAACTGCGATCGGGAAGTGTTCTTAGCGATAGCTAATAGGTGCCTGTCGCTGTCACATTTCCCGAAGCAGTGGAAAGTCGCTCATGTGTGCATCCTCCGGAAGCCAGGAAAGGACGACTACACCAGCCCAAAGTCGTACAGGCCAATAGGTCTGCTCTCGGTCCTAGGAAAGATCGTCGAGAAGCTCCTTGTAGGCAGACTGCAGCACCACTTTCTCCCAACACTACACACAAACCAGTACGGTTTCATGCCGCAACGTGGAACCGAGGACGCCCTCTATGCCCTAATGGGGCACTTAAGAGCCGAAATCAAAGCCAAAAAAATCGTGCTTTTGATATCATTGGACATAGAGGGGGCCTTCGGTAACGCGTGGTGGCCAGCACTAAAGCGACAGATGGTAGTCAAGAACTGTCCCAAAAACATCTACACTCTCGTCACCTCATACCTGGAAGACCGGAACATCAGGGTCAACTACGCCAGAGCGACTAGTGAGAAAGGTACCACAAAGGGATGCGTCCAAGGCTCAATTGCCGGTCCGACGTTTTGGAACCTGATCCTAGATTCGCTCCTACATAAGATGGCTAGTAAGGGAGTATACTGTCAAGCCTTCGCAGATGACGTTGTCCTAGTTCTCTCGGATCACACAGCCGGTCCCCTGCAGCAATCAGCCAACAACGCGCTAGACATAGTATCGGAATGGGGCGTCCAAAATAAGCTACGTTTTGCCGCGCACAAGACCTTTGCGATGGTGTTAACGAGAAAGCTGAAGTACGACGTTCCGGTACTCTACATGTCGGGCACGCGGCTGAACCTGGTCGAGGAGGTAAAGCTGCTAGGCCTCACAATAGACTCTAAACTCACCTTCAACGCGCACGTGTCGGCGATCTGTAAAAAGGCCGCAGACATCTACAAGCAATTGGCATGCGCGGCAAAGGTGAATTGGGGTCTCAACACAGAGATAATTAGGACAATATATGTGTCGGTGATAGAGCCCATCGTGATGTATGCAGCGAGTGCGTGGGCCCCCGCAGCTGAGAAACTGATGACAAGGAATCAGTTTGACTCACTGCAGAGAGGCTTCGCGCAGAAGATCTGCAAAGCATACCGCACGGTATCTCTAACATCGGCACTTATTCTGTCAGGTCAACTCCCATTAGATCTCCGGGTAATCGAGGCAGCAACCCTGTTTAAGATCAGAAAGGGTCACTCCCAAGAGTTCATACCACCGGGCCGCGAGCTGGAGTGCAACGTGCCCCACTCCCAATATCCCCACCCATCGCTACTCACGATAACAGAGTACGCACGCCTAGAGGACTTGACTCCCGAAACCCTGGAAACCCATCAAGTAATCGGTCCCCAAATATACACCGACGGCAGCAAGATAGAGGGGAAAGTTGGCGCTGCCCTAACTTGGTGGGAAAACGGGAAGGAGTCAACGTTCAGCACCTTTGGCCTTGAACCCCACAACTCAGTCTTCCAATCGGAAATGTACGCTCTCTTCAGAGCTGCCAGGATGGCAAGAGAATCCAGGGCGGCCTCCGTAAGCATCTTAAGTGACTCAAGATCGTCGCTTGACCTGCTGCGGAGACCATCTGTCACTCACCACCTGGCACTTAAAATCAAGACAAGCGTCCGCGAGACCAGAGAAGAGGGTAGAGAAGTGAGGTTCTTTTGGCTCAAGGCCCATGTGGGAACTGCAGGGAATGAGAGAGCGGACGAGCTGGCCAAGGAGGCAGCCCTTAATAACGCGACAGCCGACTACAACAAGGTCCCCGTATCGTTCGTGAGGAGGAAGATACGGGAAGAGACTATAAAGAAGTGGCAAGCGCGATACGAATCCTCGAGTACAGGAGCGGTCACAAAAGTGTTCTTTCCAGACGTCCTAGCGGCAAAAAGAACACTTAGAGACGCAGTTCTCACACCGGTCCACGTACAAGTCCTAACAGGACACGGAGGATTCTCAGCGTATCTCCACCGCTTCCATCTCAAAGATAGTCCCTCGTGCGTCTGTGACCCCGGTTGCGAAGAGACAGTCTGGCACCTGCTCTTCGAATGCCCACGATTCAGTCACGACAGAATAGAGCTGGAAGTAAAGATCGGAACCCAGCTAAGCCAGTCCATACTCCACACCATCATGGGGAGACCGGCTTCCAGAAAACTATTCTTGGCATTCGCGAGCAAAGTCTCCATAGTCGCAGCAGCGGCCAACAAAACGGACGCACCCTTGCGTAGTCGGAACCGATCACCATCTACGACCACAACAACAACCACAGCAAACTCCACAACAACAACAACAACAACCACTCAAACCACACATACAAACATAACTCAACGACCAGCACCCGTGGCAGCACCAGCAGCAGCGATAGCACAAGCCAGCCTACAACCAGCACTCAACTCCATGTCCATCTCGGAGCTCCTGGCATGCGGGGGAGACGGAGCCCCTGGTGTCAGACTGCGAGGCGTCGCCCTCTTCATGAACAGAGAAGGAGAGAGGCTAGGCATAAGCTTCTGCGATGCCGTCTGGTGCGAGTCAAAGGAAAGACGATCGCACTATTCGAGTGGAGAGAGGAGACTCCATTTGCCCAAGCAAGCTCACTGCTTCAAAAGATCAGGGAGGTAGGAGAGTACATGGCAGTCACAGCCCGTACCATCAGCATCGACGCAATGATGATCGAGGGGGAAAGAGGAGACGTCGCAGATCGCTTCGGCTGTCTAAAAGCCTCAGAACACCACGAGGTGGTAGTGTATGAGGACAGAGGGGAAACTCTGAGTTTCCTCAAAGCCCCCAGACACCCAACAGCCGACGCGATGAGCTCCACGTCAGGCTCGATCACTCAAAGCGGATCAGAGAGGGCCCAGCAAAAGGCAGCCGCCGAAAAAGCTGCAAAGGAGCAGAGCAAAACCGCTAGCCTGGAGGACCAGGCCCGGTCGAGGAGTAGCCTGAAAGCCTTCGGCACTTTCCTCAACGCACTTTCCTCAACGCACTGCTCCCAAGCACCAGCCACGCATCACCGACAGCGATGGAGAGGTTCTTTAAAAGAAAGACGAAAGAACCAACACCACAGAAGCCTACGCCTACAAGAGCCGACAAGGGGCAAGTCAGACCGCCGACCCTCGCAGTTAATTCAGGCACCACGGACCACGTAAAGAGCGCGTTCCTCGAGTACGTAGCAATCGTGAGAGCGACCAGAGAGGTCAATCTTATGACATGCAGGAAGATCCTGCAGACCTTCCAGAGAAACACAGAAGGACTACTACTCGAGGAAGCAGAGGCGGCAGTGTACGACAACGTCACATCTCAAGTCATCAAAGGAGAAATGACGGGGTCGTACATGGCAGCCTACAGCGCGCAGAGTGGTTTTGTGACCCTGGACGAGGAGGAATCGGAGCGCTCAGGCAAAATCAAGTTTAAAACACCAAACGACGACCCGATAGTGGTTACCGCCAAATGTACCAAGATCATGCTGGACGATAAGATCCTCGAAATGGCACAGTCCATTTTGGGGACTTCAGACACCCTAGCATCACAGGAAAATTGGGCGGTACCCAGTATCAGGTGGGTCAACGGAGTCCCGGGTTGCGGCAAGACAACCTGGGTGGTGAAGCACTTCGATGGGGAGAAGGACGTTGTAGCCACCACGACGACCGAAGCTGCCAAAGATCTCAGGGAGAAGCTTGCGCACCGCTTAGGAGACCAAGTAAAGACAAAGGTGCGCACTATGGCCTCAATTTTAGCCAACGGGTTCAAGAAACAAGAGAAATGCTACCGCCTCACGGTAGACGAAGCTCTTATGAACCACTTTGGGGCCATAGTTATGGCAGTAAAGTTGTCTGGAGCAAGCGAGGTTGTCCTCATCGGAGATGTAAACCAGCTTCCATTTTTGGACCGAGAGAACCTATTCGAGTTAAGGTATACCCGTCCAAACCTGGTTGCTGGAATCACCCAAGAGTTGCTTTGCACACATCGCAATCCGATGGATGTGGCCTTTGCACTGAGCGAGATATACTCTGGTATATACTCCTCCAAGTCATCACTGTCGCGGGTCCACTCCTTGAGAGTGGAAGGTTACACAGGAGCGCAAATACCGAGCACCGCTCAAAACACCCTGTTCCTGGTTCACACGCAAGAGGAGAAAGCTACTCTTATGAGCCAGGGGTACGGGTCCGGTGAAGGGTCGCGCGTGTTAACCATCCACGAGGCTCAGGGGTTGACCTACGACAGCGTAATCATCGTCAACACGAAGTCCAGGAGGCTCCAGGTCCACGAAAGCATCTCCCACGCGGTGGTGGCGGTGTCGAGACATACTGTCAGTTGCGTCTACTACTCCGACGACGCCGACGACGCCACAGGCCGCTTTGCGAAGAGGGCGATGGATGCGCCTACCAAAACGGTCATCGACTACAACCTTAAGATGGCCATGAAACATCGAGACGCAGCAGTCGTGGAAGCCCTGCTCGGGCTAGCGAAATCCCTGGTCGTGACATCCCGCCTCAAATAAGACTCCACAAACCAGACCACATCCATACTTCCAACACTCCAATACTAACCAATCTCAACCCTCCACGTACCGCCAAAACAGAATCATGTAAAATTTCATGGCAGAGCGAGTCTGTCATGCTTACGTAAATGTCCCGCCGATGGTGGCGTTGCACATCTGGTCGATCGGTTCCCTAAGAAATGGTTGAGCTGAACGGCGCAGATGTGTACGTCATATCCGTGAACGGTAGCCGTCGCCTGGGGCTGGTCGGCTCGCACTGCCATGAAGTTTCAATCAATCCATGTAGTAAAACTTTGTTTGTATAAAAATAAATGTGTAACAATAGAATCAGTAATGCCTGTGTCAATAATAATAAAAAAAATAAAAAAAAAAAAAAAATATATATGTATATGAATAAATATGTTGATGGACTCACGTAGATTTTAAGATTAGTATTTAAGCTAATATGTGTCCAATGTAGGAGCACAATAACTGAATAAGTGAAAAAAAAAAAAAAAAATACTGTAAACAAATGAAATGTACATAAACAAAGGCACGGACCTCCAAGTCTGTGGACAAATTGTGAGGCAGGAGTGTGGTTTTAGCCGGTAGGAGTCCGGCACTGCCCAGACTGGCTCATCTGTGAGGCAGTCTGGGCGTCCATGAGGATTTCCCACTCCTGCCGAAAAAAAAAAAAAAAAAAAAAAAAAAAAACCTAACCTAACCTAACCTAACCTAACCTAACCTAACCTTTTTTTTTTTTTTTTTTTTTTTGTCGCTGAGAAATGCGTTACGCATCCCCGCTCGTGGGGGACGAGTCGGGGTATGTGGGACTCCTGTCGGTAATGACAGTATACCCACTAAAACTCAGCGGTGTTCCCACATCGCCGTGATGGGAGGGCCATGGGAAACCGGCTCAGCCTTTACTTCCACAACCCTCCCGGCGCTTGCCCGCCTAGCTGGCGGGCCCCGCATGCCCCTCAGGCTGGGGGGCTACGGGAATGGCCGGGAACACCTGGCCATTCCCGTCCGACACTGGTGGATGCCTGTGCAATACAGGCAAGGGTGCCCCCGCACCCGTTGCCTGCTGGCCTCCACCTGGGAGGAGTCGGAGATGACTGTCAAACTGACGTCTTCTTCGACCCCTCCTCCGCCTTCGGAGCGGCGCCGCGTCAGGATCGTCTTCCCGCGCGCGCTCCGCTGCCTCCTTCTGAGACATGACGAGTTCGCAGAAGGAGGCGACTGCCGCCCAGGACCTCTCATCCCTCAGCATGGCGTTAACCAAGCCGGGGAGTGAGAGGTCCGGTCCGATCACCGCGACGAGACTGCGGCGCGGCTCGGACCACGACGGGCACACCTCGAGGGTGTGCTGGGCCGCGTCCTCCGCCGCGCCACAGTGGTGGCACGACGGCGTCTCCTCCCGTCCTATTCGGTGCAGGTACGATCCGAAACAACCGTGTCCGGACAGCACCTGCACCAGACGGAAGGAGAGGAACCCATGCGAGCGCTCGAGCCAGTCTCGCAGGACTGGCCTAATCGCGTCGAGGGTTCGGCGGCCGAAGGCTGCGATGGCGAGGTCGTCCGTCCAATGGATGACGATGGCGTCCCTCGCCTCCCGTCGGACTGCCTCCCGCTCTTCCGGGGCTGGGCGTTCTCCTCTCGCCCGCCGCCCTGCCGTCCATTCATATACTCTGGCGAGCACCCACGCCTCAAGTTCCCAAGGAGGGGTGCTGGCCAGAGCACATGCTGCCGCAAAGCCCACCGTGCGATGGGCCCGCGCCACCCGCTGGGCTATGGCCCTTTGGGGTGCCCGCAAGGCGGCGGCGTTTTCTCTTCTTTGGAGTGATTCCTCCCAGATGGGAGCCCCGTAGAGGGCCATACTCCTCAAGATGCCGGCATAAAGTTGCCGGCATCGCGCGCTGGGCCCCCCCAAGTTGGGAAGCAGCCACGAGAGTGCGCCCGCGGTCTTCAGCAGGCGCGACGACAGCCCGCTAAAATGCGGACCGAAGCGCCACCTGCTGTCGAGTACAAGGCCCAGATATTTCATCTGGGCCTTCACCTCAATTCTGACGCCCTCCACGAAGATGTGGGCGTCAGGTGGGGGACGCTGCCGAGGGCCGTGGAAGAACACGGCCTCGGTCTTGTGCAGCGCCACCTTTAGACCTAGGCGGCGGATCCGCCCTGCGACCAAGGAGCCGCCCGCCGAGGCCAAGTTGGCCGCCTCCCTGAAACTCTCCCCCCGGGCAGTGAGGAGAGTGTCATCCGCATAGCAGACGACACTCGTGCCTCGGAGGAGAGTTCCCCGCAAGAGCCAATCATAACCGACGTTCCAGAGGAGAGGTCCTAAGACTGACCCCTGTGGAACGCCGGCCTCAACGGCGTACCGCCGGACTTGGCCAGTCCTATTTACCAGGAGGATCGCCCGATCCTCCAGGTAGTCGGCCAGCAGCCTGCGCATGTTTCGAGGCACTCCGTGGAATCGGAGTGCCTCTAGGATGGTGGAGTGGGGAACGGAGTTGAAGGCATTCGCTATGTCGAATGACACAGCCAACAATCCGTCCCCCGCTTCCATCGCCTCCTTCACCTGGCCCTTAAGGCAGGCCAGCGCATCCACCGTGGAACGCTCAGCCCGAAAACCGAACTGAGCGTCCGACAAGTCCGGCCCGATACTCCGCAGATGGCTCTTTAGGCGGGCAGCGATTATCCCCTCGAACATTTTGCTGACCTCATCGAGCAGAACGATGGGCCGGTATGCCGAGGGGGAATCAGCTGGGCGGCCCTCCTTGCGAAGGAGGCACAACTGCCCCTCCTTCCACGGTTTCGGGAACCTTCCAGACGCAAGGCATGCGCTGAAGAGGTCCCGAAACCTCTCCTCCATTTGAGTGGCAGCGATCGCCACCACTTTTGCCGGAACACCGTCGGGGCCCGGAGCTGTCTTCTTGGCGCGGATATGGAGAATCGCCGCGCCAAGTTCCGACTCCGTAACAGGAGGGGCCTCCTCTTCTTCCTCAGCTGGCGGAGCTATCCCCCGTGGTGGGTCCATAACTGGCGGGGTGAAGTTGTCCCTGCACGGGAACAGGTACTGAACCACCCCATCCAGAAATGAGGGCTCCAGGGTCTCGGCCACCGGGGGACCAAAGGGGCGCAGTTTGTTGCGTGCCGCCTTATAAGGTCTCCCATAGGGGTCGTTGTCGAGACCCTCCAGCAGCTCCGCTCTCGCCGAGTCTCTGGCGGCGGCGATGGCCCGATCGAGGACCATTTTTGCCTCCGTGTATACCTCATAGAGGTGGTCCTCGTTGGCCAGATCCCGTCGACGCCACCGCCGTCTCCGCGTGTAGGCCCTCCTTGCCTCCACACACGCTGCTCGAAGCCCCGACGCCGGTACGCCAGGCACCGCAGGCTCCGTATCCGTCCTGCGGATACGGAAGCCATTCAGGCGGAGCTGTACGAGGGGTACAGAGCGGCGAAGACCGCCCTCCAAGCGGAGATCCTGCGGGCCAGGGCACTGGCCCGCGAGGAGATGCTGGAGACTCTGAACAGAGACCCGTGGGGACGCCCATATAAGATGGTGCGGGAGAAACTCCGCCCATGGGCTCCCCCGCTGACGCAGAGTCTCCGGCCCCAGCTTGTGGAGGACGTGGTGAGCGCTCTGTTCCCTTCAAGAGGGGAACATACGCCCCCGCCCATGGCTCCGCCCATTGCGGTGCCCGATGCGGACCACACCGCCGACGACGACGACGATGCTCCGGAGGTGACCGAGGTAGAGATGAGAGTGGCGGTACGCAGGATGAGTGCGAGGAATACCGCCCCAGGACCCGATGGCATACCCGGAAGGGCCTGGGTCCTGGCCATGGGGACTCTCGGGCCTCGACTGAGAGGGCTCCTAAGCGCATGTATGGAGAGGGGCCAGTTCCCACTTTGCTGGAAGACTGGGAAACTGGTCCTCATCAGGAAGCCGGGGCGCCCAGCGGACTCTCCGTCCGCCTATCGGCCCATTGTGCTGCTCGACGAGGTGGGCAAGCTCTTTGAAAGAGTCATTGCAGACCGCCTCGTCGGGCAGCTGGTGCGAGTGGGGCCGGATCTGGCGGAGAGCCAGTTCGGTTTCCGCAGGGGGCGCTCTACGGTGGACGCCATCATGCGCGTGCGGGCCCTCACGACGGGGGATGCTGTGGCCCGGGGTGGGGTCGTCTTGGCGGTGTCTCTAGACATCGCCAATGCCTTTAACACCCTGCCCTGGAGTTGCATCAGGGAGGCACTTCGGTATCACCGGATGCCGACCTACCTCTGTCGTGTGGTCGAGGCCTATTTGACAGACAGGTTTGTCATCTACCCTGGTCACCAAGGAGAGTGGAACCGGCGAGAGATGTCGTGCGGTGTCCCACAGGGATCGGTCCTGGGGCCGCATCTGTGGGACATCGGATACGACTGGGTGCTGCGCGCCGACCTCCCTACTGGCGTCAGCGTCGTTTGTTACGCTGACGACACGCTGGTCCTGGCGCAGGGGAGGTCGTACCAGGCGGCGGCCGACTTAGCGACACGCGGGGTTGCGACAATCGTCGACAGAATCCGGCAGCTGGGACTCGAGGTGGCCCTGCACAAGTCCGAGGCCATGGGTTTCTATGGTCCTCGTAGTGCGCCACCGTCGGGTTCCCAAGTATTGGCGGGAGGGGTTCACATCGGCGTCGAGTCGACGATGAAGTATCTGGGACTCGTCCTCGATAGCCGGTGGAACTTCGTGGAGCATTTCCGACGTTTGGCTCCCAGACTGGACCGGGCCGGGGCTGCCTTGAAGCGGCTCCTGCCCAATCTGGGAGGTCCAAACGCCTCCTGCCGGAGGCTCTACGTGGGGATCGTGCGGTCCATGGCCCTTTACGGGGCGCCGGTGTGGGCGCCTTCATTGAGGCGGCAGCCAGGCCGCCGGCTGAACGCGTCCCAAAGGGTCATGGCCATCCGGCTGGCCCGAGGATACCGCACGGTCTCCTGCGAGGCGGCGAGCCTCCTTGCCGGAGTACCGCCATGGGATCTGGAGGCAAAGGTCCTCGCGCACATTTGGGAGTGGCGCGAGGAGGCGAAGCGCCGGGGCTTAACTCCGATGCCGCAAGAAGTCGCGGCACAGCGGACAGAGCTCCGGCGGGATCTCATGGCGGAATGGAGACTGCGATTGTCGCAACCCAGCGCTGGGCACGCCACAATTGAGGCGATAAGACCCCTCTTTGAGGAGTGGCTAGAGAGGCGCCACGGCGTCCTCACCTTCCGCCTGACGCAGGTACTCACCGGACACGGCTGTTTCGGGAGGTACCTGTTCAGGATAAAGCGGGAGGAAACGCCCGGGTGTCGTCACTGTGTGGATCGCCCGGAGGACACGGTGGAGCATACGGTGGAGGTCTGCCCGGCTTGGGCAGGGCATCGCCGTGTCCTCGTGGATGCGATCGGCGGCGGTGATCTCTCGCGTCCGGCCCTGATTCGGGCCATGCTACGGAGCGAGAGGAAATGGGAGGCCGTCACCTCTTTCTGCGAAGCAGTAATTCTCGCGAAGGAGGAGACGGAGCGCGTGAGGGAGAGGCAAATTTCGCGCCCTCGCGCCCCTAACCGCCGCAGCAGGAGACGCCCTGGGCGTCGGGAATCGCAGGAAGATTTCCGGCCACCGTAGGCGCGGGCTTGCGGACGGTGAGCAATGGGTAGCTCGCCGTCCGATAAGGACCAAGCCCGGGTCGACGGCGCGTTGTGTTCCACGCGCGCCTCAAAGAGATGTCAGCAGAATTGACGGGGTCCGCTAGGGCCAATGCCAATGCCGGGGGTTCGAAGAAAACCGATAGGGAAATCGTGGCCCCCGGCAACATGGCATAGGAAGGAACACGGGTGGGTTTTAGTCAGTAAGAGTCTGACACGCCCTCCCGCTCCACCCAGAGCGGGAGAAGTTATTTGATAATTTCCCACCCAAAAAAAAAAAAAAAAAAAAAAAAAAAAAAAAAAAAAAAAAAAAAAAAAAAAAAGGTGACGCAATTTGAAGCTGTTTTAAGTTGTTTTAAGTTGTGCTTTTGCTGCAATAATTTTTAAAAGCTGCATAGGTCGCTAGCCCGCGCGGAGACGCGTCTTTCGACACTTTTGGCAAAATATTAATTTCAGTTTTTTAGCTCTTCAAGCTCATATATACCTTTCGACAATAGGAATAAATTATTTGGTTATCTCGAGGCCTATTATTGTCACCTTGAAGCATCTTTTCATTCACTGACACTATTTTATTTGACCAAGTCTTAGTTATAGGGCTTGTATTATTTTAATTCAATTATTTTACTATTCGCTGATCCCCTCTTTACAGGGATTCAGTAAAAGTGTCCTCCGACAACAGAGTTGCACCGTAGTCTTGAACCTTTGACTTCCACAATGCTTGGAATAAGGACACCCGTCAAGAAACCAAAAGACTCGGAGGGGAGTGCAGACACGGAGAGGCCCCAACTGGCACAGGCTGGTCCCTCGGTTAGGCGTAGTGTGGGGGAGTGGGAGGCTGACAGATCAAAGTCTGTGCAGCCTCTCAAAACCCCAACTCCACCAAAACAGGCTACAATGACTACTCCCACCAAACTGAAACCCAAAGGAACACTCTCACTCTCATCGAAGTTGGAAGGACCGAAGCAGCCAAAGAGAGCTGAGGAGAGCTCGCCGCGTGAAGCGCAACCCGTGAGGTACGTGAATAGGACCACGGAGGCAAAGGCGTGTCTCTCCAAGGCGAAAATCCAGCTTCTTAGCTCTCGGAATCTTAAAAAGGAAATTAAGGATGAATTGACCAAAGCAGTCGACAGATTGTACCAGCTGGTGAAGGAGGCAGAGAGTGAGAGAAGGAAGGGAGTTGAGGGAATAATTGAACCCGAAAAGCCCCGAGAGGACCTGAGGCCGACCTCGGACGAATCGACGGAGCTAATGAAGCAGCTCATGGCGAACCTCCAACAGAATAACCAGGCGTTGGAGGAATGCAAGCAGCATACACTGGCTCTGTCGGAGCGTCTGCAAGAGGCCCCTCGCTACGTCGCAGGCCAGGGCCCAACTTTCGCAGAGATGGCTGCCGGCACAAAGCAGTACATCCAAGAGCCTCTTCACTCGGTGGTTGTATCATCTGTTGATGATCAGGACACCGGTGAAGAGGTTGTTGAGAAGCTCAGGACGGCGGTCAATGCCAGGAACGAAGGCACTAGAGTTGAACGGCTGCGAAAGGCGAGGGACCAGAAAGTGGTGGTTGGCTTCAGGACCAGGGAAGAGCTTACTAAGGTGACGGACCGGATAAGAAAGGCGGGCGGTCTGGTAGTGGAGGAGGTCAAAAATAAGGACCCACTAGTTATCATCAAGGATGTCCTCTCCTGTCATTCTGATGTGGAGGTTACCCAAGCCCTGCAGCGGCAAAACACCCACCTAATCGGGGACATACCTGCGGAGGATTTGAGATTGGGGGTAAAGTACCGTCGTAGGACGAGGAACCCCCACATGTGCCATGTCATCCTGCAGGTGTCCCCGACGGTTTGGCAGAGGCTGACTACGGCGGGCCGTGTACATATTGACCTACAGCGAGTGCGAGTGCAGGATCAGTCGCCACTGATGCAGTGTACTCGCTGTTTGCGCTACGGTCACAGCCGAAAACTGTGCACGCAGCCCGCCGACCTTTGCATCCACTGCGGCGACCCACACATGCGGGCTGACTGCCCGTCACGGCTGGCAGCGGAGGCACCGAAGTGCCATAATTGTTTATTGGCCAAGATGGCGAAGACCGACCACAACGCCTTCGACAGCAAGTGCCCGATGCGTGTCAAGTGGGACGCATTGGCGCGGCTGTCGGTGGCGTACTGCTAAGGTGGATCCAGTTTCTTCCGGAAGTGGTAAA
This sequence comes from Agrochola litura, assembly GCA_949152395.1. Lineage (NCBI taxonomy): Eukaryota > Metazoa > Arthropoda > Insecta > Lepidoptera > Noctuidae > Agrochola > Agrochola litura. The sequence goes on along the minus strand of OX424503.1, from coordinate 25,258,734 downwards.
CTTTGCCCGCCACGAACCCGAGCTCACCCTAGTGCCGGCACAAGCTACCAGGTGATCCAAGCGAATCTGCAGAGGAAGAACCTTGCGACCCAAGAGCTCATGATAGTTGCTGGTGAGCGGAAGGTCGCATTCGCACTGCTCCAGGAGCCATATGTGGGTGGGGTTAAAAGGATGCGAGACTACCGGGGAGCGAGAGTCTACCAGTGCGCGGAACAGGGAAGTGGAACTGTGAAGGCGGCGATAGTCGTCTTCGATCATGACCTTGACGTCACACAGTGTCCAAAACTCACCACCAACAACATCACGGTGGTGAGGATCCGAACCAGCGCCTGGGAAATCGCAGTAGTCTCCTTCTACTTCGAACCAGACCAGCCCATACAGCCATACCTGGAGCAGCTTAAACAGATTCGTGAGGAAATGGGCCCCACAGAAACAATAATGGGAGGTGACGCAAATGCGAAGAGCACCTGGTGGGGTAGTTTGGTTGTGGATGGCAGGGGTGATGAAATGTCGGGAACTTTCGAGGAAATGTGCTTGCAGGTGCTCAACGTCGGGAACACGCCAACTTTTGACACCATCAGGGGTGGCAAGTCATACACCAGCTTCGTTGACGTAACAGCGTGTTCAACGGGCTTGCTGGACCTGGTGGAGGACTGGAGGGTTGAGGAAGGCATCACGAGCTCGGACCACAACGGTATTGTATTTAATATTCATCTTCAAAAATCTAAAGGGACAAAGATCAAAAGAACCACCAGACTTTTTAACACAAAAAAAGCAAATTGGAACCAATTTCATGAGAAATTGGCTCAATTAAAAGCAGAGCACAACATAAACACAATAGAAATAAATAAAATTAATAATAAAATCGAACTTGAAAATAGCGTAAACAATTATATAAGAACCATAACTGAAACCTGTGAAAAAACTTTAGCTAAAATTAAAAATAACGATATACTTACAATACCGTGGTGGTCAACCGAGCTCGCTGATATGATGAACGACGTAAACACCAGAAGACGCCGCATCCGATGCGCTGCACCAGTCCGGAGAGCGAGGGTCGTCGAAGAGTACCTGGAAGCAAAAGAAAATTATGAGTTGCAGGCCAAAACGGCGCAGATCACAAGTTGGAAGGGGTTCTGCGAGAAACAGGATAAGGAAGGAGTTTGGGAAGGCATCTATAGGGTTATGGGACGGACCGCTAAACGACACGAGGACTTACCGTTGGTGAAGGATGGGGTGCCACTCGATGGTGCGGATTCGGCTTCACTGCTGGCGGAGACCTTCTACCCCGAAGACCTGGAAGAGGAAGATAACGATGACCACCGTCGGACGCGAGAAGCGGCCAGTCGTGTAAACGAGTGGACGCATGATGAACAACATGACCCACCGTTTACACTTCAGGAGCTAAAAACCGCGGTGGAAAGTTTCAACCCAAAGAAGGCACCCGGGGCGGATGGTCTCACAGCCGACATCTGTGCTCAAGCCATATCCCGGTACCCGGGGATATTCCTTGCACTGGCCAACAAGTGCCTCGAGCAGGGCCACTTCCCCGGAGCTTGGAAAGTCGCCACAGTGGTGATTCTTCGAAAGCCGGGGAAGGACTGTTACACCACCCCAAAATCCTACAGACCGATCGGCCTCCTGCCAGTCCTGGGCAAAATGCTCGAAAAAATGTTGGTAGCAAGGTTGAAGTGGCATCTGATCCCGCGGTTGAGTACTCGTCAGTTTGGCTTCATGCCCCAGAGGAGCACTGAGGACTCCCTCTATACCATGATTCAACATATCAAAACAAAGCTGAACCAAAAGAAGCTGATCACTGTTGTATCGCTTGACATAGAGGGAGCCTTCGACAGCGCATGGTGGCCGGCAATCAGGACCAGACTGGCTGAGGAAAGGTGCCCGGTGAATCTCAGACGGATGCTGGACAGCTACCTGGCTGGTAGGAGTGTCCGAGTTAGGTACGCTGGAGCAGAGTGCCAAAGGCACACGAATAAGGGGTGCGTACAGGGGTCTATTGGCGGTCCAATCCTCTGGAACCTGGTGCTGGACCCTTTGCTGAAGGGGCTGGAAGAGCGGGGAGATCACTGCCAGGCCTTCGCCGATGATGTCGTCATGATCTTCGACGGTGACACAGCATTGGAGGTTCAAAGACATGCCAATGCCGCCCTCGAGTATGTTCGGAGGTGGGGCATCCGAAATAAGCTGAAGTTTGCACCGCAAAAAACCTGTGCAATGGTGGTAACCAGAAAGCTAAAGTACGATGTCCCACTTCTGAGCATGGGCGGGGTTGACATTGGCATGTCTAAGGAAATAAAAATACTGGGGCTCACAATCGACCACCAGCTCACTTTCAACACCCACGTCGCAAACGTGTGTAGAAAAGCTACAAATATCTACAAGCAGCTATCCAGAGCGGCTAAAGTGAGCTGGGGTCTGCATCCGGAGGTCATACGGTGCATCTACACGGCGGCGGTGGAGCCGGTGGTGATGTACGCGGCAAGCGCCTGGGCGCCGGCAACAAAAAAGATAGGAGTGCAGAAGATGCTGAACACGGTCCAACGAGGATTCGCCCAGAAGCTCTGCAAATCCTACCGCACCGTTTCACTTAACGCGTCTCTGGTGTTGGCTGGGATACTCCCCCTCGACCTCCGAATACAAGAAGCAGCTGCTCTATATGAGGCAAAGAGGGGGGTGCCCTGGCCAGCCCTTGCGGGCAGGGAGGTGGAGCGTGTGGTGGAATTTGCAGAGACGCCACATCCGGCGAAACATATGGCCTTGGTCCCGAGTCCCGTCGACGCCGCCGCCGTCTCCGCGTGTAGGCCCTCCTTGCCTCCACACACGCTGCTCGAAGCCCCGCCAGCTCCGCCGACCACCAGTACACGGCGCGTTTGGGTAGTGGTCGGTGAGACCGAGGCATGCTGGAGTTGCATACCTCGGTCAGAGACTCCCTCAGGTGCCCCGCCACTGTGTCCACATCCAGGTCGGCGGAAGGCGGCGAAAGCCAGTCCTGGATGAACGCCGCCTCCGCCGCTGCCTCCCTGTCCAGGCGGGTAAGAGCCCACCGTGGGAACGGTGTTCGCACCGAGAGGGGCTGCGTCTCTCCGGGGCCACTGGTGGAGATGTCGAACCGCACGTAGCGGTGGTCCGACATAGTCTCCACCAGATCCACCCGCCAGTTCAACACGCGCGCGGCCAACGCAGGGGTGGCGAAAGTGACGTCCACTATTGAGCCACCCTGCCGCCGCACGCATGTCTGGACGCTTCCTCTGTTCAAGAGGGAAAGTCCAGAGGAGGCTGCCCACATCTCCACTGCCCGCCCGCGTGCGTCAGTGGCCGGGTTACCCCAAGTCACCGACTTGGCATTCAGGTCCCCCAGTACGGAGACCTGACGCGGCGCCGCCCTGCCGACCACGGCGGCCAGGACTCCGAGATAGTTCTCGAAGTCCTGAAGAGGGCGGTTTGGGGAGAAACAGACGCCTACAAGGGCTAAGTCTCCCCACGCGGCGGCCACGTATCCCGGTCCCCTCTCTAATAGTGAGAGGGGAGAGGAGTCTGTGGTAGACCGCGCCGCTAGTGCCACCGAGTCGTCCTCGTCACCCAGCCAGCTGCCGGGGATTGAGTAGGGCTCGGCGACCACCGCTACGTTCACCAACCACTCGGCCATGACCTGCACCACCAGGTCCTGGGCCGCTCTGCAGTGATTGGTGTTCGCCTGGAGGATGCGGTAGTCGGAAACCATTATTCCGACATCGCACCTGTCCCCTCAGCTACCGCCGCTGGAGCTACAGCGGCGACGACGACGGCGGCGGCGGTAGCAACAGGGCGAACCTGCGCTGGCACTATGCCTTTTTTCACGGGGGGCTTGCAGCTCCTGCCCATTATCCTGTAGTCCGCGGGGCGGCCACTGGCGGCACACGCCGCGCAATGTGGTGCGGTGGCGGCGTGGCAAGCGGCACTCTTGTGTCCCTCCTGTCCGCATTGGAAGCATGTGTCTCCCCAGTCGAACTTGGAGGGACACGTGGCTCGGGTGTGGCCGAACGCGAAGCACTTGAAGCAGCGAACAGGCTGTTCTTCAAGCGGCCGGACCACAGCCGTGCTGAACCCCACAAGCAGCCGTCCCTTGGTCGCAGCAAGGACGGCCCCAGCTGCGGCGACTGGGCACTCAACGCGGATGACGCCCATGCCGCGGCGGCCGAGCCTGATGGCTCCACCCTTCACCGCGCCAGCGTCGCAGCCTCCAGCCGCCGCGACGGCCGCCACCACATCCTCTTTGGTGACCGAATCATCCAGATCGGCCACCTCCAAAGCTGCGGTCTTAACGGGCCTGACGACCGTTGCCGCATCCGCAATAACCTCTTGCAACTTTGTTGCGAAGAAGTCCGCATTTGCGCTGCGCTGTTCCCCCGAGAACTCAAAAATTCGAGCCCCGGTTAGGGTAAGGCGGCACGTGATGTTGCTGATCCCCAGCCGGAAGGGATCAGCATTGGTACGAGCCCGTCTTAGGACGGACTCATACGTCTCGCCCCGCCCCACGGCGTCCGGAGTGACGGTCACCACGACGGCCGCGGTTTTGGGAGGAACCAGTTTTCTCCCGCCGGCTGGGGCCCTTTTGGCTGCAGGACCAGTCGCAGCGGGCTTGGGGGCCGACTTTTTCCCCTTTTTTCCCTTTCCTCTCCTGGCCACTTCCGTCCACGACTGGTTGGACGGGGTGGTGGAGGGAAGAAGGGCGTCTTCCTCCTGCGAGTTCTGGGGAGCTGCAGCTGGAGTAGCAGACGACGCAGACGCTCCCTCCGCGCTTGTGGTGGGTGTATGAGGAGCCGCCTTGGTCTTCTTGCCCTTTCCTTTGCCCTTGGATACCGGGCCTGCTAGAGGCGCAGGTTCCGGCTCCCTCGGTGGTGGACTCTTGTCCGCCGCTAGCGGCGGGCGGAGCCGCCTTTCCGGCGAAAGCCGGTCCTCGATGCCTGCGAAGCAGGCTCTGATGAAGGCCCTCTCCTCCATGACAACCCCGCAGATTGTTGCCTCAAGGCTGGCAGGGGAGGAGGAGCAGCCTCCTACCACCGGACCTGGGGCAGATTGGGCAGGCGTGGCCGTGGCCTCAGCCAGCTTCTGGTGTAGTTGGCTGACCTCCGCCTGAAGGCGATCCACCTTGGCCTGCAGCTGCCGTGTTTCGTCCGTGGCCCCCTTCAAATTTGAAGACTTTGAGGCGACCTCCAGGTCCTCCTCCTTATCTTCTTGCGCCATGCGCTCCAATTCCGCCAGGGAGTGGTCGGCATACAGCACCTTGGATGCACCATAGCCGGCCCTCGATCTGGCAACTTGCGCCTGCTGCTCCTTGGCGGCGACCCTCTCCTCCAGGTCTAGTTGGAGTTGAGCCCTTTTTGCTAGGTGTAGCTGGCGCTCGGCGTCCACCAAGCCCACATCGTGGGTAGAAGGCGCAGTAGAAGTCGAAACCTTTTTAGACTTCGACTTCTTCTTCGCCCCACCTCTAGTCGACTCCGAGGAGCCCTCGGACCTCTTCCGCTTGAAGCGGTCGCTTTCAGCCCCCGACGTGTCCATGTTGGAGTCGTCGGAGTCCGACAACTCGTCTGGCCTACTGAAAAAGCTGGCCGCAGATGGTGCGCGGTCAGCTTCCAACGACAAAGCGCCGCCGGCGTGGCCCTGAGAAGGGCCGTTGGATTGGCCCTTCTCAGGGCCAACCCAAAGGCCCTTCTCAGGGCCGTTAGAATCGCCCTGGGAGGAGCGATTCGAAATAAAACGCCCAGAGGCGTCACGCGTGGGTGGTTTGCTCGTCATATTCGCAGACGACTGCATTTTTGTCTACGAATCACAGCGCACTTTAGCCGCCGGTCTGCCACTCCGTTACGGTGGTCAGACACGGCGTTGCCCGGGGAAAACTACGAGGAAGTATGCACTGTGGGGGATCCCCTAACCTAAACTTTTTTTTTTTTTTTTGTCGCTGAGAAATGCATTACGCATCCCCGCTCGTGGGGGACGAGTCGGGGTATGTGGGACTCCTGTCGGTAATGACAGTATACCCACTAAAACTCAGCGGTGTTCCCACATCGCCGTGATGGGAGGGCCATGGGAAACCGGTTCAGCCTTTACTTCTACAACCCTCCCGGCGCTTGCCCGCCTAGCTGGCGGGCCCCGCATGACCCCCAGGCTGAGGGGCTACGGGATTAGCCGGGAACACCTGGCCATTCCCGTCCGACACTGGTGGATGCCTGTGCAATACAGGCAAGGGTGCCCCCGCACCCGTTGCCTGCTGGCCTCCACCTGGGAGGAGTCGGAGATGACTGTCAAACTGACGTCTTCTTCGACCCCTCCTCCGCCTTCGGAGCGGCGCCGCGTCAGGATCGTCCTCCCGCGCGCGCTCCGCCGCCTCCTTCTGAGACATGACGTGTTCGCAGAAGGAGGCGACTGCCGCCCAGGACCTCTCATCCCTCAGCATGGCGTTAACCAAGCCGGGGAGTGAGAGGTCCGATCCGATCACCGCGACGAGGTTGTGGCGCGGCTCGGACCACGACGGGCACACCTCGAGGGTGTGCTGGGCCGCGTCCTCCGCCGCGCCACAGTGGTGGCACGACGGCGTCTCCTCACGTGATCACGTCCTATTCGGTGCAGGTACGATCCGAAACAACCGTGTCCGGACAGCACCTGCACCAGATGGAAGGAAAGGAACCCATGCGAGCGCTCGAGCCAGTCTCGCAGGACTGGCCTAATCGCGTCGAGGGTTCGGCGGCCGAAGGCTGCGATGGCGAGGTCGTCCGTCCAATGGACGACGATGGCGTCCCTCGCCTCCCGTCGGACTGCCTCCCGCTCTTCCGGGGCTAGGCGTTCTCCTCTCGCCCTCCGCCCTGCCGTCCATTCATATACTCTGGCGAGCACCCACGCCTCAAGTTCCCAAGGAGGGGTGCTGGCCAGAGCACATGATGCCGCAAAGCCCACCGTGCGATGGGCCCGGGCCACCCGCTGGGCTATGGCCCTTTGGGGTGCCCGCAAGGCGGCGGCGTTCTCCCTCCTTTGTAGTGATTCCTCCCAGATGGGAGCCCCGTAGAGGGCCATACTCCTCAAGATGCCGGCGTAAAGTTGCCGGCATCGCGCGCTGGGCCCCCCCAAGTTGGGAAGCAGCCACGAGAGTGCGCCTGCGGTCTTCAGCAGGCGCGACGACAGCCCGCTAAAATGTGGACCGAAGCGCCACCTGCTATCGAGTACAAGGCCCAGATATTTCATCTGGGCCTTCACCTCAATTCTGACGCCCTCCACGAAAATGTGGGCGTCAGGTGGGGGGCGCTGCCGAGGGCCGTGGAAGAACACGGCCTCGGTCTTGTGCAGCGCCACCGTTAAACCTAGGCGGCGAATCCTCCCTGCGACCAAGGATCCGCCCGCCGAGGCCAAATTGGCCGCCTCCCTGAAACTCCCCCCCCGGGCGGTGAGGAGAGTGTCATCCGCATAGCAGACGATGCTCGTGCCTCGGAGGAGAGTTCCCCGCAAGAGCCAATCATAGCCGACGTTCCAGAGGAGAGGTCCTAAGACTGACCTGTGGAACGCCGGCCTCAACGGCGTACCGCCGGACTTGGCCAGTCTTATTTACCAGGAGGATCGCCCGATCCTCCAGGTAGTCGGCCAGCAGCCTGCGCATGTATCGAGGCACTCCGTGGAATCGGAGCGCCTCTAGGATGGTGGAGTGGGGAATGGAGTTGAAGGCATTCGCTATGTCGAATGACACAGCCAACAATCCGTCCCCAGCTTCCATCGCCTCCTTCACCTGGCCCTTAAGGCAGGCCAGCGCGTCCACCGTGGAACGCTCAGCCCGAAAACCGAACTGAGCGTCCGACAAGTCCGGCCCGATCCGCCGCAGATGGCCTTTTAGGCGAGCAGCGATTATCCCCTCGAACATTTTGCTGACGTCATCGAGCAGAACGATGGGCCGGTATGCCGAGGGGGAATCAGCTGGGCGGCCCTCCTTGCGAAGGAGGCACAACTACCCCTCCTTCCACGGTTTCGGGAATCTTCCAGACGCAAGGCATGCGCTGAACAGGTCCCGAAACCTTTCCTCCATTTGAGTGGCAGCGATCGCCACCACTCTTGCCGGAACACCGACGGGGCCCGGAGCTGTCTTCTTGGCGCGGATATGGAGAATCGCCGCGTCAAGTTCCGACTCCGTAACAGGAGGGGCCTCCTCTTCTTCCTCAGCTGGCGGAGCTATCCCCCGTGGTGGGCCCATAACTGGCGGGGTGAAGTTGTCCCTGCACGGGAACAGGGACTGAACCACCCCATCCAGAAATGTGGGCTCCAGGGTCTCGGCCACCGGGGGACCAAAGGGGCGCAGTTTGTTGCGTGCCGCCTTATAAGGTCTCCCGTAGGGGTCGTTGTCGAGACCCTCCAGCAGCTCCGCTCTCGCCGAGTCTCTGGCGGCGGCGATGGCCCGATCGAGGACCATTTTTGCCTCCATGTATACCTCATAGAGGTGGTCCTCGTCGGCCAGATCCCGTCGACGCCGCCGCCGTCTCCGCGTGTAGGCCCTCCTTGCCTCCACACACGCTGCTCGAAGCCCCGCCAGCTCCGCCGACCACCAGTACACGGCGCGTTTGGGTAGTGGTCGGTGAGACCGAGGCATGCTGGAGTTGCATACCTCGGTCAGAGACTCCCTCAGGTGCCCCGCCACTGTATCCACATCCAGGCCGGCGGAAGGCGGCGAAAGCCAATCCTGGACGAACGCCGCCTCCGCCGCTGCCTCCCTGTCCAGGCGGGCAAGAGCCCATCGTGGGAAAGGTGATCGCACCGAGAGGGGCTGCGGCTCTCCGGGGCCACTGGTGGAGATGTCGAACCGCACGTAGCGGTGGTCCGACATAGTCTCCACCAGGTCCACCCGCCAGTTCAACACGCGCGCGGCGAACGCAGGGGTGGCGAAAGTGACGTCCACTATTGAGCCACCCTGCCGCCGCACGCATGTCTGGACGCTTCCTCTGTTCAAGAGCGAAAGTCCAGAGGAGGCTACCCACATCTCCACTGCCCACCCGCGTGCGTCGGTGGCCGGGTTGCCCCAAGTCACCGACTTGGCATTCAGGTCTCCCAGTACGTAGACCTGACGCGGAGCCGCCCTGCCGACCACAGCGGCCAGGACTCCGAGATAGTTCTCGAAGTCCTGAAGAGGGCGGTTTGGGGAGAAATAGACGCCTACAAGAGCTAAGTCTCCCCACGCGGCGGCCACGTATCCCGGTCCCGTCTCTAATAGTGAGAGGGGAGGGGAGTCTGTGGTAGACCGCGCCGCTAGTGCCACCGAGTCGTCCTCGTCACCCAGCCAGCTGGCGGGGATTGAGTAGGGCTCGGCGACCACCGCTACGTTCACCAACCACTCGGCCATGACCTGCACCACCAGGTCCTGGGCCACTCTGCAGTGATTGGTGTTCGCCTGGTGGATGCGATAGTCGGAAACCATTATTCCGACATCGCACCTGTCCCCTCTCCCCCAACCTAACCTAACCTAACCTAACCTTTTTTTTTTTTTTTTGTTCCGGGGTGGAAAATCCTCATGGATGTCCTCCGCCCTGGGGCAGGCGAAGGGGTCTGTCAGACTCCTACTGACTAAAAACCACCCCGGTGTTCCCTTCCCACACTTGGACCGGGGATCATGAGATCTAGTGCGCCTTCCATGATCCCCGACTGGTGCCGGCATTTGCGGGCCACTTCATGCCCGCGGGGGGAGTGAGGTGAGACTCCCCCCGCGACGTCAAATAGGGGCGCGCGTGGAACACTACGCACCGCCACCTCGGGTCCTGCTGGATGGGGGGCGGCGGACGTCCCCGAGCCCGCCGTCCCTCCGGATCTGTTTACGGGGGCTGGAAGAGGGCGTTGTCCGCCCTTAGCCGACGCCCAGTCCGCCTGCTACGGATCAGGAGAGTGGTCTCAATCTCCCTCTCCCTTTCCGCAGCCTCCTTCTGCGAAACCACGGTTTCACAGAAGGAGATCACCGCATCCCACGACTCGGCGCTCCCGACCATCGAACGAGCGACAGCCGGCAGCGCCAGGTCGGCTCCGACTTCAAATACGAGGGCACGGCGCGGCTCCTCCCATGCGGTACACTCTACTAGTGTATGCTGCGCCGTGTCCTCCCGACAGTGGGTGCAGTGATGGCACCGAGCGTCCGGCTCCCTGTTTATACGACACAGGTACTTCCCGAAGCAGCCATGCCCCGAGAGCACCTGCGTCGCCCGAAACGACAGGGAACCGTGCCTCCTCCCGAGCCATTCGTCGAGCACTGGTCGGATCGCGTCGACGGTAGCGAGGCCGGCGGTAGGGCGCAGAAGCCTGTCCCGCCATTCCGTCACCAGGACCTCGCGGAGCTGAGACCGATGAAGCTCGATCTCACGCTGCATCGTTCCACCTCCCCGCGTTCGCGCCTCCTCGCGCCACCGGTGCAGTGAAGCGAGGGCTCTCGCTTCTAGGTCCCAGGGCGGGGATCCGGCCAGTGCACAAGCCGCCTCGTAGGAGATCGTGCGATACCCCCTGATAGCCCTAACGGCCATCGCCCTCTGCGGTTTTCGCAGTATTGCGATGCTAACCTAACCTAACCTAACCTAGAATTATCCTTGGTTCGATAATGCCGATATGAGTAGACAAGAAATCGTGACAAGTTTGAGACTTCGTTCCGGAATATCCCATTGAATAATTTTGCTGCATCGATGGGCAAAGTTACATCTCCAAACTGCACGGAATGCAATGTGGTCGAAGACGTTTTTCATATTATGGTGGAGTGTGTCCGAAACGAAGCGGAAAGATATTTGATTAGAGACTAATTTAATATGAATATTTGTCAAGTCGGAGAATGTAATATTATTTTAGCTTTTCCAGCATCCAAAGCCGCTAGAATATTATATAAATTAGTCAATTTAGGGATTAAGCGTAGATGTTAAGCTTTGCATGTAACAAAGGGTTCCTATGAGGGTGGCATGTTCACTATGTGATCAAACCCTCGTTAATAAATAAAGATTAAAAAAAAAAAGTAGATATAGAAGTAAGAAGATATTGTAAGATAAGAAAATGTAAAGATATTGTATTAGAATAAGAAAAATTGTTTAACAAATAAAAGATGGAAATGGATTGTCACTACCCCCCGCATGAATGAGCAATAGACTAGCAGAATAGGTTTAGAATGGGAATCCCACCCAGCAAAATGAAAGAAAGATGCAATGTACCTATGCAGAAAGAAAAAGTATGCAGCAAGAAAGTGCGAGAGGCAAAATAGTGAGAACTGGTATGAGACAGAGAATTAGACCTATCATAGGCTCCGATAATGTCGGAGGTAGAAGTTTAACGCCCTGTGATGACGGGTATTTACAAAAAAAAACCTAACCTAACCTAACCAAACCTACACATTGAAACGTTTGCTGAAAGGTAAGTTTTTAATTAATAGTTATATAATTAAACTTATTTATTAATTAATAGGTTAGCCTACAATTGTTTACACATTACATTTCTTTTAAAACTACACAATATACATTTATAAGTGCAACAATTACTTAAAAGCTAACACCACATGCACTGTATATTTGAATTTAACATTTTTATGACTGCAATAAATTTCTAATAATGGCTGATTTAGAATTATGTAAAAACAAAGCAATAATGCAATAAACTAGGATCAAATATTTAGTTTACATTAAACAATAAATTAAAAATTAAATTACATTGAAATAAATAACATTTTCAACAGTAATATTCTTCACATGACTTCCATAATACTTTATTTTGTGAGCCATTGTCGAACACAGATAAAAACTTTTTACAAAAAAAAAAACAACCGACTTCAAAAAAAAAAACACTACAAAGTGAAAAATAACTTTAATTTCGGAAGTCGGTGTCTTTGGTTTTGAATTTTCGTTCTTTGTCACCGACTTCCGAAATTAAAGTTATTTTTCACTTTGTAGTGTTTTTTTTTTTTGAAGTCGGTTGTTTTTTTTTTTGTAAAAAGTTTTTATTTTTCACTTTTTAGTTGTGGTACCTACCCCACACAAATTCGAATACCACTACCTGCTATGTAAATAACAGTGACAAGAAGTTATCATATCATCTACATACTAAGTGGGAAAAAATACGTATAATTGAAGCTAACTCAAAAACTACCCAAGCAAAGTTAATAAAATTTATATGGGACCACCTCTGAAGTATGATCTACCAAACAAAAAAAGAATCATCAAAATCTATTCATAATTGGCGGAGTAATCGCGTAACAAACATACAAAAAAAAAAAAAAAAAAAAAAAAACAACATACAGACGAATTGAGAACCTCCTCCTTTTGGAAGTCGGTTAAAAATAGGACTTTTGATAGGTTTCAAAACCTGTGTAGAAAGCAATGATACTGTCATTGTTTCTACAGTTCTTTATAGATCCATAAATGTACACACAATTCACTTGAGTATGCCTTGATGATACAGTATGTTGGTCCCGCTCTGGCCCATCATCTGGCTCCAATGGTGTGCTAGGAAATATTTCTATTTCGTTAAACATTGTAAATTCCTCGTCTTTATATGGCTCTATACCTATCACGGGTTTGAACATGGCTAGGTCCAGCAATTTGATCACTATATGTATCAAAACATTGTTTTTTCTCATTTCTCTGTAACAGTCTCTTTGCTGTCTTCAGCTAAGGGGTGGACTGGTTTGACTTTAGTAAAAGAAAAAATAGAGGGTACAGTAGTCTTCCTGAGCCTTTTGTAAATATTTTCATCACCTAGAACAGACAAAAAGGATTTATGATCTACTTATCTATGTGCCAAACATTAAATACAAATATGAAGAGTGGAAGATATATTTATCTATTTAGCCCGTAATGTCCCACAGTTAGGCAAAGGCCTCCCATTCCCGTTTCCACACAGGTTTGTCCACTGCCACTGCGGGCCAGTCCTTTCGGTAGGATTCAGTGCAGGATATGTGTTAATATTAGGCAGTAAGTAGTTTTGTATGAAGGTATTAAATACAATGCAATAAAGCGAATGCTGCATAGATGCTTGCAACTTAGACATACGAGTATTTTGGTCGATTAAAAGATAATCTTAACAACACAACCTTAGTATAATGTATATAAATAAATATCCACAAATGCCTATAATGAAAACACACCTAAGTTCACTGTATTATGAAAAAGAGCATCACCTGTATACGCATTCGTCTGATAGAAGTCTTCAGGTTTAACATAACCTCGACAAATTATTTGGTTTCCAATTTTTTCTTCGGAGAGCTCTCTCCCACACTTTTCATCTTTTAAGATCTTTAGGGAATTCATGGGTCCCCGGATTTTTGCAGTCAACAGCTGCGCAAGGGGGCATATTATTTAATTAGACGTAAAATAAGTTGATTGTTTACAAAAAATGTATGGATATTGACAGCTAGCTGTCAAATTTAAAGACGGACAATGATAGCGACATCTGAAGTGAGCAAATGGCAGTTTTTATCCCCATTATGGCGTATGTGCCGTACCTCGTATTCGGTTCGTATTCGTGATTCGTGAAAATACGATTCGAAAGAGCCTTCATAATAAATGTATGCTTGTTTGCGCACTGCTTCGTTTTCGTGTTTTTATATTTGCCCTTATGTGTAGTAAATGAATTAGGATATGAAAATCGGTTTTGTTGTTGAATTCTTTTCGCATCTAAGGTGTATGGTACATACCAACGTTGCACAAGTCAGTACAGACCATAGACATATCATGTTATTTCTATTTCAATGGTACAGACGCGTCATACCCTAGAGCGAAAAAGGTTGAAAAGAAAAGTATGAACGGATGCGTATGACATCCGTGAGCAGGTGGTCAACTCAAGTAATCTCGCTCTCGGTGTGTGTGAAATGAAAGATATCTATATAGACATCACTTATTGTCATGTCAAATCTCAAATCTAAGTGTCAAAGAAAGCAGCATTTTTGATTTGTGATGTTGTAAATCGTTAAAGCTCTTTTAATTGTTCAATATAGAACGCAGAATGTCCGTTTCATACAAGTATTCGCAATTAGTATTATAAAATATAATTATCATGTACGTCAGATGTTTGTTGGTCCTGGGGCCATTTACGACGATGTCCTTTAAAACATTTCATAATTTAAATATGTCAAAATAATACAAATTGCTTCTAAGTTTCTTGACATCTATTCACATCTTATTCAGCTGAAGTAATGATAAATAATTGTAGCAGTTTGTTAAATTATGTAAAATAAATATAACGAATAAATATATTTTTTAATTTTGTTATCATATGTGACGCATTTTTTATTCTAAACCCTTTATTGCAATAACAACATTAATGAAAAAGCAGCAATATTTAAAAAATATTATTATCGAAAACAAAAATAATAATATTTGCAAAAAACCGCACTGTGCTTTACGAGATTAGAACCTGAGGCATTTTGAATTTCATACCAACGCTTAGCGCCTTCTGCTATCTGCACTTGTTAAGTTACAGTCGAATTTTAGCAATACCATAAACTGGACAAGGTCACGCGCATAATGCGTGTATGCTAGCGTGTTTAAAGCGACGGAAATATATTTTTGTTTCGTGTAGTGCAAAACTGCGTTCTCTGTGGTGTGTGTATCGTGTTGCTTACACATACAAATGTACGGGCTATACCGCGTGTTCACAGCAATACGACTCTTAACGTGCCTATGCACTTTTGAACGCTTACTGTACAAAAGATTTAAAAAAACAGCTAGTTAGGTTAGGTTAGATTCATCCAGCAGAACCCGAGGTGGCGGCGCGTAGTGTTCCACGCGTGCCCCTATTTGACGTTGCGGGAGAAGTCTCAGACCTCACTCCCCCCGCGGGAACGAAGTGGCCCGCGGTAGCGGGTCGGCACCAGTCGGGGATCATAGCAGGCGCACTAGATCTTATGATCCCCGGTTCAAGTGTGGGAAGGGAACACCAGGGTGGTTTTTAGTCAGTAGGAGTCTGACAGACCCCTTCACGCGCCTCAGGGCGGAGGACATCCATGAGGATTTTAAACCCAGGAACAAAAAAAAATTGGTTAGCCTAATCTAACCTAATCTCCCCGACTGGACCCACTCCATGCCCGCAGGGGGAGTGAGGTATGAGACTTCCCCCGCGATGTCAAATATGGGCACGCGTGGAACACTACGCGCCACCACCTTGGGTCCTGCTGGATGGGGGACATCCCCAAGTCCGCCGTCCCTCCGGACTTGTTAACGGGGGCTGGAAGAGGGCATTGTCCGCACTCCACCGACGCTCGGTCCACCTGCTATGGATCAGGAGAGTGGTCTCAATCTCCCTCTCTGTTTCCGAAGCCTCCTTGTGCGAAATTACAGTTTCATAGAAGGAGATCATCTCATCCCACGACTCGGCGCTCGTGACCATCGTACGAACGATAGCCGGCAGCGACAGGTCGGCTCCGACTTCTGATACGAGGGCCGTGTCTTCCCGGCAGTGGGTGCAGTGATGGCACCGGCGTCCAGCTCCTTGTTTATGCGACACAGGTACTTCTCGAAGCAGCCATGACCCGAGAGCATCTGAGTCGCCTGAAACGACAGGGAATCGTGCCTCCTCCCGAGCCATTCGTCGAGTACTGGTCGGATCGCGTCGATGGTAGCGAGGTCAACGGTAGGGCGCAGAAGCCTGTCCCGCCATTCCGTCACCAGGACTTCGCGAAGCTGAGACCGACGAAGCTCGATCTCACGCTGCATCGGTCCACTGCCCCGCGTTCGCGCCTCCTCGCGTCACCGGATCCGTGAAGCGAGGGCTCTTGCTTCTAGGTCCCAGGGCGGGGATCTAGCCAGTGCACAAGCCACCTCGTAAGAGATCGTGCGATACCCCCTGATAGCTCTGACGGCCATCACCCTTTGCGGTTTTCGCAGTATTGCGATGCTACCGACCGTCAGGTCAGAAGCCCACACCGGGGCCCCGTATAGGGCCATGGATCGCCTGATCCCCAAGTACAACTGCCTACAGGTGGTCCTCGGGCCCCCAGATTGGGAAGCATCGTCGACAACGGATCCGCGGCGCCCATCAACTTGGGCGTCAGTTGCCGAAAGTGGAGGCCGAAGTGAACCGGCTGTCGAGCACCAGTCCCAGGTACTTCATGGTGGGCTCGACAGCAATGCGACTGCAGCTATCGCCAGCAACGCTGCCTCCCTTTGTGAACTCCCCCGGGCCCGGACTAGCGTTTTGTCCGCGTAATACGTCAGTACCCAGTCATAACCGATTTTCCACAAGAGCGGGCCGAATAATCAAAATCTATTGATAATTGGCGGAGTAATCGCGTAACAAACATACAAAAAACAAAACATACAGACGAATTGAGAACCTCCTCCTTTTGGAAGTCGGTTAAAAAATAAAAGACATTCTTCTAATATGTGGGGTTTACCGGGAATATTACTTTTTTTATTCAATATTAGCATTCAATGAGAAGAAACATCCAACCCAAAAAAAAAATCTAACCCACCAGACGCTTCGAATGACACTAGTTTCAAACTTGTTGGAGGGTGGGACGTTTCTTCTCATTGATTGCTAATATTGAATAAAAAAGTAATAAAGTTCTCAATGAGAAGAAACGTTCGCCCCTGCAACAAGTTTGAAACTAGTGTCATTCGAATGGTCTGGTGGGTTAGATTTTTTTTTACTATGGCGACATTCTTCGAATATGTGGGGTTTACCGAGATTATTACTTTTTTATTCAATATTATCAATCAATGAGAAGAAACGTCCCACCCTCCAACAAGTTTGAAACTAGTGTCATTCGAATTGTCTGGTGGGTTAGATTTTTTTTTACTAAGGCGACATTCTTCGAATATGTGGGGTTTACCGGGATTATTACTTTTTTATTCAATATTAGCAATCAATGAGAAGAAATGTCCCACCCTCCAACAAGTTTGAAACTAGTGTCATTCGAAGCGTCTGGTGGGTTAGATTTTTTTTTTTGGGTTGGATTTTTCTTCTCATTGAATACTAATATTGAATAAAAAAAGTAATATTCCCGGTAAACCCCACATATTAGAAGAATGTCGCTATACTAAAAAAAAATCAAACTCACCAGACGCTTCGAATGACACTAGTTTCAATCTTGTTGGAGGGTGGAGACGTTTCTTCCCATTGTCCTTTATCATAAATTTTCGAAAGCTAGTAGTGCTATCGCGTCAAGCAATAATTGTCAATGTGTGCGTGGTAGTATTGCTCACTGTTGGGGTATATCACTCCGACAGCACTCACATTAGCGCAACGTGCTTGGAATTGAATTTTGCAAACATTTCGATTTGTAGTTAATGTCCATAAAAATATTTAATAAACTACCAGATGTAATAAAAGATGAAACCAGCGATATGGCATTTATAAATAAGATCAAGCAAATATTAATTAAAAATGCATACTACACAATAAACGAATACATATATGACAAAAACATTGATTTAATAAAAACAGACACCATACATAGTTAGTCGTATAAATACATTAATTAATAAATATTATAATATTATAATATTATGTTTGAACTTATTAAATTATTATTATATACCTACCACAACCTATAACTGATCTCAATTAATGTTAAGAACATAATTAGGTATTTGAAACTAGCTTTTGCCCGCGACTTCGTTCGCGTGGAATAGTGACTTCCGGCAGATTTTTGGTTTTACCCACATAGTTCCCGATCTCGCGGGATCTCTTCGAAAATGAAATGTGGAAGATATTCTAGGGAACTCTTCAAAAATCAACATAATGAGCTCTGCGTTTGAATTGAAGATAAATGTATACTCACTTAGGGCATTAAAGCCGTTATTGCCGATCGAAAAAGGCGAAAATGTTATTTTTCCCTTATTTTCAAAATATTATTTTGATTTGCCATTTCAGAAAAAAATACTGTTTCTCCCTTGACAAATTTTCTATTATTCTATTATCTAAACTATATTAATCTTTAAAGCCTAACTTTAAAGATTAATATAGTTTCTTACACCAAGACATTTCTGTATACCACGTTTTTAGTTTTGCCATCCTTTGCTAAAATATATAGGTCTTGTGGTTTTGACACGATCAAACTAAACTTACATTTTACAACAACCAGACAACCCAACAAATAAGCCTTTTAATCGACATATACAACGGAACCAATTTTGAAAACAACCACCAGACAACCCAACAAATAAACCTTTTAATCTACTAATACAACGGAGCCAACTTTAAATTTACGAAACGATCAATCCACAATTCCACGACAGTACCGAAGCGCTCGGCCGATACCCAACCAAATGCGTGTAACGAAACCATAGCGCGATCTATTTCGATCCCAACGCCATCTATCGAGCATAGTGACAACTCGGATTATTTATCTATACTCCGTTCGCCCGTTCGGGCATTTTCTTTGTACTAAAAGTTTTATTATATTGATATTATTTTTTTCATACCTTTTTACTATTTATTTACTTTTTTCCGATGAATTAAAACAATAACATGAACCGAACTCGTGTAACGATCGACACCATTGCGCGATCACCAACTCGACATATAGTACTAATAGAATTATCTATACTCCGTTAGAGCATTTTCTTTGTACTAAAAGTTGTATTATATTACATTTTCATACCTTTTTACTATTTATTTACATTTTTCCAATGAATTTTCAGTACTGAATTGATGCCGACGCTTGACCAATAGATGGCGCTGTATGTCCGGAATAAATTTTATTTTTTATTTTATTTTTTGTAATAAAAACTATCCTATGTCCTTTCTCAAGTTCCAAACTATGTCTGTACCAAATTTCACACAAATCGGTTCAGTAGTTTCTATTAGGCGTGAAGCAAAGACAGACAGACAGACAGACAGACAGAGTTACTTTCGCATTTATAATATTAGTTTGGATTGTTTGATTGTTACCTAATTTGTTTTTTTTTATTTTATTTTTATTTGAATTTTATTTTATTTTATTTGTATTAGAATTAATTTTATACTTTTTGCTGTGCCCTACAGGGTCCGTAAATTGAAACCTAACACTATATAATGAGATCCCAGCATCTCCACCATGTCGCCATATACCTTTTAGTGACGAATATCTGAATTTAAAATACTTATATCTCAAAAATAACCCTAGGTACGATTTGATTGAGGTCTCACGACCGCTGTAATTATACAAACTGATTTCAACTGAATTACCGTTAGGTACTGAATCTGAATTATCATCGCAATGATATTGGGGTTGTCCCCCCAAAGTGGCCTCCAACCTCCCCTTATAGCCACCCCGAGCCTCGCATCTGAATGCTGGTCTGATTTGGTATCATTTCTGAATCTGATCGCTACAAACACACGACATCATTATGAAATCAATATAGAATGAATATCTGGTAAATCTGAAGACACATGCTCTGAAAATAACAAGTTCGCTTACCAATATACTGCTAGCTCCGACCATCAGGCTCAAGTGAGTCGTGTGCGCGCGCGCTGTCAATCCCCGCGCGCCACCGCGCACCGAGGGGGTTTCACCTCACGTCACGTCATAACTATTTATTATCTGTACTTCGCATTCGCGACAATACTTACCCTAGAGATATGGGATATCAACAGGAACACGTTGTATATATTTTAGTGTTACTTTGTATAATATTGTAAATTGTAATTAAGGCTTAAAATCTGCTTAGCTAAATAAAATAAATTATAAGAAAAAAACCTTTAAAAAAAAAGCTTTTATTTTAATGCTCTAAAAAGAAGAAAATAAAATTTTCTTTTTAAATTTAGACTATCAACTTATAACCTCATTATACACAATTTATATGATCATAAAAGCTTGTCGCGCGATTACACTTATAGGTACTAATGCAAACCCCGCGACAAGCTTTTTTCTTATAATTTATTTTTTACTTTTTAGTTATCGCTGGCTAGGTTTCAACTAGTAGGTAATCGAGGTCTCTACATCTTTCAGGTGGATTAGAGCAACGGAGCTTATAATCACCATCTTTTTTTAACCTGCATTTTTATTCTCAGCGCACCCTTTCATTTAATATCCATACTATAGGAAAGCATAAAAAACTTCAAAAGTCCGCCATATTGGATTAAAAGTGATATCAGAATATTTTTCTAATTATTCTCGGCAAGCTCTTTCATTTGATACCCATATTGCAGAAGTGCATAAAAAATAACTATTTTGCCATATTGGATTTAGAATAACGTCACATTATTTTTCGAGTTACTCTCAACAAGCCCTTTCATTTGATACCCATATTGTAGAAATGCATTAAAAATAACTATTCCGCCATCTTGGATGGTCCGCCATATTGGATTTAGAATGACGTCACATAACTTATCGTATATTGTCATCCAAACTAAACGTGTTTACAAAATTTCAGCTCAATTGGTTGAAGATATCTGCTTCAAAATTGAGTAGCAAGATTCCACCCGAACATACATACATACATTGCAAGTTAATAAATAAAATAATAAATAAATAAAAAATAAAATAAAAAAGCTTTTAAAATTACCATAGGTCAATGATATTTTAATAAAAGTTTTTAAAAAAATCCCTAAACTTCTTTTTCATAATAATTCCTATAGGTCAAAGAGTATAGTCAATAGGTACTTCTTCCACGTTCTTTCGGTACAGACATTTAAGCGTATTATCTATGGGTACAGATGTGAGGATGTGATGGAAAATGACAATTACAGATGTATGGTTGCTATTGACTTTATACGTCTATGCTATTGACAAAGAATTTTAGAGTTTTTGCAGGCCATTTGTTGTGATATGTTCGATACGTGTTTGTAGTATAAAGTAATTTTGATCTCAAGCGTTGCAGGGAGACGATGATGTCATGAAGAGCGCGTTGTTGGCGGCTCTGCTGGTGTCGGCCGCAGCACTCGCCGCTTGCGGTTAGTCCTGCTTATACACTCCTACACTCCTCCACAGTTGTTGCGCCACATTATCTTCTATTTGCATTCCACGATCCTACCTACAAGATGTAATTGAAATAAGTGAAAATCTCTTAAGGGGTCATTCTTCTTCATCTTCTTTTCGAGTCAATGGTATTATGTTTAACGCCTACCTCCATATGTTAAAAACGAGTTGGGCCCAATAGGTGGCCTCGCCAATGGCGGCATCAGTGGCATTTTTAGGTCCTGATGCCGGGGCCACACCAACGGGACACGCCGTTAACTATCGCGATGATAGACTTTATTCCGACGGGTTAAGGTCTTTAATGTTGACTATAACACTAATTATTGTGTTTGTGGGTGAGCAGGAAATAAAAGTTGTACTTTACTACTCACGGTTATATTGAGGACTACACGAAACACAGAATATTCACATTAAACAGGCACAGAGTTCGACACACAAGGAGATGGTTTATACACTGACTATTCAGGTTATTTATAGCAGGGTTATTAGTTCGTCACTTGAATACCAGGTTTTCGTATCAATAACGGAAGGGCACAAAGTTGCGTAGGCTTCGCGTCGCGACAGCGAGATCGGACTGAAGGTCAGGTAAGGTGACCGAACGCGCGCTGAGTAGCGCGACCCCACTCATGCGCCTCGACTACGTCACCGCGTGACGTAGACGCGGCGCGTTTCCGTTAGACGTACTGTTGTGTACGACAATGATGAATTAGTGTAAATATGATTTGTATAATGTGTATGTTATGTTTATGTATGATTGTTTGGGATAGATGTATATTTATATATAATATTATGGTGAGTAGGATAAATGTATTGGAACGCCACAGGTCCATCATCGTGAAAATTAACGGCGTTTCCCATTGGTGTGGCCCGAGCATCAGAAGTGGAGGTTGTCTAAGGGGTCATTGTACTCATCATTATGAACAACTTTTACCATTGGGACCACCAACCGTGAAATCGCGAAAGATCAGCTGTTCCCTACGTCTTGTCGAGTATGCAAACATAGGTATGTTGTAAATCTGCTGCTCCATACATTTAGGTAAATGTATAGAGCAGCAGATTTTTTGCATTCCGTTGCCAAATGGCAAAACGAGTCCCTTGTAATTTCGTCATGTCCGAAAGACTGTCTGTCCGTCCCGATGTTATCTACACAACTATTTTACTCTAGTCTAGACTATCAGATATCTATGAAAATTAGAAAGGTGTATTCTGTGGTTTTACGTTGTTTTATAGCTTTCATTTTCATAGAATTTCGTTTCACATATTTTTTTTTTCTCATATTATCATTTCATTAGAATAATCAATATGCAGAATACATACTTTGAATAAATTTAAATAATTGAATTTTGTTACTTACAAATAAAATTGTATGTTTCGATAGTCATATCAAAGACTAACAAATCAAATATTCTTTATACTCATATTGTTTAGTTAATATAACACTTATTACCAAGAAAAACATTTTATCGAGTGACAGTTTCTAAACGTTTAAATTTATACCTTTGACAAATATTTAATAGTCAATAGCATAGTTTAAAGAGTTCTAGTAGGCTATCTCCTGCCCAATCCGCGATATAATTGCCTACCATACTTGCCTGTCTCAGGGTTGTCACTTTTAGCAAAATTTTAATTCAGTGCCTAGAAATTGGCAAGGGCCGGGAAGTTCTATTTTTTACTTATGTGTTGTCTGGGTTCAGGGTTTGTGAGGTCGGTTTTACCTAAACGATGATGTTCATAGTGTTTGTATGAATGACAAAGTTATATTTGCGGTTTTTGAAAAAGTGCTGTATCTCAAAAACTGCTAACTATATCTCCTTCAAACCAATTTTCTTTGAAAGTGTTTTTGACATCTATAGCATATATTTTTATTAGATTTTTTACTCTCTTACTTGTTCTGATTCACAGTTCGTCAAATATTTGAAATTACGATTTTATAACTGTAAGTACTTAGTTACTTTACTATACCTACAATACTGAGAAATCGGCATGACTAAACGTAAACAAAGCATTAGCGGCATATCAATTGACAGATCAAAAGTAGGTACCTAATACATTTTAGTGGGAAAGTAGGCCTGCCTACTTCGTCTGTCTGATAGATAACAAATACAACAAAAAAATAAGTAGGTATCTCATCATCAAGTAAAAATTATATGCTAGAATAAGTGACTTTTTTCTGTTCAGTAGGTAATCTGAACAGAGACAACTCTGGAATCGATGAATTATTTAGACACCCAAACGCACAGCAATAATTTCTCCTGCGATTATCACTCATTTTTCATACATTTAGCAGTG
Source organism: Agrochola litura (assembly GCA_949152395.1). Lineage (NCBI taxonomy): Eukaryota > Metazoa > Arthropoda > Insecta > Lepidoptera > Noctuidae > Agrochola > Agrochola litura. The sequence continues at coordinate 25,235,567 of OX424503.1, read as the reverse complement.
CCGAAAAGCCGCGACGCGCAGACATTGTGCGGCGTTAGCCCCGACTGGCGCACTGAGAAACGGGCGAGATTTTGTTAAGTGTGCGTGCGGCGACGCATAGATACAAGCCGCGCACACATACAAGTCGCGCGCGGTGCGTTTCTATGAAGATAGCTTACTACCTCTCTTTATACTATGTCAATAGTCTATATCAGGGCTGTCCAAACTACATACCTTCGCGGGCTAATTAAATTTATTACAAAAGCTGGAGGGCCGCAGAAATTATACCAAATATTGATTAGAAGTTTTGACAAAGATTCTATTATCCAAACTATTTATACATGTACAAAACTATTTTCTGATTAAAACATGCGTCGCGGGCCACATGCGGCCATTGTCTGGACAGCCGGTCTATATAGTATTTTATAGGGTAAATATAATTTTTTTAGTCAGCGTAGTCGACGGAGCCCTGCCTCACGGGGCTCATATTTCGTGTGGTTAAAAAAAAAAAAACCTTCTAACCTAACCTCTCCGAGTCAGGGTGCCCCAACTCCCGAGCTCGCTTCGTTCGCTCTTGCAGCCTAAGTTCTCATTCGACTTTAATTCGAAACTTAATATTCGACGTTCAAATATGTAGGTACCCTTATAAAATTATGGAAAGCATAACGTATATTTTTACATTTTCGTCGAAATAAAATACAATGGAAATATACACCGAACAAACAATGTTCTAAAAAAAATAATCCTACTGTTTGATAAATTTACTAATTAAAAAAATGTGATTGAAAAATTCATTGAATTGTGTTTCTGTGAAATATGTTTCATTCAAGTAATTAGTCGTTAAAACAATAATATTCGAAATATAAATACAAAGACCAAATATTATATGAAACATTTTCTGCGAAACGAAATTCTATGAAATTTCTGTCTGCGAAATGGGGACACCGAATTCTGTCCACCGCTAAACTATAGTGTAGTAGGAGTAGTGGAATAACGAGATAAAAAACCGGCCAAATGTGTGTCGGACAATAAAATAATAATAAAAACGACCCCACGAACTCTATCTCCCGAGAGAAGTCTTGTTCCTCACCTCTGGCTTGCCTTTATTGGCCGGCTGGAATGAACACTGACGAGGAACGGAGCTCCCACCTCATTCTTGCCTTAATTGGCCGGCTTGAGTGGAGATTCGCAAGAGCAACCGTGCTCGGAGGAAGGAAGTATTCCAGTAAGATGCTGGGATACTTCCTTCCTGGGATGGGATCTTGACCGTACTTCCGGGATTGTCCTGATAGCTGTGGAATACCTCTCCACTCCTCATAAGCACCTCAGGACATGTTGCCTCCTTGTTGCTACGACACTTTGTGCTAGCGACCGTTTTTGGGGGCCCATTATTGAGTGTGCAAGTCACCCCCTTTTTTTTTTTTTTTTGGGTGGGAAATTATCAAATAACTTCTCCCACTCTGGGTGGAGCGGGAGGGCGTGTCAGACTCTTACTGACTAAAACCCACCCGTGTTCCTTCCTATGCCATGTTGCCGGGGGGCCACGATATCCCTATCGGCCCATATTCGCAGCCCCGGCAGGCATTGGCCCTAGCGGACCCCGTCAATTCTGCTGACATCTCTTTGAGGCGCGCGTGGAACACAACGCGCCGTCGACCCGGGCTTGGTCCTTATCGGACGGCGAGCTACCCATTGCTCACCGTCCGCAAGCTCGCGCCTGCGGTGGCCGGAAATCTTCTTGCGATTCCCGACGCCCAGGGCGTCTCATCCTGCGGCGGTTAGGGGCGCGAGGGCGCGAAATTTGCCTCTCCCTCACGCGCTCTGCCTCCTCCTTCGCGAGCATTACTGCTTCGCAGAAAGAGGTGACGGCCTCCCATTTCCTCTCGCTCCGTAGCATGGCCCGAATCAGGGCCGGACGCGAGAGATCACCGCCGCCGATCGCATCCACGAGGACACGGCGATGCCCTGTCCAAGCCGGGCAGACCTCCACCGTATGCTCCACCGTGTCCTCCGGGCGATCCACACAGTGACGACACCCGGGCGTTTCCTCCCGCTTTATCCTGAACAGGTACCTCCCGAAACAGCCGTGTCCGGTGAGTACCTGCGTCAGGCGGAAGGTGAGGACGCCGTGGCGCCTCTCTAGCCACTCCTCAAAGAGGGGTCTTATCGCCGCAATTGTGGCGTGCCCAGCGCTGGGTTGCGACAATCGCACTCTACATTCCGCCATGAGATCCCGCCGGAGCTCTGTCCGCTGTGCCGCGACTTCTTGCGGCATCGGAGTTAAGCCCCGGCGTTTCGCCTGCTCGCGCCACTCCCAAATGTGCGCGAGGACCTTTGCCTCCAGATCCCATGGCGGTACTCCGGCAAGGAGGCTCGCCGCCTCGCAGGAGACCGTGCGGTATCCTCGGGCCAGCCGAATGGCCATGACCCTTTGGGACGCGTTCAACCGGCGGCCTGGCTGCCGCCTCAATGAAGGCGCCCACACCGGCGCCCCGGAAAGGGCCATGGACCGCACGATCCCCGCGTAGAGCCTCCGGCAGGAGGCGTTTGGACCTCCCAGATTGGGCAGGAGCCGCTTCAAGGCAGCCCCGGCCCGGTCCAGTCTGGGAGCCAAACGTCGGAAGTGCTCCACGAAGTTCCACTGGCTGTCGAGGACGAGTCCCAGATACTTCATCGTCGACTCGACGCCGATGTGAACCCCTCCCGCCAATACCTGGGAACCCGACGGTGGCGCACTACGAGGACCATAGAAACCCATGGCCTCGGACTTGTGCAGGGCCACCTCGAGTCCCAGCTGCCGGATTCTGTCGACGATTGTCGCAACCCCGCAAGTCACCCCCTGCCATTTTATCCGTGTACATATAAAACATTGATTAGGCAGGGGCCATAGTCCTTCCATAGTTCCAGGTCACCAGTCAAATTAAGCCACCCTAACCTATAGTCCGATAGATTTGTTTCCATATTCTGCAATAGTCCTACACCAACCGGGGGTTGTCCTTGCATAGTGCATACTGGGATAATCGTCGGTTGATGCCTCATTCCTTATAAAATTGTCTAAGGGGCCTCTGCGAGTTGGCTTTGGCCCCTCGTACGCGTTCCAAAAGACCGGGACCCTAAGGTCCCGAGATATTGAAATATATATATAAAAATAATAATACCTTTTATTACAGGCGTCACAGGCCCATAGAAAAATACCTTAACCTAAAGATACATATTTTCATATTTAAAACTATGTTAGTAGCACTTCACTTCACTAGTTTATCCTTGTGCTGTCCTGTGGTACTTGTCCGCGGAAGTGACGGAACACCACGCCCTGCGGTCAAAAGTCTTCCTCCATGACGATGGACAGAAAACAATTCGGTACTCGCACCACAAACGCCTTGAAGTTTACGTTGCGGTGTGACTCCAGTAACTGCACCCTCGGCGTGTACCTCGTCTTTTGGAGCACGTACTCCACGATGTCCTCTGCCTTAGTGGTGTAGTGTAGGCGGGGGATGTACACCGGTGTATTCGGCTTTGCGGCACGCAAGCTTACTTCGGACTCTGTAGAAGCTTTGCCACGGCAGTTCTTGTTTGTTCGCCCCAAATTCAAACTTCAACTGAAAATATAAGTTTGTACGCACATGAATGGAAGATTTACTATGTTATTTTAAGACCATAGACTTCTTACAGGTTTTCCTGTAATCGATGAGTAAAGAACCATTCTCTTTATTTTTTTCAACTATGGTGTTAAAAATTACTATGAATAATGGATTAGAAAAAAACACACTAAAAAATACACTAAGTATAAAAATTGCAAAAAAAAGTGATTCGATAAAAATCTCCCGAAATTTGAATTGCGCGCGAAATCATAGTAAATGCAGCGGCAACCCTATACTTACCTACTAGAGCAAGCTCAGCCAAGGTAAAGAAAGTTTGAATTACAATTTCCGTTTTTTTTGCTCTCTTCTGCTGCGTCTTTATATTTGTCCTTTTCCTGGCTTTATCAGGTTCATCATGTTTCACTTTGGAGTCCATTGTAACATTAATAAACTATTTAAAATGAATTTTAATTGCGGAACCGTATCCGAATCGATCTGTAACAAAAACATTAAAGGCCGCCATCATGGCCAATCGCTTGATTTGATTGGTCCGTTTGAACGTGTTAGATTTTGATATGAATGTCTTTAGGGACTTACTAGATTTTGAAACGAAACGGAGTTTTTACCCAATGTTTTCATCGTAAATAAGTGGACATATTTGAATTTGTAAAATGTTGAAATGTACAGTTTTTTTTTATAATACGTTGGTGTTAAAAAGTTAGGGGACATATTGGCGTTTGATATTCATCAACTCATTTATACTAAAACTAGCTTTTGCCCGCGGCTTTGCCCGCGTAGATGTCGGAAAATATCCCACGGGAACGTACTACCGGGATTCAGGGTATCCTGTGTCCTAACCCAGGTCATAGCCTATCCATATGCCTTTCATTTAAATCCGTTCAACCGTTACGGCATGAAAAGGTAACAGGCAGATAATAAATCTGTTTAAGAGTTCCGTACCTCAAAAAAGACCCTTTCTCGGGAACGCGTGGAAGCATTAAGTTGAAATAAATATCAAAAACTTAGATCTACGGTCTCTTGGAGCTGTAATGAAAATCAAATTTCCAAGTCAACGCAATAAAATATATGGCCATTTATGCCGCATATTTTAACACGCGCAAATAAACCAGTCTACTTGGTACTTCTCGTTGGCCCAGCAACATAAAGTTTGGCGAGAAGTAAGGTCAAGTAAAGAGGAAAATCCGAAAATTGCAAATTTATAGTTATATATATGAACTGCAAAGTTAAGTTTTTCTTCAATCTGGGATCAAAAATTTATAGGCCGTGTCTTGAAGTGCAGCTTTGAGACGGAACCCTCAGGGCGGAAGTCCTACTCAGACATGTCCGGTAAAAAACAAAAAAAAAACAGGCTTACTTATATAATTCTAATGCATTTTTTAAACTACTTATTATTCATTTTACTATTATTATCACCATTGATTTGTAATACCTACTCTTGCCGCCATTGAACACAATACTTACTTACATGTTAGAAAGGTTAGTTTATGAATTTAAATTGTAATAACTTTTGACCGAGTGGGCGATTTTAATGAAATAAAGACTGAATGTTGATTCAAGATAGGACTATGACCATATTTCCAATCCCTTTAATTTAAAAAAAAAAAAGAAACAAAAAAAACAATATTACATAATGAGAATTTTAAAATCATCCCCTATTCTACCCTCTTGAGGGATGATTTAAAAAAAAAACCGGCCATGTGCGTGTCGGACCACGCACAATGAAGGGTTCCGTAGTTAGGATGAATTTATCCCAAAAACAAATTTAACTTTGTAGTTGAAAAACATGTTCTCCCATACGGAATGTATGGGAAAACATGTTTTTGTAACTGCAAATATAAGTTGGTCGATTATTACTCGTTAACTTGTAAAGCCTACTTAGCTGTGATCGTTTTCCTTTTAATTTCGTTAATATAAACTAATGCTGTGATTTTTTTCACACACCCAAAACCAACCATTTAGCTGGCAGGGGGGGGGGACACTTGACTCCAGGGGCGAAACGTCCATATAAGCCGATTCCTACCGGCTTCCCTTTGGAAATTCGGAACACAACCACTCTATCGTCATTGAATAATCAAACTATAAGTATTTGATACACCATAAAATTAAAATACCTATTACAAAACGCCTACATACATTAAAAATTGTCTTAATAACCCAACAACAAAACACTGCGCTAAAATAACTCGTAGGCGCGTCCGGCTTATGCTAAATTCAATTTCCTTACAAAAAATTAAGTCATCATGACGTCACTTCGGTGACGTGATACCGCGGTTTCTATGAGCCGGGTAAGCCGGTCTGTAGCGAGTTATTGTAGGCACAGAGTAGCAGCAACGTGCGCGCGGGAGCGAGAAGGAATTATTGCTATTGCACCACCTCTTTCTGGCACACGCATTTGATTCGGTAGTTTTCGTTGAATTTCGTAATACTAGGTAGGAGTTCGGAGTTCGTAAACATTTCATTATTCGTATGACAATGTGTGGTTGCTTTTTGACGTAATCGCATTAGAACCATATTAATTTGCTTTTTTTTCGCACAGTATTTATTGAATTCATTAGTTTATCATTACCAGTAGTATTAATATTTGTTTGTAGTCATAGGACAGTGATTAACATAGTGTTTTGAGTTTATTGGATGTGAAAATAAAGTACGTTGTAATTAGGTATTGGGGTAAGTAGATAGTTTAATAAGCTGAAATTACTTATTTAGAGTAGATTTGAAAATAATTAGTACGATCTTATTAGGATGGCGGCATTCATAGTTTTAGAAAGTCGTTTGAGAATTACTTTGTGAAGAAACATGCTTTTCAAGGTTAAGTTTTGAAAATACGTGCTCGCCCAGATGTGACTATAAATTACAAACGCCGCGATGGTTCGTTCAAACATTTTAATGTTTCCCTTTACGATAAATATGAATGAGTGACTGGCAGTCGTAAATTTAATAAATAAGTATGTATTGTTCCCGTGTTTACTTTTCATAGATTGTAGTTGTTTTTAGTATATAGGGTTTTTAAAACATAGGTATTCGTAGCTGTTTTATGAGTTCGGGATTGGTAGGAGAATTTTTTTTTTTTTTGCTGCTGCGGCTTCCCTCCTCCATAACGTGAGCCTTCGCTACTGCTTGATTCTAACAAAAATTAGCACTTTAAAGCTTAATATTTCGCAAACGGATCCCTAAATCCAAAAATGGTTTTCACAAACTCACAATGTTTTTGAAGGACCTTTCCAATGATACCCCTCACCATGGATTAAAAAAAAATACCGTCACCACTTTACGTGTAGGAGAGGTACCATAAAAAAAAATGTTTTTCATAATTCGGCGTAATTAATATGTATAGGTACCTGTGCCAAATTACAGCTTTCTAGTACTAAGGGTCTCGGAGCTAGACCGCGGACAGACAGACGGACATGACGAAACTACAAGGGTTCCTTGTTTACTACAGAACCCTAAAAAGCAGAAATACATAATTCTTTATTTGTTACCAAAAGCATAAATTTAATTTTCATAGCCCTATCTTAAGAAATTATAGGTTTCCCATACAAACTTTCATCCCCTTAGGGTTATTTTTGAGACCCTTAGGGTTATGTTTAATAGCACTTTAATTAGTAAGTTAAGTGCTCAGGGTCTAAATATGTCCAATGGCAATATTTTGTATGAACAATTCTTTTCATTAGTGCAAACAGAGTTCAATAAGTCTTTTAAGAAAAAAACTAAAACTATTTGCCCTAAGTTTTTATTCAGTGACTGGGCAACTAAAGGCATCAGGAAAAGTAGGGAAACATTATTTGAACTGTATGGCCTTAAGCCGTATATTAACACGGAAACTTTTAATAAGTATGTTGCTACTTACTCTAAAACTTTTAAAAATATCTGCAAAGCAGCTAAAGCTTCTTTCATTAGCAACAAGGTTAAATCGGCAGACAATAAAATAAAGACAGTTTGGAAAATTATCAACAATGAAACAAACAAGAACAAAAGACATAATACAGATTACACACTAGACACTTCCGGCGGTCTTATTAGCGATAACATCAATGTTGCTCAGGAATTTGCAACTTTCTTTACCAATATTCCAATTAAAACTACAGAAACTTTAAATTCCTCCCCCTCTCTTGCGATTGATTTATTAAAAGCGAATGTTTCAGCCTGCCCTGTGGAATTTAAGGACGCGTTTACAAATCTGACCAAAATAAGCAGTTTTTCGGTACATTTTACGGCAGAACTGAACCAAACTAAATGCAAATAATAATTACCACAGATAGATTACGCCTTCATCTTTAAATTTTGGCAATTTTTTTTTTGAAAATTTTGTTTTATAATATTGTAAAAAATCATTTCCGGTGCCTCTTCACACAAAATTGACAATATCGTATTGAGTTTAGGAACATTTTTCTTCTATTTAATAACAGAAATGTATTTATTTAAAAATATTTAATGTAAGCAGACATGATCAAATCAAAAATGTGGTAGAAAAAACTACCAAAATGTTCTAAATAGTCTCCAAAAAAAAATCAAATCTATTTTAGTTTTTTAACAAATTTAGCTTTATCGCAGGCATCTTAACTGCTTGAATATAAGGGTTATTTTACTGGTCATTGTCGTGATTTATTGCACAAAAATTTGTAACGAAATATTAGTCTGCGCTCGGCCGCCGTCGTGAGTGGACACTGTGTCGCTTGTAACCACCAGCTCGTGTTGAAAAAGATCGCTGTACGAATACAAAATATTTGACATACCAAACTTGATACTTCACGTGTTTTGTGCGGACTACGGACAATCAAGGTTAGTTTTTTATATTTTTTCTTGAATTACCTACGGATTATAAATTTACATTTCGTTTCGGACTTGATGGAGTGACCTGAAGGTATACTTCGAAGACTGGAACTGGAATCAATAAACGAGTGGAGCTAGGTGTGCCGAGTTTGGGCTCGTTGTGTTAGTTATGATGAGACCTTACCTTAGGTCTTGATGGAGTGACCTGAAGGTGTACTTCGAAGACTGCTACTGGAACCAATAAATGAGTGGAGCTAGGAGTACTGAGTTTGGGCTCGTTGTGTTAGTTATGATGAGACCTTACCTAAGGTTTTGATGGAGTGACCTGAAGGTGTACTTCGAAGACTGCTACTGGAACCAATAAACGAGTAGAGCTAGGTGTACCGGGTTTGGGCTCGTTGTGTTAGTTATGATGAGACCTTACCTTAGGTCTTAATGGAGTAACCTGAAGGTGTACTTCGAAGACTGCTACTGGAACCAATAAACGAGTGGAGCTAGGTGTACCGAGTTTGGGCTCGTTGTGTTAGTTATGATGAGACCTTACCTCAGGACTTGATGGAGTGACCTGAAGGTGTACTTCAGTCACTACTAATGGATCTCCTCGACTACTAGAACTAGGTGTGCCGAGTTTGGGCTCGTTTTGTTAGTTATGATGAGACCTTACCTCCGGACTCGATGGAGTGACCTGAAGGTGTACTTCGGTGACTGCTAGTGGAACTCCCCGACGAGTAGAACTAGGTGTGCCGAGTTTGGGCTCGTTTTGTTAGTTATGATGAGACCTTACCTCCGGACTCGATGGAGTGACCTGAAGGTGTACTTCGGTGACTGCTAGTGGAACTCCCCGACGATTAGAACTATGTGTGCCGAGTTTGAGTTCTTTTTGTTAGTCATGATGAGACCTTACCTCCGGACCTGATGAAGTGACCTGAAAGTGTACTTTGGTGACTGCTACTGGATCTCCTAGACTGCTAGAACTAGGTGTGCAAAGTTTGGGCTCGTTTTGTTAGTTATGATGAGACCTTACCTCCGTACCTGATGAAGTGACCTGAAGGTGTACTTCGGTGACTACTAATGGATCTCCTCGACGAGTAGAACTAGGTGTGCCGAGTTTGGGCTCGTTTTGTTAGTTATAATGAGACCTTACCTCCGGACCTGATGAAGTGACCTGAAGGTGTACTTCGGTCACTACTAATGGATCTCCTCGACTACTAGAACAAGGTGTGCCGAGTTTGGGCTCGTTTTGTTAGTTATGATGAGACCTTACCTCCGGACTCGATGGAGTGACCTGAAGGTGTACTTCGGTGACTGCTAGTGGAACTCCCCGACGAGTAAAACTAGGTGTGCCGAGTTTGGGCTCGTTTTGTTAGTTATGATGAGACCTTACCTCTGGACCTGATGAAGTGACCTGAAGGTGTACTTCGGTGACTACTAATTCATCAGGTCCGGAGGTAAGGTCTCATCATAAATAACAAAATGAGCCTAAACTCGGCACACCTAGTTCTAGTAGTCTAGGAGATCCAGTAGCAGTCACCGAAGTACACTTTCAGGTCACTTCATCAGGTCCGGAGGTAAGGTCTCATCATGACTAACAAAAAGAACCCAAACTCGGCACACCTAGTTCTAATCGTCGGGGAGTTCCACTAGCAGTCACCGAAGTACACCTTCAGGTCCTTCCATCGAGTCCAGAGGTAAGGACTCATCATAACTAACAAAACGAGCCCAAACTCGGCACACCTAGTTCTAGTAGTCTAAGAGATCCAGTAGCAGTCACCGAAGTACACTTTCAGGTCACTTCATCAGGTTCGGAGGTAAGGTCTCATTATAAGTAACAAAACGAGCCCAAACTCGGCACACCTAGTTCTACTCGTCGAGGAGATCCATTAGTAGTGACCGAAGTACACCTTCAGGTCACTTCATCAGGTCCGGAGGTAAGGTCTCATCATAACTAACAAAACGAGCCCAAACTCGGCACACCTAGTTCTAATCGTCGGGGAGTTCCACTAGCAGTCACCGAAGTACACCTTCAGGTCACTCTATCAGGTCCGGAGGTAAGGTCTCATCATAACTAACAAAACGAGCCCAAACTCGGCACACCTAGTTCTAGTAGTCTATGAGATCCAGTAGCAGTCACCGAAGTACACCTTCAGGTCACTCCACCAGGTCCGGAGGTAAGGTCTCATCATAACTAACAAAACGAGCCCAAACTCGGCAGACCTAGTTCTAGTAGTCTAGGAGATCCAGTAGCAGTCACCGAAGTACACCTTCAGGTCACTCCACCAGGTCCGGAGGTAAGGTCTCATCATAACTAACAAAACGAGCCCAAACTCGGCAGACCTAGTTCTAGTAGTCTAGGAGATCCAGTAGCAGTCACCGAAGTACACCTTCAGGTCACTCCATCAAGTCCGGAGGTAAGGTCTCATCATAACTAACAAAACGAGCCCAAACTCGGCACACCTAGTTCTAATCGTCGGGGAGTTCCACTAGCAGTCACCGAAGTACACCTTCAGGTCACTCTATCAGGTCCGGAGGTAAGGTCTCATCATAACTAACAAAACGAGCCCAAACTCGGCACACCTAGTTCTAGTAGTCTATGAGATCCAGTAGCAGTCACCGAAGTACACCTTCAGGTCACTCCACCAGGTCCGGAGGTAAGGTCTCATCATAACTAACAAAACGAGCCCAAACTCGGCAGACCTAGTTCTAGTAGTCTAGGAGATCCAGTAGCAGTCACCGAAGTACACCTTCAGGTCACTCTACCAGGTCCGGAGGTAAGGTCTCATCATAACTAACAAAACGAGCCCAAACTCGGCAGACCTAGTTCTAGTAGTCTAGGAGATCCAGTAGCAGTCACCGAAGTACACCTTCAGATCACTCCATCAGGTCCGGAGGTAAGGTCTCATCATAACTTACAAAACGAGCCCAAATATAATATAAACAGCAATACGGAATGTTTTTTGTAGGTTCTCATGTATTATAACATAAACAAATAAAAAATAAACTTTCAAATATCAAAATTTGTTCACTTGACTACTATTCCCGCAATTTACCGTGCTTACACTTGTATGTGTGACCTGTGTCAATGTAGTAGCTCGATTCTTTACCTATCAATTTTGTAAACGCGTCCTTAAATTTAAACATATAAACCCTGTGGTCGTTATAAAGGCTTTTAAGCAACTTAAGATCAAAATTACCGAAGATCTGTGGGGCATGTCTACTAAAGTTTGTCAATCAATTATTGAGACAATTGCACCCTATTTAGCTTTAATATTTAATTTGTGTGTAGATCAAGGGATATTCCCGGATTTAATGAAATACAGTAAAGTTATTCCACTTTTCAAATCCGGGGACAGAAAAGACACTAATAATTATAGACCCGTATCAGTTTTGCCGGTTTTCAGCAAGGTATTTGAAAAAGTAATGTTAAATCAAATGTTCAATCATTTTAATCGTAATAACATCCTACACGATCAACAGTATGGTTTCACCAAAGGACGTTGCACAACCGACGCCGGTGTCACCTTATTAAAACACATCTTTAATGCATGGGAAGAGGCACGAGATGCAATAGGCATCTTTTGCGACCTATCCAAAGCATTTGATTGCGTGGATCACGAAACACTGCTCTTGAAACTTGAGCATTACGGTCTGGATAAACTTGCGCTGAGCTTAGTAAAATCATATTTGAATGATAGACTGCAGCAAGTTCAAATAAACGGTGTAAATTCATTGGGTTTAAAAGTCAAAATGGGTGTACCTCAGGGCTCGATATTGGGTCCATTCCTCTTTTTAGTATATATAAATGATTTACCAAATTTACTGAAAAATCGACCACAAATAGTGTTATTTGCTGATGACACATCACTGATTTTTAAAGTAGACAGACATGCACAGGAGCTTGACGATGTAAATAACGCTATGCTTACGGTCCATAATTGGTTTACTGTAAATAATTTGGTATTAAATGAGAAGAAAACTAAATGCATAAGATTCGCGTTACCGAATGTTAGAAGTAGTGAATTTCAAGTTGTATTGAATAAGGAGATACTAGAATTCGTCGAAAAGACGGTTTTCCTGGGGATAACGCTTGACTCCAAACTACAGTGGGGTCCTCACATAACATCACTTGCAGGGCGGCTAAGTTCAGCCGCTTACGCTGTTTGGAAAATCCGCCAACTAACAGACGTGGATACCGCGAGACTGGTCTATTTTAGTTATTTTCATAGCATCATGTCTTACGGTATTTTGCTGTGGGGACGGGCTGCAGATATTGATTCTGTCTTTATTCTGCAAAAGAGGGCCGTCAGAGCCATCTACAACCTCCGCAGACGCGAATCTCTAAGGGAACTGTTCAAGAAAATTAACATCATGACGGTACCTTGTCAGTATATATATGAAAACATTATGTATGTTCGAAAAAATCTACACCTTTTTAGTAAGATAAGTGACAGGCATAATTTTAACACTAGAAATAGGAACAAATTAGATCAACCACGTTTTAGATTGTCTAAAGTTCACACTTCTTTTATGGGGTACTGTGTAAAATGTTATAATAAAATACCACTCGATATTCTTCAACTAAATGAGAAGAAATTTAAAACATGCATTAAACGCACACTATGTAGACAAGCATATTATAAGTTGGATGATTATATCGTAGATAAAAATGCTTGGCTTAATGCTGGTCCTGCTCCACAGCCACTTCGGCTCACTAGTTAAAATTTTAATATTTGGAAGAGTTGCTTTCCCTTTTTAAATTCTGTTTTTGACATTACAAACTTAATGTTTATTTTTTTATTTTACCAAGTAAATTGTTTAATGCTCCAATTAGATAATAATGATTTTCTTACTTTTTGGTAGTAAAATTCTATTAATTTCTTAAATACATTGCAAACTATAGTTTTGTATAATTTAGAAGCATTTTTAGATTTTTGTAAATGTGAGTACCATGGAGCCGTTTATTATGTTATTAAGATGTATGTTGACTTGAAAGAGCATGGCAGTTGAGAGAATGTCAAGCTCACTTAAATGTCTCGCTGATGGTGGCGAGTGTGTTGGATCATTCGGTTCCCTACAAAATGGTTGAGCTGGATGGTGCTGATCCACGCGTCATGTTCGTGAACGGGCGCCGTCAGTTGAGACTGGTCATCTCTTATCTGCCAGGGCTTATTTTTAATCATATATTTTCAACTGCTTTAATTATTTTTTGTACATTGTTCTCACATATAGAAGCAACAAGAATAATGTACCCAGAATTTTGTAATATCTATATTCAAAAGAGTGGCCTTGGAGTTTCTTGCCCGTTCTTCTCCATAGAGATCTACGTTTTGGAATGGGCAACTAGCTTCAACTTTCTGACTAACTGACCGATTCTTTGACAATTCAAAAGTGCCTGTAAATGGTTTAATTGAAATAAATGCTTTGAGTTTGAGTTTGAGTTTGAGACAAAAAGTACCCTATGTCCTTCTCCGAGATGCTATCGATCTCCTTGCCAAATTTTATCGAAATCATAAAGTGGTTTAGGCGTGAAAAGGTAGCGTATTTCCAATCTATACAAGGCCAGAACGCAGCCATAGGAAACTGCTCGCGTATACATTGTAATGCTGTTTTTAAATCTGTGATTACAATGTATACACAAATTTTGCGTGTTGCTGGTGTATAGTTTGTAACGTGGACGAGCTGGTTCCAAATTATACTACTACCTGATAAAAGTTTTAAAGATATTGTCTATAAAAAAAGAAAAGAACAAAAGTGTGAACTGGGTGAAATGGGTTAGGTTAGGTTAGAACTGCGACCAACCGCGCGCGAGCCGAGCGAGCGTAGCGAACGGTGCTGCAGCAGCGGCCGGCGAGCGCTACTTCCAAGTTGCTCGCAGCCAGGCAAGCTATTTAATACTAGCGCAAGGTGCATTACGTCGCAAATAAGTTGGTTACCAGTTCACAATTTCTTGCAATGTAAACTCGATTAGTCCGTATGCGTACTGGCACTGTATACTATGGAATGAGGTAGTTAATTTGGTCACTACGAAGTATACGCGAGTATTTGCGTACTACTCTTGTATAGATTGGAAGACCTTAGTAAAAAAGTGATTTCCAATGTAGGTATACGCGAGCAGTTTCCTATGGCTGCGTTCTGGCCTTGTATAGAATGGAAAGACGCGAAAAGGTAACATACAGATAGATAGAGTTAATTTCGAATTTATAATATTAGGATGGATAGTACTTATAATAGTATGGATCAAGTATTAAGTATGGATAAATTCATGTTTGACTGCTTAGCTCCATAAAAGTATAGAGGGATGATAATCATTTCAGTTTAAATCTGTAATTATCTGCTACATTCGTTCCTTATTCAGCCCAGTAAAGTATTGGAATAATTCAACTGTTGAGATAGTGGTATATTGTGTTCATTTAAATAATAGTAAGTACCTCATTAAAAAGTTTTTTCATCATACCAAGGTATATTGTGTTCTATCTCCTCTCATTTCCTATAAAATGTATGGGAAGTTTTTTTTGCAATTTCTGACTTTTCTCGTACCTACTCAAACCTTAGTTGGCCCGTTATAGTTTTTAACCGACTTCCAAAAGGAGGAGGTTCTCAATTCGTCTGTATGTTTTTTTTTTTGTTTTTTTTTTTTTTTTGTATGTTTGTTACGCGATTACTCCGCCAATTATGAATAGATTTTGATGATTCTTTTTTTGTTTGGTAGATCATACTTCAGAGGTGGTCCCATATAAATTTTATTAACTTTGCTTGGGTAGTTCTTGAGTTAGCTTCAATTATACGTATTTTTTCCCACTTAGTATGTAGATGATATGATAACTTCTTGTCACTGTTATTCACATAGCAGGTAGTGGTATTCGAATTTGTGTGGGGTAGGTACCACAACTAAAAAGTGAAAAATAAAAACTTTTTACAAAAAAAAAAACAACCGACTTCAAAAAAAAAACACTACAAAGTGAAAAATAACTTTAATTTCGGAAGTCGGTGACAAACGAAAATTCAAAACCAAAGACACCGACTTCCGAAATTAAAGTTATTTTTCACTTTGTAGTGTTTTTTTTTTGAAGTCGGTTGTTTTTTTTTTTTGTAAAAAGTTTTTATTTGATCCTAGTAAGTAATAAGAAATAGGATCGACTGGCATCAAAACAGTTTTTGTGAAAATTGGCCATTTTCTTGCGGACAGTATTTTTTTTTCAAAATCTGTGAATACAGATCAAAATGTTTCAAAAACTTAGGGACAGTCTCCTAAGACCGTTTTCTTGTAACGACAGCGGTTAAGATACCTGCCCTTATTGCTCCATCTCAAAATCCAGCCTGTATATGTTATGATTAACTGCTTAGCTCCATAAAGGTATAGCGTGATGATAATCTTTTAAAAGGTTAAATCCGTAACTATCTGCAATATTCTAACCTTTTGGCTAGTCTTTTTACAATTTGTGGTAAACTATAGAAAAATACGAAATTAATGTGCTATTGCTCATCCCCCATAGCAAATAGCGTGATAATAACTTTTGAAAAATCTATTGTGACGTTTCCATTATTTGACTTATAGATTATTTATACCAATTTTCAAGTTAATCAAGCCACACAGTAAAGCCTTCCACTGTAAAAATGCATACACTGTTTCACCCCGTTAGGGGTAGATTTTCAAAAAACCCTGATATAAGTTTTTATTTATTTTCAGTTTTCATTATAAATACTGAGTTTCGAGTTAATCAGACCGCTCCGCGCTCGTTAAAATTCTTCCATACAAACTGACACACCCCAATCCTTCTTTACGGGGTAGTTTAGAAAAACAAAAAATGTCAAACTTTATAATTTACATAGATAAGTATTTGAGCCAAGTTTCAAGTTTATTAACTCTTTTTCATACAAACAAGATCCACCCTTTTCACCCCCTTAAAGGTGGAATTTCCAAAAATCCGTTCTTAGCAAACGTCTACTAACTATAAACTACCTCCTTGCCAAATTTCATCTTTATACGTCAAGTGGTTTTCGATATTTCGTGATGAGTGAGTGAGTGACCTTTCGCTTTTATACTCAGACCAACAAAAAAAGAAAGACGGCGCGCTGCGAACATCAAAACTGAAGCCACCTTTTTATCTAGGTGTGAGTCGAAGGGTTGCCATTTTTATAAAAAATACCCCATAACTTGGGTAATAATATTTTATGGGTAGGCTAATATTGTACAAGTAAGATATTGTTAAGTATGGCATTGTACCTCAATTGTTTAGAAGGACCTCTATTCCGAACAAAACAAAAAAAAATACATCAGAAAAAAAAAAACAATTATAAAGTGCACCTTTAAAGCAAGAATTGTTGTGTTGGGCCTTGGAAGACTCCGCTGTTCCACTTAGGCCCGTGCTACAGAACCTCACTCAAGACTCAAGCATTACTTAAAGCTAGTTTTAACCAATCACAAGGCTTTAAACGAGTTTTATGTAATGCTTGAGTTTTGAGTGAGGTTCTGTAATACGGGCCTTAGAAATATCCATTAATTTGCAATTGAATGTAAAAAATTCAAAATACAAATATAAATAAATAGGTTAGTTTTAAACTATAGAAAAATCAAATAACTTTAAATAAATGAATTCAAAAAATTCAAAAGTCATTTATTCAAATTAGGCTGAGAATCAGCACTTTTCGAACGTCAAAATTACATAAGACAGTCCCCCAAAAACGCCCACCCTTCACCACTTCCTAGTGCCTTTCGCTGGGAAGAAGAAGTGGCGCAACAAACTCCCCAGCAGCACAGCTGTCTGTTCAAGTTAGAAAAAAATAATTCTATACAATAGTATGCAAAATAATTTACATTACGCAACACAAAACATAATTTAAATGATAAATTATTGGCCATATGTCAGCTAGCACACGCCAATATACCAACCAAAAACATCGAGAACTATACTCAAGCAGAAATAAAAACTAAACGTAAACAGAACTACATATCTAAATAAAAGCCTCCAAGCGTAAAGGGCGTGCCCGCTTACATAAAGCTGTAATTGGCAGTTATAAATGATAAACTAGGACCATCGAGGTAAAAAAATAAATAAACAGTTAATTACTAGTTACAATAACAAAACCATGATCAGCAAGACGACCAGTCACCACAAGCAGCACCCGTTCACGAGCATAACGCAAAGATCAGCCATTACCCCCCTCGCCATATTTGAGGGAAGGAGGCAACCCGACCCCCGACGCTACCGCAAGCAGTGACATCTAAGGGAGCATGACGAACTTGCTGCCGGTTGCTCAGGCAAAAAAAAAAAAAAAAAAATAATGATCAACTGTCGAGGTCGCTAGCTAACCACAAATTGCAATACAACTCATAACAAAATATTGTAATGAGTAGATTAAGTCAACAATAAAATAAAATAAAAATAAATTGAATTAAAAAAAAAAAAAAAATCGACTTATAAAATCAAATAAAATAAACAATTATTTAACTGTCCGTAGGTAAACTAATTCTGGAGAAAGAACATAAGTATTGTCTTGAGTTAATCACAGCGACCAACTATTCTTATCATTTATGTAGTCGTTGATACAATAGTATGCCTTTGAACAAAGGTTAGATTTTACTTTAGTTTTAAACGAATTAAAAGGCAAATCTAGCAAAGAAGAGGGAAGCTTGTTATAAAAGTCTATACCAAGCCCAACAAATGAGTTATGAACCTTATGAAGCCGGTGAAAGGGAGCTCGTAGTTTGTCTTTATTTCTAGTGTTAACATTGTGTATATCACTGTTTTTACTGTATAAGTGTATATTTTGCCTAATATATAAAATGTTGGCGAAGATAAATTGCGATGCTACTGTAAGAATACCAATATCTTTGAAAAAATCTCTTAGTGAAACTCTGGCACCTAGCTGGTAAATTGCTCGAACAGCTCGTTGAACGAGCTTAATACAGAGAAAAAGGCAAAAATGCGCCTAATTGTGTGACGTGTGCGAGTGTGGGTGAAAATGCGCTAGTACGAGAGTGTGAAGTGTGTAGCATTCTCTGTCTACGGTGTAAGGGTTAAAATTTGCATATATTTAGTTCTACTATAGGGTATATCTTTAGGTGTAAGTTAACCCTACCCGCTACAGTGTCTTGGGATTGAAAGAAGTGAAATACAGCTTCTTTCGATAACCATGCACATAGAAATTCAATTATAAGTTTGTTGAAGCGTAAATCATAACATTGTCGTAGGTATGTATGAAGTCATTATGTAAATTACTTTGAAATAATATAGGTAATTATATTGTCAATTACCTTTATTAAATACAAAAAGATCACAACAACAAAATCACTGACAGAAGAAAAAGTAATATCAAGATAAATCGTAACAAACAAAAAGTTTTTTTAACCATAATATAGCCTTTGGTCCACGATTAGTTGAATAAAGGTCGTTATTATCAAAATGATCGGAACAAACCACGCTAGTTTTCGACGGCAGCCATTCTGGATCATTCCGACTTTATCTTATATCTACTATCCATTTACTTTTTAATTCAGTATTAATTAGAAATCTAAAATATTAAATAAATAAAAAAGAGAACATGAATATAACTCGAAGTAAGAAATCACATTTAAAGGAGATGTCCGCTTTTGTAGGGACGTTGGTTTTTTATTCCGAGAAAAATTTAACCAGCATCAAACTACATCTAAATAAAAACGACAAAATATGGAACTAGGAATCACTGAAATAATATTTTTAGACCCCTCCATTTATGAGAAAAATTATAAACTATTTAAAGTACAAATATTTTATTTGTTGATGGCAACTATGACAAATAAGATATAAATTGACACATGGTTCTGTCATTACTGTCAATCAATTGACAGTGATGACAGTAACATGTGTCAATTTTGACAAATTTACTATTTCATGGGGTGTGTTCACTATATCATACTAGATAATTAGAAAGGTTTGTTCGTTTTAGGAGTAAATTCTTACAAAAATAAAAAAGATTTTTCTCAAAATTGGAGGTCTTTAAAAATGTATGATACAGTTAGAACCACTAGTTTTTGGGATGTCTATTCAGATATATTTAACTTATCCTGGTTAGAATTATTGAATAATAAAAAAACATTTTAGGACATGTCCTTAGTTGAATCGAATGGGAAAGATTTAAATCATATTATGGCAACCCTCGCACTCTAAGTCACTGCTTTCGTTTGTTGAGGTTATTTGTTCCAAGTAACCTAAAATTCGTTTAATAAAAAACGATGTTATTTCAAGTACATCAATGCTTAGGGGTGAAAAGTGATTCCGTGAGACTTTTTTTGTGATTTGCTATTGTTTTTATAAGTTTTCACTACACAGGAAAGCATAATTATATTTTTTTTAATCAATGTTAACTAGACGACGACTCATGACGTACTAAGAGCGATGAGCATGGTTTTAGTGTAGGTGTGTGCGTGAGCGGGTGTATTTACTTGCAGGAGCACGGTTTTGTGGCTTCACTTTTAATGTTCGCGGCGCGCCGTCTTTCTTTTTTTGTTGGTCTGAGCTTTTATACTATACAGGGCGTCCCAAAGTTATGGGACATGAAGGGAAAGTACCTTAAATATCGTAGATAGGGTATTTTGCTGAAAGAAGACATTATGTTATTTTTAAAAGTTAGTAATTCTGCATTCAAAGATTTTCTAAAAATTACTTGCCTCGTCTGGGAATCGAACCGACTTAAATGTAAAAAAAAAACACCCCTGCATTTATGATGCCAATCGAAAGAATGGCCAAAAAATAATAACTCTTCAGTAACATAGTATTTTAAAAGAAAGGAACAGCGTGAAATTAATCATTTTAATCAAATGAAAAACATACATGAAACTGCCGTAGTCAATTAAGTGGGTATTTTTTTTGTAAATTAATTAATTAAGTGCTCAAAATGTGATCCCTCTTGTCTTACGCAAATCGCCAATCTTTTAATGAGTCCGCTGCCTGTTGATTTTCTTATCACAATTCTGTTTGTAACTCGCCCGTTCTCGTATCGTTTTTTGTATAGCATATCTTTCACGTATCCCCAAAAGAAGAAATCTAATGGTTTAATTTTGGGACGCCCTGTATTATACAGGGCGTCCCAAAATTATGGGACATGGATTGGTACAAATGGACCGATTAGATGGCCGGCCAGATCCCCGGACCTTACACCATTAGATTTCTTCTTTTGGGTATACGTGAAAGATATGCTATACAAAAAACGATACGAGAACGGGCGAGTTACAAACAGAATTGTGCCATATCATATCGAGTATTCACCATAAAATGATAAGAAAATCAACAGGCAGCGGACTTATTAAAAGATTGGCGATTTCCGTAAGACAAGAGGGATCACATTTTGAGCATTTAATTAATTAATTTACAAAAAAAATACCCACTTAATAGACTACGGCAGTTTCATGTATGTTTTTAATTTGATTAAAATGATTAATTTCACGCTGTTCCTTTCTTTTAAAATACTATGTTACTTAAGAAGAGTTATTATTTTTTGGCCATTCTTTCGATTGGCATCATAAAAGTAGGGGTGTTTTTTTTTTACATTTAAGTCGGTTCGATTCCCAGACGAGGCAAGTAATTTTTAGAAAATCTTTGAATGCAGAATTACTAACTTTTAAAAATAACATAATGTCTTCTTTCAGCAAAATACCCTATCTACGATATTTAAGGTACTTTCCCTTCATGTCCCATAACTTTGGGACGCCCTGTATATAGATTATAAAAAAAACTGGCGGATCCGACAGACGTTGTCCTGTCCGAACAGCGCCACCTACCGGGTCCAATTGTATTTTCAAACCATCCAGGGACCCACTCAAATATACACACAAAATTTCATCCAACTCGGTCCAGTCGTTTCGGAAGAGTTTGGTGGCAAACACACGTACCGAAGAATTATAATTATATATAAAGAAATAGAAACAGAAATCATTTATTTGCCAATAATGTAGGTATATCTACATATGTAATGGTTATTTTGATGAGAGTCCCGGTATATTTTGCTTTACGGCATGCAAAATTATTTAATATAATACATTTACTAGAAAAATAATACTAACAAAAATAAAAAAGAAAAAAAAACAAAGAAAACAAAAAGCATTCCATTTACTAAGCAACATTACTATCATTATTAAATATACTTATATTATCCAACAAAACATTCGGAATTAGGCACAAATGTCAACAAATTAAATTAAAAAATGTCAGAGAATTCAATTACAAATGTCAATAAATTAAATTAAAAATTAAGATGAATTCTATCACAATAATGTCAATAAATTCTATTAAAATATCAATAAATTAAAAAAAATGTCATAAAAATAAATAAAATAAATTTTGTAATGCAATAAAGCTAAAGATAGAATAATGTCAGTAAATTAAATCACAAAGAAAGCAGCCTACAAACCAGCACGCGTAACATGACCACCGTAGAAACGAGTTTTTTCGACGGAAGAATAGACAAAAACCGGCCAAGTGCATGTCGGACCACGCACAATGTAGGGTTACGTAGTTGGGATGAATTTATCGCAAGAACAAACTTAACTTTGTAGTTGAAAAAAAAAATCTTTCATACATAATGTATGGGTGAACATGTTTTTACAACCGCAAATTTAAGTTGGTCGATTAACTTGTAAAGCCTACTCAGTTGTGATAGTTTTTCTTTTAAATTCGTTATATAAGCTACTGCCGTGAATTTTTTCACATACCTAAAACCAACCATTTAGCTGGCAGGGGGGGGGGGGGACACTTGACTCTAACAACAATTTGCACTTTAAAGCTTAATATTTCGCAAACGAATCTCTGAATTCAAAAATGGTTTTAGCACACTCACAATGTTTTTGAAAGATCTTTCCAACGATATCCCATAACAAGGGATGGAAAAAAAAAACATCCCCACTTTACGTGTAGGGGAGTTACCCTATAAAAATATTTTTCATAATTTTATTTTACCACTTTGTCGGCATGATTAATATGTATACCCATGCCAAATTACAACTTTCTAGTAGTCACAGTCTTGGAGCTAGACCGCGGACAGACAGACAGACAGACGGACATGACGAAACTATAAGGGTTCCTTGTTTACTACGGATCCCTAAAAATGACGTTCCTTGTAAACAGGCCGGCAGGAAAGTAGACAGACTCAACTGCACTTTTTACGATATTCACTTTTTTCATAATTCGACTCTGAATTCTTTGTTTTGTCATAGGATTTTTTTTTCTGTTTGATTCTCAATTTTTATTGATAGTCACGTCAACTACAAAACAAACTCAAAGTGTCGAAGTATCGTATTTTGGAAGCAAAAAATATTAAGTAAGTACCTACAGTATTTTATATGGAATTTTTCAGTTTTTGTATGGAAAATAAGAAAAATTATTACCCTCATATTGAGTCTTAGGGGTTTAAGGGTTCCATTAAGGGGGTCGAAATTTTCATTAGTTTTGCGGTTAGACACGCCATTTTCGAGATATAAGCAAAAGAAAAAAAAAAACAGTACTGTTTTTGCACTGTGGTGTTGGTGTGAATTTTAGTTCATATTTTATTCCACACCTTTTTAATCGCGATTAGAAATAATCTGATTTAGTTAGACAGTCAAAATTTTTAAAACGCTCTCCTGTAAAATCATGATTTTGTAGATAACCGTATATACTTTGTAGCCGTCGAGTAAAAAGTTTTTTACTGTGTTTAGCATGGCGATTACAAAATCAAATTGTCTTCACTACCTTAGTGATTTTGACAGTTTGGGATAGAAAACTTTCTTCTGAAATAGTCTACATGTAAAAGGACCTAGACAAAGATCGTTAGAAACTTCGATCAAGTAGAGATAGAAAGCGTCACGCTACAAGTGCAGTAACAGAAAGCTTTGTCATTAACAAAGTCTTTAATTGCGTAGTAACACTTGTTCAGTGGCAGTTTTGTTAACTTTTTCTTAAAAACTTTGATGGTATTGGCAGTTTATTTGACAGGGTCACTTGTAATTTGACGTATTCCTTCCAGGACGTGAAAGTGTGACCTATTTGCAACAATTAAGCACCCCATAAAGCCTAAGCGAAAATACATGGGATTTGAGAAAATACAAATTTTTATGTACCTATTTTTGTATATTTCCCAGAATTCGTCACTAAATATCCAAACTCTCAAATTGAATGGCCTTCATAGTTATTCCATTGGATACCTAATACTGTACCAAACCTTTCGATGTAACCAAAGTTTCCAAAACATCAAATACTTAAAAGTTAAAAGAAGAAGTTTAGTTTTTTATTAGTTTTTTTTTTTTTTCAAATCTCCTAGCGCTAATCTGCACAATACCACAAGCACGTACAGCTTTTATAAAAAAAATTGCCCCTTACCTCGGCCCTTCACTCTACAATAAAATTAACGCAAAAATCTCGATTTACGGCTTACCAAATTTTAAATGCAAAAAGACGGTTCGCTCCTTCTTTCTTAACCTTAACTACGAGGAAACCGAAGAATTCCTAAAGAAGTGATCACTCAAACACATACATGCATCACACACTACATAAATTAACGAAACACTCACCACTCTAACTAAATACTCACCACACCATCTGAATATTTAAATTCATAACTTTGTTTATCATAGTCGTTCGATTTTTGCTTAGAGCAGTTGTGTTACATGCGACAGCGCGCGTACCACAGTGTAAAAGTGCTTACGCATCAAAATAACGCCGTCCAGTCGGATGCAATAATCTAAATTTAAATACTTTTTACAGATAAAACATAAATAATAATAGTTAAGCGAAATTTTAGTAGGTTTCTTATTCGCAATCTCCTGACTTTTGATTATATGTAAGTTAAAACTTGTTCCCACAAAAACAATGATCTCCTAAAACAGGGCTTCCTCTCTCCTACCCTTTCTGCTGTGCCCTACAGGGTCCATAATGATCTAAATTTTATAACTACCACCTAAGTACACATTATGGTAAAGCAATAAAGATATTGAGTATTGAGTACTGCGTAATGCTGACGGCTGTCAGCGAATATTATAGTTAAGGCGAAGTTAATACTCGCTTCTACAATGGGTTCGAAAAAGCCAACATTGAACACTATTAGCATAAACTTAAAAACAGAAACCGAACAACTGTTGTACAAGCACTTTTGTGAAGAACGAAAAGAGCGTGAAGAGCTGCAAAAACACCTAAATGACCTAAAAAGTCAAATAGAAAATTTCCAGCAACAGCTGAAGGTTCAAGCAGAAAACCCACCGAAATCAGCTACTAAAACTGCTACAACCGCCACTGAGACTTCTCCCGCGCGTGTTGAATATACCACGGACGAAGAAGAACTAGCTCGAGAAACAGGATGGATACGGCAAAAAAGCAGGAAGAAAAGAAAATTGAACACCTCTCCCGCCCAAACCCAACCCACCCTGCATGAACACGGAAGTGAAGAGAATAAAGGTAAGGAAAAAACAATTAAAACTCCCCTGCCACTACCGATTGTAGTCGATGGTATCAAGGACTACCAGAAATTCTTTGATTTTCTATCCAAGGACCAATCAGCTGACGTGTTCAGCATCAAAATGATGAACGGTGATACAGTCAAAGTAAATACCAAAAACGAAGATTCGTACAGAGCAATTACAAAGGCTCTCTCACTGAACAATTGCCTTTGGCACTCCTATGAGAACAAGCAAGAGAGACCAATTAGAGTTATGGCAAAAAAATTGCATTTCACATGCATTCCGGAGAGAATTGTTGAAGAATTGCGTGGCAAAGGCTACAAAATTCTAGAAGCAGTTAACAAATTGAGTTGGAAAACCAAAGAGCCACTCAACATGTTCATGCTGACATTCTCAAATGAGGAAGAAACCAGCAAAATATTTAACATCAAAACTGTATTGGGATGTAATGTGGAAATGCAACCGCTAAAATCCACAAAACTGGTACCTCAGTGCAAACGATGCCAGGCTTATGGCCATACGCAAAAGTACTGCTCCAAAGAACCGAGGTGCGTAAAGTGCACAGGCAAACATCTGACGATGGATTGCAAAAAATCTAAAGAAGAGAAGCCAAAGTGCGTCCACTGTGGAGCTCCACATCCAGCTAACTACAGGGGATGTATCGTAGCCAAAGAAATCCAGCAGATTCGAAACAAAAAATCGAAGGGCAATGCTACTGCCCCTCAACAAAATACACCTACTGGAAGAGTCGAAAGCCAGAGCCAGTACAAACAAAGTCAAAGCACTTTTAAAACTACAACCAAAAATATGTCTTTTGCCCAAGTAGCTACAAGAGGCATTGCCAAGGCGCCTTTGGCTGATATGAACAGTGACAAAAAATTGGATGAAATCCTAAAGTTAATGTCATCATTTGACGAAAGATTGAAAAAAATTGAAAATAGCAACAAAGCTGCTACGTCTAAGCCAAAAAACTGAATACTACACTAAAACTTATGGCGTGAAACTCAAATGGGTTACAAAAACATCAGAACGAGTTACAAGTAGTATTAGACATAGAAAAAATTTATGTGTGCCTGATATCTGAGACTCACTTTACAAAGCAATCTCACATTAAGTTTAAAGGGTACAAAGTATACCATGCTATTCACCCAGACAATTCAGCAAGAGGAGGTAGTGCTATTATTGTAAAAGAAAACCTACAGCACTATGAAGAGTTTAAATATGAAGAGAAAGACATTCAAGCAGTGGCAATTTGCCTACAAACAAAAAAATATCCTGTAACAGTATCTGCCATCTACTGTCCACCTCGGTTTATGATAAAAAAAGACCACTATATGAGCTTTCTAACTCGCCTTGGAAGTAGATTCATCTTAGGTGGTGACTTCAATGCTAAAAATACGTATTGGGGCTCCAGACTAACAACTACTAAAGGCAAAGAACTACTGAATGCCATAAAAGAGCTGAAATGTGATGTCATATCAACTGGAAAGCCCACCTATTGGCCAACAGATCCAAATAAAATTCCGGACTTAATAGATTTTTTTGTAACCAAGGATCTATCAACCAGTTATATAAAATCGGAACAAAGCTATGACATGAACTCAGATCACTCGGCAATCTATCTAGAAATTAGCGAGCACATTTTGTATAAAGAAACCAGACCCACTCTTGTTAATAAGTGTACAGACTGGGAGAGTTTCAAGACCAGATTAAATGATAAAATAGACCTTAAAATACCACTAAAAACACCCGAACATCTAAACATCGAAGTAGAAAAGTTTATAATGCACATCCAGCAGACAGCGTGGCAAAATACACCTGACTCCAACAAGAGGACGAAGGGAAATACATACCCGCTCAAAATTAAGCAGCTCATTATGGAGAAAAGAAGGCAGAGAAAAACGTGGCATCAATCTAGGTGCCCTGATGACAAACGAAAACTAAATAATCTGACAAAAAAAGTAAAAAGACTAATCCAAGATTTTAAAGACGACTCAACCGAAACCTATCTTCAGAGTCTAAGTAACGACCAAAGGACAGATTACTCCCTTTGGAATGCTACTAAGCACCTAAAAAGGCCGATTACCCAAATCCCACCTATCAAATGTGGAAATGGGCAATGGGCAGTTACAAACGAGCAAAAAGCAAAGAGGTTTGCAGAGTATCTAGAAAATATCTTTCAACCAAATGACGGGGAAATCATTGAAGATCACACTTTGGCCAATATGGTAACATCAGAAAATGAAGTTACCATAAAACTAGTAACACCGAAAGAAGTCGAACGAGAAATAAAACGTAACATAAGTACACGAAAATCACCAGGTTATGATTTAATAACAGGAGAAGTACTTCATAACCTGCCAAGAAAGGGTCTGGTTAAGTTAACGACCCTTATCAATGCTGCACTAAGGCGAAATTATATATATAGCTAAGCCAGGGAAACCGGCTCACGAAACATCATCTTATAGGCCTATTTCCTTGCTACCAATCATGTCCAAGCTATTTGAAAAGCTGTTACTCAAACAGCTTAAACCAATAATAGATAGCAGAAACGTAATACCAGAGCACCAGTTTGGTTTTCGAGAAAAACACTCTACCATCGATCAAGTGCATAGGATCACAAACGTAATAGAAAATGCCCTTGAAGACAAGAAAGTATGTTCTACTGTATTCCTAGACGTAGCGCAAGCATTTGACAAAGTATGGCATGAAGGCCTTATACATAAACTGAAGAGCCTCTTACCAAAGCAGTTTGCAGATATATTAGAATCCTACATTCTGAACAGAGTCTTTAGAATAAGACAAGAAGACGCCTACTCAGAACTGAAAGAAATCAAAGCTGGCGCACCGCAAGGAAGTGTGTTAGGTCCGGTCCTGTACCTACTATACACCTACGATATCCCTGAATTAGAGCAAAACACAATTGGGACCTTTGCTGATGATACAGCTGTAGGAAACAGCCACGAAGAAGCAGTTGAAAAGGTTCAAATGGCTGTAAATCAAGTTTATGACTGGACCAAAAAATGGAGGATTAAACTTAATGAATCCAAATCTGTTCACATAGATTTCACCAACAAAAAACAACAGTATTTCCCAGTTTACATAAATAATAAACAAGTCCCATACGAGAATACAGCCAAGTACCTCGGTATGACCCTTGACGCAAAGCTACGCTGGAAAGCCCACGTCAAGAAGAAAAAAGATGAACTCGACCTCCGATTCAAAAGAATGCATTGGCTGCTTGGAAGAAACTCTACGCTGTCCGTGCAAAACAAATTGTTTTTATACAAACAAGTCCTGATGCCAGTTTGGACGTATGGTATTCAGCTATGGGGCTGCACCAAACAGACCAATATATTAATAATACAAAGATTCCAGAACAAAGTGCTAAGGGAAATTGTAAATGCACCTTGGTACATACGAAATGATGACCTCCACCGGGACCTAAAAGTTGAGTTCATCGAAAAAGTGATCCAGAAACTTGCAGAAGCTCACGAAAAGAGACTTCATCAGCATGTGAACGTCGAGGCAATCCAGCTTCTCGACCACACAAACCTAATTAGAAGACTAAAAAGAACAAAACCGTTCGAGCTAATGTTTAGTGTTAGTGAATAGTGTAAAGTACAAAAGTGCCAAACAAACATAAGAACGAAGTGTATTCGCCTTAATAGAGACAATAAGAAAAGTGGTATTGGACACATTCTTAGTAAAGACAATTTAATAGTTTAGGTTATAATTAAATTACTTATTAGTCTATTTATAAGGCTAGATTGTAATAAGATTAGGTTTCATATTATTGTTGAAACCCAGGACAAGGGAAAAAAAAAAAAAAATTACTTTGTTTTTTTTTCCTAAAGGAGTATGGGCAAAATACACCCAGCTCCCCCACAGTTCAAACTACTGTAGTTTTGAAGACATTACGTCGTCAGCTCATCGCGGTCATTAGTCGTCAGCTGATCGCGGTCGCGAAAGGTTGAGTGTATTCGTGCGCGCGGAGGTCAGTGACCTATATTAAAAATGACATCAAAAGTGTTAAAGTGCAATAAATGTAATCTAGTTATTAATGAAGTGCTCTCCTTCATTCAAAACAAAATAGATGTAATGGATGAAGAAAGCCTCGTCGCGGTATGTGCATCTGCCTTCTCGGAGGAAGAGTGTAAAGAAGCAAAATCACTGCTTTTCGAGTCGGTTGCTAGGCGTAATGTGTTGCGAAAGGGAGATCGTAAAAATAACAAGAATTTATACGATATTATAACTCTTCTGAAGGAAACCGATCCGGATGAAATACCCGTATTTGTTGCCCGAGACCTTCAGAAGCTGCCGCCGGTGACGTTCGACCACATTGATGTGACTAGGTTATTGAAGGACATTGTTCTGATGCAGAAAGAACTGCGTGAGATACAGGAAAAGTGTTTTACGAATGTTCAATATGTGACGGTAGATGAATTAAAACTACATAAGCTCGAAATTGAATGTTTGAAGTCGGAAAAGAAAAAGACGAGTAATAGTGAACCTTATGTTAATACGAAGAGGGGAGGTTATTGCATGCAGGATAGTTTTACTTGTAACAGTGGACCGATGGGCTTTATGCACTGCACTCAGAGGTCAGTGACTGACCTTGAGTCACCAACGGCTCACTCGCAGGTAAAAGAATTGTCGAATGAATCGTCAACTGTGCTGTCTCCCTCTTACGCGAACAGAGCGCGGTGTACGTCTAACTCGCTCAGGCAACGCGCGTCATCGGACCCACCAGGTGAGCGTGTGAGAAAGTGCGGTAAGCACTGTAAATGTATATATAGGTATTACTCAAATTAGCAAGCTTTGAATGTCAGAATGATTACTGGTTATTTACTGTGTATGAAAGTTCTGATGTATATGTTTTATAGGGAAAAGGTTTCATGAATTAAACCATAGAAAGACAAGGCTAGACATTTATTTAAATAGACTTGTCAGTATTTAATCAGAAAGCTAGTTGTCCGTTCGCAAAACTAGGTCTTCATGGAGAAGAAGGACAAGAAACTCCATGGAAACAGTATTACAGTATTCTATCAATACATTTCTTATAATTCCATAAATTATCGTTATCTCAAAAACAGTTTAATTCTATGTCTTGAATAATAGCAACATCATAAAAATAGCAATATTGGCAATAATATACCATACACAACAACATAATCATAATAAGCAATAAACAAGAAACTCCATGGAAACAGTATTACAGTATTCTATCAATACATTTCTTATAATTCCATAAATTATCGTTATCTCAAAAACATTTTAATTCTATGTCTTGAATAATAGCAACATCATAAAAATAGCAATATTGGCAATAATATACCATATACAACAACATAATCATAATAAGCAATAATTACTATATAATATCAAATTACTTAACTTAGGTCCGTTCGGTGTGACTGCTCGGTAGTGAATGTACCGAGTACGGCGGAGCGGCGGCTTTTTATAGCCGGTGGTAAACAAGTGACGTCACATCGTACGATTTTAATACAGACTTGTTAATACTTGCATTTTGACATAAAACTATGCTTAAATTATATAAAAATAGAGTAAATATCTTTAAATTGATTAGTTAAATTACATACTTGGTCTTACAATGGCACAATTAGTAAACAAGTCATGTTAAATAGTTAAATATGATATTATACAAAACAACAATGAAAGAACACAGTTTTTATTTTATTTCGTAATAGTATTTATAAGATTTTGATAAGAAACTGTCGTAATGTAGGTTATAAGTATTATAGAGGTGCTTTTCTTTGTGTCCAATTAACGAAAAGATTGAAATAATCTATCACGGCCAGACTGACCTGTACTTCGTTCTCGAAGTACCCAACTAATTATATTTTTTTTCAACAAGTCTCTGGCCTTGGCATATTAGTTCTATCACTTGCTGCACATGAATTTCAAACTAATATCAGGGCAGTGACCGACCAGCAATTCATACAATAGCCTCTGACCTTGACATACCAGTCCTATCACCTGCTGCGAATGAATTTCAGAAAGGTATCAGGGCAGTGACCGACCAGCAGTTCATACAATAAATAGCCTCTGGCCTTGACA
Source organism: Agrochola litura (assembly GCA_949152395.1). NCBI lineage: Eukaryota > Metazoa > Arthropoda > Insecta > Lepidoptera > Noctuidae > Agrochola > Agrochola litura. Next base: position 25,204,736 of record OX424503.1, on the reverse strand, counting down.
TACCAGTCCTATCACCTGCTGCGAATGAATTTCAGAAAGGTATCAGGGCAGTGACCGACCAGCAGTAAGTTATGTATATAAGCTTAAATCAACCAGTGTTAATTAGACACAAATTATAAACAATGAATATTTGTGAAAATAATTAATTTATAATTATTCCTACATTTCAAGAGTTAACTGTAATATACTTTTATAGACAACAATAAACAATCTTAAATAAAAATGTAACAACATAAACAATGATCTGGTAAAAGAAATAATAATCTATCATGGCTTATGACGCTGGAGCTATGGGGACTCTTCAAAAGAAGAATTTTGTTCAACCCATTCCCCCGGCCAAAGCCTTAATTTTTCTTTTGCCACAGTAAGGTTTCTTAATGTGTTAAGCCCTTTCAGAAAAATTCTATCATGCTCTAAAATATTAATTATTTCGTAAGGACCTTTGAATTTAGGACTTAATTTATCATGTCTTCTGTGATTTTGATTTACAAGACTATATCACCTATGTTGAAAACTATATTATTTCTACGAGTACTATCAAATTGTTTTTTATACTTTTCTGCAGCCTCTCTAAGACGTTGCCTAGCTAAGTCCCTATCAGCTTCAGCATCAATGTTTCGAACAGAATCATTATCCTCTATTTCGTCTAGGCAAGCCTGAATTGGAGGTATATTTCCGATATATCTAAACATCTTTGCGACTTTTGCTAATGTAATAGAAAAACGTAAACTATTTAAACTATTTATCAAATGTATTGGGAAGTAACAATTCAGTAAGTCATTAATATTTAACGGTCGTTGAATCGAAGCACTAACTGGCGATCACAACAGTAATTGAAATAATTCATCGCTCGATCAACCTGACAATATTATTGAAAACTGTATTCAACTGACCACTCTTTACTTTGGAAGTCAAAACTTTAAATAATGATTTCACACAGACCACCAATAATAAAAGAAGAAGAATATGTGATACTAATATAGAATTCATCGAAAGTATACATTTAATTTACTTTACGATACTAAAGTAAGTACCAACTACTAATTCTAACTACTAATTCCATATACCTAAGCTTAGTTTTAATTTCTTCAGTAAAATATCTTGGCGAAATATTTCGTAAACATCAGAATCTAATTTAAGTAATTATTAACTATCGTTAACACTTAAGATAATTTATAAAGTATGGATTGGATGGATTACATACAAGCAGCCACATCCAAAATATGTTCGTCACCGGGTTTATTACATTATTCATAATTTTTTTTCATCTAATAATTTCTCATTTCACGATAGAATCTGCTTAACTAACTCAGAAGTCGCAGATCGTGGCTTGATCATAAAGATTCAGAGGCCCGTCATTGACTTGGCTTGACTCAAACTCAGAGGTCGCAAATCGTGACATGATCATAAAGATTCAGAGGCCCGTCATTGACTTGGCTTGAGTCAAACTCAGAGGTCGCAGATCGTGGCTTGATCATAAAGATTCAGAGGCCCCCGTCATTGACTTGGCTTGACTCAAACTCAGAGGTCGCAAATCGTGACTTGATCATAAAGATTCAGAGGCCCGTCATTGACTTGGCTTGAGTCAAACTCAGAGGTCGCAAACCTCTCAAGTTTATTCTTGTGAGCACTGGAAATTCCAATCGAATACGATATATAATTTCATAATTATATCCTTATATTAAAAAGCTCACGCTAATTTTAAATGTCACAAAATAATCCAATCGGCCAAAACAAATAAAGGAAATTGTATTACTCCAATCTACTTGATCATTATCACAATAAACAAAGCATTAAATATCAATTCTGGCTTTTTACTACCATATTCTAAAATATTTTTGTAATTATATTCCCAATTATATTTCAAAACAATTGATTCAACGATTATCAAGTATTTAACATAGTAAAACATCCTAGTTTTTATCCTTTATAAGCCAAGCATAAACTAAATGCTTACATAATAATGATCCAAAATTATTTCGCAATACCTAACCTTTCGATTTCATCATCATAAATAGTTGTATCTCGTTTTAATATAAAAGCCTCTAAGGGCCTTACCGACTTTAGCTATTTCTTAATAGCCGGAAAGCTTCCCGATATTATTATAGTAGCTTGAGGCTCAACAGGCTCAATGGTCATACAATAACTTGCAGCTCTGCAGCTCCGATGTCAGAGGCGGCAGCGTGATGTCATCGTTATGGTGTGAGTGAAGTCAGCAAATCGCCAACCAACGTTTCCAAGTTAACGTTCAATAAGCTCCAACATCGATCATGAAAATAGCGAAATAAAATTAATTAGTAAACTGTTTTAAAAGGCCAGAGAACAATCCCACTTCTGATGTGAGAAAGTGCGGTAAGCACTGTAAATGTATATATAGGTATTACTCAAATTAGCAAGCTTTGAATGTCAGAATGATTACTGGTTATTTACTGTGTATGAAAGTTCTGATGTATATGTTTTATAGGGAAAAGGTTTCATGAATTAAACCATAGAAAGACAAGGCTAGACATTTATTTAAATAGACTTGTCAGTATTTAATCAGAAAGCTAGTTGTCCGTTCGCAAAACTAGGTCTTCATGGAGAAGAAGGACAAGAAACTCCATGGAAACAGTATTACAGTATTCTATCAATACATTTCTTATAATTCCATAAATTATCGTTATCTCAAAAACAGTTTAATTCTATGTCTTGAATAATAGCAACATCATAAAAATAGCAATATTGGCAATAATATACCATACACAACAACATAATCATAATAAGCAATAAACAAGAAACTACATGGAAACAGTATTACAGTATTCTATCAATACATTTCTTATAATTCCATAAATTATCGTTATCTCAAAAACATTTTAATTCTATGTCTTGAATAATAGCAACATCATAAAAATAGCAATATTGGCAATAATATACCATATACAACAACATAATCATAATAAGCAATAATTACTATATAATATCAAATTACTTAACTTAGGTCCGTTCGGTGTGACTGCTCGGTAGTGAATGTACCGAGTACGGCGGAGCGGCGGCTTTTTATAGCCGGTGGTAAACAAGTGACGTCACATCGTACGATTTTAATACAGACTTGTTAATACTTGCATTTTGACATAAAACTATGCTTAAATTATATAAAAATAGAGTAAATATCTTTAAATTGATTAGTTAAATTACATACTTGGTCTTACAATGGCACAATTAGTAAACAAGTCATGTTAAATAGTTAAATATGATATTATACAAAACAACAATGAAAGAACACAGTTTTTATTTTATTTCGTAATAGTATTTATAAGATTTTGATAAGAAACTGTCGTAATGTAGGTTATAAGTATTATAGAGGTGCTTTTCTTTGTGTCCAATTAACGAAAAGATTGAAATAATCTATCAAGCGCGTGGAGGCCTCCGGTATGTCAACTGCGGTTTCGAACGGTGAGAAATCAGCTGTGTCGCAGTCCAGTGAGGCGCCGCCTTCGTCACCGCGCGAGCCGTCAGCGCGTGTGGTGGGGTGCGGGCAACATACCGTAGTTAGCTGCGCGCGCATTGTAGACGCGCAGGAGCGTGTTACAACTGATATAAGAGTGGAAGGGCAAATAATAGAAAAGGAAGATGATGAGGGGGAATGGATTCAAGTGAAAAAGCGTCGTTCGATGAGATTTAGAGGGAAAAAAGGATGCGCACCGGTAGATTTGTCGTGTAAATTTAGAGCCGCGGACGTAAAGATTCCGTTGTTTATTTACAATGTTTCGAAAGATACTACTGAAAAGGATATTGAAGAATACATCTTGGCGAAAACTAGTATTGTTGTGGCACCTGAAAAGGTACCCATGAAATACTCGAAAAATTATGACTCCTATAAGATATATATCCCTAGAAGTAGATTAGATCTATTTGAAAAAGGTGATTTTTGGCCGAATGGAATATTTTTTAGGAGATATATAATATTCAAGGCTCGAAAAGAGTATTCAGTCACTGGGAAGGAGCAGGCAACAAAACGTCAAGATGGTTGCGAAAAATAGATTACTTAAACTATTAAGTTTTAATTGTAGGTCTATTAAGAGATCAGTAGACTTTGTAAAAAGAATGTGTGCGGATATAGTTGCACTGCAGGAGACGTGGCTGCTACCTCATGATTTGTCCTATCTTAACGACATTCACGGTGACTTTGCGGCGGTGGGCGTCTCAGCGGTAGATACAGCGGTAGGTGTGTTGCGGGGGAGGCCCTATGGTGGGGTGGCCCTTCTATGGAGAAAGAGTGCGTTTAGTGGTGTCGAGGTAATTAATTGTAATAGTGTACGAATTGCGGCGATTAAATGTGTGAGTCAGTGTCAGCCAATGCTAGTGTTTACAGTGTACATGCCTACGGACTGTCAGGACAATCTATCTGAATTCACTGCCTGTTTATCGGAGATGAATGCGGTAATTGACGATTGTAATGTGGATACAGTATTTATTATGGGGGATTTCAATGCGCATCCGAAGGAATTGTTTTTTAGTGAAATGATGAATGTCTGTAGGGAACAAAGTTGGTCATGCGCGGACGTAAATCTGTTGAGTGGTCTGAACACGTATACATACCTAAGCGAGGCTCATGGAACTGTCAGATGGTTAGACCATTGCCTGGTTTCGTCAATGGCATTTTAAACAATTGAAAATATTAAAGTGTTGTATGAAGTGTCATGGTCAGACCACTTTCCATTGGAAATTATTTGTAATCTTAAGAGTTTGCCTAGAAAAACCATTGTAAACAAAGTCGTGGATAACAAAATACTATGGGGAATAAGGGACGATGAACAAATTTGTAAATATAGAGAGCTATACAGGGCGTCCCAAAGTTATGGGACATGAAGGGAAAGTACCTTATATATCGTAGATAGGGTATTTTGTTGAAAGAAGACTTTATGTTATTTTTAAAAGTTAGTAATTCTGCATTCAAAGATTTTCTAAAAATTAATTGCCTCGTCTGGGAATCGAACCGACTTAAATGTAAAAAAAAAACACCCCTACTTTTATGATGCCAATCGAAAGAATGGCCAAAAAATAATAACTCTTCTTAAGTAACATAGTATTTTAAAAGAAAGGAACAGCGTGAAATTAATCATTTTAATCAAATTAAAAACACATGAAACTGCCGTAGTCAATTATTAAGTGGGTATTTTTTTGTAAATTAATTAATTAAATGCTCAAAATGTGATCCCTCTTGTCTTACGCAAATCGCCAATCTTTTAATGAGTCCGCTGACTGTTGATTTTCTTATCATTTTATGGTGAATACTCGATATGATATGGCACAATTCTGTTTGTAACTCGCCCACGTTCTCGTATCGCTTTTTGTACAGCATATCTTTCACGTATCCCCAAAAGAAGAAATCTAATGGTGTAAGGTCCGGGGATCTGGCCGGCCATCTAATCGGTCCATTCGTACCAATCCAAATAGGAAAACATTCACTACTTTTCGAACGTCGTCGTCGGCAATCAATAAGTTTCTTGAAATTTGAGTCAAACATTTTACGTTGTTCGTTTCTTTTAAAATACTATGTTACTTAAGAAGAGTTATTAGTTTTTGGTCATTCTTTCGATTGGCATTATAAAAGTAGGGGTGTTTTTTTTTTTACATTTAAGTCGGTTCGATTCCCGGACGAGGCAAGTAATTTTTAGAAAATCTTTGAATGCAGAATTACTAACTTTTAAAAATAACATAAAGTCTTCTTTCAGCAAAATACCCTATCTACGATATTTAAGGTACTTTCCCTTCATGTCCCATAACTTTGGGACGCCCTATATAACGAGGCATTACGAAATATAGACTTTCCAGTAGATTTGCGGGATTGCTGTGACCATATATGTGATAATTTAGATCATAGGAACATAATTAATGCAATGTACGCGAACATTAAGTCTATCTTGAGTGATGCCTTGGTAAAAACTCGAAGTGCCAGTAAGAGGAATAAGAGGAAGTGTGTTGTAGGATGGAACAAGCATGTAAGTGAATTCCATAGGAGTGCTCGGCTTTGTTTCAGTAACTGGGTTTTACTAAGGAAGCCGCGCGCAGGACCACATTACTTGGATATGTGTGAGTCACGTAAAGTGTTCAAGAATAAATTAAAATGGTGCCAGGATAATGCCGAGCGAATAAAAATGGACATACTGGCAGCAAAGCACAAGGCTAAAGATTTTTGCGGTTTTTGGAAAAATACGGGGCATTTGAATCCTGGGCCGAGCATTCCTGTGAGTGTTGATGGTGTAGTAGGTGATCAAAATATTGCAAATGTTTTTAGGGATTTGTTTAGTGTGGAACCAATGCCCTGTGAGAATGATAACTTATGTAAACAAGACGTCAGACCTGGTGATAAGTACATTCGGATTATGCCAATAGACGTGAAGAATGTCATAATAAAGATGGAACGTGGAAAGTCACCAGGTCTTAACGGAATAAGTATAGAACATTTGCGATACGCAGGTGTACATCTGCCTAGAGTCTTGAGTCTACTGTTTAACTTTTGTGTAGGCCACTCGTTTATTCCGGATGATATGTTGAAAACGGTAGTAGTTCCTATAGTAAAGAACAAGACCGGGGATCCATCTGACAAGCGTAACTACCGCCCTATATCATTGGCCACTACCGTGGCGAAGGTCCTCGACAGTCTCTTGAACGCACAGCTGAGCAAACACCTTCAGATCCATGACTTGCAGTTTGGATTCAGACCCAACCTGTCAACGGAAATGGCGATTATGTGTCTGAAACAAACTGTAAGGTACTATACTGACAGGAATTCACTGATATATGCGTGTTTTCTTGATCTGTCGAGGGCGTTCGACCTGGTTAATTATGATATTCTGTGGCATAAACTACTTGAGGAGACGACTGTGCCGAGGGAGACGGTATCCCTCTTCAAGTACTGGTACAGCAATCAAAAAAATGCGGTCAGATGGGTTAGCTCGCTGAGTCAGGAATATCCTCTGGAATGCGGTGTCAGGCAAGGTGGGTTGACTTCTCCGAGTTTGTTTAACCTATTTGTTAACCAGCTGATTGGCAGGCTCAGCGGAGCTATGGTCGGGTGTTCGATAGACGGAACCATGATAAATAATATTAGTTATGCGGACGACATGGTTCTGCTGAGCCCGTCAGTGAGCGCGCTGAGAAGACTTCTGGGCATTTGTGAAGCATATGCCACGTCGCATGGACTCAAGTATAATGCTAGTAAGAGTGTATTCAAGGCGGGGAACAAAGCTCCATCAAATGTGCCACCAATTAGGATCGGGGAGTCGTCACTAGTGAGGGTGACTGAAGCAAAATACTTGGGTCACATGCTGATCGATCGCCTACAGGATGATGCAGACTTAGAGAGGGAACGGAGGGCGTTGGCAGTCCGCTGCAATATGATCAATTTTACGCGGTGGGCTTACAATGCCCTGCGTGTTCAGTACAATGACGCTCTGAGGGCAGTGTTGAAGAAACCCAGGTATTGCAGTGCTTCCAAAATGTTTGCGGGAGCTTCCATCGATGATTTCTTCTCTGTCATCAGGAAAAGAACCGCATCGATGATGAGCAGGGTCCGTGGTAGCACCAACACTGTCCTCAGAGCGTTATCGTGCAAAATAAACGGTCCGTTTACGGTTTACTGGGCGAGTGTTCACTTACTCAGTAACAGCAAATAGACTGTAATATACTACTTCCACTACTGATCTTGATTTTTGTACTAACAAATTACTAACACCCTGTTTAGTTGTATTTTTATGTGTTCTACTAACAACCCTACTAACGTTTTATTTGTGTTAAAATGTATGGACGTATGTCTGAAATAAAGATATATAATATATATTACTTTTCCCTTTACTCACGCCAAAACGCCGGGGTTATTGAGTTCCGACATTATTAAGTTAGGTTAGGTTAAATAAAATATACCCAGCTCCGCCACTGTATATACCCATACCGCCTTGAGGAACGCCAGTTTCCAAATCACACCAGCATGAAGAAGAATCCCCAACATGAATAGACTGCTGACGTTCCAGAAGGTAAGAGGAGAACCATTCCAGTGCTTAGGGAGAGACCATAAGATATGAGAGAATGGCTAACAGGATCTCGTGACTGACTGTATTAAAGGCATTCGAGAAATCAACCAGCACTAGAACAGTAACTTTGATGTCTTCCAGTCCTGCCCTTATATCGCCAGTCACTTTAAGGAGTGTGGAAGTAGTGCTGTGCCCAGGCCTGAACCCAGATTGAAGAGGGCTAATGAGCAGGGGCGAAACGTCCATATAAGCCGATTCCTACCGGCTTCCCTTTGGAAATTCGGAACACAACCACTCTATCGTCATTGAATAATCGAACTATAAGTATTTGATACACCATAAAATTAAAATACCTATTACAAAACGCCTACATACATTAAAAATTGTCTTAATATCCCAACAACAAAACACTGCGCTAAAATAACTCGTAGGCGCGTCCGGCTTATGCTAAATTCAATTTCCTTACAAAAAATTAAGTCATCATGACGTCACTTCGGTCACGTGATACCGCGGTTTCTATGAGCCGGGTAAGCCGGTCTGTAGCGAGTTATTGTAGGCACAGAGTAGCAGAAACGTGCGCGCGGGAGCGAGAAGGAATTATTGCTATTGCACCACCTCTTTCTGGCACACGCATTTGATTCGGTAGTTTTCGTTGAATTTCGTAATACTGGGTAGGAGTTCGGAGTTCGTAAACATTTCATTATTCGTATGACAATGTGTGGTTGCTTTTTGACGTAATCGCATTAGAACCATATTAATTTGCTTTTTTTTCGCACAGTATTTATTGAATTCATTAGTTTATCATTACCAGTAGTATTAGGTAATTAAATTTTGTCATTATTTCGAGACTTCTTCTAGATGTTAAATATTGTTAAGAATTTTATTGTCCTATAATTACCATAATAGCGTGAACTCATGCCGCCTGTGATACAGGTTTATCCTAGTACAGGCATCTAACATTATAATACCTTTGTAAATTATTTCTAAGATTTTATGTAAAAAATTTAGGTACCAATTTTTTATACTGAATATATATATTTTTTTTTTTTTTTTAATATTTGTTTGTAGTCATAGGACAGTGATTAACATAGTGTTTTGAGTTTATTGGATGTGAAAATAAAGTACGTTGTAATTAGGTATTGGGGTAAGTAGATAGTTTAATAAGCTGAAATTACTTATTTAGAGTAGATTTGAAAATAATTAGTACGATTTTATTAGGATGGCGGCATTCATAGTTTTAGAAAGTCGTTTGAGAATTACTTTGTGAAGAAACATGCTTTTCAAGGTTAAGTTTTGAAAATACGTGCTCGCCCAGATGTGACTATAAATTACAAACGCCGCGATGGTTCGTTCAAACATTTTAATGTTTCCCTTTACGATAAATATGAATGAGTGACTGGCAGTCGTAAATTTAATAAATAAGTATGTATTGTTCCCGTGTTTACTTTTCATAGATTGTAGTTGTTTTTAGAATATAGGGTTTTTAAAACATAGGTATTCGTAGCTGTTTTATGAGTTCGGGATTGGTAGGAGATTTTTTTTTTTTGCTGCTGCGGCTTCCCTCCTCCATAACGTGAGCCTTCGCTACTGCCGGGGATCATGAGATCTAGTGCGCCTTCCATCATCCCCGACTGGTGCCGGCCTGCTTTTGCGAGCCACTTCATGTCCGCGGAGAGAGTGAGGTGTGAGACTTCCCCGCGACGTCAAATAGGGGCGCGCGTGGAACACTACGCGCCGCCACCTCGGGTCCTGCTGGATGGGGGGCGGCGGACGTCCCCGAGTCCACCGTCCCTCCGGATCTCTTTACGGGGGCTGGAAGAGGGCGTTGTCCGTCCTCCGCCGACGCCCAGTCCGCCTGCTACGGATCAGGAGAGTGGTCTCAATCTCCCTCTCCCTTTCTGCAGCCTACGCGAAACTACGGTTTCACAGAAGGAGATCACCGCATCCCACGACTCGGCACTCCCGACCATCGAACGAGCGACAGCCGGTAGCACCAGGTCGGCTCCGACTTCAGATATGAGGGCACGGCGCGGCTCCTCCCATGCGGTACACTCTGCCAGTGTATGCTGCGCCGTGTCCTTCCGACAGTAGGTGCAGTGATGGCAGCGAGCGTCCGGCTCCCTGTTTATGCGACACAGGTGCTTGCTACTAGCAGCCATGCCCCGAGAGCACCTGCGTCACCCGAAATGACAGGGAACCGTGCCTCCTCCCAAGCCATTCGTCGAGCACTGGTCGGATCGCGTCGACGGTAGCGAGGCCGGTGGTAGGGCGCAGAAGCCTGTTCCGCTATTCTGTCACAGGACCTCGCGGAGCTGAGACAGACGAAGCTCGATCTCACGCTGCATCGGTCCACCTCCCCGCGTTCGCGCCTCCTCGCGCCACCGGTGCAGTGAAGCGAGGGCTCTCGCCTCTAGGTCCCAGGGCGGGGATCCGGCCAGTGCACAAGCCGCCTCGTAGGAGATCGTGCGATACCCCCTGATAGCTCTAACGGCCATCGCCCTCTACGGTTTTCGCAGTATAGCTATGCTGCCGACGGTCAGGTCAGAAGCCCACACCAGGGCCCCGTACAAGGCCATGGATCGCACGATCCCCAAGTACAACCGCCTACAGGCGGTGCTCGGGCCCCCCAGATTGGAAAGCAGCGTCGACAACGCACCTGCAGCGCCCATCAACTTGGGCGTCAGTTGCCGAAAGTGGGGGCCAAAGTCCCACCGGCTGTCAAGCACCAGTCCCAGGTACTTCATGGTAGACTCGACAGCAATTTGGACCCCCCCCGACCACGACGTATGATCCCGGAGGTGGCGCTCGCCGAGGGCCGTGAAAGACCACAGCCTCCGACTTATTGAGAGCCACCTCCAGGCCCATACCTAACATAACCTAACATAGTCGGAACTGGATAACCCCGGGACAGATTTTGATGCGCTTTGGCCTGAATAAAGTGAGAACTAATGTCTTCATAACTACAGTGGTTTTAACTGTGGGAGAGCTGGGTGTGCCGCCCATACATTTTTGCCCACTATCCTTTGCTATTTTTAGATTTAAAATTTTATAAGTTTCATTTTTATTTTTTGTTTTTTAATAACCTTAATTTGTCTCATTTTGTAGCTTGCTGTAATGATTACCTATTTATATAATATTTAACACGTGCTATTTTTAAGTCAACCATTTATGACGGGGATCGGAACTGTTTCTCCTAAACACTGGTTATTTTGTTACCTATCTAGGAGAACAGTACGGCATCCACTAACTAGATTATGAAACTTTATGCTTGTGCTTTATAAATTACCTTGCCTTGTAATCTAGTCCTAGTTAAACAATAAAATCTTATCTTATCTTATCTATCTTAAACATTTTCAAAAATTATTTACGGACATGATCTTTGACACCAGGTATCTTAAAATTTTACAAATTACGGGAAGATATCTTCATTTAATCAGCTATTTAACGAAGTCCAAAAAATATTAAGAGGTGCTGATGAAACAGTCGATAATACTGGCAAAGGTCGAATTTGCAAATTGTTGAAATATTAGTAAATTGTGTGATAATCGAATTATTATTGATTTATGCCAGTCCTTTACTTTCTAACCTCCCAGCAACCCACTGCACGTTAGGCGATTCGCACACTGCACCGCATTACGCAGTGTGGTGCGGGGCGGCCATAACAAAGAATCTGCGCGCGGGAGAGCGTCACGCGCGCCGGTTGTGTTTTCTATACAAACTGGTACAATTTTAAATCTGCTGCCCCGTGCTACGCTGCGTGATGCGGTGCAGTGTGCGAATCGCCTAAGGCACCCAGGTCGTCATGACCAGGACTCAAGTCACAAAGTAGCTTTTGAGTTTTTAACATGACTGCTGGTCTACTCGCTGGTAACGGTTCATTTGTTTCTTAGTTCGCGTGTGTTTAAACGTAATCCGCATGTAATTGTAGTTACCAATTACTTTTAAACTCCACTCTACTTGCTAGGTACTACCTTTTAACTTGTATGTTGTACTGCAGTCGTTTGTGCCGTGCTCATCGAGTAAACGATTGCGTTGGACTAGAGTGGTTTGTTGACTTACAATCTATTGAGTGTAGCCTTTCGGGCCATGTTTATCTGAAAACTTTTCTTAGTCATTTTCTTTATTTTTATTTTAAGGAGGTTCAACATACATAAATCTAAAGCGGTGGCATCAAATCTAAAGCGGTGGGATGTGACAATATCACCCGTGGTATGATCATTACTATTCTAGATCATCTCCTACCTGCGATTACCCATATTATAAATTTTTCCCTATTCACCGGAGTATTCCCTTTCCTGTGGCGCAAAGCCTATGTTCGTCCACTACCTAAGGTTTCCAATTCCTCTCTTCTTACCGACTTCCGTCCAATTTCTATCCTTCCCTTCCTATCCAAAGTGCTTGAGGCCTGTGTCCACAAACAATTCTCCAACTTTGTTCATCGCAACTCACTCATTAGCCCTCTTCAATCTGGGTTCAGGCCTGGGCACAGCACTACTTCCACACTTCTTAAAGTGACTGGCGATATAAGGGCAGGACTGGAAGACATCAAAGTTACTGTTCTAGTGCTGGTTGATTTCTCGAATGCCTTTAATACAGTCAGTCACGAGATCCTGTTAGCCATTCTCTCATATCTTATGGTCTCTCCCTAAGCACTGGAATGGTTCTCCTCTTGCCTTCTGGAACGTCAGCAGTCTATTCATGTTGGGGATTCTTCTTCATGCTGGTGTGATTTGGAAACTGGCGTTCCTCAAGGCGGTATACTTTCTCCTCTTTTGTTTTCTATTTTTATTAATCTTATAACTTCCGAACTTCAGTGTGCGTATCATCTGTATGCCGATGACTTGCAGTTGTACTGTCGGGGAACGGTTAATGAATTACCTGACGTTATCGACAAATTAAATAGGGACTTGATAGCCATTAAAACCTGGGCTGAAAGATTTGGTGTAGCCGTAAACCCTACGAAGTGTCAGGCGATCATCATTGGCAGTCCTCGCGGTATTAGCAGGGTGGATGGTACAACCTTGCCAGCAGTTCTCTTTAATGGTTCGATAGTTCCTTTTAGCACTGACGTGAAGGACTTAGGCTTGCACATCGATAGTAGCCTGAACTGGCGTGCTCAAGTTACTAAGGTAAGCCAGAAGGTTACTGGAACGCTGCGAGCTCTGTACCGTTTGAAAAATTTATTACCATCGAGTACGAAGAAAATGCTTGTGCAGACCTTAATTTTCCCTATCATCGATTATGGTGATGTGTGCTACTATGACCTGAATGCAGATCTCCTCGACAAACTTGACCGTCTTCTCAATAACTGCATTCGATTCGTTTTCAATCTACGTAAATATGATCATGTCTCTGCGCGTCGATCGCTTCTAAAGTGGTTACCCATACGCCAGCGCAGAGAGCACAGGGCGCTGACCACCTTGTTTTCATTTCTTGATTCTCCTTCTTCACCTAGTTATCTAGCCCCGCACTTTCAGTACATTTGCGACAACCACAATAGAAATTTACGTTCATCTCACAATCGTCTTCTTCAATGTCCCACCCACCGCACAGACTTCATTCACTCTTCCTTCTTCGTTCAGTCTATCTCTCTGTGGAATGCGCTCCCCCAGGAAATTAGGATGGCGACCAACCGATTATCTTTTAAAGTTAAAGTTCGCGAGCACATTTGCAAGAAGCTGGCAGTATCATCACAGCGGTTATGATTTCTCATTGTTTGTCTTATTTGCTTTAGTAGTATTTTATGTGTATTTACTTTGTTTATATTTATATATAATTGGAAATATATATTTATGTATATCTTTATATTTAAATAAATATCTATTCCTCAATTCTCGCTATTGCACCTACCACTGTTTGTCTCTGCATCACCCAAAGGTTGACTGGTAGAAAATGCCTTTGGCATTAAGTCCGCCTCTGTACATTTGTGTGCTTGAAGTATTAAATAAATAAACATACCCATTTAGGTACTCTCCTCCAATGGCCACGTGTAATGCATCTAATCATCAGCTCTTTTTAATCTGAACAGAAGTTACTCCGGCGCCTAATTCCAAATCTTTGTCCATTCGGAGTTATTCTGTAAAATACTGATATTTAACTGCATCTAGTTAGATTGTAAGATGACCGTTACATAGTTGGGAAAAGGCTAGGCAGAAGATGAATGAATACATTACATACATAGCAGTAGGTGGATAAGATGATTGATCACTACGAAATGTAGGTATGGGAAAAGTTTTTTGGCGATTTGTGTCTTTTCTATTACTCTAACATCAGTTGGTTTTACTTGAGTATGTTCGTGCGCTGTATGTTTAAATACACGCAAACTAAGCGACAAGTGAACCGTGACCAGCGCGTAGACCGTAAGTCATGCTAAAAAACCGGCCAAGTGCGTGTCGGACCACGCACAATAAAGGGTTCCGTAGTTGGGATGAATTTATCCTAAAAACAAACTTAACTTTGTAGTTGAAAAACATGTTCTCCTATACGGAATGTATGGGAAAACATGTTTTTGCAACTGCAAATATAAGTTGGTCGATTATTACTCGTTAACTTGTAGAGCCTACTTAGCTGTGATAGTTTTCCTTTTAATTTCGTTATATAAACTACTGCTGTGATTTTTTTATTTGATTTGAACCGTTTAGCTGGCAGAGGGGGGACACACACTTGACTCTAACAAAAATTAGCACTTTAAAGCTTAATATTTCGCAAACGGATCCCTGAAACTAAAAATGGTTTCACAAACTCGCAATGATTTTGAAGGACCTTTCCAATGATATGCCTCATCATGTCTTAAAAACAAAAAAAAAAACATCACCACTTTACGTGTAGGAGAGGTACCCTAAAAAAAAATGTTTTTCATAATTTTGTTTTACCACTTTGTCGGCGTAATTAATATGTATACCCATGCCAAATTACAGGTTTCTAGTAATAAGAGTCTCGGAGCTAGACCGCGGACAGACAGACGGACATGACGAAACTATAAGGGTTCCTTGTTTACTACGGAACCCTAAAAAACTCAAAAGCTACAGGTCTAATATGTAGTCTCCCCCTCGCCCCGCTTACAGATCAGACAGTTTACGGTTTGAGGGGTAGGCAGTCGCGTATGTATGAGCGGCTAGTGTTGTAGTGTAACTCCGCTCAGTGTAGACGCACGTCGCGACCCGCATCGCGCCCGTGTGTGTTGTGTTTGGATGCATGTATAGTTGTGGGTGTCTGTATTCAGTTATGTGACGTGCCTATATTAACCTAGCACACGCCACACAACAGATGTATGTGTACATCTGTAGAGTCTTATTATTTCGAGTAAGTTGCGTGTAATCTGGATGCTGCTTACCTGAGGTGTCATATCCGGTGGGATGGTTTCAAGGGTCCGCTACCAGGTCGCGGGGCAGGGGTTTCGCGTCAGGCGGGCGCGCAAGTAATGGCGCTATCTGCCTGACAAGGGGCCAGGCAGAAGCGTCGGCACGCGCGAACCTTGCCTTCGCGAGTCCATCCCATGCCATGTATCCAGGCTTTCGATCCCGAGGTCCCGGTGGAGAACGTCGTTCCTCACGCAGCGAGGGGTGTCAACAATGTTCCGCAACGCAAAGTTCTGTTGCGTGCGGAGTGTTTTCCGGCTCGACTCGGTCATGAGGGCGAACCAGGCCGGGGCGGCATACGTCAAGACTGGGCCTATGTACAGTAAGCGCTCAAAAGTGCATGAGCACGCTAAGAGTCGTATTGCTGTGAACACGCGGTATAGTCCGTACATTTGTATGTGTAAACAGTCAGACGTCTGTGGTGTGAGTGCCGTACACACACCACAGAGAACGCAGTTTCGCACTACACACTATCGTATCGTCACGGTTCGCGGGCGCCGCACTTATATTTCCATAACTTTTGTTAGCACGCATCATACTCGTACGCGTGACCTTGGCCAGTGTATCGCATTGCTAAAATTCGAAAGTAAATTATATGTGCAGATAGCAGAAGGCGTGAAGCGTTGGTCTTAGATTCAAGATGGCTAAGGTTCTAATCTCGTAAATCACAGCGCTGTTTTTGCAAATATTATTATTTTTGTTTGCAATAATAATATTTTTAAATATCCTGCCTATTTATTAATGTTGTTATTGCAATAAAGGGTTTAGAATAAAAAATGCGTGATATGTTATAATAAAAAATAAATAATATTTATTCGTTATGTTTATTTTACTTAAGTTTAGTTATCAAACTGCTACAATTATTTATCATTACTTCACCTGAATAATATGTGAAATAGATGTCTAGAAACTTAGAAGCAATTTGTATTATTTTGACATATTTAAATTTTGAAATGTTTTAAATTTTAAATGGATTTTTTTGCACCATAAATATAAAGCTTTGATCATGGTCTAAGTAATTAAGCAATAAATAAGAATATTAGACTACTTAAAATGTAAAAAAATCTACTGACAAAATTGTTGATTTTAAGGTTAAAGGCAGTTGTTCATATTAATTATTTTAAACTTTATTTGGCTTTAGTAAATATTGGTTGGTATTGAGGTTATAGCTTAATTATTCATTTTCTTTACGAAAAGAAGATTGAAACTAAACCTCAAATTTTAATCCTAAAATAATACTATTACTAAAATAATATTAAACAATTTCGGTATATCTGCAAGAAATACTACAAACACCCTATTGAAACGTGCTTAAAAAATTCGTTACCATAAATTCATGCAATAACGAATCTGTTGTTTATTAAGTTGGTACGGTCAATATTTTAAGGTCAAAAACGGTTTTCTAGCTGGTCTTCAGTGATGCAAGCCTTCAGAGTGCACGGCGAACGGTTCATAATGACGTGTTTTTAATAATTCAGCAAAATATCTCGTTGGAATGAAACCATTTGTTTCATTCACCATTTGACGTCGCTGCTACTCGATAATAAGCCCCTTCCTCATATCTCTTAACCGTCACAGTATTTCTCTAGAACAAAGAAAAACATTGTTTTTATTACACATAATACCTAATTATTTATTATTCACTAATCGAATTAAACCTCACAATGAATTTAAAACTTTAAAGGCATCTTCTGTCTCAACAATACCTCTGTTCTATCAACAATACCCTTGATTAAGATTTATGTTTAGTAAAATATGAAATATATAAATGATAACACTCACACTTAGTCCGGTTTTATTAGATATTCACTTCACTTTTACGCAGCACAATAATATTCTCTGATCTGATCTGATCTCTTCAATATATTTTATGCCTGCTTTTTGATAATAATAACCACAACACTGCGCTAAATGCTCGTCACCAATATTATCACGGCACGAACCAACAAAGTTCTATTAATTGAATACTTGTAACAAACTGCATCTACCCCACAGAAATCGAAATAATTTACTTAGTTTTTTGTGGTCTACCTGCTAAACTTTAATATTTATGTGAACAAGACGAATGAAACTAAAAAAGAATGATGATTATCGAACTAGTCATTGGTTGCAGATAAAGTGAGTGTGTGTGTGTAATGTGCGTGTCTACAGTATTGTAACAACTTATAGAAGAAGGTCGTAAGTCAAACCGAAGCGTCAGTCTATTGCTTTGTGAGATTGCTTATGGACTTTTGGTCGGTACTGTACATCTTGTACACGCTCAGCTTGACGCGCGTCGGGATGCGGGATGAGAGCACGGGTCTGAGGAGGTTGCGGGCAACCTTACCCTACGCGACGACCTTGCGTACATGGGGCCCCATCGTGAGGCTGCGGTCGATGGTCACACCCAGGTACTTGGCCAGGGGCGCCCAATCGAAGTCGACTCCATGTGACTTCAGGGGGGGTGGGAGGGGCGCGAAGCCAGTCAACATGGCTTGCGTCTTACTCACGTTCACCGACAGTCGCCATTTTGCCAGTCACTCGGGAAGAGAGCGCGCTGGATGATAGTAAAATTCGTGTTCAGCCAGCTAAGACAGCGCTACTGTATAAAAGCGTTGTATGCAGAGCGCCAATATATAATAATATCTCTATTCTCTAACTGTGTTAAGACATTAAATAAAGACCAGTTTAAGAAAACATTTAAAAAATACTGACAGAAAAAGCTTATTATAATGTTAATGAATTTTTAAATGATAAATCCCTCTGAAGACACTGACTGAATCTAATCTATTTAAATGATAAATCCCTCTGAAGATACTGACTGAATCTAATCTATTTATTTTGAATCATGACTATTGACGTTATTTAATTTAATATTATTGTTAATTGTTGATTTATTTATATTATTATTCATTGTACCTATTTTAATTTTAAAATCCTATATTGTATTTCGACCAAATTTTTACACCAGCCATGGTCAAACATGTTGAGCCAAAAAATACATTGTTACACCTGTTAATAAGCATCATACCATGTATATTATCTACACATGTTTTTGAAAATCAATTAATCTGAATCTGAATCTGACCATCAACCTGTACTCGTCGTCCTATCAGGAGTGTCGACCCAACTGAAGCCCCTAGCGCCACGTCGATCTACTGATTGGGACGCGTTCACGGAAAGGATGGAGACCACCACGCCAACTCTGCCCATTGTTTACTCCGCAGACGTAGACCAAGCGGCAAATAACGTCACTGCTTGCATACAAAGCGCCCTGGAAGCGGCGACTACCACGCAGCAACAAGGGAGAAAGCTGTTGCCGCCCTTGCCAGCACGCATCAGTGCGATGATCGCCGCGAAAAGGCGCCTTCGCAAGCAGTGGCAACAATTACGTTGCCCTACATTAAAAACGCAACTTAACAGTCTCGCGGAGAATGTTACGGCCGAGTTATTGGCCCATACCGCCGCGGGCTGGGAGCAACGAATATACGCCACGACAGACACTTGGCCGTCTGTCTACAAATTATGCCGTCAACTGATGAATACCCCAGCCCCGGTGCGCCCTCTACTCAATAGCGACGGGGCACTTAAGCCTACAGGCTGCAGGTGTACATGGACGTGCAATATGCTCGGAAAAGAGTTATTTTCACGCCATCAGAGCAACGCGCGAACCTGCGGGCCAGCATATTAGCTCTTTTAGATAGAGCCCTCCGCTCCCGTTCCAAGTCAGCATGATCCCTGAGGTCAGCCGTGACTACATGTCCTAGGTATTTAAATTGATTCACCCTGTCTAAGGGTACACTATTTAGACGTATAGGTGGTACATAGTCGGGGCATATAGCACCGCCGGCCTCAAAGACCATGTACTGACTTTTCTTAATATTATATACAAGTCCATGTTTAACAGCGTAATCCTCACATCTCGCTATCAACCTCCTTAGGCCACAAAACGACGCGCTCAGCAGAACCATGTCGTCTGCATAGCTTAAATTGTTGATACACACGTCGTCTATATGACAGCCGACGTGCTGACTGCTCAGCGCAACGATCAGCGCGTCCATGTAAAGGTTGAATAACGAGGGTGAAGTCAGTCCACTCTGCCTTACACCGCATTGTAATCGATATGGCTCCGACATTGCCCCCGACCATCTGACGCTATTAACTTGGTGCCTATACCAATACTTGAGAATGGTAACAAGTTCTGGTGGTAGGTTGATACTCTCAAGTTTTTCTCACAAGAGATCATACGCCACCAAATCAAAGGCCCTGGACAAGTCGAGAAAACACGCGTATACGCGTATACCGGCTTACGGTCATTATAATATCTGACGGTATGCTTAAGACACAGTATGGCACTTTCCGTTTATAATCGGGTCTAAATCCAAACTGATTGTCGTGCAGAGATAAATATTTACTTAACTGTGTATTAAGCAAACCGTCAAACACCTTCGCTGTAACTGTAGCTAGAGAAATGGGCCTATAGTTACTTTTATCAGCTAAGTCACCGGTCTTATCTTTAACTATAAGCACAACCACAGTTTTTATAAGGTCCGGCGGAAGATAAGAGTTGCCTCAAGTATAGGGAGTAGAACATTGCTAATACTCTGTTTATATGTGGGCCAGCGTGAACTAGATGTTCAATGGATAGAGAATCATGACCTGGACTCTTACTTTTTGTCATACTCTTAAAGGTAACAGCCACATCCTTGGCACTAAACATCACCCCTACTATCCCTTCAGGTAACTCACAATTGTACACCTCACACGGCCGACCCAAAGGTGACTGAATAGAAAATTGACTCTTAAAGATTTCAGCAATGCCTTTACGATCACTCACCCCCTCAACACTCACCGGAAGTCCAGGTTTGGCGTTAACTTTGTTGGTGTTTTTCCAAAAACCTCGAAAATCGCTTTTGGCGTGCTTTTACATAAGTCTGTCCATTTTAATCTGGACTTGATGATCTTGACACCATTTTAAATGTGATTTAAAAACTCTTCTGCTGGCACACATTTCACCATACATAAATCCAGCTTTAGGTTTACCACACGATACCCACTCCGTAAACGTCATTCTAGCCTTCCGGTGAGCCTCGCTAAAGTGTTTATTCCAACCTACCATGCGTGACCCACTCCCACTCCTCCTAATGCCCTCTCGACCCGCCAAGGACGCATCACGAAGGGCGGACACAACGTCAGAGTACATCACATCAAGAATACGATGATGATAGTGGTCATTACAGTAAAAATCAGCACAATTTATAAACTCGGTAGGAAAATCAACCAACCCTAAACGTTTATGACACTCTGTGGTATATTTCGCGATCTGTTCCTTATTTCTGGTGCTCCACGATACAGAATTATCGTTCAACGACATTACATTCTGTAATTTAGGTGTAAGTAAATCAAGGTCACACTCAATGATTAGAGGAAAATTATCAGACCACAGCGTATCATAATTCACGTAAACATTAGTGACACATCGTTTTGCCGATTCCGTAACTATACAATGATCTAACCAGCTACATGTACCGTGAGCGTCACTTATGAATGTGTATGAACCCGAGTCCACACCGAGAATATCAACATCAATACATGACCAATATTGTGCACTGCAAAAACTAAAAAGCTCGTTATAAAATAACTCGTATGAGTCAGCATTGTAATCACCCAACATAAAAACCGATTGGATATTGTGTTCATCTATAATAGCACTTACCGCACTCAAACAGTCTGTAAAGTCCGGTAGATTATTCGCACAATTAGTAGGCATATAGATACTCATCACAAGCACAGGTCGATCTTTTGTAGTCACTTTTAATGCGCTAATACGAGCGTTATCGCACTGCAACACTGATACTTGTTGGAAAACACTGCTTCTCCATAGTTAAGCGACACCGCCAAACGGCCTCCCACGCAGTATGCCGGCGGACGTGTCCACCACCGACGTTTCTGTGAATCCGAATCCGCTGTCGATCGTGCCTAGATACGTTATTTCCTCAGGCAGCAACCATGTTTCTTGCAGTGCAATTAGGTCACAGCAGCGACACAAGTCCCGAACACTATCTACTGATCGCTTGACGTTCTTACAGTTGAAGCTAGCAAATCGGTAGCCATGTCTATCCATTATTATGTTGTTTCGCACCGTTCACAGAGGAGAATCTGTTCGTATTTCGATAGTTAAAATTCATGAAGCGTCTAAATATGATACTAGCTGGCCATATACTTTCATCTAGGTATAGCGATACTTTGGATTCAGACACAAAAAATTTGTTCGCGTTATGGCCCTTGTCTTTTCTCATTTTAATTTTCTCAAGACATACAGTTTCCTGTGTTTTCCGGTAAATGTATGTAATTATGTCGTCTTCCGTTGTTTCGCCGTGAATATTCGTAATGAGTATCGGAATTTTATTTTCAGCTGCTTTAAAATTACAGTTTAAATCCTTTGCAATTCCTGATTTGCCTGCAAAACGGTACCTACGTTGTCCGTTTTTTATACGAAACTTGTTGCCATTCCTCGTCTTTATTACGATGTTTTTGTGAGATTTCCTTAGCATTCGCACACTGTGAATTCGCCAATGAAGCCATAGTGTTCACAGTGTCGGTCAGCTGACTCGCCATCACAACCTGCGTTGGCGATGCCGCGACCGGCCTGAGCGACTGTGCGCGTGATAGATTATTTCAATCTTTTCGTTAATTGGACACAAAGAAAAGCACCTCTATAATACTTATAACCTACATTACGACAGTTTCTTATCAAAATCTTATAAATACTATTACGAAATAAAATAAAAACTGTGTTCTTTCATTGTTGTTTTGTATAATATCATATTTAACTATTTAACATGACTTGTTTACTAATTGTGCCATTGTAAGACCAAGTATGTAATTTAACTAATCAATTTAAAGATATTTACTCAATTTTTATATAATTTAAGCATAGTTTTATGTCAAAATGCAAGTATTAACAAGTCTGTATTAAAATCGTACGATGTGACGTCACTTGTTTACCACCGGCTATAAAAAGCCGCCGCTCCGCCGTACTCGGTACATTCACTACCGAGCAGTCACACCGAACGGACCTAAGTTAAGTAATTTGATATTATATAGTAATTATTGCTTATTATGATTATGTTGTTGTGTATGGTATATTATTGCCAATATTGCTATTTTTATGATGTTGCTATTATTCAAGACATAGAATTAAAATGTTTTTGAGATAACGATAATTTATGGAATTATAAGAAATGTATTGATAGAATACTGTAATACTGTTTCCATGGAGTTTCTTGTTTATTGCTTATTATGATTATGTTGTTGTGTATGGTATATTATTGCCAATATTGCTATTTTTATGATGTTGCTATTATTCAAGACATAGAATTAAAATGTTTTTGAGATAACGATAATTTATGGAATTATAAGAAATGTATTGATAGAATACTGTAATACTGTTTCCATGGAGTTTCTTGTCCTTCTTCTCCATGAAGACCTAGTTTTGCGAACGGACAACTAGCTTTCTGATTAAATACTGACAAGTCTATTTAAATAAATGTCTAGCCTTGTCTTTCTATGGTTTAATTCATGAAACCTTTTCCCTATAAAACATATACATCAGAACTTTCATACACAGTAAATAACCAGTAATCATTCTGACATTCAAAGCTTGCTAATTTGAGTAATACCTATATATACATTTACAGTGCTTACCGCATTTTCTCACACGCGCGAAAGCTGATTCGATGGCTCTGACGTAACCGCAGCGCTCGACGCTTCGTCACATTCATGCGTCATCGCGTTATTAACACTCGCAACCGGTTCCAACCGTGGTTGTCGAGTTCCCTTCAACTTTGAATTCTCACATTTTTGCTTTTGTTTCTCATCTACCCGCATTATTTTTCTGTAGCGAGGTGGAGTTTTCTCATAGCTATCACTGCCAAAGCCCTTATTATTGATGATGCACTCCTCATTCATCGAAGAATTATGCACATTTGAAAGACCCATAGGGCCACTGTCGAGTAGCCATGCACCTCGCCTTGTGTTTACTTTAAATGCTGACGTTGGTGGTAAGGTGGTAACGAGTCACATTTAATTTTAAAGAGTTCATCTTTTAACTCGTTCAGATCATCTAAAGTGGCATATGTGGTTTTCATCTCATTAATTGTAGTTTGCATCCGTATTATGTCCTTTAAAAGTTTCGTTGCAATCTAAGTGATCAAACGTGATTGGCGGTAGCTTTTCTAGCTGCCGAGCTACAAACACTGGGATTCCGGTTGGTTCTGCAAATTTAAACAACTTGATTATATCTGCCATGTCTTGTTCTTCCTACCCTTTGTTTTTCTGGACCACCTTGCGCAACTCCGTGGGTATGGAGTCAAACAGAAGCGACTTGGAAATCTTAATTTCCTCACTCGTAAATGACGAAGTACAGATCCGCACCAACGTTACTTCGTCTATCACAGACACCTTGTTTTGGATGTACGCTAACATCTCGTCTATCACAATATTACACTTGCTGCACTTTATAACATTCGTCATTTCTACAAAATAAGCGCTATCGAAATGCGCGACCATCCCGGATGATTGCGCGGGCGCGACCACAGAGGGCGCGACTCACTGGCGACGGTGACTGGTGACTCACTCACGCCAAGTCAAGCAAATAAAAGCGGCACGGCCGTACCATCCTTTTTTCGAAGCAGTTCAGGCCATTTTCGACCCCCTATAACTTCGTTGTGAATTAAACTAGAAGCCTGTATTTCTAGTAACCAAACAAACATTGTTTAAACATGGTATGTTTAAAAATTATAACTAGTCAAAGTTCTTAATTTTGTCACTCACTGACTGACCGATCATCAAAACTCTAAGGCACTTCTAGTAGACATAGAAGCTTCAAAATTTGAATACAATTAGTGTTTAGTGTATAAATCAAGGAAAAACTAAAATATTTTGCAATTTCAGTCCAGTTTGTTGTCTCTTAAAATACAGGTTAGCCTAGTTTAAGAGGCAGGGTTACATAAAATTATGTACAGAAATTTTTGCAACACACTGTAATGCCTAGAATAAGTCTACCCACTAGTTATATCTACCTGTGTACATTTCTGTAACTATTTTGGTAAATAAACTTTTATTATTATTATTATTATAGTTTTCTAGATACACCAACTGCATAAATAACTTTGTAATCCCATATGATATCATATAATAATAATAACCAGATATACAAATGATTAATATTATATCCTTATCCTTACAATATCCTTATCCTTCCTTACATAAATATTATAAAACAAAGTCCCCCGCCGCGTCTGTCTGTCTGTCTGTCTGAACGCGCAAAAACTACCGAACGGATTTTCAAACGGTTTTCACCAATGGACGGAGTGATTCATGCCGAAGGTTTTAGTGTATAATTAATTATGGTCTTGTGTAAATTGGCTGAAATATGACGATTATTATTGAAGAAGTCGGAAAAAATCATGCCGACTGGGAGCTTTACCGGCGTGCACTGCGTTAACCGGAAAAGATACATCAAATTTATGTTCTACGATATTGTTTATCTTAAAAAGTTCAACAAAAAAGTCCGCGATGGCATGTGTCTATCTTCTAAGGATGACTCACAATAACCATTTTTATCTTTCAGAATTTGATAAAAATTTAATTGTTATTTCCTAAGCTTTTTGACCGGTACAGTATTAATCCTTATCCAAAAAAAAATATTATTTAAACTGGGCATTTAATTTAGATTAAAATATGCCGTGAAATCATATCATTTAAATGAACAGTTTAAAAGATATCACAGTTTCAAAATTACACGGAGCAACGCGGGCGCAGCGGTAGGAGTCAATGGCGTTTTCCTCTATTATTAGGTATGAAATCTCGGTAGTACGTTCCCCTGGGATATTTTCCGACATCCACGCGGGCGAAGCCGCGGGCAAAAGCTAGTATATTATAAATATATGTAGCTCGTATATTTTGATTACATACGTAGCTAGCATGGCAACGTGTGTACCATTTTAAAAACACTAACCTGATGAGTTCTGCGACTTGAAATTGACATGCCACATGCAAAACATAATTATGCTAAGATTTCCATGACGAAGCAATATTTGGGATAGAGTTGCAGATAATATAATCAATAATGTCCAGTCTTGCAATAATACATGACATGTCATCGGAGGATACCTGAAAAAGGTAAAAAAATATCAGTGTATTTACTTAAGTAATATAATCACATCATACTATAGACATTTACAGCTAGCAGAACACCCGTTCACCGTTCACTATTTTAGCGTATTGTATAACCGTTATACAATACGCTAAAATAGTGAACGGTGAACGGGTGTTCTTATTAAATATTTAAAGAACATAATAAACTTATCCCGGGCCATGGAAAGATAAGCATTAGTTCGTCTGTTTTCAATTTAAATTAACAGTATTAAATCGTAACGTAACATAAGTATAAAGTAAATACGGAAAAATAAATACATAAACGTAAAACAAACAGTACGACAGCCAATAATGCCATTGATCTGGCAGAAATCTTTTTGACAGTTTGACATTATAGATGGTGTCAGTGTTACCAGGTTAAATTATTTTGGTAATCGATTGACGAAATCGACTGGGTGATTAATTTATAAAATAACATTACTGTCTCGAAACACTTTTAAGTTTTGGAGTATATTCAGCACAATATAATATTTTAGTCATTGTGAAATCATAATTTTACAGCATTTGAAACATACTCGTAAAGTGGATACTCCACATACTCCATGTGGATTAGTATCGATTTCAAATTATTTGATTGGAATAGTCTGTCATCTGACAACATTTAGGTTAGGATTCAATGGCGGATGTACAAAATTACAATTAGTCAACAAAATAAATATTTATTAGGTTCTCTAATGCTAGCAGAAAGAAATGTTTATAAAAACGACTTATCTTGAAAAAAATACGACATAAGTTTTGGTGAATAATCTTTGACACGGTACCATACCGTGGGCTTGCTTTCGGGAAATCTCCTTTCAGCTTTCTAGGTCATCCGGAAGTGGATTAAAGGTTTTTGATGATTGTGATATGTAGTTGATAAAAATGCCGATTTTTAAACGTTAATATCTCAATAACCCTTTGAGCTTTAATTATGAAATTTGGAGTTCTAGTTAATCTAAGGGGTTTTAATAAATAAACCAAATTTCATGTGCTAATGTTACATAGATTTTGGGTTATTAAGGGGTCAAAAGTGGCTCCAAATGGTTCGTGTAATATTACACACAGCAGCAGTGTCTTGCCTTGAACTTGGCTCGACACGCTCCCGCGTGTCTAGATACGTTTTAAGTACTTTAAAGTCCCGTTTACCTATTAATCGTATTCCTGCACAAAAAAACTACCAGACTAGTAGTCGCAAAGCGAGCGGCAGCCGCAAATTCGTTGTTGGTATTTAAGAAGTAGAGGGTACGCAATTATATGATTGCTATTACAATTGTAATCAATCTGAATAGTTATCATGTCCACAAAAGTCACAAATAAAGAGTTGAAATTAAATCGTAGGTATATAATGTCAAATAATAGAATAAAAATGTCAAGGACCAATGTTAAAAAATAAAAATTAAAGATTAAAATAAACATGGTAATTTGGGAGCAGTTAATAGACTCTTACTTATTTATGCCGTTAATGAGGTACCTACCAGGGAAGCCACATGTGCAGAACAAATTATTGCCAAACTTCCTTGTCTTCAACGTAGTCTTTAATTTTATAATATGATTTCTTGATAAGGACACGTTTGATGTGGGTTTTGAACTTCCCATCGATCGCTAAGTTCTGTCACCGACTTTGGCAACTTGTTATAAAAGCGGACACTGTTTATAAGAAATGGCTTGCTTGTTTTAGTTAATCTAAATTTGGGTATCACAATTTCATGTCGACTACGTGTATTTATATTATGGAAATCGCTTCTTATTTTGAAAAGTCCGAGTCGCGAGGACCCATTTTATAGATCGCGCGGATTGCCCCCTTTTGTAAAATGAAAATCGAATCTACGTCAGCTGCCGATCCCTACAGCAGGACGCCATAAGACATAATACTGTGGAAATAAGCAAAGTATACTAACCTAGCTGTAGCTATATCAGTCAACTGCCTTATTTTTCTTACTGCATATGCAGCTGAACTTAATCTACCTGAAAGAGTTCTAATGTGGGCGCCCCATTGTAATTTTGAATCTAAAGTAATTCCTAAGCACTTTTATGTACCTTTACGTACGTGAGTTTCTTTGTATGCCAGATAGCATTGCGGTGAAAGCGCCGGCGGCCGGAGGAGAGCGCGAGCCCGAGCAAGAAGAAGAGAGTGACTCTGCACCTTTCATGGTAATATTACCTGCCATATTATTGAATATTGCACCTAGTACCTGCAAGATCATAGACCGCTCCGTTCAAAAGCGACGAATTTTAACCCCTGCCGCAAAAAAAGGGATGAAATTTTAAGCCTTAATGGATGGACCACGGAAAAGAGAAAGTAGTCCTCTTCTCCGTTCTTAGCTATGTGGTTCAGTCGGTTTGAAGATCATCAGCTCATTTACTTATTGGTGTAGGATTGGATCTATAAGTAGGCACCACTTTCACTCGTCCAATTGACTTGAGGTAGTTAGGAAGGTAAAGGGGGGAGTTTCAACACCTCACTCCCCCTACGGAACGGAGCCCGCACAGCGCGGGCCGTCACCAGTCCGGGGCAGCGGAAGTCGCATAATTCGCACTCGCAGCCCCCCGACGCAAGTGTGTGAGGGAACCCCGGGGTGGTTTTAGTCAGTAAGAGTCTGACAGAACTCTCTGCCCACCTCAGGGCGGAGGACATCCACTTGGATTTCAAATCAGAAAAAAAAAATACGGTAGGTATGTAGGTCCCTACGTATAGGCACAGTATAATAAAGTAAGCAGTATTACGTATTAAAGGGCTGAAACGACGCGCTTCAAAATCTCGGATTACTTCGGTAGTCGGTATCTACTCAACTGTCACGAGTTCCCAATCTATATTACTAGAGTCTGGCCACGCTAAAGTCTGCAATGGAATAAATGGGCAACCCCAAAAGTTTCATATACTTATGGTAAACTTTTACATCAGTCAGCTATGTCAGTTTCGGGGTACTTGAAATGTCAGATGGCTTACGTTTTATGTTGTTTTCGCAAAATAAAGTAGAAAAAATGGTTAAACCTATTAAAAGTAGAGTGCGGCAGTTATTACATAATTTATGATATGTAAATTCCAAGATGTGAAGGAACAGCACGATGTCGTCCTTATAACGTGACATGCTTCCTCTTTGTGGGCTACTAGGCCTCGTGCTATAAAAACATCAGCTTCAAATATAATCTCGAAGAGGGAGCACAAGTAACAAGTTAACAACTATAAGTCCGAGAACATTCCGAACATAATACATGCCAGATAAAAGCGAGTAACTTACATGTTCTTTGTTTCGTACACTACCTTCTACGAATATCACCCCATCAAAACTAGGATCATTAGTGTATACTTCGACAAAAGTAGTAATTCCTGACACTTCAACTTGTTTTGCAAAATAGCTTTCAAGTATGCCCAGGCTTGATATATCTAAACAATCGCTTGTTTTTTTAATTATGATGTTCGACTGTTCTATGAACGTTTGACCAAAATGACCAATCATGAGAGGAAAAGGCATGACGTTATCTGGGACTATGAGCAGGTCCACATTGGCGGCAGCACTGTTAATAATAATATAAACGTAAAATCTACCGATGGCACCGACTATTAAGTTACTGAATCCCCTCAGGATTGGCAAGTTCTTCGTGTCAAACTGATTACTGATCCTTCAAAATTCAGAATCTTTAAACATAGAGCATTCGCTACTTAAATCAATGAAGGCCTGCATAGAGACCCCATTCACAACAGCTTGTTTGAAATATTTTTGATTAGGCTTTAATAAAACAGAGGCATCGGGTGATAAGCCTACTTCGTTACTAGCTACTCTTAAAACGGTTTTATCTAGAGCTGGAATTTTTGAGTGGCATTGTTCGGCTTCATGGCCAATTTTACTGCATTTACCGCATTTCTTAATTGGAGGCTGACACTGAGCAACGAAAACCATGTAACATCTCTGTAACAATATTCTCACAAATAAATGGACTATTACTATAATGACCTTCTTGTTTACAATTTAAACAACGTGATGGCTTGCTATTGCCAGAAATTCGAGACTGTGTATCATTGTTTTTATTCGGAGGACCTTTAACGTTTTTACGGTCGTTTAACGGTTTTATATTTCTCACGTTACGCAAATACGATAATAATTTATCTGGGTCTGAAAACAGCTTCGGCGCCCAATCTCACAAGGCGCGCGGGTACCTACCTTCTATATTCACATCGATTAATTAAACCTACTGTTTAATAGAAGTATTCGTTTAACGAATCGTTAAATTGGCCCTTTTAGCCAACATGTCACTGAGCATCTGCCCGTAATTTTCCTCCGGAGGGAATGTAGATAAAAGCCAGGGGCGAATTGTCCATATAAGCCGATTCCTACCGGCTTCCCTTTGGAAATTCGGAACACAACCACTCTATCGTCATTGAATAATCAAACTATAAGTATTTGATACACCATAAAATTAAAATACCTATTACAAAACGCCTACATACATTAAAAATTGTCTTAATAACCCAACAACAAAACACTGCGCTAAAATAACTCGTAGGCGCGTCCGGCTTACGCTAAATTCAATTTCCTTACAAAAAATAAAGTCATCATGACGTCACTTCGGTCACGTGATCCGCGGTTTCTATGAGCCGAGTAAGCCGGTCTGTAGCGAGTTATTGTAGGCACAGAGTAGCAGAAACGTGCGCGCGGGAGCGAGAAGGAATTATTGCTATTGCACCACCTCTTTCTGGCACACGCATTTGATTCGGTAAATTTCGTAATGCGTTCGGCTAGGAGTTCGTAAAAATTTCATCATTCGTTTGACAAATATATTATGTGGTTGTTTTTTGACGTAATCGCATTAGAATCTTATTAATTTGCATTTTGTTCGCTCAGTATTAATTGAATTCATATGTTTATCAATACTACTAGTATTAATATTTGTTTGTAGTTATAGGACAGTGATTAACATAGTGTTTTGAGAATGATTAACATGGTGTTTTGTGTGTTGTGAATGTAAAGTACCTTGTAATTAGGTATTTGGGGTAAGTAGATAGTTTAATAAGCTGAAATTACTTATTTAGAGTAGATTTGACAACTAATTAGTACGATCTTATTAGGATGGCGGCATTCATAGTTTTAGAATGTTTTAGAGTGTGTGAATTTTGTGAAGAAACATGCTTTTCAAGGTTAAGTTTTGAAAATACGTGCTCGCCCCGATGTGACTATAAATCTCAAACGCCGCGATGGTTTTTTCAAAAATTGTAATGTTTCCCTTTACGATAAATATCAATGACTGACTGGCAGTCGTTCCCGTGTTTACTTTTGTTAGATTGTAGTTGAATTCATCAAAAAAGATGTGCAGATTGAAAAACATATTCGTAGCTGTTTTATGAGTTCGGGAATCGGGAATTTGTATGAAGCTCATAATAGGAAAGTAGTATATCGAAATGTAAGGAAATGAAATTTTGATTGATTGATTGATGTACGGTAAATAATTGTTTTTTTTTTTTTTTTTGGTTCGGCTTACCTCCTCCATAAAGTCACCCTGCGCTACTGATAAAAGCTTATGTTACCATTCGTTCCAGGAGTAAAGGACAGACGATATACCCTCGTACCACCTCTTGGCAACACCTCTTAACTTGGGTAACGCAAAGTGTACAATTTGTTTTTCTGTCAAACTGTAAATGAGTGCATATTCGTTTACTTTGTGTAGTCACATGGTCATCGTCTGTTCTTTCCTGCCTGGATCGAATTCCAGTATAGTGTTTTGTATAGACCAATCAATCAGTTTGGTTTACAGTTTTTATCATTTGAAAAATCTGAGCAATATCGTCAATTTTATAAGAATGTGCAGCCGACTCACCCGAATTCCGGATCTGGTCTTCACCAAGATGGTGGAGCGGCTGATGAGCTCCTGAAGGCCGGTTCTGTGTGCCAGAAGGCCACTGTTCACGTCGGCTGCATCATTGCCTGCCTCGTTAAAGACTGCGTGACCTCCGGTCATCTTGGCAGCGCATCGAACGCCTATCGTGTTGGCTCCGCGGCGACTGCTCATCGCGTCGACAGCGTGGCGACTGACCATCGCGTCGACTGCGCGGAGACTGCCTATCGCGCCAACAGCACGGCGTCTGCCCGTCGCGCTAACTGCGCTGTGACTGGCCCAAAGACTACTATTGACTGGCCATCACGCCGACTGTGCAGCGACTGCCCATCACGCCGACTGTGCGGCGACCGCCCATTGCGCCGACTATGTGGCGACCGCCCATCGCGCCGGCTATGCGGCAACCGCCCATCGCGCTGGCGGCGCGGTGACTTTGCCTATCGCGCCGACTTCGTGGCGATTGCCAATCGCTCATCGCATCGGCTGTGAGGCGATTGATCATCGCGTCGGCTGCGCGGTTGCTCCTCATTACTGTTCAGCTGCTCTATGCTTTCTGTGCGTGTCCTCATTGTCAATATAGGACTTGGAGTGCGATGTACGGGGCTGCGCGATCGATGTGTATCAGATCAAAGTGCTGCGAGGGTGTTTGTTCTGCAGCAGTACCAGTAAATTCTTCCATTTTACTTGGAAATGAGGAAATAACGAAAGCAAACGACGCAGAGCCGTTACACAATAAAAAAATAAAATAAAAAAAAACAATATGTAGAACTTAAACAAAAATGTCACATTTGAGTCCACTTCTGATATGTGAGATCGTCATACCCTTTTGTAGGACAATCCTACCTTCTCTGTATTACTTTATTTAAATCTAGTGGACCATAAAAATTATAAGGAGATGAATAGTAGATGTGAAATAAATATGCCAAACTTGGTTACACAAAATTGTATTATATTATATTATGTAATAAAAACGTTCAAAGTCACAACAACAATAATTGTTGCATAAAATAAATAATAAATCATAGTACCTACTTACTGCTGCGTACAGCACGCAGTACGCGATTAGTCGGGTAAAATATTAATTCAGAAGGACTTGCTCTTGAAAAAACTGTCGATATAGCAGACTTACAAGCAGAAGACCGCGGCTTGGTCTCGAAAAGTTCGAGAATAGTCGAGTCGTGGTTCGACAAACAAGATGGCGTCGCGTCCATCGGTAAAAGCGATTGTGCAGAAAATGTTTGCCAAATAAATGCGATGCCGGCGTGTAATAAAACCTGGAACCATACTGCACGCGTAGCATGACGCTTTCTATCTCTACGAACAATAGACACAGCTCTTTCTATACAAAGTGACGTTTCGTTTCTCCATTTTTGACATCGCACCGTAGAAATCTTTCTACAATCTGTCATTTTGTCTTTCGTTTCTAACGATCTTTGTCTAGGTCCTTTTACATGTAGACTATTTCAGAAGATAGTTTTCTATCCCAAACTGTCAAAATCACTAAGATAGTGAAGACAATTTGATTTTGTAATCGACATGCTAAAGACAGTAGAAAACTTTTTATTCGACGGCCACAAAGTATATACGGTTATCTACAAAATCATGATTTTACTGGAGATCGTTTTAAAAATTTTGATTGTCTAACTAAATCAGATTATTTCTAATCGCGATTAAAAAAGTGTGGAATAAAATATGAACTAAAATTCACACCAACACCTCGAATTTGCTTATATCTCGAAAATGGCGTGTCCAATCGCAAAAATAATGAAAATTTAGACCCCCTTTATAAAAGCCTTAAACCCATAAGACTCAACGTTTAGGTCATAATTTTTCTTATTTTCCATACAATAACTGAAAAATTCCATATAAAATACTGTAATATTTTTTGCTTCCAAAATACGATACTTCGACACTTTGAGTTTTTTTTTGTAGTTGACGTGACTATCAATAAAAATTGAGAATCAAACAGAAAAAAAAATCCTATGACAAAACAAAGAACTCCGAGTCGAATTATGAAAAAAGTGAATTTCGTAAAAAGTGCAGTTGAGTCTTTCTACTTTCCTGCCGTCCTGTCTACACGGAACGTCATTTTTGTCTATTCTTCCGTGGACAAGACTCGTTTCTACGGTGGTCATGCTACGCGTGCAGAGCAGCAACAAGACTTCTTCAGCGAGCGCCCGCTGCGTAGCGACAGCAGCAACCAGTTGAAAGAGGCGTTGCACCAAGAACTTATTAGAGGTAACGTGCGTGATAATAATAACAGAGAACTCCTTGCGCGCCTAGCAACAGCAAAAGATTTACTGCTGTTCGACGCCCTATGCAGTTCAAGGAGTCATTTATAGAGTCGTCACACTTGTGCAGTTATAGCGATGCAGAAAACATTTGGCGGTTACTAAAGTGTCTACGTGGTGACGCAAAAAAAGCCGTGTCATCGCTTCTCATCGGCAACACATCACCGCAAGCGATAATCGACACCCTGGAATTATAATTCGGGACACCCGAATGTATAATCAATAAAATATTCGCACAACTGAAGAAAATCCACCCACTTCCCAGATATTGAATTTTGCGACAAAAGTAAAAAAAACTACGTTACAGCCTTTTTCTGTTTTACTATGGCCTCTCGCAGTTTTGACCACTAAAGTCTTGGCTGCTTAACCGGACTTTCCTGTGGGTGCCTTAAGCTTCTACACTTAGAGCCTCCAGCCAGGAGCAAGTAAACTGTTCTAAATTAAAATTAAGCGAACGCTCGCTAAGGGCAACCTCGGCTTAGGGCGTCGCTGGGCGGAGGGCAGCAAGAAGGGACAGGCTGGATCAAAATTAGATTATAACAACTGCAGGCACCTCGTTTTCGAGCAAGGGTCGGGGACGTTACAACCGTTAAAGCCATCAACTTACAGGAATACCCTAGAAGCCCAGAAACAACATCAATAATACTTGCAAAACTACCGCCCGTCCTTATCAACAAGTGGGCCGAATACACCTACGAGAGACGAGATAGTTCCATACCTAAAACAGAAATACTCTCGGAGTTTTTGTATGGGAAGCAACTGTTTTCGCAACCTCGGGTGTCAGTTACATTGAATGCAGTGTCAAGACCGCCCTCAAAGTGGTCCTGAAAGAGAGAGCTCCGCACGAAGAGACTCTGATTACTCTCCTAGCGAAAGCAGAGAAAATTGTAAACAACCGGCCCCTCGGTCATGTTTCTGTGGACCCTCAGGACGACGAGACATTAACGCCAAATCACTTTCTCATAGGCATCCAATTTACCAAGCTCGCCAAGACGCTCTGGGCGTCGGGAATCGCATGCCGATTTCCAGACACCGTAGGCGCGGGCTTGCGGACGGTGAGCGATGGGTAGCTCGCCGTCCGATAAGGGACCAGGCCCGGGTCGACGGCGCGTTGTGTTCCACGCACGCCTCAAAGAGATGTCAGCAGAACTAACGGGGTCCGCTAGGGCCGATGCCTGCCGTGATTACGAGGAAGTCCGACTGACACGCCCTCCCGCTCCGCCCAGAGCGGGAGAAGTTATTTGATGATTTCCCAACCAAAAAAAAAGGGGTGTTCACGGACCGAGACTTATGCTTACGTAAACAATGGCGTGTTTTTCAGCGCCTAGCTGACCATTTTTGGGCCAGATGGGTGAGGGAGGTGCTTCCCGATTTAGTGCCGCGCCGAAAATGGAGAGTGGAGAGTGGCCAAAAAAAAATTGACGATGTGGTAGTAATAGTCGAACCTAACTCCCCCCGTAATTGCTGGCCTAAAGGCATAGTACAATCAGTGTACCCCGGTGCTGACGGACGCGTAAGAGTTGTAGACGTTAGGACCAAAAAATTGCGTATTTAAACGACCTGCAACCAGGCTAGGGATATTTTAAAATATTTTTTTGGATAACCCTATAACTTCGACGGCGACGACGTCGTCGTTTACAGATGCCCATCCATAGATATCACCCGTTGTGTGTCCACGGTTCCAAAATTGTCTTTAAGTTCAAAGAAGTTTTTTGTGCGAGTCAGTGCAGCCCCTTTTGCCGATGTGCGCCCGCGCCGACCCGTAAGCCGCGTAACAATTGGTATTTTAACTTTTAAGATACTCACTATTTGTGTATAATATGGAATGCCATGTATCTCAGCAAATGTGCTGTATAATCTGACGGTGAAAGTGTACAGATTGTGCAAAATACGACATACTTTGTTTTTTTATAATTTACTATTTTTATTTATTATTCACTCAAACTGCTGTCTACAGGGCGATTGATAATTACGTACATTCCCTGAAAAGGGGATATCAAATTGAGTTTTTATGCCGTTAAAGTTTTATGGATACTTTCCACCTTATAAAAAACTGCTAATATAAGAAATTTACTCAACTCTGGTCTCAAATTTTATACCTTTCTGATATCCTGATCGAAATACGACCGAACGAGGGTATTGATCTTTATTTCCATTAAAAAAAAAGTACCACCTCTGCGGGTTCTTTACGGTCTTTTTCTTTTTCATTCTCAATAACAAGAGTCATAACAAAAATCTGATTCTGCAATGCTATTTATTGATGAGCGTAGGTAAGCGTTACTATAGCAACTGAGCGCTGCGAGCAGGAATCTTCCTTACGATGTTCAGGATATGCGCGCCCGCGATAGTACGAACTGAAAAACAAGAATTCTGGCGATGCGGGTCGGAATTTTTGTCGGGGTCTTAGTAATTACTTGTGCCGAATAGTGTATATAACTCACAATTATATTATTTGCAATCGCGTCAACCTGAGGTGAACAGCGGCGAGCTACAAGGCGTACTTGTACCGCGTCGGAGCTGAACATAAACAACGAGGAGCCGGCTGACCGCGCCCTGGACATTGCTGCGGATAACTCATCAGAACGAAGAAGAATAGAACCGAGGTAGCAGTTTAACCCCGCCAAAAGATTCACAGTGAAGCTGAACTTGAACCATCCTAGCGGAGAGAATTATCATGAAAGACTTGATTAACCACACTAGGAATAAACCAAAACAAAAGAAAATTCATGAAAGGTTAGATGGAAAAACCGTAACCAAACGCATCAAGAAACACAGAATGTGCTATGTCGCACATGTTCACAATCGCCGCAAACTACATCCATACATACATGCAGTACAAGACCAAATCCAAGAAAGCCGGCCTACCTATTTACACATGAAATGATATCCTAAAACAAGATATGACTTACTTCGACAAGGAAGTCACTTTTGGATGGACATGGCTGAAGACCAAGATAAGATTAAGAAGACTGCTATTGAGATTTACAAGAAACCTGAAATGGAACCAGTCTAGCGGCGCCATCGTAAAAGATGCCCATCCATAGATAAATATCACCCGTCTCTCCACTATTCCATTGCTTACTCAAGGATGCATATCCGGTAGGCTCGCAAATCCCTCCTTATCGTAAGGGCACGTCTTCCCTACCATTACCGCGCCCCCCGGTCTACTCCTTGATATGCAATGGCCTGTGTAACCCCATGAAGCATGAGGCTCTAGCGGCTAGTGCAAATCTCGGAATTCATTAGATTTATCGAGTCTGGTTAAACCACGCTGGGGTCGGTGCATTTCATTCATTCATTCATTCATAAATATAAAGCTTTGATCATGGTCGAAGTAATTAAGAAATAAATAAGAATATTAGACTACTTAAAATGTAAAAAAAACTACTGACAAAATAGTTGATTTTAAGGTTAAGTATAGGCAGTTTGTTTACTTTAATTATTTTAAATTTTATTTGGCTTTAGTAAATATTGCTTGGTATTGAGGTTATAGCTTAAGTATTGATTTTCTTTACGAAAAGAAGATTGAAACTAAACCTCAAATTTTTATCCTAAAATAATAATAGTTCTAGAGCTACACGACCGAAACCAGCCGTATCAGCTTGGCAGTGCAGAATTGAGCGCCGTATTGGTGGGGCCAGAGCGCTCATCGGCAAACTAATCTGCTTCAGGGAGGGCTATACTCGCCCTAGTGTGATGCGCTTTGTGAGGCGGGCGTTCTCAGGGACTGATATCAACCCTGAGGACTATATGTCCCGTGTCACAGAGCGCATCGACTTTCTGAAGCAGAAAGTGTATGCATGGGCAAACCGTATCCCTAGGTATAAGCGGCGAGTAGAGCGATATACTCAAAATCGCACCTTCCAGAGTGATGAAAGGTGGGTTTATAGGGCTTGGGAGCGACCGGACCAAGGTGTGACTGACACGCGCCTACTGGATGATGATACCATGAATTCTTTCTGGCGGAGTATCTGGTCGGAGCCTGTTAGTCACACCGAAGGTGACTGGACTCGGGAAGTCGAGCGAGCCTGCGATCCAATACCAGAAATGGGGGCTATTATCATCTGCCCCCAAGATGTAACACGTGCAGTTCGTCCGCTACCTAACTGGAAGTCTCCAGGACCGGACGAGCTGCACAACTTCTGGATCAAATGGTTTGTGAGATCGCACGCTCGCTTGGCGGCTCAGTACCAGACTGCTTTGGAGTCTGGGTCGCTACCCCATTTCCTAACAACAGGAGTTACCCACCTGCTCCATAAATCTGGTAGCACCGCGGAACCCAAAAATTATAGACCGATCACGTGTTTACCGACGGTCTATAAAGTTCTTACATCCATTTTGAGAGCTAAAATTAACAAACATATAGACACCAACTCCATCATGTCTGCCTCTCAAAATGGATGTCGGAACGGGTCCCGCGGTACTAAGGAGCTACTCCTCATTGATATGGCCATTAGCCAACAGGTGCGCCGTTCCCGAAAGGATCTGTCGACATGCTGGATAGACTATAGGAAGGCCTATGACTCGGTGCCACATACATGGCTCATGAGGGTGCTGGAGTTGTATAAAGTAGATACAACTCTGCGCACCTTTCTGATGTCATGTATGAGGCAATGGAGGACGGTGCTTCGCTATCCAGGATGTCGAAATATCCAGAGGAATAGCGAGCCGATAAGGATAGAGCGAGGCATATTTCAGGGTGACAGTTTGAGTCCGCTTTGGTTCTGCTTAGCCCTGAATCCTCTAAGCACACTGCTGACACTGCTGCTGTGTAGATTGTACTTTGACTTTTCGTACCATGACGTCCATAAAATAAGCTTATTGTAATGTTGAAACAATCTCATTTTCTTAGCGATTTTGGTGACGTCACCTCTAAAAGTTCATTAAATTCGTACCACGACGTGACTTTTGACAACTAGCAATATTGTTTTAATGTCAAATTTAGCAATCTTAAAAAAGTTCCTCGGACTCGACGGAAATATTATTAATAAAATAAATAAAAAATAAAATCATTTTATTTCGGATAACAAAAAGATCCATAAATTGTTAGTAACATGTATGCACTTAAACCACTATTGTTAGTAACTTAAAACTAAATACGAATTTGTGAGAAGACCACCCAACATCTAGACACAATAAAAATAACAAAATAATAAATAGTCTAACTATGGTATGAGTCTTCTCACAAATTGCCTTATTATGGCAGAAGAAGTATCTGCCGCCACAGCCTTCAGGATACTATTATGACTGCCTCTTATTCTGCTCAGGAGTGAGGCCGTTTTTTTGCGGATGATGGCATGAAATCCATCGGTATGGTTTACCGCGAACATTTCAGATGCACTACAAAAACTAGGCAGTCGCAACAGCATCCTAAATACGTTGTTGTATTGGACGCGTAGAACATCCAGCGACCTTTTCGAGTAGTTGACCCAAAGATTACCGGTATAAAAACTTTGACAGTAAGCTTTAAAAAGCGTAATCTTAACTTGGTCAGTACACCGAGCAAATCTTCGTGCCAACATATTACCCCTGACCGCCAGAGCTCTACGCTCCCTCTCAATATCACTATGGTCGCTGAGGTCACTGGTAAGAAAATGCCCAAGATATTTAAATTTTGTGACTTTTCGAATTGTCGTACCGTTTATGGCAAGTTTGAAGGCATCCTCCCGGCACTTACCAGCGACCCCAAAGACCATGTACTCACATTTTTTGGCATTATAGACCAGTCCATGTGCAGCAGCGTAGGTCTCACATACTTTGAGCATCTCGGCGATTGACCCCAGCGACGGGCCCAGCAGCACCATGTCATCCGCATAACTGATGTTGTTACAACTAACACCATTAACCCTGCATCCGACACGCATGCCGCTGAGCTCGCCAATGAGGTCATTAACATATAGATTGAAGAGCCGGGGAGACGACAAACCACCCTGCCTCACCCCGCACTCCAACCCATATGATTCCGAGAGCGCATCTGACCATCTGACACGATTTGTCTGGCTAAGGTACCAAAACTGTAACATTCTGAGTAGCTCCTCCGGTATACCCCTACTCCTCAATTTACTCCAAAGCACATCATAAGAAACGAGATCAAAAGCCTTGGAGAGATCAAGGAAGCAGGCGTACACCGGCGTCCTACGGTCAGTGTAGTATTTGACAGCATGCTTGACACTTACGATAGCGCTTTCAGTTGATAGTCCAGGACAAAACCCAAACTGTGCATCGTGCAACTTAACATATCTTGCCAAATAAGAGTCAAGCATACTGTCCAACACCTTGGCCGCAACAGTTGCAAGAGAGATCGGGCGATAGTTGTGCATGTCCGAGATGTCTCCTGTCCTATTCTTCACGATGGGCACAACAATGGTCTTGATTAAGTCTGCCGGTAAATACGAATGGCTCAGACACATCGTATAGAACAAGGACAGGACCCTTGGCATATGCATGCCTGCATATTTCAGATGTTCTATGCTGAGCCCATCATGCCCAGGGGACTTACCCCTACTCATACTATTTATGACCGACCTTACTTGCTTTGTGGTGAAGCGTAGTAGCGGCTCATCCCCTTGGTTATGAGATCCGAAATCTATTCCCAATACTGAGGGGCCAAGTGGAGACCTCACTTTGAAATGATCTCTAAATAAATTAGCAATGTCTCCATGCTCAGTAACCCCTCCTACATCCACCGTGAGACCAGGCTTAGCCTCCAACCTACCTGTGGACTTCCAAAATGCACAGAAATTGTTATTCGCTCGTTGTTCTGCTAATACGTCCATTTTAATTTGGTCTTGCCTATTTTGACAGTACTTTAGCCGGCTTTTGAAAATTTTACGCGTCTCGTACATTTGGTCATAAATAGTACCAGAGGTTGGTCGATCAGCCAAAACCCAGGCTTGAAATCTAAGCCTGGCCTCTCGGTGCGCGTCTCGAACATGTTTGTTCCAACCACATAACGGACTACCCCGTTTAGGTCTCTGGTGAATTGTATTAGATTCCCTCGCTGCCTCACAAAGGACGTCTACAATATTCCTGTACATCTTATCAAGGACAAGTTTATGATCTGCCAAGTTGCATGACCCATGACTGCACACCGCAAACTCCTGTGGGAAATCTATCTCTCTCAGTTTATCAGAACACATACCGTGATAATTCTCGATCTCCGTTTTATTTCTGACGCCCCAGACAACAGCACTGCGGGGTGCAGCCCCGGTCGTCAACTTTGGTCTAACCACATCTAAATTACATATAATAAATATAGGTAAATGATCAGACACATAAACATCTTCATCAATACCTACACTAACAATTGTCTGCCAGGCTGACGAAGAGACCACACAATGGTCCAACCACCTCCTACAGCCGTGAGCCTCGCTAATGAAGGTGTAGCAGTTCTGATCATAACCTAACTTCTTTGTATCAGCACAGACCCAGGATTGGTCATTACAAAAACCTAATAGCTCAACATAAAATAATTCTTGTGGGTGTGCATTAAAATCTCCCATTATATATATGTTTTCAACATCAAATGTCGCAATTATTGCACTTACCTCACTTAATACCTCGGTAAACAAAGGCAGGTTTTCCGGTGAGTTTGTAGGCATATACACAGAAAATACAATAATATTGCGACCACCCGAGACAGCTTTAATGGCCACTAACCGAGAGCTATTACAGGATATTACCGAAACAGACTCAAAAACACCCTTTCTCCAGAGAATAGCCACTCCTCCGTACGGCCGTCCTCTTAGAAGCCCTTCCGATGTGTCTACAGCAGACCTACCAGTGTACTCAAATTCAGGACTTATCGTTCCTAACATTGAAATATCATGAGGTAACAGCCAAGTCTCCTGCAGGCATATCAAATCAGACCAGTCACATATTTTTCTTATATTATCAACTGATCTTTTCGCAGATTTACAATTAAAACTAGTTAATTTTACATGACATTATTGTTTTGCAATTTATATTAAGAAAAAACACTTTCGTGTCATGTAAAGTTTGTAAAATGTATTTATTTACGTAAACTTGCCGAATGAATTGTGTATCTATAGATTTTAGTACATGTGTAATTAATTTCTTGTTTGATGGCGAATGCATACGAAACATTTGAGTTTTTGGAAGCGGATAACAAAAATAAAAATTCCTAGAGTACCTCTAGCTGCCGCCCGGAAACCCGACTGCAAAATGAATAACAAAACACTAATCACTGAGTCTGACCACAATATATTGTTTCGAACTATCTTCGTCAAAACATTACACATTTCTTTGTTTTAAAACTTATTCACTGAGTAACCTTAACCTTCCCTTGATTCCATGTCGACTTTGTAGCCAGTTAGATCATAAATTCATTAGCAAATATGTTAAAATAAGTTCAACCTCGTAGTAGTTATCCACTTGTAAACAAAAATATCGCTACATCGAGGCTGTGTTCAGAATTACGCTGCAATCGATTAGAGCGTGCTAACACCCATACCGAATTAGTGTCAGCGCGATAACAACGTGCTGTGAAACGTCTTACATGACGTCATAGCATGCACAGTCTTGCGATAACGCTGACCATGCCCTATATTAATATCACCGTGAGCGCTGTCAAAATGACAGTTGTGCTGTTTTGTTTTGAGTTCCACCATATCTTTAAACTAACGTGGCATTTTGGAAATTGTGCTTCTGGCTACAGTCGTCACCTAATCAAAGAAGAAGAAATTTGTTGTGTATACTCAAAGAAATACTGTAATCCAACCATCTTGTGCAAGCATATCTAAATCGGTACGCAAAATATTGATGTGAGCGATTAAGTCGTAACTCCGAATGCGGCCCGAGTTTCAAATTTCGTTCTGTTCCGATTTATATCATGTAACAGCTTAGCCGTAGCTTATTTTTAATTTTTTCAATTGTTTTTCTTATTTTTCAAAGCCAAATCTTTTAATATTTGTGTCAATTTCATGGAAATTACTCATAAAAATTAGATTCTAATGCAAAGTAATATTTCAAGTAAAAGAAAATAATATTTTGCTTCAAGACCAATACTTCGTAGTTGCGATTCGGACCAACGTGTGAAAGGGACAGCGCTATACAGTTCACATAGCGTTGTTTCTTTTCTACTATAGCAAGCAATAGACAAATCTTACAAATAGTTCGTTCTTTCCCAGCACTAAGCAGGAATAAAACATTCTTGAACGATGAAGGTCGTGGTACGAATATGAGTTATGTTATTGTAAGCTTAAAACAAAACTCTCCTGAAATAAGATTGTTTCGTAAAAGATTGTGGTCGGCCCCCAGGTTATCTATGGAACAATTAAATCATGAAATAGAACTTCTAAACTACTACAACTCCATACCTACTTATAAATCCCCACAAACACTTGAGCAACAGACGCAATGACGTCACATCACAAACCATCTCGTCATCGAGCATAGTGACATTATCTCAGGGCGTATTGCAATCCACATGACCATCTACGCTCAACGCCAATACAGCGGTCATTTGAAGATGGATTATGAGTTCACAACTCCAACATTTGATACATCTATTAACAAGATAGTGAACTTAACGTATCGCTATGCCCCAAATATCCTTCAGTCAAAGATCACGAATCAAGGAATTGCAACAATTGAATAGAAAATTATAATTCAAAAGAAAAATGGAGCTTCACTACCAACAATAACAAGTCATGACATTCATCAATACGTCATCTGTTACTCGTTGCTGACGGCCGCCATCATAGCTGTACTTGTTGTGTTTGGGAGGAATCGTTGCCCGCACTATTGCACAAACAACGCTAAGAACAAAACTACTCGTCAACCACCTGAAGATATTGAACTTCAAGTTATACATAAACCAGAGTACCGGCAAGAAGCAGTCATAGCACAGACAACAAAGGGCTTGCAGCTGGAGCCTCAACCTGGGAACAGAAACATCGCCTTTCAATTTGATTGATTACCTAATTTACTTTATTAACTTTGTGATGGCTTTTTCTTTCTCTTCTCGTGTTTCTCTTTTTGGGGTTGCCAAGAGATACAGTCTTACACTGTACATGTTTTGCTGACGCGGTGGTTTGCACCAAGCGTGCGTCATTTTACTACTATAAATATACATAAATTACAATAAATCAGCCAGTGCAATTATTGCTACGCGGTGACTAACATTAGAGAAAGGAATCGTCAACAGTATTACTTGTAAACACAGTTATACGTAATAAACCTAACGGAAACTAAGTGATCCTTTGTCTACACGCTTCAACCTAAACAACAACCTTAACAACAACAACTCTGCAAGTGTACAAACCGTAGGTACAGCTAGATACTATGGGAGTTTCACGACCAATCAGAAGTCACAT
Source organism: Agrochola litura (assembly GCA_949152395.1). Classification (NCBI taxonomy): domain Eukaryota; kingdom Metazoa; phylum Arthropoda; class Insecta; order Lepidoptera; family Noctuidae; genus Agrochola; species Agrochola litura. The sequence continues at coordinate 25,160,727 of OX424503.1, read as the reverse complement.
TCAAAACTCAGTTGGTGGACTCTGCTTATATTCCGCCGGGACCAACATGCTTTCCGAGGCACGAAGAGGTCACGATAGTAATGGATGGACACCCATCCACGAACCAACCGCAACAAGCGTAACTTAACCTTCGATCGACTCGTGCGACTGTTATTATTTAGCCATAAGACCCTCATTTCACGGGAACGTACTACCTACCGGGATGAAAAGTATCATGTCCTAACCTAGCCTAGGTTTTGATCTATCTGTGTGCCAATTTCATCGAAATCCATTCAGCCGTGAAATGGCAACAGACAGTCAAGCGCTTTCGCATTAATTTGTAATATTAGTTAGTATCGATAGCGAAAATGACCGTAGATAGCTACCTACCTACTCAAAGGCGTCCCGGATTTTGATAAAAAGTAAAACTGGAACATTAGGTACCTAGATTTAAAGTCCATAAGCAATCTCACAAAGCAATAGACTGACGCTTCGGTTTGACTTACGACCTTCTTCTATAAGTTGTTACAATACTGTAGACACGCACATTACACACACACACTCACTTTGTCTGCAACCAATGACTAGTTCGATAATCATCATTCGTTTTTAGTTTCATTCGTCTTGTTCACATAAATATTAAAGTTTAGCAGGTAGACCACAAAAAACTAAGTAAATTATTTCGATTTCTGTGGGGTAGATGCAGTTTGTTACAAGTATTCAATTAATAGAACTTTGTTGGTTCGTGCCGTGATAATATTGGTGACGAGCATTTAGCGCAGTGTTGTGGTTATTATTATCAAAAAGCAGGCATAAAATATATTGAAGAGATCAGATCAGATCAGAGAATATTATTGCGCTGCGTAAAAGTGAAGTGAATATCTAATGAAACCGGACTAAGTGTGAGTGTTATCATTTATATATTTCATATTTTACTAAACATAAATCTTAATCAAGGGTATTGTTGAGACAGAAGATGCCTTTAAAGTTTTAAATTCATTGTGAGGTTTAATTCGATTAGTGAATAATAAATAATTAGGTATTATGTGTAATAAAAACAATGTTTTTCTTTGTTCTAGAGAAATACTGTGACGGTTAAGAGATATGAGGAAGGAGCTTATTATCGAGTAGCAGCGACGTCAAATGGTGAATGAAACAAATGGTTTCATACCAACGAGATATTTTGCTGAATTATTAAAAACACGTCATTATGAACCGTTCGCCGTGCACTCTGAAGGCTTGCATCACTGAAGACCAGCTAGAAAACCGTTTTTGACCTTAAAATATTGACCGTACCAACTTAATAAACAACAGATTCGTTATTGCATGAATTTATGGTAACGAATTTTTTAAGCACGTTTCAATAGGGTGTTTGTCGTATTTCTTGCAGATATACCGAAATTGTTTAATATAATTTTAGTAATAGTATTATTTTAGGATTAAAATTTGAGGTTTAGTTTCAATCTTCTTTTCGTAAAGAAAATGAATACTTAAGCTATAACCTCAATACCAACCAATATTTACTAAAGCCAAATAAAGTTTAAAATAATTAATATGAACAACTGCCTTTAACCTTAAAATCAACAATTTTATCAGTAGATTTTTTTACATTTTAAGTAGTCTAATATTCTTATTTATTGCTTAATTACTTCGACCATGATCAAAGCTTTATATTTATGGTGAAAAAAATCCATTTAAAATTTAAATATGTCAAAATAATACAAATTGCTTCTAAGTTTCTAGACATCTATTTCACATATTATTCAGGTGAAGTAATGATAAATAATTGTAGCAGGTTGTTAACTATACTTAAGTAAAATAAATATAACGAATAAATTTTATTTATTTTTTATTATAACATATCACGCATTTTTTATTCTAAACCCTTTATTGCAATAACAACATTAATAAATAGGCAGGAATATTTAAAAATATTATTATTGCAAACAAAAATAATAATATTTGCAAAAACAGCGCTGTGATTTACGAGATTAGAACCTTAGCCAGCTTGAATCTAAGACCAACGCTTAACGCCTTCTGCTATCTGCACATATAATTTACTTTCGAATTTTAGCAATGCGATACACTGGCCAAGGTCACGCGTACGAGTATGATGCGTGCTAACAAAAGTTATGGAAATATAAGTGCGGCGCCCGCGAACCGTGACGATACGATAGTGTGTAGCGCAAAACTGCGTTCTCTGTGGTGTGTGTACGGCACTCACACCACAGACGTCTGACTGTTTACACATACAAATGTACGGACTATACCGCGTGTTCACAGCAATACGACTCTTAGCGTGCTCATGCACTTTTGAGCGCTTACTGTACCTACGGGTCTATCAACTTGATCAACTTGATGTACGGGTCGTACGGGTCTATCAACTTGATCAACTTGATGTACGGGTCGTACGGGTCTATCAACTCAGCTTTTCTTAGTCTACTGCTGGACAAAGGCCTCTCTCAAGCTGCGCCGCAACACCTGGTCCTCCGCCTTCCGCGTTCAGTCTGTCCCAGCCAGCTGTTTACGGTCGTCATCTTCACCGGCTATCGGTATCGACAAACATGGGTAGCCCATTGCACTGTCACTTTAGCTTGCTTACTCTCTCTCTAGATCGGTAATTCTAGTTTAGTTTTCCGGATCAGTGCTGGTTCGAGGCTAGTTTGGATGGAACGAGATCCAAAATGCGAATATGGCGTCCTTTTTAGAAGAAACTCCGAGCATCCGGGCGCCATAGCGCGCTGAGCGAATTTAGGCTAGGCAACAATTTGATGTGCGATTGTGCAGATCGTAGTGGAGCATACAAATGGAAGGCGCTGCGGCGGGTCACTGGTGTCGCTGCGCACCGCGCTCACGTCGGCGTCATGCGTAAGCGGCGAGGGTGGCGCCGTGCCGAGCGAGCTGCGGGCGCTGGCACCGGGCGCGGACGCGGCGCGACGCGTGGCGCGCGTCGCTTTGGCAGCGGGTGCGGTAGTCACGCGCACCGATGACGCCTGGAGCGGCGCTGCCATGGACCTGGCCGTGCTGGAGTTGGAGGCACCTTTCGGGAGTGGCGAGCACTCGCGGCCTATCCTTATGGCCACACAGCCGTCCGAGTGCGCAGCTGCCGCCACCTGCCACGTGGTGCGCGCGCTGGGCCGCACGCCGCGCCTGCGCATTGTGGATGCTACGCTGGTGTCGGGCGATGCGTGCGCCGAGCGCTCGCCAGGCTGGACCGGCCTGCGTGAGTCGGCGCTGTGCCTCGTGGGACCGACGCTATGCTCGGTAGGTGTGCCTGTCCGCCGCAGCCCAAGGCGTCTCTGTCGGTCAGTGAATGACGGGTGTCCTGTCTACAGAGTGATTGGGGCACCGGCGTGGTGTGCGAGGGCAAGCTGTGCGGAGTGCTGAGCCGCTCGTCGCGCGCGCCCGTCAGCAAAACGGAGGCGAGCGCCACGAGCGAGACGCTGGAGCTGCGGGACGCCACGTGTGGCGACACGCACGTGGCGCAGAGCGTCGCGCGCTGGCGCCGTTTCCTACATTGCGCGCACACGTTACGCGCGTGCGGAAGGTAAAGTTTGCTTTTTATTTCGGGCACTAGTAGTAGGTAGTTCTAGTAGCGGTGACTATGGCTAGACAAATAGATATTGGGTTAGTATTCAGAGTGTTGTTTGTGGTTGTGGTGCAGAGGCGATTGCGCGCCGCTGTGCAGCGAGAGGCGCCTACTGGACACGGACAGCGTGAACAGCACGACGACGCTCCCAGCCAACGAAGCGACGGTCATGGAGACTGTCGAGACTACCGCAAACTCCGAGACACCGCTGCACCAGCCCCCCACGTTTAAGCTGGGTGCGCAAACCGAATCTGGTACCTAAATGCTTGTATACATGCCTACTTACTACACTGCCGCGCTAATTAGAAGTGTAGTAAGGGGGTTTTAAGCCCGTCACAGACGTAGCTATAATAATATTAATACACACCCAACCCTTCGGGGAAACAAGGCGTGATGTTATGTGTTTATTTATATATAGCAAGCCACCCACACACGGTAGCTATACTATAATATATATTTTTGCCCTCATTTGGTCTGCGGTCGTCGTCGCAAGTTCACGTTTTTGAAGCATATTTATGATAAAGGGTGTTATAATTTTGAAATAGGCACTGATACGCGTGTTGCCTTGTCAGGCAAAAAATAAGAACCATCTGGATTAAATCGCATATAAAGCAAAAGAATCATGATTTTTTAAAAATTGCACATTATTTTAAGAGGTTTAAGATCAGCGTTTATCGAGAATGCTCCTTCCACAGACAAAGAACAGCTCACTCACAGATACAATAGGCAGGCGGGGCGTCCGTCGTCGGGGTGCAGTGAGCGGGCGGAGAGGGAGAAATGCACGTTTATTTAAAAAAAACAGTGGGGAGTGCCGACAGAAGTGAAAACTTGAACAAGATCGCCTTGGTGGAAGAAAAATACTTCTGTGGAACATTGGTCCATAACCTTATAAATTTGAATTGAATTGAATTGAATTGAATAGCGATTACAAAAAAAAAAAAAACTTCCAAAACCTTTATAGTAAAAACACTTGCATAGAACATTGATCCGTAACGTAATGTAAATAAAGAGCTACGTCAGTCGCGTTTGCAAAAATGAGATGCCAAAATACATATTAATATGCCTTAAAATAATGATAATAATTAATAATAAAATTAATAATTTAAAGGAATACAAATAATAATATTAACAGCACGCTACCGCCGTATCTCTACGTTGACGTCGTGGTGGGGCTTGCGCGCTCCGAACTCTAGGCCTGTGCCGGTAGAGTTTACTTTGCCGGAACAGGACTGGGATGAGGAGCCAGACCAAGAGAGATACAAAAACCCGCAGGGCAGCATGTGGCGAGCTGTTGGGCAGTAGCGACCCCACGGACCCTGTCTCCCGGGAGAAGTCTTGTTCCTCACTTCTGGCTTGCCTATATTGGCCGGCTGGAGTGAAAACTGACGAGGAACGGAGCTCCCACCTCATTTTGCCTTAATTGGCCGGCTTGAGTGGAGATTCGCAAGAGCAAACGTGCTCAGAGGAAGGAAGTATTCCAGTAAGATGCTGGTAGGGATCTTGACCGTACTTCCGGGATTGTCCTGATAGCCGTGGAATATACCTCTCCACTCCTCATAAGCACCTCAGGACATGTTACCCGCTTGTCGCTTCGACACTTTGTGCTAGCGACCATTTTCGGCGAAATGTGGGTGTACCTGCTACAGGGACACCTCTGCCCAACCCTTCGGGGAAACAAGGCGTGATGTTATGTTATGTGTTAAATATTATTTATTTTTTATTATCACATATCACGCATTTTTTATTCTAAACCCTTTATTGCAATAACAACATTAATAAATAGGCAGGAATATAAAAATATTATTATTGCAAACAAAAATAATAATATTTGCAAAAACAGCGCTGTGATTTACGAGATTAGAACCTTAGCCATCTTGAATCTAAGACCAACGCTTAACGCCTTCTGCTATCTGCGCATATTTTCGAATTTTAGCAATGCCATACACTGGCCAAGGTCACGCGTATGATGCATGCTAACAAAAGTGATGGAAATATAAGTGCGGCGCCCGCGAACCGTGACGATACGACAGTGTGTAGTGCAAAACTGCATTCTCTGTGGTGTGTGTACGACACTCACACCACAGACGTCTGACTGTTTACACATACAAATGTACGGACTACACCGCGTGTTCACAGCAATACGACTCTTAGCGTGCTTATGCATTTTTGAGCGCTTACTGTACCTTGACTTTATATATATTTTTTTTTTTTTTGTTATTGTTACATTTGATTATCTATTTACCTAAACAATTTTGTATGCCTTCTGGCGGGAGTATGGATCGATATTTATTTGTAACATCTGTATAATTTTTTACCCTATGTTCACCAAATGAACAAAAATTTGAATTTGAATATACCATAATATATATTAATATGTCTTACTATAATCTGTTCACATATTTTGGGTGACGTAATAGAAATATATATTATAGCTCCGTCTGCGGTCGCTCGAAGATTACTATGGAAAATATATCGTAATATGCTTAGCTATGACCTAAATTAATATGTCGGAGACGGGTATGTGACTCTTTCGTTATTATCAGCGACATTTTAACTACTGTGGGCGTAGTGTGGGTAGTGTTGGTTAATGCGCAATAGAAAAACTGTTTGCAGTTCAGATCACATTATAAGTTATTATCAAATTAATCACACTAGCTAAATTATACACACACTGGGTGCGACGGCGTTTATTAAAATCACCAATTAACACAATGATCCCAAATTACAATAAACACAATAACTGAGTACAACGAATCGAGAACAGTTCCGCGACGTCTTGACTCCGATGCGATCCGAGGCCGAATCCCTCCTCGCCGTGGTCTTAAAACATCACGACTCTGTAGGAGCGCGGGTGTGGGTAGATCACGTCTTGTCGCCAGCGGCGCGCTTGCGATTCGTTTCGTGTCCATACTAATGACCGGATCCGACAAATGTACTCGTATATTATAGCTACGTCTGTGATGGGCTTTATTCGTAGTTTCGAGTAAATGGCGCCAAAAAAAATTGTGTTACTCCCGTCTGGCAACGCTCCCGTTTGGCAACGCTACATGTACTTGCCTATAGCGATGTATCGCGTGCGTCAGATACAGTTGTACGTTAAGTCTAATTTTTAAGGAATGTAAATATAAAAGTAGGGATGTACCAATTTAAGGTTTTTGTAGTGTAATTTTTTTGTTGGCAGGAACATCGACGCGAAAACTTTTACCATGGATTCAGTACATGATTCTAAACGCCCCTCGTTAAAATTTCTAGGGTTCCTTGTTTACTACGGAACCCCAAAAAGAAAAAAATAAATATATATTCTAGTAACGTATGTTGTTGATTTTGCTCTGCTTAGCTTAAATAATTACTAGTCATATTATATAATATTTTTATACAGGGTTAAAAAACAGCTGTCTCATACATTTTGACCGCTTAGGTATTGCTCTTTTCTATGAAACAGCAGATTTTTTAAAATAACCGACGAGAAATTTTAACGAGGGGCGTTTAGAATCGTTATAGTTTCGTTAGTCCATCTGTCTGTCTGTCTGTCTGTCCGTGGTCTAGCTCCGAAGCCTTTAGTACTAGAAAGCTGTAATTTGGCATAGGTATACATATTAATTACGTCGACAAAGTGGTAAAACAAAATTATGAAAAACATTTTGTTTTTGGGTACCTCCCCTACACGTAAAGTGGTGATGTTTTTTTTTTCTTTTTTATCCCATGTTGTGGGGTATCATTGGAAAGGTCCTTTAAAAACATTGCGAGTTTGTGAAAACCATTGTGTGCTAATTTTTGTTAGAGTCAAGTGTCCCCCCCCCCCCCCTGCCAGCTAAATGGTTGGTTTTGGATGTGTGAAAAAAATTACAGCAGTAGTTTATATAACGAAATTAAAAGGAAAACTATCACAGCTAAGTAAGCTCTACAAGTTAACGAGTAATAATCGACCAACTTAACTTTGCAGTTTTCCCATACATTCCGTATGGGAGATCATATTTATCAACTACAAAGTTAAGTTTGTTTTTGGGATAAATTCATCCCAACTACGGAACCTTTCATTGTGCGTGGTCCGACACGCACTTGGCCGGTTTTTTTTTCCATTGTACAACTGCCAGCAGTCCTTTCTGGACTATTATCGGTTTGGTTGCGTGAATATAGTTGGCGTTTCAGGTACATGGGCCTATGCTATTGCTACCTCTTTATTTTACTTGACCTCTCCTAAATCGATTGACAGATTCGCTGCTGTCCAGTAATTTAACAGGATTTGGGTGGATGGCGAGACGATCAGTATACCGCTTTTTATGTTTGTTAATTTCCTCAAGAATAGTAGGAGTGTTGAGATAATCATGGATTTCTTCATTCCGTGTGAACCATGGTGGATTGACAATGTTGCTCAAGATGGCGTTTTGACCTCTTTGGAGGCACATTATGTTACTTTTGCTGGCCACTCCCCATAGTTGGATGCCGTATGACCATATAGGTTTTAATAGAGAATTGTACAGCGGGAGTTTATTGTCCAAAGAGAGGACTGAGTTACGACCCATCAACCAATACAAGTATTTATATTTGGCGTTTAGTTGTTCAAATCAAATCAAATCAAATCATTTATTACTTTGCAAACATGGGTAATTATTACATTGATGTTTTATTAAGAAAGTCCTCCATGTTCTACCGTCACATGGGCATGCAAATCATGTTAATTTACACAAATTTAAAGACATATTAAATTTAAATAACAAGTAGGAAATTTTAACAATACATAATAAAAATTAATGTCAAATCGTTCAAATTACAGTAAATGTCAAATTAAAACAGGATGTCAAATGTCAAAAAAAAAAGGTAGCAGTAATCAAAAAATAAAAAAGTCAAATGGATTATTAGCATATCAATCAGTCAGTGATTCATCATTAAGAAATTCGTCAATTGTGTAATAACTTTTTTCTATTAATATTTTATTTAGTGCCCTTTTGAATTTGAAAACAGTCATATTTTTAATAACATTAGGTACTTTATTATAAATGCGGGGGGCAAAACCAAAAAAACTTTTTTGCAGTAGTGCGGTTTTACATTTTACTTGACACAATTGATTTACGTATTGAGTCCGTATTGGATTCTTTCTTACTGCCGACAATTTCTGAAAGAGATTTGGATTGTTTTTTACAAATAAAGCCGTTTCCAATATATATAAGGACGGAAATGTTAATATTTTTAAAGATTTAAAATAAGGATGACAGCTATCTGTTGTCTTAAGACCGCACATTGACCTTATGCATCGCTTTTGCATCCTAAATACAAGCTCCTTATCAGTAGACTGCCCCCAAAAAATAACACCATACCGTAAAACAGAGGCAACTAGTCCATGGTATGCCGTTAAAAGTGCCTGACTGTTGACTTTCTTTGAAAGTTGAAAAAGAGCATATGCGGACTTACTCAGTTTCTTACATACTTCTTCAACATGAGGTTTCCATGTGAGTTTGTTGTCGATCACTATACCTAAGAACTTAGCTTTATTTGCTTCCTCAATATCACAGCCTTCTATCCAGGCAAAAACCGAGATACTTAACACAATCTGTATGTGGTAGAGTTGTATGCCCCAATGTTACTGTGGGGCAGTCGCCTCTTCTCAAAGTGAAGGTAATGTGATTTCATTTTTGAGCACTGGCGCAGGTACGCCACTTTTGCAGTTAGGTATTCATTTTATCCAGTACTATTTGTGGCCACGCATCCCACAACTGCAACAAGCCCCCTCGCTGCGTGAAGTGTGTTGCTCCTCACGCAACTGCCTCGTGTACCAAGTCTGACCGCACTGAGCCTGCTCATTGCTGTAATTGCAATGAAGCTCACCCGGCGAACTATAGGAAGTGCAGTGTTCGAATGGCATACCTGGAGAGCATCGAGAAAAAGAAGGCCTTAGAGCGTAAACCCGTACCTCCAATGATGCCTCCGAAATCAATATCTTCGGTGATTCCACCAAAAATGATGCATCCCATGTCTCAACCAACACCGACTTCAAATTACAGATCCTGGCCTACTGTAGGAACCAGTGACATAGCATCGATGAAAAATCAGGTTCCCATTGATCACCTTACAACTGGCCCCAACGACGAGGCCACAAAGGAGATGTTTGAAATTATTCTAGTATTAAGAAACATAAAATCTCAATTTGCTGCTTGCACATCTTGGTTGGACAAGGTCATGTTGGTACTCTCTCATCTTGGTAAATATGTTTGATCCTGCGGAACTTCGCCTGTTATCCTGGAACTCCGATGGAGTACGTCTAAAAATTCACGAACTACTCGATCTAGCGGTAAGCGTTTTGTCTGTTGATATTATTGGTATTTGTGAAACTAGACTAACCCTAAACTCAACTTTAGTTATACCTGGTTTTACTTGTTATCGCGAAGATAAACATCACACTGGCCGTGGACAAGGCGTTGCCATTCTTGTAAGAAATGACCTTGATCATTCGGCTTTAGCAGTTCCTAACACTAAGAATATTGAGGTTGTCGGTATAACGATCAAAATATCAGGAATAGATCACATTGTTTTATCCATTTACCAGTCACCCAATCTGCCTATGCTTCGTAGTGACCTTGAGTTATTGTTTGGCTTGGGCTCCCATGTTGTTATCATGGGAGACTTTAATGCCAACCACTCACACTGGCTCAGTAGCTATACTAATACGCGAGGCAGAACTCTTTTCAACCACATGCTTGAATCTGAGTACGTCATACACAGTCCTAGCTTACCTACTCAAGTAAACTATTGTCCCAATCGCAAACCAACTAGCCCGGATTTGGTGCTGTCCTTAAATGTAAGCTGCATTAGTGATGTCGAAACGATAATAGCATTGTCTTCTAACCACTACCCCATATTCCTTACCATTGGAGGCTCACTGTGTCGCAAGGCTAAAGCTCGGTTCTATAAATTTAACTGCGCCAATTGGACTGAATATCGTTCTCACCTCAATAAAAACATTATGCTTAGTTCTAAGACGTTTAAAACCGAAAAAGACATTGATACTGCCATTGATCATTTGCAGCAAACTATTATCGATGCCAGAGACTCCTCCATACCATCCACGGCTTCTGTGTTTAGCGATGCCCCTACCAAACTTCCTCGGTATGTTAAAAATTTAATCCGCTACAAAAACTATTTGCGTCGTATAGAACAGAAATTGCCCAGTGGTTACCTTAGAAGGCTCAATCGTAGTAACATAAACATTTTACAAACATACATAAACACAAATATCCGAAATCACCTCGATAATGTTTGGAATGCTAAACTGGCAAAAGTCGATAACCCCAGTCAAGATATCTGGCGTGTGACAAAATCTCTCAAGCCTAGATCCGCGAACATTCCTCCCCTTAAACTTTCGGATGGGTCCCTGACCGTTGGCACGGCTGAACAATGTAACGCTTTGGCAAATACCTTTTGTGACAACATGAGCCTTACTACTAACTGGGCTTGTGACTCCGATCTCAAGGATAAGGTATCGAACTCTATGTCTGTCATTAACAGTTAACCTCACTTCTGAGTTTATAAAGCCAGTGAGGCCATTTGAGATTCGTAAAATCTTGACTAGGCTTAAATCCCGTAAATCTGCAAGTCATAATGGAATTCATAACTTACTTTTAAAGAACTTGCCACAGAAAGCGATAGTCTACGTCACAAAAATTTTCAATGGTTGTTTTGGCCTGGGCTATTTCCCAAACATCTGGAAAAATGCTAAAACAATACCTCTTACAAAACCTGGAAAAGATAGCACTTTACCCATAAGTTATCGCCCCATAAGTCTGCTACCTTCTGTTGGCAAACGTTTTGAGTCTGTAATTTATACAAGACTATTACGTGCCACTGGGCAGTTTCTGATCCAAGAGCAGTTTGGATTTCGTGCCACTCATTCAACTACTCAACAGCTAGCCAGGGTGTCAGAGCACATATCCCATCACCTAAACCTCAAACAGTCTACAGGTATGTTTTTGCTGGATATCGAAAAAGCATTTGATACCGTGTGGCACGAAGGCCTGCTACATAAGTTGCTCACTCTAGGTGTGCTTGTGCTTCTCATCAAACTCGTTCAATCGTACCTTGCGGATCGCAAATTCCAGGTTTTCATCGGAAACACCACTTCATCACCTCAAAATGTGCCAGCTGGCGTTCCTCAGGGCTCGATTGTTGGACCCTATTTATTTCTCCAGTTCTTAAATGATATCCCCATACAACCTCGAACCAAATTGGCTTGCTTTGCTGACGATACTGCCTCTTATACCTCTTCAGATGATACCGATTTAATCATAGGTCGCCTACAATATTCTATCGATTTGCTTCTGGACTACTTTAAGAAATGGAAACTCAAAATAAATGAGGATAAGACGGAAGCAATATTTTTCTCCCGTGCTAGGCAACCCCCCTCAAGAACTTTAAAAATAGCAGGGCATACAGTGCCATGGAAAACCTTTGTGCGCTATCTTGGGATCAAAATGGATAGTCGCCTTAATTGGTCCAAACATATTGCTGACTTGCGTTTGAAGGGCGTCCAAGCCCTTGGTGCTTTAAACCCTTTAATGAATCGCAAAAGCAAATTAAGTAGCAGTACTAAACTAAGAATTTATACTACGCTTGTCCGTCCGTGTATAACGTACGCCTGTCCTGTCTGGAATAGTACATGTATTTTTAACTATCAACTTCTGCAAGTTGTCCAAAATAAAGCAGTAAAAATATCTTACAAAACCAAATTTAAAACAAACATTAAGAAATTACATCAAAAAATTAAACTTCCTTTATTATTTAATCACGTAATTAAAATAACATCAAGATTTTATAATAAAAACAAAATAAATACTACTAACCCACTAATATCTAATCTATGTTCATCAACCTTAGACAAATTACCATATATCGATAGATACGGCACTTACCGCCTCCCGCATCACTACCTTTTGTTCCCACCACCCGAGGTCCGAGCGACCAGCGGCTTGACCCCTGAGTGGCTTACTGCCGTCCCGGTCCCGGCGGCAGATACGCCGGAGCGCGGGCGGCAGGGAGACTCTGTCCGCTGATCATTGACTGGACGCACGGTTGCTAGTATTCTCGTATAATACACGTACACCGTGCGATCAGCAAATTTATTTAAAAATATTTTTTCTTGTTTACCTACATGCAATCAGTAAATTATAAGTAACTAAATAATTTGCGCAAATGTCATCATTATTACTGTGTATTTGTTATGTTTATGTTGTTAACAGTTATAAAAATATCTCTTTATAAGCTTTCAAAGGTGTATCGCTAGCCTCATAAAGTGTCGTAATTTTAATGAGTTAATGTGCGATGAGTGCATTTTTTTGTTTATTGTAACGATGATAAATAAAGATATTTGAAAATGAAAATGACATCTTCTGTGGTTGGAAGATCAGATGTGAAAATATTGTATAAAATATGTCCCAGAACCGATCCCTGTGGAACTCCAGCTTCGATATTATAAAGCCTAGATCTTTCGTCTCCTTTTTAGGGTTCCGTAGCCAAAAGGCAAAAAACCGAACCCTTATGGATTCGTCATGTCCGTCTGTCCGTTCGTATGTCACAGCCACTTTTTTCTGAAACTATAAGAACTATGCAGTTGAAACTTGGTAAGTAGATTTGTATTCTGTGAACCGCATTAAGATTTTCACACAAAAATAGAAAAAAAACAATACATTTTGGGGGTTAAATGAAATTTTTTTTCATCAAACCCATACTTGTATCCCCTACGTGGGGTATCTATGGATAGGTCTTCAAAAATGATATTGAGGTTTCTAATATCATTTTTTTCTAAACTGAATAGTTTGCGCGAGAGACACTTCCAAAGGGGTAAAATGTGTGTCCCCCCTGTAACTTCTAAAATAAGAGAATGATAAAACTAAAAAAAATATATGATGTATATTACCATGTAAACTTCCACCGAAAATTGGTTTGAACGAGATTTAGTAAATAGTTTTTTTTAATACGTCATAAATCATAAGCCGCAATTTTTTAGATAATGGTACGGAACCCTTCGTGCGCGAGTCCGACTCGCACTTGGCTGGTTTTTTTACTTGGAATAGTCTGCCATCTAAATACAAAGCTATGATGGGAAACACTGAGTGGGCAAGCTTTTCTTTTATTTTGCACAGTAAGCCCTTATGCCAGACACAATCAAAGGTCTGTTGCACGTCCAGAAATGCCGCAGAGGTGTATTCCATTTTCTTGAAACCCTGGCGTATTGAGTGGTAGACTCGGTGGATCTGTTCGGTAGTTGAACGTGACTTTCTAAATCTGAACTTGTGTACAGGGATCAGGTCACACTCGTCCATGAATACTTTTAGTCTGGACAAGAAAATTCTTTCCCAGAGTTTCGACAACACTGGTGTGAGGCTTATAGGTCGGCATGATGTGACATCGTGTGCTGTTTTACCAGGTTCATGGAGCATAATGACTAAGGAGATTTTCCGTAGTTTGGGAACATAGCCCGTTCTGAATATTCCGTTAAACAGACTAGCCAGGAATGTTACTGCTTTTTTCTCGATGTTGGTCTAATAGGCAAACACAATTGAAAGTCCTGATTGAGTATACATATCTTCAACTTCTTGTTGGTTTGGCCCATTGGGTTTGAAGACGCTTGCCAAGTGTAAGCCAAATGCCTCAGCCTTTTCTTTGTCTGTTCTGGCCAAAGATGTGCGTGATCTGATAGGCGGATTGTGATTTTGTGACCTGTCTAGATTTTTAACGGCCTTCCACAAGGAATGTTCGCCCTGATCCGAAGCAGACAACATTGAAATTTGCTTTTGCAGTGAAATATTTGCGGTATCCCTTAGCATGACTTTTAGTTCCTTCGGTGGCACGATTAAATTTAGTCTTATCCGACGGATGATGAGAAAGGTGCCAAGCTCTTCTGAAGCGAAGTTTTTCTTCGATTTTACGTTTAATGTCAAGAGGTTGTGAAGGTAGTTTGCATGACATTTTTAATTCAGGTGTATTGATCCAACAAGCCACTTGGATCAAGTTGGTGATATGTTTGCATGCATCCTCGATGTTATCTGGTGACTTAAGTGCTACTTTTAGGTTTAAGTTGTCTTCAAGGTAACCTCTAAATCCTTCCCAGTCCGTTTTGAAGTTATGCAAGAATTCTGATTCTCCTGTGGTGATAATGTTAAGTACCACGGGAGTGTAATTGGATGATCCATCCAGGCATGACTCAACAGACAAGTATTGATTACTCATCCCGCTAGAAATGAAAAAGTCCAAGAGATCGAGAACTTTCTTTGGATCAGAAGGCCAGTAGAACAATCTGACCAGGATTTCAAATTGTTTTTATCCACTGAGTTTTTCAGTGCTCGGCCTCTGGTTACCGTGCATAGTGAGCCCCAAAATGTGTGCTTGGCGTTCCAATCACTCCCAGCAATAAACCGATGTCCAAGAGTCTGAAAATAATTTGTGAACATTTCTTCGTTTATTTTATGCTTCAGGGGACAGTAAATTGCTAACACAATGATTGGACCAGCTCGATTTTCTAATCTGACTGTGGTGGCCTGTAGATAAGCGAAAGTCAAAGTCAAATCATTTATTTCAAATAGGCCCATGTATGGCACTTTTGAACGTCAAAATTTACAAAATATTAAAATTGATTCTAGTCGCCCCTTCCAAAAGGTAGTTTTCGTATGGAGAACAATGGGCAAGAAAGTCCACCGTTACTCTTTTAAAATGTTTTACAATTGTTTGTATAGGCACGTACATTAGTTAAATAATATTACCTATATGTGAAGACGATGCACCTAGAATAAAATTACTATACCACAATAGGTAAAAAGAATTAAAAATTAAGTAACGACAGATAATTTAATATGTGATAGATACATGGTGCTCACATATTTACAAACATTGTAAAAATAGACGATTTTTCTAAAATTTTGTAATTAATAAGTCAGTGTGTGAGAAAGTAATCACAGAATGTAAAATCAATGTCATAAAACACAAAATAATCAATTTTACAATTAAATTAGCAACCAGTTTGATTTTGTCTTGATTCTAAATTGTCCTATGGAGCAGGACCAGCATGTTTCCAAGCACTCTTATCTTGGATATAATCCTCTAATTTGTAATATGCTTGTTTACAAAGTGTACTTTTGATATGAGTTTTAAATTTTCTTTAATTTAATTGCAATATGTCACAAGGTATTTTGTTGTAACATTTAACACAGTACCCCATAAAAGATGTATGTACTTTAGATAATCTGAAAAATGGTTGATCTAGTTTATTTCTAGTATTAAAATTATGTCTATCACTTATTTTATTAAAGAGATGTGGATTTTTCCTTACATACCTACATAATATTTTCATAAATGAATTGGCAAGGTACCGTCATAATATTAATCCTTTTAAAAAGTTCCCTGAGAGATTCGCGGCGACGTAGATCATAAATGGCTCTGACAGCTCTCTTTTGCAAAATAAAGATGGATTCAATGTCAGCAGCCCGACCCCACAGTAAAATGCCATACGACATAATGCTGTGGAAGTAGCTAAAATATACCAAACGCGCGGTTTCCACATCTGTTAACTGTCTTATCTTTCTAACATCATAAGCGGCCGAGCTTAACCGCCCCGCAAGAGGTATATGAGGTCCCCATTGTAATTTTTCGTCTAGCGTAATTCCTAGGAAAACTGTTTGATTAATAAATTCCAGTTTTTCTCCATTCAATATGATGTCACATTCGCTACTTTTAACATTAGGTAATTTAAATCTAATGCATTTGTTTTTCTTTTATTAAGTACCAGATTATTTACCGTAAACCAATCTTGGACTTGCAGAATAGAGCTATTCACGTCGTCAAGATTTTGTGACTGTCGGTTTATTTTAAAGATTAATGATGTGTCATCTGCAAATAACACCATCTTCGGTTGATTTTGAAGTAATTGGGGTAAATCATTAATGTAACTAAAAAGAGGAATGGACCCAATATCGAACCTTGAGGAACGTCCATTGCCATTTCAGACCCTAATGAGTTTACGCCGTTTACTCATACCTGAAAGATAGAAATGTTAAAGTTCAGTAACATTTCTATCTTTCAGGTATGATCTAAGTAAATCAAGAGCTGTATTCCTAATCCCATAGTGCTCTAGTTTCAGCAGAAGTGTCTCATGGTCTACACAATCGAACGCCTTTGAGAGGTCGCAAAAAATTCCAATGGCATCTTGTGCTTCTTCCCAGGCATTCAAAATGTTCTTTATTAGGGTGACACCGGCGTCAGTGGTACAACACCCTTTGGTGAAACCGTACTGTTGTTCATGAAAGATGGAATTTTTATTAAAGTGACGTAACATTTGATTGAGCCTCAACTTTTCAAACACCTTACTGAGTACTGGCAGAATTGACACAGGCCTATAATTGTTGGGTTCTTTACTATCACCGGATTTGAACAATGGAAATACTTTACTGTGTTTCATGAGATCCGGAAAGACTCCTTGGTCTACACTGGTGTTAAATATGTAAGCTAAATAGGGCGCAATGGTTTCGATAACAGATCTACAGACTTTTACAGACATTCCCCAGAGATCTTCTGTTGATTTAATTTTAAGATCTTTAAAAGCTTTTATAACAGCCTGGGGGTTTGTATGCTGAAACCTAAACTCTTAAGGGCATGCCTTCACATTTTGTCTAAGTAAGACAGCAGAAAGCGCGGGTGAGGAATTTAAAGCTTCAGTAGTTTTAAGGGGAATATTAGCAAAAAAGTTTTCAAATTCTTGAGCTATTTCTATATTGGAGTTAATGGCCATGTGCAGTCTCTAAATTAAATTCAGTCTTTCGCTGTTGAGTGCCATTGAGTGTGCTTCCAAAATGGAGTGCTTTATGTTCGATTTTATACCGAGTGCTGTTCCTGCGTGAGCGCCACCATCGGGATGGGGTGTAGCATAGAAGTTATAGCCCCTTATGCGAAACGAGTTTCTTGTTGTGGCATGAGATTCAGATATAAGCATTATATCTATTTTATTTTTGGAAAGGATTGCTTCAAATTCTAGTGTGTTGGGTGACAATCCGTTTATGTTCCAAGTTGCGATGCGCAAGGATGTCATTTTGAGTTCGTTTTGGATATTACGGCTATCAATAGGTTTATCAATATTCCTATTTGTTGAAGGAGTGAATCTATCTTCTCAGATTGTTTCGTTAAAATAGCCTCGATTGAAGATTGTTGAGAAAGTAGAGGATCTGAATCATCTGCTTGATCGGTATTTTGACGATTGGAGGTAACATGAGAGTAGGATCTATTACCTATCACATTTATTTGTTGATATGGGTTGTTTTGGTTTGTTGTTGAAGTCACATTCAAGAGGGGATGTTTTTCTTTTGTGCTCGTTGTTTGCTGTGTGATTGGGACCTGGTCTAGTGGTTTTTCTTTCCAGGATCTCTTTGTAGACCTGGCACTCTTTGTAGTTTGCGGGATGATCGCATGAACATAAAGCACGCTTAGCAGGGGTGTTACGGTCTTTTGTTGGGCACTCTGCTGTTTTGTGGCCTTGCCACATTTGACACACCTGACTGGCCGCATATGATTATTTTTTGAGTGACTATATTGCTGACATCTCTGACACCCCCACTCCTGACCACCAATCCTGAATGTGATTTGTTTGCTGATGAATGGAGCAGAATTATGCATGTATGTCTGATGTTTTGCGAGAGTAAGTATGCTAGGTTGTCCTCTATTGTATGATAATATTTGAAATATTTTTATTTATTGTACCTGTTCATTAATTCCTTTGTTAATTAATGTAATTGGTGTTACCGTTTTAATTAACAATAAACAATAACAATATGACTGACTTTGAAAAATCAGCTATTAATGCGGTCAAAAGAGTTTTTTCAGGGAGCAATCAAAAATGTTGTTTAAAATTGACGGTTACTAAAGTGCCGCCTGTATTTCAACCCTGCATTTGGTCCATCGTCGAATGTTTAGATGAGGGTTTGCCCATTACCCAAAACTCTGTTGAAAGCTGGCATAACAGATGGAATTGTTTATTAAGTCGCAAAAAAATAATAATATGTTCAAAACCATATTACTTTTAATTTTTTTCTTAATTATTTGGGCTTTGATCGAAAAGTACATAGATTTTATACAAAATTGCAACATTTGGCCCAAAAAGATAATTTGAATTTAAAAGATTTTTTGTCAGGACTCGCTTATTCAAACTAGGCTGAGAATAAGCACTTTTCGAACGTCAAAATTACATAAGACAGTCCCCCAAAAACGCCCACCCTTCACCACTTTCTAGTGCCTTTAGCTGGGAAGAAGAAGTGGCGCAACAAACTCCCCAGCAGCACAGCTGTCTGTTCAAGTTAGAAAAAAAAATGATTCTACACAAAAGTATGCAAATTAACTTACATTATGTAACCCAAAACATAATTTAAATGATAAATTATTGGCCATATTATGTCAGCTAGCACACGCCAATATACCCACCAAAAACATCGAGAACTATACTCAAGCAGAATTTAAAAAAAAATCAACTAAACGTAAACAAAACTAAATATCTAAATAAAAGCCTCCAGGCATAAAGGGCGTGCTTGCCTACATAAAGCTGTAATTGGAAGTTATAAATGATAAACTAGGACCATCAAGGTAAAATAAATGAACAGTTAATTAACAATAACAAAACCATGATCAGCAAGACGACCAGTCACCACAAGCATAACGCAAAGATCAGCCATTACCCCCTCGCCATATTTGAGGGATGTTACGTATTTACGGAAGCGGGGGAAGCTAAGGACGTGTAATGTAAACGCGAGTCAGTGTCATACTCCTTTATTGTCTATTCGTTGATCCGAGGGCGCGCGCGTACCGACACACACATACGCGTGTCGTACGCGCAGTAGGTACAATATATAACATTCCCTTCCCCACATACTTTAGAAAAATGGTTTATAATTAACAGGCTGAATTCGTCGTTTCGTTCTACGATTCTGTTGGTCTGGTTGGTCACTAACATTCTCACCGGCTTCTTCGATGAGGTGCGGTACAACACGGTTGGGACTCATAATCCTTGAATGACCTGGTCTCGAGGGTGAATGCGTGGCTAATGGCTCAACACTCGTCCGGAAGGGACGAGTGTTGAGCCATTAGCCACCCTCTCCAAGATGAGCCTCTTCGGCGGGTGTTGGAATTTCGGCGCCTATGGAATCGCCGTTTTCACCCGTTTCGTCTGCGGATTCAGACTGCAGCGACAAGCTACTGTCATCGGCTTCTATGTCCCAATGCCAATCCTTCTTTTTGTTCTGCATCTCTGAAACGTCTTCGGCTTGAAACCGTCGAATCTGGTCTATGTGACGAATTACTTTACAATTTAGTTCCGGTATATATACCGAATACATGACATTCCCCCTCACTTCTTTGATTATTCCTTGCACCCAACAAAATTTATCGTTTCCACAAAATCGCTTTATCCAAACGACGTCATCTAAATTAAATTTTTGTCTTTCTCTTCCTCCCTTGTTCTTACTCTGTAAGGACTGATTTTTCCTTACGGTCAGCGAAAGATCCGCGGATGTCGAAACGACTTGAAGTGGATTAATTAAGTCCAGCCGCGAACGTAGAGGTCGACCGTAAAGTACTTCTGCTGTGGTAGTATTTTTCGAGTTTCTATAATCAAATAAAAATTTTGCGATTTTTTCTTGTACAGGTATTTTAGTGTCCGATTGCAATATGATACTTTTGAGACCTTTTTTAATTATTTTAACGAAACTTTCGGCTTGCCCGTTACTTGACGGGTGGTATACCGGTGATAAAACATGTTGAATACCGTTTAAATTGCAAAAATTCTCAAACTCCCTAGACGTGAAAGAAGTACCATTGTCCGTCACCAATGTGTGCGGTATACCTACCCTAGACATAAAATCACATAATTTACTAATAACCGTTTTTGATCCATAAGATGTTGTACCAACAGTGTAACATTCGACCCACTTAGAAAATGCATCTACTATAACTAAAAACATTTGGTTATGAAACGGTCCAAGGAAATCCAAATGAATTCTATAGAATGCATGCGGCGGATAGGGCCACGGCGAAGAAGGCGCGCGGTGTGGCGAGGGCCGCAGTTGCACACGCTGCACGCGGCTGCCAACCGTTCAAGTGTCGCGTCGATTC
Source organism: Agrochola litura (assembly GCA_949152395.1). Taxonomy (NCBI): domain Eukaryota; kingdom Metazoa; phylum Arthropoda; class Insecta; order Lepidoptera; family Noctuidae; genus Agrochola; species Agrochola litura. The sequence goes on along the minus strand of OX424503.1, from coordinate 25,140,029 downwards.
CCGGAAACCAAAATTTTTCGCGTGCGGTTGCCTTCATTTTTACTACCCCGAAGTGCGAATCGTGTAGCTCTCGACACATTTTTTCTCTAAGCGAATGTGGTATAACCACTTTATGACCACGCAATAAGCATCCATTTTCCAAAGCCAATTGGAAACGACAGTCAAAGTACGCTCGCAATTCGGGGTCATGAACTTTGCGCGGCCAACCCTTTGCCTTCATTTTTACTACCCCGAAGTGCGAATCGTGTAGCTCTCGACACATTTTTTCTCTAAGCGAATGTGGTATAACCACTTTATGACCACGCAATAAGCATCCATTTTCCAAAGCCAATTGGAAACGACAGTCAAAGTACGCTCGCAATTCGGGGTCATGAACTTTGCGCGGCCAACCCTTTATAACATAATGAATAACTTTTTTTAGAATCTTGTCACTGTCGGTCTCATAACGTAATTCCTTTAATGTGATAGGTAAACTTCCTTCAACAACAAAATTAACGTAAGCAGCGCGCTCCTCGCAGTCGCGGTCCTCCCCCCGCACTTCGTCCTGCACCCGCTTCTCAACCATTAACGTCGCCCGTGATAAAAAATCTGCACTATTATCCCCGCTACGAATATATTCGATGGAATATAATACGCTGACAAAAATAACGCATAACGTTGTAGCCTATCCGCAGATACTTCAGGGATGCCCCGATGCGGGCCGAAAATCGTTATCAACGGTTTATGATCCGTACGTAATATGAACGGTGTGACACGACCATACAAATACTGGTGAAATCTTCTTACCCCGTAAATTATGGCCGTAGCCTCCTTCTGTAACTGTGAATAATTTTTTTCCGCTGCCGTGAGCGTCCGTGAAGCAAATGCGATAGGTCTCTCGCGATCGTCGGTACGTGATAACTGAGATAGAATAGCGCCTAAACCTTGTGGCGAAGCATCTACGGTTAGTATCAGTTTTGCGGCAGGATCATAATGGGCTAACAACTGATCGGACGCAAGCAGTTTCTTAATTTGTTCAAATGCCTTGTCGTGAACTGGGCCCCATCCCCACTTTTTATTTTTATGAAGTAATTCATATTATGTGCTCAGTATCGACGAAGCGTTTTTCACGAAGCTTCTATAATAGTTTATTAACCCTAAAAATGATTGTAACAGCGAAGCATTCGTCGGTTTTGGTGCTTTTAAAATGGCCTGGACTTTATCTGGAGATTTCCGTATGCCATTTTTATCGATAATATGACCAAGGTAGCAAATTTCGTTTTTAAAATATTCGCATTTATCCTGGTGAACTGTTAACCCTGCATCTTCTAGACGTTTTAAAACTAACGTTAACCTGTTAATGTGTTCATTAATATTACTCCCTGTTATTAAAATATCATCTAAGAATATAATTACCCCGTCTAATCCCGCGAGCACACATTCCATGGCGCGTTGAAACACAGCCGGCGCACTCGCCAGCCCAAACACTAGCCTGGTATATTTGAAAAGGCCACGATGTGTGTTGATGCATGTTAGGGTCTGTGAGTCTTCTGTTAATAAAAATTGGTTATAGGCTCGAGAAAGGTCAAGTTTGGTGAACTGCTCACCACCGTGTAATTTAGAGAACAATTCGTCGATATTATTTATAATATATTCGGGCTTTTTTTTTTTTTTTTTCTTTTTCTTTATCAAATAACTTCTCCCGCTCTGGGTGGAGCGGGAGGGCGTGTCAGACTCTTACTGACTAAAACCCACCCGTGTTCCTTCCTATGCCATGTTGCCGGGGGCCACGATTTCCCTATCGGTTTTCTTCGAACCCCCGGCAGGCATTGGCCCTAGCGGACCCCGTCAATTCTGCTGACATCTCTTTGAGGCGCGCGTGGAACACAACGCGCCGTCGACCCGGGCTTGGTCCTTACCGGACGGCGAGCTACCCATTGCTCACCGTTCGCAAGCCCGCGCCTACGGTGGCCGGAAATCTTCTTGTGATTCCCGACGCCCAGGGCGTCTCCTCCTGCGGCAGTTAGGGGCGCGAGGGCGCGAAATTTGCCTCTCCCTCACGCGCTTCGTCTCCTCCTTCGCGAGCATTACTGCTTCGCAGAAAGAGGTGACGGCCTCCCATTTCCTCTCGCTCCGTAGCATGGCCCGAATCAGGGCCGGACGCGAGAGATCACCGCCGCCGATCGCATCCACGAGGACACGGCGATGCCCTGCCCAAGCCGGGCAGACCTCCACCGTATGCTCCACCGTGTCCTCCGGGCGATCCACATAGTGACGACACCCGGGCGTTTCCTCCCGCTTTATCCTGAACAGGTACCTCCCGAAACAGCCGTGTCCGGTGAGTACCTGCGTCAGGCGGAAGGTGAGGACGCCGTGGCGCCTCTCTAGCCACTCCTCAAAGAGGGGTCTTATCGCCGCAATTGTGGCGTGCCCAGCGCTGGGTTGCGACAATCGCACTCTCCATTCCGCCATGAGATCCCGCCGGAGCTCTGTCCGCTGTGCCGCGACTTCTTGCGGCATCGGAGTTAAGCCCCGGCGCTTCGCCTCCTCGCGCCACGCCCAAATGTGCGCGAGGACCTTTGCCTCCAGATCCCATGGCGGTACTCCGGCAAGGAGGCTCGCCGCCTCGCAGGAGACCGTGCGGTATCCTCGGGCCAGCCGGATGGCCATGACCCTTTGGGACGCGTTCAGCCGGCGGCCTGGCTGCCGCCTCAATGAAGGCGCCCACACCGGCGCCCCGTAAAGGGCCATGGACCGCACGATCCCCGCGTAGAGCCTCCGGCAGGAGGCGTTTGGACCTCCCAGATTGGGCAGGAGCCGCTTCAAGGCAGCCCCGGCCCGGTCCAGTCTGGGAGCCAAACGTCGGAAATGCTCCACGAAGTTCCACCGGCTATCGAGGACGAGTCCCAGATACTTCATCATCGACTCGACGCCGATGTGAACCCCTCCCGCCAATACCTGGGAACCCGACGGTGGCGCACTACGAGGACCATAGAAACCCATGGGCTCGGACTTGTGCAGGGCCACCTCGAGTCCCAGCTGCCGGATTCTGTCGACGATTGTCGCAAACCCCGCGTGTCGCTAAGTCGGCCGCCGCCTGGTACGACCTCCCCTGCGCCAGGACCAGCGTGTCGTCAGCGTAACAAACGACGCTGATGCCAGTAGGGAGGTCGGCGCGCAGCACCCAGTCGTATCCGATGTCCCACAGATGCGGCCCCAGGACCGATCCCTGTGGGACACCGCACGACATCTCTCGCCGGTTCCACTCTCCTTGGTGACCGGGGTAGATGACAGCCCTGTCCGTCAAATAGGCCTCGACCACACGACAGAGGTAGGTCGGCATCCGGTGATACCCAAGTGCCTCTCTGATGCAACTCCAGGGCAGGGTGTTAAAGGCATTGGCGATGTCTAGAGACACCGCCAAGACGACCCCACCCCGGGCCACAGCATCCCCCGTCGTGAGGGCCCGCACGCGCATGATGGCGTCCACCGTAGAGCACCCCCTGCGGAAACCGAACTGGCTCTCCGCCAGATCCGGCCCCACTCGCACCAGCTGCCCGACGAGGCGGTCTGCAATGACTCTTTCAAAGAGCTTGCCCACCTCGTCGAGCAGCACAATGGGCCGATAGGCGGACGGAGAGTCCGCTGGGCGCCCCGGCTTCCTGATGAGGACCAGTTTCCCAGTCTTCCAGCAAAGTGGGAACTGGCCCCTCTCCATGCATGCGCTTAGGAGCCCTCTCAGTCGAGGCCCGAGAGTCCCCATGGCCAGGACCCAGGCCCTTCCGGGTATGCCGTCGGGTCCTGGGGCGGTATTCCTCGCACTCATCCTGCGTACCGCCACTCTCATCTCTACCTCGGTCACCTCCGGAGCATCGTCGTCGTCGTCGGTGGTGTGGTCCGCATCGAGCACCGCAATGGGCGGAGCCATGGGCGGGGGCGTATGTTCCCCTCTTGAAGGGAACAGAGTGCTCACCACGTCCTCCACAAGCTGGGGCCGGAGACTCTGCGTCAGCGGGGGAGCCCATGGGCGGAGTTTTTCCCGCACCATCTTATATGGGCGTCCCCACGGGTCTCTGTTCAGAGTCTCCAGCATCTCCTCGCGGGCCAGTGCCCTGGCCCGCAGGATCTCCGCTTGGAGGGCGGTCTTCGCCGCTCTGTACCCCTCGTACAGCTCGGCCTGAATGGCTTCCGTATCCGGAGGACGGATACGGAGCCTGCGGTGCCTGGCGTACCGGCGTCGCGCAGCAACGCACGCCCTGCGTAGAGCTTCCAGCTCTTGCGACCACCAGTACACCTGGCGCGAAGCGCGTCCTGGTGGACTCGGGGCATTGCCACGTCACATAGGACATGGCCTCCCGGAACCACTCCGCCTCGTCGTTGATGTCGGCAGGCCTGTCCGGTGATGACACCCAGGCCTGCACGATCGAGGCTTCCAGGAGGAGCTCCCGGTCCAGCCGCTTCAGCGCCCACCGCGGACCACTCGTGGCCTGTCGGACCGGCGCGCTCGAGGTCTGGGCGGAGACGTCAAACCGGATGTACCGGTGATCGGAATAGGTCTCCGCCCCCTCTATGACGCGCCAGTCGATTACACGCGGTGACAGAGCGGGGCTGGCGAACGAAATGTCCACCACTGATTCACCCCGCATCCGCACACACGTGGGGACAGAACCCCGGTTTAGGACGACCAGGCCTGTCTCCAGAGCCCAGTCCTCCACCATCCTGCCCCGTGTGTCCGTAAAGCGGGAACCCCAAGCCAGGTTTTTGGCGTTGAAGTCCCCGAGGACGAACACGGGGAGGGAACCGAACCCGACGACGACGACTCTCAACTCCACAAGGGAGTTGTGGAACTCGGCGAGAGTTCGATTCGGGGAGAAGTATACCCCTACCACGACAATTTCCCCGAACCGTGCTGCCACGCAACCCCGTCCTCTCTTGACAGACTCGAGGGACGGGGTACCAGCGGCGGCCGACGAAATGAGGGTCACTGAGCCGCTCAGGTCCTCCACCCAGTCATCCCTGGGCGGGACAAAGTACGGCTCAGCGACCACAGCGATGTTAATCGACCACTGCGCCATGCTCTGGAGCAACAGATCCTGAGCGGCGGCGCAGTGGTTGATGTTCGCCTGAAGGAGGCGTAATGGGGCCGTTATTGGCACTCCGTTTCAACCCCCTCCCTAGCCCCCTGTGAGGGCACCGCCGCGGCGGCAATGGCGGCGACGACGACAGTGGAGGCGGCAGCGGCGGCGGCAGTAGTGGCGGCGGCTGCGGCGGTGACGGCGGTGGCGGAGGGCTTGCCCTTGCCTCTGGCTTTGGCGGGTGGAGCGCAGGCCTTGCTCCCAGCCCGGTGATCGGCCGGCTTGCCAGCCGCCGCACGTACGACGCAGTGCGGCGCGGCGTTGCACGAGCCGGCCTTATGACCGGGCTGACCACAGCGGAAGCAGTGGTCGCTGCGGTCCACCTCCGAGGTGCACTTCGCTCCCACGTGGTCGCCCACCCGGCAGCGGAAGCACCTCAGAGGTCGGGGCTCCAGCAGTTTGACCTGCGCGGACACCCAACCCACCAGAAGCCTTCGGCCCTCCCCGGCTATAAGCTTGGCCGCCGACACGGGGCAGCTCACCGTTACGGCTCGCATCCCCGTGGAGTCAGGGTGGATGGTGCCTACCCTCACCTCCTCGGCAGAGCACCCCCCAGTCCTGGGGACCGCGGCCACCACCTTTTCCGCCGTCACGCAGTCGTCCAGGCCCCGGATGCGCAAGTCAGCGCATTTGGTGCTCCTGACCGCTCGCTCCGAATTGGAGACTCCAGCGGCGTCCGGCTTACCACCACGGTGGTCCGGCCTGTTTTTGGCCCGCTCCCGGAGCGGACGGGCCATTTCGGCGACCTGTTTGGTGGCTTCCACCACTTCCAACTCTGTTGAGGCCTCGGATGACGAGACCCCGGGGTCGCTCTCCGCACTGATTACCGGCGTGTCAGGCCGTTTAAGACGACCCCGATTGCCCAGCCCCGGCCTCGAAGCGGAAGCTGCTCCCGCTACCGCTCGTCCTCGGCCTCTCCTAACCGTCGGCACTTTCGCGATCGGGAGGCTTTCCTCGCTCGAGGATTGCCCCGCCGATCCTGTGCGCTCCGACCCGCGCGACCGTTTGCCCCAAAATTTAGATTTGGGGCCCCCCGCTTTTTGTGTCCTGGTCGGACATACTTTGGTCCCCTGAGGGACTAGAGCCTCCTCGGCTCTTGTTGCCGTCGCCGGCAAGTGGTACCTTCTCCGCCAATAAAGGCACGTTATCGTCTTGGTTTTGATTTTTTAAATTGTTTTTATCCATTTGATTCCCACGAGTAGTAAGGAAATATTCGTCCACCTAGGCAGAGCCTTTTGCCTAGGTAAGCCTACATACTGTAGAGGTCGGCAGGTATCTACAGGGGAAGCGCTAACGACTGGTCCCCCACCAGCCACTCATCCTCTCGCCGCGCTTCGAAACTTAGGATTAGGTGGTTTTTTATCTTAGAGGTGTCCTTCCTCTGGGCCGGGCGGTTAAGCCAAGCCCCCGGCGGCGGCATTAAACATGCCTCCGTTCGCTGTCCAGATAACCTGGCTCAGCGAACCCGCCGAAAGTTTTCCCTCAAGATCGCTCTTGAGGGAGAAACGACAGCCGCTTTGGTGCAGTGTCAATTGACTAACGTCGATCAATCAGGAGCGACCCGCCTCCCTCGTTCCTCCACTGTGCCCTCTGCAAATCAGAGGGACACGCGGAAGAACGTCGAGGAGCATGCTGCTCCCCCGCCCGCAGAAATTCGCCACAAACAATACCCTCTCCGAAAAACTCCCAAACCTTTTCCGAAGAGTATATTGTTCATGCCCAGGGTGCACCGGCCTGACAACTGCTCTTCCCCCAGAACGTATCCATAAGGGACCAGCAGGTATCAGGCACACGTGGAGGTTTTCTGTACGCACCCCAAAGCGACCGGCCTTGCTTTAAAAAATAACAACTTTGTATCAGGTTTTAATTTTAAAGATACCTTATTTTTGTTGAAACAACCTAATTTACTAGAGAATAGTTTTGGAAATTGCGAAATAATTTTAGTGATTTCGTGATTCTGTGGTTTATCTATAAAATTAACGGGTGCCGCCGGGGCGAACTCTAAGTTAAATGTTTGTGAGAACTCCCGGCCTAGGAGCGGCGGCCCGCCGCCGCGCCGCGCCGCGCGCTACATAGAACTTTAAAACATGCGTGTTACCTACATACGTCACGGACAATGGAATGAAACCTAACGTTATAATTTTAGTTCCCGTATAGCTAAATAAATTCTTATCGGTGTCGGACAATGGTACTTCTTTGAAATAAGAATGGTATGTATGCTCTGAAATGACGTTAACAGCTGAACCACTATCTATTTGAAACTCCAAAAATACACCATTTACTCGTACTAACTCCGACATTGGTCTACCTCTCACGCATTTAATGTTAAGTACATGTGACTTATCATCGTCTCCGACATCCGCAATATCTTTGGTGACGTAATTAACTTTCGAGTTAGCCGCGCACATTCTACTTACATGACCCTTATGGTTACACTTCTTGCACTTGTAACTTTTAAAACGGCACTGATTGGACTTATGATTGGTATATCCGCACACACTGCACTTTTCGTTCTTGGAGATACTGAAGACGCCATCGAGGCCCGCGCTGCCGGCTGGCGGCGGCGGCCATGATGTTGCCACCCACGCCGCTCGCGCCGCTCGATGTTTGGGTTGCCGTTGCTGCTTTGCGCGCCGCGCACAAGTTCTCAGCCAACTTTACGGCCTTAACCAGCGTCAGTTCCTGCAGATCCTTCGCGAACAATTTGTCACGCTCGGGACCCGCTGCCATTCCCATCACAAATTTGTCGAGAAGGGCCTCTTCCAGATTTTTAAAACCGCAGTGTGCCGCCAGTCCCCTAATCCTTGCTGCCCACTGAGTATGACCCTCACCTTGCCGCTGCGTAGCCGAGTAGAAATTATACCTTTCCGCGAAACCAAGCCGTTTCGGGGTGAGATGGCAATCCAACAATTCTATGATTTTGTCGTATTCTACATCCTCAATTTTCTGCGGCAGCGCCAGGTCACTCGCTAGCTTGTAGCTTGACTCGCTCAATGCACTTAGCAGTATTGCTTTCCGTTTGACCTTGGCTTTGTCCGACACATCATCGACGTCGTTCGCAACAAACCACTGCGTGAGCCGTGATTTGTAGGTCTCCCACTCGCTTGTGAGGTGGTCAAAGTTGGATATAGCACCAAAAACTCCACCAGAAAACATTTTAGTTGTATTTTTCTCGTCGCCACTGTTACGTATTTACGGAAGCGGGGGAAGCTAAGGACGTGTAATGTAAACGCGAGTCAGTGTCATACTCCTTTATTGTCTATTCGTTGATCCGAGGGCGCGCGCGTACCGACACACACATACGCGTGTCGTACGCGCAGTAGGTACAATATATAACAAGGGAAGAAGGCAACCCGACCCCCGACGCTACCGCAAGCATTGACATCTAATAGGCCTACCACACGCTCAAGCTTCACCACAGTTATGCCTGCGCAGGCTTCCCGCATGAAAAAACTGTACACGGACGGCGTTACCACACGGCACAGTTAAGTACGCGCAAGCCACAGTCTTGTCGAAATCGTCGGCGTAGAGACATGTTTCCTAATGAAGAACTATTTCTTCTTTCTCCTTTAATAAACCATGTTCCTCTTTCATTTTATTTATAATTTTTTCGTAGGCATGCCCTAGTTCTTTTTATTTCGATCGGAATAATCCTTCGATTTAATTTTTCAGAGTGCAGACAGAGATTTGTATAGACTTTTAATTCAGACATGAACTCGCGATTGTGCGTACGCAAATCGGCTATTTTTATTTAGGGTTCTATACTTCAAAAGAAAAACGGAACCCTTAAGTATACGATCTCTCGTGTGTCTGTCTGTCAGTCCGTCTGTCACAGCCAATTTTCTCCGAATCTAATGGATCGATTAAGTTGAAATTTGGTACACATATGTATTTCTGTGACCCAAACACGGATGTGTAACGTAAATAAATGAATTTTGAATGTGGCGGTACTTTTGGGGGAAAATAAAAATTACAAACTGTACCATGTGACATATCAAATGAATTATTGCGAGGATCTCAAAATAATTTATTTTTTATAATTTTAAAATATATACATTTCAAATTGTTTAAGAAAATAGATGAAAATTTACCATTCCCCCCTTATCTTCGAACCTACTATGCCTAAAATTTGGAAAAAAAATACAGAGAATGGTTCTTTAGTCATAGATTACAGGAAAACCTATAAAAAGTCTGTAGTCTTAAAATAACCTGGTAAATTTCTCAATATTGTGACTACAAACTTTTGCAGTTGGAATGTATGGCAGAATATGTTTTTCAACTACTATGTTAAGTTTGTATTTGGAATAAATTCATCCTAACTACGGAACCCTTCATTGTGCGTGGTCCGATACGCACTTGGCCGGTTTTTGAGTGACGGAAGACCACGTAATCACCGAACGACGACTAACCTAGACTGCGGCTTGTACACTGAACGCCCAACCACACGCACAGGCAAGTACACGCAGGCCGGGCTTGCGCAGGCAAAATTTCAAACAAGTTGAAAAGTGCGCAGCCCGCGCCGTGGGGTTTGCGCGTCGTACAGTTTTACCAACCACACGCTCAGTGTTCCGTGTACAAGCAGGCCTGCGCAGGCAAAACTGTGGTGAAGCATGCGCGTGTGGTAGGCCTATAAGGGAACATGACGAACTTGCTGCCGGTTGCTCAGGCAAAAAATAATATGATCAATTGTCGAGGTCGCTAGCTAATCACAAATTGCAATACAAGTCATAACAAAAAACATTGTAATGAGTAGATTATGTCAATAATAAAATAATATAACAATAAAGGATATGTCTGGTGGGGCAATGAACGATTGCCTAGGTAGTCAAAACCAATGTTCAGTAATGATTGTTGTATTATTATAATCGTCGTATTTTATAGTTAACCAATTAATAAGTTTCAGGAGCCAGGATCTTGCGAAAACTGGTCAAAATAAGGTTTATAAATCGGGGATTTTTCTGTTTGCTTAATATAACGCCATCTGTGAGCGACCACAGGTACTAAATGGTGGTGTGTATGCCTTTGTGAGGATTTTGTTGGTCTGAAATCAGATTTTGCAGTATTAAAAAGTGCTCAGCATATTTTTTATGACACATGAAAAGATATTTTCAATACCCATTGTATTATTTATATTTACCTTATTGTTGGTATTGAATTGGGATTAAAATAAATAAAACTATGTATTTATTGCAAAATACTTTTATTGTAGGTACATACTTAAATAAAATGATTAATAAAAAAACTCATTATACGTGTGTGGTCTTCTAAAGACTAGAAAAGGCTATCTTGATGCCTTGCCCAGCCAAGATACCATACAAGCGTCATGGCATGACAGCAACAACCGGTATTGGTTATAGAGACAGTGGTGGCGGCGGTGTTGATGATCCATGTTCTACGGATGTAACAACATCCTCTTGTAAGTCCCTTGATGAGTCATGAATCAGGTGTTGAACCAGCTTGACATTCATAAATTGTTGCCATATCCTGAAAATATTATTAAAATAGATTTTATTACAAATGACATGACATAACTGGCAAAATGTGCTGCACTATAGGTTCACCTCGCCCAAATCCTTCGGGAATCGCTGGCGTGATGTTATGTTTATATTAAGTTTTTATATTGACGAACACTCCTTCCATCTTTCGTGGTCGTAGTTTATATCGCTCGTCTTTCGAGTTTTGAGGGATCTTTTCCGTTCATTTTGCCATTTTCTTTCAAAGACTTTACCTACTTATACTAAAAACGTAGCCGGGTAATAAATAATTTACCAGATGTGAAAAATAATACAATATTAATACACAATTATCACTTTATTAATGCATAGATGTGGGTATTTTAAATGTTATACACTTTAACAATTATTGAGCAAATAAATCAAATGATTAGTTTAACTTTCAACAAACTTAATAGCAAAGTAAAACCTTTTAATAAAGTAAATCGAGAGTACGAACTAATTAATTAAATCAACCGTCAGATTAAACAAATAAATAATAATAATCTGTTCCAAAATGAGCAGCTAAAAATGAGTGTTCCGTCGTACGGTCCAAACGAAAAGAGACCCGGCGCGCCGAGCGAGCCGGTCTCCTCCCTACCACCCGCAGCGGTGGTCCGATGTTAACGTCACTGCTAATGCGACGTTTTGTAGTTCCGGTCGCCAATAACAGATGGCGCTCGCTCCACGAAGTTGCCAACACGGCCATTCTGCAAGGCGCATGTCCCAGGCGCCCCACGAGTCTAGGTAAAACACTGAAACAAAACCAACATCAGAACTAGTTTTCTAGATTTCAAATATGAACCACAAGCCATAATACGCTTTTGAACCATCAGCAAATGCCTACTCTGTTACTGCTAGGTCAACCGTACTTAAAGGGACTATGCCACACTTAAGAGTCCTGGTTTTCCTAGAGCTTACCACTTGGAATCACTTGCATTTAAAGAGCTTTTTGCTACACTTAAATGTACCAAGTTGTTTTCCAAGCTTTATTCACATTTGCTGGTGTTTCTATCCTGGCGAGGATTATGGTACTTACAAGTGTTTTATCTAGTCTCGCAAATAAAATCTAAATAATACTATATGTGAGACTGTATAGCCACTTCATTTTATTTATAATAAAATTATAAAGCATTGTATTTATTAATTATTTACTGCAGCCTGGAAAGTGCAATACATACCTTACAAACATACAATACTACATACCTTTAAAACTGCGAGTTGCCAACACGGACCTTATTTTTAATAGCCTACTCCAATTTCCAGTCATCGATTTGTATCCAATACTTCATATTTTCAGCAGCTGCCACGCCATTGTACGGTTTACTGCTCCTTTCAGAACCCCTTAGATCTGTTACCTCATATCTGTCACTACCCAAAACCTTTTTTACTCGAAACGGTCCTTTGAAGATGGGCAGGAGTTTTCTGCTTCTACCATCGTTGCTCTGACTCTGTATTCTGATCAATACCAAATCTCCCTTTTCGTAAATCTTAGCTTTTGACCGAGTTTTATCAAACCTTAGTTTTTGTGATATTGCACTGGCTTTAATATTTTTGTCTACCTTTGCTCGCAACTCCGTTACGTCTACTAGCGATTCATTATCAAGCTCTGGCTCTACATTGTCATTATCAACGCGCAAACGATATCCTAATAAAACCTCACTTGGAACGGCATTAATAGTTCTATGGATTGTACTGTTTAAACCTTGCTGTACTATTTTAACATATTGATCCCATCTATCTTCAGTAGTATCTGCCCCAATAGTTTTTAATGATTCTAGTATTGTCTTATTAAACCTCTCTACCTGTCCATTTGAGCGAGGCATACCCGTTGCCACAATATGCGCGCGGATATTTTTGCTCTTACAGTATTCTTTGTACAGTACCGACCAAAAGTCCATGAGCAATCTCACAAAGCAATAGACTGACGCTTCGGTTTGACTTACGACCTTTTTCTATAAGTTGTTACAATACTGTAGACACGCACATTACACACACACACTCACTTTGTCTGCAACCAATGACTAGTTCAATAATCATCATTCGTTTTTAGTTTCATTCGTCTTGTTCACATAAATATTAAAGTTTAGCAGGTAGACCACAAAAAACTAAGTAAATTATTTCGATTTTTGTGGGGTAGATGCAGTTTGTTACGAGTATTTAATTAATAGAACTTTTTTGGTTCGTGGATAATATTGGTGACGAGTATTTAGCGCAGTGTTGTGGTTATTATTATCAAAAAGCAGGCATAAAATATATTGAAGAGATCAGATCAGATCAGAGAATATTATTGCGCTGCGTAAAAGTGAAGTGAATATCTAATGAAACCGGACTAAGTGTGAGTGTTATCATTTATATATTTCATATTTTACTAAACATAAATCTTAATCAAGGGTATTGTTGATAGAACAGAGGTATTGTTGAGACAGAAGATGCCTTTAAAGTTTTAAATTCATTGTGAGGTTTAATTCGATTAGTGAATAATAAATAATAAGGTATTATGTGTAATAAAAACAATGTTTTTCTTTGTTCTAGAGAAATACTGTGAGGGTTAAGAGATATGAGGAAGGGGCTTATTATCGAGTAGCAGCGACGTCAAATGGTGAATGAAACAAATGGTTTCATACCAACGAGATATTTTGCTGAATTATTAAAAACACGTCATTATGAACCGTTCGCCGTGCACTCTGAAGGCTTGCATCACTGAAGACCAGCTAGAAAACCGTTTTTGACCTTAAAATATTGACCGTACCAACTTAATAAACAACAGATTCGTTATTGCATGAATTTATGGTAACGAATTTTTTAAGCACGTTTCAATAGGGTGTTTGTCGTATTTCTTGCAGATATACCGAAATTGTTTAATATTATTTTAGTAATAGTATTATTTTAGGATTAAAATTTGAGGTTTAGTTTCAATCTTCTTTTCGTAAAGAAAATGAATACTTAAGCTTTAACCTCAATAACAACCAATATTTACTAAAGTCAAATAAAATGTAAAATAATTAATACAAATAAAATATAAACAAACTGCCCATATTTAACCTTAAAATTACCTATTCTGTAAGTATTTTTTACATTTTAAGTAGTCTAATATTCTTATTTATTACTTAATTACTTCGACCATGATCAAAGCTTAATGTTTATGGTGAAAAAATCCATTCAAAATTTAAAATATTTCATAATTTAAATATGTCAAAATAATACAAACTGCTTCTAGTTTCTTGACATCTATTTCACATCTTATTCAGCTGAAGTAATGATAAATAATTGTAGCAGTGTGTTAACTTATGTAAAATAAATATAACGAATAAACATATTTTTTTAATTTTGTTATCATATATCACGCATTTTTTATTCTAAAACCTTTATTGCAATAACAACATAAAAAAGCAGCAATATTTAAAAAATATTATTATCGAAAACAAAAATAATAATATTTGCAAAAAACCGCACTGTGTTTTACGAGAATAGAACCTGAGACAGTTTGAATTCCATACCAACGCTTAACGCTTTCTGCTATCTGCACTTGTTAAGTTACTATCGAATTTTAGCAATGCCATTAACTGGTCAAGTTCACGCGCATAGTGCGTGTGTGCTAGCATGTTTAAAGCGACGGAAATATATTGTTGTTTCGTGTAGAACAAAACTGCGTTATCTGTGGTGTGTGTATCGTGTTGCTTACACATACAAATGTACGAGCTATACCGCGTGTTCACAGCAATACGACTCTTAGCGTGCTCATGCACTTTTGAGCGCTTACTGTACATGTTGGAAGTAAAACATGACCCTGAATCGGAAATAATTCGTTTTGGATTACCGAAAGTTTTAGTTATATTATCTAGTTCGTTTATAAGATCGGAAGTTTTTGTAGACTTTACTGCGCAGATAAACACAAATTTGGTGAATGCATCTACAAAAACTAGCAAGTATATATTTCCGTTTCGTGTTTTGACGAACGGACCTAAGTGGTCCGCGTGCAAAGTGTGAAAAGGCTGCGCGTATTTTGGCAACGGGTACAACTCTCCCTCTTTAGCACCGCCTTTATTTTTCTAATAAATACAATTCAGACAGTTTTTAACCGACTTCCAAAAAGGAGGAGGTTATATGTTCGACGCGTATGTTTGTTTTTTTTTTTTTTTTTTTTTTTTTTTTTCTGTATGTCCACCGATTTCTCCGTCAATTGTGGACCGATTTTGAAAATTCTTTTTTTGGTTGAAAGGGTAGGCTCCCAAATTGGTCCCATATAAATTTTATTAACATTGCTTGGGTAGTTTTTGAGTTAGCTTCAAAATACGTATTTTTTTCCCACTTAGTATGTAGATGATATGATAAGTTCTTGACACTGGTAGCAGGTAGTGGTATTCGAATGTGTGTGGGGTAGGTACCACAACTAAAAAGTGAAAAATAAAAACTTTTTACAAAAAAAAAAACAACCGACTTCCAAAAAAAACACTAAAAAGTGAAAAATAACTTTAATTTCGGAAGTCGGTGGCAAAAAACGAAAACACAAAACCTAAGACACCGACTTCCGAAATTAAAGTTATTTTTCACTTTGTAGTGTTTTTTTTGGAAGTCGGTTGTTTTTTTTTTTTAATGTATTTTTTTATTATATGACGCATACGAGAAAACCAATATTTGTGCCCTATTCTCTCAACCGTTTTATCGACAGAAAAATGACCCACGTCATCATGGTTGTATCTTATTATTTGCCATATACATCTCTTTGGTACTACCCATCGTCGCCCTTGGGCTGTTTTTCTATACACTTTACCGCCTAACAGTTCATACGTGTCAAAAGTGATTTTATTTTCATCTATTTCACCAGATTCTAAAACAGTTTTTATTTTCATAATGTCAGGGTCTTGTATCTGTACAGAAAGTAACCAGTCTCCTTCGGTTATTGATAATATTATTTCCCTTTCCGACCTCTCACCTGAGGGAACGGGATTTCGACTCAAGGCGTCCACATGTTGCATATGCATACGTGTACCTTCTCTATGCTTTATTTCGTACATGAACTCTTGAGTCGAAAGAACCCATCGTGCGATCCGGGGAATAATATTCCTTTTGGTCAACGCATACCTGACCGCGTTACAACCCGTGATGACGGTGAAAGGTGAACCAATTAAATAAAGACGAAATTTTTGGAATGAACTTACAATTGCTAGGAGTTCCAACTCAAATGAATGGTATTTCTTTTCATCCTCAGTTGTCTGACGGCTATAGTAATACACCGGTTTTTCACCCTCATCAGCAACTTGAACAAGAATACCCGCAACGCCATCTCGACTAGCATCCGTATACAAAACGGTTTCTTTATTTGGATCAAAAATAGATAGTACACTATCTGATGTCAGTTTAGTTTTTAAAACTTGAAACGCTTGATCATGCACGAAACCCCAAGACCAAGAAGAATCTTTTTTTAGTAATTTAGTAAGAGGGGCAGAAAGTATCGCGCAGTTTTTAATAAATTTGCGAAAATAATTGATTAGCCCCAGAAACTGGCGCAACTGATGCACAGTTTTCGGTACGGGAAATTTCTTAACGGCTTTCACTTTGGTTTCATTTGGCATTACACAATTTTGTTTTATTCTGTATCCGAGAAACTCTATTTCAGTTTTAAGGAAATGACATTTTTTTTAAAATTTAAAGTTAAACCATTATGTTTAAATATTTGTAAAATGTTTTCCAAGAGCTTTAAATTTTCCTCAATAGTTTGTGTAATTAGATAAACGTCATCTAAATACACAATGACGTTCTCAAACCTTAAACTACCTAACACTTTATTCATCATCTGTTGGAAACAAGATGGTGCATTAACCAAACCAAATGGGAGCCGTAGAAATTCATAATGGCCGTCTTCGGTAATGAATGCTGTTTTCTCTATGGACTGTGAGCTCATAATAATTTGGTAGTAACCACTTTTTAGATCAAGACTAGTAAAATATTTATAACCCTGTAGTCTATCTATAAGATCTTCGATTCGGGGCATTGGGTACTTGTTCTTTACTGTTATTTTATTTAATGCGCGGTAATCAATGCAGAGTCTTTTGTCGCCATTCTTTTTGTTAACAAGCAGAGCGGGACTCGCGTAAGGGGAGATACTTTCTTGAATTATTTTATTATCCACTAATTCCTGCACCATATCTCGAATAATCTTTCTATCTGTATGAGAGGCTCGAAAAGGTCTGCACTGCACTGGTCGTGGGTCTGTTAATGTAATAACCATCTCGTGGTTATTCACTTTCCCTAACTCTTTTATGTCTGATGCGGCACATTGTTTATATTGTCTAAATAAATAAATCAACTCATTTAAGTGAGTGTCAGTATCGATCTTAGTCTCATGTATAGCGTCACAAAATTCACTAAGTGATTGCGCATAATCAAACTTGAATGAATTACCTACACGTGAATATATCAAATCATTTCGCTCCGTTATGTTACGGCCAATAAGTATATCACAACCTACTAAGTCATCAATAACGTAAAAGTTCACACCAGTTAAAGAAACGCAGTCAATTTTTAAGTCTAAAGTGACTTTTCGAGTTACCGGTTTAGAATTATCTCTAGAAAAACCTTGTAACAAAACTGGCGAGGGTAGAGTACTAGTTTGAAGCGAATATTTTTCCACCACCGGTTCGGAAATCAGGGAACAACTGCTTCCCGTATCAATAAATGCCTCGTGGACAAAGTGATCAATGTTAACCGTTTTTACAAATTTATTTCGCGGATCAGGGGTAAGGATCAATTTGGTTTCCTCAGTTTCTGGTTTAATTAATCCTATACTTTTCTTACTACGGCACACAGCCTCAACATGGCCCTTTTTTTTACAAAAATTACATTTAGTTTGATCACACTGATTCCTTTTATGATTTCCACCGCAAGTGTAACATTTAATAGCTTTCTGAATATATGTTGAACCGGTTTGATTACTTTCATGCGCACTACTAGAATTGGCATTATTATTTGAAGAGGTAACGTTCGTGGATGGTTGGCTAGAAATATTCGTTTGATCCACTGTTTTATATTGGTTTTCACGTGTACCACCCGAACTGGTATGTTTTGAGTTTTTGCCTTTGTAGGTACGACCATGAAGATAACTAGCTAAATCATGGCAAGATTTAAAATTACTCGCCTCAATAGATGCTCCTATATTGCTATCGCCTATGCTCCCGACAATTATAGATATAATATCTTGCTCAGTGAAGTTTAAAGCTAATCGGTCAACTTTACATTTAATATCAAAATAAAATTCGTATAGTGATTGGTTTTCTACCGGTTTTTGACGTGACAACGTCTTATAAATTGGTTTGCCGGGTGACACTTCAAGAAACTGCGTTACGCTCCGCTCACGTTATGCGCTCACAATGAGAGCGAGTGAGAGGCACGCGTGCATGGTTAGCCCGCCTAAGAGCGAGAGAGACAGACATAAAAAGTGAAAGGCACGCGTCCCTTCCACTTGAGCACAGTTAGCCCGCCTAAGAGCGAGAGAGAGAGAGTGAGAGAGATAGGCATACACACCGGTTCATGTGTATAAATGTTTTAAATTGTTACTATTATTTCATCCTTCTTCCTACTATACGAATGAATATTCACATTAAAATTATTTTACCACTCAAAGTCGTTGTCACGTAAAACTTTCGCCCGTATACCGACTTTACAGGCAACCAATTTTTTTTACGAGTAAATGACATGTCCAGTTTCTGCCCTCTGGTCGTGGTCTGAAACGATAATGTTCAGGATTTATGGTTTTAGAGTAAGATTTAAAAATTTAGATTTAAATTATTATGGATTTATAAATTCAGTAGAGGTTGCATAACAGTAACAGCATCCTGAATGTCATAGGCAATAAGTTAGACAGCCCACTGGTGTGGAGCCTCACCCAGAGGACTAAGTCTCTCTTAGTTATTAGGTACTAACATAGTCTATAAGTTCATACTAACAATATAAATGTAATGGATCAGTGTTGTCTGAATAAATATATTATATTATTATTATTATAACATAATTCTCAAAAAAAACAGTACTCAAATATAGCTTCCGCCTCGTCATTTTTTATTAATAATTTCTTTTAATAACTCAAACATATTACGACGTGTTTGAAAACTATCAGGCAGACGCCGATTCCAATCAGTCCATTTCCATGTAGGCCACTGACTGTCAGTACGCAACAACGAGTCATACCAGACTTTGCCAGAGCCTTTCAACTTATTAAGAGCTTGATAACGTATCGTTTCGTCGCTCCAATCAAACGTTGCCGCATAGGATTGTATAATATTAAGCCATGCATTTATATCATCATTTAAGGGGTCAAACTCCGGTATTATATTGTTTAAGGTACTCAGAGCTTTGGTATCTTTATGACGTGATACCTTTGACTTCCTTCTGGGCAGAGGTGACGGCGTTCTAGAGCTTGTACTCGTCGTGCTACTGCTACTTGACGACGATTGTGCACGCTTGCGATAGCGCTTGCGTTTGCCCATGACGCGTAGGTTCCACTTCTGATGTGAAAAATAATACAATATTAATACACAATTATCACTTTATTAATGCATAGATGTGGGTATTTTAACCGGTAAAGGACCGCGGACGCACCGGTGCGTCCAAGTACCCACGTTATACACTTTAACAATTATTGAGCCTCAGACCAACAAAAAAAGAAAGACGGCGCGCCGCGAACATTAAAAGTGAAGCCACAAAACCGTGCTCCTGCAAGTAAATACACCCGCTCACGCACACACCTACACTAAAACCATGCTCATCGCTCTTAGTACGTCATGAGTCGTCGTCTAGTTAACATTGATTAAAAAAAATATAATTATGCTTTCCTATGTAGTGAAAACTTATAAAAACAATAGCAAATCACAAAAAAAGTCTCACGGAATCACTTTTCACCCCTAAGCATTGATGTACTTGAAATAACATCGTTTTTTATTAAACGAATTTTAGGTTACTTGGAACAAATAACCTCAACAAACGAAAGCAGTGACTTAAAGTGCGAGGGTTGCCATAATTTGATTTAAATCTTTCCCATTCGATTCAACAAATTTAAATGTGATTTCTTACTTCGAGTTATATTCATGTTCTCTTTTTTATTTATTTAATATTTTAGATTTCTAATTAATACTGAATTAAAAAGTAAATGGATAGTAGATATAAGATAAAGTCGGAATGATCCAGAATGGCTGCCTTCGAAAACCAGCGTGGTTTGTTCCGATCATTTTGATAATAACGACCTTTATTCAACTAATCGTGGACCAAAGGCTATATTATGGTTAAAAAAACTTTTTGTTTGTTACGATTTATCTTGATATTACTTTTTCTTCAGAGTCAGTGATTTTGTTGTTGTGATCTTTTTGTATTTAATAAAGGTAATTGACAATATAATTACCTATATTATTTCAAAGTAATTTACATAATGACTTCATACATACCTACGACAATGTTATGATTTACGCTTCAACAAATTTATAATTGAATTTCTATGTGCATGGGTATCGAAAGAAGCTGTATTTCACTCAAACTCAAACTCAAATTTCAATCCCAAGACACTGTCGCGGATAGGGTTAACTTACACCTAAAGATATACCCTATAGTAGAACTAAATATATGCAAATTTTAACCCTTACACCGTAGACAGAGAATGCTACACACTTCACACTCTCGTACTAGCGCACTCTCACCCACACTCGCACACGTCACACAATTAGGCGCATTTTTGCCTTTTTCTCTGTATTAAGCTCGTTCATTTATATAAAGTTATTTGATTTTTCTATAGTTTAAAACTAACCTATTTATTTATATTTTGAATTTTTTACATTCAATTGCAAATTAATGGATATTTCTAAGGCCCGTATTACAGAACCTCACTCAAAACTCAAGCATTACATAAAACTCGTTTAAAGCCTTGTGATTGGTTAAAACTAGCTTTAAGTAATGCTTGAGTCTTGAGTGAGGTTCTGTAATACGGGCCTAAGTGGAACAGCGGAGTCTTCCAAGGCCCAACAATTCTTGCTTTAAAGGTGCACTTTGTAATTGTTTTTTTTTCTGATGTAATTTTTTTTGTTTTTTTCGGAATAGAGGTCCTTCTAAACAATTGAGGTATAATGCCATACTTAACAATATCTTACTTGTACAATATTAGCCTACCCATAAAATATTATTACCCAAGTTATGGGGTATTTTTTATAAAAATGGCAACCCTTCGACTCACACATAGATAAAAAGGTGGCTTCAGTTTTGATGTTCGCAGCGCGCCGTCTTTCTTTTTTTGTTGGTCTGAGTATTGAGCAAATAAATCAAATTGTTAGTTTAACTTTCAGCAAACTTAATAGCAAAGTAAAACGTTTTAATAAAGTAAATCGAGAGTACGAACTAATTAATTAAATCAACCGTCAGATTAAACAAATAAATAATAATAATCTGTTCCAAAATGAGGAGCTAAAAATGAGTGTTCCGTCGTACGGTCCAAACGAAAAGAGACCCGGCGCGCCGAGCGAGCCGGTCTCCTCCCTACCACCCGCAGCGGTGGTCCGATGTTAACGTCACTGCTAATGCGACGTTTTGTAGTTCTGGTCGCCAATAACAGATGGCGCTCGCTCCACGAAGTTGCCAACACAGATAAGAATTATTATCTTTGGAAATAAGGGGTACTAAAAACTGTCCACTGCAACACTATAGAAACGTCTTGGATTTCTGAGCCCAACTGAGATACCACATCCACGGCAGACCATTGTATGACCTAGCGATCTCTCATTGACAGCAGCTTCGGTATTTAATCAATTAAAACAGTCGTGATAAGCGTATCCATCTAATGGGAACTGAAAAAATATCAAAATATCATTGTAATTTTCAAATTATAAATCAACTGCTCAATATATTGCCATTACTGCTTGGTTTACGCGACTGCCATAGGGCGTACCTGATTTGTTAAACATCGAGTGAGTCTCACTTGCAGCACGCGTAGCATGACCACCGTAGAAACGAGTCTTGTTGACGGAAGAATAGACAAAAATGACGTTCCGTGTAGACAGGACGGCAGGAAAGTAGAAAGACTCAACTGCATTTTTTACGAAATTCACAATTGTCATAGGATTTTTTTTTCTGTTTGATTCTCAATTTTTATTCATAGTCACGTCAACTACAAAAAAAAACTCAAAGTGTCGAAGTATCGTATTTTGGAAGCAAAAATATTACAGTAGGTATCTATTTTATATGGAATTTTTCAGTTATTGTATGGAAAATAAGAAAAAATATGACCTACACGTTGAGTCTTATGGGTTTAAGGGTTTTATAAAGGGGGTCTAAATTTTCATTATTTTTGCGATTGGACACGCCATTTTCGAGATATAAGCAAAAGAAAAAACAGATACAGTAGGTACTGTTTTTGTACTGAATTCGAGGTGTTGGTGTGAATTTTAGTTCATATTTTATTCCACACTTTTTTAATCGCGATTAGAAATAGTCTGATTTAGTTAGACAATCAAAATTTTTAAAACGCTCTCCTGTAAAATCATGATTTTGTAGATAACCGTATATACTTTGTGGCCGTCGAATAAAAAGTTTTCTACTGTCTTTAGCATGGCGATTACAAAATCAAATTGTCTTCACCACCTTAGTGATTTTGACAGTTTGGGATAGAAAACTTTCGTCTGAAATAGTCTACATGTAAAAGGACCTAGACAAAGATCGTTAGAAACGAAAGACAAAATGACAGATTGTAGAAAGATTTCTACGGTGCGATGTCAAAAATGGAGAAACGAAACGTCACTTTGTATGGAAAGAGCTATGTTTATTCTTCGTAGAGATAGAAAGCGTCATGCTACGCGTGCAGGGGTAACGCCAGCCTTGACACGATATGTATCCGAATCCACTGCACAGCGATACTACACTAAAATTGATGGACCTCATCTTATTATCGAAAAGTAAAACATAATCGTACAATGAGGTTATTGTACAACCTCATTGGAATCGTTATGAACAGCAATAGTAATCTAGATGATATCAGTCAATAGCAATAGTCGTTAAAAGAAAATATCAATATCACATTTAACCAAGTTGGAACTGCAATGCAAGCAAAGCAAGCAGAAAATAACTGGTCAATTTAAAATAATATGTCAATGTCATGTCAAAGAAATAATAAATACTTACCTTCATTTTAAGAAGTGGGTAAATTCTCCCTCCACAGGCGCGGTTTTATCGCGATAATAACGCAAGCGTTACTGTGATATCTGTTTACAGTACATTTTTAGGGTTCCGTAGCCAAATGGCAAAAAACGGAACCCTTATTATGGATTCGTCATGTCTGTGTGTCCGTCCGTATGTCACAGCCACTTTATTTCGAAACTATAGGAACTATACTGTTGAAACTTGGTAAGTAGATGTATTCTGTGAACCGTATTAAGATTTTCACACAAAAATAGAAAAAAAAACAATACATTTTGGGGGTTCCCCATACTTAGAACTGAAACTCAATTTTTTTTTTTCATCAAACCCATACGTGTGGTGTATCTATGGATAGGTCTCCGAAAATTATATTGAGGTTTTGAATGTAATTTTTTTTCTAAACTGAATAGTTTGCGCGAGAGACACTTCCAAAGTGGTAAAATGTGTGTCCCTCCCCTGTAACTTCTAAAATAAGAAAATGATAAAACTACAAAAAATATATGATGTATAATGTTGATTACCATGTAAACTTCCACCGAAAATTGGTTTGAACGAGATCTAGTAAGTAGTTTTTTTTTAATACATCATAAATCGTAATTTTTTAGATAATGGTACTTACACTTGATTACACTTTGCCGATTTTCTTTTTATTAGGACGCCCACGAACTTACACACTGCTACGACAATAACGAGTACGGTGACCGTACTAGCGTGTCACTGTAGGTGATACATAGACGTTAGAAATATCGGACGATTAAAACGCGCCTGTGGGGTAGAGGCTTAAGTATTAAAAAAAAACATGTTAGTAATATTGTCGTATTTTATACGCAAATACATTATAAAAATTACATACATTCCTTCGATCAAAAATAAGCGGGTTATAGTTATTGTTCACACTCTTTAAAAGTAATTACGGGATAAAATGGAACGTCAAAAACGTTTTTAGTACTTCCCGTTAAAAATGACGAGGCGGAAACTATATTTGAGTACTGTTTTTTTTGAGAATTATGTTATGCAACCTCTACTGAATTTATAAATCCATAATAATTTAAATCTAATTTTTTAAATCTTACTCTAAAACCATAAATCCTGAACATTATCGTTTCAGACCACGACCAGAGGGCAGAAACTGGACATGTCATTTACTCGTAAAAAAAATTGGTTGCCTGTAAAGTCGGTATACGGGCGAAAGTTTTACGTGACAACGACTTTGAGTGGTAAAATAATTTTAATGTGAATATTCATTCGTATAGTAGGAAGAAGGATGAAATAATAGTAACAATTTAAAACATTTATTTATACACATAAACCGGTGTGTATGCCTATCTCTCTCACTCTCTCTCTCTCGCTCTGTCTCTCTCGCTCTTAGGCGGGCTAACTGTGCTCGAGTGGAAGGGACGCGTGCCTTTCACTTTTTATGTCTGTCTCTCTCGCTCTTAGGCGGGCTAACCATGCACGCGTGCCTCTCACTCGCTCTCATTGTGAGCGCATAACGTGAGCGGAGCGTAACGCAGTTTCTTGAAGTGTCACCCGGCAAACCAATTTATAAGACGTTGTCACGTCAAAAAAAAAATTACTCATAAATTCAAATAAAATAAACAACTATATAAACTCATATAAACCGTCAGTAGGTAAGCAAATTCTGGAGAAAGAACATAAACATTGTCTTGAGTTAATCACAGTGACCAACTATTCTTATCATTTAATTTTAAGTAGTCGTTGATACAATAGTATGCTTTTGAACAAAGGTTGGATTTTACTTTATTTTTAAACGCATTAAAAGGCATAAATCTAGCAAAGAAGAGGGTAGCTTGTTATAAAAGGTTATACCAAGCCCAACAAATGAGTTATGAACCTTATGAAGCCGGTGAAAGAGAGCTCGTAGTTTGTCCTTATTTCTAGTGTTAACATTGTGAATGTCACTGTTTTTAGTGTATAAGTGTATATTTTGCCTAATACATAAGATGTTACCGAAAATGAATTGTGATGCCACCGTGAGAATACCAACATCTTTAAAAAAATCTCTTAGAGAAAATCTGGCACCTAGCTGGTAAATTGCTCGAACAGCTCGTTTTTGAAGAACAATAAAGTGTTTTCGTCACTGATGAGGCTAATTGCATAATGACATATACAGGGTGTCCAGTAAATAGCACGACATACTGCAGGGGGTGATAGCTTGGGTCAATACCTACCACGGAGTATAAAAAGAAGCGGAGATGCCGCAAGGCAAGTAAGTCTTGCGCCTTCAATTACGTCCTGACGTCATAGAGGGCGGGGCCACAAATTTTAGTTGCGAGTGAATCTTCATCGCGTTCGGGTGCGTTGTATTCTAATCGTTTTTTAATAGTTAAATTGTTTTAATAGTGAAGTGCGCTGTTGTTGGATGCAAAAATTATTTAGGATCAAAACTGAAATATATTGATGGCGTAGCGTAGTTTCATGTGTGAGTCCCTAAAATTTTTATTTTCATTTTAAAACACATTGATCGTCAGATTGTAGCTAGAGACATCTGTTGTCGAGGAGGTGCATTCTAACCAATTCTCACCGATTTCGTATTTTATCATTATCAATGCATATTATTGTGACTAATTTGCGACTCAAATTACTTGCTTAAGTTTTATTTTGTTCGCTATAAGTTAATTCATAGATAAATACGTTCTTTGATACATGAAATAAGAAGAATTTAAAATAAGAAAAATGCGCCATCTGTCGGTAAGTTGCCGGTCCTAACTGTTAAATAAAAATGTGTGCATCATGCTAGCAAGACCCTATTTTATCGAATTTGCGAAATTATCGAAAAACTTCATATCATTAAATGCACATGCACATGATCAAGATCCAATTTTCAACCATGTCACGTTGTTAACCAAAGCTATAAGCCACAACTATTGTAATACGAGACTTAATTATTACAGTAAGCTCGAAAACATTGTTTTGTCTAAAAGGCAGCATTTAAAAAAAACTTTGCTGACGCGAATACTGTTACCATGGATTCAGTAGGTACATGATTCTAAAACGCTCTGCGTTGAAATTTTTCGTCGGTTATTTTTTTTTTAATCTGCTGTTTCATAGAAAAGTGCAATACCTACGCGGTCAAAATAAAAAATAAAATCATCAATCTTTATTGGACATTGCTTATTATTGGCCACTAAACAACACAGTTTTATTTAAATGCTGCCTTTTAGACAAAACAATGTTTTCGAGCTAGTTTCCATGATAACAATTTTCTCGTCGATGTCCCTGCCACCCTGTATACTAAATGACTATAAAAAATGTTAACCCATGTTGCCCATCTTTTGGGCTTCGCCCACAGTTGGGTATAACTAATGTGTTCCCACCATACTAACGCACATAGAACGTTCTGGAACAAAGTGTCATGCTTTGTTACGCCATAGTGGCCAGTAGACGAACTAAAATGAAAAATTGTTAGTTCAATTTCACTGTAATAATTCCTTTCACCACTAGATGGATTTACAAAAAATGGGCGGGGTTTCCATCGTGGGATGTAGCCATCGCCGTACCTCGTCCCCCGAACACCCGCATTCAGGCGATGCTTCATTCTTGGGTGATTTTGGCTTGCGGCATCTCTGCTTCTTTCTATACTCCGTGATACCTACCAAAACAACACAATATATGTTCAGCAAAATCTTACAGATTTACAGTTTTACAAAATTATGCGAAAAAAAAATCGTTCTGTGAAAATTTAAACAAAAAATACTATTTCTTGAAAAAAATCTTGTTTTTGATAGAAAAAAGACTTATCAATGAGTAAAGTAACTATTCACAAATAATTTGATGTAAAAAAAAAACTAGAAAAAGAATTTTTCATTACGAGATGCTTAAAAATTA
Organism: Agrochola litura; assembly: GCA_949152395.1. Classification (NCBI taxonomy): domain Eukaryota; kingdom Metazoa; phylum Arthropoda; class Insecta; order Lepidoptera; family Noctuidae; genus Agrochola; species Agrochola litura. The sequence continues at coordinate 25,113,406 of OX424503.1, read as the reverse complement.
TTTCGAAAAATTTTGTAAAACTGTAAATCCGTAAGATTTTGCTGAACATATATTGTGTTGTTTTGGTAGGTACTGACCCAAGCTATCACCTCCTGCAGTACGTCGTGCTATTTACTGGACACCCTGTAGATATATACATATGACATATAAATAAATACAACATGATTAAAGACTGACAAACAATCTCACCTGTAGTTGTGCTCCCACTCCGCCACCTCTTTTGTCAAAGCATGTTGTTCCTGTAACTTCACCCATTCTAACTCATACATACTATAGCTTCGATCAACAATACCATCGAAGTAGTATAGAAACTATCAATCCCACTCAAAGTAATGTTTTAGTATATTCTGATAGATTAGGAGCAGGTTTTGGATCCTTGTTAAGTAAACGATCTAAACATGCCATACTTAACTGTTGTTACCATAAACTGCATTTTAATGAGCTTGTTCATAAAATAAAAACACACAAATGAATGAGCAGACTACTGTTGTTGTTTTAATTGGAAACAGTCTGAGCATCACTAAAAGGGACATAGTTAATGGTGTCAACACCCTACTTAAATTAAAATTGGGTAAATTAATATTATGTGCATTGCCATATTCAAATAATTTGTATGCTGAAGAAAACGATTACATTTGTAGTTTTAATAACTTAATGCATATTTTGACATGTCGTCATAGTGACCGTTTATTGTATTTTGATACCTACTAACAATTTTGTTAGAGATTTTGTCTTAATTCGGGAACATATGTTTCTTCCCAAGAAAAGTCAACATGTATTGGTTACTTTGTTAGCTTACAATATACACGCAGTTATTGATAATTTAACTGAGACTAAGTGACGAAATAGTATTATCTAGTATTTCTAATAATACTGTAATAGGCTCTTTAAACTTTTAGACTCGACAAAAGAGAAGCATGATAAGAATATTTTACTGTATCACCAAAATATTAATCGCTTCTCTGGCAAAATCCTGAACGTGGAATTGTTATAGATAAATATCATATGGATATCTTATGCTTTTGTGAAACCTGGTTAAGACCAGATAAGATGCTGTTTAATGTAAATAATTTTTCAGTTGCTAGTGCGTACAACAGGTCCTCAATAGGGGGTGGTACCTTGATATTATGTAATAGTTGTTTCAGACATAAGGAAAGGAAGGATATCACTGCTTGCTCTGTTGATCGCTTATGTGAGGTAGCATGTGCAGAGGTTGAAGGCCATACTTTCTCATGTGTTTATAGACCACCGGCCTCAAACTTGTCATAATTTTTAATCATTATGGAAGAAATACTAAGTAAACTTTTTAAAGATAATAAATTAAGTTTTTGTTTGTGGTGACCTAAATATTGATCTATTAGTTAACTCACCTGATAAATATAAGCTTATATCATTGTTTAAATCGTTCAATTTAAAATGTATATTAAATCAAATCAAAATGAAGCGACTAGAATAACAGCAACTTCAGCTTCATGCATTGACAATTTATTTACTAATTGTAAAATACAAGACTCGTCCTTAATTAGTGGCGTTAGGTCTGACCATACTGGTCAACTTGTATAGTTTAATTTAGATAAAAAGTTACACTTAGATAAAACTTTAGTGGTATGAGGAACAGGGTGTAAAGTTCACTCATCCACCATAGAAAAGGGAGGATCCTCCGACCAGACGGGTGTTGTGTCTGGCGGGCAACTGGCCGACTGTTGAAGTCGGAACTTGTAAATATGTCGATCGCTCGGTAAACTCTAATTGCGCGATGCAGGACTTGTGTGAAATTATGTCTATGATGCGGAGTTCGTATGTGGCGGTGTAACCGCTTCATCACTCCCCTCCAGAGAGCGGAGATCGATAGTGGGCTGAATCTTGCGATGCTTCACAGTGCCAGCTCTGGTTCCAGTGAGTCGAAACCGGGTGCCACATAGTTCGCAGTGAGTCGGAACTGTCTGTGGTGATTGTGGTGATTCCCCAGTGAGTCGGGGTGGCGCTGCGTTATTAATCCAGTGAGTCGGATGTGGTACAGCGCCGGGTTTTGGCTGACTACTGGCGTCGACCAGGAGAGGGTAGAATGGGCTCTGCTTGTGAGACCGGCCGATAGTGCAGTTGCTGTGCCAAGGTTGCTGATGAAGCTGAGGGTGATAACCAGGAATGCGCGTTCGCTACATGCTGGGAGTCAGGATACCCGTTGAAGCCGTGGGTGCTGGCTGTGTGACTCGCCTCACGAAAGCTTGCGGGAATGATGATGATGATAACGTCAGGCTGGAGTAGTTGCACCAATTTAGTGGCATGAGGAACAGGGTGTAAAGTTCACTCATTCACCATATAAAAGGAAGGATCCTCCGACCAGACGGGTGTTGTGTCTGGCGGGCAACTGCCCGACGATTGAAGTCGGAATCTTGTAAATATGTTGATCGCTCGGTAAACTCTAATTGCGCTATGCAGGATTTGTGTGACGTCATTTCTATGATACGTAGTTCGTATGTGGTGGTGTAACCGCTACAAAACCATTGAATTAAGACCTCTCACTAAAAATAAATTGAAAATGTTTAATAATAATGTTCATAGCAATCTCTCAACTACTAATTTTGATTCACAAGACCCCAATATAAACTACGGTACATTATTTTCTACAGTATACCATGAATTCAATAAAGCGTGTCCTGTAAGTACAAAAAGTAACAATCAATAATAAACCAAAATTAAATGAATGGGCCACTGCTGGCATTAGAAAAAGCAGAGATATTTTGTATAATTTGTACAAAGAGAAGTCATTGACCTCTGATCCAGCCCTTCATAATTATGTTAGTTTTTTTTTTTTCTTTAGTGCATCTCATAGCTGGCCTCTGAGGCCATGACTATTTAATCGAGCAAACCTGTGGGTGCCTTAAGCTGCTACACTCAAAGCCTCCAGCCAGGGACTTATAAACTAAACTTATAAACTAGGTGAACGCTCGCTAAGGGCACCCCCTGTGGGGTACGAGCCTCGGCTTAGGGCGTTTACCGGAGGGAGGACATCAAAGATGGAACGGGCTGGATCAAAGTTTTGATCATGATTATTAATCGGGGAATTTAAAGCTACGTGCTCAGCTGCAACAACTGCTGGCACCTCGTTTTCGAGCAAGGGTCGGGGAGTATCATTTACTCGGGGGCGCGGCGGTCACGATCGCAAAAGACCTCGACGGCGAGGTCGGAATGACGGGAAGCGTCTGTGCTTGTGTCCTAGCGTACTCGTTTCCCTACTAGACTCCTGATGGATGGTAGTCGGGTCGTCTGGGTCGGTAAGAATATGCCTTGGTCGGCGAATATGACTGTTTCTACTTGGGACATAATTGGCGGCATCGACAACCAGAGGGTTGCGATGTTTGGCCGTGGACTCAAAGAAACGCTTCGAAGCGCGTTTGAGGAACTGATGGATGGTAGAGATTTTAAGATCGATATGGAGGCTCTTGTTCCTCACGAACCAAGGGGAGCCGGTAGCTCTACGGAGGAATCGATTTTGGAGGGTTTGCATCCTATGGATGTGATGGGGTTTTGCATGAGCAAAGACTGAACACGCATAGGTCATGATTGGGCGAATGCAAGCTGTATAGATCCGCAATTTGCACTTTAGTGACAATTTGCTACTTGTATTTAGGACGGAATGGAGCCTACCGAGAGCGAAAGCGGCTCGCGAACGGGCCTGCTTTATGTGCTCTGCGAAAGAGAGATGATGGTCTAGAGCGACACCTAGATATTTGGCTCGCTTCTCCCAAGAGATCGGCTTGCCGAACATGGTGAGTGGTCGTGGGAGGGGATTTTTAAGAGTCGTACACGGTTTCGTAAAGAGAACCGCTTGACTTTTATCTAAAAATATTGTGTGTGATTTCTTCCGATATTGAATTCGTTATTTATCAGTAAATGTTGTGTTGGTTGATTCGTTTTTAATCGGTAAATTTTAAAATGATTAATCTATACTGGTTGTAAAAAAATTCCTCACCCATAAATTCGGGCACTAATCATTTCACAACTAAGTACTTCGGCTTGGAAAAATACATAAGTATATTTCAAAATGCATATTACCAATTATTTCTACATATTTTTGTGATAAAGTAGATAGTATTATGATTTATGTTTACCGCAAATAAACGAATTTTCTTTCTTTCTTTCTATTTCGATCTACTTCATAACTGTAGTGTTGAATAAAAGTTTAAAAACTAACCAATAATCCCGGCCGGCACTGCGCGACGGGAGCGTCAGTCATTTGCGTGCGTTCACTCATGGTGAAAGATGTTTTGCTACTAATGGCATATTGATTGCGGGCGCGGGCGGGAGGTGGATGTTTGTACATATGATGCTATAGTACTCATTTGTTAAATTGTACTTAGATGTGTATATGATTTTATTGAATAGAATAGAATACTCTTGATTGAATGTTTACCGATTTCAATTTACACAGGATTAAGAGACAGAATATAATGGGTAACGAAATAAAATAAACATTAAAATACCTACATGTATGTGAGAACTTTTGAAATTGAAGGTATGATAATACTATTTTTCAATTCCTTCAGGAACTGAGTAGAAATAATAATCACATTTATCATGCAAAAAATGATTGTACCTACACGGTAAAACTTAAGCTGTTGTGGCACTAAAAATCCTTAAAATGCAATAAATCTCTAATTTTGTTTTTATTTGATATAATGAAATGAAATGGCCGCAGTGTATGAAAGTCAATGATACTGTGGCAACCATAGCACTTTTCCGATAGTATAAAATGAGTGCTTTCCCATGGCCAAATCAATCTATTAAGAAGTCTAAAATCTGCTCTCGTTAGAAATTTATCTATACCCAAATATTGAATGATCATATTTTCAGATAAAATTTACTTGAATGTTAAAACGTTTTGAAATCTGCACTGCACTTTTACTGTGACCTGCAATAGGAAAAGGGTTTTAAATTTATGAGGAACCCTAATAGCCAGCTGATGTCATGGCGTATTGCATGGTCTTGAAATAACCTTAATACGACTTTATGTCTTTACAACGTCGTAAAGAGATAAGTGTGTGACAAAAGCAACATGTCCTACATTTTTAGAAATAAACATATGTTTATTAATAAAAATATAATAATTTAAACACAAAATTGCGAGGGGGCATGAAAATCTGAAATAAAAACACATAGGTATATTATCATATAACTTTAATACAGTTATTAGCGAGATATATAAAGATAAATTTAAATAACACTCACCTTTTATTTCCTTGTAATTATTTATTTTGCACTCAAATTTTGAAACAAAACCACAAACACGTGTCACTAACAAGAAAAATGAATAAGTCTTACAGGTGTTGTTCCTTGACTCAAATAAAACGTTTTAGTCATTCAAAAACACCTGTATAACGACAATACAACAAACGAGTCGTTGTAAAGTTATGATGCTACTTCTGCGCGACGAACGTGGTAATTCCTTAACGTTCATACGACTTTTGAATGACGTTAACGAAGTCAGCTTGTGACTTTTGTATGTCCATTATACGACAATGTTGGTTGTATAACTGGGGCCATTTTCACGTTTAGTAAACGTTATTATAACGTTAGTGCGATTTAGGTATTACGATCAATGCAGTTAAGATAACGTTTACTAAACTTTTGAACGGCGTTAAATGGTTAGTTGGGTAAGCTGTTGTGCCAGACTTTGTCAAACGCTTTTGCGATATCGAAGAATACGGCGCCTGTCTTATAACCGCGTTGGAAACCAGCGCTAATATGTTCTACTATCCGGTGGGCCTGATGCACGCTAGAGTGCTCAGTTTGAAAGCCGAACTGTTCATTGGGGATGATGCCCTTGGTCTCGGCGTAGTCTCTGAGTTGCTTATAAATAAGTTTCTCATAGATTTTTCCGAGAACCTTGAGCAGACTAATGGGACGGTAACTGGAGGGCTCTGTTTTGCCGCTTGCCGGGCTTAGGGATACCGATAACGGTGGCCCCTTTCCACGACTGGGGAAAGATGTTATTGCTCATGGCACCATTGAAGATGGTGCACAAGAGCCGAGCATTATCAGGTGGGCAGGGAAAAGTTAAATCACCCTATTGGTGAGTCCATCTGATCCGGGGTCTTTGCGGGCTTTAAGACCTTTGATGATATCGTGCACTTCGTCTGGAGTGACGGGAGGCAGAGGATTATCAGGGTCATCAACAGGAGGGAGGGAGGTTCTACGTTCGACTTCAGCGTCAACCTCATCGAGGAGAGCTTTGTCTACTGGCAGAGTGCTGGGCGAGCATTGCGCCTCGAAGCTGTCGGCGAGGCATTCAGCCTTGTCGACATCCTCGAAGGCTATGGTCTTGTCGGGGCGGGTCAGGGGGGGCATGGCTGTGGTCTGCTCGGACTTGAGTTTCCTCTGAAGTTCCCAGATGAGAGGGCTCTAGGTCGCTGAGCATCTTATCCCACCCCGCGTCACGCAGCTCCGACATACGTGTCTTTACAGATCTCTGTAAATAGCGCATTTGGGCCTTGTTGGCGGGACAGGGGAAGTTGTCATAGGCACGCATGGCCGCGTTCTTCTCAGTCAGTAGACCACGCACATCGGGAGGCAAGCTCCAGCGAGGGTCAACCGTCACTGGGACTTCCCTTGAACATTCGTTCAGGACCGATTGTACGTGATCAGTGAGTGAGTCGATCGCGGCCGTCGTGTCAGCGATAGAGTCGAACTGATCGGGGATTGAGTCTAGCTGGGGGGACGTGTTAGATTTCAGCTTAGTGTTTACTTTCTTCCAGTGCGTCACCCTTTTAGTGATAGGGGCTTGATTAGGTTCGGGGAGACCTATGCGGGGGTCTAATCTAATGACTACCGGGCGGTGGTCCGAGTCCAACTCGTTCACCGTTTCTATTGAATTTAACCTAAGGTTGACGTTCTTAAGGAGCGCCACGTCTAGGACGTCGGGGGACATAGGAGGAACTTATATTTGAGTAATGAGTGGGAGTCATCGGAGCGATGATATCAAAGACTAGAGAGTTAGAGAGGTCGAACAAGTGTCGCCCTCTGGGGTTCACTATCGAGCTATTCCAAGCGGGATGTTTTGCATTGAGATCGCTATTATAACGGAATTGCTCATGCCTAGTATGATAGCTATATCGTTAGAGATTAGCTGGGGGTTCTCCGTAGAGTTACCCGGGGAGAGATAGACCGATACGAGAGTGATCGGTTGATGACCTGACATGCCTAAGTGGCAAGCTGAGATTTCTAATCGCGAGAGGGGAGGAGGGTCGATTGGGATGCAGTGAAGCTGCTTTTTATAGTAAATCATGGTTCCACCCTTGTGACATCGCGTCCTGTCATTGCGAACTATGCGGTAGTTGGCAATTGACGGGTTACGGAGGGAGGGTTTTAAGAAGGTCTCTTGGACTAAGAGGACGCCTATATTATGATCGCGGAGGAACGGCGCAACCTCCTCGCGTTGTTTCCTAATGCCGTTTGCATTAAAATATGCCTAAGTTAGGGATCGGGGTTGAGCCTAGCTAATACCGTATTATCCATGAATGGTTTTAGGGGTTTTGGCGAGGGAGTCCAGGGCTTGCGTAATGTCCGGGTACGCATTAAAAATGGCTTGGATCTGCGGGAGATCGCCTTGAGCGGAAAGAATTAGGTTTGCCATCGACTTAGCGCGTGGGGAGACAAAGGACATATAAATCGATGTGATTATATTAAAAGAGTCAAAGCTAGGCTGCGTGGCCGCTCCCCGGGGGTGGAGGGGCGGGTTTCGCGAGGGGCATGAGAGGTACGAGGGGCGCGAGGGGCGCGGGTAACGCGGCGGCGGCGCGGATACGGGGGTCCGTAGACGGGGGAGCGCGGCGGGGGGAGGGGGAGGGGAAGGGAATTGAGCGAATTGAGAGGGCACCAAGGCAGGGAAAGTCTGCTGGTGGTGGAGATAATTCCACGGACTAGGCCTCTGAGGGCTTAGTCGCTGGGGCATATGGGACGACGGGATCCTATAAGAGGAGGGAGCTTCCCGTTGCTGACGGGCGTCGAAACGCTTGGCCAGCTTGGGAGAAGAAGCCTTAGAGGCTTTTGTGCAACCGCGATAGTTGGCTGGGTGGCCTTCCTTGCCGCATAAAACGCAGCTAGGATGTTCGGTACATAAGGTACGGTCTTTGGGACGGGAGCAGTCGGAAGTGCTATGCTCGCCCAGGCACTTTACGCACCTGGGTGTAGCATGGCAATTCCTCTGGGAATGGCCGTAAAGCTGGCATCGGTGGCATTGTCCGACAATGCCACTCTTTAGGGGTTTCTCAATTTTGAACCCTGTGAGATTGCACAGGGAGCGAATTTAGTAGATCGGGTGGTGGCCCTCGACGGGCGGGCAAATGACCAGGATCATATCGTATAGCTCGCCGCCTCTAGAGCAGTGCATACGATGAACCTCATCGACGGGGACATTTTGCGACTGAAGGTCGGCAAGAATTTCGGACGGGAGGATTTCGCGAGGGATACGTTTTATCACGACGCGGTGCTATTTTTCCTCTGGGAGGGAGTAGGTGTGGTATGACACACCTTTCGCTCTCAGAAGTCGGGTTAGGTCCCTATAGTCGCGGGACGTAGGGACGGAGACTTTAATACCCTGTTGGGTGTTTGCGGGCACTGGTGAAACCAATCTTTTGATCGGCACACCATTTAGATATGTCCGTCCACTTCCCTTTGTCCTGAATGAACATGGGAGGTGGAAGGGGGATCTTTTTAGCGAGGGGCGCGGGGAATCCTTCGCGGTGGATGACGTGGTCGGAGGGGCAGGGAGCGCGGGGGTAGCCTTCACGGAGGATGACGTGGCCGGAGGGGTGGGGGGCGCGGGGGGATCCTTCGCGGATAACGACACGGTCGGAAGGGTGGTGGAGGGGGAAGCTACGGTAGCGCAAGTCGCTGGGGTAGCGCATGAATTTACAGGGGTGGATTTTAGGGTGACTACGGACGAAGAGGAGTCAGAGTCCTCCACTGTGGCGACGTTACTGGCCTGGGTGGAACTCAGCCTCCTATTCTTCCTCTTTTTCCCTTTTCTTTGGACGGCTATGTAGCCGTCGTCGGAGAGGGAGGAAGAGGTAGAGGAGGCAGCGGACTTTTCCTCGTCTTCCTCCGAACCATAGGGGTACGGGGTAGTGGGACGCTTTGAAGAAGCGGGGGTGGTGATGGGAGCGTCAGTGTCCATTGACACCGACGGGGTGGGGGGTCTAGGTGGCTCTAAGGTCGGGGGGGTGTCTAATGCGTCACTAAAGTTAGCGACGCTGGTGTCAGAAGGACCTAGGAGATCAGTTTGGAGTGCGGCGAACCGAACTCCATACTTTTCTTTGAGTGCGGGCTCCTTTGCAAGGACGCCCTGAAAGAATTTAATAAAGAGCTGAAGGCATCTTTCGTAATGAAGGCATCTGTCGTAATCTTTCATAGTGAAAACGGGGGAGGGATTTTAAGAGAGGGAGGGAGGGAGGGACTATATCTCCTATCGTTTCCTAAACCTATCTCCCCGGTGGGTATGCCGGGGATGTGTAACAATCCCTCCCTGTCGGGTGAAGACAGGGAGGATGAGTGCCTATCGGTGAACCCTAAGCTTGCTTTTGCCCGTTGCCTATCTTAATGTGCAACGGGGTCCTATCCAGTCTAGTGCGCCGGGTGTAGACACACCCGATCGACACAGGGTGTGTAGCTGTGGAGGCAATACTGTCACCACGTGTTGGCTAGGAGATCCCCTAAGGCCAAACACTGGGACCCGGCCAATTAACTGCCTCACCCTGAGGGGGATCGGCAGGTGTGTTGGGTCAACACCCCACTCGGTTTCGTTGGCACCGTATGGTATCCACCCAGTGACGAAACTGTAGTTTTACCCAGAAGGGGCCTAGTGAAGCTACACACAGAATATTCTGTTTGAGAAATAGGATAGCCTTGAAAAAGGCAGTTTTTCGATCTTAGCCCAATCGATTGATGATCGGAGATCGGATGTAGTCGGGCCACTACGAGAATCGTTACGTAAACGCAACGGAATAGTGACTCAAGAACACTGAGTCATGAACGGGAGAGCGCAAGCACACATCCGTCCGTGACCAGTGCCGAGCGTCGAGTCCTCGGGAATTATGTTAGAAACTATTCTAAGATATTTAAACGAGTCTGCGCCCAAGCTAAATCAAAATTAATAAGTAACAAAATTAGTATTTTTAACAATAAAATAAAAGCTGTGTGGCAGGTAATTAATAAAGAAACTGGAAACTTAAAACAGCGAGGTCAGAATGAATTGTCTTAAAAAATTGAGAATGAAACCATTTCAGATAAGTTTAAAGTTGCCGAGACGCTAGAAAAGTTCTTTACCAACATCCTAATAGAGATTACGAAATCTCTCACCTATAGTAGCTGAATCCCTTTTAAAAGAAAATTTCGGTAAGTACATTCCAAGTTTTGAATTCAAGCCCATTTCTATTTCTAATGTCACAATTAAAAAAGCATTTCAAAGTCATAACATAAAAAACACAGAAGACTTATGGTGGATTTCCGTTAAGGTTCTTGGGGATTGACACAATTGCCCCTATCCTAACAAGCATATTTAATCAATGTTTAGATAGCAGTACCTACGTTTCCAGATTTAATGAAACATAGCAAATTAGTACCAATTTTTAAATCGGGTAGTAAGAGTGATCCCTCAAATTATAGACCTATATCTGTGCTACCAGCATTGAGTAAAATATATGAAAAAATAATGCTAGACCAGATGTTGTCACATTTTAATTCAAATGGAATTTTACATAGTCACCAGTTTGGTTTCACGAAAGGTAGGTCGACGACTGACGCAGGAGTAAAACTCATCAGTCACATTTTGGAATCCTGGGAGAATTCCCAGGATGCAATTGGCATTTTCTGTGACCTCTCAAAAGTGTTTGACTGCGTTGACCACAAAACACTAATCTGTAAATTACACCACTACGGAATTCGTCGACAAGCTGCTGACCTTGTTTTTTCCTATCTATCAACAGGCAGCAAAAAGTAAACGTTAACGGGGTGACGTCCTCGGGGTATATCATTATCAGATATAATTCTATTCGCTGATGATACTTCTCTTATTTTTAAAATAGATAGAAAAGATACGGATGTCTTACATGTCAACGATAATTCAAATTCAAATTCTTTATTGCGAACTAAGTGTACAACATTTTGAAGATGTTAACAATAGGTAGGTTCTTAGAACTTAGTTGCTTGTTAAGGCATTGCAATTAAATGGTTATAAAGACTCAATAAAAAAATGAAATAAAACATAAACATACTCAATATTCCAGTTATACCTACATTTTACATTATATTATGTTAATTACATTTTATATTATATCATACTATTCTTATAATTTATTTCACATTATAATTAAGTATCACAATCATTTAAACATTAAATAAATAAATAATCTTTTACTTAATGCGAATAAATAATCAGCTAATAAATAATCTTTTACTTAATGCGAACAAAACTAAACGTCTTAAGTTCTCATTACCAAATGTACCTCAAGTAGGTCTCAATTTAAAACTTGATGGCAAGAATCTAGATGCTATTACGGAAACTGTGTTTCTAGGAATTACCCTAAATTCGAGATTGCAATGGGGCGCCCACATTAGAGCTCTTTCAGGTATAAGTTCAGCTGCATATGCAGTAAGAAAAATAAGGCAGTTAATTGATGTAGCCACAGCTAGGTTAGTGTACTTTGCTTATTTCCACAGTATTATGTCTTATGGCGTTTTGCTGTGGGGATCGGCAGCTGACGTAGATTCAATTTTCATTTCACAGAAGAGGGCAATTAGCGCGATCTACAAAATGAGTCCTCGTGAGTCCCTTAGAAATAAATTCAAAGAAATTGATATACTGACTCAGCCTTCTTTTTATATCTTAGAAAGTATTTTGTATGTTCGCAAAAAACTAAGACTTTTCAAAATAAGAAGCGATTTCCATAATATAAATACACGTAGTAAACATGAAATTGTGATACCCAAAGAACATGGCCAGTTTTTGTATGGACGTCGGCATAGTTATCGAATTGAATGTACATCAATGATTTTTTGTGTTTTATATTTGTGAATATTGACACATTAAATTGGTATAAATAAAAAACTGATAGAGCTTGTCATTACAACAGACTAGACGTAAACAGTTTAATAAAACCTTTTAATCAGATCGCTGGCAATAAGTGTATAGATTATAATTTCGCTATTAAAAAACTTATGGTGCTTTAAAATAGCGAACAGTTGTGAATTATTACGGTTAACTGATATGGTTTTAGTATTATTAAGCTCAACACACACACAAGGCGGGTGCGTGTGGGCGCGGGACGGCAGTACGGCGGGCTTGTACATTGTAATTCTTTATATTCAGTATGGCGGGCTAGTATATATTGTAATTCCTTGTATTATAATTTATGTATGTTAGCGCGGAGCGGGACGGTTGCGGAGCGGGTCGGGCGTGGAGCGGGTTGGGAGCGGGAGCCGCACACGTATTTCGTGTGCTGACATGTATATTATAATACTTACAAGGAATTACAATATATAAAAGCCCGCCGTACTGCCGTCCCGACCAGCGCCCGACACGCACCCGCCTTGTGCGTGTTGAGCTTTAGGCATTTTAAAAAAGTAATGGCCACCTGAATAAAGGATTTTTAACTGTCTCAAAAAATGTCACAATAATTACAAAGTATATTTGAAATTCCTAATGTTTTTCTTAAATTACAGTTTACCCTTATTTTTTTAATAGTTTAATTATTTTATTTTTTTAATAGTTTAATAAACAAGGGAAACACAAAATGAAACAAAAAAGTAAAAACATTTATTTATTTACTATAGAAAATAAAGAGAAACATTTTATTAGATTAAATGCCTACCTAGATAACTCAATAATATACATTAGGTATAGCAATGCAGCGCTAGTGTTAAAGAAACCGAGGTCAACCAAAAGCATTTTTATTTCACAAATGCACTAACCTGGATTAAGTGTAATATATAAGTATTGTAGTGCTGCAGTAATTACATAAATAACTGCTTTAAATATAACCAGACATGTAAAACAAATACAAGCGTTGATGCATATACATATTATTTTACAATTGTAATTGTGGTTTTTAACAAAGATTAGCCTTTTGTTAGATTATTTTAATATTCTTGAATTGTTAATAATATGTTGACTAAAAATCCTGCTGGAGCTTGAATATTGTTTTGGTGTCTTACCCAACCAAGGTACCAGATTATTGTCATAACGTGACAACAACAACCAGCGGTTCTGTTCCCTACAAAGCAATTACAATAGTACCCTAAAATAGCTTCCAAGACAGAATCACTATCATGTTCAGTGTCAAATAAAACATAGGAAAAGTAAATTATCTGGGAAACATGACGAGACTTAATACATCCTCTTAATAAACATTTCTTGGGAGTGTTCCAGTTCCGGACACACTTCAACAACATAGATACCATTATCCCTAACATGTTCACCGAAGTGGCTGGTGGATTGATGTCCGAAGCCAATTCCGTTTCTCGTGTTGAGTCATGCACTACTTGTCTATTTGTTTGCATCCAACACACATGACAAACGTAGTTGTTTCTTGAGGGCTGAAAATAAACCAGTTAGATTAAACACAGATATTACAGCTTATGTTAATATTATTTTTAGCAACAAGGGTACCTTTTGTGTACTGTATCTGTTTTTGTTTTCAAGTATAATGTTATTGTGTTTACTATGTTACAACATGCCTATTTTAGGCAAGTATTTAACCATGGAAAATATCTAAAACACAGATATTACAATCATACACACAATATGAAAACTCATTTTTTATAGATTAATTAATACAACTATCTAGTTATTTATAATAATAAAAAACAAAATGCTTACCACATAATTAGTATTTTGTAATAATAGGACAGCCAGCAATGGACAGTCCATACTGACATTATGATGTCTTATTTATCTCACAACCTAGGCAAACCATGTTATGCCCCAATAGTCGCTCGTGTTCACCAGCTTCGGTACTTAATAATAAGAAGCATGGATGTCAAATAAATGTATCCAGAGGCAACTGAAAATAAGATACACTAAGTTAATATCGCAAACCATAAAATATACCAGAAGTAGGTATATAAAAATAAATACGATTAAGTTTTTTCTACTCCAACTTCATACCTGAGTTTGAGCATTGGTTATCCAACGCGAAAGTCTTGTTTGATGGTGTGCAGAAAGCGAGGATATGAGATGCCTCTGCAACCTTTGCATGACTATTCCGCAGTGGATGCATCTCATATTGATTCACAAAACAAATCCGAAACGCAATGCAAATCAAAGTCCAGTGTTAATAGCAAGGTAATCGAGTGGTAGAAGTCCTTAGAGATAATCGGGGGTCAAAAACATTAGAAAATAATCGCAAAAACACAGTACGGAACGAAGAATCTGCAGTAACAATAAAAATACATTGACAATTGACATAGACAATGACATATTGTCAAACAAGTAAACGCGTTTCGTTTCAGGATTTTTTTTGGGTGTAATATAAAAATACTATCTTACTCATCAACTTAATAAAAGATAATTTAATTCAAGCAAAAAATACCAATGAAGACTAGTTTCGTATGAATAAAATGCTCCTAATAAGAGCATTCTGTCGTCCATATTACATGTCCACAAGTAGTATTATGCATGGTGTGGAACGTCAATTTTTAACCGACTTCCAAAAAGGAGGAGGTTATATGTTCGACGCGTATGTTTGTTTTTTTTTTTTTTTTTTTTTTTTTTTTTTTATGTATTTCCACCGATATCTCCGTCATTTGTGGACCGATTTTGAAAATTATTTTTTTGTTTGAAAGGGTATGCTCCCAAATTGGTCCCATATAAATTTTATTAACTTTGCTTGGGTAGTTTTTGAGTTAGCTACAAAATACGTATTTTTTTCCCACTTAGTATGTAGATGATAAGTTCCTGACACTGGTAGTAGGTAGTGGTATTCGAATGTGTGTGGGGTAGGTACCACAACTAAAAAGTGAAAAATAAAAACTTTTTACAAAAAAAAACTACCGACTTCCAAAAAAAACACTACAAAGTGAAAAATAACTTTAATTTCGGAAGTCGGTGGCAAAAAACGAAAACACAAAACCCAAGACACCGACTTCCGAAATTAAAGTTATTTTTCACTTTGTAGTGTTTTTTTTGGAAGTCGGTAGTTTTTTTTGTAAAAAGTTTTTTATATTTGTCCTTCTCTATGGTCCATTATGGCTGACGTTGACAAATGGTACTTTGAATTCATCTTACATTACTTATTGCATTATAGCATGCCCGATTGAATTTAACTTTAAGCATATTAACCCCATAACAGTAATAAAAGCTTTTAAACAAATCAAGATCAAATTGACCGAAGATCTTTGGGGGATGTCCATTAAAGTCTGTACCTCCATAATTGAGACCATAGCGCCTTACTTAGCTTTAATATTTAATTTGTGTGTGGATCAAGGAGTCTTCCCGGATTTAATGAAATACAGTAAGGTAATAAATAATAACAATAATATAAGCCTTTATTCACACATTTTTTTTTTTTTTTTTTACAAAATTTTATCTTAACCTATCGACGACTCTGGTGAGTCGATGACACCGACAACTTGGTCTGTTTGCCCGACTTTGGCAAAGGCCTCCTCCATTTCTTTCCAGTCTGTTCTGTTTATCGCTTTCCTAGTCCATGTTTTCCCTGCTGTGGCCTTTATTTCGTCTTCCCACCTTCGGAACTGTCTCCCTCGTTTCCTTTTCCTATTTCTTGGATACCAAAATACAATGTTTTTGTTCCATTTCTCAATGCCTCTTATTATATGGCCTGTCCATTTCCACTTAAGTTTTCTTATTTTCATTGTTACGTCTTCTATTTTCGTACGTTTTCTTATAGTTTTGTTACTTATTCTATCCAATTTATTTATGTTCAGCATGCTCCTCTCCATTGCTGTCTGACAGGTTTCCAGTTTCTTGTTTTGCGCTTTAGTGAGTGCCCAGGTTTGGCAGCCATATGTAAGGACTGGTAGTACGCAGGTGTTGTACAGCTTTGATTTGACGGACATCTTAGTTTCTGTGTTCTTCATTACTTCCTTCAGCCGCCAGTAACATTTCCATGCATTCCCAATTCTAGTATCTATTTCCTTTGACATAATATCCGTGGTTGAAATTTGTTGGCCTAAATAAGTATACTCTTTCACATACTCAATCGGCTCGCCATTCATGATGATAGTGTCTTCGGATACGTTTGTCATGGCTTTTGTTTTGGAAGTGTTCATCGTTAGACCTACTATGCGACTTTCTCTTTCCAGATCTACGAGCATGTTTTGTAGATGCTCTTTTGCTGTGGCAAATATTATGATATCGTCGGCGAAGCGTAGGTGGGATAGTTTTTCTCCATTTATGTTTAATCCATACTGGTCCCATTTTAGTTTGCGAAAGATTTCTTCTAGAACAGCTGTAAATAATTTAGGGGATAGCGGATCTCCTTGACGTACGCCTCTGTTTATTTTTATTTCTTTTCCCTCTTTTTCCAACTTTATCCTAGCTGTACTATTCGCGTATACATTTTTTAAAATTCTAATGTACTTATGCTCGACTCCTTGGTTCTTCAGACAGTGCCAGATGTTGTCATGCTCTATTGAGTCGAATGCCTTGTTATAATCAATAAAACAGCAGTAGAATGGTACATTGAATTCTTTGTTCTTCTCAAAGATTTGTCTTACAGCATGTATATGATCCAACGTTGAGTACCCTGTCCTGAAACCGGCTTGCTCCCTGGGTTGATTTTCGTCCAGAGTTCTAGTTATTCGGCATAAGATTACTTTTGCAAAAACTTTATAAATGTTGGACATTAGACTAATGGGTCTATAGTTATTCATTTCATCCTTGTCACCCTTTTTGTGGAGCAAGATGATTGTCGATGCAGTCCATTGTGTTGGGATTTTTTCAGTGTATAGTATATCATTGAAAATGTATTTTAGTAATGGTGCAATGTAGTCTCTGCAGTCTAAAAGCAATTCGTTGTTGATCTCGTCGGGACCAGGAGCTTTATCTTTTTTCTGTGTCTCGATTGCCTTGTTTATTTCTTCTACCAGTATGGATGGTACACTGTCGTTGTTATTTAAATCAGTATTATCTGTTTGTCTCTTGCTCGAATATAGGTTTTCGTAGAACTTTGTAGCTATTGATAAAATGTCTGTTCTTTTAGTCTTTGTCTTACAGTGACGATCTTTCATGTTGGGTATCCAGTTTGTTTTGTCTGATAAGTATTTAAGAGCCTTTTTTATACCTCCAGTCCTGTTGATGTGTTTTTCGAAAGTCTCTAGTCTACGATGTTCTCTATCTTTTCTCATTTGTCTTTTTATTTCTTTACTTAACTTGCCTATTTGTTCCCTGATAGTTTTCGTTTTGTATAATGTATTAATTAATTTGGACCTTATCTCTAGGAGTTCGTTCGTTTTTTCTGATATGTGTCTTTTATCCTTTGGTTTGCCCTCAGTGCCGATTTCCGATCTTGCTGTTAGTATTTCGTGTAGTATGTTGTATTTCTGTTGAGTATTTAAGTGCTGAAGATATGATTCTGTCACTGAGTTTAGGTTTCTTTTGATGGTGACTATTCTTGCTTTGTTGTTTGATATTGTTGCTTTAACTTTGAAGGGCCGACTTAACTTTAGAGTAGAGGATGTGTTCAGACATGCTCTAAGCATTCTATGGTTACTATTAAAATTGAGGTTTGAGATGGTACCACAATCGTCAAATGATTTGGGCCTATTCGTTAGAAAGTAGTCTATTTCGTTTCTATACCGGCCATCTGGTGATACCCATGTCCATCGCCTAGAAACTCTTTTTTTAAATTGACTGTTCAGTATTTTCATATTATTTTCAAAAGCCATTTCCATAAGCTTTTGTCCGTTTCTTGTTCTTTTGCCGCTAATGTAAGGGCCCAATACGATATCTTCTCCATTCCTAGGTGTTCCGACTTGTGCATTGAAATCGCCCATTACAATGCAGTTCTTATGTGCGTGTTCTTTAATGGCGGTATTAAGTGAGGAGTAAAATGACTCAATTTCTAAAGTAGTAGATTGTTCGGTTGGTGAATATATTTGCACAATAGACCATATCTCATTATCTGGAGGGATTTTTACATTCAATATAGCAATTCTTTCTGATATACCAATTATTTCTACAATAAAGTTCTTGAGAAGAACAGTAAGGTAATACCACTTTTCAAATCCGGGGACAGTAAAGACACCAATAATTATAGACCCGTATCCGTGTTGCCGGTATTCAGCAAGGTGTTTGAAAAGGTAATGCTTAATCAAATGCTCAATCATTTTAACACAAATAAAATCCTTCACGATCAACAGTATGGTTTCACCAAAGGTCGTTGTGCGACCGACGCCGGTGTAACCCTATTAAGACACATTTTTAACGCGTGGGAAGAGGCTCAAGACGCCATAGAGATCTTTTGTGACCTCTCCAAAGCATTTGATTGTGTCGATCACGAAACCTTACTCTTGAAACTTGAGCATTACGGACTTGGAAAACTTGCACTCAATTTAGTAAAATCTTATTTAAATGATAGACAACAGCAAGTTCAAATAAACGGTATCAATTCACTAGGTTTAAAAGTAAAAATAGGTGTGCCACAAGGCTCGATATTGGGTCCATTCCTCTTCTTAGTGTATATAAATGATCTACTCCATTTATTAAAAAATCAACCACAAATGGTGTTATTTGCTGACGATACTTCTTTAATTTTTAAGGTAGATAGACGTGCTACAAATTTTAACGACGTAAATAACGCCCTACTGCAGGTCCAAAATTGGTTCACTGCTAATAATTTAGTATTAAATGGAAAAAAAACTAAGTGCATAAAATTTTCTTTACCAAATGTCAAAAGTAGTGATTGTGAGATAGTATTGAATCAAGAGAAACTAGAATTTGTCGACAAAACTGTTTTCCTAGGGATCACGCTCGACTCAAGGCTGCAATGGGGTCCTCATTTAACATCTCTTGCAGGACGGCTAAGTTCAGCAGCATATGCTGTCAGAAAAATCCGTCAATTTATTGATGTAGATACCGCGAGGCTAGTCTATTTTAGCTACTTTCATAGTATCATGTCTTACGGTATTTTACTGTGGGGACGGGCTGCAGACATCGAGTCTATTTTTATTCTGCAGAAAAGAGCGATCAGAGCCATATATTATCTCCGCAGGCGCGATTCTCTAAGGAAACTGTTTAAGGATATTAACATCATGACGGAACCTTGTCAAAATATCTATGAAAACATCATGTACGTAAGAAAGAATTTACATATTTTTAGCAAAAGAGGTGATAGACATAATTTTAGTACAAGAAATAGGGACCTATTAGTTCAACCAGGTTTCAGACTGGCTAAAGTAGATTCATCTTTCATGGGATACTGTTTAAAATGTTACAATAAAATTCCTCCCCACATACTTCAACTGAATGAGACGAAATTCAAATCTTGTATAAAACGCACACTATGCAGGCAGGCATATTATACGTTGGGGGATTACATCGCTGATAAAAATGCTTGGCTCAATGCTGGTCCTGCTCCACAACTAATTGATTAACATTTGCAAATACTGTTGGAGCTGCTGAAGATTGTAAGACTATCTTTGCATTGTATGAACTCAATCTCCATTGTATTATATAATTGCTTAGCACAGGTGTGAGTACTATGTACTAAAGAGTTACCATTTACCGGGTAATATGTCTTGCATTGACTTGAATGTGCCCTGGCGGCTGTGAGTATGTCATGCTCACTCAAATGTTTCACTGATGGTAGCGCGTGTGTTGGATCATTTACGTGTATGTTCGTGTATATGGAATGTACTTTTTTGTCCATATTCTTTAGAATAACTAAAACTAGTAAGTTATTTCTTATAAACTGTATCCGATTTTATAACAAGTTGCGAAAGTCTGTTACAGAACTAAGCGATGGAAATTTCAAAACCCACATCAAACGTGTCCTTATCAAAAAAGCATATTATAAGATTAAAGACTACGTTGAAGACAAGGAAGTTTGGCAATAATTTCTTATGCACATGCTTCCCTGGTACCTCATTAACGGCATAACAGTGTAAATGTCTATTATTATGACCTTTATTTAATTATTTACATATAAATTATATTTTTAAATATTAGAACAAAATTATATAAAAACATTTAAAAATATAAAAAATAGTAGCCCACCGGTATCGGGAACAGGGTCCAAGCTACCGGCGGTCAGGGCTCCAGAGAGAGGAACCTCCTGACAATGCGAGCCGTGTCCAGGAGTACCGCCTTCTGAATCAAGCCCTTGATCCAGCTGCCCAACGCGAGCCTCCTTAGGTGTTGGTCAAGGCTCTTGGCAATTAAGCCATTGGCTGATACGACTATCGGCACAATGATCGCTGAGTCCACATCCCACATGTCGACAATCTCGCGAGCCAAGTCAAGATACTTGATTTGTTTGTCTTTCTCGGCTTTCACGAGATTCCCGTCATGTGGGACTGTTATGTCAATAATCATTGTGCGCCGTTCTACTCGATCCACCACCACTATATCAGGTTTATTGGCAACAATAGTCCTGTCAGTGATGATGGATCGATCCCAGTACAATGTGATATTTCCATTTTCGAGAACTGGATCGGGCACATACCTGTAGTACGGCACTTCCGATTCCACAAGGCCGTATTTCAGAGCAAGTTGCTGATGGATAATCCTGGCTACAAGGTTATGTCTATGCAAGTACTCTTCGTTAGCTAGACGAGAACACCCGGAGATAATGTGTCGGATTGATTCTCCCGGCCGGTGGCATGCCCGACAGATGTCAACCGTGCCATCCTTCACAATAAATCTCCGGTAATTGTTCGTCATGATAACTTCATCCATAATTGCACAGATAAAACCTTCGGTCTCCCCGAAGAGGTCACCAAAACGTAGCCAGGTCACGGACGCTAGTAAATCTACATCGGGTCCATGTAGGGCCCGGAAAAAGCGTCCGTGAAGCTCCTTACTCTGCCATACCTCCTTGCGATCGTTAGTGTCAAGCACTACAGGCTTGCACCAGTTCTCTTTAGCCAAGGAGAGCGGGGTGAGACCCTTGTCCACCGCGACCACATCTCGATGCATCCTCACGTCGGCATCTAGGAAATATTCCCTAAGACTGCATATCTCGCGATTGTGGAGGGTCTTAGCGTTTAAAAAGCCTCGGCCTCCACACTTTCGCGGGATATACAGTCTCATTACCGATGACCGTGGGTGATGCATTCGATATGCAGTCAGCAGCGTACGGACCCTCCTATCCAGGGCGTCGAGTTCGGTCTGAGTCCATTTGAGTATGCCGAAAGAGTACATCAAAACCGGCATGACCCAACCGTTGAAGGCGCGCACCTTGTTTCCGCCTGATAGGAGACTATTAAATACTTTCTTCAGGCGGCCAAAGAAGCGCTCCTTCAACGATTGCTTCATGTCAGTAACATTGATGCCCAACGCTTCCGACATACCCAAATACTTATAGGTTTCGGATGCGGAGAGGGCTCTAAGGTTTATGGAATCCGAGAGTTGGGCTCCCACGGATTCCACAATCCCCCCTCGCTTTACATGCATGACCGCACATTTGTCCACACCAAATTCCATCCTGATGGCGCTACTGAAAGTTATTATTATTATTATTATTATTATTCTTTATTCATCAGACAACAATGATCCAGCGTGTTAGTAAACAATAATATAACTTATTACTAGTGTTAGTAGTTACATTACAATAGAGAAGAAGATGGAATAAAACTTGTATTGTGAAAAGGACACCCCCAAATTATTGTTTAGTGATTGTCCTTCTCACAAAACTTTTAATAATCGGAGAGTCGATACTCTCCGCCATAATTTTTAAAATGCTGTTGCCACTCGCCCGCAACCTTGACAACAGCGACGCAGTTTTCTTGCGAATGACGGCGTGGAAGCCGTCAGTTCGGTTTTGCACAAACATAGTAGACGCGCTGCACCATCGTGGCAGTCCCAACAGCATCCTAAAAATATTATTATATTGAACGCGTAGGTCATCCAGCGTTCTTTTGGTATAGTTGACCCAAAGACTCCCCGTGTAAAAGCATTGGCAATATGCCTTAAAAAGTGTTACTTTCACAAGTATGCTACACCGAGCGAATCTTCGGGCCAACATGTTACCTCGGACTGCTAATGCCCTACGCTCCCTTTCAATATCGACATTGTCCTTAAGGTCGTCAGTGAGAAAATGCCCTAGATATTTGACTTTTGTAACTCTTTTGACGTTCAAGCCATTTAGGGTAATGTCAGGTATAGTATCTGGGCATTCACCGCCAGCCTTAAAGACAATATATTCGCACTTTTTAATATTGTAAACAAGTCCGTGTGAGGCAGCATATGCCTGACAGACCCTTAGCATTTCATTCACGGCACCTGCTGTCGGCGCCAGTAGTGCCATGTCATCAGCGTAGCTGATACTATTTATTTTAACACCATGGACACTACATCCGACCCGCATATTGCTGAGGTCAACAATTAGGCCATCCATATATGTGCTAAACAGTCTAGGAGATGTCAGACCACCCTGTCTCACGCCGCACTCTAACCTATATGTTTCCGAGAGTGCATTGGACCATTTTACAACATTTTCTTGGTTCCCATACCAATACTGCAGGATCCTGAGGACCCCTGTCGGTACACCCCTATCCTCAAGCTCCCTCCAGAGTACATCATAATTTACCAGATCAAAGGCTCTGGAGAGATCCAGAAAACAGGCGTATACCGGCGTTTTACGATCAGTGTAATACTGGACCGTATGTTTGAGACTTACTATGGCGCTTTCCGTAGACAGTCCAGGTTGAAACCCGAACTGGGAGTCATGCACGGATAGACATTCCTTCAAGCTAGAATCAATCATACCGTCCAGCACTTTTGCCATTGTGGTTGCGAGAGATATAGGTCGATAGTTAGACTTATCTGATATGTCACCCGTCCTATTCTTAATTATGGGAACCACCAGTGTTTTCATTAGTTCTGCCGGCAAGTAAGAGTGACTCAGGCACATGGTATAAAATAACGACAAGACCCTTGGCAGATGAACCCCAGCAAACTTGAAATGCTCAATACTGAGCCCGTCATGTCCGGGAGATTTGCCTCTGCTCATATTTTTAATTATAGTCGCAACTTGTCTGGCCGAAAAGAACATTAACGACTTCACTCCCTGACCTTCAGGCCCAGCATTGATCATATCTACTGAGGGACCCAAAGGAGATTGCACTGCAAAATGTTCCTTAAACATATTTGCAACCTCCCCCGGATCACTCCTCCCGCCGACATTCACAGAGAGGCCAGGCCTAATGTCAAGCTTACTCGTGGACTTCCAAAACTTAGCGAAATTATTTGTTGCTCTTGCTTTTACTATAATATCCATCTTTATTTGCTCCTGGTTTTTTTGGCACCATTTTAACCGAGCCTTGAAGATATTACGGGCCACTCGCATTTGCTCAAAAACAACTCCAGAGGTTGGCCGATTGTGTAATACCCACATTTCAAATTTAAGCCTAGCCTCCCTGTGTGCATCTCTAACATGGTAATTCCACCCACACAATGTCTTGTGGTTCCCACTTCTAACTACAGTCCCTACCTTTTCATAAGTTTGCTCGGCGGCATCACATAATGCATATGATATTTTATTATATAATTCATCTAAAATAGCTTTGTGCTCGCTCAAATTACAAAGACCATGGCTACACTCTTGAAACTTAGAAGGGAAATCAATTTCACGCAGCTTACTGTTACATAGCTCACGGTATCTGTCAATTTGCGAGTTATTTCGTTCCCCCCAAATAACTTTATTGCAACGAGTAGGAACTGTGACCCGCTTAGGTCTTACTATAATTAAGTCGCACTCAATGCAAAGTGGTAGATGATCTGACGTATATACGTCCTCTTTTATAGTAACCCTGTTCACTGCAGCCCAGGCTGACAAAGACACCACACAGTGATCAAGCCACCTCCTACATCCATGTGCCTCACTCATAAAAGTATAGCTACTAGAATTTATTCCCAATTTTTCAATATCAGCACAAATAAACGATTGATCTGCGCAGAAACTAGTAAGTTCCCTAAAAAATAACTCGTTTGGATGCGCATTAAAATCACCCAGTATAAACAAACTCTCGACCCCACCGCTCGCAACCACTGCACTGATCTCACCTAACACTTCCGTAAACACAGGCAAGTTATCGGGCGAATTAGTCGGCATATACACACAAGCTACAATAATCGAGCGCCCGCCAATGCTAGCTTTGACGGCCGTCAAGCGACAGCTGTTACATTCCAATACCGTGACAGTATCAAAAACACCCTTCCTCCACAGAATGGCTACTCCCCCATAAGGCCTTCCAACCAGTAATCCGGCAGTTGTGTCAACGGCTGACTTACCCGTGTACTCAAATTCATCTGATATAGTACTTAGAATAGGAATATCATGGGGCAGAAGCCATGTTTCCTGGAGGCATACAATATCGCACATATTACATAACCTTTTAACACTTTCTATCGATCGTTTAACAGACTTACAGTTAAAAGTAATGATCTTACAATGCTTGTTATTATTTTGATTCATAAAGGTTTCATGAAGCTATAACTTGTTCCTGTTTATTTCGGTACATAAACCGCACAAAACGCCTAAACGTTATACCGTCTGGCCACAACCCGTCATTTAAAAACAATTCTAATTTATTCCTAGAAACAAATAACTTAAAGGCATTGTATTTTCTAGACGTCTTCATATTTATCATTTTTAACGATACAACTTCATTCGTTTTTTCCTTAACATAACTAATAATATCGTGCTCACTAGTTTCAACACTAACATTTGATATAAAAAGAGGTATTTTTACATCGGCCGCTTTAAACTTCCCGTCTGGGGACGTAACTGCGCGACCTCTTTGACCAATCAATTTATATTGTTTTGACGCTTTACGTTGCACTATCGTCCACTCCGTATTTTTCTCCCTTCCCCTTTGCTCACTACTTAACTCGGACTCCGGCGTAGTCATACCCTTCGCAATCAATTGCGGACATGTTGGCACGTTCGAGTTAAACGTAACACAATGTTTCGCTGCTGTGGTTACTGGCGAACTGTCGACGTTGGGTGGGGATTCATTTAACGCGGCCCGTACGTTGCCTTGCACGTTCGAAACCGCGGTGATCGCCTCGTCCTCCACGCGCCTGTCATGTTGCCTTTCGCTCATTACCATATATCCGCGTTGTCCTTGAGCCGGCGCACCATCGTTCTCGCTCGCACTGTTCGAAACCCGCACCGCCGCCTGCGCCTCCACGTGTCCGCGTGTATCCTTCGCTTCCTTTAGTTTCTGCGAGAAAGAGATAGGACGTTCCTCGCCAGTTCTTGTTATCGGGGAATGACTTGCCGGTTTTGCGCGGTCATTCACCTCATCAGCTGTTTGTGTCACACATATTGGCACATAATTAAGACCCAAGGGTCCACTATCAGAGGGGCTATTTTGTAAACATGCTCCTCGTCTTTTATTCACGTAGTTGCTTGACGACCAATTATCTCGCATAGATGCGTGCTTCATGTTCTCAATTTCCTGGTTAAGCATGTCAAACCTTTCTGTAGTCACAAATTTCTCCTCCAGAGCACTGAGTTTATTTTGTAGTCTCAGTATATCTTTCAGCAGCCTTGTCACGTCCACATGATCAAAGGTTACTGGGGGAAGTTTATGCAGTTCCTTTGCCACGAATGTTGGAATCAACTCTTCGTCCGTGCTAGTCATAAGTCTTATGATGTCATCAAGATCTCGTGACATCTTCTTTTTCCCGTCTTTTCTTCTGAGTGGCATCTTCTTTGCATTTGGAAGCGATTCGAATAGCAACGATTTGGCCTTCACGATGTCGTCAGCCGTAAAAGACGTAGTACAAAGCTGATGTATGCTTTGTTCGTCCATAAAGCCCAGTACATTTCGTAAAAATGCTAAAAGTTCGCTAATGACGATATTGCAATTAACACACTTCACCGTATTAGAGGTCATTGTCCTCCGCGTGAGCCACCGACCGGTTAAAGCAGTAACGCGTCTGACCGTTGTCGTTCGCGCATGCAGACTGATGATTAACTGCTCCCAAATTACAATGATTATTTTATTTTTCTTTTTTTACATACTTCATTGACATAATCTTTTCAGTATTTGACATTATATACCTAAAATTTTATATATATTTTTTAATCAAATTATGATTTGTTACAGCTGTAGTGGCAATCGTCATTTGGTTTAAATAGGTCCTTATTTTTATTATTTTCCTTATCTTTTATATATAGATCAATCAATCAATCAATCTTTATTTGTGAACACAGGTATTACAATAAAGGTCTTATGTATACATTTTAGTCGAGCTCTATGTCCTACCAATGAAATTGGTGTACAAATATATTAAGTTTTTAGAAATAATTCTGAATTTATACAATACAAAGTCACGTTCGAGTAAATAATGTCAATTAAATGTGTTAATAAATAATTAGTTAATCAATTATAATTAAACATTGTTAATTATATTAAGTTTTTAGAAATAATTCTGAATTTATACAATACAAAGTCACGTTCGAGTAAATAATGTCAATTAAATGTGTTTATAAATAATTAGTTAATCATTTAAAATTAACCATTGTTAATTATATTAAAGGGCTAGTAATGCCATATTTCATCATAATTGTAAATAATGTCAATTAAATGTATTATTAATCAGATTAGTTTTGACGGGACTTGGCCATCATCAGCGATAGTAATTGGATCCATGATCATAATTCTTAAGTTGCACTGTCTATGTAGGCGTGGATTGTCGGGCGAAGAAAATAGAAGCACTAGTTGAAGTACAATCACTTTATTCTAACCTTAATTTCTTTCTAAAATAATCACCACTAAATAACCGTACAAAGTAGGTAACACAATTCAGACACTCCACCGAGCGCGTAGCACGTCTGTGCGATTCCGACCGAGTCTCAAATCATACTGCCAGTAAATCGTCGCTTCCCTGCGCACTAACGCTCGGTGTTGTATCAGAGTATCATGTCATCGGATGTAACGTAGCAGACACAGATAATTCATTTACACGACACTCTAAGCTAACAGGGATATCTATGAAATCCAACTAACACTAATTTCAATCAAAGCGCCATCACGGCCAGACTGACATTCGCACATCCTCGTGCGTCTCCATCCTCTTAAGTCGCCGCTTGCCCATTATTCTGTAAAGAGAATAAAACTGGTAGACACATTACTTTGTACGCTCGTCCGTCACTGATATACATTACAACGTTTTATAACCCACAAGCTCAACCTCTAAGAGCTGACTCGGACAACTGATATAGACGTCACTTCGACCAGTTTTAAAAAAATGGAACCCGTCACCAGAAAAATCCAAAAATTTGCTGAGGCCCATGAACACCGACTCCACCGGCATGTGAACATCGAGGCAATTCAGCTGTTAGACCAAACAAATATAGTGCGAAGAATAAAACGAACAAAACCTTTTGGGTTAGTGTAGTGTAAAAAATGTAGAAATAATAGTGCCAATGACACACATACATGAACAAAGTGTTTATATTAAAATATCAGACTCTAAGAAAGTGGAACGAACTTGTGTAAAGTACAATCAACACTATACTAATTTTTAAAATAATCATTACGTAAAAAATTCAGTTAGATTAAAATTAAAATAAATTCAAAATATTTTATTTCACATAAACCTACATGGGCACTTATGAAACGTCAGAAGCTAGGTGCACGGTTCCAATTGGTCGTTTCCTATGGAGAAGAGCCGCAAGAAACTCCACGGTTCATCATCATCGGCCTATAAATGTTCCCACTGCTGGGACACAGGCCTCCTCTCTGTGAGAGGGGTAACTCCACGGTTACTCTTTTAAAAATAATTGGCTTTTACAATACTTTCAAATAACAGTGTTACTAGGTATGGGAGGACAGTGTAGGTCTTTCAATAAGTACTAATTACTTAACAAAATAGAAAATGGTCTACAGGTCTACAATTCACTAAACCTACAGCGTTCTCACATTCACAAAATAGAAAAAAATCTATACAAAAAATAAATAAAAGTAAAAACCTATTTTAATAAGACGCAATTATATGATTGCTATTACAGTTGTAATCAATCTGAATAATTATCATGTCCATAAAAGTCACAAATAAAGAGTTGAAATGAAATCGTAGCTATATAATGTCAAATAATAGAATAAATATGTCAAGGACGAAAGTAAAAAATAAAAATTAAAGATTAAAATAAACATGGTAATTTGGGAGCAGTTCAAAGTCAAAGTCAAATAATTTATTTCAATTAGGCACAAAAAGGCACTTTTGAACGTCAAAAACAAAAAATAGAATTGATTCTAGTTAATAGACTCTTACTTATTTATGCCGTTAATGAGGTACCAGGGAAGCCACATGTGCAGAAGGAGTTATTGCCAAACTTCCTTGTCTTCAACGTAGTCTTTAATTTTATAATATGATTTCTTGATAAGGACACGTTTGATATGGGTTTTGAACTTCCCATCGCTAAGTTCTGTCACCGACTTTGGCAACTTGTTATAAAAGCGGACACTGTTTATAAGAAATGACTTGCTTGTTTTAGTTAATCTACATTTGGGTATCACAATTTCATGTCGACTACGTGTATTTATATTATGGAAATCGCTTCTTATTTTGAAAAGTCCTAAGTTTTTGCGAACATACATAATACTTTCTAAGATATAAAGAGAAGGCAAAGTCAGTATATCAATTTCTTTAAATTTGTCTCTAAGGGACTCGCGAGGACCCATTTTATAGATCGCGCGGATTGCCCTCTTTTGTAAAATGAAAATCGAATCTACGTCAGCTGCCGATCCCCACAGCAGGACGCCATAAGACATAATACTGTGGAAATAAGCAAAGTATACTAACCTAGCTGTGGCTATATCAGTCAACTGCCTTATTTTTGATACTGCATATGCAGCTGAACTTAATCTACCTGAAAGAGTTCTAATGTGGGCGCCCCATTGTAATTTTGAATCTAAAGTAATTCCTAAGAATATAGTTTCCGTTATTGCATCTAGTTTTTTGCCATCAAGTTTTAGATTTAGACCTACTTGAGGTACATTTGGTAATGAGAACCTAATACATTTAGTTTTGTTTGCATTAAGTAAAAGATTATTAGCTGCGAACCATTTTGAAAGTACAGCCAGACTATCGTTGACATGTAATACATCTGTATCTTTCCTGTCTATTTTAAAAATAAGAGAAGTGTCGTCAGCAAATAGAATTATATCCGATAAGTTAGTCATCATGTAAGGAAGATCATTTATATAAACTAGAAATAAGAAAGGGCCGAGAATTGAACCTTGAGGCACGCCCATTTTAACTAGAGACCCCGAAGACGTCGCCCCATTAACATTTACTTTTTGCAGCCTGTTTGATAGATAGGAAAGAACAAGATCAGCAGCTTGTCCACGAATTCCGTAGAGGTGTAATTTACAGATCAGTGTATTGTGGTCAACGCAGTCAAACGCTTTTGAGAGGTCACAGAAAATGCCAATTGCATCCTGGGACTTCTCTCAGGATTCCAAAATTTGACTGATGAGTTTTACTCCTGCGTCAGTCGTCGACCTACCTTTCGTGAAACCAAACTGGTGACTATGTAAAATCCCATTAGAATTAAAATGTGACAACATCTGGTCTAGCATGATTTTTTCATATATTTTACTCAATGCTGGTAGCACAGATATTGGTCTATAATTAGAGGGATCACTCTTACTACCCGATTTGAAAATTGGTACAACTTTACTATGTTTCATTAAATCAGGAAACGTACCGCTATCTAAATATTGATTAAATATGCCTGTTAGGACAGGGGCAATTGTGTCAATGATATCTTCAAGAACCTTAACGGAAATCCCCCATAAGTCTTCAGTGTTTTTTATCTTAAGACTTTTAAATGCTTTTTTTAATTGTGACAATAGAAATGGGCTTGAATTCGAAACTTGGAATGTTTTTACTGAAGTGTTCTTTTAAAAGAGATTCAGCTAGTATAGATGATGAAGGGAGAGATTTTGTAACCTCTATTGGGATGTTGGAAAATAAATTTTCTAGTGTCTCAGCAACTTCAAACTTATCTGAAATGGTTTCATTATCAATTTTTAAAGACAATTCATTCTGATCTCGCTGTTTTGTGTTTCCAGTTTCTTTGTAAATTACCTGCCACACATTTTTTATTTTATTTTTAGAAATATTAATTTTGTTACTTATTAATTTAGATTTAGCTTGGGCGCAGACTCTTTTAAATATCTTAGAATATTTTCTTACATAATTATGAATTACTTGATCAGAAGTCAATGATTTTTCGTTATTAAAATTGCTTATTAGTCTTATAGGCTAGATTGTAATTAATTATTAAGAACCCGCACCCTAATTGCGTAATACAACACAATCACAATTTGTTTCGATTTGAAACAGATTTCTAATCCATTGCTTCATAAGTTGGAAAAAAATCTGTTCAACAACGTAAATAACGCAACGAATGTTGTTGAAATGTCAAAATGAAACAAATTTCTCGAAATTGTTACGAAAATGAGTTACGCAATTAGGGTACAGGTTCTTTTTAATAAAGGATAAAAAAAAACTTCGACCAATTATCTCTCCAGATAACATGGACCGGACAACCCATCAGCGTCCCACCCCACAAGCTCAGCCACTACGAGCTGACCCGGACAACTGAAATAGACGTCCCTTCGACCAGTTATCTCTCCAGATAACATGGACCGGACAACCCATCAGCGTCCCACCCCACAAGCTCAGCCACTACGAGCTGACCCGGACAACTGAAATAGACGTCCCTTCGACCAGTTATCTCTCCAGATAACATGGACCGGACAACCCATCAGCGTCCCACCCCACAAGCTCAGCCACTACGAGCTGACCCGGACAACTGAAATAGACGTCCCTTCGACCAGTTATCTCTCCAGATAACATGGACCGGACAACCTATCAGCGCCACACATATTGCAATTGATCTCATAGTCTTTCAGACTAGACGATCAGTGCAATAAATTATAGAGAGCATTGGCCTGCCTAAGCCAGTTCCTTAGATCAAGCGTCTCTCTGATCACTCACTAGTGCCACACATCTCAATTGATCTCATAGCCTCTCAGACTAAACGATCAGTGCAATATGATCCGGAACATCGCCCTGCATAAGCCAGTGCCTTAGATCACCCAATAAACGTCCATTGCGCAACTACCCATACCATAGGACGTCGACCCGCATGAGCCAGTCCCTCACATTAATCTGACACAGTTAAGTTAATCTCACAGATTAGTAGCAATGTTACCTTTAATTACGTTTCGAAAGGCTTCCAGGCCTGGCGGTTAACGTACGTAAACTACAAATCCACAAGTTATCACCGTAATCATCAGATGATACCCACTCCATTCCCCGACTGTAGACCGCCGTCTCAGCCTCCTTGTTATTAGTTAAGGTGGTAGCTATATCTACCAAGCCTTCATGTCCCCCGGGCACTACACGCAAACCCTCATGACTATGTTTGTATGCTCTATTAGACCCATCCAAGCTCAACGACTCGTATCTGCCGTTATGCAAAAATTAAGCTACAACAAAGGGACCTCTGGACCCCCTACGAAGCCCAGTCCGACCCCCCTCCGCCACATTTAATGAAGACAAAATTGCCCCTGATTATAGGTCTCACAGTTGCCTCACCGCAACCGATGCTATATTCTCAGATGATATCTCACGAATTTGACCCAAATCTAACTGAAACCCAGACTCAGAATCGGAGCTATGCGTGCCAGACCTAAACTGCGCCCGAATGCCAAACATAAGGTTTGTTGGTGAGTAGACAGTTACCCTAGACCTGCACCACCCAACGCTAGCTGCACTCCGAGAAGCTCTTCACGCCCGGTCCCACCCGGGTCACTTTCCACTATAGCAAGTAAGCACCCCGACGTCCGCACGAGTCTCCTTACACGAACGCCTGCCGTGCCTGAACCGGTAGCAATAAGGTACAACTCTACACCATAAAATTGTCACCACAAAATTGCTGGTCTGCACCAATTCAACACCCGCCCCGATCCGCAATGATCCGGGAAGGCGCGCCGAAAAAAACAGAGAGAGCCTACTTTAGTGCTACAACTGTACCAGCTGCCTTCAAAGAGGAAGTGCTCTCGAGAAGGACTCATCTAGTGAAAGAGTCAACCATGACGGAAGAATACTCCTTGACATCGCTTGCACCACCCAAATTCCCCGCGATGTCCACATGTATAGTATCCCATGGTGTGGAAAATAACGGAAGGCATCGGATGAAGTTCGACCCGTTGAGCCCCAAACATCTTGATGCCTTGCACACAATGTATGACCCAACAAACTTTCACACCTGCCTTGCCATCCCAGGGAACCAAAATTGTTCACAAATCTCATCAAGGGCTTCGTCTGCACCAAGGAGTCCAACTTCCGTGTGAACACAACTAATCAAAAGCAAAGTTAGTGACCCCGGGACTACTGGGAGCCAGAAGCCACCCTTGCCACGCTCAACTCTCTTGCACTATACATTTGCAATATCTGAACTAATGCAAATTTATCTTCACCATGTGGGTGAGTGTTAATGCTGCACCTTTCAAGTCACAGCGCATAGTAGAACTTTTTGGCAAAGCTAAAAGTTACAAGCGAACAACCAGGTCCACTATCAAATAGAAAAGAAACGAGCTCAACAGATGACGTGGTCAGGTTACTCCTTGTCGATTTGAGTTCGCAGGTGTTGACCTCCTTAACCGCAGCCGCCGCTACCTCACTGCCTCCTTTTCGGTCTAAGCACGACTATGCAACATGTCCTGTTTGTCCACACACGTAACAGGTGATACGGTTATTCGTGACTCTTCGGTGCTGGTGGTTAATTCGAAGCCTTCATTTGGGATGAAGGCCCGTCCTGCCACTTGCGGCAATCTTCTATGTCAGCATCAGCATTATTAGGATCAAACCGTATCAATCGCGTAGTTGCGTTAAAGTTTGACTTTTGCGGTTGAGCGGTTGTCAGCAGTCATGATAACAAAATCTCAATATTTTGCAATAGGTTGGACGTTGGCGGGACCACTACACTGTCGTCGTTATTTTCTTCAGGTCTTTGCCCTTCGAATCCCACTTCTAAAAACGGGACTTGGCCATCATCAGCGATATTAATTAATTGGATCCATGATCATAATTCTTAAGTTGCACTGTAATAAATAAATAAACTGTCTATGTAGGCGTGGATTGTCGGGCGAAGAAAATAGAAGCACTAGTTGAAGTACAATCACTTTATTCTAACCTTAATTTCTTTCTAAAATAATCACCACTAAATAACCGTACAAAGTAGGTAACACAATTCAGACACTCCACCGAGCGCGTAGCACATCTGTGCGATTCCGACCGAGTCTCAAATCATACTGCCAGTAAATCGTCGCTTCCCTGTGCACTAGCGCTCGGTGTTGTATCAGCGTGTCATGTCATCGGATGTGACGTAGCAGACACAGATAATTCATTTACACGACACTCACAGCTAACAGGGACATCTACGAAATCCAACTAACACTAATTTCAATTAAAGCGCCGTCAGATTCTTTTCTTTTAGATTTTGTGAATGTGAGATACAACGTTCTCACATTCACAAAATCAAAAGCTTGTGGACCATTTTCTATTTTACTAAGTGCCTGGTACTTGTTGATAGGCCTACACTGTCCTCCCATACCTATTAACACTGTAATTTGAAAACATTGTAGAAACCATTTATTTTGAAAAGAGTAACCGTGGAGTTTCTTGCCGGCTCTTCTCCATAGCACAGATAATATAATACTACCTATTATTTAGCAAACCATTTATCAAGAAATTCAGCTATCCTTGAAATAAAATCAAAATTTTATTTTATGATTACTGTAATATATCTTCAAAATCAAAGGCGAAATAAAACATATTTTCGAGAGCGCAAAAGTGATGCAACTATTAACAGGTGCTGTGACTGAGACGAATATACTACCTATTATTTAGCAAACCATTTATCAAGAAATTCAGCTATCCTTGAAATAAAATCAAAAGGAGGATGGGCAAAAATGTATGGGCTCCGTCCCCACCCATCAACAGAAATGAAATGTAGCTCAATTGATAGGTCTTGGCAAGATGATATTTTTTACTATGGCGACATTGTCCAAATGCATGGGGTTCTCATGGTATCTTACGTTTAAACAAATATCTTGTTTACGTATTATTGATGAATAATTCCAAGATACCTACTCATTTATCTATTCATTAGTGCACAGCGGCGGGCGGCGCATGCACATAAAGGTAATCGGTAATAAAATAACCCCCGGGAGGGGGGGACCCGCTCCCCAACCCTCGCTCTTGCGCAGGTAGTCGCCTAAACCTTAGTCACAGTCAGTTCGCTGCAGTGTACGTGCACGTGTTATTTATTTCTATGTTATCGGTATTTACTTTACAACTACGACCCTTTTTTGTTTACTGGACTGATTAATAGCTTTTCGATTGACCCTGGCACGATAAAGGACTTTGTGATAACTGGATTGGATACTGTGTATTATGGAAACTGGACGGCGGTGTATTATGTGTCCGCGATCTGTTTTGCGACAAAGGCGACACATTCTACAAGAGGCGTTAATTGAAAGTGAACCCGAATTAGTTAACCTTATTTCACAAAATGCGCTGATACAGGTAAATAACATCTTTTATTATATATTTAAATAATAAATATAACTAATTATGTACTTAATTCTAACTAATAAGTGTTTTTCACTACAAAATATTTATAATAATGTAGACCCTCCTGTGCCACACCTACAATATGTACATTGATTGCCATTTTATACTTGGGACTACATTTTCGGCGAATACTTACAACTATTTATCTAGCCCCAAACTAAACAGAGCTTGTACTATGAGTATTATACCATGTAAGGAAACACTTACATTAATACATATTATTTGAAAATGTATAGAAAACAATTAAAAAAATTAAATGTATTACAATATAATGGATGGAATGAATGAGACAAGTTCTAAGTAGCTTATTTAGAACTTAAAACATGCCTTCACTATTTTTATTTGCCTACTATGAGTATTGTAAGAATATAAAATATCCATTATAATATATATAAACTAAACTTATAATGGATAACTACCAGTTGTTGTATATTTACTCCATCATATTTTGTACTGTAATATAACCATAATGTTAAAATAACTTACAAATGTAACATAAAAATATACGTTAATTAATAATTACAAATTGTTTTTTTTTATTTATATTCCCACAGATTTATCTAAAACAAAGGATTTTAATCAAATAGGGAGCACTTTAGGAACATATTGGTATCAGTTCTATTTTTGTTGGTAGGTAGGGACGGAGCCCATACATCAATAATACGTCAACGAGATATTTGTTTAAACGTAAGATACCATGAAAACCCCATGCATTTGGGCAATGTCGCCATAGTAAAAAAATATCATCTTGCCAAGATCTATCAATTGAGCTACATTTCATTTTTGTTGATGGGTGGGGACGATTCCGCCCATAGTCCTTTTATTTTATGATTACTGTAATATATCTTCATTAAGTAAATCAAAGGCGAAATAAAACATATTTTCGAGAGCGCAAAAGTGATGCAACTATTAACAGGTGCTGTGACTGAGACGAATGGTTTAGCACCACGAAAACTGTACTTTTATACTTACACAGACTTAATGTTTCAATTATTTCAAGCTTTCTTACAA
Source organism: Agrochola litura (assembly GCA_949152395.1). Taxonomy (NCBI): domain Eukaryota; kingdom Metazoa; phylum Arthropoda; class Insecta; order Lepidoptera; family Noctuidae; genus Agrochola; species Agrochola litura. The sequence continues at coordinate 25,077,552 of OX424503.1, read as the reverse complement.
ATAGATAAGTTGCTGACGAAAAAGGGTTTTTTTCGTGCACGGAGCCTTAATGCAGACTTGCAGGCTGTAACTAGTGTTTGTAATTTTGGTATTGTTTTTGATAAGTTCTGACCAAAATTTTGTTGGAATGTTTTGAAGCATACATAGGTAATGGTTTCTTTTGCGCAAGTGCCGCGTCCGATGCTGCGGGCGAGCATGAACACGCCCACGCGCAGTTGGTTCACGCAGGCTAGCACGGAGCCGGTGCCGCAGCCGCAATCGTCACCGCAAGCCTCGCCGCGGCCCGCCTTTGAATTTGAGCCCAACCGCCCAGACTTTAAGGTAAAGTATGAGCTGCTAGTCCGCCGTGAGACGCCCCGTCTCTGGCGCCGCAGTGCCGTGACCGGGTGTTTCTAGGGTGGTCCCTCGCGAACTTCACGCGTGTACTTGAAGGCGGGCGAGTACGGTGACAACGCTGCCGACTACGGCGGTGGCGGCGAGGAGGCGCTGCTGCTGAGTACCAAAACAGTGGAGATGAGCATGCCGCCTACACCCATCACAACCACGCCCAGCGACCCTGCCACCCCTGGTGCCCTCGCCACCCCTGGTGCCCTCGCCGCCCCTAGTGCCTCCGCCGCCCCTCGTGCCCCCACGCCCGGCGACATACAGGCGCGTGTCTCGGAACGCAAGGTCCGCTCGCGCGCCGCACCGCGACCCGCCCTTGCGGCCTACTTTCTTTATGTTCTTATAGCGATTACAAACTTGGTGAATTAATTTCCGTCATTTTTATTTACTTCGGTTCCGCCCTTAGAGAATATAACATGTCCAGCCTCGTCATGAACATCCTGTTAGTGTTTGGATGGCTATGAGCAGCCAGAGATTCTACTAGAGATCTTGCTGTGCCGTTGCGCAGGCGTTCCCTATAGTTGTTACTTATATTTGTTACCTACAGTTGTTACGTATAGTTATTACTTATAGTTAATACGTATAGTTGTTACCTATAGTTGTTACGTATAGTTGTTACCTATAGTTGTTACGTATAGTTGTTACCTACAGTTATTACGTATAGTTGTTACCTACCTATAGTTGTTACTTATATTTGTTACCTACTGTTGTTACGTATAGTTATTACTTATAGTTAATACGTATAGTTGTTACCTACAATTATTACGTATAGTTGTTACCTACCTATAGTTGTTACTTATATTTGTTACCTACTGTTGTTACGTATAGTTATTACTTATAGTTAATACGTATAGTTGTTACCTATAGTTGTTACGTATAGTTGTTACCTACAGTTATTACGTATAGTTGTTACCTACCTATAGTTGTTACTTATATTTGTTACCTACTGTTGTTACGTATAGTTATTACTTATAGTTAATACGTATAGTTGTTACCTATAGTTGTTACGTATAGTTGTTACCTACAGTTATTACGTATAGTTGTTACCTACCTATAGTTGTTACTTATATTTGTTACCTACTGTTGTTACGTATAGTTATTACTTATAGTTAATACGTATAGTTGTTACCTATAGTTGTTACGTATAGTTGTTACCTACAGTTATTACGTATAGTTGTTACCTACCTATAGTTGTTACTTATATTTGTTACCTATAGTTGTTTATATTTGTTACCTACAGTTGTTACGTATATTTGTTACCTACAGTTGTTACGTAGTTGTTACCTACAGTTGTTACGTATAGTTGTTACCATAGATATAAGAAATATGAGATATGTGTATATGTATGCCCGGTAGTTGAAAATGTATCGAAACCCAATGTCCCCACTACCTCGCCACAACTACACATGCAGATCAGTAAATCCAATAGATACGAGGTTGCACTCACTCTTGCTATTCATAAATCAGAACGTATAACACAATCAATTATTTAAATGATCAAACGAACTTCTTAAGGCTCCGTGCTGCCGCACCGCACGAAATCGACTGATTTTGATCAGTTTTGTTCATTCGTTGTGAGAAAGGGAAACAGAGTTTAAACAAAATTATTCGTGATTTGAAAAGTTGAATTCTTTGTCTTGTACATAGGGGAAAGGGATTTTTCGAATAAATTAAGGATTTGTGGAAAATCACTAAAATTCACAACAAGTTTTCCAAAAAATTACGCGAGTCTGACGTTAGATCGTTTCGTTAGAAGAATCTGCTTTTGATTTTGAAAATTAAAAAGTACTATCAACATCACCCAACATCATCGCATGCGACGATGGGAAGAGACCAGACGGAATGACCATAATGCCTTGGAAGGTAGGTAGTAGGCCTTTGGTGTGGGATGCAACGTGTGTCGACACCCTTGCGGCATCCCATCTTCCTAGCACGACGGGCTGTGCTGGGGCTGCTGCTGCAGGTGCAGAAAACCTCAAACGGCGCAAATACTCCAATCTTATTGGGTCTTATATGTTTGAGCCGTTTGGGGTTGAAACACTAGGGCCATGGGTGTCGCCATATACCTTTTAGTGACGAATATCTGAATCTAAAATACTTATATCTCAAATATAAGCCTAGGTACGATTTGATTGAGATCTCACGACCGCTGTAATTATACAAACTGATTTCAACTGAATTACCGTTAGGTACTGAATCTGAATTATCATCGCAATGATATTGGGGTTGTCCCCCCAAAGTGGCCTCCAACCTCCCCTTATAGCCACCCCGAGCCTCGCATCTGAATGCTGGTCTGATTTGGTATCACTTCTGAATCTGATCGCTGTTAAAACAATACACACACACGACAACATTATGAAATCAATGTAGAATAAATATCTGGTAAATCTGCAGACACATGCACTGAGAAATAACAAGTTCGCTTACCAATATCCTGCTAGCTCCGACCATTCACCATCAGGCCCAAGTGAGTCCGGTGCAGTGTTGCCAACCCCAAATAATGGATTACGGTGTTCCCAGTTTATAAATACGGTAGATTTCAAAAAAATACGGTAGATTTTAAACAGTGGTGTAAATTAAATTGTTGTTTGAAAAAACAAAAATGAAATTCACTTATTCCATATTTTAATTAGTCTGAATATGACAAAATAACTGTGTGATCATGATCATTTTATACATTTCAGTATTATGTCTCCTAAGCATCAACTCAACTGCGAGGGAAACGAACGACCTGTACCCTAATGTCTTTCAATGCAGATTTATAACAACGCAATTACGCAAAGAATTACCTGAATGAAGAAAGTTGGTAATAAATACGGAACCCTAAAAAAGTTAAGAAGTCTGTCAAATTATGCAACTCTATAGTTTTTACGTATTACATTGGTTCAAACTTTTATCCATGGTTGGGGAATTCCCCCTATTCCACTGCTATTTAAAATGTTACCATGTTATGACATAAAAATACGCTCAATAATCCATCTGTCCCATTACGGTGTTTTTTGACACCGTAATTACATTGTTACGGTAGGTGGTAGATCTATGCTGATTACGGTGTTTTTACCGTAATTACGGTGCAGTTGGCAACACTGGTCCGGTGCGCGCGCACTGTCAATCCCCGCGCGCCACCCCCTCCTTCTCCCACCTCACGTCACGTCTTAACTAGTTATTATCTGTGCCTATAGACTATATTACTTCGCATTCGCGACAATGGGGTCCGAGTGCCCACCTAGCTTTTCAAGACATCGCCAAGCGGCTGGTCGACTCTTCACGTGACCAGAGGGTTGGCCTATTCTTTGGTCAAAGAATCAACATTGCCATACAACGTGGCAATGCTGCGAGCATTTTGGGCACTTTCCTATTGACAGCGATGTGGACGAATTTTTTGATGCCATATGATTATTTGCCCCCGCCTTTTATATACTTGTACATATTGACAGCCATAATTGACAGTCTCAGTGTGGAGTCCGTGTTTATGTTAGAGGACTACAATGCGCACCCTGGTGAGTCATTTGCTACTGAACTATTAACTTTTTGTGCGGAACAATCATGGTCCTGTGTAGACTTAGAACTAATGCCGCCGGATAGTCAGTCAGTGATGCGCACGGCTGTCGGCGCTGGCTCGACCACTGTCTTGTGACTAGTGCCGCGCGGCACTCTGTGTCCGCGGCACCGTGAAAATTGAATCACAGTTTTGCTAGAACAAACGTTGCTCAGACCATGGTCTACTACCATTCTACAGCATCCAATAAAAAAGAAAACATAACTAGTTTTTGAAAAAACACAAAAAAGACAAAGTTTAAAATGTCGAGATTATCGTTGCTCCCTACAACAGAGACACTACGGCGCTCGCGTATCAGTGCTTGGCCAGACTGAAAGCGCGGGCGCGGGGCGGACGAGGCGCGACGTACTTAAACATATGAAACCTATAATGAGTGTCCTTACTGGGCAAGCGGGCGCGGCGCGGGCGCGGCGCGGGCGCGGCGAGCGGCGCGGGCGGTATGGCGCGGGGATAGCGCGGGCAACTCAAGCAATAGGACGTTCATACAAGTGACCGCAGTGAGTGCGCGGGCGTCAAGCGGCAAACAACGCGGAGCGCGGGGATCTCAAACTATTCCGAGCTAACCGCGCGCGTTGGCAACATGGCGTCTTCTGATTTGAATATTGAAGAATTTATAAGCGCAATTCAAGCACGACCTGCACTTTGGATGTCAAAACATAAGCAACATAAAAAAAAAAAAAATATGTAAAATTCTCCTTCACTTTCTCTAATCAAATTAATAATTATCATTAATTCCATTTTTCACTTGTAGCACTTGCCATTTTAAGTAAGAATTTTCTAGTAAAAATAAGTTCTCTTCATCCATATTGTATTTGAAAAACACTGGACACAACACCACTCGGACGAGCCGCGTGCTTAACTGTGGACAAGTGACGACGCGCGCGTCCCCGCACTAGTGATGTGCCGAGTCGGCTATTTTTGGTATTCGAGTATTTTGGTACTCGTTGAAAAAGGAATCGAATCAGGATTCGAGTCACGGAACTCGGATAGGTACTCGAGTACCAGCATGAGTATTCGAGTACTTTGGTAGACTCGAGTACTTTTTTATTTGTTCTCGAAAGCTTGCTTTCGGTTCATAAGTATTATATGACGATAGGACAGTAAGTAAATAATAACATTGTTATGGTATAATCAGTCTTTTTAATCTAATCAGTCATCAATATAATCAGTCTTTTTTTTATTTAGTACTCTGACAGTAAACTTTGCATTTATTAATTAAATATTATGTACTTTTATTGAGTCATTTAGTAAGAAAATTCAATCTTAGTAGGAATTTGGAATTAATAGTGAACACACTGTAATTTTTAGAAACAATTAAAGCGAAACAAACGTATTTTAATAACAAATCAATAACTAATAAACTAAGTAGAAATATGAAAACAATCTAATAACTTTCTGATACCGGCCAGCTGTCAAGAAACGTAAACACATACTTGATTGCTGTGAACGTCGAGTCACGTGCGACACTCGTGACTAGCTTCACTCAGTAAGCTACGCGAATCGTAAGCATGCAAAGTTCGACTTTATGCGTGGAGGTACAAGATTGCGATTAAAATACGCGACTTGGTATTCGAATACTGTAAGTACTCGAGTCCTGTATCCGAGTACTGTGGATTTGAATCCTATATTTTGAGTACTCGAGTATGTGAGTACTTACTAGGTACTCGAGTCAGTACTCGAGTCAGCCTGACTCGGCACATCTCTACCCCGCACCCGCGCCGCCCCCGCACCCGCGTGTTCAGTGTGGCCACGCACTCAAGGTATTTTCTAAGCCCGCGGTATGAAAATTTTATGAGTAAAATCTATGAGTATAATTATGAGTTAACTAAAAGTGAGGCGTTATTAGAACAAACATTTACAAATTATTATTAACTAAATAAAATTTGCATACATAAAAATTACCGTATCTTTTTGTTCCGTGGGTCGATTTTCATGAACTAAACGTGACAAATGGTTTTAAGTTTAGACCTTTCATTTAAGACCAAAACTAAAGAAATATCTTTACAAACAAAAAAGTGGGTTTTCAAGTTACGTAATTATGACAATTACAGTTTGCTAAAATTTCCTTCTAAATTAACTTTTAACACTGTTAATGGATCAAAGTAAGCATTTTAACACGAACCTAATAAGAATCTAATATGAATCTACCTGAGATCACAACATAATAACAGTTAGCTGTGCACCAAGACAACTTTGATTCCAATTTCTCTTCATTCTTATCGGGCCAGCTACAATTCAATTTCTGACGATCCTAAGATCGTCAGTAATTCTAGCTGATGTTAATTATTATTAGTTCTGGTAAGTAAAGTAGGTACGGTAACTACCTACTTAGTTACTTTCTTACATAGGTAAACAGTTCAGAACGTAGGTACAAAAATTGCACGCAAAACGCACCATATCCCACACCACTCCACATTAAAATAGTTAGAACACTTAGAACTCATTTTCACAAAAAAACGCGCGATACGTGCCCGTGACGTAAGTACATCGGATGCATACATATGACCCGCTCGAGAGATTTCGGTAGACTAGCTACCGCTCGGGTGGCGGGGGCGGCTGGCGGCAGTCAACAAAAGAAATGGGCGGGACGATATTTCGCGCGATTGCATGTCATTGGCTAATGATTTATTTGCATTTCGGCCCGCATTGGCTGGACATCCTTGTAGTCCACGTGGACTCCTCATAACTCTTTTGAATGCCATATCACTGCCGCGATGAGTAATTTGATGTTACGGTTAATATTTGAACACGTTTGAGTAACATAAGACTTATTTGAGAACGCCTAGTTCAGTTTGTTTTAATAACATATTTGATACTTTAGAATGGTAGTAAACCATGGTCTGAACAACGTTTGTTCTAGTAAAACTGTGATTCAAATTTCACGGTGTATAATACCTACTGGTCTGATCATTGCCCTGTGTCTATATTATGTAATTTTAATTTAGTTAAGCCTAAGATTTGTATACCTACTGTTTGTATAAAAATAGAATAGTCTGGGGTGAACGTGACTCGAGTCAGATAGCGAAATTTAAAAATGTGTGTCACTCTAGACTTCGTGAAATTGATTTTCCTTCAGAACTAGGATACTGCTCAGATAATATGTGTAGTAATAAAAGTCATAAGATCCTGTTAGATAACATGTATGACGAGGTTATTTGTATACTGTCTGAGGCCGCTATTTGTAGTTTTATTGTTACTGAAAAGCGTGGAGGTAAATACATTACCGGGTAGAATAGGCACGTCCGTGGCGCTCATGGGAGGGCTCGGCTATGTTTTCAGGCGTGGTTATACGGAGGTAAGCCCGGGGCTGGCCGTCTTTATAATGATATGTGTAAAACTAGGCGCGCTTTTAAATCAAAATTAAAGTGGTGTCAGAACAATCAACAACAGATAAAAATGGATATTATAGCTGAACTTCGCTCAAACAAGAAGTTCGGTCAGTTCTGGAAGAACACCAATAAATTGAATCATAAGCCGGGCCTCCCCGTCAGCGTGGCGGGAGTGCACGAGCCTAGCGAGATCGCCACTATGTTCTCCCACCATTTCAGGGTGGACTGTCCTCTGGGGCGAGCGCGGCAGGAACCCGATGCTGAGGAAGGTAGTGAGCGTACTGTTCATTTTACTACGAATGAAGTGGGTGCGGTGATCAAAGGCATGGTGAGGGGTAAATCCCCGGGTCACAACAGCCTTAGCATCGAGTAGCTGCAGCACGCAGGTGTACACCTACCCAGAGTGCTTTCTATGTTTTTTACCCTGTGTTTAGGCCACTCCCATCTGCCCGATAATCTAATGCGTACTATAGTTGTACCAATCATTAAAAATAAAACTGGTGTATACTATAGACCGATCTCTCTAGCCACAGTGGTCGCCAAAGTGCTGGACAGTCTGCTTGATCAGCACCTGGATAAACACGTCTCGGTAAACGACGCACAGTTCGACTTCAGGCCCAGGCTTTCAACCGAGGGTGCTATTCTGTGCCTCAAGCAGACTGTACAGTATTACACGAGTAGAAAGACCCCAGTGTATGCATGCTACCTTGATTTATCGAAAGCGTTCGATCTTGTATCGTATGATATTCTATGGGGTAAATTAAGGGATGAAACTTGTCTACCTAGGGAAATTGTGCTATTATTTATGCATTGGTATAAAATCAAAAGAATTTTGTGAGATGTACAGGCGCTCTCCCGGAGGAGTACGGGCTGGAGTGCGGGGTGAGGCAGGGGGGGCTGACCTCTCCCACACTCTTCAACCTGTACGTCGACCGACTGATCGGTGAACTCAGCAGCACCGGCATCGGGTGTCATATAGATGGAGTGTGTGTGAATAACATCAGCTACGCAGACGATATGGTGCTGCTGAGCCCATCGATTGGTGCCTTACGAAGGCTCCTGAAAATTTGTAAGTCCTACGCGGTGACTCATGGGCTCAAATACAACACAAAAAAGAGTGAAATGATGATTTTCAGGCCGGACAACAAGCGTTACACATTCGTTCCGAATTTCACTTTATGTGGTACAGCTCTAAACAAAGTTGAGCAATTTAAATATTTGGGCGCGGACGGCGGACCTTAAGGACGGGGTGGATATTGAGAGGGAGCGCAGAGCGCTGTCTGTCCGATGCAACATGTTGGCCCGCAGGTTTTCGCGGTGCACGGGGACTGTCAAAGTTGCGCTTTTTAAAGTGTACTGTCAGTCCTTTTACACCTACAGCCTGTGGGTTACCTATACACAGCGGACATACAGCGATCTGCGCGTTCAATACAATAACGCGTTCCGGGTGCTGTGCTGATGGGGCTGCCGCGCCACTGCAGCGCCTCCGCGATGTCCGCGGCGGCTGACACGGACGGCTTTGCGGCCATCATGCGCAAACGGTGCGCTTCTATCATGCGCCGCACGCGCGACAGTCCCAACACCATCCTACGCGCGCTGGTGGACCGGTGGGACTCTCCGATGCTGGCTCGCTGGATACGGCTACACGCAGTCGTATAATGATTTATAACCACCATCTTACTGTTTAATTTAATTGAATGATATACTTACAATAAAAATGCAATTGTTATTATACATTATTTAATTAAATTATTATTTTATTTTATTATTAAATGTCAATTATTATTAATTATTACTAACACTAGTTTGTAAGCTCGCAATTGTAGGTACTAACAAATATGGATGTAATCTGAATTAAATGATTATTTATTTTATTTATTATTTGAAGTCTGATAGTTTTTAAATAATATCAACATCATTATATTGTCTACTTGTACATAAGGAACCACTTTTTTTCAACTTTCATACAAAATATAGCAGAAAAAACATTTGAAATAACGTAACTTTCTCAAAACTTCAAGACAAATTATTATTTTTTTCTAATACTTAGAAACACTGACATTTTAAAAATTACATATTAATCTAAAGGCGGATGTTCCGATCCGAGCTGAAACTAGACACTCTTTGTTTAAAACGAATAATTTTATCACTCTTCTACAATGAAATGTGGCCGTGTTTGACCTTTTTAGGAAATAACTTACATTAATTACTGAGAAAAACAATTGTGAAATCCAGATAAAATTTGACACTTGGGTGGGTTCGTTTTGACAAGCAAACTAATGCGCCATGTTTGTTATAGTTTAGAAATTTGAGCGCTATATGGCGTGCAGGTGATATTATAATTCTGATTCCGGGGCCACACCAACGGGAAACGCCGTTAATTATTGCGATGATAGACTTTATTCCGACGGGTTAAGGTCCATCATCGTGATAATTAACGGCGTTTCCCGTTGGTGTGGCCCGAGCATGATAAAACAATATAATTATCGTCGCTTTGGAGGCCAATGGAGCTAAGCCACACTTTTTGCATTAACGCGTTGAGAAAGACCCATAGTTTATGTTAGTCAATAAATCTAACAGATATTATGACTGTAAAGGGGTTTTTTATATTTGCCAATAGTGTAGTTTCAATAAGAGTCGACAATTCTATGCCGCTTAAATTCATTGTGATTACAAGTCAAAGAAGGTGAAAAGTTGTAGAGCTCATAGAACTCTTGACCACCAATATTATGACGTCATAATATTGTGTCAACCAATCCGCATTCTGCATTTCGACCAGGTTTGTGCGTGCATTGTTTAGTTTGGTTCGAGTCATTAAAATTTGAGCATCCACGGTAATTTGTGTAAAACATTACATAAATAATTGTGAGTTCATTACGATTATAATCAATTGATGCTGTGCGGGACAAAGATAATTATAGTATTATTAGTTAGTTACATAGTATAATAATAGTTTTAGGCACGTGTTATTTTTAGCCAAATACCATTTAGATTTTAGAAAGTCAGCCAGTACCCTAATTGCGGAACTTATTTTCGTAAACAACTAAGTATGCCTAATTTTTTTCATTTTGACAGTTCAACAACATTCATTGCGTTATTTACGTTGTTGAGCAGATTTTTTTTGCAACTTATGAAGCAATGGATTAGCAATCTGTTTCAAATCGAAACAGATTGTGATTGTGTTGTTTAGGTGTATGAGGAACAGGGTGTAAAGTTCACTCATCCACCATAGAAAAGGGAGGATCCTCCGACCAGACGGGTGTTGTGTCTGGCGGGCAACTGCCCATCGGTTTGAAGTTGAAATCTTGTATGTATGTCAATCGCTCGGTAAACTCTAACTGCGCGATGCAGGCTTTGTGTGACGTCATGTCTATGATGCGTAGTTCGTATGTGGCGGTGTAACCGCTACAGTTGTATTATGCAATTAGGGTACAGATGTTTCTGGAGGACACAGTGGAGGTCTGCCCGGCTTGGGCTGCCCGTGTCGTCGTGGAGGCGATCGGCGGCGGTGATCTCTCGCGTCCGGCCGTAGGCGCGGGCTTGCGGACGGTGAGCAATAGGTAGCTTGCCGTCCGATAAGGACCAAGCCCGGGTTGACGGCGCGTTGTGTTCCACGCGCGCCTCAAAGAGATGTCAGCAGAATTGACGGGGTCCGCTAGGGCCGATGCCTGCCGGGGCTGCGAAGAAGACCGATTGATGCTTAATCAAATGTTACGTCACTTTAATAAAAATTCCATCTTTCATGAACAACAGTACGGTTTCACCAAAGGGCGTTGTACCACTGACGCCGGTGTCACCCTAATAAAGAACATTTTTAATGCCTGGGAAGAAGCACAAGATGCCATTGGAATCTTTTGCGACCTCTCGAAGGCGTTCGATTGCGTAAACCATGAAACACTTCTGCTGAAACTAGAACACTATGGGATTAGGAATACAGCTCTTGATTTACTAAGATCATACCTGAAAGATAGAAAGATTAAAGTTCAAGTAAACGGCGTAAACTCGTTGGGGTCTGAAATGGCAATGGGTGTTCCTCAAGGTTCGATATTGGGTCCATTCCTCTTTTTAGTTTACATAAACGATTTACCCCAATTACTTCAAAATCAACCGAAGATGGTGTTATTTGCAGATGACACATCATTGATCTTTAAAATAGACCGACGGTCACAAAATCTTGACGACGTGAATAACTCTATTCTTCAGGTCCAAGATTGGTTTACGGTAAATAATTTGGTACTTAATGAGAAAAAAACCAAATGCATTAGATTTAAATTACCGAATGTTAGAAGTAGCGAATGTGACATCATATTGAATGGAGAAAAACTGGAATTTATTCATCAAACAGTTTTCCTGGGAATCACGCTAGACGAGAAATTACAATGGGGACCTCATATAACATCTCTTGCAGGGCGGCTAAGCTCGGCCGCTTATGCTGTTAGAAAGATAAGACAGTTAACAGATGTAGAAACCGCGCGTTTGGTCTATTTTAGCTACTTTCACAGTATTATGTCATATGGCATTTTACTGTGGGGTCGGGCTGCTGACATTGAATCCATCTTTATTTTACAAAAGAGGGCTGTCAGAGCCATTTATAATCTATGTCGTCGCGAATCTCTCAGGGAACTATTTAAAAAGATTAATATTATGACGGTACCTTGCCAATTCATCTATGAAAATATTATGTATGTAAGGAAAAATCTGCATCTTTTTAAGAAAATAAGTGATAGACATAATTTTAATACTAGAAATAAAGATAAAATAGATCAACCATTTTTCAGATTATCCAAAGTACAAACATCTTTTATGGGGTACTGTGTTAAATGTTACAACAAAATACCTTGTGATATATTACAATTAACTGAAAGAAAATTTAAAACGCATATTAAAAGTACTCTTTGTAAACAAGCATATTACAAATTAGAGGATTATATCCTAGATAAGAATGCTTGGAAGCATGCTGGTCTAGCTCCATAGGACAATTTTGAGTCTAGACAAAATCAAACTGGTTGCTAATTTAATTGTGTAGTTAAATATTACAACATTTTTTTTTTTTTACATTCTGTGATTACTTGAACTCACACACTGACGAATTAGTATCACTTGTAATTTTTTTTAGGAATATCGTATAGGTTTTACAATGCTTGTAAATATGTGAACACCATGTATCCATTACATAATTATTTTTTCTATCATTGCTTCATTTTTATTTTTACCTATTGTGGTAAGTATAGTAATCTTATTCCAGGTGCATCATTTTCACATACAATTATATAATTAATGTATACAAAATATTGTAAAACATTTTAAAAGAGTAACGGTGGAGTTTCTTGCCCATTCTTCTCCATACGAAAACTACCCTTTGGAAGGGGCGACTAGAATCAATTCTATTTTTTGTTTTTGACGTTCAAAAGTGCCTTTTTGTGCCTAATTGAAATAAATTATTTGACTTTGACTTTGACTTTGACCGAAAGGGAGAAAATGGCCCCCGGCAACATGGCAACCGAAGGAACACGGGTGGGTTTTAGTCAGTAAGAGTCTGACACGCTCTCCCGCTCCACCCAGAGCGGGTAATTTGATAATTTCGCACCCCAAAAAATAAATAAAAACGGGTACAGAAGTTAGGTCACGTATTGTATTAACTTATTGATTGCAGAGTTATTGTAGTAAAATTCATTGTCTTATTAAATAAGACAAACAAGAACGTTGAGTTGTTCCTGAGAAGGCCAGTTTTTACAAATCCATTTTTACAAAAGAATTTAATTACGTTTTCTATTTCGTTTCGTTTTCCTAATTTTTCTACATTACTTTTTGATTGTTAATTTGATTTATTTCCCTTTAAAAATAAATAGGTTGTAATTATTTTGTATTTATTTTCAAACACTCCACTCCGCTAAGGCCTTTCTAACTAATTATATTTTTAGGTCATCACATTAAAAAGTCAACAAGACAAGAGAGTTAAGTGACTTACACCCCGAAATAAGAGTAAATTACACTAAAAAGTCCATAAGCAATCTCACAAAGCAATAGACTGACGCTTCGGTTTGACTTACGACCTTCTTCTATAAGTTGTTACAATACTGTAGACACGCACAACACACAAGTACTCACTTTGTCTGCAACCAATGACTAGTTCGATAATCATCATTCGTTTTTAGTTTCATTCGTCTTGTTCACATAAATATTAAAGTTTAGCAGGTAGACCGCAGAAAACTAAGTAAATTATTTCGATTTCTGTGGGGTAGATGCAGTTTGTTACGAGTATTCAATTAATAGAACTTTGTTGGTTCGTGGATAATATTGGTGACGAGTATTTAGCGCAGTGTTGTGGTTATTATTATCAAAAAGCAGGCATAAAATATATTGAAGAGATCAGATCAGATCAGAGAATATTATTGCGCTGCGTAAAAGTGAAGTGAATATCTAATGAAACCGGACTAAGTGTAAGTGTTATCATTTATACAGGGCGTCCCAAAGTTATGGAACATGAAGGGAAAGTACCTTAAATATCGTAGATAGGGTATTTTGCTGAAAGAAGACATTATGTTATTTTTAAAAGTTAGTAATTCTGCATTCAAAGATTCTCTAAAAATTACTTGCCTCGTCTGGGAATCGAATCGACTTAAATGTAAAAAAAAACACCCCTACTTTTATGATGCCAATCGAAAGAATGGCCAAAAAATAATAACTCTTCTTAAGTAACATAGTATTTTAAAAGAAAGGAACAGCGTGAAATTAATCATTTTAATCAAATTAAAAACATACATGAAACTGCCGTAGTCAATTAAGTGGGTATTTTTTTTTTGTAAATTAATTATGCATTCAAAGATTTTCTAAAAATTACTTGCCTCGTCTGGGAATCGAATCGACTTAAATGTAAAAAAAAAACACCCCACTTTTATGATGCCAATCGAAAGAATGGCCAAAAAATAATAACTCTTCTTAAGTAACATAGTATTTTAAAAGAAATGAACAGCGTGAAATTAATCATTTTAATCAAATTAAAAACATACATGAAACTGCCGTAGTCAATTAAGTGGGTATTTTTTTTTTGTAAATTAATTAATTAAATGCTCAAAATGTGATCCCTCTTGTCTTACGCAAATCGCCAATCTTTTAATGAGTCCGCTGCCTGTTGATTTTCTTATCATTTTATGGTGAATACTCGATCGATATGATATGGCACAACTCTGTTTGTAACTCGCCCACGTTCTCGTATCGCTTTTTGTATAGCATATCTTTCACGTATCCCCAAAAGAAGAAATCTAATGGTGTAAGGTCCGGGGATCTGGCCGGCACTATATTCACTACTTTTCGAACGTCGTCGTCGGCAATCAATAACTTTCTTGTTTCACTCAAACATTTTACGTTGTTCGTTTCTTTTAAAATACTATGTTACTTAAGAAGAGTTATTAGTTTTTGGTCATTCTTTCGATTGGCATCATAAAAGTAGGGGTGTTTTTTTTTTACATTTAAGTCGGTTCGATTCCCAGACGAGGCAAGAAATTTTTAGAAAATCTTTGAATGCAGAATTACTAACTTTTAAAAATAACATAAAGTCTTCTTTCAGCAAAATACCCTATCTACGATATTTAAGGTATTTTCCCTTCATGTCCCGTAATTTTGGGACGCCCTGTATATTTCATATTTTACTAAACATAAATCTTAATCAAAGGTTGATAGAACAGAGGTATTGTTGAGACAGAAGATGCCTTTAAAGTTTTAAATTCACTATGAGGTTTAATTCGATTAGTGAATAATAAATAATTAGGTATTATGTGTAATAAAAACAACGTTTTTCTTTGTTCTAGAGAAACACTGTGAGGGTTAAGAGATATGAGGAAGAAGGGGCTTATTATCGAGTAGCAGCGACGTCAAATGGTGAATGAATATGAAACAAATGGTTTCATACCAACGAGATATTTTGCTGAATTATTAAAAACACGTCATTATGAACCGTTCGCCGTGCACTCTGAAGGCTTGCATCACTGAAAACCAGCTAGAAAACCGTTTTTGACCTTAAAATATTGACCGTACCAACTTAATAAACAACAGATTCGTTATTGCATGAATTTATGGTAACGAATTTTTTAAGCACGTTTCAATAGGGTGTTTGTCGGATTTCTTGCAGATATACCGAAATTGTTTAATATTATTTTAGTAATATTATTATGACCTTTATTTAATTATTTACATATAAATTATATTTTTAAATATTAGAACAAAATTATATAAAAACATTTAAAAATATAAAAAATAGTGTCCCCACCGGTATCGGGAACAGGGTCTTAGTAATATTATTACTTTAGGATTCAAATTTGAGGTTTAGTTTCAATCTTCTTTTCGTAAAGAAAATGAATACTTAAGCTATAACCTCAATACCAACCAATATTTACTAAAGCCAAATAAAATTTAAATTAATTAATTTGAACAAACTGCCTATACTTAACCTTAAAATCAACAATATTGTCAGTAGATTTTTTACATTTTAAGTAGTAATATTCTTATTTATTGCTTAATTACTTCGACCATGATCAAAGCTTTATATTTATGGTGAAAAAAATCCATTTAAAATTTAAAAATTTAAATATGTCAAAATAATACAAATGGCTTCTAAGTTTCTAGACATCTATTTCACACATTATTCAGGTGAAGTAATGATAAATAATTGTAGCAGTTTGTTAACTATACTTAAGTAAAATAAATATAACGAATAAATATTATTTATTTTTTATTATAACATATCACGCATTTTTTATTCTAAACCCTTTATTGCAATAACAACATTAATAAATAGGCAGGAATACTTAAAAATATTATTATTGCAAACAAAAATAATAATATTTGCAAAAACAGCGCTGTGATTTACGAGATTAGAACCTTAGCCATAGCCATCTTGAATATAAGACCAACGCTTAACGCCTTCTGCTATCTGCACATATAATTTACTTTCGAATTTTAGTAATGCGATACACTGGCCAAGGTCACGCGTATGATGCGTGCTAACAAAAGTGATGGAAATATAAGTGCGGCGCCCGCGAACCGTGACGATACGACAGTGTATAGTGCAAAACTGCGTTCTCTGTGGTGTGTGTACGGCACTCACACCACAGACGTCTGACTGTTTACACATGCAAATGTACGGACTACACCGCGTGTTCACAGCAATACGACTCTTAGCGTGCTTATGCACTTTTCAGCGCTTACTGTACATAAAATAGTGGTCAACAGGCCTAAGCCACATAACTTAAAAACCATGATATTCTGGTATTTTTTAATTGTAGCATTCAATGGTTACATGTTTTAACAACCTGGGGTAAAAATTTGAACTCTCTACTAAAGTATGACGCTGATTTATGTTAAAATAACTGTTCTCACGCGCATCGTGTATTTTTTAAACGCCCGTACGTAACTCAGAAGTGTAGTTCTGTGGACTAGCTCCATCACCCTCCAAGGTGATGATTTAAGTACAATAATTGTTTTATTTTATTTTCTACCTTTCATTAAGAAAAAAACATTTTAATAACATAAAACTGACGAAAAAAAAAATATCCCACAGGAACGTGCTACCGGGATTCAGAGTATCTTATGTCCTAACCCAGGTCATGGCCTATCCTATGCCTTTCATCTAGTAATCCGTTCAGCCGTTACCTACGACATGAAAAGGTAACAGGCAGATAATAAATCTGTTAGGGTTCCATACCTCAAAATGAAACATTTAAACCATTAAATGATGACTTCGTTGTCTATCAAGACCTTTTTCCTCAGGAACGCGTGGAGGCATCAAGTTTAGATATCAAAAACTTAGGTAGATCTACGGTCTCTTGGATCTGTAACAAAAATCAAACTTCCAAGTCAAAGCAATAAAAAAATACGGCCATTTATGCCGCATATTTTGACACTCGCAAATAAACCAAATTTCCGTTGGCCCAGCAGCATGAAGTTTGACGAGAAGCAAGGTCAAGTAAAGAGGAAAATCCGAAAATTGGTAGGTACTTAATTTATAGTTATTTATGAACTGCAAAATTCAGTTTGTTCTTCAATCTGGGATCAAAAATTCATAGACCGTTCGTTTCGTGTCACATTACACTTGAAGTAACATTTAGTCTGTATTTCATTCAAATCGGTACTCTCCACTCTCGTCCTTTGCTAACGCAGACAAGGTTGCCTTGCTTGGCGACTTCAATATTAATGTCCTAAACCAAACAGACAACAAATCTAAACTACTGAACAATTTTATACATTGCTGCAAGCTTAGACAAGTTTTTACTGAGCCAACCCTTTTCACAGATCATAGTGAAACTCTAATTGATGTTGTGTGCACTGACGCCCGTGTGTGTGGGGTCTCAGTATCACATACCAGCAGTGCTATTCTCTAAAAGACAATTTCATGGCTGTAAGCTGCGTCGAGCTCGTCGTCGAAACAGCCTTGAGATCGATCGAGCGTGTAGCGCTGATTCAAACTGTATTCGCTAACGTACTTGTGGTCGTCGACGAACCCTAGGCTGTTCCCTCCCGTCGATGTTTCGTGGACGAACTAAGGGCTTGAAACAATTTTTTAAAATTATAATCGATAAATCTCGACTGAGAGTTTTATGGGTTTATAATATATATTAGAGGTCTATCATTAAGTATTTCATGGAATTGAGTAAAACTACAAACAATTATAATATATTTTATGAGTTTGCATATTTTAAATTACATTTTGAGGCTGAATGACGATTCCTTTGCCTAATACGAGCAACGCGCGACGGTGAATAAAAAAACAACACACAACACAACAAAAACAATCGCAAACGACGCGACGCTTTCAAAACCACTTGAGTTGAGCTTCGATTTAGTTTGAAAACTTTTAGGTGCAGTTAATTGTATAATAATTATTTGTGTCAGCGAGTCTGTGACTAGAGTATAAAATAATATACCTACGTACTGAAATGTGAGTATTATGATATTTTCACTGTTATTACATGGTTAAATAATAATGTGTCAATAATATTGTACGATCCTCGAGATATCAATAAAATGAAGTAAATTACCTAACTATTGTTTTATAATAGGTAGTACCTATGTACCTTTATTGTTGTAACGTAACGTTGTGTATTTTAAGCATGCCAAGAAGTGCGATCCCACCGTAAACAAACCTTACATAACTGTAAACAAACCTTTAGCCTCTTGGTTAAACCACTAGAACGAACTCGCGGACGCATATAAGCAGTTAGATCATTTTCCAATAAGTTAATTAAATCCTCAGAAAGCCTGTAAATATGGATAAACTCTGTTTCACGGGATATTGTTTTAAACTTTCTTATTAGTTTCGCCTGTCGAGCTTTCTTCAAATTATCACTTTGGTTTGCTTCTTCTAATAAATGTATCTTTATAATCAACCGAGCTGCCATTTTTTTCAAATAAGTTTCTAATTTGTAAATAGGTAATACAGTTTGTATTTAGTTTTGTCAGTTCTCCGCGCGAATATTGTAGCTTTTGGATTTGACAGTTAGAAGCGAGGCTGTGGGCGTGGCTGTAGGCGACTTCGTCGCTGTTTTTTCTAAGGGAATACCAAAATGTATGAAGAACTGTCAATATTGCCCTCCGTAACCTCCGTTGGGTAGTTTTAACTCACGGCCGTCACAGCCTTGAGCGCTAGTGTAGCTTTATGCAGCTTAGTGAATACTAAACTGAGTTTCACCGCTGTGACAGCGCTGCACCACAAGGCTGTATCTTAGAGAATAGCATTGCAGAGCACGGTCACCACGGAATTATATCTATCTGTGGAATTAAATTTTAAAATGGAGAAGCCTGCTCCGCACTGGATTACCTATAGGCCACTTAAAGACATCCTTCCTGATTTGTTTAATGATGACTTAAATAAGACTGGGAACAAATTGAAAGTCTGGAAGGAAGATGTGAACTTCATGGTTGCTATGTTTAATGAATACATTTTGACATTATTTGACTTGCATGCTCCCCTTAAAAAAGTTTTAGTCAAAGAAAAATCTTATCCCTGGATAACAGACACTGTATTTGAAATCTAAAACTACAAAATCTGAACATCATACTAAATCCTACAAAGAGTACCTTGTTAGAGCTGTTTTTGATAGTGAAAAGTGCGCATATTTTAAAACATATATTAATAATAATATTAGACAACCAAAGAAGTTATGGAGTCATATCTAGACACGCGGGAGCGTGTCGAGCCAAGTTTAAGGCAAGACACGGCTGCAGTGTGTTATATTACACGAACCATTTGGAGCCACTTTTGACCCCTTAATAACTCAAAATCTATGTAACATTAGCACATGAAATTAGGTTTATTTATTAAAACCCCTTAGATTAACTAGAACTCCAAATTTCATAAATAAAGCTCAAACGGTTATTGAGATATTAACGTCTAAAAATCGGCATTTTTATCGACTACATATCTTGGGTTATCAAAAACCTTTAATCCACTTCCGGATGACCTAGAAACTTGAAAGGAGATTTCTCGAAAGCAGGCCCACGGTATGGTATCGTGTCAAAGCTTATTTATCAAAAATTATGTCGTTTTTTTTTCAAGTTAAGTCGTTGTTGGTACTTCTTATTGTTATTGGGCACAGCTGCGGGTCTCTCCAATAAAAGATGCGGGTGGCGATTTTAATTACTGTATTTCAGGTTTTTATTGTTACAAAATAATAAGTAATGTTTAACATACGATTGTCGCCGGCAAAATGAAAAAAAGATGGCGCCATGGCGGGCGATGTGAAAAGATTCGTTCGGAATCAACTCAGTCATTTAATAGCCAAAGCACTTAATGCTTGGACATGCCCCCGGCCTTGGAAGCACTCGCGTCCAACATCTTGTCATCAATTTCATCGAACAGAGGACAAATTCGAGGAAATGCGCGTCTGATGATCCCACTAGAAGTTTGGATGTCAGCTACTCGGGACACCCCATCCTTTCCTGGCAATGTGGCTATGATGCGTCCTAATCTCCACTTCAGTGGCGGAGTGTTGTCTTCTTTGATGACCACTAGAGTATTAGGCTAAAGATCAGTTTTGTTCTCCTTCCATTTCGTTCTTACTTGCATTTCTGAGATATACTCCTTGGTCCAACGAGACCAAAAATGTTGCCTGATCTGCTCTAGTCGTTGGTAGCGTGTTAGTCGATGAGCAGGAACTTCAGTCAGCTGTTCAGTTGCTGGCGCTGTCAGGAGACGACCAACCAGAAAATGGGCCGGACTCAAGGAAATCGTTAGGATCTGTCGACATGGGACTAATAGGACGGGAATTGAGGATGGCTTCAATCTGATATAATACCGTGCTAAACTCCTCAAAAGTTAAGTGTGCATTAGGTACCGACTACGCGGGACAAGTGATGCTTGCATGATTTTATTCCAGCCTCCCAAAGTACACCAAAATGAGGAGCATACGGTGGGATAAAAGAAAACTTAATGTCCTAACTAGTCGCATAATCAATTAAATCTGCCGAACAATTTGATAAAAATTTTGAAAATTCATTGGCAAGTCCTACAAAATTCCTACCATTGTCAGATATAATTTCAGCAGGTTTGCCACGCCGAGAGATAAATCTCTTTAACGCAAGTAAATAAGCCTCAGAACTAAGGTCACTAACCAGTTCCAAATGTACTGCACGAGTCACTAAGCAGACGAATAAGCATATATTTATAACCTTTCAATAATTTTGAGCCCCTGCCTTTACGGTTCAATACGAGCACTGGCCCAGCGTAGTCCACACCACTACGTAAAAATGGAAAACCAGGAGTGATTCTCTGCTGCGGTAAGTTGCCCATAATAGGTGATAAGGATTTACCTCTCAAGCGTGCACAAGTAACGCAGTCATGTACAGACGCCAGCACATCAAGCTACCCGAAACTGTCAAATTTTCCCAATCAGCTTTGAACCTTAAACTTCAGCGATAAAGTTGAAAATCTGTTAAATAAATTTGACAGATTGTAGTAGCTTGATGTGCTGGCGTCTGTACAGTGCGTTTGGCCAGATTCACAGATAATATAATACTAGTCCCAAACATTGTTTCATCTCATGCAGACCTTTGTAACAAAACCAAACACCATGAGTACCGTGACAAAGAGAATTTACGTGAACATGTCAAATATTTAGCAACCTAACCTAAAATAAATATTTTATGATGATCACACATAAAGGTTTGTAAATAAATAAGTCTTACTTACATTGCTGTTTTTACATTTTAAGTTCTGCAGCACAGTATGACAGTAATCAGCGTTCTTCTTAAAGAAAAGTGCAACCTTAAATGCGTCTATTTGAGGCAAGTTGCTGTTATCAGCTCGTACATAATTTGTCTCCATTTTTAGATTAGAAACAAATATTATGAAAATAGTTATAACATTAATCAAAAATCAGAAAAAATCTTCAAAAAGAGCCCAAAGAACGATTAAAACACCTAATAAACGAAACGCGCGTACTTTATTCAGTGATCGAAGCCGTGTTTACTTGCGTGTGACGTCACCAGGGTTGTATCCAATCACAAGGCGTTCTCGTTACAGATAAAAGTTCAAAATTTTTTACATGTTTTTCGGTGAAATTTTCAAAAAATATACGTATTTTAGTTTAAATTATAGTTTTAATATGTTTTTATAAGCTATTATCTGAAAAGATGACCACAATTTGTAGTATATTTTCAATGTTGCCAAAAAGCAACGAAGTGACATCGGAGTATGAAAACGAACGCATGTTAAATGAAGAAAAAGAAAAGAAGTAGGTACATAATTAGAAGAAAAACACTAAATACCGACGAATCGAAGGAAGCGGATGACAAGAGCATCCGTCTTATGACTTGCAAGAGATTGTGAAGCCGTTCTTTTAAGGCCTGAAACTGCGTTAAGCGGATGCCCGCGACGGGTACCCGTCGCGTGTCTACGCGCGTGGACACGTGGTTGGGGTCCGTGGGAACGCAACGGCCAACGTCGTGGGTACCCGTCGCGGAGACCGGATTATTTTATTTACGCAGCGTTGCTAGTTCAATTTTAACGGTATGCATGCACAGTCGTGTCGATGGAGAACTTAATATATTAGTACCTACCTAGGCGACCGAGCTCTGCTCTGGTGAAAATTGATAAGGCTCATTTAATAGTATAGGATAGTTCATACCAATCTCATGTATAGTACATACAAAGAAGTAGTCCACTTAGAGCACCCGTCCGAATAGCACCTGCGACTCAGCAGCCTACTGCTGGGATGTATTTGTTTTACAGGACGTTATTAAATAAAAGATATCGATATAACAAATTTCGTATGTTGTAGCGTTGTAAGCGGTCTCACTACAATTAGTCGAGTGATTCCCAATTAATAACTAACCACATCACTACAAACGTGGCACAACACTAATATTCTAAGGACAGTGGACACCATATATATTACTTTCCTCTATGGTGGACACTCTGTCATTTCGACTGCCGCTTGCCTTCCTGAAGGAGGTGTCCCTCAGGACTGTGTGCCCCGACCTAGGGTGAGTTCCACATTGGTATTATTATAATATAAGCAATTAATCAAGCCATCTGCTATCTATTTATCTTGTATTCTATGCTCGCGTGTTCACCATACTTAACCTCACTTTGCATCTGTCATTGTGCCACGCTAGCTCTGCTCTTTCTCTCTCTGCCTGTAAGCCGCTGCGATGTGTTAGCTACTACCTATTCTGCTTTCCCCGTACCGTACCTTGGTCACTAAAAGGGGGAAGAAGCTGACACATCGCATGCGGCCTGCTACTGCTCGCACCCAGCTGACATGCGCTTCCTACCGCGCCTTTCAGGGCTCTCTGTACGGGCTCAGGCTGCACGCTGACGAAGGCCTGCCTACCCGCGGCCTACCGCCGCACGCCTGTGCTGACAGGCGACCTTCCACGTGTGGCCAATGCCTGCCTACCTGCGGCCTACTCGTACCGCCGCGCGCCTGTGCTGACAGGCGATCTCCACGTGTGGCCAATGCCTGCCTACCTGCGGCCTACCGACGCGCGCCTGTGCTGACAGGCGATCTCCACGGCTACTGACGTGTACTACCACGTGCTAGGGCCGTCCGGCCTACTGCGGAGCCTGTGCTGAGCAGGCCCCGCACATCTACCATGTGCTACCAAGGACGGTACCCTTCCTGCCTATCCTAAGTGTGCGAGTGCTCAGACTCAGTGTCAGGATCTAACCCACGACCTAGCCGTGTACTTACTACTGTATCTAAATTATATCTATTAATCTATCTAACTATTTTATTATCTACCTTTATCTACCTATCCGTTAACGGCCTGCGCAGCCTACCCTGCGCAGCCCTAGCCGTTACAATGTAACTATGTGAACATTCTAGTGATTTTTATCGATATCTTTCATTTAATAACGTCCTGTAAAACAAATACATCCCAGCAGTAGGCTGCTGAGTTGCAGGTGCTATTCGGACGGGTGCTCTCAAGTGGACTACTTCCATACTAATTCCATGCTGCCATGATAGTAGATACTTACTAATTCCATGCTGCCATGATAGTAGGTACTTACTAATTCCATGCTGCCATATCATTATTCATTATCTTGTTCTAAACTTTGGGCGACCGAGCTCTGCTCGGGTGAAAATACGGAAAAAACTAATTTTCCCAGATATGAGACATTGAGACCTACTACCTAATTGCGCAATGAATTTTCGATTACCATTCGACTAGAATTTACTTTAACTTGAACCCAGTTGCTTTGATTTGACGTGTTTGGAATTGTGATACACAATTATTTGTGATATCAACTGCGGTCTGTTTGAGATTCTAAAGAGTGAACGAAAAGCGCCTAAAAAGGCTATTATTCGAATTGCGTAACCATTTTGACAGTTGTAACTTTGTTTCAAAACAACGAGTAATTTTTTTCATCCGTCAAATGAAACAGAAGGCAGTCTAGTGGCCTCAATCGATTTTACGTAGTAATCTTTTTGGGATTAACTCATGAAATCTCCATAATTATTACGAAAAAATTGAGGTAATAGCCTTCCTGATAAATTGTGAATGTGTTTTTATGTAAAACCTCAATGATAAATCAATATTAATGGTATGTTAAATATCGAAGCAACGAGATCGATTTTTAATAATAATTGTGATAGTTTTCTTCTGTTACAAGTGCTTACAACATAATCTAAAGATAAATATTTTGATATTTCAGAAACGAGGTATTTTGGTGGCATTTTAACGAAAGACAAATTCGCACCTCGTACTGTAACAAATTTATCATCAACCACAAGCTTAGCAACCCAGTCGAGCTTGCATTGGAAAAGCGAAAACTTACAATAGAGGAAGAACAAAAAAAAGCAGTTTGAAAAATTGTATACATTCAATGAAATATGTAAGGACATCGATGAACATACACACCACTATACATAGATCTATTGCCACATCATTGTCTGTTTAAGGTACCTACTTAATATCAATACTTATTATTTTCTTTCTAAGTGTTGAACATTCAATGTGTAGCACAGCAACAATGTTACACGCAGGGGTTTATTCATAAACATAGCGTAATGTTAAGTGACATTCAAACCTCAAAAATGTATGGTTAAACAGTTGCTAATCATTACATAACTATATGCAATGTTAATAAATAAACCCCATATTGTTTGTTGGTGAATACGAAATGCACCATCAAAAACTTACCATACATATATTTTCAGTTGCATAACCTACTACATAAATGAATATTTACTTAGCAATTATAACAAAGTAAAGAAAGTAGGTAGGCAACTGAAAATATATCTAAGTACCTATCTTAAATGTTTTTAATAATTACTAATAAAATTATTGTTAAGTAAGTAAGAATATCAAAGTCAATTGTTGCCTACATTATGGGAGGGGCATATTAGACTTAGTGGATGAATGTAACGGATGGTGGAATATATTGAGGATTATTCTTTTTTTTTTCAGGTGTTAGGCTCAACTGCATTATTCAGGATTTTTTTTAACTTTCTCTCATTCACTTACAGCAAGCAGTAAATACATAATCCATGATGATTTCCACAGGAAGACATTAGATTCCGAATTCCACTAATCCTTACACGCCCCATGTGCAAATATTTTATATTAATGTGAATAAATGCTATTATCAGGTTATAACAATTTAATAAAACTGTTTTATTTGTTTACCATAATTTATTTCTCTCTATTTACTTAAACCTAATGAATGACAGTTAATTTAGGTAAACATCTCTAAATAGTATCATTATAATAATCAATTGTCTGTGTTTATAAAAACAAATAGTATTCAATTCTTAAATATTTCATTTAAAGTTATTTTTATCTCTTCATAATTAAAACACTTTATGAAAGATTACACTGTTATCAGTTAACACAACAGGAACATGCGTTTATATCGCTGTCATACACGACTAAAATCAACAGTTTTATAAAAAAAATATTTTCTTTCATGAAAGATCTTCAGTTTCTACTTTTGTACTTGAGAAGCTTGAAATCTGGAGTAGCAGGGCAGCGCAGCAGGGGCGATATCATTCATGCTGCCTTCATGTCTTCGTAGGTGAATTGCCCCAGGAACTCTAGTTTTAAAACAAAATCATATTATTTTCTACTCAAAGTATTTGGACATTATGTGGCAAAGTAGGCATATCAACTAGGCCCACGGCTGGACAAAAGCCATCGGCCTAGTCATTGCTGCTAGTTTTATAATTTCTTCTTTATTTAGGGCTGATTTTTCAGTCTCCAGATATTTTATAATACTAAATGTTATTAGATATACATAAAGCATATGATGTGTTTATGAAGAAAGTTCGGCCAAGGAAATATAATCATAATTATTATGTGATTTGCTATGCTTGATTCTTCTGTGTCAAAAAGCTTACCTTCAATTAATGCAGAAGATTCTTAATCCAATCCATTATGTTTGCCACCTTGCCACCAACTTCTTTGTTAGGAAGTCAACAAGATTGATGTTGGGTAGTATTCCATTCTTGTATTTTCAGCTCTTAGCACGTCTGTGAAAATATTATTAATGTTTTGTAGTTATCTGTTATTTGGTTAGTGGTTATTATAGTTTATTTCAGCATCTACTTATGCATAATAATATCAATTAACAATTTCAGTTATAATGTGAGACCTAGTACGTAACTATTATTTTAACCACAATAAATAGTTAACCTCACGTCAGATGTCTGTGTCTACGCAACAAAAGAATGATTGTCCGTATACGTATACTCATCAATAATGTACCTACAACTACAATAATCTAATGAGTTACGAAGGTACTCTCTTACACACGTTATTCCTATTTATTGGCTTACTTACCTACTTGTAGTGATAATATCGACTTAGGTACTTTTCGCTATTGAGCAAAACAGCTTAATTAAGTCTTAGTTCATATAATTGTAGTCTGTGGTCTTAGTGCAGCTAGTACAAAACGACGACAGAGCAGGCAGTGTCTTGAACGAGAGAATTTTCCAAAGTTCTTCCAACTTCCACAAGCCACAAGAATAATGTTCCAAAACTGCTTATCATAGGCCCATGTTTCTGTATGAGAATAGTAAATATAATTTTGTATGTTGAAAAATGTAAAACAACTATTAATTTAAGCAAAATTCAAGGCAAAATAATGCAACGAAAACTTTACCGAACTCAACAAAAATAAAATGTAAACAAACGCGTCGCCATGATTGATATCGTATTCTCCACAGACTTCAAAGAATAATCATTCCGGCGCAAATTATTGTCAAATGTTTAACATGTGGTGTTATATGCCTTTCCTGTTCTTTTCCCTACACTCTGATAAAGTTAGAGCAGCAAAGGTATACTTTAGACAGGCAGTAGTTTGCATTAAATCATCAACGCAATGAATCTGCAGATCGTTCAACTTTTACTCTCAGTGTTGCAATTTTTTTTCCCCTGAGTCCAGTATAGACATGCGTCAGAAACATCGAAATGAATCAAAAATCCGATTTCAGTCAGAAATGGAATCGTATCGATAATCCGAACTAGACAGACTGATTTCACAAAACCACGGAAGTGTAGCTTTGCCTAAGCATTTGTTTATATTTGAATAGTTTTGATCGATGCACTTACAACCGAATAATATTACTAGAGATGATCGAAACTGCGAGCCAGAGGAGCCTCCTGAAATCGATTTTCTGTTACCGACATTCGGTCACTGTTTTGGGGTTCCATTTGAAGATTTGAGTATGAAAATAAAACATAACTTACGTAATCATAGTATTTTTAGGGTTCCGTACCTCAAAAGGAAAAAACGGAACCTTTACAGGATCACATTCTTTGTCAGTCTGTCAAGACCCTGTTTCTCAGGAACGTACGGAGGTATCAAGTTAAAATTACTATCAAATACGTCTGTGGTCCCTTAGAGCTCTAAAAAATCAAGCTTCTAAGTCAACGCAATAAAAAATTACGGCTAAGCGACATATTTTGATACTCGCAAATCAATCAAAACCTACAGGGTACTTCCCGTTGACCTAGACTCATGAAATTTGGCACAAAGCCCGTCTCCGAAAATACAAAATGTTTAGTTTTATCCCATATAGAAAAAACCATTACAAATTTACATTTGCAGTTGGAGAATTGACCGTGACGTATATCCATACATGGGAGAACATGTTTTTCAACTATAAAATTAAGTTTGTTTTTGGGATAAATTCATCTCAAATACGGAACTCTTCATTGTGCGTGGTCTGATACGCACTTGGCCGGTTTAAACATCATCCTACTATAATATCACACAATAATTAATTAAAAAAAGTTAGTGAAGATGTGTGGATGTTTGTTAGATACATAATAAAATAATGACCTAGCAGCAGATTTTTTATCCCTGAAGTATGTTCCCGTAAGATATTTTTTTCGAAATGACGTTGTTTTTCGATATCCACTCGGATGGAGCCTCTGTTTGGCTATATTCGCTATATTCGTCATTTTGAACAGTCTTTCAGCATAACGAATATAGTGAAGAATAGAAGAAACGAATAGATGAAATCAGCGTTCAAACCCGCAGTGGTTTCGGCGTTTGATACAGGTTTTAGACAAACATTAATAAAATAAAATGCCATCATCGTGTTATTTTAATATTTTCTCGAGTCAAAGTTGAGTGTATTATTTCTACAAATTGAATTAACTAACCACTACACAAAACCACCAGCCACTAAAAGCAAAATTCCTCCGCCAGTAGGGGTGTCCAAACTCCCAGGTTTAGTGGAAATCCCACTAAGTTGACAACACTG
This sequence comes from Agrochola litura, assembly GCA_949152395.1. Classification (NCBI taxonomy): domain Eukaryota; kingdom Metazoa; phylum Arthropoda; class Insecta; order Lepidoptera; family Noctuidae; genus Agrochola; species Agrochola litura. The sequence continues at coordinate 25,049,071 of OX424503.1, read as the reverse complement.
CTTTTCTACGATTTTGTCATTGGCCACAGATAACAAAAACGTGAATAGAAAAACGTTTTGTTACGTAGTTCAATTATGGTAGAAAGTGTTTTAAAAATTGTTTTTTTATTTTTCGGCAATCATTATACATTTTCATTTAAAAGCACTAGTAGAACATCAGTTGTAATTAAAACAAAATTACATTATCGCACAATAATTTTAAAATAAACCATTCATACATGCTATAACTAAACATATCAATTTAACAAATATAGACAATTTCTTGGAACATCCCTATACAATTCCAGTCGTATGGTGAAAAATGTATATCGCAATTCCAAATATGGCATGCGATTAAGACTGGAGTTGGTTTCAATTCAGGATCACAATCAAAAATAAAATCTGTTACGCAATTAGGCTGCTAGCTAGATCGATTTTTCGCTCCCGTAAACCCCTATATTGCAACTTTGATCAAAATCGTTAGAGCCGTTTTCGAGAACGTGATTACAAATATCTCATCATCTGTTACGACGCCTCATTGAGGTGGATAACAACTAAAATTCTATTGTGTCTCGTTAATGACAGTTGAAAGGAATAAATATCGCTCGTTTAATAGTATACTATAGGATTACATTGCAAAACCGCTGGCCACACCGCTGACGGGCAACGCGCGTGCCCCGCGCGGGCATCCGTCGCACGGAGGCGGGACACGTGGCGCGAGCGCAGGGCTCGGTTCCCCGCGACGGACACCCGCGCGTGTCTCAGCAACGGAGCACTTTTGTATGGAACCGCGCGGACGTCCGCTTAACGTAGTTTCAGGCCTAAAGAATCATGTCCAGTCTTGACCTGACTGCGTCTAGTGATGTAAAATATCTTTAAAAAATGCATTTTTTTTGCTCATTTCGTATCATTTAATTGAATTTTCAAATAAAACCAGGAAAAAAAACATTATTACTATGTTTATCATTCTCAATAGACTTTTGGAAACGGAACGTGTCTTATACACGTTCCATCATTGGGTTCAATGCGTTCCATTTCACAGAATACAAAAAGCTTGTGCGTTCGTCATGTGGTTATAGATATGAGCTCCGATGGCCGCAAATACTACCGTACCATCCTTTACTGGAACCATTTTGCCGCATTTTCAGGCCCCTATTTGAGAACCTCTGGATAAGATCAGAACGCAGAAATTTTCGTCATCCAGTAAGCTATATAACCACATACTTAAAATCTAAAATTTCAAGTCTGTAGGTCATTTAGTTCCGAAGTTAAGCGAAAGCAAAGTTTCGCATTTATGACACTCACTCACTCATGATCATCAAAATAGAACTAGTACTTCCCATAAACTCAGAGAGCTGAAATTTGGTACAGAGTTAGGGTTTAATGGCCACATAAAGGGAAAACTATAAAACTAGGATAATCGAAGATCTGGAGTACCTGGTGACCCTGATTAGAAAACATAAGAGCCCAACCAAACTATTAGAGATCGACAAACCGTCTTTACAAAAAATATTCAACTTGGTGGGCCGCTTCATTTGATGTCAAAAATCGAAGGTCTGAAGTTTCTGATGAAGAATCCTCAGCTGGTCTCAGCTGTATTAGAGATGGTAATGCCCCCTTCTACTATTGGTATATAAAAAAATCGACTGTCATTGCAAAAATCCAGCGTAGTGGGACACATCTTCTAATCTAATTTAATCTAGCCTATATAGCGTCTCACTGCTGGGCAAATGCCTCCCCTTCTGCTTTATACGCATATAAATAAAATTAAAGGAAAACTCTGGATAAGACTAGACTGGCTTTTATACTTATACTTACAAGTTTACAAGAAGAAATAGTCGAACGATTAACTTTATTCTACTCGAACATTACACTTAATTAAACAAATTACACAAAAATATTAATTTCGCTCAATTTTGCTCAAAATTTGGTCAAAATATAATGCATTGGACTAAGAGTGGCGGTGATACTCGCACACGTCGCTAGATAGCGCTGACTGTATTTTAAAACGCGCTTACGTTTTTTTTTCCGATAACCTTATACTAGTATATAGTTATCTGTGACCTTATATGGCGAAGTGGCAACCGGCCGCGTTACAGTCGTTTACGACATTCTTCTACTGCGCTTGAAAACGTTTGCTAGGGATTAGGAGGGATTATTTGCGTTTCGTTGATTTCGCTTATTATTTCGTGAGGTTTGCTAAGGTTAATTAGCAGGTTGTTATTATAACAATTCGAAGATTTGAATAGGTTAGGAATTTTATGATTAGTGATGGATTACTGATTATTACTTAATTATTAGATTTAAAAGAAGTTTTAATTGAATACTTTATTTAATTGTTAGTTATTCAGTACTCTTAGTTTTCTCGGTTTCAAAGTCAAAGTCAAAGTCAAATCATTTATTTCAAATAGGCCCATGTATGGTACTTTTGAACGTCAAAATTTACAAAATATTAAAATTGATTCTAGTCGCCCCTTCCAAAAGGTAGTTTTCGTATGGAGAAAAATGGGCAAGAAACTCCACCGTTACTCTTTTAAAATGTTTTACAATTGTTTGTGTATGCACGTACATTAGTTAATTAAAATGTTTTACAATTGTTTGTATATGCACGTACATTAGTTAAATAATATTACCTATATGTGAAGACGATGCACCTAGAATAAAATTACTATACCACAATAGGTAAAAAGAATTAAAATGAAGCAACGACAGATAATTTAATATGTGATAGATACACGGTGCTCACATATTTACAAACATTGTAAAAATAGACGATTTTCCTAAAATTTTGTAATTAATAAGTGTGTGAGAAAGTAATCACAGAATGTAAAATCAATGTCATAAAACACAAAATAATCAATTTTACAATTAAATTAGCAACCAGTTTGATTTTGTCTTGATTCTAAATTGTCCTATGGAGCAGGACCAGCATGTTTCCAAGCACTCTTATCTTGGATATAATCCTCTAATTTTTTTTACAGTTTTGTTTAATTTACAGTTAGGCAGTACTTCGAATCGCGTTCGTGTTTATAAGTACTTTTCTAGTATTGTAGGTTTAGTTTATTTAGTTAGATATTACTTCGTTTCGTTTAAAAATATCATTAATTTCGCTGTATTTCAGTACTAGGTAGGTAATACCTTTGGTAGAAAGTTCATTGATAATTAATTATATTGACACTTGTCTAATAATTAAGAAATTCGTTAATAATTTGATTCACGAATTATTGCCTATTAAGTCAAAATTTGAGATCATACCCCGGGCATGCGTGTACAGAGAACAATTCCTAATCTGTGTGGCGTATGCCCTAACAATTCACAAGAGCCAAGGTCTAAGTCTAAAAAATGCCCTCATGGACATTGGCACCTCCATATTCTCTTGTGGCCAAGCCTACGTGGCGCTTTCACGAGTAACCAATCTTCATGGGGTGCACCTCATAAATGTTGACTTCAATAGTATAAAAGCTCAAGCTTCAGCGATCACCAAATACAACCGGCTTAGGCGTAAATACCGCGCCGATCTTTCAGAAATTAAACCGTCTAAACCGTCTAAAAGAATAAATAATGAACGCGAATGGGCAATACGAAAAACTGTTGCTACTGTACAAGAATCAGAACCGGAAAAAAAGAAAAGAAAGATTTGTAATAATAAAAAAGCAAAAGAAAAAACTACTCCTAAAAAGAAAGAAAATGTGTCAAATAAGAAAATCTAATAAAATAAACCAATATGCCCACGTTTCTACAAAAAGAAGTGAAATCCCACCAAAAACATTCTGTAAAAAACTAGCCAAGTCTCGATGGAGCTGCTTGTTTATCTCTAAAAAGTAATGAAATCTAGACAAAGTCGTGCCAAGTCTAAGGTTCCTTACTGTGATTTCTTTATTATTATAGTTAATGTTGTGTGACTTGGCCGTTGAAAGGTACACAAGGGTACAAAACCAGGTGCTCTATGACACCATTGCACCAATCTGTCGCCAGAACCAATACCAGTATGGGCTATTATCTCGCTTAACAAACATAGGTAGTTACAACAGATATAACATTACGTGTAAACAAAATTGACTTGTTCCACTAACGTATAAAAAATGTTCAACGGCCAAGTCACACAACATTAACTATAATAATAAAGAAATCACAGTAAGGAACCTTAGACTTGGCACGACTTTGTCTAGATTTCATTACTTTTTAGAGATAAACAAGCAGCTCCATCGAGACTTGGCTAGTTTTTACAGAATGTTTTTGGTGGGATAATATTTACAGTTTGAACTGTTCTGTTGTTTTCGGAACGTTTCGCCTGCTTGTTATAATAACAGTTCTTTTGGACCATTCCTTCCGCAACAATTGCATTTTACCCGAGGAGAGAGAGGAGGAGATGCTGGAGACTCTGAACAGAGACCCGTGGGGACGCCCATACAAGATGGTGCGGGAGAAACTCCGCCCATGGGCTCCCCCGCTGACGCAGAGTCTCCGGCCCCAGCTTGTGGGGGACGTGGTGAGCGCTCTGTTCCTTTCTAGAGGGGATCATACCCCTCCGCCCATGGCTCCGCCTACTGCGGTGCCCGATGCGGACCACACTGACGACGACGATGCTCCAGAGGTGACTGAGGTAGAAATGAGAGTGGCGGTACGCAAAATGAGTGCGAAGAATACCGCCCCAGGACCCGACGGCATACCTGGAAAAGCCTGGGTCCTGGCCATGGGGGCTCTCAGGCCTCGACTAAGGGGACTCCTAAGCGCATGCATGGAGAGGGGCCAGTTCCCACTTTGTTGGAAGACGGGGAAACTGGTCCTCATCAAGAAGCCGGGGCGCCCAGCGGACTCTCCGTCCGCTTATCGGCCCATTGTGCTGCTCGATGAGGTGGGCAAGCTCTTTGAAAGAGTCATTGCGGACCACCTCGTCGGGCAGCTGGTGCGAGTGGGGCCGGATCTGGCGGAGAGCCAGTTCGGCTTCCGCAGGGGGCGCTCTACGGTGGACGCCATCATGCGCGTGCGGGCCCTCACGACGGGGGATGCTGTGGCCCGGGGTGGGGTCGTCTTGGCGGTGTCTCTAGACATCGCCAATGCCTTCAACACCCTGCCCTGGAGTTGCATCAGGGAGGCACTCCGGTATCACCGGATGCCGACCTACCTCTGTCGTGTGGTCGAGGCCTATCTGACGGACAGGGCCGTCATCTACCCCGGTCACCGAGGAGAGTGGAACCGGCAAGAGATGTCTTGCTGTGTCCCACAGGGTTTGGTCCTGGGGCCGCATCTGTGGGACATCGGATACAACTGGGTGCTGCGCGCCGACCTCCCTAGCGGCGTCAGCGTCGTTTGTTACGCTGACGACACGCTAGTCCTGGCGCAGGGGAGGTCGTACCAGGCGGCGGCCGATTTAGCGACACGCGGGGTTGCGACAATCGTTGACAGGATCCGGCAGCTGGGACTCGAGGTGGCCCTGCACAAGTCCGAGGCCATGGGTTTTCATGGTCCTCGTAGTGCGCCACCGCCGGGTTCCCAGGTATTGGCGGGAGGAGTTCACATCGGCGTCGAGTCGACGATGAAGTATCTGGGACTCGTCCTCGACAGCCGGTGGAACTTCGTGGAGCATTTCCGACGTTTGGCTCCCAGACTGGACCAGGCCGGGGCTGCCTTGAAGCGGCTCCTGCCCAATCTGGGAGGTCCAAACGCCTCCTGCCGGAGGCTCTACGCGGGGATCGTGCGGTCCATGGCCCTTTACGGGGCACCGGTGTGGGCGCGTTCATTGAGGCTGCGGCCAGCCCGCCGGTTGAACGCGTCCCAGAGGGTCATGGCCATCCGGCTGGCCCGAGGATACCGCACGGTCTCCTGCGAGGCGGCGAGCCTCCTTGCCGGATTACCGTCATGGGATCTGGAGGCAAAGGTCCTCGCGCACATCTGGGAGTGGCGCGAGGAGGCGAAACGCCGGGGCTTAACTCCGATGCCGCAAGAAATCGCGGCACAGCGGACAGAGCTCCGGCGGGATCTCATGGCGTCATGGAGGGTGCGATTGTCGCAACCCCGCGCTGGGCACGCCACAATTGCGGCGATAAGACCTCTCTTTGAGGAGTGGCTTGAGAGACGCCACGGCGTCCTTACCTTCCGCCTGACGCAGGTCCTCACCGGACACGGCTGCTTCGGGAGGTTCCTGTTTAGGATAAGGCGGGAGGAAACACCCGGGCGTCACCATTGTGTGGATCGGCCTGAGGACACGGTGGAGCATACGGTGGAGGTCTGCCCGGCTTGGGCGGAGCAACGCCGTGACCTCGTAGAGGCGATCGGCGGCGGTGATCTCTCGCGTCCAGCCTACATTTCGCTACAATTTTAAATAAGGCACATTCACTTTAACATTTAAAAAAAAAATCTAAAGCTCAAGATAATTGTAATAATTAAGTAAATTCAATACTTACGATACTCAAAAGATAGCTATTTTGCTGTCGTGAATTTTGACATTAAATTCACGATGTATCTCTTGTCAAACTCAAATGATCGGTCGGGCTTTTCTCGTTCAGAATAAGGTTTACGATACAACAAACGTCAAAATGAAGTTCGGTCGAATCCGAACCGACCGAACGATATAAAATGAAGTTCGTAGTAGGAAACGTCCGAACATTCGGCCCGATAGTTCGGATTTATCACTTCGGAGTAGACCCCCTGGTTCAGGCCATGGTACGGAGCGAGAGGAAATGGCAGGCCGTCACCTCCTTCTGCGAAGTGGTAATGCTCGCGAAGGAGGAGGCGGAACGCGTGAGGGTAAGGCAAATTTCGCGCCCTCACGCCCCTAACCGCCGCAGGAGGAGACGCCCGGGGCGGGAATCGCGAGCCGATTTCCGGCCACCGTAGGCGCGGGCTTGCGGACGGTGAGCAATAGGTAGCTCGCCGTCCGGTAAGGACCAAGCCCGGGTCGACGGCGCGTTGTGTTCCACGCGCGCCTCAAAGAGCTGTCAGCAGAATTGACGGGGCCCGCTAGGGCCAATGCCTGCCGGGGGTTCGAAGAAAACCGATAGGGACATCGCGGCCCCCGGCAACAGGGCAACCGAAGGAACACGGGTGGGTTTTAGTCAGTAAGAGTCTGACACGCCCTCCAGCTCCACCCAGAGCGGGAGAAGTTATTTGATAATTTCCCACCCAAAAAAAAAAAAAAAAATAGACTTGGCACGACTTTGTCTAGATTTCATTACTTTTTAGAGATAAACAAGCAGCTCCATCGAGACTTGGCTAGTTTTTTACAGAATGTTTTTGGTGGGATTTCACTTCTTTTTGTAGAAACGTATATTGGTTTATTTTATTAGATTTTCTTATTTGACACAGTTTCTTTCTTTTTAGGAGTAGTTTTTTCTTTTGCTTTTTTATTATTACAAATCTTTCTTTTCTTTTTTTCCGGTTCTGATTCTTGTACAGTAGCAACAGTTTTTCGTATTGCCCATTCGCGTTCGTTATTTATTCTTTTAGACGGTTTAGACGGTTTAATTTCTGAAAGATCGGCGCGGTATTTACGCCTAAGCCGGTTGTATTTGGTGATCGCTGAAGCTTGAGCTTTTATACTATTGAAGTCAACATTTATGAGGTGCACCCCATGAAGATTGGTTACTCGTGAAAGCGCCACGTAGGCTTGGCCACAAGAGAATATGGAGGTGCCAATGTCCATGAGGGCATTTTTTAGACTTAGACCTTGGCTCTTGTGAATTGTTAGGGCATACGCCACACAGATTAGGAATTGTTCTCTGTACACGCATGCCCGGGGTATGATCTCAAATTTTGACTTAATAGGCAATAATTCGTGAATCAAATTATTAACGAATTTCTTAATTATTAGACAAGTGTCAATATAATTAATTATCAATGAACTTTCTACCAAAGGTATTACCTACCTAGTACTGAAATACAGCGAAATTAATGATATTTTTAAACGAAACGAAGTAATATCTAACTAAATAAACTAAACCTACAATACTAGAAAAGTACTTATAAACACGAACGCGATTCGAAGTACTGCCTAACTGTAAATTAAACAAAACTGTAAAAAAAATTAGAGGATTATATCCAAGATAAGAGTGCTTGGAAACATGCTGGTCCTGCTCCATAGAACAATTTAGAATCAAGACAAAATCAAACTGGTTGCTAATTTAATTGTAAAATTGATTATTTTGTGTTTTATGACATTGATTTTACATTCTGTGATTACTTTCTCACACACTTATTAATTACAAAATTTTAGGAAAATCGTCTATTTTTACAATGTTTGTAAATATGTGAGCACCATGTATCTATCACATATTAAATTATCTGTCGTTGCTTCATTTTTAATTTTTTTTACCTATTGTGGTATAGTAATTTTATTCTAGGTGCATCGTCTTCACATATAGGTAATATTATTTAACTAATGTACGTGCATATACAAACAATTGTAAAACATTTTAATTAACTAATGTACGTGCATACACAAACAATTGTAAAACATTTTAAAAGAGTAACGGTGGAGTTTCTTGCCCATTTTTCTCCATACGAAAACTACCTTTTGGAAGGGGCGACTAGAATCAATTTTAATATTTTGTAAATTTTGACGTTCAAAAGTACCATACATGGGCCCATTTGAAATAAATGATTTGACTTTGACTTTGACTTTGAAACCGAGAAAACTAAGAGTACTGAATAACTAACAATTAAATAAAGTATTCAATCAAAACTTCTTTTAAATCTAATAATTAAGTAATAATCAGTAATCCATCACTATTCATAAAATTCCTAACCTATTCAAATCTTCGAATTGTTATAATAACAACCTGCTAATTAACCTTAGCAAACCTCACGAAATAATAAGCGAAATCAACGAAACGCAAATAATCCCTCCTAATCCCTAGCAAACGTTTTCAAGCGCAGTAGAAGAATGTCGTAAACGACTGTAACGCGGCCGGTTGCCACTTCGCCATATAAGGTCACAGATAACTATATACTAGTATAAGGTTATCGGAAAAAAAAACGTAAGCGCGTTTTAAAATACAGTCAGCGCTATCTAGCGACGTGTGCGAGTATCACCGCCACTCTTAGTCCAATGCATTATATTTTGACCAAATTTTGAGCAAAATTGAGCGAAATTAATATTTTTGTGTAATTTGTTTAATTAAGTGTAATGTTCGAGTAGAATAAAGTTAATCGTTCGACTATTTCTTCTTGTAAACTTGTAAGTATAAGTATAAAAGCCAGTCTAGTCTTATCCAGAGTTTTCCTTTAATTTTATTTATATGCGTATAAAGCAGAAGGGGAGGCATTTGCCCAGCAGTGAGACGCTATATAGGCTAGATTAAATTAGATTAGAAGATGTGTCCCACTACGCTGGATTTTTGCAATGACAGTCGATTTTTTTATATACCAATAGTAGAAGGGGGCATTACCATCTCTAATACAGCTGAGACCAGCTGAGGATTCTTCATCAGAAACTTCAGACCTTCGATTTTTGACATCAAATGAAGCGGCCCACCAAGTTGAATATTTTTTGTAAAGACGGTATGTCGATCTCTAATAGTTTGGTTGGGCTCTTATGTTTTCTAGTCAGGGTCACCAGGTACTCCAGATCTTCGATTATCCTAGTTTTATAGTTTTCCCTTTATGTGGCCATTAAACCCTAACTCTGTACCAAATTTCAGCTCTCTGAGTTTATGGGAAGTACTAGTTCTATTTTGATGATCATGAGTGAGTGAGTGTCATAAATGCGAAACTTTGCTTTCGCTTAACTTCGGAACTAAATGACCTACAGACCAGAAATTTTCGTCATCCAGTAAGCTATATCTGCGTTCTGATCTTATCCAGAGGTTCTCAAATAGGGGCCTGAAAATGCGGCAAAATGGTTCCAGTAAAGGATGGTACGGCAGTATTTGCTTCGCGCTCGACTTGGCGGGGGCACTGCCGTGCCCCCCGATAGATACTGAAAATCCCAATATCTCGGGATTTGCTTTTATGGTCGGAGGCTGTGGAAATGAAAATGAAGATCAAAACGAGATTACATTTATTTTGGACTCTGGTGCCTCAGATCATTTAATTAATAGAGAAGATCTGGCACGAAACTTCATGGAACTGAAAAAACCAATTAACATCTCAGTTGCTAAAAATGGAACATACATAAGAGCAACGAAGAAGGGCAATATTGCAGTAACCAGCCACTTAGGAATAAAGGGAATGCTACAGGATGTTCTTTTCTGTTCCGAAATTCCTCACAACTTGCTCTCGGTAAAGAAAATGCACAAGCAGGAATGACCATTATTTTTGACAATAACGGTGGTGTGCAAATATACAACGAGGGTAAGATGGTAACAAAGGGTAAGTCTTTGAACAATTTAACTGGTATTCATTTCATTCTTGAAAAATGTGCATTAAATGCTAGAAACTCATCAAATAGGGTCGTAAATGATAATAATTATGAATTATGGCATCAAAGGCTTGGTCACATTGGAAAATCTAAGTTTGTGCAAATAAAAAGCAAACAATTTTATTCTGATATTGAAAAAATAAATCATGTTACACCAAATGATAAATTATGTGAAGCTTGTATAAAAGGAAAACAAGCATGTTTGCCATTTAATAAATCAAAGTCAAAAATTATAAAACGACCTCTATATAATGTGCATAGTGATGTGTGTGGTCCCATCACTCCTTCAACACTTGACGACAAAAACTATTTTGTATTTTTTGTCGACGAATTCACACACTACTGTGCGACATACTTAATAGCTCATAAATCAGACGTTTTTGCGACGTTTCAAGATTATGTTGCAAAGTGTGAAGTTCATTTCGGTTCGAGAATTGTCAATTTGTATTGCGATAATGGTGGCGAATATCTGTTAATTGAAATGAAAAAGTTCTGTGTGCAAAAAGGTATAAGTTACCACTTAACAGTGCCGCATACTGCTTTGAATGGTATTGCCGAAAGAATGTTAAGAACTATAACAGAACAAAGTCGAGCCATGATATCTGGTGCTAAACTTGACAAAACGTTCTGGGGCGAGGCTGTGTTGACAGCTACATATTTGATAAATATCAGCCCAACAAAAGCACTGAAAACAGCTAACACACCATTTGAATTGTGGCATAATAAAAAACCACAACTGAAATATTTAAAGGTTTTCGGTTCAACTGTTTATTTTCTGAATAAAACTAGGAAAACCAAATTCGATGAAAAATCCTTAAAAGGGATATTAATTGGTTATGAACCGAATGGTTATAAGATGTGGTAGACAAAAGGTTTGTAAAAGTCAGAGATGTGATAGTGGATGAGATTAATTTCTTGTCAAACAGACCATTGAAGTCTGACAGAGTTTTGCCTGAAAATTGTATTATTAACTCTGATAACTTTGACAGATACAACGTTGAGAAAATGTTGTGTAAACAGACTAATGAAATAGGTACCTGTATCATTAGGTCCACCACCTAATAAATCTGTAAGTGAAACAGATATGCAACAAAACAGTTCTTCATTTCAAAATAAGTTGATTTTGTCTCGAAATGAACTGACTTCACATGGTCAAAGAAGAAGTGAGAGGATTAAAAATTTGCCAACCGTATCTTATAATGAAAATGAAGATGATATTTCTGTGAACTATTTGCTATACGCTAAATCATTATTATGCAAAATACCTACATCTTATAAAGAAGTCGAATCCAGGAATGATAAAGTTTTATGGGAAAAAGCTATTAATGAGGAAATTAAATCGCTCACTGATAATGAAACCTGGACGCTTGTAAAAAGACCCGAAAATAGAAATATCATCGATTGTAAGTGGGTGTTTACAATTAAAAATGATGAGTTTGGAAAACCACTAAGATATAAAGCTCGTTTAGTAGCTCGCGGTTTTAGACAGGAATATTTGGTTGATTACAATGAAACTTTTGCACCAGTTGCAAGAATCGCAAGTTTTAGATTCTTATTGGCTTTTGCTAATCAATTTAATTTATTAGTCCACCACTTGGACGTAAAAACTGCATTTTTAAATGGTAAACTAAAAGAAGAGATATTTATGAAAACTCCTGAAGGAATCCCAAATGCAAATGATTTAGTGTGCAAATTGAACAAATCGTTGTATGGATTAAAACAGTCTGCACGCTGTTGGTTCCAAATGTTCGAACAAACTTTAATAGAGAAGGGTTTTCGATACTCATTAGCTGATCGTTGTATTTACATTCTAGATGCGGGTAACATTCTTGAAAACATTTATGTTGTACTTTATGTCGATGATCTTGTAATTTCAACGGCTAATATAAATACCATGAATAGTTTTAAAAACTATTTATTGAAAAAGTTTAAAATGGTAGACTTAAAAGAAATCCGTTGTTTCTTGGGAATCAGAATCAAAAGATATAATAACAAAGTAATATTAGACCAGAAAATGTACATAGAAACAGTTTTAGAAAAGTTCAATATGAGTGATTGTAAAACTGACAAAACACCTATGGAAACTAAAGTAGATTATACCGCATTGAATTCAAATGAAACAACAAAGGCTCCTTGTAAAAACCTTATCGGGTGCTTGATGTATATAATGGTATGCACTCGTCCTGATTTGAGCTTTAGTGTAAACATCTTGAGTAGATTTGCTAACAAAAACAACAGTACACTTTGGTTATATTTAAAAAGGGTTTTACGGTACTTGAAAGGGTCAATGGATCTTAAGTTAACTTACGTGCGGAGTAACAATATAATTAATATATTGACTGGCTTTGTTGATTCTGATTGGGGAAGTGATGAAATAGGCCGTAAAAGTACAACAGGTTATTTGTTTAAATTATTTGAACAATGCACAATATGCTGGAATACAAAGAGGCAACTCACAGTGGCGGCTTCATCCACTGAAGCAGAGTATATGGCTTTATTTGAAGCTGTTAGAGAGGCCCTGTGGTTAAAATCCTTAGTGACCAGTATTAAAATAGAATTACCTAATGGAATTCCTATATATGAGGATAATAATGGGTGTATAAGCATTGCAAGTAACCTTACGAGTCACAAAAGATCAAAACATATAGACATAAAGTACCACTTTTCAAGAGAACAGGTGGAGAAAAATGTTATTAAAATTATTTATGTTTCCACAGGTAATCAGTTAGCTGACATCCTAACGAAGTCATTACCGACAGTGCGTTTTACAGACATGAAAACTAAACTCGGTATAATATAAATATGTAATTTAGATCAACTTATAAACTATAAAGAATTGAATTATAGAAAGATCTACTTGCAAACTATAAAGAATTGAATTATAGATATGAATGACTTGGTCTGATTAGGTTATCCTGGGTTTTCCCTAATCCTGTGCATCGAATGGTGGACCATATAAAATTGTGTTCCCAGATAAGGAAGGTGTGTGATGTTATTATTGTAAATATTAATTAATCATTAATTTTTTTTTTTTGAAAGAGTGGATTTATTTTGAGGGGGCGTGTTGGAATATAACAAAATATATCGGTCCCACTTAAGTAGTTTGAGAGTGTTTCTCTTTCATACGTATTTACTTTTGTTCATAACTTTATTATAGTTTGGACGCTAGTGTTCCGTCTGGACCACAGAACATTATATACTCCTAACGGAGAAGAATGCGAACTCCTTACAATATTTGGTAGAACGGTTGCTGCTAGCGCCATCTATATTTGCCCCAAGTAAAACCTTTCGTAAGGCGGTAAATTCAAATGTTTCAATAAGATCCCCAGATTTTTTAAAAACTGTTTTTTGGTAGGTACATTCTCTTGTAAGAAAACTCAAATTTGAGTTTCTTACAAGAGAATGTACCTACCAAAAAACCTTCAGAGTGAATATGGCAAAATAAAACAATAAATAATGTAAATTGTTTCTTATTTATTTTAAGTTTCATTAATGTGTTCGCGTTATTAGATTCAAATGCTTTATTTACAATCAGTTTGCAGTAGGCTCAGAATACAAACTAACCCAGAAGTTTGTGTAAACTACATTTAAACCAAACCAATTTTCAAAGTGTACTCAAACAGAAATAGTAGATCAGTAGCAATAGTGATAAAATTATTTAGTCATTAACGCTATGTACAGTAAAAAAAAATGTAGGTTAATTATATAACCAGTCGTGAAGATAGGTACACACGGCTACACATCGAGCTATACATTTCCAGTATAAGCTGACCTCGCATTGTGTACATGGTAGGTAAGATTTTTACTAAGAATGTATTATTCTACCGAAACATAACACGTTTTCAAAGATTTGGTCCTTGCGTGCAGGTGAGGCAGTGAGATATTTTTTACTATTTAAACCTGTATTCATGTCAGTTATGTTGATGTTACTGTTCTCAACTTCTTTTTATTATTGTATGAACCTTCCTGGCGCTGTACATACTACATAATACTCAAAATCGTTAAGCAAATAAAAGTCATGAAAAAAAGAGCCTACCTAAATATTTAACCACATGTTAAAAATCTACTATAATTCACCTTGTGACTGACTTATCCTTTTCTCCTAACAAGTATTTTTATTTGTTGAGAATGCGTTAGAGCCAAATGCTTAATGAGTTTTCTTTTAACAAAAGTATAAAGTATTACAAAAGTTAAACCAGTATTATATCAGCAACAACTAGATTATTAGTAGATTTTTTGTTGAAACATAATGTTGATAACCACAGTGTTACAAAGTTAGCGAGAGTTCCTACGTATTCTTTACAGCTGGACCACAAACTGCGTACAATACTTTCTATAGTGTTTTTGTTGCAGAGTTCTTTCCAGACCTTTCAAGCCTGCTTTGCGGTCAAAACATTTATAGACTAGTCTAAAAAAAAATTTAAGTAGTATTAATTTTACGACAACATTGAGCAAGTAGAATTAGTAGGGCTGATTTTTCAATAGTCAGATAACTTTTATCTGATGAATAAATATTTCAATTTGGCAGCTTTTGTATAGAAAATATGTCAAAATGTCATATTTATTCATCAGATAAAAGTTAACTGACTACTGACTATATAAAATCAGCCCTGTAACTTTAAATAAGGTCCCAACAAAACAATCGCATAATATACATTTCGACTGTGTAAGTATTGTACTTTTGCATGGAACAGCTGTTTAAAAAAATGTGTTTTGAAGTTTATTATAATGTTCTGAATTATCTGCAAAAGTTTGTCCAGGTATTTTGTTGGAACCATATAAGTAATAATATAACACAATATTTTAGTGGTACAGATCGGTAGGACCACATTTCTTTATAATAAAAAGATGTGGTCCTGCCTATCTGCAAAAACCAACTAACCTAATTGAAACGCAAAATAAATATTATTTTACATTAATACAAAAAAACAAAAAAAACATTCAAATCCGGTGATAGTAAAGAACCCAACAATTATAGGCCTGTGTCAATTCTGCCAGTTCTCAGTAAGGTGTTTGAAAAGTTGATGCTCAATCAAATGTTACTTCACTTTAATAAAAATTCCATCTTTCATAAACAACAGTACGGTTTCACCAAAGGGCGTTGTACTACTGACGCCGGTGTCACCCTAATAAAGAACATTTTTAATGCCTGGGAAGAAGCACAAGATGCCATTGGAATCTTTTGCGACCTCTCGAAGGCGTTCGATTGTGTAGACCATGAGACACTTCTGCTGAAACTAGAGCACTATGGGATTAGGAATACAGCTCTTGATTTATTTAGATCATACCTGAAAGATAGAAATGTTAAAGTTCAGGTAAACGGCGTAAACTCATTAGGGTCTGAAATGGCAATGGGCGTTCCTCAAGGTTCGATATTGGGTCCATTCCTCTTTTTAGTTTACATTAATGATTTACCCCAATTACTTCAAAATCAACCGAAGATGGTGTTATTTGCAGATGACACATCATTAATCTTTAAAATAAACCGACGGTCACAAAATCTTGACGACGTGAATAGCTCTATTCTGCAAGTCCAAGATTGGTTTACGGTAAATAATCTGGTACTTAATAAAAAAAAAACCAAATGCATTAGATTTAAATTACCTAATGTTAAAAGTAGCGAATGTGACATCATATTGAATGGAGAAAAACTGGAATTTATTAATCAAACAGTTTTCCTAGGAATCACGCTAGACGAGAAATTACAATGGGGACCTCATATAACATCTCTTGCGGGGCGGTTAAACTCGGCCGCTTATGCTGTTAGAAAGATAAGACAGTTAACAGATGTGGAAACCGCGCGTTTGGTCTATTTTAGCTACTTTCACAGCATTATGTCGTATGGCATTTTACTGTGGGGTCGGGCTGCTGACATTGAATCCATCTTTATTTTGCAAAAGAGAGCTGTCAGAGCCATTTATAATCTACGTCGCCGCGAATCTCTCAGGGAACTTTTTAAAAGGATTAATATTATGACGGTACCTTGCCAATTCATCTATGAAAATATTATGTTTGTAAGGAAAAATCCACATCTCTTTAATAAAATAAGTGATAGACATAATTTTAATACTAGAAATAAAGATAAACTAGATCAACCATTTTACAGATTATCTAAAGTACATACATCTTTTATGGGGTACTGTGTTAAATGTTACAACAAAATACCTTGTGACATATTGCAATTAAATGAAAGAAAATTTAAAACTCATATCAAAAGTGCACTTTGTAAACAAGCATATTACAAATTAGAGGATTATATCCAGGATAAGAGTGCTTGGAAACATGCTGGTCCTGCTCCATAGGACAATTTAGAATCAAGACAAAATCAAACTGGTTGCTAATTTAATTGTAAAATTGATTATTTTGTGTTTTATGACATTGATTTAACATTCTGTGATTACTTTCTCACACACTGACTTATTAATTACAAAATTTTAGGAAAATCGTCTTCTTTTACAATGTTTGTAAATATGTGAGCACCATGTATCTATCACATATTAAATTATCTGTCGTTGCTTCATTTTTAATTCTTTTTACCTATTGTGGTATAGTAATTTTATTCTAGGTGCATCGTCTTCACATATAATTATTTAACTAATGTACGTACCTATACAAACTATTGTAAAACATTTTAAAAGAGTAACGGTGGAGTTTCTTGCCCATTCTTCTCCATACGAAAACTACCTTTTGGAAGGGGCGACTAGAATCATTTTTAATATTTTGTAAATTTCGACGTTCAAAAGTGCCATACATGGGCCTATTTGAAATAAATGATTTGACTTTGACTTTGACTACATTTTTTATTTATGTAAAATAATGTTCATTTTGCGTTTCAGTGCTGCAGCTGACGCTTCCTCAGCGAACAATCTATTTTTCAACACACATAATCTTTTTATACATATATATAATAAAAACATTTTCTATTATATTATGGATGTTTTGTTCTTTGTGAATAACACAATTATCAAGGAAATTAAAATTAACAACGTTTTTGACATTTTCTAAAATATCTCTCTTGAGATCAGTAACATGACTTTTGATATTCAAGCGTTGATTAATTATAGTAGCGCAACATTCAACACATGTAACCATTTCTTTAGTTGCATAGTTTAATGATTTTTTTACTTCCGAATACTCCTGACACGAATATAGGTTTACAATCATCGCAACTATTTTTAAATCGGTTAAGTAAAAACCCGCAGACATACGCACATGCCTGTATCTCTGCACTGTCTTCATTTACCAACTCTTCAATATTATGGGGTAATTGAATGGTTTCTGATGCAATATCATTTCCAGGCTCTGTGCCTATGCTTATGGGTTGTGACACAGACAGCAATGTAGTGAAGCTATTAATTATAATTTCATAGTTGTCTTCTTCACAATTCCCCACTGTTCCAATATGGGCTAAATTTGATATAATTGCAGTTTTTATACCTGCCACAAATTGCCCACATGTTGGGTTAATATTTGAACCGCAGTTACCCCGAATGCACCCAAAAAGATTTTCTAAAGGATCTTGCTGCAGCCTTCGTGTAGATAGGCTTTTTATATTATATGTTGACGATAATTTTCTCCACAACCGAACTATCCTATTAATGGTCCATATCCACCCTTCTGTTGATGGTGGTGTACGTGCACTTCCGACATAATTTATATTTTTGAAAAAATATATCATATCCTTGTAAAGTTGTAGGTGTGGACTGGTTGACCGTAAATTTGTGGCATGAATCTTGCCTCTTCGTAGATCTGAACAATCACTGTTGACACTGTCGAATAATATAATTTATCAATTGCGTGAATTACATCTGCCGTCACAGTGGCATCTGCAGAAAGCTTTCCTGAAAGAAAAAAATAATGTGTTTAACATGTGTCTATTTCATAAAGATTCAGTTCTTTTTTTATGGAAATGTTCCAGTATGGTAACTGAATATAGCCTTAATTTATTTTTGTGATATAACATAACATCACGCCTTGTTCCTCGGGAGGGTTAGGCATTTCTGGGAATTAAATAATAATCTTGTATAAGCAACATTCCATTCACCTGCTGATATTTTGGCGTACATTCCTCCTGCAACAGAGTCGCTTAAAACTTGTGCAGCTAGTTTTACTCTCATTTTTTGTTTTGAGTTGGGATTTAAATGTTCTTTTTTCAGAAGAGGAGCATACACAAAATTTGGGTTTGTGCTGTCCATCTCATAAAACTCATTTATGTAGGACCAGTTAGCAACACCTGTAACCACACATATTAAAAATTTTGTAACTTATGGAAACCTTTACCCACCATAGTGAGAAAATGGAGGCACATGATAATTAGATGTCTATAAAACTAAAAAAAAGGAGTTTTAATTATAAAATTATGAAACTTAATCTTACCTCTCCCTGTCTTGCCATCGGATGAAATATTTGTTGGACACTCGAATGTCATATTTCATAAAATTATTTCTGAAACATTTGAGTATATGAGGTGTATCGAACATTGTTATTATTTCATGATTATGAACTGTGATGAATGAATGCTGATTACTAGCTCCTATATTTGTTAGAGCTCTACGGTTCACTCCATCCATGTCGCAAACAATGGCAGCTATATTTATTTCAGCAATGAAGCAGTGATTTAACACCTGAAATATAAATGATAAATTATTTTATTATTTTGATTGAATATATGCATACAATTCCGATTTTATGACATAATTCCATGAAAGTTTTAAAATAAACAAAAAATTATACCTCTTTAATAAGAACAGCAAGCCTGTCTGAAGTTGAATATCCACTCGAAAAATAGTAGGCGATAGGTTGTTTTACACTCTTCCTAATGCCTGATATCATAAAAACCAAGGCTTATGCAGCAATCAGTGGCGACCTTCCCTGTGATGCATGGTCTTGATAGCCTTCTATATTATCTTCCTTAGGGTTGTAACTTAAATGCTTTTTTAAAGACATTTCGTCAAACATTAAAATATGTTGGTTGTCAGAAGGCTTTTGGGTTTTTACAAACTTCTTAACAACATTAAGTACTAAGGTACTTTATTAAGCAAATTTCTTAAGTGCTTGGAGATGGTAAATGAAAAAGTCTTCGCAGTAGTATATGTAATCTGTGCTTCGCAGTAAACGATGGCAGGTAGGTGACCTCTTAAATATCCGCAAGGCTGTTATTTTCACTTGCTTTGACCATCTTCGACCAGTGTACTTTTCTTAAAGTTATTTAATTGACCTTGCAATATTATTGGGCAAACGTTGAGGTAATCTCTTTGGATAATTTTTTTACAGCCACATCATCACATGATAATGATTATCATTGCATTTGGTTTAATTTTTTTTATCTGATTACGTAGGTAACAAATTTGCTTCATATATTTGCTACATTTAGCAAACATAATCTTCTCCTTTTCACTCTTCACTTTGGTGGTTTGTGTCTGTCTATCTGATGCTTCGGGTTTATTGGCCAATAATCTATGTGACGGACCAGCTTGTGGTTCCTCCACATTGATAGGTACTTGTTCAGTCTGAAATCAAATTATTACGATCATTAAAGGGCCTTCATATCTTTTTTTAAATATTGCTGTGCATAGACAGGATGTAGTTATACATTATTTATTTATTTATTTTATAAATTACATGTTCCTTAAACTTAAAAAGGCACACAATTAGACCTCTGGGGTCTATCCTAGCATGCCATGGCCTGAGATTTGATCAACGCGCTTTTAATAGTTAATCATAATCGAGTTGATGTAATGTTCCTTCAACTTAAGCTTTATGTTTTTACTATTCATTGAGTCTCTGATGTCTACAGGTATTTTGTTTAGTAAATTGGGTATTGTAAAAGAAGCGGTACGCCTGCCATAAAAGTTATTTTTGCGTGGCACTTGAAATGATTTAGATTTGGCTTGTCGTGTATTCACGTCATACTTAACTGGAATTTGAATATCACTGTTATCAAAATGTTCTATGAGGAACAGATACTCAGCGCGTGCCAGAACAGGTAATACCTTGCAATGTTTAAATAACCCCGTGTAATTGTCTTGGTATTTATTTTTACATCGTTTGGTACCACAAGTTTCAGCAAACGTGTTTGCAAATTATGTATTTTATCCAGATAAGTTTTAAATGTGCGTCCGTAACTGGTGAGTCCATAGGAGACTATCGACTCAGCAAGAGCTGTGTACATTTGAAGGAGGGTTTTATACGGTATATTGCGCTTTATAATGGAAAACTTGGTGAGAATCGCACGTAACTTGCCGCAAACAGATTCCACCTGGTAACTCCAGTTGAATCGGTTATCAATTATTAATCCCAGATAGGTATGATAAGGGACTTGCTCTATAGGCGAGCAGTGGCAGTCTGGTCCGCTTTTATGCAGACAATCATGACTATGAGCTATGATTTGAAAGGGATGGGAGGTACCTAAGTGACTTGAATGTACGTGTATAACTTTAGTTTTTTGTGGATTCAGAGCAAGTCCCATATCATGGGCCCACTTTGTCATAGAAGTAAAATCTTTTTGCAAACATTCTGCGGCCAAATTAAGATTTTTATTAGCAGAGAGTATACAGGTGTCATCCGCGTATTGATCAAACAAACAATTAAGCATCAATTGAGCATCAAACAAATAATTATACATAGCTATAGCAGCATAACTTTAAAATTCTAAGTTATAGATCAGTGTAAAAAGTAAAAAAACCGGCCAAGTGCATGTCGGACCACGCACAATGTAGGGTTCCGTAGTTGGGATGAATTTATCCCAAGAACAAACTTAACTTTGTAGTTGATAAATATTTTCTTTCATACGGAATGTATGGGAGAACATGTTTTTACAACCGCAAATCTAAGTTGGTCGATTATTACTCGTTAACTTATGAAGCCTACTCAACTGTATAGTTTCCCTTTTAAATTCGTTATATAAGCTCATGCCGTGAATTTTTTTAACATATCTAAAACCAACCATTTAGCTGGCAGGGGGAGGGGACACTTGACTCTAACAAAAATTTGCACTTTAAAGCTTAATATTTCGCAAACGGATCTCTGAATTCAAAAATGGTTTTAACACACTCACAATGTTTACGAAATACCTTTCCAACGATACCCCACACCAAGGGATAGAAAATAAAAAAAACAGGTACCCTAAAAAAATTTTTTTTCATAATTTTATTAAACCACTTTGTCGGCAATGATTAATATGTATACCCATGCCAAATTACAACTTTCTAGTACTAACAGTCTCGAAGCTAGACCGTGGACAGACAGACAGACGGACAAACGGACATGGCGAAACTATAAGGGTTCCTTGTTGATTACGGAACCTTAAAAAAAAACGGAAATTATAGTAAATAATAAAACCAAAAATCAATCTGCCTAGCCTCTTCCCAACTATGTTGGGGTCGGCTTCCAGTCTAACCAATTGCAGCTAAATACCAGTACATGGAGTGACTGCCTATCTGACCTCTACAACCCAGTAACTAGGTAATACGATACCCTTTGGTAAGACTGGTTCAGACTTTCGGGTTTCTGACGACCCGTAACAACTGTCAAAGATCCACGAATGACAGCCGGGACCAACGGCTTAACGTACTTTCCGAGGCACGGAGGAGTCTCGGTATGTAGAAATGGTCACCCATCCACGGACCAACCCCGGCAACCGTAGCTTAACCTGATGGATCGACACGTGCGGCTGTTATTACTTAGCCACAAGCTACTAGTACTACTAGGTAGTAAATAATAAAACCATGAAGACTGAATTTTGGAGGTGAAGATGCCCTGAATCTCATTGACAATCATGGTCTCATTAAGTCAAAAATGATCATTTACAGTTTAGTGATGGTGGATTGTCTATTATTTACAACTAGCTTCTGCCCGCGACTTCATTCGCGTGGAAGTCGTAAGACACAACAATATACTACAATAACAGCCACTTTTTAATAAAACTTCCCTGTTAACTATGTTTGTAGTTTTATTCTCAGCAGCCAAAATATACAGAGTCAGGAATGGTGACTCAGGAGCAAGCGGCGTACAGTTTGCTCAGCTTGTTCTGAGGTCGACACCCGCAGCCTTCAGCCTTCTGCCACTTCGCTTCCTTCAATTTGCGAGAGAATAGTGTGGTTGATCGCTGCAGCTTGATCATTTTCGGCGTTAAAATGGGAACACGCCCAAGAATTCTCTTGGTACGGTATTCGACTGATGTCCTCGTTTGTTTTAAGTATTGTTTAAATTACAATAACTAACAGGACTTCGTAAAATAGTTTAAACAAACTGTAAAATGCGAGCGGCAATGTTTTTCGGCTTTTTCAATATTTTTTGGCTTAATTAATAAAAAATACCAAATAGCGTGATATGTTATACCCTACAGTTTGATTGACCAGACCTATAGGGAATATCTATGTAAAATTTTAACAGAATCTATCCAGTAGAATTTGCATCATGCTGGGACATACATACAGACAAACAGACAAAAATTAAAAGGTATTAGAATCTATCCCAGACCTCGTAGCAATTACTTTTTTTTTAAATATTCAATGTACAGTTTTGACTTCGCTACGATTTTATTATATGCATAGATTCATCATTGCATAAACCAATCTTAACCTCTCGAATGCCATAATTACAGAAACAATTAAAAAACCACTGTGTCTCGCGTGGATCCACGTTCCGGCATACCAAGGGTTAATCTCCATTTGGTGATGGTTGAGGGCTCTCTGCCATAACAATAATAATTCGAATTTTTGATTTCGAAGCATATAACCATGTATTTTTAAAATGTATCTAAATAATGTAATACGTAACAGTAAAACTCTCTTTTAACAGTATAGTACCTGGGCGACCGAGCTCTGCTCTGGTGAAAATAGAAAATTCTCATTGAATAGTATAGGAAAGTTAGACTAATTCCATGCTGCCATGATAGTAGGTACTTACTAATTCCACACACAAACGCACATACACTTTACATTTACATTCTTTATACCACACAGTTTTAGTGGTAATTAGTAATTGTAGGTGATTATCAAAATATTCACTTACATCAGTGCTGATGGTTTGTGTTTGTTTTGGTGTGGATGTTTCAGGCATATTGGCCACAGTTTGCATATTTGTTATGTCCCCTAAAGATATTCTTTGGGATGGACCAGCTTGTGGTTCGGCTGAATCAATAAGTACATGTTCAGTCTGAAACAAAATTATTCCATTAATAAAATTTTGGTTTGAAGCATCAATATAATAATACAACACAATTTTAGTGACAATTATTGTCATTGTAGATAATCAGATAGAATAGAATAGAATAGGTCTTTATTTGCTTAGAATGTAGGTACATAAAAATAAGTTGTTAAATCATAATATATAGGATCCATGTACATTCTGCCTTATTACAGCATGCAAATGTAATACAAATATTATATTATTAAAATATTCACTTACATCACATGGAACAGCAGTTCGAAGTAATTTCGCCTTTGTGATGTCTTTAAAGTCTGCATCTTTAAAATGCTTTTCACACAGCATTCTGTGATCATTGTACAATTTCGTCTGATTTTCCAAACAACTATACTGCTCTTCTGGAAAAATGTACTTTGCCCACAGCAGACAACTGAAAGTGAAAAAAATTCAATAGTTCTAAAGATGAGTACAAAGAAGACTACTTAATGAAAAAGGATAGCAATTTTTCATTAGTCTTGTACCAAGTTAAAGCAGTGAATCAAAATACACCCTAGATGACGAGAGTAGTGTATCACTGCCACTAGGTTATCATTGCTGTAAAGGTCAGTTAGTTTATGAGAACATTATTTTGCCTCAAAGCAATGTCCCTAGAAATATGACTAGTGTTAGTTTTAGTAGGTATTAAAACTTAATGTTGACTACAGCAAAGTTCTACAAAAATAATAGATTTAATGAGAGGCTTACTTTACTGATATCGCATGTGTTTACTTTTAAATAAAATTTAGCATGGACAGGGTCCCGTACGGCACCCTTGAATAAGAAATTTTCTGTTTCTACTTTTACATTGACAAACTAGGATTAATAAAAAGGTTAACTTGCAATTTGTTCTTTATGTTGGGGAGTAATTAATGAATAAATAAAGTGATATTTTAGGCTTGAGCTACTATAGTAAATAGTAGTCTAGAGCTGCGATGTTTTTCAGGTAAAAGGTTAGTGTTAGTACCTACTTACCGAATAAGGTTTCGAACTCCGGGTTAGGAAAGCGGAACAGTTTCATGTTATGTTCGGCTGGTGAACAGCCACACTTGAAACATTTCCTTCTATTTTCATCCATTTCACAAAGTTTCAAAACTCACAACAAACTTAAAGATCGCAAAATAGAGTCACTGTCTCCGAACTCGTGAAACACGATTAACTGCACTTTACAGGTACTAAACGGAAGAACGAAAGCTCAACTCGACGTTATAGGCAATACAAGGCACAGAAATACTGAAAGAAAAAGAAATATTCTGTAACGGAGCTCAATTTCATGAAACTCGAGAACAGAATAAAATAAACCGACATGACAAACCAGTGTTGCCATATGGAGGAGGCAATTACAAAATTCCGTATAAAATCCGTATAACCAATCTGAATAAAATTCCGTATGAATTCGGTATAAAAATGAAACTATTTATACATATCTTTATTCATCATTTTTAACATGTCTGAATTAACATTTAAATCAAAACAGGGTGATTTCCTTAAAAGTTGTTTTGTATGTAGCAACTCTGTTATTGTCTCTATAAACAATTTATTTCGTTGCTTCATCTTCAATAAATTGATGGCGGAAAAGATTCGCTCTACCACCGCACTCGAGTGGGGCAGACTCATTAAAGCTGAGACGAATGTGGTCAAAATCGGGTAAAGAAATTTTCCATCGGTGGGATTACTAGTAGTCATTATCTTTTTCCAGAATTCTTCAATATTGTGACAAGAATCCATAGAATCATAGTAGTCTTTGCATGGAATGCAGCTCTGTGTTTTTCCTTCGATGTCGCCAGTCCGTATCTAGAGTTGGTGTATTTTCAGCGTCAATAATATTCGGAAACAAAAGAGCTATGTCAACCAAAGATTGTATTTTGCGTGATTGCACGACATCTGGACTTAGAAATTCCATTTTTATCGTATTTTTGAACTTGTAGCGGGTTTTTATCTACTTTGCTCCTTTTATATAAAAATCAAGGCAAAGCAATTTGAATGCTTTGACGTCATTTGAATTAAGCTCCACGCTGTTTGATCCCAGAGACATGGCCACAGCGCAGTCAATATTCTGTATTTCAGTTCGGGATAAATAAGAGTCAAACTAGAAGACTCCTATAAGCGACACAAACATTTTCATGGAGTTTGTGAATTTGCTTGCGTTCCGAATGCATCAATTGGTTTAACCTCCAGACACTATTTGACAGATATTTTAAAAGGAAACTCTAGAAATTGTAGTTAAAGTTGATTGTAAGGATTCTTTAACATATGCAAGATGTTCTCAGCTGCTCTTAAACGCTCCGTAAATGCAGCATAAAGCAAAGCAATAAAGTAAGTTATGTTAATGAATACTACAAAAAAAAAAATCGGAATATGCTGTGCTCTGTACTGCATCTGCCTGCCTTAGGTTGAGTCTATCTGTACGTAAATCCGTATAAAATCCGTAAGCATGATTTATCCATATTGGACTTCCCAAATCCATACAGATACGGACAAATCCGTATATATGGCAACACTGCCAAACATTGACTTTCACAGATCCTTTGGCGGGAAATCAAATTGCGCGGGTGTTTAAAAATTTCTCCTACGTATTAATTTGTATTTTTTGTATATATTTGCATAGATAGTTTATTATATTCCCAGTGTATATAGTAAAATGGGAACGGAAAGCGATGGGGGCGACGCCCCCATTGATAAAGAGCCGAAAAAGCGAAGATTGGCTCCCATGGATTCGACACAGTCTGCAGCTTACAAAATCTTCATGAAACAGAATTACAAGAGACAATTTCCCGAATGCCACAGTGGCGATTGTGTAGTCTTTGTGGAATCAATAGAAGATGAAAAATTAGGCAACAAAAACCCAATTGTACTTACGAAATTATTCACCGAAAATGTTAAAGGCATCATAGGTGTACATCGAGTCAATGCTTACAAAGTTGGGATAACTTTCAAAAAACCTGCACCAGCTAATAGTTTTCTCAAAATGGACCATTTCTTGGGAAAAAATAAATTAAAAGCCTTCGTTCCTGCATACATGACAGAAACAACAGGCGTCATCCGCTATGTACCGAAAACTATGTCAAATGAGGAAGTTTATAAAAACATTCAAAGTGATGTAGAAGTAATTTCTATTAAACGATTTATGAGGAAAGTTGAAGGAAAACTTACACCACTAGGTACAATAGCAGTTACTTTTGCTGCAACGGCATTGCCACAGTATGCATACATTCACATGTTCAGATACCCAGTACATATATATATACCACCATTGCTACAGTGCTACAAATGCCTTAAATATAACCACTCTGCAAGAGCTTGCCGTAGTGAGCAAATGTGCTCTTCTTGCGCCGGTCGACATTCATACAAAGAGTGTGATGTTGAAGAAATTATTTGCATAAACTGCAGCGGCAACCACCTAGCAATTTCAAGGGATTGCCCCATTAAGAAACAAAAAATGGAAGAAAAGAAGAAGAAGTTCCTCAATCGGAATCAATTGTATGCCAGTGTGGTGAGTACACCTCCTCCAACTATGTCAGATACGAATGTTTTCCCAGCTCTCAAAAAACCAAATGAAAGGACTTTGGGTGAGAACTCAAAGTTATTTGCTGAAGAAATTGTAAATAATGAAATAATTATAAACGCCATTGTAAAATCACTAATTGGTCTTGGTAATAATAAAGATAATGCTCCAATAACAAATAAAAGAATAAAAGAAACATTGTTAGCAAATTTAATTATTAATTGATGGATACATTTTTAAATATAGCACAATTCAATGTACAAAGCTTACAGAGTAAGAAGGCCTTATTAAACACATTTCTTTTTGAACAAAAAATAGATATATGCCTGTTAAATGAGACTTGGCTAAAAAATAGTAGTGTAATTCCTCGTTTTACATCATACAACTTTATATATAAAAATTCAGTAAATAAACACAATGGAGTAGGTATTTTGATAAAACACAATTTAGCTTATAATGTTATAGAAACAACTTTTTATGAGTCAGTCCAAAATATATGTATTTCCATAGAAACATCCATGGGTAGATTGCATATCCTATGTGTTTATTCTCCTCCCAATAGCAACAGATTTGATACTAACAAAATGAGAAAGTTGCTTCTTGAAATTCCCAAGCCATGTCTTATCATGGGCGATTTTAATGCACACCATATATTGTTTGGATGTCATACAAACAATAATAGGGGTAACAGTTTATATAATCTTATTGATGAATTTGACATATGTGTTTTAAATGATGGTAGAGCAACCACTGTCCAGTACCCAAACAGGAATGCATCAGCTATTGATCTAGCTCTGGTTAGTTCCGCATTAGCTCCTCTTTGTGAATGGCAGGTTCATGACGATCCTATGGGCAGTTATCACTACCCAACCCAGGTAGTTTTAAATGTAAAGCCATCAACATATGAAGTCCGGCCTGTGGAAGAAAAATATATTTATAGCAAAGCAGATTGGTCTAAATATTATGAATTATCAGAAACCAGTTTCTCTCATTTAGACATAGATAATATGGAACCTCTTCATCTATATGATAATTTTGTGAATATTTTATATGATATAAGAATAAATACAGTCCCAAAACGCAAATCTAACCAAACTATGCAAATTTTAAGAAAACCAGCTCCTTGGTGGAACCAAACATGTAATGAGGCAGTTCAAAAATCTAAGGAAGCTTTGTTAGAATATAGAACATCACCAAGCATCCCCAACTTCATACAATACAAAAAGCTTGATGCTCAAAAGAAAAGAATATTAAAAGAGGAGAGTATCAATTCATGGCATGAGTTATGTAGTAGTTTTAATAGGATGACACCTGTTACAAGAATATGGGGTTATATTAAAAAGTTTAAAAGGATAGGTTCTTCTTCTAACAAATATTTAAATGATGATTGGGTACCTGAATTCTTAGAAAATTTATCAGACTCATCAATATTGAATGAAAATCATATAAATGATATTTTAAAAGAATCTGTTGAATCTGAAACCAACTGCTTTCTTAATAGTCCATTAACAATAAACGAATTGCACATAGCTCTTAAGAGTAGAAAAGATACAACCCCAGGTCTGGATAACATACCATACATCTTAATAAAAAAGTTACACCCTAATGCCTTACAAATTTTATTAAATGTTTATAATAAACTTTGGGACACACTACTTATACCAGAATCATGGAAAACTCAATGTGTCATTCCAATCTTAAAGTCCAATAAATCTGTAAATAGTCCCTCATCATATAGACCTATATCATTATCATCTTGCTTGGGTAAACTTTTCGAAAACATGCTTAAGTTACGTTTAGATTACTTTGCTGAAACTCAAGGCAAGTTACCAGATATACAGTATGGATTCAGAAAAGGCAGGAGTTGCTCTGAAAGCTTTGTTTCATTTATATCAGACCTAAAAAAGGCTAAACTTAGTCATTCTAATGCCGTATGTGTTTTTTTGGATGTCAAAGGTGCTTTTGATAATGTTAATATTGAATGTCTAATTCGTGTTTTGCATGAATTGGGCTTACCAAGTAAAACATTAAATTGGATTTTTAATTTTTTGTACCAGCGAACTTTGTATGTTAGATTCAATAATAAGCTCCATGGCCCTAGGTTAGTTAGTAAAGGCACAATGCAAGGAGCAACACTTTCACCCCTGTTGTATAACTTGTATACATCCCAGATTCTTAAATATGTAAATACTTCTCAAGTCAAAATATTACAATTTGCTGATGACTTGCTTTTATACACAGTAAATCAAAACTTGAATATGGCTGTTAACAATATTAATACTGCATTGGCTCAATTACAACATTATTATAGTAATACTTTAAAACTAGATATAAGTTCTGAGAAAAGTTCAGTATTATTATTTAGTAAAGATTCATTAGCACAGTCCACTGTAAATATTGTATATAACCACAATGTGATTCCTATTGTTAATCATCACAAATTTTTAGGTGTTTTAATAGATAATAA
The DNA here is from genome assembly GCA_949152395.1 of Agrochola litura. NCBI lineage: Eukaryota > Metazoa > Arthropoda > Insecta > Lepidoptera > Noctuidae > Agrochola > Agrochola litura. The sequence goes on along the minus strand of OX424503.1, from coordinate 25,019,578 downwards.
ACTAAAATTTGATAAGCACATTGACCATATCTGTCAACATGCCATGAAGAGCATCAATGTCCTTAGGAGCTTAGCAAGAACTTTTTGGGGTTCTGACCCAAAAACACTTAGCATGTTATATAAAAGCATAGTCAGAAGTCATTTTGACTATAGTTGCTTAGCCTATATGAATGCAAGTACTACATTGTTGAGAAAACTGGATGTGATACAAAATATGGGCTTAAGAATCATGAGTGGAGCAATGCGTACCACCCCTATAAATTCTATGGAAATTGAAAATGTTATACCTCCCTTATCTTTGCGACGTTTACAGCTGGCTGAGAGATTCTGTCTCAAAGAGTTATCTTGCAATAATAGTACAGTCCTTGATAAAATTGAATATCCTCCAGAGATCACACAGTCAGCTGTCACATCCTCCATCTCAGCAAATACTTTTATTTCTGGTACATTGCCTGAAATTTCAACCATTCTAGTTAAAGTAAAGAGCCTGACAAGAGACATGTACATCAAAAAGAAGTGGCCAGTATATGAATTCCCATATAATACTTTATTAGCTTACTTTGATATCAAGTGTTTTTTAGATACTGTTAAAAATAAATATGATTTCTTAGAATTTTTGAATGACAAATCACATTTTTATATCATTTACACTGATGGATCTAAAACTGATGATTATGTTAAGGCAGCATATTATGACCCACAAAAGAGAATAACTAAATGCTTTAAAATGCCAAATAATTGTAGTATATACACTGCAGAAGGTTGGGCTATACTAGCTGCCTTAACTTATGTAAATACTATTGTAAATATTGATGAACATAGTGTAAGCAAAAATGTAAATAATATATTAATTGTAAGTGATTCCAAAAGTGTTTTATCTAGTATAAGTAATTGTAACTTAAGTTATAAACAAAATTATATTGTACATAGAATTAAGTATGCTCTACAAAAGTTGGGAAAACATGTAGAATTTTTGTGGGTTCCATCTCACAGTGGCATAGTTGGTAATGAGGTTGTAGATCTGGCAACTCGTCAGGATCACGACGAGGATATTACAGAATCTTTCAAGGTCCCTTTCACGGATTATTATCAACAATTTAAAACATTATTTAGGAAGATATGGAAGGATTATTGGGACGCAACAACAGAAACAAAAGGAAAATGGTATTCAGAATTACAGCAAGACTTACCAACAATGCCGTGGTACAATAAATTCAAATACTCCAGCAGAAAGTTCATAACCGTCATTAATCGCTTGCGATTTGGCCATTGTTTAGTCCCAGCTCATCTCTACAGGATGAGAATAATTAGTGAAAACAAATGTACCTATTGTTCTGAAGAAAATGCGGATATAAAACACGTTATATTTGACTGTGAATCGTTTGCCATGCAAAGATTGTTACTTGTCAGTGAAATTAGTGACATAGCAGAAAAAAACTCTTTATGTGTTCCCCGCCACGTTCAGGAATTACTTTCCAAAACGGTTTATTTTAATTCATTATTTAGATATATATTGAATACAGTAGAAAAAATGTAATCATTTCGAGATTAGATTGTATATATGTATATATATTTTTTTTTTTTGTTTAATTAATATTTTGTTGTTAGTTATATTAATTTCATCGCCTCTCAGATGTACCTAGCTCGTATGAGCGGTAAACACTATTGATGAACTTTTTATTGTTTAAATAATTAGTAAGATAAAAGTATAATATGTTCAATGATTCCGACTGAAGGACATGTATCCATGGTCATGAATAAATTAAAAAAAAAAAAAAAAATTGACTTTCACAGACATCCAATCCAGTATGAGCCTGAGTTACAACTTGAAAATCAGTATTATGAAAGACCTAATTTTTTAGGTCCTTCATAATTTTTTTAATGTTAGCAATGTAACATTGCTGCCCCAGCTACCTCTCCTACATTGGCCCATACAAAGTTGATACCCCCTGAGGCGAACTATCAACTAAATATTAAGGCGGGTGCGCCGCACGTGCGAGCGGGAAAGCATGTTGCGACGCGCGACGGGCGGCGCGCCGCGTGTTCTACTCGGCGACGACGCGTCGACATGAACTCACGGCGACGGAGGCACGCCGGGGCGCACTATGAGACCAAACGGTATTTTCCGTCTCAAAAATGGTTTGGACAAAAGTCGTAATACTGAAACCGTTTTGATTGTTTTATATTCTAAGATGACAGAGCTATCCGACATAACAGCAATAAAAAAATTAAAAAAGTTTTAGGTGTAGTGTATAAAATTACACCCAAACTTTATACTTTGATAATTTTATATTTATTAGATTACTCATTATGAAAGTTCAACTTAAGATATTTTCTATGTTCTTCTAGGGAATATATAAGTATTATACATTTTTAGATTACTCAAGATCTCTAGTTTACAACTGTGTTATGTTTTTATGAGTATTTTTTTTTATTGAATTTTTAAGTGTCATAAGGAAATTTTCCGTCTTTTCATTTTTCAAGTTGAGGTTTCCTTGTTACCGATGGCTGCCGATGTCGAGTTAATGACATTTTTAGATTCCTTAACTATTCAGTAATACAAGGAAATAAAAAAAACCTGCGTCATTACTGCGCCATTTCGAGCAAGAAGCAAAAATGTCAACCGATAAATATTTGCAAATAAGATTTTTTTTTGCGGTGATCATTTTAACCACACGTTTGATAGAAATGATATTGCTTATTTCTTGGTAATTATAATCAGTATTGGTTACAGCATTCCTGTGAGAACTGTTTTTATCAATTTTCTCATTGGTTTTGCACAAGTTACTGAAACTAGGGACCTACAAATACTCGGGTTTTCAGCGTGTTCGTCAAAGTGTCCGTATACCTTCCCTCAGTAACTGTGAATTTGCTGGAAAAATTAGTGAATTCGTTTGTTTTCGACGCGATATATGTGCTCAGATAATAAGCGGGAAAAGTACTTCAGATATTGAACAATATTTGTTGGACAATTTCCATTTATCAACAAAATGTGAATACGGTTATGCAAAGTGTACAAAGAAATTTGATAACGATTTGCAACCAAAAATGAGTGAAAGCTCAAAGAAAACAAGATCGTTTCGAGAACCAAAACAAAAATTGGTTAAATGGCGAGTAGAGAGAGTACCATTGAATTCCTCAACATCTGCAAATTCTGACTTGATTCTTGAGATCGTGGTAGACCAACAAAACCATATGACACGTGTTCGAAGAGTACAAAAAAACGTAAAAACTGGGAATTACTCCAGGAGTATGGAATGGGGCATGTACATTACGCTTATGTACAAGGTTTTTATGATCTATGGGTGAAAATGATGAAGCTTCGATTGGGTGTTTTGTTAGAAATACAGAAAAGGTGGAGAAAAAAGTCATTCTTCGAAACATTTTACGAAGTCCAGATGGTGTACCTTCCTATACCAAAGAAGAAGCATTATGTATTTATATTGTAACCGATCTATCCAAAGCTCAAAATTCCTACCTGAGGCTGAGACTTGTTGAGAAGAACTTAATTTCTGTATTTCCATCATACCAAACTTTGTCTGAAGCAAAGAAGGATTGCTATCCTCTTGCGTCAAGCATAACCGTAACGAATATAAGTGCCAAAGTGAACCTTCAAGGTCTCTAAGACCATACTGCCTGTCGTATTATAAATACAGACTCGGTATCAAAACTCGTTTCCGGGAATTGCTTGGTTTACACATTGATAAACCTCGTCAAGGTTCCGGAAACAGCAATGATGGAAATACTGCAAGGAGATTCTTCCAAAACTATCAATGTTCTGCAGAAATCACGCGTATTGATGAAGAGTTGATCAAGAGATTATACATAACTCTGCAAACCATGGCATCGTGATTTTCTGTAAACGCAGTAAAGTTTGGTGAATCTACGCTGGGGACTGCACAATCATATGTGAGTAAATATAACTGGTACTATATGCCATCTTCAGTCCACAAAATTCTTATACATGGTGCCAAAATAATCGAGTATTTTTCAGTTTTGCCAATAGGCCAATTATCTGAAGATGCTCAAGAAGCTCGTTATAAGAAATATAGGTTAAATCACGCTCGAAAGTGTTCCAGGTCAGCGACAATGGAAGACGTTCTGCACATCCTGTTGTATACTTCTGATCCCTATATATCTAGTTTAACAATAGTATTGTAATACCAAAAGAACTACTTGACGAAACTAAAGAGCTTTTAGTATTGACAAGTGATGTTAGAATAATGTGTTTCTTTATCATGGATGATATATTTTTTTAGTTTAAAATTATGTAATTACTTAGTCATTAACTTATTAATAATTTTAATTTAACCTAAATTAATTATTTGCTAATTAATTTTAATAATTTAATTTAATTTTTGTATGAACATTTTCAACATTTTATTTTTGGTTTTTTTTTTACTAAATAAACGTAATTTTTAAAGTAGCAGTGTTTTAATAATCCAATAGCATAAGTATTCAGGAATACGTATAGAAAATTTCAACTCAAAATGTCAAGTAACAAAAAAGTTATAAATTTTTGAGATGGAACGCACCGTTTTGTCCCATAGTGCGGCGCGGCGCTCATATCTATGTGGTTAACGAATGTTCAAAATAACAAATTGGTACTTTTTTACTTTACCTACTTATTAATATTTTCCATGGACTTCGATACCTAAATAAGTTTTGAGGTTATAACAGCTGTCAATCAAACCATATCTGACAGCTGTTATAACCTCAAAAACTTATTTACATAATAGCATTTTTCCCTGGCCTCTAAATGAAAAGATCATAAGTTATTGTGTTATTATAAACAATAATTGTTTTTATACAACACTAGTTGTAGGCAGACGCGACTTTTAAAACGAATCAAGTGAAACCTCTCGTATGTCGTAATTACAGAAACAATTAAAAAACCATTGTGTCTCGCGTGGATCCACGTTCCGACATACGAATGGTTAATGTATGGAAAGTGGGCATGATTCTTAGATTGCGACAGCGCGAAAATAACAAAATCAATAAATTGTAAGTTATAGGTTTTCTGTTGTACTAAGTATATAATATATACACTACACTTACATGATGTTTGAATGCAATGCAGATGCATTTCAAATAATGGCCCTGATGTATTACAAAATATAATTAAGTATATTTACTTGATGTTTGAATGCAAAACGGACGTTTTCCAAAATATGGCATGACTCTTTTGGTTGTGCCTTTTTGCACTGAAGTGACGTGCGTTAGTGTCGAGTTTCGGGTCGCAATCGCAACTCACAAAATGGCAAAATGGCGACCTTGCACTGAAGTTAGCTAACAAAATGCTTCAATGCAAAAATGGCGGTCAGCCAGTTTGGGAATAGTAATGCGAAAAAGATGGGTGTATTTTTAAACTATTTTTTTTTGTCGATTTTGACCTTACTTTTTCAATAAAATTATTTTCAGTTTTTTTTTATTTTGGCCTTTTTGTATTCAGTGAGCGAAATGTGGATCCAGCTTTAGGTATAAACAAGACAAGACGCGCGCCACTACCGCATTTTATCTACACGCTGCGGCGCCGTGTAGGTGTACGTAAAATGCGGTAGTGGGACCTGTGGGACGTGTCATTTTAGACCACAAATAACTATATACTAGTCAGAGACTGGCTAAAGCCGGGTCTCCTGCGCGTGTTTTTACACAAAAACATCGCACCAAAAAGGCGTGGTCATTCACATTTGTCTATGCTTTGTATGAAAATAAATGTTAATGTGTAAGCTTATTTGTGTAATGTTTCGAAAAAATACGCGCAGGAGACTCGGCATAAGCTATACCTATTTATTTTGAAAGTACTAAGGCTGTATGATTTAAATCCTTGCCTGTGTAAATTGGCCGATCATAAAATATTTCTCTATGAGTGATGGATGAGTTAGGCGGGAATTCATATTTCTTTTCTGTTCGAGCACCGTTTTATTTTCTGTTTGACCAAATATTTTTTTATTTTTAGTAAGGTACCTATCATTACTAAAAATGGATGTAACTGATATTGGGAAAGTCGCCAGCAGAAAAAGGATGAATACGGATGCTGAAAAGCTCAGAGAAAAAGTATCGCGTGAAACCGCTAAAATTATTAGACTGAAGGTATGTTTTGTTTTAATTTCAAGTACTTACAGTTCGCGTAAAATAACTTTGCCGCTCTGAAGTAGGCTACAATTGACTGCGCAGTAGTCAATCTTACTTAAAAAACAGTAGCGCGCATGCCAGCGCGCATGCGCAGCCTAGCTTCAGAGCGGCAAAGTTATTTTACGCGAACTGTACCTATTCGAAAATGTTCTACATTTACATAATTTAAAAAAAGTACTCGGTCGCTCCGCCTACAGTGAGATGGTAATCTAAAAAGCTATCGGTGGATCACAGACTCACAGTGGTGGGTCGGTGGCTCGGGTGAATTCACCGTTTTGCGGTGAGGGCGGCGGCAGTCCTCTTGCACTGGTACATGCAGCTCGAAATAAGTACCTACAACTCGCGCTCGCGACAACTGCCAGTTAGTAGTTCGTCAGCGTCGTTATACGTAGGTACAAGGCGATCACGCGACGCACCGCGCGACGCCGCCGCCGCCGCCGCGCCGCGCCTCTGACGATCCTTTGTATACTGTATGTACATACAGTACATTATAGCGTAGAACACAATCGTACCTAAGGTAGGTAGGTAATGTAAGCAGGGAGTTTGTAAGTGTGAATGACATGAGTAAAATAAATTATTTAGTAGGTTTAATAATCTAGACATTATTTCTAAGTGGCAATGACAATCAATCAATCAATCAATGAATTTTTGCAACATTTTAAAATTTAATAAGACCATAAACTTCTTTTAAGTAGGTTTTTCTTTAATCTATAAGCAAGTATAGAACTATTTTTTAACTTTTATGGCTCAGTAGTTTTAGAGATAAGGCGGAGGGGAATGGTAAATTTTCATCAAAGTTCTTACATTATTTTAAAATTACAGAAAAAATACACTTGAGACCCTCCAATATTAGTACCTATTAATATTGATATTATGTCACATGGTACACTTTGCAAAACTTATTTTTAATTTTCTTATTTGTTTCCCAAAAGTGACCCCATGTTCAAAATTCATTTATTTACGTACGTCCGTGTTTGGGTCACAGAAATTGATATGTGTACAAATTTCAACTTATCGGTTCATTTAATTCGAAGTCAATTGGCTGTAACAGACGGACAGACAGACAGACAGCCAGCCAGCCAGACAGACACACGAGTGATCCTATCCTTATAGGATCACTCGTGTGTCCGAATGAAAAACAGAACCCTTGTTCTGTTTTTCATTCGGACACACGGAACCCTCAAAATTAAATAAGTAGGTACCTACTCAATATTTTTATTTAAAATGAAAATCATTTACTGACTGAAAACTAACTGCAATCAATCTAAATATATTAGAACACAAATCGTTGGTATTCGCACACACATACACACACCCTAACACACCCCCATACATACACGCACACACACACCCGCTTACCAGTACCCTCTATGTTTTATTTAATTTTGTTTAATGCTAACTTAAATAATTTGTAATTTGTTTTTGTTCTAATTTTATTCCATTAATATTTGTTTCTGATTTGTATGAATCCAAATTAATTGTAATTTAATTTTAATTTAATGAAAGTATTTTATTTGCTTTATTAATTCTAATAAATTTTTCTAATTTTATTTTTTTAAACTTAATTTTAAGTAAGATAATCATCTTTTGCTGTATATACTTGCTAACAGTAACACAAATGGAAGAAGTCACTGGCTCCTGAAATACAGGTTCTCTAACTTAGCTCTGGAGCCAGGGTCTCAAATTTTTCTGTAATATTTGTATGGCAATAAAGAATTTATTATTATTAAAGAAACAAAAAAAAAAACACCTTGCCTTTGTGTCGCGTTGGTCTGCACGAGCCTTAATAATTATTGTTGGTCACATTGAAGTGAATTATAATTAGGGTACCTACCTATCTTGTAATTAAGATTGTCGTTAGGTACTTATTGCATCATGTTTACTTTAAAATATACGAATGTGCGTGTGGTCAGGTGGCGCAGGACACGGCGTACTGGGACCTGAAGGAACGGCTGCAGCAGCTGCAGGGCGCGCACGAGCGTCTGCAGCAGAACATGGTGGACGTGCAGATGCAGCACGAAGCCGCGTCCGCGCACTACACGCAGGAGCTGCGCCTGCGCCCCGACACGCTCAACAAGTACGCTCGCTCGGCCGGCGGGATGGGCGGGGTAGGGCGGGTAGGGTGAGGCAGGCAGTGCAGCTCTCGTGTGCGCAGGGTGGCGGGCGCGCGCGGCGTGTGCGACGTGCTGGAGGAGTACGGCGCGCGGCTGCGGCGCTGCGTGGCGCGCTGCCGGGCCGACCGCGGCGCGCTGCAGGCGGCCTACGCGCAGGCCGGCGCGCGCGTGCGGCTGCTGGCGGCCGAGCTGGCGCGCGCGCGCGACTCCATGGCCTGCCAGCGTGACGCCGGTATGTGTCGTACGAGCCTCGACTGGTTATAATCTTATGACATTAAATGTTAGCCCACGTGCACGGACGTAAAAATATCGCGGCGGGATTTTATCGCACACTGGATTTCAACTCTCGATGTTGAGCCGAGCGTCGAAAAAACGTCGAAAAAAGATTTTCAACTCTTGGCGCTAAGCAGAGCGTTGAAATTCCAATGTGCGAGAAAAAATCTGTGGTGTTAAGGTAAAAGGGGATAAGTCATAAATATTGAAAAATGAGTTATTTTCATAATTCGATACTAAACATACCGCTCAAGGACCGCGGACGCACCGGTGCGTTCAAGCACCCACGCGGCTTACATCTCTATTTGTACTAGCTATAATGGCTATTATCGTCTGTGAATTTTTCAGTCTATGGTCGGATAAATATTCATGTCAAATAAATCGACTAAAAGCAAAAACATGTGTTGTGCTCTGTAGCCACGCCACCGTATATTTTTTTATTTTGATATAACCCATTTTTATGTACGGCTGACGGTCATGACGTACATGCATTGTTTGTGAATGTACGACTTTTAATTTAAAAGAAAAAAGTAAATTAATGTGGCGTTGCTGCGGAAAATTCTCTGTAGCCACGCCACCTGTAATCAACATTTGTAGATACAATTTCAGCTATTTCTCTGAAGTTATATAATGTACGAACGCTGTGTAATATGTACACGTGATAGTTAATTCTAAAGTCTAATTCAAAACTCACAAATTGTTCCTTTTAGTGTAGGTATTAAACTAATATATTTTAGCGATTACTTTGGATTGACCAGGAAAATAAAAATAAACAGATTTCATAAATAGAAGTTATTTATTATAAACCCGTGTTATAACAATGGTTACAAAATATTTTACCTTTATAATAATTACCTGGAAAAGCCTGGATCCTGGTCTTGGGGGCTCTCCGGCCTCGACTAAGGGCTCCTAAGCGCATGTATGGAGAGGGGATAGTTCCTACTTCGTTGGAAGACGGGGAAACTGGTCCTCATCAGGAAGCCGGGACGCCCAGCGGACTCTTCGTCCGCCTATCGGCCCATTGTGCTGTTCGACGAGGTGGGCAAGCTCTTTGAAAAAGTCATTGCAGACCGCCTCGTCGGGCAGCTGGTGCGGGTGGGGCCGGATCTGGCGGAGAGCCAGTTCGGTTTCCGCAGGGGGCGCTCTACGGTGGATGCCATCACGCGCGTGCGGGCCCTCACGACGGGGGATGCTGTGGCCCGGGGTGGGGTCGTCTTGGTGGTGTCTCTAGACATCGCCAATGTCTTCAACACCCTGCCCTGGAGTTGCATCAGGGAGGCACTCCGGTATCACCGGATGCCGACCTACTTCTGTCGTGTGGTCGAGGCTTATCTGACGGACAGGGCCGTCATCTACTCCGGTCACCAGGGAGAGTGGAACCGGCAAGAGATGTCGTGCGGTGTCCCACAGTGATCGGTCCTGGAGCCGCATCTGTGGGACATCGGATACGACTGGGTGCTGCGCGCCGACCTCCCTAGCGGCGTCAGCGTCGTTTGTTACGTTTACGATACGTTGGCCCTGGCGCAGGGGAAGTCTTATCAGGCGGCGGCCGACTTAGCGAGTGTATCCCATCTGGCCCGGTGACTTGGCCCGGCACCGGGCCACATGGGACAAAAAAGTTTTAACTGGCCCGGTGATATGTTTACCGGGCCAGATGACACAAATCAAGTGCCATCGTCCCCGGAAAGGGGAGAAAAGAGGATACGCCTCGTAATTTGTGAAATACTAACTATATGCATCTATGAAAGGGATTGAACTTATAAATCAAACTGCTGAAACATTTGCTGAAAAGTTGTCAGGCAAACGTAATTCTTGTGTGGTCGATATGTTACGGCTAAAACCCGAAGTGCGGCTACACCTAGTTTTAGCCGGCTAAAACTAGGTGCGGCCGGTAGCAGTGGGATAAACTTGCCTAAATGGTTTCTGGCACTCGCCGGCCGCTACCGCGGCACCGCTCGCTTCGCTCGCTCGGCTCGTGCGGTGTGTTATGTGGTCACAGTTCTAACCTAACCTAACCTACCATTCAGCCATTTACATCGAGGCGTATCCTCTTTTCTCCCCTTTCCGGGGACGATGGCACTTGATTTGTGTCATCTGGCCCGGTAAACATATCACCGGGCCAGTTAAAACTTTTTTGTCCCATGTGGCCCGGTGCCGGGCCAAGTCACCGGGCCAGATGGGATACACCCGACTTAGCGACACGTGGGGTTGCGACAATCGTCAACAGGTTGAGACTCGAGGTGGCCCAGCACAAGTCTGAGGCCTTGGTGGTTTTCATGATCCTTGGAATGCGCCATCGTCAGGTTCCCAGGTGATAGCGGGAGGGGTTCACATCGGTGTCGAGTCGATTATGAAGTTTCTGGGACTCGTCCTCGACAGCCGGTGGAATTTTGTCGAACATTTCCGACGTTTGGCTCCCGGACTGGAGCGGGCCGGGGCTGCCTTGAAGCGGCTCCTGCCCAATCTAGGGGATCCAAACGCCTCCTGCCGGAGGCTTTACGCGGGGGTCGTGCGGTCCATGGCCCTTTACAGTTCACCGGTGTGGGCGCATTCTTTGAGGCTGCGGCCAGCCCGCTGGTTGAACGCGTCCTAGAGGGTCATGGCCATCCGGGTAGCCCGAGGATACCGCACGGTTTCCTGGGAGGCGGCGAGCCTACTTGCCGGATTACCGCCATGGGATCTGGAGGCAAAGGTCCTCGCGCACATCTGAGAGTGGCGCGAGGGGGCGAAACGCCGGGGCTTAACTCCGCTGCCGCGAGAAATCACGGCACAGCGGGCATAGCTCCGGCGGGATCTCATGGCGTCATGGAGAGTGTGATTGTTGCAACCCATCACTGGGCACGCCACAATTGCGGCGATAAGAGGAGTGGCTAGAGAGGCGCCATGGCGTCCTCACCTTCCGCCTGACGCAGGTCTTCACCGGACACGGCTGTTTCGGGAGGTTCCTGTTCAGGATAAGGTGGGAGGAAACGCCAGGGTGTCACCATTGTGTGGATCGCCCGGAGGACACGGTGGAGGTCTGCCCGGCTTGGGCGGAGCATCGCTGTGTCCTCGTGGAGGCGATCGACGAAGGTGATCTCTCGCATCCGGCCCTGATTCAGGCCATGGTACGGAGCGAAAGGAAATGGGAGCCCGTCACCTCCTTCTGCGAAGCAGTAAAGCTCGCGAAGGAGGAGGTGGAACGCGTGAGGGAGAGGCAATATTCGCGTCCTCACGCCCCTAACCACCACAGAAGGAGACGCCCTGGGCTTCGGGAATCGCAGGCCGATTTCTGGTCACCGTAAGCGCGGGCTTGTGGACGGTGAGCAATGGGTAGCTCGCCGTCTGATAAGGACTAAGCCCGGGTCGACGGCGCGTTGTGTTCCACACGCGCCTCAAAGAGATGTCAGCAGAATTGACGGGGTCCGCTAGAGTTATTTGATAATTACCCACCCAAAAAAAAGGGCTTTTTATGGAAAAGTATGTACAAATTATATAATTTCGGACAATTTCGTATTTTTTTTAAATTGGATTTAAATATATCTCTATGGAAACCGAACTGGGTCTCCGCCAGATCCGACCCGGTCTGCAATGACTTTTTCAAAGAGCTTGCCCACCTCGTCGAACAGCACAATGGGCCGATAGGCGGACGGAGAGTACGCTGGGCGTCCCGGCTTCCTGATGAGGACCAGTTTCCCCGTCGTCCAAAGAAGTGGGAACTAGCCCCTCTCCATACATGCGCTTAAGAACCCTTAGTCGAGGCCGGAGAGCCCCCAAGGCCAGGATCCAGGCTTTTCCAGGTAATTATTATAAAGGTAAAATATTTTGTAACCATTGGTACAACACGGATTTATAATAAATAACTTCTATTTATGAAATCTGTTTAGTTTTATTTTAATTTTCCTGTCAATCCGAAGTAATCGCTAAAATGTATTAGTTTAATACCTACACTAAAAGGGACAATTTGTGAGTTTTGAATTAAACTTTAGAATTAACATATTTTTTCATACTTATCACGTGTACATAATACACAGCGTTCGTACATTATATAACTTCAGAGAAATAGCTGAAATTGTATCTACAAATGTTGATTACAGGTGGCGTGGCTACAGAGAATTTTCCGCAGCAACGCCACATTAATTTACTTTTTTCTTTTAAATTAAAAGTCGTACATTCACAAAAAATGCATGTACGTCATGGCCGTCAGCCGTACATAAAAATGGGTTATATCATACTAAAAAAATATACGGTGGCGTGGCTACAGAGCACAACACACTCCCGGGACGCGCGCGTTCGCTGTAATAATTTATTTTTAATGGTTTTTGTGTGTAAATCGTCGGAAAGTGGTGATATTTTAATTTTGAAGTAAATATTACATCGTTGTAGATAATATTCGCACTAAATAACATCATATTATACCTATTTTGACCCAACCAAAAAAGTGTAAACAAACGGATGAGTGTAAGTTCACGTCAAAGTGAAAGTTGTGATATTTTGTGGTTTTTCTATAAGGATCTGATCGGTAAGTGTTTTATTTAATTTCTATATTTTATGTTTCATCGTTTTAGACAACATTTTCACCAAAATACAACAAAACAATATTTTTTTGGAACGGAGAAAGTTACGAAAGCATTAGAAATTCTAGGTTATAAAAAATCTAGATTAAAAAAAAATATTTTCAACGTTTGTCTCTAAAAACGCTTTTGTTAGATAACTTATCTATCCATAATGTACCCTGCAAAATTTTGTGTGAATTGGTACGGTAGTTTTATCAGAAATCGTTATCAAATTGAACAATAGAACTCATAACAAAAACGGGTGATAAAGATAAGCGAACATTGCTTACAAAGACTGTAACCATTTGAAATGTATGCCTAATCTATTCGAGTAGCAAAAAATATAAACAATACTATTTGAGACGTTATAAAGACACCGACGTTATAAATTTTATTTTATTTATTTATTTAACTCAGACACAATATTTTTGTTAGTAGAAATACTTAAGAATTATGTTAGTATTCAAATAAACACCACAATCACACTATCATTAGTAAGATCAAAATATCAGACTCTAAATTACTAAAATGTTTAAAATTATCAATATATTACAAATAAAATTAAAAATTCATTAAAAAATAAAGAAGTTAAAAGTTTGTTTATTCGTGCGGTCGTAAAACTGTCACGGCGCGGACCACCCGCGGGCTTTTACCGGTTAAACACTTGTTAGGCCTGAAACTGCGTTAAGCGGGCGCCCGCGACGGGCACCCGTCACGTGTCTACGCGGATGGGCTCCGTGGGAACGCGACGGCCAACGTCGTGGCCTCGTGGGTACCCGTCGCGGAGATCGGATTATTTTATTTACGCAGTGTTGCTAAGTAGTTCAATTTTAACGGTGTGCATGCACAGTCGTGTCGATGGAGTACCTAGGCGACCGAACTCTGCTCTGGTGAAAATTTATAAGGCTCATTTAATAGTATAGGATAGTTCATAGTAATCCCAGTATAGTACATACTAATTCCATGCTCCCATGATAGTAGATACTTACTGATTCCATGCTACCATGTCGTTATTCTAATGTCATTATCCTCATGTCATTATTCATTATCTTGTTCTAAACTTTGGGCGACCGAGTTCTGTTCGAGTGAAAATGCGGAGAAAACGATTTTTCCCAGAAATGAGACATTGAGACCTAACTAGATCGATTTTTCGCTCTCGTAAACCCCTATTTTGTAACGTTCATCGAAATCGTTCGAGCCGTTTTCGAGAACGTGATTACAAATACATATATATATTAGGTTGGGGAAAAAGTCTTTTCGCATTATAGTATGTATGAACTTGTAATAAAATCTCTTTGGCTATACTATTTGTATCTGGCTGGTTTTGGTATCATTGAAAGTTTAAATTTTAAAGAACATAATTCCAAATTCAAATTAGGAAAATGTGTGATTTTCATTTGTTTTTCGGACCGTCAAGATGAGTGAATCTAATGAAGAAATTCGATACATTTTAAAATTTTACTACAAAAAAGGTAAAAATGCAACGCAAGCCGCGAAAAAAATTTGCGATGTTTATGGACCTAGTGCAGTGTCTGTGAGAGTAGCACAAATTTGGTTTAAGCGTTTTCAATCCGGAAATTTTGATGTCAAAGATGCACGTCGCGTCGTTCTGGTCGCTCTATTACGGATAAAATGGATGCCATTTTTGAAAAAGTGGAGCAAGATCGGCATATCAGTAGTTACGACGTAGCTGAAGAACTGGGAATTGACCACAAAACAGTTTTGGCGCATTTGAAAAAAACGGTACACAAAAAAGCTCGATATTTGGGTACCTCACGAGCTCACTGAAAGAAACCTAATGAACCATGTACTCATTTGTGATTCTTTATTATGACGTAATGAAACCGAACCATTTTTGAAGAAGCTGATAACTGGTGATGAAAAGTGGATCACGTACGACAAGAACGTGCGAAAAAGGTCGTGGTCAAAGGCCGGTCAGGCTTCATAGACTGTGGCGAAACCCGGGTTAACTCGCAACAAGGTGATGCTGTGTGTGTGGTGGGATTGGAATGGCATTATTCATTATGAGCTGTTACCACCAGGCAGGACCATTGATTCTGAACTCTACTGCGAACAACTGATGAGATTAAAGCAAGAAGTTGGGAGAAAGCGGCCGGAATTAATCAACAGAAGGGGAGTGGTTTTCATCATGATAACGCTAGACCTCACACATCTTTATCCACTCAGCAAAAATTAAGAAAGTTTGGCTGGGAGGTGTTAATGCATCCGCCGTATAGTCCTGACCTTGCATCTTCAGATTTTTTTTTTCGGTCTCTTCAGAATTCTTTAGGCATTGTCAGGTTAACATCACGAGAGGACTGCCAAAAGAATATGTATTCGCGACACTTGCAGCGCACAGACGTGCTCGTTAGCAATATTTAATCAATAATTTACCTAATAATAGTGACCTCAATTAGCGCATTAATAATAATAATATAATAATAATAAATCGTTTATTTATAAAAAGGTGCACATTTACAATAAGTAGGTAACTTAATAATTAAAATAGAGCACAGTTGCTTATGTACCGGACGGGCGTGATCGCCAGACTCAATAACGGGAAGTTTGTAAGGCTTCCCAGTCCAAGCGGCGCTGACGTCCTGCACCAATAGTTCAGGGTATCTTCAATACTCACTGCGAAATCTCTTGAAGGAACACGGGTTTTTGACGGGGGGAATAAAATACCATATTTACTGATAAGTCTTCATAAGTATTCAGGAAGCGATTTCAGGACTCTCTAGTATTACTACATTGCTATTTAGGTGGAATTAGTTTCCATATCGATGACTACAAAGTTGGCAGGTGGCGCGCTAGCTTAAGTAGTAGCGAACCTTTACCTTATTGAGAGCCGCGAATCGCCTCCCGTTTTACAATCTTTATTTGATAAAAATCACTTAAGTTTCTATTTGTTTTATGACTAAACACCCTTATTTTAATAACTTTACATGGTGTGTTATATATCACGGGATTCGTAAAATTATGGCCTTTCTAATGAGGTTTTGTGCATGATTCTAGCTATTCCCGCTGAAAAGATATTTCAGTTATAACGGGAATTATTTAATTAATTAAATATTAAATTATTTGCAAGTGATTTTACGGGTAAAGTACTGAACCGATCTTTACCATTCCAAAAGAAACCTCAAGCTAGT
Organism: Agrochola litura; assembly: GCA_949152395.1. Classification (NCBI taxonomy): domain Eukaryota; kingdom Metazoa; phylum Arthropoda; class Insecta; order Lepidoptera; family Noctuidae; genus Agrochola; species Agrochola litura. The sequence continues at coordinate 25,003,372 of OX424503.1, read as the reverse complement.
CTATTTCCCTAGAAAAATCTAGTATTTTATTTTTTGTATCTAGATTTTTCAGCCCGCTATGAGCCTCTGAATACAGGTTGGGTAGCCTTTATTTTACGAAATCCGCTTTGCGGTTTTCAGACTCGATTAGGTAGGTATCCTGAAGGGCTATATTTCAGGAAGTTAGGTCCAGGGCTAGGTCTCGGTCTAGGTGACCTGGATACATTAAAAGATTTTACCTTTTTACTATTTTACCTACCTAATCGAGGCGTACAATGGTCGAGTTCACGACTTTCATCAAAATTGTTATTTTGATTTTGTTTTAATTGCTAGATAACACTATCAATAGCTATAATTTTTACATATTTGAGTTAGTATAGTGTCTGCACGCACTATGTATTGTTTTATTTCGCATTGTTGCGACATTAAATTATTTCCTATCCGTAGGCGGGTCACACTTTGTGCAAAATTGTGTGCAAAAAACGTGTGCGCATACGTAAATAGAAAATTCTCCAAATAAAACTCATTTCTGACGGCGCATTGGCGCGCACATCATCGAATTACATGATTTATTATGTTAATAAACATCTACAGAGGGGAAATTATATCTCCTACATACTTAGGCTAAGTTAAAATTATTGATTTTAAAACAAACTAATTGTTGATGACACATCATTATGGCACCTATATACTTAAGCTAAGTTAAATTACTGATTCTATATAAACCATATTGTTGGTGACGCATCGTCGCGAACATCTCTCCCGCCGTGCAGCGCAGTGGCGACTCGTAGCGACGTCGGTACGGCGCTGCATCGCACCGGTGAGCGACGACCGTAGCCGCGACGCTCGCCGTCGCGACGCCCGCCGCCTCGACGCCTCTTCTTTACTTCGGTAGTGGGACGAGTTTCTTCACCGGACGCTTCAGGGTGCCGCCAGCAGTGCGCACCTCAGCAGTCCGGATTTCACCATCAGCCCCTGGGAACACGGCTATTATGCGGCCTCGCGGCCATGTGTTGCGAGGCAGTTGGCCGTCAGCAATAAGAATAGGGTCGCCCACCTGTAATCCTGGGCCGCGGCTATGCGGCTCCCGCCGGTTTTGTAACTCCGGCAGGTACTCTCGCACCCAGCGGCGCCAGAACATGTCAGCGAGTATTTGTGAGCGCCGCCATAGTTTCTTGCTGTCTATGTCCTGTTCGGTGAATACCCCGGGTGATGGGAGCCGGGCCGAGCCACCAAGTAGGAAGTGGTTCGGTGTCATCGACTCGTCGTCTTCGCTGTCCACGGAAACATGTGTCAATGGACGACTATTTACTGTGTACTCTGCCTCACACAATAGTGTGGACAACACCTCTTCATGTGGGTGTTTTTCAAGTAGCACAGTGTACAATGCAGACTTCACGCAGCGCACGAGACGCTCCCAGGCGCCTCCCATGAATGGTGCCGATGGCGTAATAAAGCGCCACACGATGCCTCGGCGACTGACCTCCTCTCGGAAGGCGTCTCGAAGCTCCTTGTCAGCACCGTGCATGTTGGTGCCGTTGTCGGAGTGCAGCTCGGTTGGGCAGCCTCTGCGAGCGGCGAACCGGCGCAGCGCCAGTATGGCGGAGTCCGCGCTGAGGCTGGCGGCGATCTCGAGATGGACGGCTCTGGTGGTTAGACAGGTGAATAGTGCTACATACCTCTTTTGATGTTGGCGTCCGACAGTAACGGACAGTGGGCCGAAATAGTCCAACCCTGTGTATGTGAACGGCCTCTGATGATGAGCGAGGCGCGTCTTCGGGTGGTCGCCGGTCGCAGGCACGGGTGGTTGTGCCTTGCGAATGCGACACTTCAGGCATCTGGCCAGCACCATTTTCGTAGTTGGCCGCATCTTGACAACCCAATAGTGTTGTCGCACCTCGTTGATAGTGAGCTCTACCCCACTATGTTGTAGGCTGCGATGTGTCCAGTCTATGTATAACTGGGTGATGTGATGGTCGCCGTGCAATATCGGCGGACGCTTCACGTCATCTGTTACTTCGTCCGTTGCGGCTATTCGGCTTCTCAAGCGTAGAACATTGTCCACTACTTCTATCTGTAGTGGCCGCAGTCGACTATTTTTCTCTAATGTCTTCTGTTCACGCAGCTTCGCTATTTCATGAGCGAAAGATTGCTGCTGCACGACTTGAATGAGTATTCTCTCCGCTTCGTGGAGATACTCTGCTTCTACTGTTTGCTTCATGATTTGAATATCAGACGTCTTTGCTGTCTTTTTTGGAGGAGTTGGCGTCGCCTTCTTCTGTTTACGCCAGTCTGGATCTTTCTCTGCATTCTTTTTTGTTCTTTTGTAGAACGTTTTCTCTTTTCGTTCTCTGCAGAGAGCTATGAACCGTAGGACGCTTGCCGTCGCGCGGAGTAACCGTTCCCATCTTGAGAATCTAACCGGATCTGGTATGACTTCTGATAGCTTTCGCGTGTCAGCTGCTTCGACGGCTACGAGGGTCCTTTCTTCCCCCGTCTCCTCTTTGATGGGGGGTTTTTCTGATGGCCATGACGACGGTTCTTCGTACAAGAAGCTAGGGCCGCAGTACCATGCATGTTGTGAGTCGAAGTTTCGTGGTACGTCACGGGTAGCGATGTCTGCGATATTCATCTTCGTTGGTACCCATCGCCAATCTTCGACTTTGCTGTTTTCTTCTATGGCAGCTATGCGGTGAGCGACAAAGGGTTTGTACACTCGCGCTCCTCTTCTTATCCATGTCAGGACGGTCTTGCTGTCTGACCAATATGTCACCGATGCGGGTTTGATGTTGTGTTCTTGCATCACGGCTGCAGCCACGCGGGTTCCCATCACCGCGGCCTGCAGTTCGAGGCGCGGTATCGATTGCAGCTTCAGTGGTGCCACCTTCGCCTTTGCCATGACGAGGCTGACTTGCTGCTTGCCTTCTATTGATGTGGTCCGCCAGTATACTGCTGTCGCGTATGCCATTTCGCTTGCGTCGGTGAACACATGGATTTGTGTTTCTACAGCATCGCTGTATCCCGGATAGCATCTTGGTATGCTGATATTCTTGAGCTGTTGCAAATGCTGTATCCAAATTCTCCACTGGGTTGCCAGGTCCTTATCTAGCGCCTGATCCCAGTCGACTCCTCGCCTCCATGCCTCTTGCAGTATCTGCTTGGCTCTTATCGTAACTGGTGAGGCGAGTCCGAGCGGGTCGTACAGTGACATTACGATTTTCAGTGCCTCTCTTTTTGTAGGTACTTCCTTTTCCAATACACCTTTTGGTAGGCGCGCGAGCGTTAGATTGAAGCCCAGCGCGTCTTCACCCGGTCTCCATATTAGGCCGAGTATCTTTTCAGTGTCTTCTGTATTTCCGATGCTGACGACTTCAGTTCGGATCTGTGACGGTTCTATGTTTTCTATGACTTGCGCACTGTTCGATACCCACTTCTTGAGTTCGAACTTCGCTTTCAGGTGTATGTTTTTCACCGTCGTTGCGATACGCGTTGCGTCCTCGACCGTCTTGTAACTATCGAGGTAATCATCCATATAATGATTATGGATGATAGCTTCCACTGCTTCTGGATGCTCCTCTATGTGCCTTTTCGCATTCCAATTCTTTGCGAATATGGCCGTGCACGGCGAACTTGCCGCACCGAATATAATGGACGTCATACGGTATTCTTCAGGCGCTCCCTCTCTTCTGTCGCCTCTCCACAGGTATCGAAGTGCGTCTCGGTCTTGAGCTCGCACCTTGACCTGCATAAACATTTCCGTTATATCGCCGGAAATGGCTATGCAGTGTCGACGAAACCTCATCATAACGCCGGGCAGCGACTGTAGCAGGTCTGGTCCAGTTAGAAGGAAGTCGTTGAGTGACACTCCTCTTGATTTGGCCGCAGCGTCATGTACTATGCGGAGCTTGTCTGGCTTCATCGGGTTGAACACGTCGAAGTGTGGTAGGTACCACGTTCTGCTCGGTGTGCTCGTCTTGGGCGCCTTTTCTGCGTATCCCTTCATCATGAGGGAGTCCATTTGTTCTGTGTATCTATCTCGAAGAACAGGGTTTCTGTCGAGCTTCTTTTCGATTGAGACCAGCCTATTGAGTGCGGTCCCATAACTATCTGGCATTTCTATGCTTTCATTATTCCAAAGCATAGCGGTTTCTATATGCCCATCTTCTAGCTGCTGAGTGTGCTTATTCAGGATGTCTTCTGCTTTCTTTTCAGGATCGGAGTTTGGTCGCTTCGGATTGATAGTCAGCGACTCTAATGCGAAGAATTCACGAAGTTGCTCGTTCAGTTGTTCATCGCTCGTTGCCAGTCGGTTGACGTAATGCACCTGTTGACCCAAGATTCTGGTGTGCGCGCCGTGTAAGGTCCAGCCCATCACGGTGAGTGATGCGATAGGCTGGTGTCTCGGACCTCTGCGGATTTCACTGGCCAATAATAGGTGCCAGTTATCTTGACCGATGAGTATCTTCGGTGCGCCAATGTTGTACGTCAGCTGTTGCTTCAGGTCGTCCAGATGTTTGCATTGTGCGATGTCTTCTTCGCTGACTGTTTGTGGTGCGAGGTTGAGCTTCGGTATGGTGCGCGCCCTGAATGGCACTTTGCTTCTCAGCTGGCTTGCAAGGTCGACGGTTACTCGACGCGAGCAAGGAGTGTCGATCGTGGTGTCACCGATCGCACCTATCTTCAGAGGGTCGATGCGGCCCTCTGCCCCGATTTCCTTTGCGATGTCTTCATCTATCAGTGAAACGGTTGATCCATCATCAAGCAGCGCAAATGTTGATGCTTCTCCCGCCGGTCCGATTACCCGGACCGGTATGATCTTCAGGTATGTCTGGTTTGATGTTGACCTCGAGCTTGCTACTGTTTCCTGAGGCTCCTTCTTGTCTGGGGCATCAGGCTTCTCGGCATCCTCTGCAGCAGGCTTCTTGTCATAATGAAGAAGCGGATGGTGCGTGGCTGGACACTCCTTGTGGCCACACTTCTTTTTCGGACATTTATGTTCCGATCGATGGACTCGCAGACAACGGAAACACAACCTTAGTTTCTTTGCAAGTTCCCATCTCTTATTCCTGGTTGCTTCTTTGAACTTCTTGCAGTCATAAGCTTCATGCCCTTCTTTCTGACAGACACGGCATTTCAACGCCGTCTTGTCTGTTGCTGTATGTGTCCTTTGGGTGACACGTCTGGTTGCTGTAGCTTCGACCGGACTAATATTCTCGGGCGGAGCGAAAGCACTGCAGAAACGGGCTTGTTCGGTGATAAAGTCGCTGAACAGTGATAAGTCTGGCAGCGATTGGTACTTCTCGGTATAGGTCCTATACCATTGTACCCGGAGGGAATTTGGCAGCTTCTCAGTCAGTAGTCGCATCAATTCAGCGTTGATCAAGTAGTGTTCTTTCTTCAACGCACGTAGCGTGACTATGCCGCTTCTGACTCGGCTTGCGAACGTGCAGATATCCTTTGGTGATTCACTGCAGCGCGGCAGCCCACGGAGTCTATCTGTTTCAGCTTGAGCAATTGAGTCTGGACGGCCGAACTGCAGCTCGAGTTCTCTCATGATGTCATCTGGTCTTGCATGTCCGATGAGTTCTGAGCTCACTGTTTCCAATGCTCGTCCGCGCAGGCTCCTTCTCAGCCTAGCTGTGTTCTCAACATCGTTGAAATATCGACGAGTTGTTTCGTAAATGGCGCGAAACGAAAGCCATTCGGTATGAGCCCCACTGTAATTTGGTAGGGTCATAATCACCTTCGACGCCGAGGGGTTATTCGATGACCACTGTTCTGTTTTCTTGTCGGCTAGCGACGCTATAGCGGACGTCAACTCCGTTATGAATGGACGGAGTTGTGTTTCCCCCGGATCCTTCGATGGTTCTATATTTTTCACTTCGTTAACTATAGAATGAGGTAACATGTGTACTTGCTGTTGTTGATGGAGGTTCACTATCGATCCGACTTCCACGAAGGGTTGAGCAGCGACGGCCCCTTGGCTTCGGTTGCTCCGGTTTCCTTCATCGGCATCTTCCTCCGGGGGCGGTTGAGTATCGACGGCCTTACGGCTTCTATAAAAACTGCGGTTCCCCTCGGCGGCATTGTCCTCCTTCATTGTCTCAGGCTCAGGCTCAGGTGCCTCTTCCAGCCACGATCGCACGTACTCGTTGTTCGAATTTCGATCATCCATGTAGCCGTCAGAATCTTCTTCTTCGGCTCTTTGAAGTGCTATTTGAGCAAGTTCCAACCTAATTTTCAATAAGTCTTCACGCGCTCTTGATAATTTTCTATTTGACCGTATCGTCCTATTTGTTGACGGCGGTCCTCTATGTTCGTTACGGGCGTCACCCCGGGTAGTCATCGGTATGATTCCTCTATAATTTCCATCCTTTCTCTCAGTTGAGTGCTTCACTGCTTTATCCGGATTCACTGATTTATCCGAAGGTTTCAATGTCTTATCTGAAGTTCCTTCCAATCTGGTTTCCTTCCTGAATGTAGTCGGTTGTTCTATTTGTTCTGTTTCCTTTGATTGTGTTGGTGCAGGTACATCTTCACCCCCGTGCGGGGCAGGGGGGGGCGGCGGCGGCAGCGGCTGCTCGGTCCCTTCCGTAGTGGACGGCGAACGTGGAGGTATCTCATGACGTATGGCTGTAGAGGTACGCGTTCTGTCCAACTCCACCGTCCATGCTTCAGGTGCTTTGCCTTGTGACCTCGTGATCGGCATGTTGGTTTAGATTCAGAGACAGCACTTCACTATGTACGCACTAGCTGCAATCCTTCACACAGATCTTCAAACTTCCAAGATGTTTCTTCAATCTTCAAAACAAATATTCAAACGTCAAAGTATTTCTTCTATCTTCAATGTTAATTTTTCAAAGTCCAAAAAATAATTCTTCAGGAAAAATTAACTCTTCAGGATCCAAGAATAATTCTTCAGTAAAAAAGTTTTCAGGATCCAAAATAATTCTTCAGTCTTCAAAATAATCCTTCAGGAAAAAATAACTCTTCAGTCATAAGTCTTCAGGATTCAAAATAATTCTTCAGTCTTCAAAGTAATACTTCAGGAAAAATAACTCTTCAGTCTTCAAAATAATCCTTCAGGAAAAAATAACTCTTCAGTCTTCAAAATAATCCTTCAGGAAAAATAACTCTTCAGTCATAAGTCTTCAGGATTCAAAATAATTCTTCAGGATTCCGGGATTTGACAATAATTCTTCAGTGATAATTCTTCGGGATTCGAAAATAATCCTTCAGCTATAAGTCTTCAGGATTCGAAAATAATCCCTCAGGAACAGGTCCTCTTATTCCAGAAATATTCCTTCTTCGGTAACCCTTCAAGTGATTCTTCAATGTTGAGTCTTCAGGATTTCGAAAATAATCCTTCGGGAACTGGTCTTCTGATTCCAGAAATATTCCTTCTTCGAAGATATCCGGCTCGACAGGACCAACAGATGTACCGGACGGGCGTGATCGCCAGACTCAATAACGGGAAGTTTGTAAGGCTTCCCAGTCCAAGCGGCGCTGACGTCCTGCACCAATAGTTCAGGGTATCTTCAATACTCACTGCGAAATCTCTTGAAGGAACACGGGTTTTTGACGGGGGGAATAAAATACCATATTTACTGATAAGTCTTCATAAGTATTCAGGAAGCGATTTCAGGACTCTCTAGTATTACTACATTGCTATTTAGGTGGAATTAGTTTCCATATCGATGACTACAAAGTTGGCAGGTGGCGCGCTAGCTTAAGTAGTAGCGAACCTTTACCTTATTGAGAGCCGCGAATCGCCTCCCGTTTTACAATCTTTATTTGATAAAAATCACTTAAGTTTCTATTTGTTTTATGACTAAACACCCTTATTTTAATAACTTTACATGGTGTGTTATATATCACGGGATTCGTAAAATTATGGCCTTTCTAATGAGGTTTTGTGCATGATTCTAGCTATTCCCGCTGAAAAGATATTTCAGTTATAACGGGAATTATTTAATTAATTAAATATTAAATTATTTGCAAGTGATTTTACGGGTAAAGTACTGAACCGATCTTTACCATTCCAAAAGAAACCTCAAGCTAGTCTATTTCCCTAGAAAAATCTAGTATTTTATTTTTTGTATCTAGATTTTTCAGCCCGCTATGAGCCTCTGAATACAGGTTGGGTAGCCTTTATTTTACGAAATCCGCTTTGCGGTTTTCAGACTCGATTAGGTAGGTATCCTGAAGGGCTATATTTCAGGAAGTTAGGTCCAGGGCTAGGTCTCGGTCTAGGTGACCTGGATACATTAAAAGATTTTACCTTTTTACTATTTTACCTACCTAATCGAGGCGTACAATGGTCGAGTTCACGACTTTCATCAAAATTGTTATTTTGATTTTGTTTTAATTGCTAGATAACACTATCAATAGCTATAATTTTTACATATTTGAGTTAGTATAGTGTCTGCACGCACTATGTATTGTTTTATTTCGCATTGTTGCGACATTAAATTATTTCCTATCCGTAGGCGGGTCACACTTTGTGCAAAATTGTGTGCAAAAAACGTGTGCGCATACGTAAATAGAAAATTCTCCAAATAAAACTCATTTCTGACGGCGCATTGGCGCGCACATCATCGAATTACATGATTTATTATGTTAATAAACATCTACAGAGGGGAAATTATATCTCCTACATACTTAGGCTAAGTTAAAATTATTGATTTTAAAACAAACTAATTGTTGATGACACATCATTATGGCACCTATATACTTAAGCTAAGTTAAATTACTGATTCTATATAAACCATATTGTTGGTGACGCATCGTCGCGAACAGCTTATTTGCCTGAACTAGGTTAAACCTGTGTTTCAGGCTACGAAGTGCATACTTACTTAATGTAATAAATTAAACTATGAGTATAAAGTATAAACTAAATATAATTAGGTAAACAAAAGTAAAATAGCATGTAAGCGGTTCTATTTGCAGACAACAAGTAGATCTTCTGTCTGTGCATAATCTATGGTTAGTAAATATTCAAGTATATTTTTTTTTACAGCTAAAGTAATTTAATTTATAAATACCTAAGTTTCCTATTTAATCTATTGTACAGAAATAGGCCTAAGAATGTAAAAAATCTTTCTACAAAGACATGTTTTGAGGTCGCATTAGATGTGCATACTATATCATTCCTTCTCTTGTTAGAATTGTCAGCAGTGTAGGTAAGCATGGTATGCTGTTTTAATACTAAGTGCATAATGAAAAGTTGGCGAACAGTCAGCACGTTGCAGGATTTATATAGCAGATCTGTGGGACAGAGAAAGGGATGGAAGTTTGCTACTTTTAAAATTGCTCTCTGAGCTCTTTCAAGAGGAAGTAGATAGGATTTTGGTGCGCCACCCCATGAAGTGATGCAGTATTGAGTTATAGATTGACTTAGGGCCAAATAAACTTGAGTGATTAATTTTGAATCTGCAAATGTTCGCAATTTTTTAAAAACATATATTAATTTGCGCACTCTTTTAGTTAGACTTTCAATATGTTTTCTGAAAGACAGTGTGTCGTCCATTATTACACCGAGGTATTTTATGCTGCTCGTTTTGAGGATAAAAGGGCAATTACACATGTTGACTGAACGGTTTCCACATTGATGGGCATATAGATGAGGGTTAGTAATGTTAAATTGAGGCTTGCGCATGGAGAAGTAAATGTATTTTGTCTTGTCAGCATTTAATGTTAGTAAATTGCTTTGAAGCCAATTAGTCACAATATTAAAACCTAGCTGAGCAATTTCGAACAGTTCGCTACTGGTTTTAGCGGTAAATATTAACGCCGTGTCGTCGGCATACGATATAATTTTTCCGTCTTTAATATTCAGATTACACAAATCGTTAATATAAATCAGGAATAGCGTAGGGCCCAGAATACTTCCTTGGGGAACACCAAAACCAGTACTTTTCTGCTCATCGCTCGTGATATTATCTATTCTAACACATTGGTGTCGGTCATCTAAGTAGTCCGCAAAAAGTTTCAGCGGCGTTCCCCTTATTCCTATGGCCTCTAATTTGTTCAGAAGAACAGAAACAGACACTGTGTCGAAGGCCTTGGCTAAATCAAGGAAGACTCCCAGGGTCTGGTTACCTTTGCCGAGTTCTTCTGTAATATAATCGGTCAGGCTATGCACCGCATCGGCTGTGGATAATTTGGCTCTAAAACCAAATTGTGCAGGGGATAAGATATGATTTTTTTCTAGATATTTAACTAGTCTACTGTTTATAATTTTCTCAAATATTTTTGTTATTGAGGGAAGTAACGATATTGGCCTATAATTATTTACTAAGTCTTTATTACCAGATTTAAAGACAGGGACTACAACTGCTCTTTTAAGAGAGCTCGGGAAAATTCCTTTAGATAGACACATTCCAAGTATATGCGTTAAGGGAGGTACTAAAATATGCTTAAAGAGTTTAAGGATCTTATTGCTAATATTATCCCATCCAACTGCACAGTCATCTTTTAGTCCAGAAATGATTCGGGTTATTTCGTCTTCGTCAGTGTCCAGCATAGCAAAAGATTTCGTGTTACAGTTATTGCTTGATTTTTGGAAAGGTGACTGGTCACGATAATGTTTCGGAATCTGTTCAGCAAGAGTTTTCCCAACATTGACAAAGAAGTTATTAACGTTGTTAGCTGACAAGAGTGGTGAAGGATTAGTAGTAAGCTCGAATTTGATTCACGCTGCTTAGACATATTGGTGACGTTTTTGATATGTTTCCAAAGTTGCTTGCTATTGTTACCTGCTCTATTTAATTCATTTTTATCGTAATTATTCTTTAACTTCTTTAGGAGATTATTGCAAAAGTTCCGGTATCTTTTATAAGTGGTTTGGATTATTAGATTATCAGGATATCTCTTAGTTCTCTGATGAAGTTTATCTCTGTGTCTTATACATCGAATTAGTCCAGGAGTAATCCAAGGTTTAATATTATAAAGTTTCTTATTCACTGTAGAAACTGTCGTGCTACGTAATATTGCTTGTTGGACATGTTTTATAAAGTACGATAAAGCCAAATTAGCGTCAGCAGTATTGTAAACTAGGCTAAAATCTAGGTTGCATAAATCATATTCGAGTTTATTTGTGTTTAATTTGCTTTTGGTCTGGGGACGATTTAGCTTAGGCAGCGTTAAATTTACGGTAAGTAGGACAGCATGATGATCCGTGATTGTTGCGTTAGTAACAAGCGTAATATATGATAGGCTTGTTTTAATCATCATATGATCGAGACAGGAACCGCTCTGATGAGTAGGCAATATGTGAGTTTTCGGAGCCAATATTTATATTTAAATCACCTGTTAGTATAACATTCTTAAATGAGCTTAGTGCTTGAAAAATCTGGTTTAAGGAAGTGTGAAAAGAATCCAAGTTTCTAACGGAAGGGGACCTATACATAGCGATTATCGCTGTGGTTGTACCAATTTTGATTACTAAGCAATTAATCATACAGTCTTGTAGAGTAGGTTCCTCGACTGTTACCTGTAATGATTCCTTAGCAAAAACCACTACACCATCATTTTGATTTTGGTTTCTTTTGGTATGTAATAGGTTATAACCAGGTATTACTGGAAGGTTATCGATGCGGTTAGCTAGCCAGCACTCGGTTAGTACCAATAAATCACAATCAAAGTTAAGTCTATGAAGGAAAATTTTAAAGCTATCTATGTTCTTATAAATACTACGAATGTTTTGGGTTAGTACGGTTAGTGACTTTTTATAATCGGAAAGATATTGTCTGCAATCCTCAACGTCACATGTCTTTGATACAGTTAAAAATGTATTATCTATGTCGGTAATTAAGTTATTATCCATACTAAACTAGAAAAATAACAATAATAAATTACGTCTAAAATATACACAAGTAGCTCTTAGGCGCCTTCATAATCGATCGAGTTGATGTACAGTAAGCGCTCAAAAGTGCATGAGCACGCTAAGAGTCGTATTGCTGTGAACACGCGGCATAGTCCGTACATTTGTATGTGTAAACAGTCAGACGTCTGTGGTGTGAGTGCCGTACACACACCACAGAGAACGCAGTTTTGCGCTACACACTATCGTATCGTCACGGTTCGCGGGCGCCGCACTTATATTTCCATAACTTTTGTTAGCACGCATCATACTCGTACGCGTGACCTTGGCCAGTGTATCGCATTGCTAAAATTCGAAAGTAAATTATATGTGCAGATAGCAGAAGGCGTTAAGCGTTGGTCTTAGATTCAAGATGGCTAAGGTTCTAATCTCGTAAATCACAGCGCTGTTTTTGCAAATATTATTATTTTTGTTTGCAACAATAATATTTTTAAATATCCTGCCTATTTATTAATGTTGTTATTGCAATAAAGGGTTTAGAATAAAAAATGCGTGATATGTTATAATAAAAAATAAATAATATTTATTCGTTATGTTTATTTTACTTAAGTATAGTTATCAAACTGCTACAATTATTTATCATTACTTCACCTGAAAAATATGTGAAATAGATGTCTAGAAACTTAGAAGCAATTTGTATTATTTTGACATATTTAAATTTTTTAAATTTTAAATGGATTTTTTTGCACCATAAATATAAAGCTTTGATCATGGTCTAAGCAATAAATAAGAATATTAGACTACTTAAAATGTAAAAAAATCTACTGACAAAATTGTTGATTTTAAGGTTAAAGGCAGTTGTTCATATTAATTATTTTAAACTTTATTTGGCTGTAGTGAATATTGGTTGGTATTGAGGTTATAGCTTAAGTATTCATTTTCTTTACGAAAAGAAGATTGAAACTAAACCTCAAATTTTAATCCTAAAATAATACTATTATATATGATCAAACGAACTTCATAAGCGAAGTTCGATCAATATTATATGAGTCGCTTCATTCGAAGATATATTATAACCAGGTAGTCCTTTTAATCTACAAGATAACATGCACACTTTTAGAGATTTATGAAAATCGATATAAGTATCGACTTTTACAATTAAATCGATTCGTTACCAACCATAACCACACCACTAGTCTAGCTGTCATTCTTTTAGAGATAATAAGACAAATGCAAAACTTTATCACCGGGATTGGGTTGGGAGGGAACCTATATCTTCGAATGAAGCGACTCATATAATATATTATATTTCTTCGCTTCATTCTTCAGATATATTATAACCAGGTAGATGTTCAGAGAAAAGTTTTGTGTTTGATAATGAAAAACAAATATTTTGTAAGAATACAATGGTTTTAAGCAACTTATACATAACACTTAAGAATAAGTATGTAACTGAACATGTAATTATTTCGAATACTTAATAATAATTTGTAGGAACATAATATCTTTAATGTTAGTCTCAAATCTATACTAAAATTAGTTACTCGTTAACTAGATCATGTAAGATCGCTTGAGCAAAGTTATCGTCGTTTATAATTGGACGATGATAATATTGGACAAAAACCTTAGACGCATTAGTCCATCCCGCGGCTTTCCTTATAGTGTCGACAGAGACCCCGGCCGGCGCGCTGAACGCCCTCACGTCCACGCCGCTCTCGGCCAATATCTGCTTTATCCATCTGCTTATTGGCTGTGCTGTCGCGCCCTTGTGGGGGCGCTTCACAGGGATTAAGAGATTGGATACGTTAGCAGGTCGGTCTTTGTCTGTGAAGTGGAGATAATCTTCGAGAGATGCGAAGGTTTTCTCTAAAGTACGGCAGGAATAAGGTCGGTTACTCACGACCTGCCGCGGATGTTTTTATAATATCCTTGATGGCTATGTTTATACCGTTAGATCCTACTGTTATATTTTCAAGCTTTATCAAAGATAATGTTTGAACACGTTGGGCAGTACTTAAAGCTAATAAAATTACCACTTTTTTCGTAATTTTTTTCCCTACTCAGGGTTCTGTTGAGGTACAAATTAGAAACATAATTTAGAACAATCTTTGGGTCCCATGTAGTGCAGTACTTGGGGAAACTAGGTTTTAATTTAAACGCTCCTTTGAGCAGCCGTTTAATTCGATCAGATCCGATATTACTGCCTAATAAAAGGGATAACGCAGATCTGTGACTATTTAGAGTTCCGTACGAACTTCCCTTATCAAACTTCACTTAAAAAGCATAATACTATCGGGACAGAGCAATAAAAAAAGATGAAATGATTATTATTTACGCAATATTGCCATCACAATTTGAACGACACGTTATTGCTGCATCGTGTTCTTTGACAATGACGCCAGCATCAGGTCCAGGGCTGATTCGGGGACGCCGCGCAGTGAGAACGCCTGCCTGAGAGTGCTGCGGCACCCAGGATAAGGGGATTTCTGTAACATGATACGATATGATGTTCGTTAGGGTATATCCATATTATATCGGAAACTATTGTTTTCATTAATTGTGGATAGCAGGCTTGAGATGGCCCAAAAAGGAAAGACTGGGATACCAGTGGCACTTTCCTGTATGATTTTGTGAAAACACTTAAGAATAAGTGGAAAAGGGGGAAAAGCGTAAAAGAACATGTTCCAGTTCGCTGTAAAGGCATCTATGGACAGAGCGTCAGGATCCTTTCTCCATGACATATAATCCTGACATTTGGCATTTGCCCGAGAGGCAAATAGGTCGATTTCGGGTTTACCGAGACTTTTTGATATTCGTTCGAAGGCTAAATAGGAAAGTTCGCATTCCGTGTCAGGATTTAGCTTTCGAGATTCTTCGTCCGCTTCGTAATTAGCCTTGGTATTAATGTACGAGGCAAATAACCAGATGTTTCTCTCTTCAGACCATTGCCAAATTTGTCTAGAAATATCATTCAAATAGGGAAATTGGATCCCCCCCATCCGATTCACGTAGCTGATGGCTGTTGTGTTATCAACACGCAGTAGAACAGAACAATCAGATTTTTTGCTTGCGAAAAACTTTAAGGCTAAGAAAACGGCTAACAACTCTAAGTAGTTGATATGTTGTTCAAGTTCACAATTTTTCCAAGCTCCATGAGCTCGTTCGTTGTTACACACAGCTCCCCAGCCGGTACGTGAAGCGTCCGTATAAACCTCTAGTTCGAAGTTAGGCGTTTTTAGAATTTAGCACATTCGTTTGCCACCAGTTTAAATCGTCTAGAATTACAGGGTGAGGTTTAAACTGTCTATCAAAGCTAAGACAGTTTAGTAAGGCTAAAAATGTTTGTCTTTCTAAAATTTTTGTATATACCCAACCATATTTGACCGCTGGGCACGCGGCTATCAAAACTCCTATTAACTGAGCAAATTCTCTAACTGAGCACTGAGACAATTCTGAGAATTTGTCAACTAGGTTCACAATTGTTTGTTTTTTGTCGGATGGCAAAGAAATTGATTGATTTACTGAATCGAACATAAATCCCAGAAATTTACAGGTTTGTTTAGGCACAAGAGAACTCTTTTTATAGTTCACTACGAACCCGAGACATTCTAAAAGGTTTAAAGTAGCTTTAACATTTTTTAGGCATTCTTGATAATCATCACCGATACCAAGCATATCGTCGAGAAAAATTACATTTTTGAAGCCTTGATAGCGTAAATGCGAAACCACTTCCTTCATGATCTTAGTAAAGGCTCTTGGAGCTACCGAAAGGCCATATGGCATACAATTGAACTCGTAGGTAATGATGTTCGAGATCTCATTTTCAAATTGGAATCTTAAAAATTTGCGATCAGATTTACGAATTGGTATAAGGAAATATGCTTCTTTTAAATCGATAGTGGCCATAAAGCCATAAATCAGTAATAATTTAGATGCCGTTCGGTAGTCTTCCATTTTGAAGTGTAATTTTGAAACGTAACGATTTAAGTTTTTAAAATTTAAGATAAATCTTTTATCACCGTTAGACTTTAAGGCTAAAAATGTTTTTGAAATAAACTGGTCCTTAGTAGGTTTGCAAGGGCTTACCGCACCTAAAGTTAACAATTTTTGTATAGCTAAAAACATGTCGACTTTTTCATTTGCTGACATTGAAACGTAAGGTACAAGAGTCTGTGTCACATTAGAATCAAACGGTATAGGAAAACCATTTCGTATCCAATTTAAAATTACAGAACTAGATATTATGTTGAGCCAACAATCATAAAAATTAGATATTCTACCAGCGTGTTGTACCTGAGCTATTGGTGCGTCGTAGGTGGCCTCGACTTGTTCGCAGCGGCCGAGTTCGACGTCTGCTGAGGTGGAGGCCGACGGCTCGTGGTGCTGTTCGCCCTGTTCGGACCTCTCCCCCCCCCCCCCCCCCCCCCTGTTCTGTAGGAACCGTGAGGGGCCTCTCCAGTTTCCCTGGTAGGCACCTGGTTGTCGGTATTGATACTGGGGACGTGAATTAGATGTCGTTGGTTCCATCGCGAGGTTACTTTTCTGACCTTATGGACCTTTTTTAATCGACATGCCTTGCTTTTCGATTGTTTTGGAAGCTTAATTTTTTCCCCTAATTTATTGCCATATAAGGTTTCGTCCCTTTCGTAATCCTGAACGACGTTTAGAAAGGGTTTGGCTAATGCGTAATTGATGACACTAATTCGCGATTGTGTTTCCTGATAATGAAGATCACTCAGAATACGACACCCATCGCTCATAATCCTTATTGCTTCAATTTTGTTGTCGCTCGTAAGCATTATTGTCAAAGCTTTGTTTATGGCTGAGACGCCAGCACCCAATTGCTGCTGCTCAGCTTCCTTCCTCTTATCTCGATGACGAGATGCTTCAGAAATAGCCGCCGAAACTTCGTTATTCAGTTTGGGTGCTTGAAGCAGAGTGCAGTTTTCAAGCACAAGATAATCTTTGAACAACTTATCTTTTGCTTCCTTCGATAATCCCTTCTTGAGGATACTCGTAGGTTCCCATCGCTGAGCTAAGCTGTGATAAATTTTATCACCGAACTTTGGAGTATTATCTGTTTCCTCTCCGAGTGCTATCAATAGCTGTGGATCGAGCTCTGGGCAGGTACTATCTTCCTGACGGCATGGGAGCGTCGTCAGGGATATAATTATGTTCAACTTCAGCCGCCGTCAGATTATCTTCTACGTTGGCGCCAGGGGCGGAACGTAAGGATTCATTATCGTCTGAAATGTACAAGACGTAACTTTGAATTCCACATTTTTGTTCTTTGTGTTAACTCACGGTTAACCGCTAGAATTATGGATAAAACGGCTAGGTTTAATTCTTGTGGGTCACCATTTACGAGTAGATTGTAATAATTATGTACATAATCGATCATAGTACAACCATCGTGTTAACGCTCGGTTAACCGCCAGGCGAGATAATCTCACATGTGTTTTAAAATTCATAGCCTTCGTGTTAACTCACGGTTAACCGCCAGGCAAAAAACCGTACTAAATGAATAGCACATAAGCACCATAAACATAATAGGTATTACAATATAACAATGCGCCTGTAATCCTAGCAGGATTAGGTGGCACCATAAAATAATTTTTAATTGAGGGTAGTTGTAAATACAATACATACCGGAATCAGATGAAGATTCAATTATGATTCTACGACGTTTACATCGTCGTTCATCTTCCAGCTTCTTGATTTTACGTCGATAGTCTTCAATTTCTTGAGAATATTCCCTTTTCTTCGGCATTTTTAATATCTAGTGAGCGCGTGTGTGCTTGCTATCGTGCACGAAAAAAGAATGACAGCTAGACTAGTGGTGTGGTTATGGTTGGTAACGAATCGATTTAATTGTAAAAGTCGATACTTATATCGATTTTCATAAATCTCTAAAAGTGTGCATGTTATCTTGTAGATTAAAAGGACTACCTGGTTATAATATATCTGAAGAATGAAGCGAAGAAATATAACTAAAATAATATTAAACAATTTCGGTATATCTGCAAGAAATACGACAAACACCCTATTGAAACGTGCTTAAAAAATTCGTTACCATAAATTCATGCAATAACGAATCTGTTGTTTATTAAGTTGGTACGGTCAATATTTTAAGGTCAAAAACGGTTTTCTAGCTGGTCTTCAGTGATGCAAGCCTTCAGAGTGCACGGCGAACGGTTCATAATGACGTGTTTTTAATAATTCAGCAAAATATCTCGTTGGTATGAAACCATTTGTTTCATTCACCATTTGACGTCGCTGCTACTCGATAATAAGCCCCTTCCTCATATCTCTTAACCGTCACAGTATTTCTCTAGAACAAAGAAAAACATTGTTTTTATTACACATAATACCTAATTATTTATTATTCACTAATCGAATTATACTCACAATGAATTTAAAACTTTAAAGGCATCTTCTGTCTCAACAATACCTCTGTTCTATCAACAATACCCTTGATTAAGATTTATGTTTAGTAAAATATGAAATATATAAATGATAACACTCACACTTAGTCCGGTTTCATTAGATATTCACTTCACTTTTACGCAGCGCAATAATATTCTCTGATCTGATCTCTTCAATATATTTTATGCCTGCTTTTTGATAATAATAACCACAACACTGCGCTAAATGCTCGTCACCAATATTATCACGGCACGAACCAACAAAGTTCTATTAATTGAATACTTGTAACAAACTGCATCTACCCCACAGAAATCGAAATAATTTACTTAGTTTTTTGTGGTCTACCTGCTAAACTTTAATATTTATGTGAACAAGACGAATGAAACTAAAAACGAATGATGATTATCGAACTAGTCATTGGTTGCAGACAAAGTGAGTGTGTGTGTGTAATGTGCGTGTCTACAGTATTGTAACAACTTATAGAAGAAGGTCGTAAGTCAAACCGAAGCGTCAGTCTATTGCTTTGTGAGATTGCTTATGGACTTTTGGTCGGTACTGTACCTGTATTCGGCAGCTTTTTTAGCCGGGCAATCTGCGTCTCCTGTCTTGTGGTCGGCTTGTTTTTTGAAGCGCACACATTGTAGCACATTTTGGCGCACCGGCTTTCTTCGCACAGTCTTGAATATTATGTCCTTCTTCACCGCAATGTCCACATGTAGGGGCAGCAATTTTGCATGTTTTGGCCGCATGACCGTACTGCTGGCATTTGTAACATCTTGTTACCAGTGTGAAGTCTCGTACCGGACAGGACGACCAATTTATGAATAATCTGTCTTGAGTGATGAGGGCCTTACGTATGACGGCTGGAACTTCTATAATAAAGTTGCAATTCTCTACATCTTTCCTGCCAGATTTATGGCTTAGTTTTATTGAGGTCAAAAATGTATCTAGGGATATAGCGGGCAGTTTGTCGGCTAAGTTTTGTTCATAAATACATTTATAAACCTCATTTTCAGCCATTGATGTAGGTACTCCTATTACTTTAATGCGAGGTTTGCGCTTTTTAGGTTCGTCGACGGTAAGACCTGACGAAACGAGTTGGACTGTTTGCTTGAGCCTGTCTAGGTCATCTTTGGTCTCAGTGCTGATTATAAGTCCTCCTTTTCCAATTTTACGTACGCCTCGTACTTTCAGTTTCATTTCTCCAGGGCATATGATTTTTTGAATCATGTTCTTGGTTTCGTCACTGGTCTTTGAGTTTTCACTGGGATAAATGGCCACGGAGCTAAGAGTATTAGGACGAACAAAGGTTTTAGAGCCGTTCTTCACCATAGCTGCAAAAGATGTAGATGCTTCCTGCTTCGTACAGGACTCCTGAATCGTCCGGTTCATCTCCATTAGACAATCTGATAGGTCTCGAGCTTCGGTCATGGTTTTAAGGGAGGTATGGGTTTGTATGGCTTTTTGCTTTAGTGACTGGTATTGAACAGCCATTTGCGAAACTCATGTCCAACTTTTCGGCAAAGACTGCTTATTTTTACCTTCTGATCAGCGTTTAGCTTTCCCTCAGAAGCAATAGCATAGACCTCATTCAGGCACTGCTCAATAGACCCCATCCAGTTCTGAATCTCCGGAGTAGACACAACTTCAACTTTTTCATCTTGGTCCTGTCTTGATTGTTGGGGCGATGTCGGTGCTGGTGTCGGCACCGGGGTCGGTGTCGATGGAGGGCTGCGTCGCATCTTCGCGCTCTGATTAAAGGGGCTGCCTTCCATGTATCAGTTTATAAAAAAATATTCAGTTCATTATTTTAAATAATCACTATAATGTTTATTTGTAAGTGTCCGTATGAATTGAGGAGCCATGTCTCATATTTAAACGCGGGTACTACCAATATTTAGTAGTAAATTAGGCGATTTTGTAGGCCCGATCCTGGAATTTGTAGTAAAACACTTTAAAAGATACACAACTTTTAAGGTGGCTCCTCAATTCAGACGTCTGAATTGAGGTGCCACCTTACAACTCTAAAACTAGCCGACGGATATTTTTGAAAATTTGGTAGTATTTAGTAGTACTTATGTGTAATCTTTACAAAAAAAATGGGTTTTGTACGGCTGAATTTGAGATAGCTACAATGTTTTGATTTTTCATAAAAATCCATAAATTTTACCGCGCTGTTTCTCGAAAAGTAATCAACCAATTATAACATATTTTTAGTATAATTTAGTAGTAAATACGTTCTAATTTGTAGTATAAAAATAAAATGGAAAAACTACATAAGTTCGCTAATACAACACATTTTATGTGGCTCCTTAATCCTGACGGTCTGTAGAAAATATATGTGCGTAGCTACTAAAGTAGTTGATCAAATCGGATAACAATAGCACCAATATTTAGTAGAAATTTCTACTAAATATTGGCGTAATCCAACATTTTGTACATTCAGTATTTCAAAAGATATTAAAAAAATAAACATTCCTTAACAATTTAGTGTGGTACAAGAGCCCACGACCAAAACCGTGTCACATCGTTTTACGGCCAAAACCATATAAAATCATTAGTTTAGATGATTCCTGAACCCAACTCGGTTAGAAGTACCGGTCAGAAACGTCCCAGTTTTACGGAAGCCTATTTCTGCTATGTCAAAAAAAAAATAAGCAGACGTTTTCATCACAATATGCCTGGGGGCCTACCACCTGCTCATAAAGCATTAATATTACTTCTGTGTGGTGTATTTTAATATTACTTCTGTGTGGGAAAGAGATGCTCTACAGGTCTACAGGTCGTATAGCTCCTCTTTAGCTATAAAGCTATCTCTTTCTCCCACTGAAGTAATATTAAAATAATACTGTTTATGAGCCCCCTGTAAGCCCCCTGATATTAAAAATGTACATAGTTTTCGTAATTTACAACTAGAACGGGTTCAAAGAAAATTTATTAACCATCTTAACTATTGCCTCCGTAAACCTCCGATGGCTTATGAAAATAGTTGTCGAACACATGGTCTGCTAACACTGAATGAAAGGCGCAAAGTTATGGACATGTGTTTGATTTATGATATACTTTTATATACCTAAAATTGCACTTTTTGAATTTAAACATTTCTAAGCAGTCCGTTCGCATGTTTTGTACTTATCCTAGTTATACAGGGAAACCTATTATTAGCCATACAATTACAAACCTATAATAATAGGGTTCTTTAGGGTTTTATCGCTGTTGGTTGCCTAAATAAAGTAATTTTACTACAAAAAAGTTTTTTTTTTCAGACATTTTGCGTGTCACATGTGGCCTGAGCGCATTTTCAAAAAATGTCAAAAATGTAACCTATCTTTCTCATAGCAACCTGGTTCAATTTTTTTTAATCTTTTCTATTGTTACTGAAAATCTGTTTTCAGAAATTTTAAATATCATATTATGTAACTCCAAAAACAGAAAGAACGTTTCGGAGTCACCCGGATAACGCGCGGTGCTTGTTACGCTTACGACACCGATGAAGAGGCCGACAGTTAAAAAAAGAATGATGAATTTTATTTCAATAAATAGTTATTTTTAGACGTTATCCAAGATTCCTTTTGTCCAATTTATTTAAAAAAACCTTTTAATTTCAGTTTCATGGTTTCGGGTAAGCTCTTTATTAATCGTACGTAAAAACGATTTATTTTGAAAAATGATTTATTCGCATCAACTGGCCAATGTTCACCTGAATACAAGATTTTCAGACGGGTTGCTATAGGTTTTATTTTTTGTCTCATTTTAGATTTTCTCAAACGGTCTTCTGGGTGTGACGCTACTGCATATACTGGTTTCAGAAAATGGTGTTTTCGGTATCTAAAATCAACCACATTCTGAAAATCAGACAGATTGCTATGAAACAGTTCAGTATTATTTTTTACATAGATATTTCAAATGCACTTAGGTCAGACGTGACGCGGAAAATGTTAAAAAATTTTGGATTCAGAATCTTCTGCAGTTGTAGCCACCGGCATTAAAATTTTCTTATATTTTTTGCAGTTTGCAGGTTGAATCGTTAATACATCTCCGTAAGATAGATTTGTTCCATTAGAACATATCTCTTATGAAAAAGTTATTTTTGATCAAGATACAACCTGACACTGACCTGCCGTAATCTTTTGATTACGTAAAAGAAGAAAAAAATACGTTACTAATCAGACAACTTTTCAATTGAACCAGGTTGCTATGAGACAGATAGGTTAAATTTTTTGACATTTTTGAAAATGCGCTCAGTCCACATTTGACACGCAAAAATGTCTGAAAATAAACTTTTTCGTAATAAAATTACGAAACCTATTATACATTTTAAATATCAGACATATTGTGATGAAATCGACTGCCTGTTTATTTTTTTAAAGCAGAAATGGGCTCCCGTAAAACTGGAATGTTTCTGACCGGTACTTCCCATCGAATCGGTTCAGAATAAAAACCGTATAAAATCGTTATTTTATACGGTTTTGGCCGTAAAACGATGTGACACGGTTTTGGTCGTGGGCTCTTGTACCACACTAAATTGTTAAGGAATGTTTATTTTTTTAATATCTTTTGAAATACTGAATGTACAAAATGTTGGATTACGCCAATATTTAGTAGAAATTTCTACTAAATATTGGTGCTATTGTTATCCGATTTGATCAACTACTTTAGTAGCTACGCACATATATTTTCTACAGACCGTCAGGATTAAGGAGCCACATAAAATGTGTTGTATTAGCGAACTTATGTAGTTTTTCCATTTTATTTTTATACTACAAATTAGAACGTATTTACTACTAAATTATACTAAAAATATGTTATAATTGGTTGATTACTTTTCGAGAAACAGCGCGGTAAAATTTATGGATTTTTATGAAAAATCAAAACATTGTAGCTATCTCAAATTCAGCCGTACAAAACCCATTTTTTTTGTAAAGATTACACATAAGTACTACTAAATACTACCAAATTTTCAAAAATATCCGTCGGCTAGTTTTAGAGTTGTAAGGTGGCACCTCAATTCAGACGTCTGAATTGAGGAGCCACCTTAAAAGTTGTGTATCTTTTAAAGTGTTTTACTACAAATTCCAGGATCGGGCCTACAAAATCGCCTAATTTACTACTAAATATTGGTAGTACCCGCGTTTAAATATGAGACATGGCTCCTCAATTCATACGGACTCTATTTGTAATACACTGAAACTAGATCACTATTTATGCAAGCGTTAATTTATTTTATTGATATTATGCATTGATGAGCACGTCTGTATGCGTTGAATGCAAAATCACAATACTGATCACATTACTGTCGTAATGCTTCTGTAAAATTTTGCTTAGTGTGAAGTTTGGTAAATAATGGACATAAAATAGTGAACTTCATAAAATAAAATGGATAACAGCCCCTTTAATCCAAGGGGCCCAGTGCAACTCAGCTGACATTGTTTCGACGTCCGAGATTCAAAAATGGATGTCAGCCATCGAGCAGCACCTAAACCAAGTTTGCTCTATTGCTGCGGATGGAAAACTGAACACGGAGCAGAAAATGAAAATTTCTACCCTATGCCGTAAAGTAGGTTCTAGCACCCCACAAATGGCAGTCCTCTATCAGTCGCTCAAGCATAAAGCCATTCTCGCGTATGACATGGTTGATGCCCTTCAAGAAAAGCGCAACCTGATGGAACATATTTCGGACCTCAAGCAGACAATAAAGGACTCTGGCTCTGCGGGAAATGCTTTTTTTGCCGATATGGTGAAAAAGGGATCAAATGATTTCGTTCGACCCAGCAACTTAAGCTCTGTTGCCATTTATCCCAATGATAAATTTAAATCAAGTGACGAAACGAAAGAACTCGTGCAAAAATCATACGGCCCGAGCAAATGAAGCTGCACGTCCGTGGTGTCCGGAAAACAAAAAATGGAGGCGTAATTATCAGTACCGAGACGAAAAATGACGCTGATAAACTAAAGCACGCAGTCCAGCACTCTACATCAGGACTTACTGCCGACGAGCCCACCAAGCGCAAACCTCGGATCGTGGTTGTAGGAGTGCCGACTTCCTTGGCTGAAAATGAGGTGTTCAGGTGCATTTTCGAACAAAATGTAGCCGACAAGTTACCAGCATTGTCCTTGGAATCCTTCTTGACCATGATAAAATTAAGCCACAAATCGAGAAAGAGAGATGCTACGACCTGTAACTACGTTGTTGAAGTATCAGCCGATATACGTAAAGCCCTAGTCCCTCAATCAAGGCTTTTTTATAAATTGGACGTCCTGTCCTGTCAGAGACTTTACATTGGTGACAAGGTGTTATAAATGCCAACAAAATGGCCATGCAGCAAAAACTTGCCGTGAGATCATTACTACGTGTGGTCACTGTGGTGACGCAGGCCATTCGATGTCCGAATGCGCGAAGAAAGCTGACATTCCAAAATGTGCAACTTGCTCACGCTTTAAAAAGCCCAGTGATCACAAAACGGGACACGCTGAATGCCCTGCTAGGAAAATAGCAGAATACAGATACATAAACTCTATCGATTATGAGGGAACCTAGTGCGTCATATTCAAGGCCAGACTTGCGTTTCGCTTGTTGCTGACAGAACAATATCCCCGGCCACTGCGCTGTCCTACTTACCTACGATTTGTCGCTGTCTTAGCACATTAGCCGAGCGCTTCAAAAATCTGACTTATTCATGAAGGTGATTTATGCAATAACCTAGTTAATAATATTGCAAACACAATCATAATCGTGTAACTAAGTGCTAACAACTATGTATCATCATTCATCAGTAAATAATATATAAATTATTTACCTAAATTAGTATTTAAGTAGATTTTAACATAATAAATAAACTAACTATTGTCACTATTCTTAAAAACTTATGATGAGAGTACAGATGTTGCAACAGTCAAAGTATTGGCAATAGTAATTAAATACTTCTCTGAAACTAAATGTACTGTACAAACCAAATGTGGTGAGACCGCAGGTCATTTATTTAATTCGTTGTCATCAAAATTATCCGAATTCGGTTTAGAAATAAAAGACGTAATAGGATGCGGTGGGGTAGGCTGTGCCGTAGCGAACATCTGCTCCGTACATAAAATTGTTTCTTTATTATACAAAGTGAAGTTAAATCTATAAATACTATCTGGTAGTGACGCAGTGTAGTGAATCTTGAAGTTAAACTAAAAAACTCGCCGTAAAAGCGAAGTGAACACACTGGACACCAAAACATTAGTGAAAAAAAGACGATGTCAACAAAGTGCCATTGATTACAAGAACGATCTGCCGAGAACTAGAAACTTACTGTGCTCAAGTTACTTCCTGTGGAATAGTGAAAAATAGTACATTTAACGAGCATACAGTGTTATAACAACAAGTGTTACGAACAATAGAAACTTTATAACGTTGAAAACCGAATTGCAAAGTCATCGCACTTTGTTTTTCACTGCTCTCAACGCCACCTAGCGAAAACTGCCTAAAATCCAATCAACACCGATCAATGTACAATTAACGCCATCTAGCTTACATCTGGATAATTAACTGGGTCACTAGCGAACTAACATCGAACGTTTTGTTGAACTGGAGATCAACAACATAACTTCAATAGTTTCAATAGATACCGAAAGAGGGCGTATTTTTAGAAAAATGGATGAAATCAAGAATATGTTGAGAAGTATGCAGGAGGAAATGAGGCAACAAAAAGTGGATATGTTAGATATGAAAGAAGATATCAAACACACGATAAATAACAACATAAACGAGAAATTTAAAATCTTAGAAACAAAAAATGAACAGCTCGAGCAAAAATTAGAAAAACAAAACATCACAATAGGTAACTTCAATAGATTTGTAAGAAGGAAAAACCTACTGTTTTTCGGAGTTGAAGAACGTGATAAGAACTACCAGGACCTAGAGAAAACGGTACTAGACATCATAAATAATATTCTAAACATCCAATGCGATAATAATTGCATAGAATCCGTGAGGAGACTTGGATAGAAAGGTGAGAAAGTAAGGCCCATCGTAGTTACAATGCTCACTATGGGGCTAAAAATACAAATACAGAAAAACAAGAAAAAACTAGAAACAACACCGTACTACATAAAAGAGGACTTCTCGCCAGAAGTACTAACCAAGCGTAAAGCACTCCAAATTGAAGTAGAGAAAGAAAGAGAGCAAGGAAGAAAAGCGATTATAAAATACGACAAAATTATTATACTAAAAACACAAAACCAAATTGCAACACCGAAAGAACCCTTTAATAAAAAAAGGAACCTATCAGAATCACCGGAAACATTAACATGCTCCATCCAAAATGTCAAACAAAATGTTAAACAACCCACGAAGATAAACAGAACCAATAAAATGGACAACTTTATTATAAAAAAACCAACGTTCACGTTCCCCGAAGCAAATTGCACCGCAACACTTAGCTCCAGCCAAAACACAAAATAGCAACCAACGCCACCCCCTCTCGATCTCCCAGTACGGCTAGTCCCCGCGGGAGTGATAGACTGCAACCCTCCCGAACAAAACCTTTTCATTTGCGCATACAATGTACGATCGCTGATCTCACCTGAGAGATTACTACTCCTTAAAGAATCCCTAGCCAACATAAAATACGACATAATAGGCCTTTCTGAAGTACGAAGAACTGGAGAAAACATTATAGAAGACGAAGACCATATATTCTGTCACACTGGGAAACCAGGAGGACTTAACGGCGTGGGATTTCTAATAAAAAAGAAATTTAAAACAAATATAGAGAACTATACTGGACTTTCGGATAGAGTCTGTGTACTCAACCTCAAATTCGAGGGAAAACAATTATCTATTATTCAAGCATATGCACCTACTCTGGACTCGACAGATCAAGATATAGAACAATTTTATAAAACACTACGAAAAGCACAAACAATTGCTGTCAATAACATTATTCTGATGGGCGACTTCAACTGCAAGATAGGACAGCAAAAATGCGGAGAAAAAATGATACTGGGACCCTATTGTTATGGGAAAAGAAACCACAGGGGAGACACTTTACTCCAATTCGCATTAGAGAACAAACTTAAAATAATTAACACAATATTCAGAAAGAAAGAAAAAAACCAGTGGACTTGGATTTCCCCCAACAAAAAGACAAAGAATCAAATCGACTTTATTTTAAGTAACAATTCAAAACAATTTATTAACTTTGAGGTGGTGAACAACAACATGTTTCCTTCAGACCACAGACTTATTCGGGGTACCTTGAGTCTTCGAACAGAGAAAAATACTAGAAGAAACTACAGCTCTACAAACCTAAACTTACAAGATCAAACAGCACAAACTATCTACCAACATAACATAATCAAAAATGTAAAAAGTCTCGCCTATGGAAGCAACAACAATGTAGAGACACTATACGACACAATTGAAAACTTAATAAAAGACTGCCTAAACCAAACGAAATCCGAAGAACCACAAAAACAGAACGGTGTTATTTCAATAAACACTAAAGCCTTGATAAAAAGACGGTCAGAACTTCAACATAAAAGACCGCAAAGCGTTGAAGACAAAAAAGAACTTTCACAATTATATAAGACTACGAATAAGAACCTTAAGAGAGACTACCACAGACATAGAACCCAAGTGCTTAAAAAGCACCTCAGCAACAGTGGGAGCCTCAAGAAAGCTTATAAACAATTAAACAAAAATAAAACTTGGATACCACGACTAAGTACGAAAAAGAAGGGTACTCAAACAAGGACAGACATTGTAAACATAGCCACAGAATTCTATAAGAACCTCTATGACATCCAAACGACACATACTTTTGGCGCTACAGAAACACCAGAGAAGACTAACGACTCTAACAATAATAACGACATTGAAAATTTCACCGTAATGGAAATTATCCAAAACATAGAGAAACTGAAAACAGAAAAAAGTCCGGGGCCAGACAGTATAACCAACGAGGCTTTGAAACTTGGTAAATTCCCTCTGGCTACGCCTCTTACAGATTTATTTAATAAAATCCTAGAAGAACGCCGAGTCCCAAAGAAGATGACAGTTTCAAACATAATTCTCTTGTACAAGAAAGGAGACCCGACAGATGTCGGTAACTACCGCCCTATAAGCCTGCTACCAGTAATATACAAACTTTTTGCATCGTGTTTGGAAAAACGCATGGAAGGTCAAATAGAGAAACACCAACCAGTAGAGCAAGCTGGTTTTCGCAAGGGCTTCAGCACCACCGACCATATCTACACATTGGACCAGGTCACTGAAAAATACATCGAGTTTCGACAGCCCCTATACCTTGCTTATATAGACTACGCAAAAGCTTTCGATTCAATAGCCCACGAAAGCATATGGAAAGCCCTCAAAGACCAAGGAGTACCAAGAACTTACATAGAAATTCTGAAAAATATCTACGAACAAAGCACAAGCCGAGTAAAACTCGACCGTACTGGACCTGAGATTAAAATTCGCCGAGGAGTAAAACAAGGGGACCCTCTATCACCGAAACTTTTTATAGCGGTGCTACAGCACATCATGAAAGATCTGAACTGGAATGGGAAAGGAATTAATATCAATGGAAACTACCTGAGCAACCTTCGTTTTGCAGACGACATAGTAATCTTCTCCGAAACGCCTCAGAACCTCGAAGCCATGGTAAATGAACTTAACTATGTTAGCACCAGAATAGGCCTACAACTAAACGTAAGCAAAACGAAGGTATCTACAAACAGCCTTAAATATCCCATAACAGTAAATGGATCAGTTCTTGAATACGTAGAAGACTATACATACCTGGGAAAACAAACATCTTTCAAACCCTCGAGAAACGAAGACGAAATCAGTAGACGAGTGTCCATGACATGGAATAAGTTCTGGAGTCATAAAGAAGTCCTAAAAGCACAACTGCCACTTCATCTAAAAAAGATAGTAATGGACTCCTGTATACTACCATGTCTTACATACGCCTGCCAAACATGGAACTTCAACAAAAAAAGCAGAAATAAAATACAAACATGCCAGCGCGCTATGGAAAGAAGCATATTAAATATAAAACTTAAAGACAAACGGAAAAACACCTCCATTCGCGAGAAGACAAAAGTGATTGACGCCCTACAACATTCGCAGAAACTGAAGTGGAAATGGGCGGGGCACGTAGCTCGCTCCGAAGACACAAAATGGAGTAAAAGAACCACCATGTGGGCAGGCCCAAAAGGAAAACGGCGACAGGAACGCCCCCGAGAAAGATGGGTCGACGAAATAGAAAAGGTAGCGGGCCAGAATTGGCCTGAAGTAGCACAGGACAGAAGAGAGTGGCAAGAAAGGGAGGAGGCCTTTACCCAAAGAGGGGTCCTTAATTAATTTCCTCAATTTTATTTACTATTTACTTTTTTTTGTTATACTTTGTTTATTTTTTTTAATTAAGGAATAAAAGAGGCTTTATTACTATTATTATTTTGTAAAGTCTAACATATCTCGGGACCCTGGGGTCCCGGACCTTTGGAAGGCGTACGAGGGGCCGAAGCCAACTCGCAGAGGCCCCTTAGACATTTTTAAGTATTGAGGCACCAACCGACGACTATCCCTGTTCGCACTACGCAAGGGCACCCAAGGACAACCCCCGGTTGGTGTAAGACTATTACAGAATATGGAAACAAATATATTTTGACTATGGGTTTGGGTGGTTAAAGTGGACTGGTTACCTGGAACTATGGAAGGACTATGGCCCCTGCCTGATCAATGTTTATATGTACACGGATAAAATGGCAGGGGGTGACTTGCACACTCAATAATGGGCCCCCGAAAATGGTCGCTAGCACAAAGTGTCGAAGCGACAAGGGGGCAACATGTCCTGAGGTGCTTATGAGGAGTGGAGAGGTATTCCACGGCTATCAGGACAATCCCGGAAGTACGGTCAAGATCCCTACCAGCATCTTACTGGAATACTTCCTTCCTCCGAGCATATTTGCTCTTGTGAATCTCCACTCAAGCCAGCCAATAAAGGCAAGAATGAGGTGGGAGCTCTGTTCCTCGTCAGTGTTCACTCTAGCCGGCCAATAAAGGCAAGCCAGAGGTGAGGAACAAGACTTCTCCCGGAAGATAGGGTCCGTGGGGTCGCTACTGCCCAACAGCTCGCCACATGCTGCCCTGCGGGTTTTTGTATCTCTCTTGGTCTGGCTCCTCACCCTAGATCTGTTTCGGCAAAGTAAACTTTACCGGCACATACCCAGAGTTTGGAGCGCGCAAGCCCCACCACGACGTCAACGTAGAGATACGGCGGTGGGGTTATTATTATTATTCTCATTTATTCATTTTTTTACATATTAAATACATTTTTAAATATTTTTATAAAAATCATTAAAAAAAACATTTAAAAATATAAAAAATAGTAGCCCACCGGTATCGGGAACAGGGTCCAAGCTACCGGCGGTCAGGGCTCCAGAGAGAGGAACCTCCTGACAATGCGAGCCGTGTCCAGGAGTACCGCCTTCTGAATCAAGCCCTTGATCCAGCTGCCCAACGAGAGCCTCCTTAGGTGTTGGTCGAGGCTCTTGGCAATTAAGCCATTGGCTGATACGACTATCGGCACAATGATCGCTGAGTCCACATCCCACATGTCGACAATCTCGCGAGCCAAGTCAAGATACTTGATTTGTTTGTCTTTCTCGGCTTTCACGAGGTTCCCGTCATGCGGGACTGTTATGTCGATAACCATTGTGCGCCGTTCTACTCGATCCACCACCACTATATCAGGTTTATTGGCAACAATAGTCCTATCAGTGATGATGGATCGATCCCAGTACAATGTGATATTTCCATTTTGGAGAACTGGATCGGGCACATACCTGTAGTACGGCACTTCCGATTCCACAAGGCCATATTTCAGAGCAAGTTGCTGATGGATAATCCTGGCTACAAGGTTATGTCTATGCAAGTACTCTTCGTTAGCTAGACGAGAACACCCGGAGATAATGTGTCGGATTGATTCTCCCGGACGGTGGCATGCCCGACAGATGTCAACCGTGCCATCCTTCACAATAAATCTCCGGTAATTGTTCGTCATGATAACTTCATCCATAATTGCACAGATAAAACCTTCGGTCTCCCCGAAGAGGTCACCAAAACGTAGCCAGGTCACGGACGCTAGTAAATCTACATCGGGTCCATGTAGGGCCCGGAAAAAGCGTCCGTGAAGCTCCTTACTCTGCCATACCTCCTTGCGATCGTTAGTGTCAAGCACTACAGGCTTGCACCAGTTCTCTTTAGCCAAGGAGAGCGGGGTGAGACCCTTGTCCACCGCGACCACATCTCGATGCATCCTCACGTCGGCATCTAGGAAATATTCCCTAAGACTGCATATCTCGCGATTGTGGAGGGTCTTAGCGTTTAAAAAGCCTCGACCTCCACACTTTCGCGGGATATACAGTCTCATTACCGATGACCGTGGGTGATGCATTCGATATGCAGTCAGCAGCGTACGGACCCTCCTATCCAGGGCGTCGAGTTCGGTCTGAGTCCATTTGAGTATGCCGAAAGAGTACATCAAAACCGGCATGACCCAACCGTTGAAGGCGCGCACCTTGTTTCCGCCTGATAGGAGACTATTAAATACTTTCTTCAGGCGGCCAAAGAAGCGCTCCTTCAACGATTGCTTCATGTCAGTAACATTGATGCCCAACGCTTCCGACATACCCAAATACTTGTAGGTTTCGGATGCGGAGAGGGCTCTAAGGTTTATGGAATCCGAGAGTTGGGCTCCCACGGATTCCACAATCTCCCCTCGCTTTACATGCATGACCGCACATTTGTCCACACCAAATTCCATCCTGATGGCGCTACTGAAAGTTTCATGTTGATTATTATTATTATTAATAGGATGCGCTGCTGATACTACGAATGTGATGTTTGGTCAACATTCTGGCATTGTTGCAAAAATTAAAGAAGTAAACCCAAAGTGCTTTTTCATAAAATGTGTTTGTCACTCTGCAGCATTAAGTGTTAGCCACGCCTGTAAAATACTGCCTAGAAATTTAGAACAAATATTAAAAGAAGTATATGGCGTCATTACGACATAAGGTGGCTTTCACTTCATGCCTGTATTAGTAGAATAATTGAGCAGTGGAGGGCATTGCAATTGTTCTTTCAAGACCAATACTTGAGTGATCGCAATATGTCATCAGAATTTTTATTTAATTCTTTTACCACTGATATAAACAAATTGTAGGTACTTTTACTTTTTGGACTACATTTTGCCCATTGTAAACAAATTTAACATAATTTTTCAAGGCGACTATCCGTGCATTGATAGACTGTATGATGATGCATCTAGTATGTACTTGTCGATTTTGGGTTGCTTCATGAAAGCTAATTACATCAAACGTACGGACAATGTATTTACGTTAGACCCAAAGTATAATGTAAATTATTTGCCATTGAAAGATATGTACTTAGGTATTCAAGTAGGCTAAGAATTAATCAAACACAGGGAAAATGTAAACATGAAAGAACAGATTGCTGAGTTTTTCAGAAGGTGCCAATCATTTTTAATTGAGTTGAGCACGCAATTGAAATCACGTTTGCCTTTTGAAAATCCAGTTTTTCGAGAACTGAAATTTCTTGACCCACACACTGCCGTGCATAAAGAATTTCGCAGTTTACGAAATGTGATAGAAACTTTCCCATGCGAAGTACAGCCAGAACAAATGCAGTTAATTGACGAAGAATATAGAACCCTAAAGTTTGATCGCGAAGTAAGTGATTTGTTACAATCTTCCAGCACTGGCTCACGGCTCACCCATCTCGTGTGAACAATTTTGGGTGGAAGTTGGGAAAATTTCTAACAGTGATGGCATGTTAAAATACAAAAATATAACTAGTTTTAGTAAATCTCTTCTATGTATACCGGTGTCGAATGCTGCATGCGAGCGCATATTTTCACAGATAAATTTAATAAAAACGGACCAAAGAAACAGATTTATAAACAAAACCGGCCAAGTGCATGTCGGACCACGCACAATGTAGGGTTCCGTAGTTGGGATGAATTTATCCCAAGAACAAACTTAACTTTGTAGTTGAAAAAAAAATCTTTCATACAGAATGTATGGGAGAACATGTTTTTAAAACCGCAAATCTAAGTTGGTCGATTATTACTCGTTAACTTATAAAGCCTACTCAGCTGTGATAGTTTTTCTTGTAAATTCGTTATATAAGCTACTGCCGTGAATTTTTTCACATATCTAAAACCAACCATTTAGCTGGTAGGGGGGGGGGGGGACGACGACACTTGACTCTAACAAAAATTTGCACTTTAAAGCTTAATATTTCGCAAACGGATCTCTGAATTCAAAAATAGTTTTAACATACTCACAATGTTTTTGAAAGACCTTTTCAACGCTACCCCACACCAAGGCATAGAAAAAAAAAAAACATCCCCACTACGTGCAGGGGAGGTACCCTAAAAAAAAATATTTTTCATAATTTTATTTTACCACTTTGTCGGCATGATTAATATGTATACCCATGCCAAATTACAACTCTCTAGTACTTACAGTCTTGGAGCTAGACCGCGGACAGACAGACAGACAGACAGATAGACAGATGAACATGACGAAACTATAAGGGTTCCTTGTTTACTACGGAACCCTAAAAATGTGTCAGCTATTTTAAAAACAAAGCAAGGTGTTAAGGATGAAGGAGGTTGTGTAAATTTTAATCCTTCGAAAAGGATGTTAAAATATAACTCTAACATTTATTGTGAGTATGAATAAATAAAACGTGTTAAGAAAATCAGTATTTTTATTGGTATATCTGTCCTATGTAAGTCGGTATATTTCAGTATTTTTTTGAAGTGCCTCGGTATTTTCGTAAAATTTAATCTGGTCACACTGCACGCCTATTCCGTCAGGCCGTCAGTAGCACAGAGTACTTTTTAATATAGGTATCAGTCGCCACAGAGTACTTTTTAATATAGGTAAGCACAGAGTACTTTTTAATATAGGTAAGCACAGAGTACTTTTTAATATAGGTAAGCACAGAGCAGTGTTGCCAACTGCACCGTAATTACGGTAAAAACACCGTAATCAGCATAGATCTACCACCTACCGTAACAATGTATTTACGGTGTCAAAAAACACCGTAATGGGACAGATGGATTATTGAGCGTATTTTTATGTCATAACATGGTAACATTTTAAATAGCAGTGGACTAGGGGGAATTCCCCAACCATAGATAAAAGTTTGAACCAATGTAATACGTAAAAACTATAGAGTTGCATAATTTGACAGACTTCTTAACTTTTTTAGGGTTCCGTATTTATTACCAACTTTCTTCATTCAGGTAATTCTTTGCGTAATTGCGTTGTTATAAATCTGCATTGAAAGACATTAGGGTACAGGTCGTTCGTTTCCCTCGCAGTTGAGTTGATGCTTAGGAGACATAATACTGAAATGTATAAAATGATCATGATCACACAGTTATTTTGTCATATTCAGACTAATTAAAATATGGAATAAGCGAATTTCATTTTTGTTTTTTCAAACAACAATTTAATTTACACCACTGTTTAAAATCTACCGTATTTTTTTGAAATCTACCGTATTTATAAACTGGGAACACCGTAATCCATTATTTGGGGTTGGCAACACTGGCACAGAGTACTTTTTAATATGTCAGTAGCGAACGGGCCTTCCCAGCGTGAGGACGTATCTTTGCGTTGCAGCACGCACACACGCACGCACGTGTCTGATGTTAACATATTACAGAAATTGTATACGTCGACTACCACATTTAGATCCGCATTTAATTTTGAGTACTTTGCTTGTTTTTAAAGAACATTAATTAGAAATTTTCATTATTTTTGCGATAGGACACACCATTTTCGAGATACTCGTATATGCAAAAGAAAAAAAAGATCACAGTACTATTTTTGCACCTGAAGTCGAGGTGTTAGTTGTGAATTTTAGTTCATGACAACTAATTTTATTCCACACCTTTTTAATCGCGATTGAAAATAGTCAGATTTAGTTAGACAATCAAAATTTTAGGTGAAAAAAGTCGCATTCAGAATAGCGAAATTACCATTTTCACTAAATTAATAACTCATTCTGATGCAAAAACTGTACTGTATATTTTTTCTGTTTTTATTTTATTTTGTTATATTCGGGAAACTCACAGCTAACTTACACAGTGTTCTTAAATTATATAAAATTGAAGGCCATTTACAAGTTTATTCTTTTGCTTATATCTCGAAAATGGTGTGTCCTATCGCAAAAATAATGAAAATTTCGACCCCCTTTATGAAACTCGTAAACCCATTAAACTCAACATGTAAGTAATAATTTTTCATATTTTCCATACAAAAAGTAAAAAATTCCATATAAAACACGTCGAGGCTGCCACAAGAGCGCGCCTCCGGCTCTAAAAAAATTCACGGGATAGGGCAAACTAGTACCACGTGCAGTCGCGATTGTCAAATTCGATTTTAGTTACGTCAACATTACTTTTAAATTTAAGAGATATTTTTCAGAATAGCTTTAAGATTCTCATAGCCAAAAGTAAGGAATTTAAGTGATCGTTCAGTTAGTTTAGTTCGGTGTACAAGAGACGGCACCACTACTCGTATTTATGTAAAACGCTTACCTCAATGTACCTGAATGCATCTAACACCAAAGTGTAGCATTTTTATGTTGATTGTTATAAATATACTAAATACACAAACATTAGACTTATTTCTTATCCGTACCTACGTAGCTTAAGAAAATATCATCTATAGGATCAAAACTGTTTAAGCGATCACTACGCTCGATCTTTAGGCGTGTGTGCGTAAACGGTGCACACAAACATAGCATCGCAAGAATTTACCTAAACTCTGTCGAGTGAATTTTGATACGGAGCCTTAAGACGTTAATCTCGGGTGTCATTTCTAGAACTTTTACATTCGTTTTTGTCGCGTCGAATGTATGTTATATCCGGTGCAGCTCAGTTCACAAAAACTTTGATGCGTGGCGCGTAAGGTCCGTGTGGTGTGTGTGGTAGCGCGGGAGAGGGCCGCGCGCGCCGTGGAGCAGGAGCGCCAGTTGGAGTCCACTCGCGAGCAGCTGGGAGACGCGCGCGCCCGCGCCGACGAGCGTGCTGCCGCCTACGACCAGCTCGCCGCGCGCCTGCGACAGGTGAGTGCAGGCTGCACTGTGAGGCAGCGCGGGAGAGTGCCGCGCGCGCTCTGGAGCCGGTGTGCCAGCTGGAGGCCGCGCGCGAGTTGCTCGCCGCAGCACGCGCCCCCGCAGGTGAGCGCACCACCGCCTGCGACAGGTGAGTGCAGGCTGCACTGTGAGGTAGCGCGGGAGAGTGCCGCGCGCGCTCTGGAGCCGGTGTGCCAGCTGGAGGCCGCGCGCGAGTTGCTCGCCGCAGCACGCGCCCCCGCAGGTGAGCGCACCACCGCCTGCGACAGGTGAGTGCAGGCTGCACTGTGAGGTAGCGCGGGAGAGTGCCGCGCGCGCTCTGGAGCCGGTGTGCCAGCTGGAGGCCGCGCGCGAGTTGCTCGCCGCAGCACGCGCCCCCGCAGGTGAGCGCACCACCGCCTGCGACAGGTGAGTGCAGGCTGCACTGTGAGGTAGCGCGGGAGAGTGCCGCGCGCGCTCTGGAGCCGGTGTGCCAGCTGGAGGCCGCGCGCGAGTTGCTCGCCGCAGCACGCGCCCCCGCAGGTGAGCGCACCACCGCCTGCGACAGGTGAGTGCAGGCTGCACTGTGAGGTAGCGCGGGAGAGTGCCGCGCGCGCTCTGGAGCCGGTGTGCCAGCTGGAGGCCGCGCGCGAGTTGCTCGCCGCAGCACGCGCCCCCGCAGGTGAGCGCACCACCGCCTGCGACAGGTGAGTGCAGGCTGCACTGTGAGGTAGCGCGGGAGAGTGCCGCGCGCGCTCTGGAGCCGGTGTGCCAGCTGGAGGCCGCGCGCGAGTTGCTCGCCGCAGCACGCGCCCCCGCAGGTGAGCGCACCACCGCCTGCGACAGGTGAGTGCAGGCTGCACTGTGAGGTAGCGCGGGAGAGTGCCGCGCGCGCTCTGGAGCCGGTGTGCCAGCTGGAGGCCGCGCGCGAGTTGCTCGCCGCAGCACGCGCCCCCGCAGGTGAGCGCACCACCGCCTGCGACAGGTGAGTGCAGGCTGCACTGTGAGGCAGCGCGGGAGAGTGCCGCGCGCGCTCTGGAGCCGGTGTGCCAGCTGGAGGCCGCGCGCGAGTTGCTCGCCGCAGCACGCGCCCCCGCAGGTGAGCGCACCACCGCCTGCGACAGGTGAGTGCAGGCTGCACTGTGAGGCAGCGCGGGAGAGTGCCGCGCGCGCTCTGGAGCCGGTGTGCCAGCTGGAGGCCGCGCGCGAGTTGCTCGCCGCAGCACGCGCCCCCGCAGGTGAGCGCACCACCGCCTGCGACAGGTGAGTGCAGGCTGCACTGTGAGGCAGCGCGGGAGAGTGCCGCGCGCGCTCTGGAGCCGGTGTGCCAGCTGGAGGCCGCGCGCGAGTTGCTCGCCGCAGCACGCGCCCCCGCAGGTGAGCGCACCACCGCCTGCGACAGGTGAGTGCAGGCTGCACTGTGAGGTAGCGCGGGAGAGTGCCGCGCGCGCTCTGGAGCCGGTGTGCCAGCTGGAGGCCGCGCGCGAGTTGCTCGCCGCAGCACGCGCCCCCGCAGGTGAGCGCACCACCGCCTGCGACAGGTGAGTGCAGGCTGCACTGTGAGGCAGCGCAGAAGAGT
The DNA here is from genome assembly GCA_949152395.1 of Agrochola litura. Taxonomy (NCBI): domain Eukaryota; kingdom Metazoa; phylum Arthropoda; class Insecta; order Lepidoptera; family Noctuidae; genus Agrochola; species Agrochola litura. The sequence goes on along the minus strand of OX424503.1, from coordinate 24,965,419 downwards.
GCCGCGCAAGCTTTGGAGTAAGTGTTCCAGCTGGAGGCCGCTCGCGCCCCCGCCGGCGAGCGCGCTGCTCCTGCGACAGCAGCGCGGGAGGCTGCCGCGCGCGCTCTGGAGCAGGTGTGCCAGCTGGAGGCCGCGCGCTTTCGTGCCGACAGGTCAGTACGGCACGCACATTGAGGATTATACACAAATGCTACATGATTAAATAATGTTGCGGCCATATTGTCGCAATAAGGCAAACTACACTTCGCGCGTTCTTTCTCGCACACCGCTCGACGCGACGCCGAGACGGCGACGCGCGACGTCTCGCTGTAAACAGAAAGCGCTCGAAAGTGTAGTGCGCTTTATCGCGACAATGTAGCCGTAGGTAGCTTAAACGCGTGTTGCAGACGGATGAGGCGGCGGTGGCCATGCGGGACGAAGTGTCGCGACTGGTACGCCAGTTCGACGCGCAGACCGCGCACATGCAGCAAACCATCGCGCGCCAGGAGGACGAGTCAGTACCTACCTATTTACTATATAACGTGAACAATTGCGGCTGTGAAGTTTGTTAACCTTTTCCAACGTTATGAGCCTATAATGATCCCCCTACGAGAACTAGTAGGTACCTAATACAGAACGCGGGCCCAGTGCGGGTTGGTAAATAACACAAATGAACTCGGCAGGGCGCACTCGGCGAGCGCGGAGAGCGCGCGGCTGCGGCGCGACATAGCCGCGCTGCGGGACGAGCTGCGCCGCGCGCAGGGCCAGCTGATGGTACGTCACCATGAGCCCAGTGACAGGAGCGCTGTTATTATTACTTATCACTACTCAATACACTGTACCTACCTCGTTTCTCCAAATTGTAGTAGGTATACTTAATTAATGCTGCCGCGCTAGCGATAATAGCAGTAAGGGCGCTAGCCCTGCAGGGCTAACATGACAAGCGCGAGAACGCTCTTTTTCTCGTTTTATCGTAATTTGTCTACGATTCTGACGTCATTCTAATCCCTAACATGACCGCAAACGACGAGTAAACTCGAAAAAGGCACTTTTGGCACTTTGACACTTCTTTATCGCGCGACGATAAACCGATGTTGCAAATTATTAAAAACAAATTATTTTTATGATAGCAACATCGGCTTGAAGTTCTGTTTCATTCATTCAATTTTATGCATGGAATAATGTACTTTATTGAATAAACGTCTCTCTCTCTTAATTATTCTCTCTTTTCATTATTTATGATTAGTTTTTTATGTAACCGACTTTTTGATTAAAACTAAATGATTTCTTTGGCATGCTGAAATTAAAATACAAAATGACGGAAATTAAAATTAGTGGCATCTATACTCATTAGATAATCACCACAAATGACAAATGGGCCGACGATCGCAATTTGACAAATCGAAGTTTATAATTGTAACATAGATTTCGTTAATTTAATTAATTTAATCACCATAATTGAAAAAGCGACTGGTTATTACTGAAAGTAATAGTCATCTACGTGATAGTGCTTCCCTCCACTACAGTAAACCGGCGTACACCCACATTTAAAAAAATAAAAAATAATATTGCCTACAATAAGTACGACTGTGAATCTGCCATCTTTTTATCGAGTTTTTTTATGTATCATAATTTTGTCGTTTTGTCTACTCTTAATTGTCTTCAAAATCGAGGACGACTAAATACGACAAAATGACTGATTATATCGTGTTGAAATGTCAAAAATCGAGATAAATAACGTGTCATGTTAGGGTTTGTCAACAAAACATCAAGTTTGACAGAACGAGTCGAGTATTTTGTATGGCGTAGCTGTCAGAAAACGATAAAACTACAGAAATAGACAAAAAGTTGTCGCGCGAGAGTGGACATATGTTGCGTGTGTCATGTTAGGCCTGCAGGGCGACTTTTTCAGCCATTCTATAGCGATACAATCGGAAAAAGACCGCGATACAGTCGTGATCGTGATGCTGCCACTGGTTGTATACCTGCGCCCACGTAACTACGAGTCTGATACAGTCGCGATGCAGAATTCATTCAAACGCGAAGCAGTATCGGTACAGTTGTAGGTTGTAATTGTGAATGCCTGTCTATGCCGCCACAGCCGCGGCACATTGTACCCCACTCTTCCTTTACCCGATGCCGCCAAAGAGATCGCGCGTTACTAGCGATTCAAATTCAAATTCAATTATTAATTTTGTGAACATAGGGTAAAAAAATTATACAGATGTTACAAATAAATATCGGTCCATACTACGTCCCGCCAGAAGGCATACAAAATTGTTTAGGTAAATAGATAGATAATCAAATGTAACATTAACAAAATAAAAAGTTAAGGTACATGTCACAATTACAATGAGAGTCGTATTGCTGTGAACACGCGATATAGCTCGTACATCTGTACGTGTAAGCAACACGATACATCACCAGGCGCGGTCGCAGCCCAAGATTTTGGGGGGGGTCACCATGGGTGCCGAGGAATATTTTTAGAGAAATATTTAATTGATACTATAAAAACTTTTTGAACTTCTAATTATGCACACTTTTTTAAATAACTAATCCTCTTTTTAACTTTCTGATCTTTTCTCACAGTTGGTCGCAATGACTAAGCTAGGGTACTCCGACCAAACGGGTCGTCAGTGACAAATCGCGCATGAGCTGAGCGAGCGAAACGAGCGGTACCGCGGTACGGTAGCTCCTTAAATTCTGAGTTGAGCTACACGATAACTGACAAATGCGTGCACTGACTGGACAGGCCCTCTCAATCTGTGTGGTGCTTTCCTCAAAAGACCACTTCAGACACCAATCCACATGGCCTTCACATGATCTGACCAAGATTATGTCTGGACTTTAAAAGAGACTGAGACCTCTGAGTTTGTTTCGGCCTTTCTTCTCAAAGTAGTCAGATAGGAAACGCCGACCTCATCTAGTTTTAAAATATGATTGACGTGTAAAAGTGTTTGTACAAACCTACTTACAGAAATTAAATCATTTATCATTTACCATGTGCGTAAAATTAGGAAGCGGGGCGCGTCATTTCAGAGCGGACAAGCTTTACATCCAAATTGGTCGCAATCAGTTGGCTATTAGCTATGACTATTCTATGGACCCCAAAATAGGAATTATTTGGGGTTGCATTAAATACATGTCATGTTTTTAGAGAGGTACAGATGCCAGCACATCAAGCTACTACAATCTGTTAAATTTATTTAATAGATTTTCAACTTTATCACTGAGTAGTAAGGTTCAAAGTTGATTGGGAAAATTTGTCAGTTTCGGGTAGCTTGATGTGCTGGCGTCTGTACATCTCCAGTTTGTCATTACTTATGCTGTACAGGGACGCGGCTATAGTTTTTAAATGGGGGGTGGGGGTATTTTATGATGCTGCCAAATTAATCGCCAGCTTTTTTACAAATAATTGGTATTAGGACAGTAGATTATGTAGGGTGAGAAAAGCGAGCGAAGCTAACTAGATAATTTTAATGCCCCGTCTCGGATAGGTTAGGAATGAACATTTTCAAACAAAACTTTTTACAAAAAAAAAAAACAACCGACTTCAAAAAAAAAACACTACAAAGTGAAAAATAACTTTAATTCCGGAAGTCGGTGTCTTTGGTTTTGAATTTTCGTTCTTTGTCACCGACTTCCGAAATTAAAGTTATTTTTCACTTTGTAGTGTTTTTTTTTTGAAGTCGGTTGTTTTTTTTTTGTAAAAAGTTTTTATTTTTCACTTTTTAGTTGTGGTACCTACCCCACACAAATTTGAATACCACTACCTGCTATGTAAATAACAGTGACAAGAAGTTATCATATCATCTACATACTAAGTGGGAAAAAATACGTATAATTGAAGCTAACTCAAAAACTACCCAAGCAAAGTTAATAAAATTTATATGGGACCACCTCTGAAGTATGATCTACCAAACAAAAAAAGAATCATCAAAATCTATTCATAATTGGCGGAGTAATCGCGTAACAAACATACAAAAAAAAAAAAAAAGAAAAAAAAAAAACATACAGACGAATTGAGAACCTCCTCCTTTTGGAAGTCGGTTAAAAAATAGGAGTTACATTGTCGACTTATGCAGGAAAGGCCACTATGAAAATGCAGAATACAAGAGCGAGCGAAATGAGCTCAAAAATTTTGCACACTCGGATACTTTCGATTTTCTTTTGATCATTTCAAAAGAACTAAGAATTACTTGCTTTGTCGACTTATGAAAAAAGCTCTGAATCAAGAGAAGCGAGCGAAGAGAGCCTCAAAATTATAGTACCCCACCTTGAATAGGTTCTGTTTTCTTAGGAGTTGATTTACATTTTCAAACAGATTGTCGACTTATGCAGGAAAGGCCAAGCAACTATGAAAATGTAGAATACAAGAGCGAGCGAAACGAGCTCAAAAATTTTGCACACTTCAGAATACGTTCGATTTTCTTTTGATCATTCCAAAAGAATTAGTTCTTTTGGAATGATGAAATTCTTAGGAATTACTTATCTTAGGATTTGATTTACATTTTCAAACAGAAATAGGAGTTTGTCGACTTACATATTATTATGCAGGAAAGTCCAAGCAAGTATGAAAATGTAGAATACAAAAGCGAGCGAAACGAGTGCAAACATTTTGCACACTCGCGGATACGTTCGTTTTTATTTTGATCATTTCAAAAAAACTAAGAAATACTTGCTTTGTCGACTTATGAAGAAAAGCTCAAGAATCTAGACAAGCAAGCGAAGTGAGTCTCAAAATTTTAGCACCCCGCCTTGAATAGGTTCTGTTTACTTTTGACCTACAGAAAGAGAACTTAATTTGTCGAGAAGAAAAGTTTAAATTTGATTTACAGCAGTTTAAGTTTTTGAAATCTGGCCTTAACCCGAGCGTAGTAGTGCCCAAATTCCCAAGTTAATCTCTATTTTTATAACAGGCTTTTTCTTATTTTTTTTTTGTAAGTATATTGGGACATTCACTGTGGCTCAAGTACCTACAGTTTTAGTTAGTAAGACACGTAAATTATTCAATGCTTCAACAGCTTGAAAGATTTTGGAGGGGGTCATGACCCCCAGGACCCCCCCCCTCGGACCGCACCTGTACATCACACCACAGAGAACGCAGTTTTGCACTACACGAAACAAAAATATATTTCCGTCGCTTTTGTTAAACACGGTAGCACACACGCATTATGCGTGTGACCTAGCTTGACCAGTTTATGGCGTTGGTATGAAATTCAAACTGCCTTAGGTTCTAATCTCGTAAAGCACAGTGCGGTTTTTTGCAAATATTATTATTTTTTTGTTTTCGATAATAATATTTTTTAAATATTGCTGCTTTTTCACCTGTTTCGGTCTCTTCAGAATTCTTTAGGCAGTGTCAGGTTAACATCACGAGAGGACTGCCAAAACCACTTGTCGCGGTATTTTGATCAAAAGTCCCAAAATTTCTATAGCAATGGGATCATGTCCCTACCTACAAGATGGCAAAAAGTCATCGAACAAAATGGTACCTACATACTTTAGTTAAATGTAAATCAACCATATTAAAAAATGTTTTGAATTTTCTTAAAAAATGCGAAGCAACTTTTTCCCCAACCTATTATTTATCATTACTTCAGCTGAATAAGATGTGAAATAGATGTTTTAGGGGCATGAGGAACAGGGTGTAAAGTTCACTCATCCACCATAGAAAAGGGAGGATCCTCCGACCAGACGGGTGTTGTGTCTGGCGGGCAACTGCCCATCGGTTGGAAGTTGAAATCTTGTATGTATGTCGATCGCTCGGTAAAATCTGACTGCGCGATGCAGGATTTGTGTGACGTCATGTCTTTGATGCGTAGTTTGTATGTGGCAGTGTAACCGCTACAATGTCAAGAAACAGAAGCAATTTGTATTATTTTGACATAATTTAAATTTTAAATGGATTTTTTTCACCATAATTATTAGTGTGCGTTACCCAGGCCAGATGTTGTCGAAAATGGTCATTTGAATCTAATAGATAATTAGTTTTGCGGTTTCTGTAATTGTTGCGCACATTTTAAAATTTGTTGCGCTTATAGTTTTTTTAATTATTTCACAAAAACATTTCCTGCTGGGGTAACGTTATCCCAGCCAGACCTTTTTCTTTCTAATGGGAATATTTAAATAAATACTAGCTATAAAATTAGTTGTCTAGATGAAGTAAATGTTGTGCCTTATTTTGTATTAGTTCTTTAATCGGTTGCGAAGTTATTCGAGATTTTGCTGGGGTAACGTTTTTGGTTTTGCTAGATTTTGGAAACGGTTAAGCGGATTCTTATCATATTTTGTACATGACTTCTTAGGAATTAGTTTAAATTTGTTCTGCAAAAAAAAACCAAAATAATGCATAGTTTAAAGGTTATTTCATTAAATAGAAAACCACTTCAATTGGTTCCAGCACTCTCAATAAGAGGTCTAAAGACTTACTTTAAACGTTATTTTAAAGCTTGTAAATGCCTTCAAATGTATGTGAAGTTTCATAAGTATCCTGTAAGTATTTAACAAGTTATGATGATATTCAGTTCTTCACGAGCACGGTCTTGATGCGCGCGGTGTTATTTGGCCACTGGATTGGATATATGAACTGAATGTTATGTCAATTATTAGTTGTTTAGTTCAGTTGTATATCAGTAAAATTTCAGCGTAGTAAATTGGATAATTAATGAGATAATACGATTAAAGTCATTAGGAAGTGAATGACCGAGGTAACCCGACCAAGTTTAGGTGGTTACGAAAAAGCGAAATCGCAGAACATTATGCTATCTTTTGAAATGTTTAGTATAATACACCTTACAATTTCGGTACAGACGCGTACACTGTTAAATACATAATAATATATGACAACTTTTGTTTCACAAAGTTAATTACGTATTTGGATACTCATTTTACAAAATGATCTGTGATTTTTTATACAAAAACCAACAAAGTTTTAGAATGTACCTTTACACGTTGACTTTTTGAGATTGTAATTAGTTAAAAGTAAAACTTACTTAATTATTTGACTGCAGTTTAATATTACTTAATTTACTATTTTTGATCTGTGATTTTTAAATAGTTTATGTGTAACTTAAATAAATAAATAACTTAGGAGAAAAAAATGTGATATTTGAAATGAGACAACAAAACAGTAGGACTAACTGTGAGCATTTTACTACATTGTGATATCATTTAATATTACCTTTGATCTGTGATTTTAATTGATATAAGTAGGTATTAGTAGACATACGTAAGTTTAGAGTTAACTGAAAAAAGTCATTATATATAATTTATTGTCTGTGATCATTACACATTCCAATATGTGTATATTTAAATAAAAACTGTAACTGTGTACTGTGTATACTGAAATCTATAATTTAAATAAAAAGTAATAGAAAATATCAAAATTACTATCTGTTATTTTAATCGGTGATTGTTTTTAAGTATAAGTTTATTAATACTTTAAAAGTTCAGTTGAAATGATTATTTTACCTGTTAATAAAAATTCTTTAATAAACATGTATTTTTTTTTTAAACTTGTGTACATGTCTGTACTAAATTTTTAACACTATCCTACATATTTTAGAAGGTACCATAATGTTCTGCGATTTCGCTTTTTCGTAACCACCTAAACTTGGTCGGGTTACCTCGGTCATTCACTTCCTAATGACTTTAATCGTATTATCTCATTAATTATCCAATGTACTACGCTGAAATTTTACTGATATACAACTGAACTAAACAACTAATAATTGACATAACATTCAGTTCATATATTATTATCCAATCCAGTGGCCAAATAACACCGCGCGCATCAAGACCGTGCTCGTGAAGAACTGAATATCATCATAACTTGTTAAATACTTACAGGATACTTATGAAACTTCACATACATTTGAAGGCATTTACAAGCTTTAAAATAACGTTTAAAGTAAGTCTTTAGACCTCTTATTGAGAGTGCTGGAACCAATTGAAGTGTTTTTCTATTAAATGAAATAACCTTTAAACTATGCATTATTTTGGGTTTTTTATTACAGAACAAATTTAAACTAATTCCTAAGAAGTCATGTACAAAATATGATAAGAATCCGCTTAACCGTTTCAAAGATCTAGCAAAACCAAAAACGTTACCCCAGCAAAATCTCGAATAACTTCGCAACCGATGAAAGAACAAATACAAAATAAGGCACAACATTTACTTCATCTAGACAACTAATTTAGTAGCTAGTATTTATTTAATATTCCCATTAGAAAGAAAAAGGTCTGGCTGGGATAACGTTACCCCAGCAGGAAATGTTTTTGTGAAATAATTAAAAAACTATAAGCGCAACAAATTTAAAAATGTGCGCAACAATTACAGAAGCCGCAAAACTAATTATCTATTAGATTCAAATGACCATTTTCGACAACATCTGGCCTGGGTAACGCACACTAATTATTAAGCTTTGATCTTGGTCGAAGTAATTAAGTAATAAATAAGAATATTAAACTACTTCAAATGTAAAAAACTACTTACAGAATAGGTGATTTTAAGGTTAAATAGTGTGTTTACATTAATTTTATTTTATATTTTATTTGACTTTAGTAAATATTGGTTGGTATTGAGGTTATAGCTTAAGTATTCATTTTCTTTACGAAAAGAAGATTGAAACTAAACCTCAAATTTTAATCCTAAAATAATAATATTACTAAAATAATCTTAAACATTTTACACGTGCTTAAAAAATTCGTTACCACAAATTCATGCAATAACGAATCTGTTGTTTATTAAGTTGATATGGTAAATATTTTAAGGTTAAAATATAGCAGTGTCCCATTTGAAGTGCGAAACTTAAATGTTCAAGTTTATGCCTTTCTATCAAAAACGGTTTTCTAGCTGGGGCCCTACCATGAACATTTAAAATACTTGCCAAATGCAGGACAGGTCAACTTGGCAAGTTAACCTGACAGGTTTTCTATTTGTACCTTGAGCATTTCCGTCTGACCTGCAAAGTATCAACTTCAGACCTGCTACGTTATCGTTGACCGGTACGCCATATTATAAACAAACGTTCGGAAATACTTTTTCGCAACATTACCGGTTTTACGGTTTTAAAGAACTAGATAAAATTAATTTAATAACAGTTTATAGTGATCAATAGAATTCTAAAAAAGCTTTGTTTCGTAGCAAAAAATCTTATTTAACACGATTATGACGTTGGAGACCCTTTTAGATGCTTAAGAAAGGTATAAGTACTTAAAAAACTTACCATAGTTATTGCTATTTTCGAACGACGATATCTAAGTGTTAAGTATCAAATATATTGTAAACACCACAAATGTTTACGAGATCATTTTGAATATTGGAGATTCAAGTGGGTTCCTTTTTTGTAAGTTTTTTTTAACAGAAGAAACTGTTTCTGTAAATAAATCAGAAAAACCAAGCACACATTTGTATCGTGTCTCTTGTTGAGAGTGGTAAGAAAGTGCAGTTATTTGGTGATAATGACTTAAGTTTCCTATGAACGATTGAAAACAGTGTGGAATTTTATAAATAGTCACAAGGACATTGCAATGGGCTACAATAAAAGTGCTCAAACTCGAGAAATGTCCCGCAGATTGTGGACGGAAGTGACGGAACATTTGAATTCCATTGTTGGTGGTGCTATCAAAGATTTTAAACACTGGGCAACTGTAAGTTGGTTTTATATTAAGACTACGAATATTCGAATTTCCCTTACGAATATTATATTTGCCTAAAACATCTATTAAAAATTAATGTAAGTATTGGTTTTTATTTTCTTCTATTCTCGTATTGTGTTCTTGATTTGTATTTCTTTTACATCGAATTACTAGTACCATTTCTATAACATATATACCAGTTTATTGAACATAAAACTTTCCTTTGGATTTTAGCGATTTGTTTCACACTGTTTATATCACCATCTTCCTCAAGAACCTCAATTATTTTCATCTTCGTCACACATCCAAAATAAACGACAAAGAGATTGTTTGTTTTGTTATCTACAATTTTAAAGACCGCCTAAATAGTTTTATTTAAACAAATTAACATGTACTTATGTTTTTTGTTTTAAATTAAAGAAACCAGTTCAATAAAAGTTACTTTTTCACACCTGCTTAATATGACTGCAGGGCAGTTCAGTTTTCAAGGTTATATACGTCAAAAAGGACGTGATGGTACAGCTTATCGCAGGTCAGACTAGTGAAATGTTGTCACGTGACCACTGACCGGCTTTAGTCACGTGATCGCTGGCTCGCCTGTTATTTGACGTGTTCATGGTCCAAAATAGCCCGACAGTTCACTTTTCGTCGGAAATTGACCTGCTATAAGAGCGCATGGTAGGCCCCCTGGTCTTCAGTGATGCAAGGCTTCAGAGTGCACGGCGAACGGTTCATAATGACGTGTTTAATAATTCAGCAAAATATCTCGTCGGTATGAAACCATCTGTTTCATAATCATTCACCATTTGACATCGCTGCACCTCGAAAATAAGCCTATTTCTCAATCTCTTAACCCTCACAGTATTTATATAGAACAAAGTATAACATTGTATTTATTACACAAAATATCTAATTATTTATCATTCACTAATCGAATTAAACGTCATAATGAATTTAAAACTTTAAAGGCATCTTCTGTCTCAACAATACCTCTGTTCTATCAACAATAGGTACCTTTGATTAAGATTTATGTTTAGTAAAATATGAAATATTTATTAAATGATAACACTCACAGTTAGTCCGGTTTCATTAGATATTTGTGTAAATTACATTCACTTTTACGCAGCGCAATAACCACAACACCGCTAAATAGCTAAATACTCGTCACCGACAATAATCACGAACCAACAAAGTTCTAACTCGTTACGAATTGCATCTGTCTTCTCCACAGAAATCGAAATAATTTGCTTAGTTTTCTGTGGTCTACCTGCTAAACTTTAATATTTATGTGAACAAGACGAATGAAACAAAAAACTAATAATTATCGAACTAGTCATTACTATGAGTTGCAGACAAAGTGAGTGTGTGTGTGTGTAATGTACGTGTCTACAGTATTGTAAGAACTTATAGAAGAAGGTCGTAAGTCAAACCGAAGCGTCAGTCTATTGCTTTGTGAGATTGCCTATGGACTTTTGGTCGGTACTGTACATGTCACAATTTCATGCCAAACACTAATTAGTTAATTACTAATAATAATAAAATGTCAATAAATTAAGACGGCACACAGTGGGCCCATACTGAAAATTAATGGACTTAGGCAACAAAGTTCCAATATCGATGCGATTTTTTTTTATATGACGTGTTATGATATTCCTGACAACTTTTACTCCCATAAAATTTCTTCTAAAGTTGATAGTTTGTCTTGAAAAAAATGAATTAGATTTTTTTGTATGGAGCGAATCACGTTTAATTTTTTTTCTTCAATTGTGCGAATATGTTGGGTGTGTGGCGTGAATACATGATAGCTAGAGTTATTTTCTATCCACGAAAAAAAAATCTGCGCCGGCCATCCGCGGCAGCGCGAGTAATAATTCGGTAAAAAAAAAATTGTTTTGTAAGAATTTTTTTGCCATTTAAAATAAATTCAAAGTGCATTTTTGGCTCATTTGGCTGTTTTAGCCATCTTTTTAGTTAAATATATAGTTTTAATAGCGCATAGGTACTTATAACTAGTAATTCTGGTAGAGATTTAGTTATTATTGCTTGTTATTGGTAGCACCTGCATTGTGATTGATGACTCATTTGTTTGTGCGCTCGGCTAAGTGCATAACTAATGAGTCATCGAAAAATGCTCGTCTCTGATTGGCTGAATAATTTTCACTCACTGTTATGTCCACTGAGTAATTAACACTGACTATAAATATAAAGACATTCATTAAGTCCATCTAGTTTCGCTCTTGTCGCTTAATTGTGAACACAGTGAAATACTTTTATTTTTATATTTACATTAGAGCTATGGCTGGATTTTGTACCAACCTAGATCTTTTTGTGAAGTTAAGAAGTGGCGGTGATCTGAAAAATCATATGTTTCTATATGAAAGTATCATTTCTGTCTTGACTACCGAAGTTTCTGAAGAAGACAAGAACCGAATCAAGGAGTTCTGTCGACTTTTTTGTGTAAATCTAAATAAAAAGTGGATGGAGTCAAGTAGAAATCAAAAAACTTTTATGAATCGTGTAAGTAATCGCAAGTGGTTGGAAAAAAACATCAACTGGCCTGTTTGTGACAGTGTTGACCTGAGAGAGATGGGCTTTTCGGACGCAGCCTTACCTGAGCCTATGGATATAGATTCCCATGTTCCTACTCTTGCAATATGTACTGCGGAAGCGGGAACATCTACAGAAAAGGAGCACAGAAAACCGTTCGAAGAGTTAAGAAATAAGCAAAAAAAAAGACGTTCTACTTCCATAGTAGAAGAAAATTCCGAGGAAGAGTTGCAGCACTGGTACATAACAAAATTAAAAGACAATGGCAAAACGAATCTGGCAAAAGTGGTCGAATACCTTTCCAGTAATCCAGATGCACTATCCGAAGTAGACGAGCGACTATTCAAAAAGCAGAGCTTAATTACTGTCTCTGAAGATAAGTGTTTAGCTCTTTATACATCAGTTGCGCTCTCGAAATGGAAGTACTTAGCTCTTCGACAATTTCTGAAAGAAGAAAACTGTGCTGCCTTTCCATCTTATCCAAAGCTTGTAAATGCCAAGAAAAGATGTTACCCACCACAAGAGAGTATGGAGATTACCGAAAAAGTAGCTCAGATTAAATTGCAAGCGCTATTAGACCACACTGTGGAGAGGATTTTACTAGATATGAATTCTGTTGGTAGGTCTCAAAATGAAGAACTCAAGTTGACCTGGAAATGGGGACTTGATGGTTCTTCGTCGCAGAGTAATTATAAACAGAAAACATCAAACACAACTACAGAGTTCGATGATTCAACAGTAGTCATGATAAGCATCGTCCCTCTTCGGCTAGTGTCTACTAGCCCATCATCTGGGAATGAAAATATAGTTTGGGAGAACCCCACACCTTGCTCAACTCTGTACTGTCGACCAGTGAAGTTCACCTTCACTTCGGAGACAGCTGATTTTATAAAGTCTGAAGAGTCTGAGATGAAAAAACAAATTGATGAACTAATATCTACACAGTGTGGAAATATTATTGTATCACATGAATTGCATATGACCATGATTGATGGAAAAGTGGCCAATATTATTGCTGAAGTACCATCATATGCAACGTGTCCCATTTGCTTGGCAAAACCGAGCGAAATGAATAATTTAGACGCTTTGACTTCCAAACCACTTCGTGAAGAAATTTACAAACAAGGAATTTCTTCACTGCATATGAAGATTCGGTGTATGGAATGTCTTCTCCATATATCTTATAATCTGGATTTTCAACGATGGACTGCTCGAGGTGAACATAAGGCTTTGAAACAAGCTAAAAAAATTACTACGCAACAAGAGTTTCGTGAGCAAACTGGACTGCTGATTGATATAGTCAAGCAGGTATGTATTTAATTTTCGCTCTTTTTATGTTGTTTGTGTATTATATCTCTATGTATTGTATATTACAGTATTTTTTTCCCATTTTAGGGTTTTGGAACTACAAATGACGGGAATACTGCGAGGCGCTTTTTCCAAGATTACAAAAGATCATCCAGAATAACGGGATTTGACGAAAATCTGATTTTCAGATTTTCCGTTATTCTACAAGCCATATCATCAGGCAAAAACATTGACTGTGAAAAATTTAGAAGATACTGTAGAGAAACAGCTGATGTGTACGTGCAACACTATTCGTGGTACTACATGCCAGTTAGTGTACATAAACTTCTAATGCACGGTGCAGACATCTGTAACCACTTTGGTGTTTTGCCAATCGGTAAGTAAAAAATAAATATAGTTTGATGTATTATTTGACTCGGTTGCGTTTTGAAATTAAAATGTATGTACTTATTCGTTTTAGGTACCTTATCTGAAGAAGCTTCGGAAGCCCGTAATAAGGACTTCAGAAACGTCAGGGAGAGGCACACTCGAAAAACGGGGAGAATAGCAACAAACGAAGACATCCTCCATGGACTTCTAATAAGCTCTGATCCCCACATATCCTACATAAGGCCTAAAATAATGAAACAGGTTCATAATGAGTTGTTGCCTGAAGCAATTCAGTTGTTACAGACTACTGAGCCTCCCTGTGACAGTGAGATTATGGAGGAAGAAGAATGCCTCATAGCAAAGTCCGAAAATTTGCCGGACCCACTAGCACTTCTGGAACAAGAAATAATGTGATCCGGCTCTAGATTATTCCCACAAAAGCCCATCAGGGCTAGGAATATGACAAACAGCCCTTTTCAGGGCTACAATTACTTCAAAGTTTCATATTGATCGAACGTACGATAACTTATACTATAATATACATACGCTTGATTATATAGATAATTATCAACGACTTGCCCGTACAAATTTAAATTATTTCACCTATCATTAACAAAATTAGTATAACCTGAAACTTATTACGATATTTATTCAACAATAGATCACGTGCAGTTAAAAAAATAACACAGCCAATCAGAGACAAGCATTTTTCGGTGACTCGTTTGTTATGCGCTTAGCCGAGCGCACAAACAAATGAGTCATTAATCACAATGCAAGTGCTACCGATAACATGCAATAATAACAAAATCTCTACCAGAATTACTAGTTATAAGTACTTATGCGCTATTAAAACTATATATTTAACTAAAAAGAAGGCTAAAACAGCCAAATGAGCCAAAAATGTACTTTGAATTTATTTTAAATGGCAAAAAATTCTTACAAAACAATTTTTTTTTTACCGAATGATTACTCGCGCTGCCGCGGATGGCCGGCGCAGATTTTTTTTTTCGTGGATAGAGAATAACTCTAGCTATCATATATTCACGCCACACACCCAACATATTCGCACAATTGAAGAAAAAAAATTAAACGTGATTCGCTCCATACAAAAAAATCTAATTCATTTTTTTCAAGACAAACTATCAACTTTAGAAGAAATTTTATGGGAGTAAAAGTTGTCAGGAATATCATAACACGTCATATAAAAAAAAATCGCATCGATATTGGAACTTTGTTGCCTAAGTCCACAAATTTTCAGTATGGGCCCACTGTGCGGCACTTAGACAAATAGAAATTTAGTCACATTCTCGTCTAAAATAATAAATTAAATAAAAAGAATAAAAATGTCAATATGAAATAATTATTAAAATATTACCATAAGGGAGCAGCATTTCAGCAAAAAAAATCTCTGATAAAAACTCAGTCACACAATAGTACGCCTTATCCTTTAAAAAATTACGTAGTCTACTCTTAAACAGCACTGTTGTCAAGTCTTTCCAACCACCGCAATTGACGTAATTTACAATTGTCACGCCTATTTCTTGGAAATACATCAGCTAGACGTTCAAAACGACTTGGATTTTGTTTGACAAACATAGCTACTTCGAAAATATATAGACAAGGCAGTGTCAAGATATTGTACTGCTTAAAATAAGGCTTGCAACTGTCTGTAGTTTTAAATTTAAACATTGACCGGTGACATCTGTTTTCGGCCTTAAAAACTGTATCTTTATCCGTTGAGTTCGCCCAAAAAATGTTACCGTAGCGCATTTGAGATTCAACTATACCGTGGTAAGCTGTAAGAAGTGTTTTGGTATCTGCTATGCAGGATAATCTATATTAAAGCATAAGCAGATGAACTTAATTTTTTACACAATTGTAATTGCAATTTTTTTTTTTTTTTTTTTGCCCTTTCCAATTGAAGTTGTAATCTATCTGTAATCCCAGAAATTTAGTATCACTTGCAAATTTGTTACGCCGGGCGTACGTTGTCTAAAGTGCATTATCTTTGTCTTACTTAAAATCATCATACAATAGCGATGCTGAATCCATACAGTCGCGCGTTTGCATCAATGCAGAAGCGCGATACTATGTTGTGTTGTATCGCTACTGAATGGCTTCTGTCACGCGTTGCTAATGCGACCAACGGACAAAACTAGAGATGCAGACGCGCGTTAACGAAACGCGTTACTGATTCGTAGGTTTCGAGTAATAAAATTGGCGCTCAAAGTTTTTGGTCACATTTTTACCTTTTTTGACTTTTTATATTGTGTAGCCTGAGTGTTATCGTGTATAGCATTGTGTAATCATTATATGTATTTCTATTAGAATACTTTTAAATGAAAAAAACTATTTTATATCTAATACGAGTTTAATAACTTTGGCATCAATAGCTTAATATAACCGCAGTAAGTATGAAGTTACTACTCATATCATTAGCAGAAGTAGAACATGAATGATGATACCACACTTAGAAACTCGCTGTAAGTATGGTGTTATGCTGCTATGCTTAGGAAAACTTATCATAAAATCGACTTACTGCCGTTATCCGTATCTAATAGGTACCTTAAAACGACCAATTTTTGTGCGAGGGCGACACTGAAAGTTTTTAGAACTGGCCACTTGTAAACAATATAATAAAAAAACAGTTCAAATTTTGAAAATGGAACTCTTTGCCAATATTATTGTCTAAGTATTTTATTCATTTGTCATTTGTTTACGATTTGGCGGCAAATTGAAAATTGTCTGTGTCACGTCAGCATGAATTTAACGCGAGAAAATTTTCGTACAATGATTTTTTATGACTTTCGATGTCATTTAAGTCAACAAGAAAGTTATGATAGACTTCGATTGGCCTTTAACGATGAAGCCCCGTCTCGTGCCACTGTTTACAACTGGTTTAATGAGTTAAACTCATTGTCGCGTGGTCGCACTAATCTCACCGATGATCTGCGTGAGGGACGGCCTTCTATGGCGATGACTGAATATAACATCAGTGTTGTGCGGCGTATGATAGAGACTGACAAAAGAGTGACTTATCAGCAGATTCGGACAAGCGTAGGCATCGGTATGAGTCAAGTGCACAAAATCCTCCATGAACATTTAGCGGTCAGGAAGCTTTGTGCCCGGTGGATACCTCATGATTTGACAGAGGCCCAAAAACTCCGTCGTGTTGATTGGTGTCGTGAAATGGTTCAAAGATTTAACGGAGGTACGTAGCGTAGTATATTATCTGTGACGGAGGTGACTCAAATGCTGTGTTCGACATAAGTACTTACTGGTGACGAAAGCTGGATTTGTTATGATCCTAAAACTAAGAGACAGTTTGCTGTCTGGGTGTTTCCTTTCAAGGAGTTGCCAACTAAAGTGAAGAGAGGTCGAAGCGTGGGAAAAAAGATGGTGGCCTCGTTCTTCGGAAGGACAGGTCATTACGCAACAATTGTTTTAGTTAGAGGCTTGAAAAACAGTTACTGCAGAGTGGTACACTAACAATTGTTTGCCACTTGTCTTGGAAAAAGTTCGGGAGAAACGACCTCGCAGTAGGATCCTCCTTCACCACGACAACGCCTCGTCGCACACCGCCAAGTAAACAATCGAATACTTGGTGACGTCAGACGTGGAATTACTGGTCACCCGCCCTATAGCCCCGACCTCGCACCTTGCGATTTTTATTTAGGTATTTCCGAAAATAAAAGAAAAACTTCGAGGAAAACGTTTTATGGACGCCGAGGAAGCAGTGGCTGCGTTTCAAAATGCCGTCGAAGAGACCCCTAAGGACGAGTGGGTAAAGTGCTTTTCTCAGTGGTTCCATCGGATGCAGCCATGTATTGATGTAAATGGACACTATTTTGAAAAGATATAATAAAACTAATAACTTGCTAGTTTGTTCAGTTTTTGATTTTCTAAGAACTTTCAGTGTCACCCTCGTATATATATGTATACCTATATAATCTGAATCTCGGAAACGGCTCCAACGATTTTCATGAAATTTTGTATGCAGGGGTTTCGGGGTCGATAAATCGATCTAGCTAGGTTTAATTTTTAGAAAACGTCGTTCAAAAAAAAAGGTCTTCCAGATATTTGGCAATTAAAGGACAAAAACTATTCAAATGGCATTCAGATCCAATTGTACAGCTCATTGCGCTGATACCAAATCTATGTTTAACTCAATTTGGACAAAAATGATACTTACTGCAGTTATCGCAAGCGCGGCAGAATGTGGGTAGGTCGTCAATATTTTAACAATCAGAGCTTCATTTTTTCCTCATTTTGCGGTTCCATGAACGTACATAACAAAGAAGTCCATTCCAGTTCTAGTCCAGTTATCCATGTTCTTATTACATATCTAACGGTCTATCTTATTATAAATGTTTTTATATACCATTAGGATGCTAAGAATACAATTGACCACATGAAACAGAAAGAGGCGACGCATGTTGACGAGATTAAAAACCTGGAGAAAGTCATTCATGATAAAAATCAAGTAAGTAGGTATCCGCAGTCTACTAAAATGGTTAAAATGCTAATCTACTAGGGGTTTTCGGACATTTGGTACAAAATACTACTAATCGCATATTAATTAGGTAGGTACCTACTAAATTCAGTTTTGTCGTTTTAGCACGAGCAAGAAATGGAGACGGAAATAAGTTCCATTAAACAATGTGTGTGTCAACTGGAAACGGAGAAGCTGGAAGCGAACGAAAAACTGAACAAGAGCGAGCAAGAGTGCGGCGCGCTGCGCACCGCGCTCGACGAGCTGACCCGCGTCGCCGAGCAGCTGCGCGCGCGCCTCCGCGAGCAGCAGGCCGCGCACCAGGCGCAGCGGTGCGTACCGGCGGCGCACCCCCGCCCGCGTGACGTATGCGGCCGGCCGCGTGACGTATGCGCTCTTGCAGGGACGCCGACGCCGCGCAGCGGGCCGAGCTCAGCGCCGCGGCCACCGCCAAGGACCGCGAGCTGGACGCCAACACCGGCACCATCGCGCGCCTCATGACCGACCTCAAGAGCGAGAGCGACGCGCGCGCGCGCGCCGACGCCGCGCTCGGCGCCGCGCGCGCCCGAGAGCAGCAGCTGCGCGACGCCGTACAGGTGCCGCTGCGCCCGAGCGCCCGTGTCCTCATCCGCCCGAATGCCCCCGCTCACGGCCCCTCTGCTTGCAGGCCAAGGACGACGAGCTGGCCGCGCAGATGACCATCATCCTCGACATGAGGGGCGAGAAGGTGAGCGTGCGCGATGGAAGGAGCCGTGCGCGGTGAGGCGCGCGCTGTAAGGTCGAGTCGTTTCTCAGGAGCGGCTGCAGGAGCGGATCCAGGGGATGCAGAACACGATCGACAATATCCAGAAGGAGCTGACGGGCCGCCTGGCAGCGCCTAAGGGGGCCGCAGACGCGGGCGAGCCGCCCGAGCTGGACGCCGGGCCTGCGGCGGCGGGCGGGGCCGAGCTGTACAGCTTCCTCAGCGACGGCAGCGTGGACGGCGACGCGCTGGACGTGAGTGAGCACGCGAGCAGGGCGCGGGCGGCCGCGCCGTGCGCCGCGTGACGCCGCGACTCGTGTTGCAGGCGCGCGAGGTGGGTCGGCGGTTCTCGGCGCTGGCGCGCGGCGACGAGCGCGGCGTGCGGCGAGCGGCGCACGCGCAGGTAACTGGCCGGTGCTAATCCTTTCCGTACAGCCTTCTCTCTGGTGCTCCGACTCTCCGAGGTAAGCATTTGAATTTTTCGGCGCGGAATCTGTTTTTTGTTTGTTACGTGAAATTCGTGAAACCTACGAGGCCTAAAGACTGCTGCCAATGACAGCTATTAAACCTTCTTTTTTGAGCTTTAATGCATAATTATAATATCGTCAGTGGAAAGGTGAAAATGCTAAAGCGCCATTTGGGCCAAAATGAATTAAATATATCGGTGGATTCGTTTTTTTTTCTGCGTCGATTTGTCTAGGTTTCAAGACAATCTGAGCCAATGTTTGGCGCTTTAGAATTTGTAAAAATGTAATATGTCCCAGATTCTAAGATCTAAAGCGACGGTTTTCCGATGTTTTTTTGAACAAACGTCGCTTTGGCAACACATGTTTTTGTAATTTGGATGACATTGGTGTCGATTCTCTTGTCACAAATGCCTCTAAACTAGACTAAAAATCACTAAAATTTAGTTTAATCCTGTCAAACGACGATTTCCCATTCTGAAATTAGACTAAAATGACACAACTTAACTATATTTTAGTTTGGCAGCACTAAGATGGTACTGAGATATTAGTTTAGTGAAAATGGCAATTTTGCTATTCTGAATTTGACGTTTTTCACCTAATATTTAGATTTTCTAACTAAATCTGACTATTTTTAATCGCGACTAAAAACGTGTGGAATAAAATTGGTTGTCATGAACTTTTAATTCACACCAACACCTCGACTTCAGATGCAAAAACAGTACTGGATTTTTTTTTTTCTTTTGCTTATATCTCGAAAACGGTGTGTCCAATCGCAAAAATAATGAAAATTTCGACACCCTTTATAAAACCCTTAAACCCCTAACACTCTACATGTAGGTAATATTTTTTTCTTATTTTCCATACAAAAACTGAAAAAATCTATATAAAACACGTCGAGGCTGCCCCCCCTGCGCGCCTCCGGCTCTAAAAAGATTCACGTGGTTAGGTATCACGTGTGGAGTTGCGATTGTCAAATTCGATTTAGATGTGTCAAAATTATTTTTAAATTTAGAGAATTTATTTTGCAGAATAGCTAAAAGATTCTCATAGTCAAAAGTAGGAAATTTTAGTGATAGTTTAGTTAGTTTAGTTCGGTGTACAAGAGAATCGGCACCATTGTTACATTAGCAATTTAAAAAAGAAGTATTTCATTGTTTAACAGTCTGTTGGCTATTATTCATTACCTAATGTTGTTTTTTTTAACTGTTTGGCGCTTTACCAAAACTGTTCGCATAAGATTTAGTATAGTTGGCGCTTTAGCATTTTTTTCTAAGTATTTATTTTTAATTTAATTTCATTAGAGAAAATAAAATTGTGTTAATTATGTAACGCACGAAGGGTTCCGAAAGGTTCATGTCTGTTGTATGGGAGCCCCCTTAAATATTTATTTTATTATGTTTTGAATACTTGTTGTTATAGCGGCAACAGATCATCTGTGAAAAGGAGAACATTCACCGTCCATACATTTTTGGGCTAAATGTGAAACAAAAAAAATATATATTTCGTTAGAACATGTTATTCTCTTCACTTTTCATTCTGGGACCAAATCTGTAGGGCCATTCCCTGCGCTGTTATACGAGTTTGAAAAATACTGTTTTCAGTATGTTTTAGATAAAAGAATAACAGCACCTACCTAATCTAATTATAGTAATAGCTTTTTATGCCAGTTAACATTGCAGTTATTATCTTTTACTGTGAAACTAAGGCTCTAGGGTTATTCTCCACATAACTACAGTGAGCGAAAAAAAATTTTTTTTTCACCAGTACTTCACCACTACAAGCTTATTGAAATAGGTATCACTAATATTAACTGGTTTCAGGTCTATTTAGTGTGGGCACGCCACAATTGTGGCGATAAGACCCCTCTTTGAGGAGTGGCTAGAGAGGCGCCACGGCGTCCTCACCTTCCGCCTGACGCAGGTACTCACCGGACACGGCTGTTTCGGGAGGTACCTGTTCAGGATAAAGCGGGAGGAAACGCCCGGGTGTCGTCACTGTGTGGATCGCCCGGAGGACACGGTGGAGCATACGGTGGAGGTCTGCCCGGCTTGGGCAGGGCATCGCCGTGTCCTCGTGGATGCGATCGGCGGCGGTGATCTCTCGCGTCCGGCCCTGATTCGGGCCATGCTACGGAGCGAGAGGAAATGGGAGGCCGTCACCTCTTTCTGCGAAGCAGTAATGCTTGCGAAGGAGGAGACGGAGCGCGTGAGGGAGAGGCAAATTTCGCGCCCTCGCGCCCCTAACCGCCGCAGCAGGAGACGCCCTGGGCGTCGGGAATCGCAGGAAGATTTCCGGCCACCGTAGGCGCGGGCTTGCGGACGGTGAGCAATGGGTAGCTCGCCGTCCGATAAGGACCAAGCCCGGGTCGACGGCGCGTTGTGTTCCACGCGCGCCTCAAAGAGATGTCAGCAGAATTGACGGGGTCCGCTAGGGCCAATGCCTGCCGGGGGTTCGAAGAAAACCGATGGGGAAATCGTGGCCCCCGGCAACATGGCATAGGAAGGAACACGGGTGGGTTTTAGTCAGTAAGAGCCTGACACGCCCTCCCGCTCCACCCAGAGCGGGAGAAGTTATTTGATAATTTCCAAACCAAAAAAAAAAAAAAAATTTTCTATTCTCGCAAAAACAGTGAAATAAAATAACACATTATTTTATAGACACATAAATAACGGATGTAAGACTTTTTTGTTGAACTTTTTAAGATGAACACTTTTTTTTTTTTTTTTTTTAATCTTTATTTAAGGAGCTTGGTCAACAAGACTAAGTCGCTCCGTAAGCCTTTCTTATAATTTAAAACTCCATTTTATAAATATAATACATTCTACTTTCATAAGACTAATTATTATCTTCTACAAACACCAATCCGCACAAGTTTATATAATAGCCTCGCTGTTTCTGACAAGGGGAATGCTAGGATGTTATTGCATCTTCCCACCTCTCTAACATCAACACCAAAGTGTGTCAATAACTCAGCTCTGAGATCTTCGTTCCGGACACACTCCACCATGATGTGAAGAACGTCTTCCACTTTCCCGCACTCTGTGCAGTTGGGAGAAGGAACTTTTTTCATTAAGAATGCGAACTTATTTAAGGGGATATGTCCAGAACGAAGCCTGAGAGCTGTAACAATTTCTGTTCTGCCTAAAAAACATGAATCGAACCATGGCGTTTTCCATGGTTCTCCTTGTATTGTTTTATACCAAACACCCTTCTCCACAGACCTCTGATCAAAATGTTCCCTCCAGTTTAAAAAACAATGTTCGCGTATATATCTCATGCAATCTGTATAAAATGGGTGTACTTGCAATGGTATGCCGTCACTTGAAGCCAGTCTTGCCAGTTGGTCTGCCCTTTCGTTACCCACTAAGCCCACGTGGGAGGGGATCCACTGAATGATGATATTTTTTGAATTGGCCCTCAATCTGATAACGGAGTCAATAATTTTGTAAGCTATCGGTGTTCCTCTGAAGCCAGAGGAACAGCGAGCTAAATGTTGAATTGAACTTTTAGAGTCTGTTAAAATTATAAAATTAGTATGTTCAATGGATTCTATGTATGCCAATGCTTCACTAATTGCTAAAAGTTCTAAATACATGATTGAAATATTGTTGGAAATATTAAATTTTATAAAGGTATCAGATTGAGGGTCAAAGAATGCTGTTCCCATGAAATTATTGCCATCTTTAGACCCGTCAGTAAAAATTTTATAGTACCCTGTATATTGGCTTTCAAGGAAGTTTATGCACTTAGTACGTAAGATTGTAGTATCGCATAATCTCTTTGGACTGGTGATGGTATCTATTGTAGGTTTTAGCATGTCTGTTATATTATTGTAAGACATCCAATAGTTTAGTGTGTACATGTCTAACAAATCAACAGAATGGATTACCATGTCTTTAAACGTATTGTGAATCGTTATAAGTGCAGGAATCTTTTTTCGCCTCCAGTATCTTTGATCTACAAGGGAACCCAGTTCGTTCAGTACTAAAATGGTAGGATTATTAGTCAGAGACTTGGATTTCACCCAAAATTTACCGGCTAGATACATTCTGCGAATACATAGGGGCTGCAAGCATAGGTCGCTTTCCATAACGTGGATAGGGGTGCTTTTTACGTATCCCCCGATAATGCGCATAGCCTGGTTTTGTAATTTGTCCAGCTTATATAATTTAGAATGACAGCTACCATCAAATAGAAAACTACAGTAATCTAAACGACTTCTTATAATTGCAATATATAATCGTCGTAGATGTTTAGGGTGAACTCCCCAACCCGGACCAGCCAAAACTTTAAAAATATTTAAAAATTTCATCGTTCTTTCTGATGTCTCATTCAAATGTTTTCCCCACCTCAAAGATCGGTCAAGCCAAAGCCCTAAATATTTAACATTTACTACTTCTTGTAACGGCACGCCACTAATCATAACGTTGACTTGGGATCTATTTGGACTTTTCTTAAAAACACAAATGTTACTTTTAGAGGGAGAGACATTTAAACCCAATTCTTCCAATGACTTAACCATAATGTTTATCGCTGATTGGAGAACATTACAAGCGGTTTCAATATTTTTATCTATAACATAAATGGCAAAATCATCTGCATATTGAGACACATATGCATCATCCACTGAATTACAAATTTCATAAGTCGCAACATTGAACAACAAGGGAGATAAAGGGTCACCCTGAGCCAAACCACGACCTGTACTTCTTGTGACGTCCAAGTTATCCAATTTAATTTTGAGGTACCTTAAGCTTAGAAAGTTCCACAAATAAGTACATATTTTTGAGCCAACTCCCAATGTATCTAAAATTAATAAAAGCTTTTTTAAATCAACATTATTATAGGCATTATCCACACCAAGGAAGCACGCAACGGTATTAAGATCCCTTGAAAATCCTGATTGGACTCTGGAAACCAGACGTGTCAAACTATCTAAGCAAGATTTAGATTTTCTAAAGCCAACTGTCTCTTCTGAAAACAGACGATTACTTTCAAAGAACCATTCCAACCTTTTACTTAGGATTAAATGTAGGATTTTACAGACACAAGATATTAAAGAAATTGGTCGAAGTGAAGAAACCAAAGTGGGGTCGCGGCCTTGTTTGGGAATAGGGACTACGGTAATATCTCTCCACTGAGTAGGAACAAAGCCCGAAGACAAGAAATAATTATATAAGTTCAGTAGAATGCGTTTTCCTGACGGAGGAAGGTGTTTGATCATAGAAAACGAAATATCATCATGGCCTGGGGCAGTGTCTTTTGGTTTTATACATACCTCAAGTTCATGCATAAGGATAGGTAGCTGTAATTTTAAGTTGTTCGAGGAGAAAACAGGCTGGGCTGGCAGTGCAAAGTCAGGACAGAGGCAATTAAGTAATCTTTGGGCTTTATCTTCATCTACATGGGTTCTCTGGCATCTGTAGCCCTTTAGCCATCTCATTTTTCTCCACATTTCTGCAGAGGAAGAGACCTCACTCAGCGAATCACAAACTTCCTGCCAGTTTTTATTTGAAGCTACCCTCATACGTCTCTGGGTTTCCGAATTACATTCATTTAATATATCTAAATTTAAGGGGGTAGGATTACTTCGAAATTTTGCCAATGCCAATCTTCTCCTAGCTACCGCACGGGACAGGTCAGGGTTCCAGTACGGTTTTGGTTTAAATGTATTTGTAGGATCTAAACAAAACTTAACAGTTGGAATATATTTGTCAGCAGCCTTATTTAATTTATCCATGAACTGATCATAAGATAGTTGAGGGTCCGCGTGGTAGTGAAAATCAATAAATAATTCTTCCAAATAATTACTATATTCCGACCACTTGGCTGATTTAAAATTCCTTTTTTTATAAAATGATGAGGTTAATGTCAAGGCTAGAGAAAGTTTTATTACCAAATGATCACTCCCTAAAAACTCATTCGTGACCTGCCAATCAAACATATCGTCGCCCAGCAGTGAAAACCTCGGGTGTCTCATTTCCTCAAAAAAAATTATATTTGTTCTTTGGATTGATAAACTCGGTAAGCACAGATTACTCTAGCAAACTTTCGAATCAGCTACTCCTAGCGCTATCTATGACGTGCTATGAGAACCTTGTATCAAAATAGGCTCCGCCATTTTCGTCTGAGAAACTCGCCAGTACGGTTGATAATAGCGTTATTCCGGATTAAAAATTGAAGAAAGTGAGAAGAAGTATTTAGGCACACGATATAGAAACAATGTGATACGTACCTAAGGAATGCATAAAATCTAAAAAAAACAAAAGGTAATATCTTCCCCACTCATACATTTTTTTTTCAGGAGACAGTTTTTTCTTCCTCCTGTAAAATTTAGTTATAAACACTTACGTGGTTTTCACTGCTGGGCGACGATATGCGCAATATCGGAGGAAGCCATAGAAATATCGGGGCTGCTTTGTTGTAAATGATTCATCACTAACTTAATACGAGTAAATGTACCGTCATTAAGTGTACATATATTCCTTTCACTTATAACCTCGTAGATTTGAGAACCTCTTGTGTCAGTTTTATGTGACCAGTCGGAGTGGTGAGCGTTATAATCTCCGAGGAATAAACATTTATTAGGAAATTGTGAAAACAATTCCTCCCAATCTCTAAGCCTAGTGTGAACCCATTGCGGACAGTAGATACCAACAATATTCTCTAAATGTTTACAATTTAAAATCTTAACATTTATAACTTGAATATCAGGATTACTATTTCTCATTTGACACAACTGTGACTTAATTGATCTATGTGTTAATATCGCAATTCCACCATAACTGTCGCCCCGATCTTCCCTATACACATTATAGTTTTTGATTCTTAAAACCTTTTCTGAATCCAACCACGTTTCACTTACTACCGCTATATGAATTTTTTCCTGACACAACAGGTTTTCAAAAGCCATTAATTTAGGACGTAAGCTTTGTGAATTCCACTGCAATATATTAATTTTAACATTCTTACCGGCATTGTAACTATCCATTAGCAGCAGGAGTAAAATTAAACATCTTTTTTAAACCAGATAAGTCCACAAAACCTGTCACTATAAACGATACAAACCATTGTGTAAACATTTTGAACGCTTTTTCGATTTTAACCTTCCATGTATATTTACTAGCAAACATCACTCGACTCAACTTACTAACTAACATCTTAAACGAGATATTCTTGGTATTTAACCTAATATGAGGCGTGTCATACGAATCACAGTCATCTGATTGTGCATCGACATTAATATTGTTTGATCTCACACTATCGGCTCGGCTCGTCCAGGACTGACGAGCGCGGTGAGTCTTTGCCCCTGCGACTGTGTCCCCGCCACTGTCGATCGATGCCGCGATCGGTTCCGTGGCTCCGCCTTCCCCGTTGTTCATATTAATGTGTATTTCGGAGTCAGATGATTCATTATTTGTTGACCCGCTTGATGCACTTGCACGTTTCTTCCGTTTTTTGTTCTTTTTCTTTTTGTTAGTTTGCGTTGTTTGTGTAGGGTTGTTTTTTGATGTTATAACTGCAGCATATGATGTAGGCAATATTGGGGAACAACTACGTTGCGGGGGTTGCTGGCGTTCATCTATGGAATTCTGTTCATTACGCCTTTGAGAAAAAGGTGGAACATATATTGTAAGTGCACGTCTATAACTGCAATTAAATTGAGACATTAGTTCCCGGATTTTCCTTTCCTTCAAATATGCTGGGCAAGTTTTTATTAAAGCCATGTGATTTCCGTGACAATTTGAACACTTATACGAAGTCGTCTCACAATTTGTATGATGTTTACCACATTTAGGGCAAATAACCTTATTAGAAGAACATAATTTTGATGTGTGCCCATACCGCCAACATCTTGAACATTGTGTGACGGGAAATATATAACTTTCCACTTTGATCCTCAGGTTATGAATATATACATGTTGAGGCAGGGACTTCCCTTTGAAGCAAATTCGTATTGTCTCACTCTCTTGCCAACCAGAAGCCTCAAAATCTCTGCGGTTTAATCTTTTGACTGAAAGGATTTCGGGTCCGTTGCATGATAAACTTCCTAATAATTCGGAATCAGACAATCCGATGTCAATATCTTTTATTATTCCATAGGATACATTAACTTCCCAAGGCATAAATATTCTCCAGCCCAATTTTTCAAATTCCTGACATTTCATTAACTTTTCCGCACATGTTTCGTCAGAAAAACTAACTAATACTTTAAATGGATTTATGTATTTCACACAATTGATTCCAGAAATTCCTTGAGCTTTAAACATTTTGGCCAAGGCGAACTGTTTTGGTAATTTATCTTTGTAAGCTATACTGACATCAATTTTGTTAACCTTGGTTTTTTTCTGAACTCCCACTACCGTCCACTGTTCAGCTTGTCTATCTTCACCATTCACATCTTCACTCCTATCAATCTCGGCATCAATTTGTTCTTGTTCCTTTTGTGTTAAGTCCTCTTCAGTTCTACTTCTACCGTCCGTATCTATCTGAATATGTGTATCCATGTTATTCTCCATTCCGTCTTCATTCATGTTACCACAAGATGTATCATTCCTCACTACACGCATATTGGCAATTGGCGGTTCGCACACGTGCGTGCCGCCGCCGCCGCCGAGTAGCCGGAGTTAATATACTATCGCAAAGTCTCAGGCCGATCACGAGAGTACGATAGACACGTCTTAATCACACCGCTAGCGATTAGACACTAAATGAACACTTAAAACGTTCAACAAAAAAGTCCGCGATGGATTTGTCTATTTTAGGATGACCCACAATAACCATTTTTGTCTTTCAGAATTTGATAAAAATTTCACTGTTATTTCCGAAGCTATTTTGACCGGTTGAGTAACACGTTAACTGCCATGTCAGTCACCGGTGCCTGACAGACTCACTACCTGTTCAGGCCATGTCAGTCACCGGTGACTGACACCGAAGCATCAAATTCAAAAGACCGTTGTGTGCCGTCCGGCACGTCTACAGTGTTCTTTTCTGTTAGAAATGACTGACACGGCCCCAAGCAAGACATATTCAACATGGCCTTTGACTTTTATATCTAGAACAAAAGTTATCAAGTATTTTTTTGGAAAATGAAATAAAACACAATGATATTTTAAACTTATATTATTTACTGAGGTAATCACATATTTCGGGGAATTATTACGTTAAACAAACAAATTAGATAATAAAAAATATTATTTATGTTCAATATTATAACATTCTAGACATAAATGAGGTTCATTTGGGCATTGAGGGCAGTAAGTTACAACTTGCTTGGTCTTTTTTCTGGCAAATATCCTATCAACTGTTTGTACATTTATCTTATAACATCTAGAGCAGTATTTTCGAATTTTCTTCACAGCCCCTTCTTTTCTTGCTAGCATATGCTTTTTCCTTGTATTTCTTGTAAATAACAACTCTGGTTCGCAGTTTTCTTTGCCTGATTCTGTTAGGTATTTGCACAAATCCTTTCTGTAATCTACTATCCCCCTCTTAGACTTAGTAGTTTCTTTATACATTATGTAAGAATTGAGCAAAGCTGTATTCAGTAGTAATTCCACAGCCAGTTTTCTGTGCCATTTTACAGACTTTCGTAGGGGTGTTGAGTAGGCGATCATTTGATCCGACAGGTCTACAGCTGCTTTTGCATTGTTGTAATCGGTCACAATTTTAGGTTTTATTATCTCCTTGCCTCTTTTTAGTGTCCTGGAAAATCCAATTGAATGTTTCGTCGAGAGTAAATAAACATCTCGTTTATCTTTCCACTTCATACACGTCATACCGTCTTCATTCTCTTTTGCTCGAAATTCTCCCTTTTTTAGGCTTCCTGTTATAACATCTTTAGGCAAATGTCTTCTATTTTTGCGCAACGTACCAACAAGATGAGTATCTTCTTCTAGAAGCTTTTTACCTAAATCAACACTGGTATACCAGTTGTCGGTATAGAGTGTATGACCCCTTTTGAGATAGCTGGTCATAAGAGACATAACGACATTGCTAGGTGTTATAAATTCAGTCTCATCGCGTTTACCAGAGTAAACTTGAACCTTTAATGTATATCCTGGATTGGTACATATTTTAAATAGCTTAATACCGTATTTGTGCCTCTTTAATTTAATATATTGTCGGAAAATAACCCGCCCTCGAAATGGCACTAAAGACTCATCGATGCAGAGATTTTCCTGGGGGTAGTAATGTGCAGCAAAGTTGAGATTCAAAGTATCAAGCAAACTACGAATTTTAAACAAACGGTCGCCAGGAGGTTGATCTTCGTTATTAGAAAAGTGCACCATTCGTAACATAATCTCAAATCTGTTACGAGCCATTATTGTACGTGGAAAAGATTGGGAAATCAAAGGATCAGTTGACCAATAATCAGCTAGCTTTGGTAATTTGACAATTCCCATCCACAAAATTAGACCAAAAAATCTTTTGATCTCGTCCGTATTTGTCTTTGTCCAGCCAAGTAAGCGGGATCCTTTTTTCATTTGTTTTTTTGAATTTAGCTTTGTTATTGTTTGTTCGGCATAACGATTGGTTTCTATAACTATATTTTCGAAAACAGTGTCCGGGACTAACAAAGTATAAAATGATTCCGGTTTTGAATGAGCCATCAAACTTCTCAAACTATAAGGTCTCAAACCAGGGCACTCGGTAAATGGAACAATTCGCCTTTGGTTCCGCAACGGTTCGGACCACAAATCAGTTTTATTTTCAATAATTAGTGATCTAACCTGCTGATCTGTACTTTCATCTTCGTCTCCACTTTCAATTATATATCTCCTCTTCCTGTTGTTACACAAACGCAAAGTCTCTTCTTCTTCAACACTTGCTTCACCATTACTTAGAACATCTAATAACTCCAAATTACCTTGAGTTAGCTCTTTTTCTAATTCATCAATTTGATGCAAATCTAATAAAGAAATCTTAAAGTCATCCATATTCGACATTATCAAAACATGGAGGCCACCACTAATTATTACGCGCACCCCGTCGCTTTCGTAATTCTAATTCAACTAAAATGCATGGAACTACAAATCAAAACATTAGTGCGGAGGTGGGCGGGGTAAAGGGGTAGGGAGCGAAGCGAATCGTGTCACACGGACTCATACGATCTAACACGACACCTGACCGATGATAGCCAAACGCAGCGAACGCGGGACGCGGGTGATTATTTCCCGCTAAAATGCAGAAGGAAGCGCGCTCAAACTCGTGAATTTTTACCTACGTGCCGGACAAAATGCCTGACACGGCGCACGGACTGCAATTTGTACCATTTGGGCCACGTCAGTCATGGGTGACTGACAGTTATTTTTTTTTTCTTTTTTTGTTGATATAAAGAAAAGGGAACACTTTTTTATACATAATTATTCAATTTAATCCATTTGGAATCAATTCGCAAAAAAAATAATTTGACGGATTTCAAAATATGGCTTGGCAGTTAACGTGATCATTATCCAAAAAAATATGTTATTTAAATTGGGCATTTAATTTAGATTAAAATACGCCTTTAAACCATATCATTTAAATAAATACCTAGTTTAAAAGATATCACAGTTTCAAAATAGCTTCTGCCTGCGACTTCGTCCGCGTGGAATAGTTACTTTGGGCGTATTTATTTGGATCATCATCATCATCATCAGCCTATAATGTTCCCACTGCTGGGACACAGGCCTCCTCTCTCGGTGAGAGGGAGTGGGCCGTAGGTAATCCACCACGCGGGCCCAGTGCGGGTTGGTAGATGTCGAGTGTCTTCGAATTTTTGGTTCTAGGACATGCCGGTTTTCACACGATGTTTGATTTATTTGGATAAGGATTAATATGCGGGTTGACATCTCCTACACTTTTCAACGTGTACATGAATGACCTGATCGTCGCGCTCAGCAACTGCCATGTCGGCTGCCATATTGATGGAGTGTCTGTGAATAATCTCAGTTATGCGGACGACATGGTGTTGCTGAGTGCGTCGGTATGTGGTCTGAGGAGGTTGTTAAAGGTATGTGAGGACTTTGCTCGTGATCATGGATTGCGATATAATGTGGCAAAAAGCCAGTTGATGGTTTTTAAAGTAGGTGCAGTGAGTCCCCAGAATGTTCCGTCACGGAACGGGACACCTCTGGAGAGGGTGAATAAATTTAAATATTTGGGACATATTCTTACGCCTGACCTAAATGGTAACGAGGATATAGAGAGAGAGTGGAGGTCGCTCTCAATACGAGCCAACATGATAGCCCGCAGGTTTGCTAGGTGTTCAGGGAGGGTGAAGGTGACACAATTTAGAGCGTATTGTACATCCCTGTACACCTGCAGCCTGTGGGCTCGTTACACAAAGAAGTGCTATAGCGACCTACGCGTTCTCTATAATAATGCGTTTAGGATTGTGATGGGGCTGCCTCGGTTCTGCAGCGCCTCGGGTATGTTCGTGGAGGAGCGTACCGCCTGTTTTTACGCAACTATACGCAGGCGGAGCATCTCTCTGGTGCGCAGAGTACGGGCCAGCTCCAACACAGTCCTGGCGATGATTGCTGACAGGCTGGACTGCCCCTACATGCTGCATTGCTGCAGCAGGCATGTTCCGGCAAGGCCGTTTGTCAGGTATTATTAATTCTTGTGTGTGTCTTTGTGTATATTATTTTAATTTTGGAACGAAGTTCCTTATCGCGCGTTGCGAAAGGGGGGCTAGACGGAAAAAATTAAGACCAAAAGTTGTTACGACACTTTTTTAAGACCAAAAGTTGTAACGACACTTTTGGAACGAAGTTTTTAAATTTTAAATATCTTGGAAACGGCTGGGAATATCAAAGTTTTGATAAATTCCCCCCCCCCCCCCTCAGCTAGAACCTTCAGTTAGACCCCTTAGACCCCATTTTTGACCCCCTTTTCTTTTGACCCCCAATATCTGTAATTAAGTATATCTTACAACTCTCTTATATATATAACCTCCCCCCGAACCCCCCCTCGATATCCTCCCGCGACCCCCTGGTCCCGATACACCCCCTGCACACCTCACCCCCCCCCCGGGTCTTAACTTTGGAGCCAGAGGTAGTAGACCTATCAAGTTTGGGGTCCCCGAAATCAGGAGAAAAAGACCTCTCTTCGGCTCCATTAAAATCACGGGCAAACACCGCATTATTCCCTATTTTGGTATTGTGTGGTGCTGCGGTGTACGCTGTGTGTGTGGCGTATGCACTCAAGTTTTATAATTTTAATTATAGTAATATCTTATTTTATTTTGAATTTTTGACATTTAATTTGACATTTAATATGACATTTAATATGAATTTTATTGCTATTATTTTATTCTATTATATTATTTTTTCTTTTAAATACTTATAAATGAGGGACAGTCAGCGTCAAATAGTTAGTGACACTCAGGGTATTCAAATAAATAGACGCAACCAAAAAGTCAATAATATCGGTACAAACTAAGTTGTCTTATTGTTGTCAACAATATAGTCGCTCAAAAGGTCGAGACGTTTAAAACGTCATATAAATCGGTTCAGTCAACCCGCCATAAATATGGTTACAGTCATCCCGCCAATGGTATCCAAGCATTATAAGTATTCAAAAATATGGAACACATTAGAAAAATAAACTTTACGGCTTTATATATTAAATATTATTTCTCACGTCAACATTTCACAAAATCAAATGGATAGAAACTTCTGCTGTCCTTTTCATTTTAAGCATGACGTCTATGACGCAATTTCTATGTAGCGGTGCACACATTTAGTTCGCTCGTACGGTTTTGTCTCCAGAAGTCCAGTTAGCCATCGTGCGGTGCGGAAGAACGTGGTGCTGAGTCATGACGACTTAAACGATAGAATTGACTTTGTACAATCTCTGCATATACCCAAGAGCATCGCTTTCTTTTCTTTCATTCTTTTGACAAAAGAATTGCTAATAGAAATTAGTCATCTCCATTCTTTTTTAAAATATTTTTAATTTCATAAGCGTTCTTCGATACAATCGCCGCAAGCTCTGGCACACGACTGGAGAGCGTAGAAACCGAATACAATCAATCGCCTGTATGCGGCACTCGTCTGATCGGGTTTCTGAATTGGAGAATCGGATCAGGTACCTGACATGTGCGGCCACCCTTACATGCTAGTTTATTTTTCTAATTTGTTCCATATTTTTGAACACTTATAATGCTTGGATACCATTGGTGGGATGACTGTAACCATATTTATGGCGGTTTGACTGAACCGATCTATATGACATTTTAAACGTCTCGACCTTTTGAGCAAATACATTGTTGACAACAATAAGGAAACTTTGTTTGTACCGATATTATTGACTTTTTGGTTGCGTCTGTTTATTTGAATACCCTGAGTGTCACTAACTATTTGACGCTGACTGTACTTAATAATTTTTTAAAGGGTTACAATTAGTATTTATTAATTCATTTTAACACAGCTAACTATTTACATTAGGTACTAAATTAAAAGACTAACTAACTATCTGTATAAATAAAAATAATAAAAACAAAACGACACTTAGGCGTCGAAGTATTCGTCCGCATCTCTGTCATCCGGAAACGTGCCCAGAAGACTGGCAGCATTGCCACGTTGAATGGCAATGCTAATTCTTTGTCCAAAGAACGAGCCAGCCCTGGTCACGTGAAGTGTCGACCAGTCGACGAGAAATTTCCTTAAAAAGGAGACGCTCACTTGGGCCCCATGGTCCGAGCGTTTCGACCCCAAACGGCTCAAAACTGTAGTTACCCATAAGGTTACAGTATTTGCGCCGCTTGAGGGTCTCAGCAGCCGCAGCAGCGGCGCCAGCACAGCCCACCGTGCTAGGAACATGGGATGGCGCAAGGGTGTCGACACAGGTTGCATCCCACACCAGAGGCCTACCCACCTTCCAAGGCAACCCGAAATAAATTAATTTAATTTTATTTATTGTTTTAATACTCAATACTCAATATCTTTATTGCTTTACCATAATGTGTACTTAGGTGGTAACTATATAATTTAGATCATTATGGACCCTGTAGGGCACAGCAAAAAGGGTAGGAGAGAGGAAGCCCTGTTTTAGGGGTTAATTGTTTTTGTGTGAACAAGTTTTAACTTACATATAATCAAAGTCAGGAGATCGCGAATAAGATACCTACCAACATTTCGCTTAACCATTATTATTTATGCTTCATCTGTAAAAAGTACTTAAATTTAGACAATTTTTAAATACCTTTTATTTTTTATATATTATAATTCTGTCTATTCATATAAATAAATTGCTTTCTTTTGAGTAATTATTATTGCTATATTATTTAATTCTCGTTTATTCATCTATTTTCTTATTAAATTACATTTTTAAATATTTCTTAAAAAAAAAGGATAAAAAAACATTTAAAAATATAAAAAAATAGAGTTCCGCCGGTGTCGGGAGCAGGGTCCAAGCTACCGGTGGTTAGGGCTGCAGAGACAGGAACCTCCTCACAATGCGAGCCGTATCGAGGAGTACTGCCTTCTGAATCAGGCGCTTGATCCAACCGCCTAACGAGAGCCTCGAGAGATGTTGGTCGAGGCTTTCGGCCATCAGGCCATTAGCCGTTACGACAATCGGCACAATGATAGCCGAGCTCACATTCCACATGTCAACAACCTCGTGTGCTAAGTCGAGATATTTTATTTGTTTCTCTTTCTCAGCTTTCACGAGGTTCTCGTCATGTGGAATGGTAGCATCGACTATCATTGCGCGGCGCGCTAATCGATCTATCACTACTATATCAGGCTTATTTGCTACAATAGTCCTGTCAGTAATGATAGACCGATCCCAGTACAACGTGACATGGTCATTTTCGAGAACTGGGTCGGGCACATACTTGTAATACGGTACCTCAGAGTCCACAAGTTTATATTTCAAAGCAAGTTGCTGGTGAATAATCCTAGCCACTTGGTTATGTATGTGCAAGTACTCGCCGTTAGCTAGACGCGAGCAACCAGAGATAATATGTCTGATGGACTCACCCGGACGATGGCATGCCCGACACACGTCAACCGTACCGTCCTTCATAATATGTCTCCGGTAGTTATTCGTCAAGATAACTTCGTCCATAATTGCACAGACGAAACCTTCGGTTTCCCCGAAAAGGTCACCGAAACGTAGCCAGGATACGGACGCTAGGAAATCTACACCGGGCTCATGAAGAGCTCGATAGAAGCGCCCGTGAAGCGCCTTGCTTTGCCATACCTCCTTGCGGTCATCTGTAGTAAGTACTACCGGTTTGCGCCAGTTCTCTTTAGCCATGGAGAGCGGGGTGAGCCCGTTGTCCACTGCGACCACATCACGGTGCATACCCACATCGGCTTTAAGAAAGTAGTCCCTGAGGCTGCACTCCTCGCGGTTGTGGAGGGTCTTCGCATTTAAAAAGCCTCGACCCCCGCACTTTCGCGGGATGTACAGTCTCATCACCGATGAACGTGGGTGATGCATCCGGTTTGCGGTCAGGAGTGTACGGACCCTCCTGTCCAGGGCGTCGAGTTCAGTCTGAGTCCATTTGAGTATGCCGAAAGAGTACATCAAAACCGGCATGACCCAACCGTTGAAGG
Organism: Agrochola litura; assembly: GCA_949152395.1. Classification (NCBI taxonomy): domain Eukaryota; kingdom Metazoa; phylum Arthropoda; class Insecta; order Lepidoptera; family Noctuidae; genus Agrochola; species Agrochola litura. The sequence goes on along the minus strand of OX424503.1, from coordinate 24,929,317 downwards.
CGCGCACCTTGTTTCCGCCTGAAAGAAGACTATTTAATACCTTTTTCAGGCGACCAAAGAAGCGCTCCTTCAACGATTGCTTCATGTCAGCAACGTTGATGCCTAACGCTTCCGACATACCCAAATACATATAGCTTTCGGTTGAGGAGAGGGATCTAAGGTGTATGGAGTCCGAGAGTTGGGTCCCCTCGGATTCCATAATCTCCCCTCGCTTTACATGCATGACTGCACATTTGTCCACACCAAATTCCATACTGATGGCGCTACTGAATGTTTCAGTTACCTTCAGTAGCTCCATCAGTCGCAATTTGTTGGGGGCAAAGAGTTTCAAGTCATCCATGTATAGGAGGTGAGATATGACCTGACCTCCTCTCCTCAATCTATAGCCCAGAACTGAATCCTCCAGCAGTGTGCTTAGAGGGTTCAGGGCTAAGCAGAACCAAAGTGGACTTAAACTGTCGCCCTGGAATATTCCCCGTTTAATCCATACAGGCTCGTCATTCTTCTGGATCTGTCGACATCCTGGGTAGCGGAGGACCGTCCTCCATTGCCCCATACGCGACATCAGGAAGGTGCGCAGAGTTGCATCTATCTTGTACAGCTCCAGCACCCTCATGAGCCATGTATGTGGTGGCACCGAGTCGTAGGCCTTCTTATAGTCTATCCAGCATGTCGACAGATCCTTGCGGGATCGACGAACCTGTTGGCTTATGGCCATGTCGATGAGGAGAAGCTCCTTAGTACCGCGGGACCCGTTCCTACATCCATTTTGAGAGGCTGACATGATTGAATTACTGTCAATGTGTGTGTTAATTTTCGTTCTCAAAATGGATGTAAGAAGTTTATAGACCGTCGACAAACATGTGATCGGTCTATAATTCTTGGGTTCCGCGGGACTACCTGACTTATAGAGCAGGTGAGTAACGCCTGTTGTTAGGAACTGCGGTAGCGACCCAGTCTCTAGGGATGACTGAAATTGAGATGCCAGGCGAGTGTGCGAACTACTCAGCCATTTTAACCAAAAGTTGTGCAGTCCGTCCGGTCCCGGTGATTTCCAATTCGGTAACGGACGGACTGCTCTGGCTACGTCTAATGGTGTGATTAGTATAGCGTCCATTTCTGGTATAGTTTCACACACTCGCTCGACATCCTGCATCCAGCCAGCCTCAATGTGACAGACGGGCACCGACCAGATGCTGCGCCAGAATGTACTCGTGGCAGCATCATCCGGGCGGCATACGTCTGTCATATTTTGTTTAGGTCGCTCCCAAGCTCTATATACCCACCTCTCATCGCTCTGGAACATGCGATTCTGCGTGTATCGGTCAACCCGCCGCTTATACCGCCGAATACGGCTCGCCCATGCACAAACTTTCTGCTTCAGGAAGTCGATGCGCTCTGTGACACGGGACATGTATTCTTGAGGACTGATTCCAGTCCCCGAGAATGCCCGCCTTACAAAGCGCATCACTCGTGGTCGTGTATTTCCCTCCCTGAAGCAGTATAGTTTGCCGATGAGTGCCCTGGCCCCATCGATACGTCGCTCGATTCTGCACTGCCAGGCTGGTATGGCTGGTTTGGGTCGAGTAGCTCCGTCGTAGTTTATTTAATTTATTATTATTGCTATTTTATTTAATTATTATTGTTATATTATTGATTGATTATTATTATTTATTGATTATAATTATTATATTAATTATTAATGATTACCGTATTATTAATATATTTTAAGCATACCTATAAATTGCGTGATTATCATCATTATAATAATAATTGTACTATTATTTATGTTTATCATTTAAATATTCATCTAAGGAGTAATAGCATTTGTTTATGAGTAATTTTTTAAGGTTTTTTATAAATATATTTAACTTTTCTTCTTTCTTTATTATGTCAGGTAGTTTGTTGCATATTTTTATAGACATTACGTAGGGACTTGTAGAATGCATTTTTAGCTTGGATGTTGGTATGTTTAGCCTAGATCGGTGCCTAAGTGTGAAGTGTGATTGGATATCTTCGCGTTTTGTGTAGAACTCTTGGTGCTTACGGACAAATTTACATATTTCTAGAATGTAAATACTAGGGAGAGTTAGAATATTATGCTTTAGAAAATAGGGTTTGCAGCTGTCAGTTTGATCAATGTTTACCAGGATTCTAAGTAATTTCTTTTGTAGGGTGAAGAGTGTCAGTGCATCTGTACTATTTCCCCAGAGGGTTACGCCATAGCTAAGCCATGCATTGGCATACGCATAATAGGTGGTGAGGGCAGTTTTTAGATTCGTTGTTTTTTTAATTTCGCGGAGAGCGTATGAGAATTTTGAAAGTTTTGAACGGGTTTTTTGTATTTGTGTTTTCCAATTAATATGTTTATCTATTGTAAGTCCAAGTAATGTAAATTCATCAACAGTTTCCAATTCTGAGCCGTTAAAATTGAAATTTAAGTGTAGAGGAGCTTTTTGATAAGGGTGGAAAGTCATTAATTTAGTTTTAGTGTAATTAATTTCTAGATTATGTGAGGTCATCCAGTTACATGTTTTTGTGAGTATGGAACTGAGTTTTTCTTCTATGTTTATATTGTTTTGACATGAGACTAATAAAGATATGTCATCCGCGAATAAAACACATGGCCCCTCTATGGTTTTCGGTAAGTCGTTGATGTAAACGAGGAATAATAGGCCACCTATGACACTCCCTTGGGGGATGGAAGCGTTGGTTATTTTGCTTTTAGATCGGATTTTTTCTATTTCTCTACTATTGTGGTTATAGTATTCGATTTCAACTACTTGTTCTCTATTTTTTAAATATGACGTAAGCCATTCATGGGCTTTCCCGCGGATTCCTATTCCATACAGTTTATTAAGCAGTATTTTAAATTGTACCTTGTCGTACGCTTTGGTCATGTCCAGTAATATCCCTACGGCGTATTCCTTGTTATTTATAATATTAAGGGCTTCTTGAATATATTTATAGACAGCTAATGTGGTCGAACGGTTTTTTCGGAAACCGTTTTGACAGTCGCTTAATACGTTATATTTTTCGCAAAAGGTGTAAATCCGATTACACATAGCTTTTTCGAAAATCTTGGAGGCTGAGGGTAAGAGAGATTGGTCGATAATTATTTGGATCATTTTTTTTGTTGTTTTTATGGATCGGTTTAATTAGTGATTTCTTTAACAATTCGGGGAAAGTGCCTTCTGTAAAAGACTGATTTAATAATAAATAGAATGGTAAGGTGAGTTCATTTGCACATTCTTTCAGTAACGTAGGTGGAATTTCGTCTAAACCGCAACTTTGTTTATTTTTTAGGTTTTTGATTAGTTTATTAACTTCCCAAGCTTCTACTGGGCTGAGAAACATGGTGTTTTCCGTGAGATTTAGTGTTGACATGCCGCTCAGTGCACTGCTAGATGGAATGTTGCTGTTTTCTCCTATAGACGCAAAAAAGTCATTAAAAATATTCGCAATTTGTTTGGGGTCGGATATAACAGTATTATTGTGTTGTAATTGTATGTTACATTTTTCCTTTTTTAGTTTTTTATTTGTTCTCTCATTTATAATGCTCCACATCGTTTTAACTTTGTTGTCTGATTTCTTTATTTTATTTATGTATTGTAATTTTTTTGCAGTAGTAACTAAACTTTTTAATATTTTTTCATGTTTTATAATGTTGTGTAAATATTTGGTTTTTGGTTTTATCGGAAAATAATTTTAACAATCTTTTGTTCTTGCAGGAAACTTTAATGCCTGTAGTTAGCCAGTATTTTTTATAGTTAGTTTTAAGTTTCATTTTACGTATAGGAATACATTGATTTAAAATTTTTAATAAGAGGTTGTTGAAAGAATTATAATTTTCATTTATGTTATTGTTTGCTTGTATAATGTCGTGCCAGTTTTGTGTACTTAGTATAGATTTAAATTTTTTAATGTTCGCTATGTTAAATAATCTTTTATTTCTGTACCAGGTAATTTTTTTCGCTGGTTGAGGTATGCTTAGATTTATAATTGTTCCACTGTGGTCCGAAAGTCCGAAATTTTCTACGGTTGTAAACATATTTTTGTCACTGAAATTCGTAAATATTAGATCAAGACATGTTGAGGATGTTTCTGTAATACGCGTAGGTTTTTTTATATGTTGAGTGAATTTGTATTCTAGCATGAGATCCAGAAACTGGTTACTTTTTAAGTTTTTGTCTAAAATATTAATGTTAAAATCTCCGCCTATAACAATGTTAGATTTATTATACTTAATATTTATATAGTTTAGAATCTGTTTTAATTTATCAATAAATATATCTTCCTCTCTTCTATTCCAGTACATAGTAATTAATAAAAGGTTTTGTTTAGGTAACTCAGTTGCGCACACTTCCAGTACATATTCTATAGACATGTTTGAGATATCATTTTTCTCTTTAAATTCAAATTGTTCCTGTAAGAGGATGCATACGCCGCCTCCTCCTCGAGTTTTCCGGCAGTATGACGATGCAATATTATAGCCACTAATCTGGATAAGGGAAATTTTGTCTTCGGATAGCCAGGACTCGGATATGCATATAGCTTGATATATAGGGTTTTCTGTTAAAAATTCATCTATAATGTGTTGCTTGTTGTATATGCTTTGCATGTTTTGGAAGAGAATTTTACAGGGTAGGTCTGTGCCTTCGAAAGGAGTGATTCTTAGTGTCTTCGTTGGTGGTAGGTAGCTCGCATATTCGGTCTACATTGTAATTGTATGTGGTTCCCGTCGAGTCATTGTTTTGTGCCGTTTTGCGCGTTTCGTTTTTTTGGGTAACTTTCTGTCCTTCAATAAACAATTGATTGTTTTTAATTATTGCAGATAATCCGTTTCTTCGAGCCTGAATCATTTCTTCTCGCATTAATTGCCTTTCCCTTCGCATGTTGGTATCTAGGAACTCTGAGATAAATAGACGGGTACCCTGAAGATATTGGCCATTACTTATTACGTACTTAGCCATTCTTTTGCTAATTAATTCGATGACAAGTGGTCTATTGTTGTTGTTTTTGTATCTACCTACTCTGTATGTCTCTTCTATATATCCCGTCAGGTCTACGTTCATCTTGCTGTAGAATAGTTCAATGATTCTGTTGTGTATTTCAAATTCTGGTTCTTTGTAATATTCAGTAAATCCGTAAAGAACAATTTTCTTCGTGTTTGTTTCAGTGCAAATCGCGACTGGGGTATCTTTTTTGTTTTTTATGTCTAAAATTTATTTTTTTAGTTTCTCATTTTCTTTTGTAAGGTTATCAATTGTTAAGTTTACTTTTTCTATTTCTTCCTTTCTTAGTTCGTTCTGTTTATTTAGGGTGTCTGTTTTATTTTGGATATCCACCTTTAATTTAGAGATGGCTTTATTTATCTCGGTTTGGATTGTATTTTTAAGTTCAGTTATGATGGATTTATTATTTTCTTTAAGGCGCAGTGCTATAATTTCGCTTAGATTTTGTAGCGTTAGTTCGGTTTGAATGGCTGTTTCCTTTTCCTCTGTGTTCAGTGTGTCGCCTAGTATTGTTAGATCTTCAGAGTTAAAGGTGTAGATGTTTGTGCTTGTGTTCGGTCTTCTAATGGTGACATTACTTTCATCAGAGGGTGATTTTGTCTGTTGCGGTAGCTCACGGTCTTGTTGGCGTATGGGGGTGTTTGTATTACCGACTTTTGGGGTTTTGCAGTAGCAAGCTTGACATTGCCATTTCATTTTATGGTCAAAAGTCATCAATTTTGTAAAGTGATGAATTGAAACATTTGCACATTTTAAGTCGTATGTGTTTTTGCAATGCATACAGCTAAGGTGTTCTGCTTCTGGTATTTTCTGATAACATCCCGCACAATCAGAAGCCATTTGATTTTGTTTTTACAATTAGTAGCGCCCTCTAGTAGTGGATTGTGATAGGACTTGAAGTATTGGCGTTTGGTATATGTGTCTCTTGTCGGCAATAGATGGTGTTGTTTGCCGGAAAGTGAGTTTGCAATTTGATGTTAGTTTATCTATTCCGAGGTAGATGGCATTGTTCTCAAAATCAAATGTCCATGTAGTCTATTTGTTTGCAATTATTTTGTATAATAGTTACAGTAAAATGAGATTGATTATTATTCACTATTCGTAATTTTTTCCTACCTTTCTTTTGGTTTGTAATTCTGGTCGCTTTTGGCTTTTTATTGCTGGAACTTCACTGATTGTGGAAAAATTTGAATATAACATAAATGTCGTTAGGAGGTATTTCTCACCGTTTCTCTTTATGTTTAGAAAAATTCACTCGAATTTTAACTTTTATCACTGTATTTCCTTGTTAGCTTGAACCTTATACACTTTTTGTTATGATATAACCACAATAACTATTTTATAAGATTTTTAAGTACGGAGCTAATGTTCGCTTACGCACAGTAGCGCCCTCTCTCTAATATCATGTTTATAAAAAACACCTTCGCAAATATGCATTATTTTAGAACAAATTTGGTTAGCACAAAAAAAAGTTATAGTGAGCCAACCTTAAAAGATAGACATATGCTGTCGTGGACTTTTTTTTTGAACTTTTAAAGGGAAACAATTCTGTCATACATGATTTTTGCGAAACTTTAACCGTTTTCGCAGCGCACGCAGCGGAATCTCTCAAAAGGAAAAAAAAAAACCCGATTTTGAAACATTCTTCATTGGTGATCCGCTCCTATTGGTCTTAGCGATATATAGCCTTCCTCGATAAATGGGCTATCTAACACTGAAAGAATTTTTTTAATCGGACCAGTAGTTCCTGAGATTAGCGCGGTCAAGCAAACCAAACTCTTCAGCTTTATATTATTAATTATAGATGAAATATCAGTAACTAGTACGTTCCTGTCGGATATTTTCCGACATCTACGCGGGTGAAGCCGCGGGCAAAAGCTAGCACATAAAATAGCCTATGTTTAGAATAAAGTACCTACTTACCTTTCAAATGGTAAATATTTTTTCTAATAGTCAAACTCAAACTCAAAGCATTTATTTCAATTAAACCATTTACAGGCACTTTTGAATTGTCAAGGAATCGGTCAGTCAGAAATAGGTATGAAGCTAGTTGCCCATTCCAAAGCGTAGTAGGTACCTATGGAGAAGAACGGGCAAGAAACTCCACGGACACTCTTTTAAATAAAAAATTGTTACAAAATATTGGTTACATCATTCATGTTGAAATTATACATGTGAGAACAATGTAGAAAGCCGTGCACGTTAGAAGCGTCCGTAATAAAAAGATAAAACAAAGAACAATTCAAAAAATTAAAATTAAAATAAGCCCTGGCTAAGAGATGACCAGTCCCAACTGACGGCGCCCGTTCACGAACATGACGCATGGATTAGCACCATTCAGCTTAACCATTTTGAAGGGAGCTAAATGATCCAACACACGCGCCACCATCAGCGAAACATTTGAGTGAGCATGACATACTCACAGCCGCCAGGGCAGATTCAAGTCAATGCAAGACATATTACCCGGTAAATGGTAACTCTTTAGTACATAGTACTCACACCTGTGCTATGCAATTATATAATACAATGGAGATTGAGTTTATACAACGCAAAGATAGTCTTACAATCTTCAGCAGCTCCAACAGTATTTGCAAATGTTAATCAATTAGTTGTGGAGCAGGACCAGCATTGAGCCAAGCATTTTTATCAGCGATGTAATCCCCCAACGTATAATATGCCTGCCTGCATAGTGTGCGTTTTATACAAGATTTGAATTTCGTCTCATTCAGTTGAAGTATGTGGGGAGGAATTTTATTGTAACATTTTAAACAGTATCCCATAAAAGATGAATCTACTTTAGCCAGTCTGAAACCTGGTTGAACTAATAGGTCCCTATTTCTTGTACTATAATTATGTCTATCACCTCTTTTGCTAAAAAGATGTAAATTCTTTCTTACGTACATGATGTTTTCATAGATATATTGACAAGGTACCGTCATGATGTTAATATCCTTAAACAGTTTCCTTAGAGAATCGCGCCTGCGGAGATAATATATGGCTCTGATCGCTCTTTTCTGCAGAATAAAAATAGACTCGATGCCTGCAGCCCGTCCCCACAGTAAAATACCGTAAGACATGATACTATGAAAGTAGCTAAAATAGACTAGCCTCGCGGTATCTACATCAGTAAATTGACGGATTTTTCTGACAGCATATGCTGCTGAACTTAGCCGTCCTGCAAGAGATGTTAAATGAGGACCCCATTGCAGCCTTGAGTCGAGCGTGATCCCTAGGAAAACAGTTTTGTCGACAAATTCTAGTTTCTCTTGATTCAATACTATCTCACAATCACTACTTTTGACATTTGGTAAAGAAAATTTTATGCACTTAGTTTTTTTTCCATTTAATACTAAATTATTAGCAGTGAACCAATTTTGGACCTGCAGTAGGGCCTTATTTACGTCGTTAAAATTTGTAGCACGTCTATCTACCTTAAAAATTAAAGAAGTATCGTCAGCAAATAACACCATTTGTGGTTGATTTTTTTATAAATGGCGTAGATCATTTATATACACTAAGAAGAGGAATGGACCCAATATCGAGCCTTGTGGCACACCTATTTTTACTTTTAAACCTAGTGAATTGATACCGTTTATTTGAACTTGCTGCAGTAGTTCCAGAGAAAACCCTCCACATATACACAAAATCAACAAATTCGCACTCTCCCTTTGCATATTAGTACAGAATATGACACACATGATGAGGTCAAGCAATTTTTTCGAACAGATCGTCTTCTTACTAGTAAAACAGGTGCTAATCTATGCGCCATGTTTGTGAACGGGCGCCGTCAGTTAGGACTGGGGTTGCCAGTTTGGCAAACCTAATAGCCGGATAGACCAGCCAGTTTGACCGAACATTTGGGTAAAAAGGCCGGACACCCTACATTATTGAGGATAAATTGTATGTAAAATCAAGCTTTTTTGATTATTACCATCATCATCAGCCTATAATGTTCCCACTGCTGGGACACAGACCTCCTCTCTTTGAGAAGGAGTGGGCCTTAATCCACCACGCGGGCCCAGTGCGGGTTGGTAGATGTCACATGTCTTCGAATTTTCGGTTCTAGGACATGCCGGTTTCCTCACGATGTTTTCCTTCACCGTTTTGAGAGCAGTGGTGATGAAATAATTTACACAAAGTAAAGCGCCTATCTGGGTTCGAACCTACGACCTACAAATTGTAAGTCGCGGCCGTTACCACTGGGCCACCACTGCTCACTGGGCCACTACTGCTCGTATATTATTACCATAAATCTTGTTAAATTCTAATGAAATGTAAATAAAATCGAATGCCAAATCAGTCTAAGTACTTTATTATTAATCAGTCAAATAAAGTCATCAGTCAAAATTAAATTTTAGATAAACACTAATCAATATTTTTAAATTCTTCTTAAATTCTAATGAAAGGCGATTGCACAAATAAGTCTTATTTACCTGCTATTACTTCCCAAAGTAAAACAAAATAAAAATAAAAAACAATCTAAACAAAACAAAAGTTATTCTCTTTAAGTTAAACAATAAAAATAATTATTCATATTTTTGGTTGGCAGAAACAAATCCCCAATTTTTATGATTTTTAGCCTCGACCTCGACTGTCATCAAAATGGCGATTATCAAATTCAAATTCAAAAGTCATTTATTCAAACTAGGCTGAGAATCAGCACTTTTCGAACGTCAAAATTACATAAGACAGTCCCCCAAAAACGCCCACCCTTCACCACTTCCTAGTGCCTTTAGCTGGGAAGAAGAAGTGGCGCAACAAACTCCCCAGCAGCACAGCTGTCTGTTCAAGTTAGAGAATGATTCTATACAATAGTATACAAAATAACTTACATTATGCAACACAAAACATAATTATACACAAAATATAAAATTATTGGCCATATGTCAGCTAGCACACGCCAATATACCAACCAAAAACATCGAGAACTATACTCAAGCATTATTTAAAAAATAAAAAATAAATAAAAACTAAACGTAAACAGAACTAAATATCTAAATAAAAGCCTCGAGACATAAAGGGCGTGCCCGCTTACATAAAGCTGTAATTGGCAGTTATAAATGATAAACTAGGACCATCGAGATAAAATAAATGAACAGTTAATTACTAGTAACAATAACAAAACCATGATCAGCAAGACGACCAGTCACCACGAGCAGCACCCGTTCACGAGCTTAACGCAAAGATCAGCCATTACCCCCCTCGCCATATTTGAGGGAAGGAGGCAACCCGACCCCCGACGCTACCGCAAGCAGTGACATATATAAGGGAGCATGACGAACTTGCTGCCGGTTGCTCAGGCAAAAAATAATATGATCAATTTTCGAGGTCGCTAGCTAACCACAAATTGCAATACAACTCATAACAAAAACATTGTAATGAGTAGATTATGTCAACTATAAAATAAAATAAAAAAAATTGACTCGTAAAAAATAAGTAAAAAAAAATAAAAATAAACAATTATATAAACTGTCAGTAGGTAAGCTAATTCTGGAGAAAGAACATAAACATTGTCTTGAGTTAATCACAGCGACCAACTATTCTTATCATTTAAGTAGTCGTTGATACAATAGTATGCCTTTGAACAAAGGTTGGATTTTACTTTAGTTTTAAACGCATTAAAAGGCAAATCTAGCAAAGAAGAGGGTAGCTTGTTATAAAAGGTTATACCAAGCCCAACAAATGAGTTATGAACCTTATGAAGCCGGTGAAAGGGAGCTCGCATTTACAGACTTGAATTTTATAAAGGTAAATTAATAATCTTGCACGTTAAATATGAAAGATTTAATGCTGTAAACATTTGAGTTTTTTATTCAACTCTCTTAATTAACGCACATTCATAAGATTTAATGGGTAGTATAATAAATATTTACATAATCAATTAAGGGTGTCGTATGTGGTAATTCTGGGGTCCAATTGGACCCACTACCGAGCCGGCGGAGCTTTGTGTTCGGGTCCAATCGGGGGCGCTTCCGAACTATACGGTTAATAATATACAATATATACATAATTATACACCCAATTAAACACATCTAATAATTTATAATAATATTGAATTGCTACTTAGCCTTCTTCCTCTCTCCTAATTTTGCTGTGCCCGACAGGGTCCATATTGATCTTTTACTTTGTTATACCATCTATGGAATGCAATAAAGAATTGAGTATTGAACACAACGCGCCGTCGACTTGGGCCTGGTCCTTATCAGACGGCGAGCTACCCATTGCTCACCGTCCGCAAGCCCGCGCCTACGGTGGCTGGAAATCGGCCTGCAATTCCCGGCGCCCAGGGCGTCTCCTGCGGCGGTAAGGGGCGTAAGGGGGCGAAATTTGCCTCCCCCTCACGCGTTCCGCCTCCTCCTTCGCGAGCATTACCGCTTCGCAGAAGGAGGTGACGGCCTCCCATTTCCTCTCGCTCCGTACCATGGCCTGAACCAGGGCCGGACGCGAGAGATCACCGCCGCCGATCGCCTCCACGAGGACACGGCGATGCTCCACCCAAGCCGGGCAGACCTCCACCGCATGCTCCACCGTGTCCTCCGTGCCTGATTGACCCCTTGACAATTCAAAAGTGCCTGTAATTAGTTTATTTGAAATAAATGCTTTGAGTTTTATAAATTAACAATTTTCTGGCTTGGTTTTAAGTCGAGTCAGTAAATGGTTAAGTTAGTACTTAAATAATTATATTTTTTTGACAGGGGTCTATTTCGCTGTCGCAGGTGAAAGATGATTTAAAGAAGAGTCGAACGTTTTTTAAAAACAAACGGTTCGACAGTAAACCAAAGAAGTTCAAGTAGATGAACCATTACCCTCAGAGTCACTGGGACCACGTGTAATTTCTTATGTACTGGATTGTTTGTGTTTTCAATTTCGTTTATGTGCCTATAGATCTCATGCATAAAATTTTAATAGCTAAGTACAGATTTGTTTGATTACCTTATTGGATTGTCATATACACGCTGAAATTTTAATGGCTGTTTTCCCGCGGCAGAACGATTTGCCCTTAGTAGTACTACTGAATCATAGAGTTAAACTCCAAAAATTAAAATGTTTTTGTTTTCAAATAATTCAAAAAAATATGCATAAACTTGAAAGCTTGAGAAACAATAGTGAACAACCCGTTCACTTCACAACACTGCTACAGCACACACTATCACAACAAACCAAGCTACCTAATTGCGTAACATATTTTCAATTAAAATTTGAACGGAATTGCTTTCAGTCCAAACAAATTTACTTTAATTTTACAACTTTGGTATTGCACAACTTAAATATTTTTTAAACCAATTGCAATCTGTTTGAAACTATAGAGAGTGAACGAAAAGCGTCTAAAAAGGCTATTATTCGAATTGCGTAACCATTTTGACAGTTGTAACTTTGTTTCAAAGCAACGAGTAATTTATTTCGTCTGTCAAATGATACAGAAGGCAGAGTAGTGGTCGCAATCGATTTTACTTAGCAATCTTTTGGGATTATCTCATGAAATCTCCATAATTATTACGAAAAAAATTAAGTAATAGTCTTCCTGATAATGATGAATGTGTTTTATGTAAAACCTCAATGATAAATCAATTTTACTGGTATGTTAAATTAAAAAGCATCGAGGTCGATTTTTAATAAAAATTATGAAAGTTTTCTTGTTACAAGTGCTTACAACCTAAACTAAAGACAAATATTATGATATTTCAGAAACGAGGTATTTTGGTGGCATTTTAACGAAAGACAAATTCATACCTTGTACCATAACAAACTTATCACGAGCCACAAGCTTAGCAACCCAGTAAGACTAGTTAAGACGACCCCACTGACCCAGTCGAGCTTGTAATACATTGGAAAAGCAAAAACTTATAATAGAGGAAGAACAAAAAAAATGCAGTTTGAAACATTTTATGTTAATGGATTATGTAAGGACATTGATGAACATACACACCACTATTGCCACATCATTGTCTGTTTAAGGTATGTACCTACTTAATATCAATACTTATTATTTTCTTTCTAAGTGTTGAACATTGAATGTGTGTTAAGCACAGCAAGCCAACAATGTTACACACATAAGGGGTGTATTTATAAACATTGCTTAAAGTTGAGTGACATTCATACCTCAAAAATGTATGGTTAAACAGTTGCTAATCATTACATAACTTTATGCAATATTTTTATATAAACCCCATATTGTTTGTTGATGAATACAAAATGCACCATCAAACATAAAATTTCCATACATTTAAATACCGTACATATATTTTCAGTTGCCTAACCTACTACTTACATGAATATTTACTTAGCAATTATAACAACAAAATAAAGAAAGTAGGTAGGCAACTGAAAATATATCTAAGTACCTATCTTAAATGTTTTTCAATTATTGTTAATATTATTAGTAAGTAAGAATATCAAAGTCAATTGTTATTTATAGCAGAATATTGCTGTTCTATAAAGTGACGTTGTGGATGGATGTAATAAAAAAAAAAAAAAAAAATAAAATTCATTTATTTCGGGTAACTGGGCCCATAGAAGTCAATTTTATAAAACATATCACACTAATAATATAATACAATAGAATAAAATAATAGCAATAAAATTCATATTAAATGTCAAAAATTCAAAATAAAATAAGACATTATTACAATTAAAATTATACAATTAAAATAATACAATCAAAAATAGAATAAATAAAAAAAAAAAAAAAAAAAAAAAATGAATAAATTGAAGATTTATTATTCAATTTTTTTTCAGGTGTCAGGCTCAAGTACATTATTCAGCAAAAATTTTAACTGTCTCTCATGCACTTACAGCAAGCAGTACATACATAATCCATGATGATTTCTACAGGAAGTCCAAATTTTTATTTTTTTATTTATTTTATTTCAAAAAAAGTGTGATACAGTCAGTTACAATAAATATAATTTTACAATTTACGGATAGTCAGAAAATAGTAACAAATGACGGAATTGAATCTGGTGTCCTAGCTAGGTTACATGGTAACCTGTATTAAGGATCACCAGCCCAGGTTCCCACAAAAGGAGCAGAATTTGATTTTTATTTTTAAGAGACTGCTTATGACTATAAGGTGCAAACGAATGTTAACTTAAATTTACTTACTAAGTATGAGAAGTGATAGAATGTATGTGTGAAGTGATAGAATGTGTGTGTGAAGTGATAAAAAGTGTGTGTTATGTGATGTCGGTGTGGTGTGCGTGTGATTGTGATGTAGGCGTGGCGTGTATCTGTTTTGTGATGTAGGTGTGGTGTGTGTAAACGGAAGGGAAAGAGGTTGAGTTTAGATACGGAGTGTTAGAGAAGTCACTACGATTGTGAGGTAAGCAGATGTTCAGTGTCGTCGTAGTTTAAGCTGGTTAGAAAGCATGATACCCGTCTCTTACACATTTCGTAGGAGGATTGATGTACAGGGATGGTTTTGTTTATTCTGTTATATAAAATGGGCCAAGGTAGTAAAAGAAACGTTTAGCAAAAGCACAGCGTGTGAAGGGTACTTTGCAAATTTCGTTCTTTCGCCTAAGTGAGGATTGTGTTTGTGTAAAAGGAGTTTTTGTGTGTTGATGTAATACAATGTTGAGAATGAATGTTTGGCGGACCGTGAGGACTTTGCATTTTTTATATAGATCAAAGGTTGGGTAGAGCATTGGCCGGAAAGTAGCAACCTTAAGGATGGTTCTCTGAGCTACTTCCAGAGGTTTGAGTGTAGTTTTCGCAGCTCCACCCCAACTCTTAATACAGTATGAGATGACCGACTGACACATGGCGAGATACACGGTGCGTATTATATTACATAAGTATTGGCAATGTGTCCGAGTGTTTTAAAAAGATATATGAGTTTCCGAACTCGAGCAGTAAGGTGCGTGATATGTGCTTTGAAGTTAAGGTGTTTATCTAAGATTATACCGAGGTATTTAGTTGTGTTAGTAGAAGAAATTATAGGACAGTTGCAAGAGGCCGAATTGGCTTGACAGGTGTGAGCTTTTAATATAATGGGTGCTAAGGGTTGCGTAGTGGAGTTTAGTGAAAATGTTATGAATTTAGTTTTATTAGTATTTAGCGTGAGTGAGTGAGATATAAGCCATCTGTATATTTAATCAAATCCATTTTGAGCAGTTGCTTGCAGTTTAGCCCATGATTCATCGTAAAAGGTAATTGCAGTATCGTCGGCAAAAGAGACAATGTTACCGGAGGTTAGGTGCATATTGCACAGATCGTTTATGAACACCAGGAACAATGTAGGACCCAAAACACTGCTTTGAGGCACGCCATATGAAATAGGTAGCTCCTCGCTATGGCAACCGTCAATCATGACTACCTGCCTACGATCTGAAAGATAAGAATTAAAAAGCTGGAGTTGCATACCACGAACGCCTAGACATTCTAGTTTAGACAAAAGGCAGGGGAGAGGAACGGTATCAAATGCCTTTGCAAGATCAATGAACACTGTGAGGCATTTTTTGCGTTGATTTAGTTTGTCAACGATTCCATCTATCAGTTGCAAGGCTGCATCAGAAGTTGATTTTTTCTTCCTGAACCCAAATTGGTTGGTTGACAATAAATTATTACTTTCTAGGTATGTGGTAAGCCTGTTATTAATGAGTCGTTCTAAGATCTTGGATAGAGCAGGTAGCACCGCAATAGGGCAATAATTAGTAACAGAGGTGCGGTTCACCCCCTTTAAAAATGGGATGAATAATGGCCTTTTTGAAAGAAGATGGAAAGGTACCAGAAACGAGGCATAGGTTGAAGATATGGCATAGTACGGGTGTGAGGATTGGAGAGTACCTTTTAAACATGGTTGTAGAAATGCCATCAAAGCCCACTGCAGCATTGGCTTTTAAAGATCCAATAATAGAAGCTATCTCATCAGGATTTGATTCCAAGAGTACGAAAGAACTCAAACTATTGGAGGTATTGAACTGGGAATGGGGAGGGCAGCTATCATGTACATTCCGAATACGATCAGCAAGATCTTTGCCTATACGAAAAAATGAATTAACTTCGTTAAGAGATTGAGAAGGGGTTTCCGATGAGGAAAGTAACTCCGTGGGAGGGTGAGTAATTTTAGTTGTGTTTGTAACACGTTTGACTGTATCCCACAACATCTTTGTATTACGACCAGCTTTGGCAATTTCATTTGAATCGAACTGTCTTTTAACTTTTCTGAGAATCTTATTGCAGAAATTCCTGTATCTTGTGTAGGTAGCTTTAAGGACTTCATTATCAGGAGACTGTTTGAATCTTTTGTGTAACATGTCTCTGTTCCTCATACATCGCAGTAGACCTGGAGTAATCCATGGTTTGAGGATTCTCTTGCGTTTTGCTGTACGCTTCAATGTTGAGTGATTATTTTAACTCACACGATAGTGTTTGTATCAGACAATCTGTAGCAATATTTGGATCATTCAAGGAAAAAATATGCGTGAATTCCAGATTTTGCATAGACTTGTTGAGTGCGACGAAGTCGGTCTTTAGGATTGAGGTATTGGAAAAATTACGGAGTGGTTTCAAATTTAAACAAAGGAGGGTTGAAAAGTGATCAGTAATAGTCTAATCGAAAATGAAGGTAGAAGAGGGTAATTGGGTTTTAAGAATTGTGTGGTCAAGGCAATTATTACCTCTTGTGGGTAGGTGGTGGGATGGTAAAAACCCGTGATAAGAGAGACAGTTAAGGTATTCATGCGACCAGTGGTTCATAGATGACGTTGTGCTATCAATGTTTATGTTTATATTTATGTCATCTGTTATCACTACAGTTTGAAAGAAAGTCAAGGAAGGTAGTGCACCTAGCTTCTGACGTTTCATAAGTGCCCATGTAGGTTTATGTGAAATAAAATATTTTGATTTTGATTTTTGATTTTGAGTATTTCGTTTAAGGATTTGAGAAAGACTTCAATAGTCTCGTTAGATGGGGATCTATAAATGCAGAGGATAGCAACATTTGATGCAAGTTCTATGATTAAACCAGAAGCAGAGTCATGAAATTCTGGTTCGTGTACTTTGCATGAGAGATTTGAATTGATGTATACGACTACTCCGTCACTCTGATTACGGTGTTTAGTAGTGTGGATCGAAGAGAAACATTGGAGCTGGGGTAGGGTGGTATTACTTTAGACAAGGAAGCCAGCATTCTGTTAGAACAGCCACATCACACTCGAGAGAAAGACGAGAAAGAAGTGTTTCAAAATCATGAAAGTTTCGATTAATTGATCTGATATTTTGGGAAAGAACTTTCAGGTAACTATCCGGGGATTTAATGTTTGACAAACAGTCTTCTGGTGTGCACTGGTAAATTTTAGATACAGAAAATTCGTCTAGGTTATCACTTCTCTCGTTAACACTTAATTCCACTAATCCTCACAATATGTTTGTTCCAATTCCTTTTTTCCCCATGTCCAAATATTTCATATTAATGTGAATATTTATATCGTCTATTTAAATATTTCGTATTGTAAGTTAAGGTTGTAACAATTTAATAAAACAGTTTTATTTGTTGGCCATAATTTATTTCTTTCTATTTACTTTAAATCTAATGAATGACAGTTCATTTAGGTAAACACCTCTAATATCATTATAATAATAAAATTGTCCGTGTTTATATAAAAAAAATAGTATTCAATATTTAATTATTTCATTTAAAGTTATTTTTATTTGTACAGTATCGACCAAAAGTCCATAAGCAATCTCACAAAGCAATAGACTGACGCTTCGGTTTGACTTATGACCTTCTTCTATAAGTTGTTACAATACTGTAGACACGCACATTACACACACACACTCACTTTGTCTGCAACCAATGACTAGTTCGATAATCAGCATTCGTTTTTAGTTTCATTCGTCTTGTTCACATAAATATTAAAGTTTAGCAGGTAGACCGCAGAAAACTAAGTAAATTATTTCGATTTCTGTGGGGTAGATGCAGTTCGTTACGAGTACCTATTCAATTAATAGAACTTTGTAGGTTCGTGGATAATATTGGTGACGAGTATTTAGCGCAGTGTTGTGGTTATTATTTTCAAATAGCAGGCATAAAATATATTGAAGAGATCAGATCAGATCAAAGAATATTATTGCGCTGCGTAAAAGTGAAGTGAATATCTAATAAAACCGGACTAAGTGTAAGTGTTATCATTTATATATTTCATATTTTACTAAACATAAATCTTAATCAAAGGTTGATAGAACAGAGGTATTGTTGAGACAGAAGATGCCTTTAAAGTTTTAAATTCATTATGAGGTTTAATTCGATTAGTGAATAATAAATAATTAGGTATTATGTGTAATAAAAACAATGTTTTTCTTTGTTCTAGAGAAATACTGTGAGGGTTAAGAGATATGAGGAAGGGGCTTATTATCGAGTAGCAGTGACGTCAAATGGTGAATGAATATGAAACAAATGGTTTCATACCAACGAGATATTTTGCTGAATTATTAAAAACACGTCATTATGAACCGTTCGCCGTGTACTCTGAAGGCTTGCATCACTGAAGACCAGCTAGAAAACCGTTTTTGACCTTAAAATATTGACCGTACCAACTTAATAAACAACAGATTCGTTATTGCATGAATTTATGGTAACGAATTTTTTAAGCACGTTTCAATAGGGTGTTTGTCGTATTTCTTGCAGATATACCAAAATTGTAATTGTGTATTATTTTAGTAATATTATTATTTTAGGATTCAAATTTGAGGTTTAGTTTCAATTTTCTTTTCGTAAAGAAAATGAATACTTAAGCTATAACCTCAATACCAACCAATATTTACTAAAGCCAAATAAAATTTAAATTAATTAATATGAACAAACTGCCTATACTTAACCTTAAAATCAACAATTTTGTCAGTAGATTTTTTACATTTTAAGTAGTAATATTCTTATATATTGCTTAATTACTTCGACCATGATCAAAGCTTTATATTTATGGTGAAAAAAATCCATTTAAAATTTAAAACATTTCAAAATTTAAATATGTCAAAATAATACAAATGGCTTCTAAGTTTCTAGACATCTATTTCACATATTATTCAGGTGAAGTAATGATAAATAATTGTAGCAGTTTGTTAACTATACTTAAGTAAAATAAATATAACGAATAAATATTATTTATTTTTTATTTCAACATATCACGCATTTTTTATTCTAAACCCTTTAAGTATTGCAATAACAACATTAACAAATAGGCAGAAATATTTAAAAATATTATTATTGCAAACAAAAATAATAATATTTGCAAAAACAGCGCTGTGATTTACGAAATTAGAACCTTAGCCATCTTGAATCTAAGACCAACGCTTAACGCCTTCTGCTATCTGCACATATAATTTACTTTCGAATTTTAGCAATGCGACACACTGGCCAAGGTCACGCGTGTGATGCGTCCTAACAAAAGTGATGGAAATAAAAGCGCGGCGCCCGCGAACCGTGACGATACGACAGTGTGTAGTGCAAAAATGCGTTCTCTGTGGTGTGTATACGGCACTCACACCACAGACGTCTGACTGTTTACACATGCAAATGTACGGACTACGCCGCATGTTCACAGCAATACGACTCTTAGCGTGCTTATGCACTTTTGAGCGCTTACTGTACCTCTATAGTTCATAATTAAAACTAAAGTTTACACTGTTATCAATTAACACATTAGGAACATACGTGTTTATATCACTGTTGTACAATTCTATAATCAACAGTTTAAAAAAAAAAATATCTTTCATGAAGGATCTTCAGTTTCTACTTTTGTACTTGGAGAAGCTTGAAATCTGAAGTAGCAGAGCAGCGGTGCAGCGCAGCAGGGGTGATATCATTCATGCTGCCTTCATGTCTTCGTAGGTGAAATTCCCCAGGAACTCTACAGTTTTAAAACAAAGTCGTATTATTTTCTGCTCAAATAAAGTGATTTCGATGATTACAGAGTTGCTCCCATAGTGAAAGTTGTTTATAGTCATGGGTAGAACACGCTGTAAAAATTTCGAGAAGGTAAAAAAAATCATCCGGTATAAGTGAGTTGCTACGCTTGATTCTTAATTACTCGTATGTGTCAAAAAGCTTACCTTCAATGATTAATACATAAGATTCTTAATCCAATTCATTATGCTTGCCATCAACTTCTTTGTTTGGAAGTCAACAATATTGATGATGGGGGTAGTGTTCCATTCTTGTATTTTCAACTCTAGCACGTCTGTGAAAATATTATGAATATGTTTTGTAATTATATGTTATTTGGTTAGTGGATATTATAGTTTATTTACAAAAATATCAATTAACAATTTTAGTTATAATGTGAGACAAAATTCAAAAGTAATTTATTCAAACTAGGCTGAGAATCAGCACTTTTCGAACGTCAAAATTACATAAGACAGTCCCCCAAAAACGCCCACCCTTCACCACTTCCTAGTGCCTTTAGCTGGGAAGAAGAAGTGGCGCAACAAACTCCCCAGCAGCACAGCTGTCTGTTCAAGTTAGAGAATGATTCTATACATAGTACGTAACTACTATTTTAATCACAATAAATAATTAACCTCACGTAAAATGCCTGTGTCAACGCAACAAAAGAATGATTGTCCGTATACGTAGACTCACCAATAATGTACCTACAGCTACAATAATCTAATGAGATACGAAGGTGCTCTCTTACACGTTATTCCTATTTATATTGGCTTACTTACTTGTAGTGATGAGATCGACTTAGGTAGGTACCTACTTTTCACTATTGAGCAAAATAGCCTAAGTCTTAGTTCATGTAATTGTAGTCTGTGATCTTAGTGCAGCTAGTACAAAACGAAGGCAGTGTCTATGTTCTATGTTATGGGGTTTGGTTTCCGCACTTAGTCCGTCAGGTGGACCATTGTGCGTGGGCCATGGCGGCCGTTTGGTGGTTATTCGAACCAGCCCACCTCCCTCCAGAAGTTAATCAAAACTCCTGGTTTGTTCAGAACATCTGTAAAAGATCTGGGTGACCCGAGGGTTTCTGTTCTCATCTGGGTGACGCCTGTGCATTCGAAGAGCACGTGCGCGACGGTTTCCTCAGCCTCCATGCATGCCCTGCACAGAGGGCTGTCCGTTATGCCTATTAAGCAGCAATATTTAAAAAACATTATTATCGAAAACAAAAATAATAATATTTGCAAAAAACCGCACTGTGTTTTATGAGATTAGAACCTGAGGCAGTTTGAATTCCATACCAACGCTTAACGCTTTCTGCTATCTGCACTTGTTAAGTTACTATCGAATTTTAGCAATGCCATTAACTGGTCAAGTTCACGCGCATAGTGCGTGTGTGCTAGCATGTTTAAAGCGACGGAAATATATTGTTGTTTCGTGTAGTGCAAAACTGCGTTATCTGTGGTGTGTGTATCGTGTTGCTTACACATACAAATGTACGAGCTATACCGCGTGTTCACAGCAATACGACTCTTAGCGTGCTCATGCACTTTTGAGCGCTTACTGTACATACCATAAACAGACAATGATGTGGCAATAGTGGTGTTTATGTTCATCAATGTCCTTACCTACATAATCCATTAACATAAAATGTTTCAAACTGCATTTTTTTTGTTCTTCCTCTATTATAAGTTTTTGCTTTTCCAATGTATTACAAGCTCGACTGGGTCAGTGGGGTCGTCTTAACTCGTCTTACTGGGTTGCTAAGCTTGTGGCTCATGATAAGTTTGTTACGGTACGACGTGTGAATTTGTCTTTCGTTAAAATGCCACCAAAATACCTCGTTTCTGAAATATCATAATATTTGTCTTTAGTTTAGGTTGTAAGCACTTGTAACAAGAAAACTTTCATAATTTTTATTAAAAATCGACCTCGATGCTTTTTAATTTAACATACCAGTAAAATTGATTTATCATTGAGGTTTTACATAAAACACATTCACAATTTATCAGGAAGACTATTACTTAATTTTTTTCGTAATAATTATGGAGATTTCATGAGATAATCCCAAAAGATTGCTAAGTAAAATCGATTGCGACCACTACTCTGCCTTCTGTATCATTTGACAGACGAAATAAATTACTCGTTGCTTTGAAACAAAGTTACAACTGTCAAAATGGTTACGCAATTCGAATAATAGCCTTTTTAGACGCTTTTCGTTCACTCTCTATAGTTTCAAACAGATTGCAATTTGTTTAAAAAATATTTAAGTTGTGCAATATCAAAGTTGTAAAATTTGTTTGGACTGAAAGCAATTCCGTTCAAATTTTGAAAAATGTTACGCAATTAGGTAGCAGGATTGCAATCAAAAATAAAAAATGTTACGCAATTAGGCTGCTGGTCATCTATCAGGAAGATGAACCTGTGGGGGACGCCTTATGTCTTTAATTGGAACCTTAGTTTGTCTCTGATTGGTCTGTACGGCGACTGTATTGCGGTGAATATTACTTGTTACTATAGCTTTTTGATAGCGTGGCTTATCTTTGCTGCGTCAGTTAAAATGTTATCTCCAATTTTAATATTGAATTTATTTTCTCCACTACGCTTTTGTCTTATGTTTTCTTTGTTTTTAACCATTTTGTCGGTTAAATAATTATTAAGTATTTTGATCTCTTTGCGTGTTCTGTAACTAATTGTTGCGTATACATTTTATCAAAATCTACTGAAAAATTACTAAATGAATCCGTATGTCCGAATACAACTTCAAAGGGAGTGAGACCAGTGGTAGAGTGAATTAATTGATTATAGGACATTATAGCATACGTCATAACGGTTACGGTGTCTGCTATTTTAGTTTCCAGTGATTACTTTAACGATAGAGCCAAGGGGACCTATTTTAATTCTAGTAATAGGGATCAATTGATTAAATCGATTAACTGTAACATTCTATTCTGTTTGGAATTACATATCAACTATATTACCACCTTATAGATAAATATCTAACCTATCTTTCATAAAATCACTAATTTCTATATAAAGATTATAATACTATTCTAAGTTTTAATTAATATTAAAATAATGATTAATTTAATTTAAAAGCAAACAAATAACGTAATATAGGCGATGTTTGTCCGATATTATGTTAATGAAACAAAATAAGAATAAGATAAATATTTTTTTTTACTTAAGTATACACAAAAACGCAAATGGCGATTTTTGTCCATGAGGTTGATTACACTAACTAATGACGTTAAATGGCGATTTTTGTCCAATATAACGTAGGGAAGAGATAGACTAATAACGTTATATCAGCGATGTTTGTCCGATATAATGTTAATAAAAGAACGCAGAATTGAAGAACTTATACACAACGCAAATGACGATTTTTGTCCAAGTGGTTGATTAAACTAACTAATGACGTTAAATGGCGATTTTTGTCCAATAAGTATAACGTAGGGAAAGGATAGACAAGGAGTGAACAATAAAATGCGAAAAGGTTTACTCACATTAAATTACTGCTCAATCCCATGCCGATTCTCGTCTGCTGCTGTTGATCTCCTTCGTGCTGCCGCTCGATGACAATTTGTTTGTGTAGGTTTCTGGATAAGGTCAGGCGATTAGCACTCCGTTAGGCTAATTTTAGTGCACTGAAACGAAGAGACTTTTCGCAAACTATCCGACCCCGGCTGCGCCAGTCAAATATGAACGGCAGTAATTTTGTTTTAAAATAAACTTTAATTATAATATTTACAGTAATCAGGTGTGATCGGTTAGAGCGATACAGACGGAATGCTTACGAACTATTGATACATCTTTAATAAAAAAAAGGTTAATATAAAAAACCTATTTCTGGAATGGTCCACAAGGCCACTTCAGATGAACGTTGACACATGTGTTAGAAAAAGGTAGTGTTCGAAAGAGATGCATAATAAATAACTGCAATCGCTGACATGGCAATTTAACAAAAATAATTAATACAAAAGGTTAGAAACAGTGTCGTGATTTACTACTGTGGGAACTGATGCCTGGTATGCATAACTACCTAGCAATACCATGTAGTTTTTGTTTGAGTCGGATGAGTGATAGTTAGCTGCGTTCACTGTGCAAGCATTTATCGGCTCAGCGCTGCTACAGTTGGTGGGCACGGCGAGCGCGATAGCAGGTTTGAGTTCCGAATCAATGTGCAGTCATTAATGATGACGTTGATTACATGTAAAGCATTTGTATTCACTCTTACAATCAGCAGTCGAATGATTTTTCTTGAGGCAGGTATGACAAAGATTTAATTCATCAGCACGCCCGATTCTTTGCGCGGGAGACAATTCACGGAATTGCACACAGCGAAAGACCATGTGATTATTGTCACAATGGGCACAAGCA
Source organism: Agrochola litura (assembly GCA_949152395.1). Taxonomy (NCBI): domain Eukaryota; kingdom Metazoa; phylum Arthropoda; class Insecta; order Lepidoptera; family Noctuidae; genus Agrochola; species Agrochola litura. The sequence continues at coordinate 24,905,044 of OX424503.1, read as the reverse complement.
CTATTATTATCTCTCAATTGCGTTTGCGAAGCAAGTGCCTTTCTATTATTGTTATCACTCGATCTTTTATTTTGATACAACACAAAATAAGAATTATATACCTATATAATTCTTATTTTGTGTTGTATTTGAAACAGAATAAACCTGCGAATGCTCTAATATTTTTATTTGATTATGCACATGAGACATCAGCTGTTCTTAAGTAGGTATAGTACTTTGATCGAGACTTTGTTCAAATGATTTTCTTGTGCTCGGATCTAAACTTCTCAAAGCTATATGGCATAACCTTTGAAAACATTTATTTGACACTTAAAATACAAGTTACAAACGAGTAGGTCGTAATAATATAAATGATCAAATGTTTCGATGAAATTTAAGTTTATAGGAGATTCATTTTTTAGCGCGGGAAACTTGATCATTTTATCTAGGTATTTTCCTACAAGCATCCTATTATCCTGATATTTATTTAACAAGGATTGCCAGACTACATGATCCTGATATTTGTTTAACAAGGATTGCCAGACTACAACCTTTTGTGCATGATAACAGGTAGTGGAACTTATCTATGTTTGAAATACTTACCTGGGTGATTGTGCACCAATGAGCAAAATGTTTCATAAAATGTAGTGAAACTCTCAATATCTCCATCAAATGTGAACAATTCGAATTCGATTGGGCAAACGTGGGCGTATTTCTACGTTAGTATTTTTACTCGTTGCACATAGCGACACACGTCCGCCATTTTGTACCTATTGCTCCGCACACAATTTTGCATGAAAGAATAAATCATCAAAACTTTTCAATTCATTTTCAGAGAATTGCGATTCAGGATTTAAGATGAGTTGTATTTCATAAATATCATATCATATGGCTTCAAATGATTCCCGCAATGATTGTACCTCTGAGGCACGCAAAAGTATTGGGATTTGGCGATATTTCAGTAAAAGATGTAAGAATTATTGAAAATTAAAAATTAAACTTTTATTTCTTCTAAACAAATCTTTCTTCTTTCACGTTGACATTTAAAGAGAACACAACAACGCCACGGCCAGAAAACAAAACTTAAAAATGCGTTTACAAATACCTTATTAAACGCTTGGTTCGTTTATAAATGACACCTTTAAATTTATTTATTTAACACTCCCACTTAAATTTACAAGGTGACATCATTATTTACTTTTTAAACAACTTTGAAATTTACTTTTAACCTAGGTAATTCTATTACATCCAGAAACCTTAACTATAAGACACATAATAGGATCTAAGCACTATTCAAGATCTTATCTCTAATACTATTAAACTTGCTTACAGGCAGAGCTTTGGTCAAAAAATCTGCCAGTTGGCATGAACTTTCCACATAAGTATTTAATATTAACTATTTTCTTTTCAACATTCTCTCTTAAGAAGTTATATTTTATATCAATGTGCTTGCTCCTTTTATGATATACAGGATTATTAATTAGTTTAATTGCACTCTGATTATCTATGTTTAATGTAACAAAGTTTTGTGGCTCCCCAATATCATACAAAAATTGTCTAAGCCATAATATTTCTTTTGATGCTTCACTGGCAGCCATGTACTCAGATTCAGTTGTAGATAACGCCACAGTGTTTTGTTTACGACTTGACCAGGTGATGGGACCCCCATTCATTAAAAATATATAACCCGTATTCGATTTCCTAGTATCCAAATCACCTGCAAAATCAGAATCAGAGTAGCCAACTAATTCTAAATTACCTTTGTAAACAATAGACATTTCTTTTGTATCAATCAAGTAGCGTAAGATCCTCTTTACTGCAGTCACATGTGAAGGACCAGGATCATTAACATATGTACTTGCAACATTGACTGCGTATGCTATGTCGGTTCTAGACACACTAGTTAAGAATAACAATGCTCCCGCTGCCTCTCTATATGGGAAATTAATAGGCACATGGTTTGTATTCTTAGATAAATGTACATTTACATCGGCAGGAGTACTCCTACTTTTAGCATCCGACAAATTAAATTTATCAATTATTGTTTTAATATACTGTTTTTGATTTATACTTATACATCCTTCTGTTTTATTTATTTCCATTCCTATAAATGAGTTGAACTTTAAAATCTTTATCTCAAAGTTTTTTTTCAAATCATCTAATATCGTAGATAAAACAATTTTACTTTTGGCCAGTAATAATCCATCATCAACATAAAGAATTAATATTACTTTGATATCATTAAAATATCCCACGAATACACAATTATCAGATGGACAAGATTTAAACCCATAAGTAGTCAAAAATGAACAAAACTTCTTATTCCAACATCTAGAAGATTGTTTAAGTCCATATATAGATTTAACTAACTTACATACTTTTGAAGGCTTGGCTTCCACCCCCTCTGGCACCTCCATGTATAGCTCCTCAGATAGCTCACCATACAAAAAGGCTGTCTTCACATCGAACTGCTCTATTTGTAGGTCTTCTCTTGCGGCTATGCTAAGTAATAACCTGATGGAGTCATACCTGCTTGTGGGGAAAAAAGTCTCATTATAGTCCAAACCTTTTACTTGGGTAAAACCTCGGGCACATAGTCTTGCTTTATATCTTTCAATTTCCCCATTTATATTCTTCTTTGTGCTGAACACCCATTTAGAAGTAATAGGCTTCTTCTCAGTTCTATCAGTTATTATCCAAGCATTATTATTTTCATGTGATTGAAGCTCTTCAGCTATAGCTTTCTTCCATTCTTGACAATTGACACTATTTATCGCCTCTTCATACGTATTGGGTATTTCTATTTCAGTTAAATTAACTTCCAGTTTATTATTTCGCCGAGGACGTAATGTGATACTTCTCTGTTCTTCTTGCTCTAAACGAATACCTCTTGGAGGACGATAGGTGTCATCTGTGTCTTCAGTACTCTTCATACTATCTTCATCAGAAGAGATTTCTTGAGGTACATTATATTGATCTTGAACCTCATTTTGTGGGGATAGTGACGTTGACTGTTCTTTTTCCTCTTTATCTAATTTCATTACAGTATAATTTTGTTTTTCTTCTGTTATACTGCTTTCTTCAAATTTCACATCCCGTGACACTGTAATTCTTCTTTTATTCTGATCATACATTCCGTAATTCTCATGATCATACCCAACTAACAACATCTTCACACATTTCATATCCAGTTTCTTTCTCTTTTCTTTTGGTAGGTGTACATATCCAATGGAACCAAATATTCTTATATGTTGAAGGTTAGGTTTTATTCCATACCAGAGTTCAAATGGTGTGACATTTTCCGATTGACTTGATGTATTTCTATTTAATAAGTATACTGCACAATTGACAGCTTCTGCCCACAAGTTTAAAGGAATGTCTTTCGCATATAACATTGTTCTTGCACTTTTCATAATAGTACGTAGTTCTCTTTCTGCCCTCCCGTTTTGTTGTGGGGTATATGGGGCCGTACGCTCATGAGTTATTCCATTACCTTCTAAAAATGTCTTAAATTCTTGGTTTACATATTCAGAACCATTATCTGTATGAAGAATGTTCACATCATGTTGAAATTTATTTTTCACAATTGCATTGTACTTTATGAAATAGTTTAATAGGTACTTCGCTCTTATGTCTCATAAAGTAAACATAACGATAACTTATTGCTCCATCTTTAAATAAAACAAAGTACTTCATACCTGACACAGAAGGTTCTTCAATAGGGCCACATACATCACTGTACACAACTTCACCGGGTTGTGACGGGCCTCTAGTAGATTTCATAAAGGGAAATCTTGCTTGCTTACCATATTGGCATGCTTCACAAATAAAATTCTCATTTCCACTCAGTGTAACTGGAATTGCCTAATCGCTCATGCCAAACCTTAATATCTGTTTGTACAATGTTACAATTTTCTTGTTTGATTGTTTTGATTTCCAACTCATATAAATTGTTTTCTGTTAATTGTGCACACATAACGATTATGTTATTCTTCATTATCATTGCTTTTTCGTTATTTTTCACTATAACATAACCTCTTCTAGTGGCAGCTCCTTCAGAAAACAGGTTTCTTCGTAAGTCTGGCACATACAGGACATTCTCAAGTTTACATTGTTCCCATCTTCCTTTCACAAACTTATTTATCAAAATGGTACCTTCACCACATACTTTAATGTTTTGTTTATTCCCTAATTTAACCACTTTATTTGTATCATAGCCTTGAGACTCATTCAATTCATAGAAATAGTCATGTCTGAATGACATATGCATTGATGCTCCACTATCTAATATCCAAGCTTCTTCACCATGTTCAGATAAAAAATGTCCTTCCGCATTGAATGCTAACATATTGTGAGGCTTCTGACTTTTATTGTATGTTTTCTTTGGCAGTCTGCAGTCCTTTGCAAAATGTCCTCTTTTATTGCAGTTATAACATACAAATCTATGATTAGAATTTCTTTGATCATTTAAACTATTCTGATTATTTCCATTTCTTAGTTTGGAATTTCCTTTAGTGGTTACTAATGCAGTCTCATTACTAGTTGTATCATTGGCAAGGCTCGCTTCCTCATCTACTAAACGTGATGTGAGATTTTGTATTGTTTGACTATCTTCATCGAGTGACAACCAAGCTTGTCTAAGCGAACGGTATGTTGGTGGTAGAGTGCTTAGAATCTTTGTCATTATTGCGGTGTCACTGATTTTCTCGCCAGTTTCTCGCGATTGCTTTGCCAAACTTTCCACTTTGGAGACATGTTGTCCCATTGTATCACTAGCACTATAATAATACTGATAAAACTTCTCATGAATCATCATTTTGTTAAATTCCGATTTTTGTTCATAGATAGCTTCTAATTTTTTCATGACCTCCTTCGCAGTTTCGCAGTTTTCTATCAATGATATCTGATTCAAATCCATTGACGACGTCAAGATGAACATGGCTATGCCATCATCTTTATCCCATTGCACTTGCGAACTGGCTTCGACGGGTCTTACCTTATCTATGTTTAACCCCTTTGCTCTTAATGCACATTTAACTTGAAACTTCCACTGCTTAAAGTTTCTGCCATCGAATTTTTTTTGACAAATCATAAACCTGCTGTATTTGTGAAAATAAACGTTGTTTTTTAGCAATAGACCTGTTTAAATTCCTGACAGCTTCTAGCTCCCTCCTAGATGGGGCCTTGTCTGATTCGTTACTCATTTTACGAATAAGTATGGGGGGGCCTACTTTCTGACTAAATGAAATTTATATAGTTTTAGAAAACAAGCACGGCTTGTACAATTTGAACTAATCGTTGGTACCCGGTACGTAATGGATTAGTTCAAAATGGCGTCTTACAACAAAATTACCAACGTGGTAATGGACGAGAAAGACAAAATATTATATAATAAGGTGTAATGGGTGTTCAGAAGTAGAAATGAAACAATGCACACTCACTTTAGATGATATATAATCACAATTAATCCAAAATGTTCAAGACCAAGCGCCCAGCACAATCCCTTGCTCTCCCGTCTCACCGCCAAAGGCACCGCCTCAGCAGGAAGTCAAACTACCATCCCCTTTTTATTATTGTAAAATATTCGAAGCACTTACATAAATTGATATACTTATAACAAAATTCTTAAGAATGAAAGCTATAGGTTTATAAGCTACATTTTTATAATTGAGTATGATTTACAGTACTATTTTCAAGATAATAAATTAATGCTCAGAGATTAAGGACAAGTTAATTAAATTTAAAATGACCACAACATTTAGTGTCTCTATGAGTTGATAGATGGCGCTACTAAGTTTGTTATGTAGATTGCATCAGTAGATCCTCATGTCTGCTGTTATACTAGTTACATTAAATATCAGTAGATGGCGTTGGTTGTTGTTGACTATGCGAGAGCAGATTGAGGGTTCCTGGGCTCATAGATGCACAGCTGGCGGATAACCGTTACACTCGGCCATCCAGCTATTGTCGTGGTCCCCCACGGCATTGAGCTCCAGCTCCTTCAGCAGTAGCAGCAACACCAAAATCCAGTTTTGGCAGTACCTGGGAACAGAACAATCACACAGTATATTGATATACTTAGTACCTACTCAATCTAGGTTACGTTTTTATGTTGATTAGTTCATCACATAGATCTTTCTTTCACAAGAGGCCGATGATATTCTATATGATCAAATACTCGGTTAAGTTATCCTTGCCTAATTATTTATTAATGCTAAATTATTATTTTTTTTTGGCTTTTTGTTCACTTATTTATTTTATTATTTATGTGCACACAGTAAAATAGATACCTAGTTAGTTCTTTACTAGAATTTGTATGAAATTCGCGATATTCTTTATGAGTTTCTAATTAATTAGTATGCACACAGATTTATTTGTCCCCCTCCTATGGCATAGCGAAGTGCACTGATCTGTCTGGAGTTTCATAAAGCATAATCAGAATGACGTTCACTCAGATCTAACAGTAACGCGATCACACAGATTTATCTGCGGTGTCACTCAGTGTGGAACTGGGCAGATATTCACACAGACCTATCTGTCATATATATTATGTCACACAGTATAGCAGGATAGATATTCACATAGATCTGTCTGCCGTATCACATAGTTTATCAGGAGTTATTCACACAGCCTTATCTGCCGTTTCACACAGTTTAGCAGGACAGATATACACACAGACTTATCTGTCGTTTCACACAGTTTAGCAGGACAGATATACACACAGACTTATCCGCAGTTTCACACAGTTTAGCAGTATAGATATACACACAGATCTATCCGTATCACACAGATTAGCAATTATATTTTGTTAGGGTATCAATTAGATTCTATAATAAGTACAATAATCTGTATCATGTTTCGAATTATTGTGTTCTGTTGTTTGTGCAGCATTTTTAATACTTATTGGTGGGTTGAATGTTGAAGGTGGATTAATACAATTATTTATAATATTAAGTAGGTATTTACTTTGAAATTATCAGAGATTACTGTTCATTTTGATTTGAATAGGTTGTAACAACAATCATTAGCAAGGGTATAGGCACAGGTATAGGTAAGATACAGTACAAACAAATTGTATTATGAATAACAAGCTATTATCTGGTGCAAACAATTTAAATGACAAACTTAGGTAACTCTAATAAATCTATTAAATCGTCTCTATCTATTTCGTGGTCAGAATCTGTAGAGCTGTCTGGTACTGATGACTTATAAGGGCGAAGTGAATCACCAGGAACTACTGCACTAAACTTTTTATATCCTTTAACCCCTTGAATACTATTTATTGTATATCGGTCAATAGCATGGTCTATTTTAGTGACCTTGTATGGTCCAGTAAACACACTCCCTAGCTTTTTAGTGACTCCGACCGTATTATCGCGAGATAAACCTCCCTTCCACAAAACCAATTTGCCTACATATTTCCTACATTTCTTATGCCTCTTGTCGTACCGACCTTTCATTATTGCCATATTACTATCAATGCGCAATTTCGCATTGCGTCTACGTTCAACGTATATGTAATCTGTGGTTCAACTAACTGCTCTTGAGGGTCAATGGTTTTATTGACGTTTGTAGAGTAAGCAGGCAATAAGGAATTGTCACGCGAGAACATAAGACTAAACGGAGAGAATCCTGTAACAGCATGAGGGCTGTTATTTATACCTACCCCAGACTACATCCAAAAGTTTTTCATCCCATGTGCATTCGCTTTCAGCAGTAGTGTTTAGGCAGGCGCGGTCGCAGCCCAAGATTTTGGGGGGGGTCACCATGGGTACCCCGAGGAATATTTTTAGAGAAATATTTAATTGATACTATAAAACTTTTTGAACTTCTAATTATGCACACTTTTTTAAATAACTAATCCTCTTTTTAACTTTCTGATCTTTTCTCACAGTTGGTCGCAATGACTAAGCTAGGGTACTCCGACCAAACGGGTCGTCAGTGACAAATCGCGCATGAGCTGAGCGAGCGAAACGAGCGGTACCGCGGTACGGTAGTACGCGAGCGCTATAGCTTGTCTACCTACTCTGAAATGACGCTTCACGCGCCCCACTACCGCTACTGCATTACCATGTGCGTAAAATTAGGAAGTGGGGCGCGTCATTTCAGAGCGGACAAGCTTTACATCCAAATTGGTCGCAATCAGTTGGCTATTAGCTATGACTATTCTATGGACCCCAAAATAGGAATTATTTGGGGTTGCATTAAATACATGTCATGTTTTTAGAGAGGTACAGACGCCAGCATATCAAGCTACTACAATCTGTTAAATTTATTTAATAGATTTTCAACTTTATCACTGAGTAGTAAGGTTCAAAGTTGATTGGGAAAATTTGACAGTTTCGGGTAGCTTGATGTGCTGGCGTCTGTACATCTCCAGTTTGTCATTACTTATGCTGTACAGGGACGCGGCTATAGTTTTTAAATGGGGGGTGGGGGGTATTTTATGATGCTGCCAAATTAATCGCCAGCTTTTTTACAAATAATTGGTATTAGGACAGTAGATTATGTAGGGTGAGAAGAGCGAGCGAAGCTAACTAGATAATTTTAATGCCCCGTCTCGGATAGGTTAGGAATGAACATTTTCAAACAAAAATAGGAGTTACATTGTCGACTTATGCAGGAAAGGCCACTATGAAAATGCAGAATACAAGAGCGAGCGAAATGAGCTCAAAAATTTTGCACACTCGGATACTTTCGATTTTCTTTTGATCATTTCAAAAGAACTAAGAATTACTTGCTTTGTCGACTTATGAAGAAAAGCTCTGAATCAAGAGAAGCGAGCGAAGAGAGCCTCAAAATTATAGTACCCCACCTTGAATAGGTTCTGTTTTCTTAGGAGTTGATTTACATTTTCAAACAGATTGTCGACTTATGCAGGAAAGGCCAAGCAACTATGAAAATGTAGAATACAAGAGCGAGCGAAACGAGCTCAAAAATTTTGCACACTTCAGAATACGTTCGATTTTCTTTTGATCATTCCAAAAGAATTAGTTCTTTTGGAATGATCAAATTCTTAGGAATTACTTATCTTAGGATTTGATTTACATTTTCAAACAGAAATAGGAGTTTGTCGACTTACATATTATTATGCAGGAAAGTCCAAGCAAGTATGAAAATGTAGAATACAAAAGCGAGCGAAACGAGTGCAAACATTTTGCACACTCGCGGATACGTTCGTTTTTCTTTTGATCATTTCAAAAAAACTAAGAAATACTTGCTTTGTCGACTTATGAAGAAAAGCTCAAGAATCTAGACAAGCAAGCGAAGTGAGTCTCAAAATTTTAGCACCCCGCCTTGAATAGGTTCTGTTTAAGATAATTAATTGATTCAGGCGTGACTTTGCGGAAATCCATTATAAAATACAATAGACGTGGATATATTTAGTAACTTGTTCCGCTTAGCTATTTCTAAAGAGCCATAAAAAACTCCTGAAAGAAATCGACACGTGTTTCACCTCTCAACGAGGCATCCTCAGGATGACGATGGACTTGTTGCGAACTCGAACACGGCGTGTTGCCACACCAAGCGCTGAGTGTAGACTGAGCCTTATCGCCCGTGAAACCCACTTATATAGTGTCGCCGTTATCAGTGCGACCGTTATTAGTGCGATAAGGGGCGAACAATCGCAGCAAAGGTGACCTAGGCATACTCGTATTTAATTCGTTCAACAGTGTAATGTTTCCGGTATTATTTTTGACAATTTCTAAACTCTCTAATACTGACATTCTGAAACCTTTATCACATGTGTGTAAAATTTCGAAAGTGTTATTATTATTTAACGAATGACCTGTATCTATTAAATGTTGTGCAAAATGGGATTTTTCTGGATAATTATTCCTGTACGCTGCAATATGTTCCTTATATCTTGTCTGAAAATTACGACCAGTTTGACCTATGTAAATACCATTACAATCATCGCAATGTAACTTGTATACACCTGATTTTTTGTGGTTTTCTAATCGATCTTTTCCATTACAAATCTGTCTTAGTGAATTATTTGTTTTAAAAGCTACCCTTAATCCATTTCGAAACAAAGTTTTTGAAACCCTATCACTAATTGACCCTAAGTATGTCAAACTTCCTAAATATTCATGTGGTCTTTCTGGAGGCAGTGGATACAAAAGTGAACGAACTATGTTGCGACGTTTCGTTTGAATCAAATCATCAACCATTCTCTTATTGTATCCGTTACTTTCAGCTATATGATAAATAATGTTAAGTTCTCTGTCATAATTATCTCGTGAAAGTGGTACTGTCATTAATCTATGAGTGAAACTATGATAAGCTGCTAATTTATGTTGAATCGGATGACAAGATGACGCAGGAATCGTAACATCTGTACAAGTTGGTTTTCTATAAATCTGAAAATCGTGTTTATTGTTTTTTCTTGTAATAGTTAAATCTAAAAAGTTAAGGGATCCGTCAATTTCTAATTCTAATTTAAACTTTATTTTAGGGTGTAAACTATTGATTTTATTAACAAAAACATCAATTTGACGCAATGTACCGGTCCAACACATAATTATGTCGTCAACATAACGGTAATAATATAAAATTTGAGGCTGTCCTACAATGTATTTATTTTCAAAATGGTCCATGAATATATCTGCCATAAGGGGGCTGAGTGGAGAACCCATGGCTAAACCTTCTTTTTGTTTGTAATATTGGTTTTTGAACCTAAAATAATTTTGTTCCATACAAATCTTGGTCAAAGATAATAATTCATTAACCTCACCAGGATGGATTCGCCGTTTCTCAAAAAGATCTTCTAGTATTTGTAAACACTCCTCATATGGAACGTTTGTGAATAAACTTTCAACATCTAATGATAATAATTTTGCACTAGTCGGTAAATCAATATCCTTAACTTTCTCTATTAACTGTAAACTATTTTTAAGACTAAACTTTGGTTTATAATTCGATCTCGACTTCAATAAACAGTTCAAATGTTTTGACAAATTATATGCTGGTGCACCGATATAAGAAACCACTGGCCTTATTGGGATATTATCCTTATGAATTTTAGGCAAGCCGTATAGCATAGGAGACCTTGGGTTCATTGGTACAATATATTTTAACGGTTTCTGATCGACGTAAGAAATGTTTTTAGTAATGTTTTTTAATTGTGAAGTAAATACTTTAGTGGGGTCCGAACTTAGTTGTTGAAAATCGCTGCCCTGTATTACGTCATTTACCTTTTGGTCGTAAATGTTTCTGTCTAAGATAACTATTGTGTTTCCTTTATCGGCCTTAGTAACAACTATACTGTTTTGATCAATCTTGTTCTTCAAAGATCTATAAATACGTAGGTCTGATGATAAAGTCATTGAATTTGATGAGTTAAGAGACTGTTTAATATGAACAGATACCTGGTGTGCTACTGTCTCATCTTTTTTACCTCTAACTATAGCCATTTCTGAATCTACCGCCAAAAAGTTCCAAAGGTTTTTGTGACAAGACGGGCTGGAAATTAAATTTTAGTCCTTTCTCCAGCAAAGAAGTTTCTTCACTTGACAATTGTATGTTAGTTAGGTTTTTTACTCGTTGATGAAACGTATGAGGACATGTTTGCTGATCCATTTGTCTGTCACTATTAATATAAATGCCTTCATTACTGTGACTTCTGTTGTTTCTAACTAATCTTTCCAACTTCCTAGACTGTATCAAATATTTTTCGTGAGCTGTAATAGATGCGAATTCCCGCGCTTTATTGTCTAAAATATCAAATTCTATATTGTGTAGTCTGAAAACTAACTCTGTGTACAAAATTTTAAGATGACTTTTTATATTATCCCTAACTGAAAACCAGTATCTTATTTCCTCATTTAACCAAATGTTTTTTGCCCTACTCAAAGCGATATTAGCTGATCTACTATATGTATTGGAACGAATATTGATATAAGAAGGGATTACCCCCAATTGTTTACACTGTTGATTAAACCAAACATTCTGAGCAGCAATACGATGTGATTTAGTGAGTTTGGTGTATAGTTTTGCCTGTTCTGCTGTACCTGCAAGTTTAAGATAATTAATTGATTCAGGCGTGACCTTGCGGAAATCCATTATAAAATACAATAGACGTGGATATATTTAGTAACTTGTTCCGCTTAGCTATTTCTAAAGAGCCATAAAAAACTCCTGAAAGAAATCGACACGTGTTTCACCTCTCAACGAGGCATCCTCAGGACGACGATGGACTTGTTGCGAACTCGAACACGGCGTGTTGCCACACCAAGCGCTGAGTGTAGACTGAGCCTTATCGCCCGTGAAACCCACTTATATAGTGTCGCCGTTATCAGTGCGACCGTTATTAGTGCGATAAGGGGCGAACAATCGCAGCAAAGGTGACCTAGGCATACTCGTATTTAATTCGTTCAACAGTGTAATGTTTCCGGTATTATTTTTGACAATTTCTAAACTCTCTAATACTGACATTCTGAAACCTTTATCACATGTGTGTAAAATTTCGAAAGTGTTATTATTATTTAACGAATGACCTGTATCTATTAAATGTTGTGCAAAATGGGATTTTTCTGGATAATTATTCCTGTACGCTGCAATATGTTCCTTATATCTTGTCTGAAAATTACGACCAGTTTGACCTATGTAATACCATTACAATCATCGCAATGTAACTTGTATACACCTGATTTTTTGTGGTTTTCTCATCGATCTTTTCCATTACAAATCTGTCTTAGTGAATTATTTGTTTTAAAAGCTACCCTTAATCCATTTCGAAACAAAGTTTTTGAAACCCTATCACTAATTGACCCTAAGTATGTCAAACTTCCTAAATATTCATGTGGTCTTTCTGGAGGCAGTGGATACAAAAGTGAACGAACTATGTTGCGACGTTTCGTTTGAATCAAATCATCAACCATTCTCTTATTGTATCCGTTACTTTCAGCTATATGATAAATAATGTTAAGTTCTCTGTCATAATTATCTCGTGAAAGTGGTACTGTCATTAATCTATGAGTGAAACTATGATAAGCTGCTAATTTATGTTGAATCGGATGACAAGATGACGCAGGAATCGTAACATCTGTACAAGTTGGTTTTCTATAAATCTGAAAAATCGTGTTTATTGTTTAATAATAACACTTTCGAAATTTTACACACATGTGATAAAGGTTTCAGAATGTCAGTATTAGAGAGTTTAGAAATTGTCAAAAATAATACCGGAAACATTACACTGTTGAACGAATTAAATACGAGTATGCCTAGGTCACCTTTGCTGCGATTGTTCGCCCCTTATCGCACTAATAACGGTCGCACTGATAACGGCGACACTATATAAGTGGGTTTCACGGGCGATAAGGCTCAGTCTACACTCAGCGCTTGGTGTGGCAACACGCCGTGTTCGAGTTCGCAACAAGTCCATCGTCATCCTGAGGATGCCTCGTTGAGAGGTGAAACACGTGTCGATTTCTTTCAGGAGTTTTTTATGGCTCTTTAGAAATAGCTAAGCGGAACAAGTTACTAAATATATCCACGTCTATTGTATTTTTAGGTTCTGTTTACTTTTGACCTACAGAAAGAGAACTTAATTTGTCGAGAAGAATAGTTTTAATTTGATTTACAGCAGTTTAAGTTTTTGAAATCTGGCCTTAACCCGAGCGTAGTGGTGCCCAAATTCCCAAGTTTATCTCTATTTTTATAACAGGCTTTTTCTTATTTTTTTTTGTAAGTATATTGGGACATTCACTGTGGCTCAAGTACCTACAGTTTTAGTTAGTAAGACACGTAAATTATTCAATGCTTCAACAGCTTGAAAGATTTTGGGGGGGGTCATGACCCCCAGGACCCCCCCCCCCTCGGACCGCGCCTGTACATCACACCACAGAGAACGCAGTTTTGCACTACACGAACGCGCCGAACACGTTGCGCACACGCAGTGAGTGCATTGAACAATCGCCTCGCTGATAACGCGCTCGCAAATCGCGAATGTCTTAAGGCCCTTATATTACTATTCAACTCAGACTAAGGTTTGAACTGTTTATTTTTCAGTGAATCAAAGATCATGAGCTTACAGACATAAAATATCTAACCTACCGAACATAGAAACGCTTTGTAACATCCCATACAAATTCATCACTTCAGCCTGTAAACTATCACTGTCAAACATTGGCATCTGAATAACCAATAAACGAATCTTGGACTTTTTTTTTTTGGGTTGGAAATTATCAAATAACTTCTCCCGCTCTGGGTGGAGCGAGAGGGCGTGTCAGACGCTTACTGACTAAAACCCACCCGTGTTCCTTCGATTGCCCTGTTGCCGGGGGACCCTTGGAAAAACAATTGAAGATCGCAGTGTATCGTAGATAGAGTATTGTTTAAGACGAAGGGTACGTCTCTCTTTCGTTATTATCCTGTGTGCGTACTGTGGTTTTTCGGTTAAGGGTAACGGTTTTTCTATTGCGCAATAACCAACACTACCCAGTTTTGGTTATTGTGGAATAGAAAAATCGTCAAATTATAGGTAATTTACGATTAAATTAATCACACTAACAATTCACACACTATGCACACAACAATAAGCAACGCGCGACAGCTTCTAAATGTATTCACTGCTTGACTGCCACCGACCAGCTCTGCTTAGCCCCGGTCGAGCGTTATGTTGTAGACTCTTTCGAGCGCCGCTAGACAGCGCTGGCGCCCCGATTAGTCAAATCAGTGATGTATTTCCGACACATAGATTAGCCAAATTCAAAAGTCATTTATTCAAACTAGGCTGAGAATCAGCACTTTTCGAACGTCAAAATTACATAAGACAGTCCCCCAAAATGCCCACCCTTCACCACTTCCTAGTGCTTTTAGCTGGGAAAAAGAAGTGGTGCAACAAACTCCTCACAGCTATCTGTTCAAGTTAGAAAAAAATGATTATATATAAATGAAAACTGCTATCCGCGTATGTCTTACTAGCTTCAAAATATAAACGTATAATCAGAGTATGTAGGAATCTTTGCAGGTATCGTTCTGTAGTTTCTACTCACCCCCATAGGAAAAATGCAATTCAATGTATGTATGTGAGATACACGGTGGGTGGATGGGTCATCACAAAAGCAACGATCATCTATTAAGAAGTAAATATTCAGGCCTCCTAAAATGAAAATACGTTGGTATTCGATAAAGCTTTCGCCAGAGGCTTCGCCCGCGTGATATCTTTATAGCTTATGTTACTCAGTGATAATATAGCATTCTACAGGTAAAATAATTTTTTAAAATCGGTCCAGTAGCTACTGAGTTTTCATTTAAAAAAAAATACAAATCTTTTTCTTTATAATTATAGTGTAGAAAATGAGCATGACATTAATTTATCCTCTACTTAGACATACCTAATCCTCTAAATCCTTATGACTCCAATCAATCTGCCTTGCCTTTTCCCAACTATGTTGGGGTCTGTTTCCGGTCTATCCGGATGCAGCTGAATGCCAGTATTTTACATGGTGCGACTGCCTATATCTGACCTCTACAACCTAGTTACTAGGTAACACAATACCCCTGTAAAACTGGTTGTCAGACTTTTGGGCTTCTAACTGCCCGTAACGACTGTCAAAGATCTACGAACCAACGGCTTAACAAGGCACGGAGAGGTCTCGATATTGTAATGGATGATCACCGATCCACGAACTGACCGCGACAAGTTAGCCTTACCTTCGACAGACCCGTGCAGCTGTTATTATTTAGCCACGACTCCCTCAGGGATTGCGTTGGGTTACATTACATACCAGAAATTCACACGATCATCTTTAATGACACCATAAAAGGTACAGTCAACAAGCAATAACCCTCAGGTATAATGGCTCAGCACACAATAGCGCGCACGGTATTCATTGCTTCATTTGTATACAAGTACCACGACAAAATAGGAAGTAACACATTAATGGATCACGCTCGGCCATTGTGGACAGTAGGTTTTAAGTTGCGTGTATAGCCATTATTAGGGTTCCGTACCCCATAAGGTAAAAAACGGAACCCTTATAATAATATCACTCTCTTTTTCGTCTGTCGTGTGTCACCACCGACTTTCTCAGGAACGGCTGGAAATAGCAACGTTGAAATTTATACCAGATACTGAGGTCTGTAGTCCCTATTAGGTGTAAAAAATCAAGGTCCAGAGTCAACACGATAAAAAGATATGGGCAAATTTAGATTTTCGCGAAAACTTGTAAGTACCAAAATTTACCTTAATTTTAAACGTTTTTATTTTTAGAAAGAAAGAGAAAGAAAGAAAGAAAGGACAAGCACAAATAAAGGGAAAATTCTGAAAAATAAAAAGTTGAAAATTAAGGTAAATTTTTGGTACAGTCAGCGTCAAATAGTTAGTGACACTCAGGGTATTCAAATAAATAGACGCAACCAAAAAGTCAATAATATCGGTACAAACTAAGTTGTCTTATTGTTGTCAACAATATAGTCGCTCAAAAGGTCGAGACGTTTAAAACGTCATATAGATCGGTTCAGTCAAACCGCCATAAATATGGTTACAGTCATCCCGCCAATGGTATCCAAGCATTATAAGTATTCAAAAATATGGAACACATTAGAAAAATAAACTTTACGGCTTTATATATTAAATATTATTTCTCACGTCAACATTTCACAAAATCAAATGGATAGAAACTTCTGCTGTCCTTTTCATTTTAAGCATGACGTCTATGACGCAATTTCTATGTAGCGGTGCACACATTCAGTTCGCTCGTACGGTTTTGTCTCCAGAAGTCCAGTTAGCCATCGTTCGGTGCGGAAGAACTTGGTGCTGATTAATTGTCAAAAAGTATCCCGTATAAAATACAATAGACGTGGATATATTTAGTAACTTGTTCCGCTTTGCTATTTCTAAAGAGCCATAAAAAACTCCTGAAAGAAATCGACACGTGTTTCACCTCTCAACGAGGCATCCTCAGGATGACGATGGACTTGTTGCGAACTCGAACACGGCGTGTTGCCACACCAAGCGCTGAGTGCAATATATCCACGTCTATTGTATTTTATAATGGATTTCCGCAAGGTCACGCCTGAATCAATTAATTAGTATCCCGTATGTTTATGGAACATACGTCATGACGACTTAAACGATAGAATTGACTTTGTACAATCTCTGCATATACCCAATAGCATCGCTTTCTTTTCTTTCATTCTTTTGACAAAAGAATTGCTAATAGAAATTCGTCATCTCCATTCTTTTTTAAAATATTTTTAATTTCATAAGCGTTCTTCGATACAATCGCCACAAGCTCTGGCACACGACTGGAGAGCGTAGAAACCGAATACAATCAATCGCCTGTATGCGGCACTCGTCCAATCGGGTTTCCGAATTGGAGAATCGGATCAGGTACCTGACATGTGCGCCCACCCTTACATGCTAGTTTATTTTTCTAATTTGTTCCATATTTTTGAACACTTATAATGCTTGGATACCATTGGGACTGTAACCATATTTATGGCGGTTTGACTGAACCGATCTATATGACATTTTAAACGTCTCGACCTTTTGAGCAAATACATTGTTGACAACAATAAGGAAACTTTGTTTGTACCGATATTATTGACTTTTTGGTTGCGTCTATTTATTTGAATACCCTGAGTGTCACTAACTATTTGACGCTGACTGTACTTACAAGTTATCGCGAAAATCTAAATTTGACCGTATCTTTTTACCAATAAAAAAATATTATGGCGGTATAATGGGTAGGTACGGAACCCTCGGTGTGTAATTCCGACTCACTCTTGACTGGTTTTTTATTTTAATATTCCAGTCATTAGTTTAATGACTATGAAGTATTTGAAAGCCAGGGGGAAGTGAAAATGAGGAAAATTATCTACCGCCACGTGATATTAAAACTAGAAAAATATTACCTTTCTTCTAGATTAGAGAGAGTTTATTAATTGCCTTTCAATTCTTAGTCAAGTTCCGTATCTGCAAAGAACATAAAATTCAAAAGAAAATTCCAACAATGCAGATTAGTTAAAGATAAGGTAAATAAACCTAAGTCAAAAGTCAAGATAGTCCAGTATATTTAGATAACCTAAGATAATGATCTAACACAACAAATTCTACAAATAAATAATTCTACTCTGAAAAAATAACAAATGACCGACAGAAAAATACAAACGTGCTACTTACAAAAAAGCAGTAAATAAATCCCAGTGAAACAAACAAACACGGATCTCAGTAAATAAAACAGAATATCCCTAAAACGACAAGCAAGATTAATTACACAAATATTTCAAAACAACTCAACAGCCAACCCAACCATGAGCGAAACAATATTTTATTTTACAAAAAATCAATCAACTTTTTCACTGTTTCACGAAAATCTTTGAAAAAAAAAAGTAGGATTGTTTATCAATCATAACAAAAAATTAATAAATGATAGTATTCTACGCAGTCGGAATATTTCTATACATTGGAAACGTATTCTACTCTGTCACAGATAATTTTCAGGTTGGCTCCGTCGCTTCAGTTTCGTTCGGACTCACGCTTTTTCTTATTTTTTTTTGTAAGTATATTGGGACACTCACTGTGGCTCAAGTACCTACAGTTTTAGTTAGTAAGACACGTAAATTATTCAATGCTTCAACAGCTTGAAAGATTTTGGGGGGGGTCATGACCCCCAGGACCCCCCCCCCCTCGGACCGCGCCTGTGTTTAGGCCATTTACAATAGTTCTGTTTACTCGTTCGACCTGGGCGTTCGAGCGTGGACAAGCAATGACATTTAATACATGTTTGAACTGTTTTTGTATGGAAAACTCTTTAAAATACCGACTTGTGAAAGCGACGCCTCTATCCGTAACTATTCTCTGAGGATTGCCAAAAGTAGATATTATTTCCTTCAAGTTTTGAATAGTTTCTATAGAACCAGTGCCTTTAACGGCTCGAGCAAATACAAATTTCGTAAAAGAATCAATAATTACGAGTATGTAGGAGTAACCACGGCGTGTTTTAAAAAATGGGCCCAAATGATCTACATATAAAGTATGCATCGGTATTGCTACTTTCTCAATCGGATGCAGCTCGCCCTCTACTTTCCCATAATTTCCTTTAGCACAGGCACAGTGTAAGCAGGAATTTACATATTTTCGTATAAAGCGAGTCATACCAGAGAACCAAAACTTTGATTTTATTGTTTTTTCGCACTTTTCGAAACCTATGTGCCCCACTTGGTCATGATATTTTTGTAACAATGACCACTTTGACAGTTTAGGTATTACGAATCGATCTCCGTGAAAAGTTTTTCGAAACAGACATCCGTCAATAATGGTATATATTTTTTAATGTCATTATTATCCGTACCCGCATTAATCTGTCGAATAATACTTTATACCGTATCGTCTTGCAACTGCAGCGTGAAGCGCCAGTCAGCTTCATCAATGCAAAGTATATGAACGCTTTCAACCGGGTTGCGGCTGAGTGCGTCAACGTGTTTCATACGTTGGCCGGGGCGATATTCAATTTCAATATCAAAATCCTGGATCGTTAACCACCATCGGGCTATACGCGGAATCAGATCTTTTTTAGTCAGTGTGGTTCTTAATGCCGCGCAATCAGTAATTACCTTAACCGGGGTGCCTGTTACATAAATACGGAAACGTTTTAGGGATTCAACTACGGCGAGAGTTTCTAGCTCATAACTATGATAATAGTGCATTTCTTCCCTACTGGTAACGCGACTGAAGTAAGCAACAGGTTTTAGATCACCATCATTTTGATATTGAAGCAAAATACCGCCTAACCCTAAACTACTAGCATCAGTATGGATTTTTGTTTTAGCATGCGGGTCATAAATTGCTAAAACAGGGGGCCTAAAACGGTCACTTTAGCAATATTGCTAAAAGCAATTCATTTCCTGAATTCCCAGCAATTCATTAGCAATTCCTCTAATTTTCGTAAAATGGTGACACTTATATAGCTGAATCATATCTCAATTCAATTCATATCTGAATCATACTTGGTGTAAATATTGCCGCATGAAAAAATAAAGACCATAATTTTACCGGTTAAGTTTTCTTTAGGTACTGTTTTTATTAATCAAATTAGTTTTTTTATTTTTTTATTTCTATAGTTACAATGTTATTTGATTTAAATACAAAGGAGTTTTTACAAATGAGTTTTTAGTTTATCCCTTGAGTTTTGTCAACTTCAACTAGACGTGCGTAATTTCATGTAACTTCAGTATTTCAAGCGAGTTGGATCTTTTTTAATACAAAGTAAGTGCATACTTGTTTATCTTAGATCAATATTTAATGTTATCGCTGTGCAAAAGTAGGTATTCAAATGTTCGTAATATTTTTTAGGAATGGAAAGGGGTGCATCTAGAGTATATGAGATACAATGGAACATCTGCTCGACTTTCTACACTGAAAGTGGGAGCTCTGTCGGTGTTGAGCCCCTTATTGAGATCACTGGAGCCCCAACTTCTGGCTAGACTCGTGCGTCAACACCAAGCACCCCGGCCGATGCTATACAACAGTGCTTCTGCCTCGTAGAACACAGCAATCTAGATACCGTAGTGAGTAGAATTTTCTAACCCTAGTTATTCATATTGCTGTTAAGACTTATGATGACAATTGAAAACGAGTATGTTATAAATTATAATATACTAGCTGCCCGCCCCGGTTTCACACGGGTAGCACTTAGTACTTTTCTTAACTACCTACCCTACCTATCCTATCTCTCAAGTTGGATCGAACTGCACATGGTGTGCAAATTTTATTATAATCGGTTAAGTGGTTTAGGAGTCCATTGAGGACAAACATTGTGACACGAGATTTATATATATTAAGATATTACGATTTTTAGGTCGCCCTCTGGCTTCGCTAGATGAGGCTCGGAGAATTTTATCTCGGGTGATGCAACGTGCTGCAGCTGGTATGGCGAACCATTTAATAGCGCAGAACCTTGAGAGGCTTGCTGATGCAGTCTAAAGATATTCCTTCCATAGAGGTAAAGTATGAATTAATGTACATGCAAAAAAAAATTAAGTTTATCAGAGAAGAAAACAAACTATATTTTATTTAACATTTAACTAACACAAAAACTTAAAATAAAGGCAAAGAAGGTATCAGCCCGCTCTGTGTCCACAATTAAACCACATATTTTCATTTTCAGCCTGGTGGAGTTGTGCCAAGGGATGGTGATTCCATACAAAGGAGTCATGGTTCGCTCCTCTGTGGCTAGCATCGACACTTCAAAATATCTAAAAAGAGTCACAAACCTGAAACAATAAAAGACCGATTAGTTTTTATAAGTTTCATTATTTGATTATTGTTAGATTTTTTTAAATAATATATGATGAAAATCGTTAATTTAATAAAATATTTTTCCTAGCACTTGTTTTATTCTAAACTTCATTTGAAATAAGATTAGAAATTGATTTAAATAAATCTTTCATACAGTTCGTTAAACCGATATTGACTTCTATTGCCTTGGTGGTATGGCAAATGGCAGCTGCAGTAAACAGTTGGTTTCGTAACCACTTTTTTGCTTTTAATACCATGCATAAAACTACGTTTAGAAGTCAAAATTGGTTGAACGGACTGTAAAAAAGGTTTGTTTAAATGTCTAATCTTATTTCAAATGGAGTATAGTAAGTATAGCTAAATGTATCTCCTCATATAGGTCTAATACGTACTACTACCTAATAAAATTTAAGTAAAGCAAAATAATATAACATAATATCACCTATTTAACTCGGAAGGGTTTGACAGAGGTGCACCAAAGAGCCAAAACACATACACACGATACAACATCGTGATACGTTGCGACCGACGTTGTTACATTTTATTTTTTTATTATTATCTACTATTTTGACATAACATAACATCACGCCTGTAATGAAAGAAAGAAAGAAAGAAATCATTTATTTGCTAATAATGTAGGTATACATATAAGTTGGAATATTTATTAAGTGTCCCGATACATTTTACCTTACGGCTTGCAAAATATTAGGTTTGAATTAAATAGTAATATAGATACAGCTATTACGATCATTATTAGTCATAATCGAATTTAATAGAAGTGTATCCTAATCCCCGAAGGGTTAGGCAGAGGCATACCTACTCATATATATATATTTCATTTATTGCGGATCACACATAAAGGTACATACAATCCATATCGTATTAGTAACAAAGACTTAGAAACTATGTTAGTAAAACTTACAAACTAACCAAACAACAACTAATAACTACGTGGGTCAACACATGTTGGCACGTGCCTCCTCATCCAGTGCCTAATAAAAGGGTTGTCCACCTTGTCGACCAATGTTTTTAGGATGATGTTGGAGCTTCCGCGCAACCTACCCATTATTGACGCCGCCCGCTTTCTCATTAAGGCATGAAAATCGTCAACACGGGCTTCCGCGAACATCTGCGAAGCGCTGCAGAAGCGTGGAAGCCCCATCAACATCCTAAACCCATTATTATATTGAACGCGTAGGACGTTGTAGGCCCTCTGCGTATACTTCACCCACAAGCTGCACGTGTAGAAAGTTTGGCAGTAGGCCTTAAAAAGATACACCTTCACATCCCCACTACAACGTGCAAACCTGCGGGCTAACATATTGCACCGAACCGCCAACACCCTACGCTCCCTATCCAAATCTGCATCGTCAGATAAGTCCTCCGTAACCAAATGACCTAGGTACTTAACCTGAGCAACACGCTGCAAAGGTGTTCCGCTTATAGTCACTGGAGGAACGTTAGCTAACGATGCATGTTTGCACTTAAAAATCACCATCTGCGATTTCTTAACGTTGTATGTAAGCCCATGCCATAGGACACCCTCATTTCGCCAGTTAAGTTTAAGTTCCATGTAATAGGGGGCGAGCCTATTGCCATCAACCGGGCACAAATCCAGGCTCCGGGCTGCTACTGAGAAATTCCAGATGGAAAAACTCACTAACACTTTGCCCAACCTGGGAATCGAACCTAGGCCCATGAGGACCGTAGGGCCTAGGAGTCGCAAGCGCTACTGCTGAATATGAAATCGCTTGCGACCACTAGACCAACGAGGCAGTCACTACTCTACAGTAGCGAAGGCTCACGTTATGGAGGAGGGAAGCCGGAGAAGCAAAAAAAAAAAATACATTCCTACCAATCCCGAACTCATAAAACAGCTAAGTACGAATATGTTTTAAAAACCCTATATTCTATAAACAACTACAATCTAAGAAAAGTAAACACGGGAACTTCAAAACTTAACCTTGAAAAGCATGTTTCTTCACAAAGTAATCTGTCAAACGGCATTCTAAAACTATGAATGCCGCCATCCTAATAAGATCGTACTAATTATTTTCAAATCTACTCTAAATAAGTAATTTCAGCTTATTAAACTATCTACTTACCCCAATACCTAATTACAACGTACTTTATTTTCACATCCAATAAACTCAAAACACTATGTTAATCACTGTCCTATAACTACAAACAAATATTAATACTACTAGTAATGATAAACTAATGAATTCAATAAATACTGTGCGAAAAAAATGCAAATTAATATGTTTCTAATGCGATTACGTCAAAAAGCAACCACACATTGTCATACGAATAATGAAATGTTTACGAACTTCGAACTCCTACCCAGTATTACGAAATTCAACGAAAACTACCGAATCAAATGCGTGTGCCAGAAAGAGGTGGTGCAATAGCAATAATTCCTTCTCGCTCCCGCGCGCACGTTTCTGCTACTATGTGCCTACAATAACTCGCTACAGACCGGCTTACTCGGCTCATATTAACCGCGGTATCACGTGACCGAAGTGACGTCATGATGACTTTATTTTTTGTAAGGAAATTGAATTTAGCATAAGCCGGACGCGCCTACGAGTTATTTTAGCGCAGTGTTTTGTTGTTGGGTTATTATGACAATTTTTAATGTATGTAGGCGTTTTGAAATAGTTATTTTAATTTTATGGTGTATCAAATACTTATTTATTTATTTATTTAACAATTTATGTACACACATATAAACAGATAAGAAGAAAGGAACAGAAAAATATGTACAAAGGTGATGCTTATTTCTATAGAAATCTCTTCCAGCATACCTGCGATAGGAAAGTAGTTAAAGGGAAGCCGGTAGGAATCGGCTTATATGGACGTTTCGCCCCTGCCTACTATTTTCGTTTACCTACCATTTACACCTAAAACAAGGTGTAAAGACTAGTTATCAATAAAAAATAGTTATTTAAACATGTGATGCGACGCCGCACAGTGGATCGTCCCCATACAAGAGCTCGGACATAGAATTAAAAATTGAAAAAGTATTTAATTGAAAAAAATGAAATATACAGTTGCATTATGGAACGGAACTACAAAAAATGTTACTACAATTTTTTTATTTGACCAGTACTTTATGAGCAATTCGATGAAAACTGTTATTTTTCTATGGAAATGGTCACAAAAATGTCTGTATCTCATGATTCCCTCCTTGTTTCGATTTGCGGTTTTCACTACTGTTATTTACACATTTTATGCCACATTTTCTTCAAGGACGCATGGTGCCCCCAGCGACCCCCTTCCGAGATATTTTGCTTTTAGTAACTATACTTTTTATTGTATAACTGATGAAATGGAGGTACATTAAGTATATTCATTACTGAGAATAAGTCAATTCAATTTCAATTCATTTATTAATTTTGTGAACATAGGGTAAAAATTATACAGATGTTTTATAAAGAAATATTGGTCCATACTACGTCCCGCCAGAAGGCATACAAAATTTTTGTGGTAATCATAATGTCGCAAAAATATAAAATAAAATAAAAAATATAAAGTCAAGAAAATTACATGTCACAATTTCATGCCAAACACTAATGGCTAATAATAATAATAAAATGTCAATACTTTAAGACGTCACATAAACAAATAGGTAGTATTTAGTCACAATTTCGTATACAATCATCAAGTCATCCCTAAGTAGTTCCTTAAATAACAGGTGCATTTGCGATTACTTTAATGACTTATGAACGCTTCTGTTGCCATACAACAAAAGCGTTAATGAGTCCTTAAGTAAAGATTACCAGTACTTGCTTAATCTAATTAGTTATTGTAATTACTATGTTAACAGCCCTTAATCTCTGCATTGTGATTGGATAATGTCATCATTAGCTTAGTAATGACTGAGTCGAATTTACAATAACACATCCAAAAGAAATAGAGTTTTATGATCAATAAGAAAATATGTAGGTATGAAAATATTTTTTATTTAAATAATATAACACTGTAAAAATAATTTAAAAATAAAACAACTATGTACCCTAAAACAAACTAAAAAATTAAACAACTATTAAGAACTAAATTATAATAGGAAATTAATTAATTAACACGACCATTTAGTTACTAACAACAATAGAAAAGAAAGAAAAAAAAAAACATTTATTGGCCGATGGGTGGCATAACACAAAACAAAAAAAGAACAGAATAAAAAAAAATACACAAAAACAAGAAATTAACAAAGAAACTGCTTGTTAATAATAATATTAGGTACTATAAGACTTAAACTATATTTTCTTCATCTTCATCAATAACGACATCATGATCATTATTATCGTCATCATCTTCTTCAACGTCACTACATGCAGCAAGTGTATCAGTTGAAACGTCAATGAACTCCAATTTACTCTGATCAACTATGAGTAAATCGTCTAGTTCACTAAATGAAGACTTTTTGGCTTTATTTGTCATCTTCGGTCGTAAGCTGGTGAGAAGAGGATCGGAAGATAATAGCAGATTATGAAGAATGTCTTCATTAGTGGCGATGCTACTGTACTTTCGTGTATGATATTCTCTAAATTTACGAAAATCCTTGTTTCTTGCTTCAGATGCTTCTTCAGACAAAAAACCTATAGGTACTACTGATAAGTGGTCCACTATCTGTGATCCATGAATCAGCAATTTGTGTAAACTTGCTGGCATGTTATACCATGGATATAATTCCACGAATAAATTTGCTGTTTCATCACAATATAATTTAAATTTTTGGACTTGAATTTTTTCGCCTGAGGAAATGCATTGCAAAATAACGGCGAGTCTTCTAATTAAATTAACGTCTAATTTAGTAATTTCCGCAGTCGTTTCAGGGTTTGCTAAAAACCTTCTTGCAGCATTTCCAGTGTTTGTATTGCCACTACCCTGCTTAACAACGTCTAGAAGTAAGCCTGTGCTTCTTCGGAAAGCTTCTTGAATGGCTTTTTTCTTATCTTTAACTTTATTTTTATTTTCGTCACCTTTTGCTTGCCATGATTTTATGTCCATTCTGTAAGCAATGTGTAATAAACACTCCATAGACCGAATCCAAGCATGCAATGAACTAAATCCATGCTTGTATAAATCTGTATTCACGGGTTTAGCTCTCACTTCTTCCAAGTTATTCATTTCGCTTGGGCGAGCTTTGCACAAATCACACACTGCTGCCGATGTACCAGATATGATTGAATGTACCTTACCATCAATCATGGTTAGCCATAGATTGTGAGTAACAGTAGCATTGCCGCAATCAGTCGGGTTCAGTTCACGAATCTCGGTCTCAAATATTTCCATTTCAGCCTTAACATTCGCTTCCGTTTCTTTCATAAATGTAAATGAAATCGGGCGACAATATGTGGTTGACGATGGCCGATCATTCTGCCACACTATACTTCCACTAGAAGTCACTAACTTAAGCGGTACAAGACTTGCCATAAATACACTGGATAAGTCTTGTTCACTTGTTGTTGTCGTTTAATGGTAAATGCTTTGACTTGAAGCTCCATCAAAACCCCATTTACTGTGAAGCACAAGTGGTTCACCAGCATCAAAATTTGATTCAAGTGAATCGATCAGCCTCCTAACTGTGAGATCAAGGAGGGCTTGGATCCGTATCTTTGCGGAAGTTTCAGTCACAGTTATGTCTTCTTTTGCCGGGTAGCATATTTAAGCTTTTCTTTAACTAACAAGTAGTAGCTTGGATATTTCGCATGACCTTCTTTTAAACTAAAGTCCCGAAGTGTGATGTAACGCCACTTGGATAACTGCAAGTAAACGTAAAGAGCAAGTGCTTTGTGAGTAGGAACTTCACGAAGCGAAGGATTCTGCTTAGTTTCCAGGACATTTAAAACTGTTGAGACGTGTTCAGGATTTTCCAGCAAATTTTTCATTATTCTGGCCATATCATTTTTTCCGGCAGACTTAAGTATACTTTCAACAGTATGCAAAAGCTCATCCGGACGACTGCAACTAGCAACATTTTCATTAACACGTCTTCTTTTGTGTCTAGCCGATAAATCTTCAAAGCGTTTGCGAGGAGATGTATATGTTGAAGTTGATGCATCTGATTTTGATGGACTGACTACCTCTTCTGCCTCATTTTCATTTGCTTCTTCAGTGTCAACAACATTTTCTTTAAAGCAATCTGGCCAAACGATATCGGAATTTAACCACTCTCCGTTCTTGTTAATGAACCTGTCGACTGTCCTTCTTGATTGCACCCATTTGGTGTAAACCCTATAGCAAAATCGTCGACACCAGTTCTTGAGATCCGTCACATCACTTTCACTTAACTGGACGTTAGTACTCGACTTCAATGTGTTAAATAAATTGTCATAGTCACGAAGATCTTTATGATTACGAAGAGCAACGTAAAGATCTAGATAAGTAGAAAACCCACGGAAAGCCATAATGACAACACTTGATAGAAGTTATAATTACAACTGAATTACATTTGCTAAACACACTAAAATATATAGGGCAGCAAGTAGGCAACTAGCAATGAATTTGATAAGCTAATGATGACATTAGACAATCACAATGCAGAGATTAAGGGCTGTTAACATAGTAATTACAATAACTAATTAGATTAAGCAAGTACTGGTAATCTTTACTTAAGGACTCATTAACGCTTTTGTTGTATGGCAACAGAAGCGTTCATAAGTCATTAAAGTAATCGCAAATGCACCTGTTATTTAAGGAACTACTTAGGGATGACTTATTCTCAGTAATGAATATACTTAATGTACCTCCATTTCATCAGTTATACAATAAAAAGTATAGTTACTAAAAGCAAAATATCTCGGAAGGGGGTCGCTGGGGGCACCATGCGTCCTTGAAGAAAATGTGGCATAAAATGGGTAAATAACAGTAGTGAAAACCGCAAATCGAAACAAGGAGGGAATCATGAGATACAGACATTTTTGTGACCATTTCCATAGAAAAATAACAGTTTTCATCGAATTGCTCATAAAGTACTGGTCAAATAAAAAAATTGTAGTAACATTTTTTTGTAGTTCCATAATAGAGTAATGCAACTGTATATTTCATTTTTTTCAATTAAATACTTTTTCAATTTTTAATTCTATGTCCGACTTCTTGTATGGGGACGATCCACTGTGCGCCGTGTCGAGTGTTTTGGCCCTTAGTTCATCCAATTTTCGCCAGTTATGTTTAAATCCCATATATATGTATTATTGTCAGCCAAAAAGTTGGTACCTACTCACATTATTTAGTGTCACAGCTCTCATCTCACACAGATACACTAACTTGGTGTATCTTGCTCCTATAAAGCTATGATCCAGAGGCGTAAAATCTAAGTGTACTCAGCACCTAAAATGTAAATAGAAGATTGTAGTAAGTTGCCATTTAAGTATATATATATAAAAGGTTTTATTTCATCGAAGGGGTACACCGTACAGGGTTAACCTCTACAATAATAGATGCTATGGTCTATCTGGAACTACTTAAGTAATAAATACATACTACTTTTATCATAATCCTTTTACTTGCCTTTGAGGTAGTACTTATGCCATCGCGGCGGGTAGGTACACAACACAGGTATGTACGGCTCCTGCTCATGGATGAGGTCACGACACACACTTTTATCTAACCTATATGAGCAACAAATTCGAGGTCCGACATTTCGAAGGCTATGTCCTTTTTTCGAAGTGCTGCGCTTTGTCGGCAATATGCAATGGTCTCCGTTACCTGCGCGTGCTCCTAAATCTGCCGTAATTGCAATATTTCTTCAAAAAATCCGAAATATGATTTGCCAGATGTTGCTTTTGACTGATTTCTCATGATTCTGTTATTTGACATTATAATTGACAGTAAAGCAATTCGTAATTTGTGGACCATTTTACGAATCTCCATACAAAACTGTCAAACAGATGAATTGGAATAATATGAATTGCTAGCAGATAATAATATGAATTGTCAGTTTGTGACCATTTTACGATTTTTAGTATGAAACATAATATGATCATATTATGATTTTGCAAAAGCGGCCGTTTTAAGCCCCCAGGTCGCTCAGTCAACTTAGTCTTTAAAAGAATATTCTTGTTCTGAACCCCATATCCAGGCTACGTCTTTTTTTGTTAAGCTGGTTAAAGGACGGGCAATTTCAGCGAATCCTCTTACGAATTTACGGAAATACGATGCTAAACCGATGAATTGGCGCAGTTCATGTACGTTTTGCGGCTGTCTAAAATTAATGACACTATTAATCTTGGCTTGCCCCGGGCGTACAGACCCTTCAGTAACCTCATGACCCAAGTATTTTGCGCTGGTATTAAAAAAAGAGCACTTTTTTAAATTTAGTTTTAAATTAGCTCGAGACAGAAGTTTTAAAACATCCTCCAACAGCTCTATACCTTCTTCTATTGTGACAGTCGGTAATGTGACGTCATCAAGATACGTGGCTATTTTATTATCAAGGAACCCTAATGCCTTTCGAATTAACCGTGAGAAAACCGCCGGGGCGTTTGCCGAACCAAACGGCATTTTTAAAAATTCATACTGTCCAGTTGACGTTATGAAGGCGGTTCTATGAATTGAATTTTCCGCCATTTTAACTTGGTAGTAACTTTGCGCCATATCTAGAACCGTGAAGTATACTTTACCCGATAGTCGATTGATCTGATCATCAATGTGTGGAAGAGGGAATCGATCTTTTACAGTAGGTACGTGCGTTAAGAGCGCGGTAGTCGATACATAACCGATAGTCGCCTCCCTTTTTCTTAACTAGAATTGCAGGACTCGCGTATTCAGAGTTCGATTCTCGCACTATTCCCGCGGATAAAAGGTCATTCACCTTTTCCTGTACAATTTCATTTTCTTTATAAGATAATCGATATGGCTTACAAAACAGGCGTTTCTGATGTGGTAGAAATATGCATTTCAATTAAATCCGTACAACCAAGTTCACTGCTGCATTCAGCAAAACAACCGGTGTATTTATTTAGTAAGTCTAATAATAATTTAGAATGTTTTTCTTCTATATCGCCAATATCTAGATCAGACAACACAAGTGTCTTGTTTGATTGTACATAATCATGTGTATTATTAGCGACATTACTTTGAGTAACGAAAGCTACGTCGCTTTGCGTAAACATGTCTGCGCGCGCAATTAGTCGACCCGCGGACCATTGCAAACAAGAATCACCTAAATTAATTACGCGTATTTTTCAAATCCGTGTGTTTTTCAAGATTAACTGTGGTATGTGGTACGATTCATTACCCATAGAATATAATCGTGGGTGGGTAGCAAGTATTTCACTTGGCGTCAAATCGTATGATGTGTAGACGCGTACCTCTACGTTCGAACCCGGTAGGACTTCGACATTGCCGAAAAAGAATAAGAGGACTTTTGATATGAGGTCCTGGCTAGATAAACGAATACTTGATAAAGGATAAACATATTCACTGTTTTCTATTAATGTCGCAGATTTAGAGGTTATAATTAAGTTTACGTTCGGCTGATTAATAATAGGTTGCCCCACAATCAAATCTATATCGTTCAGGTTTGCATTTGTTATCTCGGCATACGTTTGTAAACTTATATTGTCTATAACTAGATTTAAGAACGCTTTTCCTAAAGAGTTTACAAGTAAACCTCCAAAGCCTCTCATTACTAAATTTGACGGTAAGATACATATTCGATCGCTTTTGTTGTGATTATATTTACTTTACTGCCAGTATCAATATAGCCAATTGCTTCAAAACCATTATACATTTGTTTTTGGTATAAATCTGAAATAATTTCTGTGGTGACATGATAAACCTGCCGTACCTGTTGGTTTCTTTGCGGAGGCAACGCCACCGGCGTGTCCCGCGAGCTTCCCCCGGCCGCATACCAGCAGGTGTTGGCAGCGTGTGTAATGGGTGTTCAGAAGTAGAAATGAAACAATGCACACTCACTTTAGATGATATATAATCAAAATTAATCCAAAATGTTCAAGACCAAGCGCCCAGCACAATCCCTTGCTCTCCCGTCTCACCGCCAAAGGCACCGCCTCAGCAGGAAGTCAAACTACCATCCCCTTTTTATTATTGTAAAATATTCGAAGCACTTACATAAATTGATATACTTATAACAAAATTCTTAAGAATGAAAGCTATAGGTTTATAAGCTACATTTTTATTATTGAGTATGATTTACAGTACTATTTTTAAGATAATAAATTAATGCTCAGAGATTAAGGACAAGTTAATTAATATTTAAAATTACCACAACATTTAGTGTCTCTATGAGTTGATAGATGGCGCTACTAAGTTTGTTATGTAGATTGCATCAGTAGATCCTCATGTCTGCTGTTATACTAGTTACATTAAATATCAGTAGATGGCGTTGGATGTTGTCGACTATGCGAAAGTAGATTGAGGGTTCCTGGGCTCACAGATGCACAGCTGGCGGATAACCGTTACAAAGGATTGATTTTACGAAAATCTATTTAAAAATTGTTAATCCGGCTCGCATGGACCAAAATGTGGAATCTGAATAAGGCGCTTGGTAATTTAATTAAGTAATCGAAGGACCGTAATATTGGTGAAAAATTCTGTACCTGAAACCCCCTATAGAAATAAAGATTTTGCTCAATACACAGGGCAGATAAAAAAGGCCTGACCACTAACCTGAGTTATCCAGACCACGGCACCAGATCACAGTTTCAGGGTAGCAGCAAATCAGCACTCGCACGAGGAAATGTCTCGAAAGAATGTTCGTAATAGTAGAATTTATTGCACGGCAATTTATGTATGTCTCAGGGAGATATAATATTCAGTTTTGAGTTTAGAACGCGTTGGTTGAGTACACCACGCTTTTATCCTAGCATCCAGGGCGAACTGACCGAGCCAGGACACCATGCCCGGCGCGCGCGGGGGGCGGGGCTAACATCACCCCACCAATCCGTCCACCGATTTCCAATGCGGGTAGGAAAACAGACGAATGGACAAGCCAAATTAAAACTACCCTATGTTTTAAGAGCAAAGATCGAACATTTAAGATTAGTTTATATTAATGCTCCTGGCTGGAGGCTCTAAGTTTAGAAGCTTAAGGCCACCACAGGAAAAGTCCGGTTAAGCAGCCAAGACCTTAGTGGTCAAAACTGCGAAAGACATAGTTAAAAAAAAAAAAAAAATCCGCAAGAGTCCTCCGAGCACTAGATTCCATGGACACCTCAGAGTTATTAACGTGCCGGATAACTAAGTACTTCCAATTTGTGGCGGAATTTTTTAAATGGCTGTGAATTGTTCATCAAATATGGCAGGCATATTATAAAGTGACAAGATAATTTACCTTCGGCATATTTCACAACTGCGAGCGTTAGTAAACGGACGACATCGTTTGTAAAAAGTAGAATCATACAAATTGCCTGCGACATATATTATTGCTGTGATTTTTTTCAACATCGTCGATATTAGAAATTACACTAAGGAATATGTTACAATAGCGCGTAGTGACTCCTGAAACAGACATGAATTAAAAAAGGTCGGCAAATGAAAGGATCCTTTATGTTCGGTAGATGTTTATTGTAGCAGATCACGACGCGTGCGGCGGCGGCGCGAGCTCGTCCAGCAGCGTGTGCGCGCGCAGCTGGCGCTCCAGCAGCACGTCCGCCAGCGTCGCCGTCTGCGTCGGCACCCACGCCGCGCCGCGCAGCGCCAGCCACTGCAACACGACACATGTCAGGCGCCTCGCTCTCGGTCACGGTCCAGCGCGGCGTACAGCGCGGCGGCGACGCGCGGCCGGCCCGCGCGCGCCTCGCTCTCCAGGCGCACGGTGTGCAGCAGGGCGCCCCCCCCCGCCACTCACCTTGTGCTGCGGGTGGCGGTCCAGCGCGGCGTACAGCGCGGCGGCGACGCGCGGCCGGCCCGCGCGCGCCTCGCTCTCCAGGCGCACGGTGTGCAGCAGGGCGCCCCCCCCCGCCACTCACCTTGTGCTGCGGGTGGCGGTCCAGCGCGGCGTACAGCGCGGCGGCGACGCGCGGCCGGCCCGCGCGCGCCTCGCTCTCCAGGCGCACGGTGTGCAGCAGGGCGCCCCCCCCCGCCACTCACCTTGTGCTGCGGGTGGCGGTCCAGCGCGGCGTACAGCGCGGCGGCGACGCGCGGCCGGCCCGCGCGCGCCTCGCTCTCCAGGCGCACGGTGTGCAGCAGGGCGCCCCCCCCCGCCACTCACCTTGTGCTGCGGGTGGCGGTCCAGCGCGGCGTACAGCGCGGCGGCGACGCGCGGCCGGCCCGCGCGCGCCTCGCTCTCCAGGCGCACGGTGTGCAGCAGGGCGCCCCCCCCCGCCACTCACCTTGTGCTGCGGGTGGCGGTCCAGCGCGGCGTACAGCGCGGCGGCGACGCGCGGCCGGCCCGCGCGCGCCTCGCTCTCCAGGCGCACGGTGTGCAGCAGGGCGCCCCCCCCCGCCACTCACCTTGTGCTGCGGGTGGCGGTCCAGCGCGGCGTACAGCGCGGCGGCGACGCGCGGCCGGCCCGCGCGCGCCTCGCTCTCCAGGCGCACGGTGTGCAGCAGGGCGCCCCCCCCCGCCACTCACCTTGTGCTGCGGGTGGCGGTCCAGCGCGGCGTACAGCGCGGCGGCGACGCGCGGCCGGCCCGCGCGCGCCTCGCTCTCCAGGCGCACGGTGTGCAGCAGGGCGCCCCCCCCCGCCACTCACCTTGTGCTGCGGGTGGCGGTCCAGCGCGGCGTACAGCGCGGCGGCGACGCGCGGCCGGCCCGCGCGCGCCTCGCTCTCCAGGCGCACGGTGTGCAGCAGGGCGCCCCCCCCCGCCACTCACCTTGTGCTGCGGGTGGCGGTCCAGCGCGGCGTACAGCGCGGCGGCGACGCGCGGCCGGCCCGCGCGCGCCTCGCTCTCCAGGCGCACGGTGTGCAGCAGGGCGCCCCCCCCCGCCACTCACCTTGTGCTGCGGGTGGCGGTCCAGCGCGGCGTACAGCGCGGCGGCGACGCGCGGCCGGCCCGCGCGCGCCTCGCTCTCCAGGCGCACGGTGTGCAGCAGGGCGCCGCCCGCACCGCCGCGGCCGGCGCGCGCGCACGCGGCCGCGACCCTCGCGGCGTCGCCGGGCTGCCAGGCGGCGGCGGCGCGCAGTAGCGGCGGCAGCACGTGCGCGAGCGCGGCGCGGTGCGAGCGCGCGCCGCCGCACATGGCGCGCAGGCGCTCCTCCGCGGTGCCGTCCTTCTCCCAGGCCCACAGCGGGGCGCCGCTGCAGGCTGCGGACGGACACACGGTTCACTTCGTGCTGGCCCCCGCACGTCGGCTCGTGCGCGTCCTACGTCAGTACGTACCTAGCGCGAGCAGGCCGTTGTGCGGGAACAGCGGCGCCAGCGCGCGCGCGTACTGCGCCAGGCGGTGCTCGCGCGCGGCCGCGGTCACGAGCGCGCACGCACTCTGCTCCCAGTAGCGCGCTGCCGTCGCGCCCTGCGACACGAAGGGAAACGTAATAGTTATTTATGAAACTGTTGTATAATAAGGAGTATTAAAACACGAATGTGGGTTTGAGTGTTTTAATACCTAATTATAACAGTTGCATACAATACTTTATCTACACCCATGATATAAATCCTCTATAAAAGTTTCTAAAACCATTGGGTGTTTGTAATTCAAGATCAAGAATAAAGAAATTCCCACGAAATTCAGTACAACTGCACGTATGTACGTCGCCTGCAACAGCACATCACACACACACACGCGTGCAGCGGGTGTGCTGTCCCCCAGTACTACTACCTACACGTGCGAGTGTCGCCTGCAGCAGCACATCACACACACACACGCGTGCAGCGGGTGTGCTGTCCCCCAGTACTACTACCTACACGTGCGAGTGTCGCCTGCAGCAGCACATCACACACACACACGCGTGCAGCGGGTGTGCTGTCCCCCAGTACTACTACCTACACGTGCGAGTGTCGCCTGCAGCAGCACATCACCTCACTACCAAGTTTCATCTTCATACGTCAAGCGGTTTTCGATATTTCGTGATGAATGAGTGAGTGAGTGAGTGACCTTTCGTTTTTATATATTTAGATTAGATGTGTAATTATAATTATTGATAAATATTGACCTATACCTTGTATGTGTGGTGCAAACTGTTAGTATAAGTTGGTTTTTTAATAAATAAATAAATAAAAGCTCCTGCTAGCTCCTGGACTAACATTACACGTTTCACTAGACATTTTCATATTGTTTAATATTTCTTTCAGCTCGCTTTTATTCATAATTTATTATTTCATCACGCACGCATCAGCACGAGCTCGGCGCGTCGCGCGGGCGCGGCCAGCACGTGCGTGCGGTACTCACCTGGCAGACAGGCGCGGCGCGCACTAGACGCACGAGCTCGGCGCGTCGCGCGGGCGCGGCCAGCACGTGCGTGCGGTACTCACCTGGCAGACAGGCGCGGCGCGCACTAGACGCACGAGCTCGGCGCGTCGCGCGGGCGCGGCCAGCACGTGCGTGCGGTACTCACCTGGCAGACAGGCGCGGCGCGCACTAGACGCACGAGCTCGGCGCGTCGCGCGGGCGCGGCCAGCACGTGCGTGCGGTACTCACCTGGCAGACAGGCGCGGCGCGCACTAGACGCACGAGCTCGGCGCGTCGCGCGGGCGCGGCCAGCACGTGCGTGCGGTACTCACCTGGCAGACAGGCGCGGCGCGCACTAGACGCACGAGCTCGGCGCGTCGCGCGGGCGCGGCCAGCACGTGCGTGCGGTACTCACCTGGCAGACAGGCGCGGCGCGCACTAGACGCACGAGCTCGGCGCGTCGCGCGGGCGCGGCCAGCACGTGCGTGCGGTACTCACCTGGCAGACAGGCGCGGCGCGCACTAGACGCACGAGCTCGGCGCGTCGCGCGGGCGCGGCCAGCACGTGCGTGCGGTACTCACCTGGCAGACAGGCGCGGCGCGCACTAGACGCACGAGCTCGGCGCGTCGCGCGGGCGCGGCCAGCACGTGCGTGCGGTACTCACCTGGCAGACAGGCGCGGCGCGCACTAGACGCACGAGCTCGGCGCGTCGCGCGGGCGCGGCCAGCACGTGCGTGCGGTACTCACCTGGCAGACAGGCGCGGCGCGCACTAGACGCACGAGCTCGGCGCGTCGCGCGGGCGCGGCCAGCACGTGCGTGCGGTACTCACCTGGCAGACAGGCGCGGCGCGCACTAGACGCACGAGCTCGGCGCGTCGCGCGGGCGCGGCCAGCACGTGCGTGCGGTACTCACCTGGCAGACAGGCGCGGCGCGCACTAGACGCACGAGCTCGGCGCGTCGCGCGGGCGCGGCCAGCACGTGCGTGCGGTACTCACCTGGCAGACAGGCGCGGCGCGCACTAGACGCACGAGCTCGGCGCGTCGCGCGGGCGCGGCCAGCACGTGCGTGCGGTACTCACCTGGCAGACAGGCGCGGCGCGCACTAGACGCACGAGCTCGGCGCGTCGCGCGGGCGCGGCCAGCACGTGCGTGCGGTACTCACCTGGCAGACAGGCGCGGCGCGCACTAGACGCACGAGCTCGGCGCGTCGCGCGGGCGCGGCCAGCACGTGCGTGCGGTACTCACCTGGCAGACAGGCGCGGCGCGCACTAGACGCACGAGCTCGGCGCGTCGCGCGGGCGCGGCCAGCACGTGCGTGCGGTACTCACCTGGCAGACAGGCGCGGCGCGCACTAGACGCACGAGCTCGGCGCGTCGCGCGGGCGCGGCCAGGTACGCGCGCGCCGCCGCCCACTCGGCCGGCGCCGGCAGCAGCGCGTCCAGCACGTGCGCCGCGAGCCCGTCGTCCGCCTGCTGCTCCAGCGCCTCGCAGCGCTCCTCGCACGCCTGCAGCGCGCGCTGCAGCAGGTCGCGCGGCGGCGGCGCGGCCAGCTGCTCGTCGGGCGGCGGCGCCAGGCCCAGCGCGGCGCAGGCGGTGGCCCAGGCGCCCGGCGCGGGCCCGGCCAGCTCGCCGCACACGCGCGCCACGTACAGGCGCGCGTGCGGCGCGGCGGCGGGGTCGCGCAGGGCGGCACGCAGCGCGTGCAGGGCGGCGCGGCGCGCGGCGTCGTGGTCGCCGGCCGCGTGCTCGACGCGCGCGAACTGCGCGAACGGCAGCGGCGACGTGCCCGCGAACCTTTTCAGGGCGGCGCGGGCCTCACCGCGCATGCGCCGTGTTTCTCTGCGCCCCGACTCATCCTACCGTAAAAGTAAAATCGAATTTTCAAGAGCAAATAGAGCATTTTATACAGAACGAGCGCTGGGGCGCAAAGTCAGAAGAGTCAAATGGTAGTCGCCTCGTGTGCGGCCCACCTGCGGGTCCCGCAGCAGCAGCAGCGCGTGCAGCCAGCGCAGGCGCCAGCACAGAAGCGCGACGCGCCGCTCGCCCGTCAGCCAGCCGCACGCCGCGTCCCACAGCGCCGTCAGCCAGCTCAGGTAGCCTGCGACAGGGCGCGGATGAGACGGACACGAGTGACCCGACAACGCTCTCCTAAACTTTTTGAGACATTTTGATCTGCGTTCGACTTAAAAAACCGGCAAATGCGTGTTGGACCACGCACAATTCGTCGCCAACACTGCAAAGGGGGCGAACCTCATACAAACGGTCAAAAATTAGTTTAGTATACAAAAATGCTCCATTTGTCGAGCTCTGTGTCGTCACAAAAGGGCGAAGCTCTAAGACTAATAGAAACGAAAAAATATTGACGGCGTATTTTAAAATCAGTTGTAGGGTTTTTTTTTTTTGTTCTAAATTGTACCTATATATTTTCTTCACTTCGTCGGCGTGATTAATGTGTATATCTTATATTACATATTAGTTTCTAGAATCACTGAGCTAAGCCGCGGACAGACAGTCGGACTAGTCACCGGCGTCGTCGGTGAAGTAGTGCGGCGGGTCTAGCAGCAGCTGCACGGCGGGCGCGGCGCGCGCGGGCGTCGGGCGGGCCGGGTGCGCGCCCGGCAGGCGCCGCGCCGCGCGCAGCAGCGCCAGCAGGCCCTCGCCGCCCTCCGCCTCCAGCGCGTCGCCTAGCGCGCAGTTGGCGGCGCAGGCCGGCGCCAGCGCGTAGCCGCTGCACGGCAGCAGCGGCACCTTGGCCAGGCGCAGCGCCTGCACCAGCAGCAGCGCGGCGGCGTCGGGCCCGGCGCACGGCCGCAGCAGCTCGGCCACGTCGGCCGGCGCGGGCGCGCGCTGCGGGTCGGCGCGCGGGTCGGCGCGCGGGTCTGCGAGCGGGCGCCAGTGCGCGGCGGCGCGCGCACGCTCCACACGCGTCCACATCGTGCTCAGCGGCAGACCGCTGCCGGTGACCTGTCCCGGGATTATTCTGTGAGACCGTGATGGTTCAGAAAGAGGCTGCCGAACGGGATCGTGAGAGGGCTGATCCCACACGTAAGAAAGGAAGCAGAAAAGGCGCCGGGGAGGCAACCGCCTCGACACGTAACACGCCGAAACCCCGTCTTCAACCATTAGGGCAGGCAGGAATTAGGGATCACGGGCGTTTAGTCTTCCACGGAGGCTCCAGTCCTCCAAATCCAAATTTTGGGGCAAACGGTCGCGCGGATCGGAGCGCACAGGATCGGCGGGGCAATCCTCGAGCGAGGAAAGCCTCCCGACCGCGAAAGTGCCGAGGACGAGCGGTAGCGGGAGCAGCTTCCGCTTCGAGGTCGGGGCGGGGCAATCGAGGTCGCCTCAAACGGCCTGATACGCCGGTAATCGATGCGAGGAGCGACCCCGGGGTCTCGTCATCCGAGGCCTCAACAGAGGAGTCGGAAGTGGTGGTCGCCGCGTCACTGGTGGGCACGAAGGTGCGGCCTGACGCCGCGAAGAGTGCTCAGGGTGGAGTGGTCGCCACCGAACAAGTTGCCGAAATTTACCACCAAATTACCACCACGGTGGTCCGGCTTGTTTTTGGCCCGCTCCCGGAGCGGACGGGCCAAAAACAAGCCGGACCACCGTGGTGGTAAGCCGGACGCCGCTGGCGGCTCCAATTCGGAGCGAGCGGTCAAGTTCGCGGAGGAGGTAGCGGCCGCGATCAGCGAGGTGGCCTTGAAGAGGACGAAGTCCTCTAGAGGCAAGGCCGTATCCGTGGCTACTGCCTCTATGATGGCGGCAGCGGAGGCCCTCCAACCCGGGCCTCCGCCGGACAGTATGTCAGAAATGCGGGCGGAGATCGCCCGCTTGACAGCCGCCATGGAGCTTCTCCAAAAGGAGAATGCGGAGCTCCGAGCGGACTTGGCTGGGCTCCGAGGAGTCGGCCCCCGAGAGGTGCCGCAGGAGGGGGAGCGGCATGGGCAGGGACGGCTCGTGACTGCCGAGGACTGGATCCTCAATCTTGTGCGGCAGGAAATGGCTGCTCTACGGAGCAAGTTTTCCACCTTGGAGGCCATAGTCCTGCGCCCCCCGTTGGCGGCAAGCCAACCGGCCTCGGGCCAGCTAAAGGCGGCGTCATACGCCGCCACCGCAGCTGTCGCAAACGGACCAGCCTCGTCGGGGCCGACCAAAGGTGGGGCGGCTACACAGGCAGCGAGGGCCCCAACCAAGGCGGCGGGGGCCCCGGCCAAGGCGTCGGGGGCCCCGGCCAAAGCGGCGGGTGCCCCAGTCAAGGCGGCACGGGTCCCGGCCAAGGCAGCGGGGGCCTCGGATAAGGCGGCGAATCGGCCGCCCCCACCACCTTCTGAATCTCCTCCAGCCGACGCTGGATGGCAAGTAGCTGGGGAGAAAAAGAAGGCTGGCAAGGGCGGCCAAGAGAAAGGCGAGGCGGCAGCGGCGCAAGGAGCGAAGCGTCGCAGCTAGGCTCCGCGCCCCGAAATCCGCAGCTGTAGTGATTACACTACAGCCGGAAGCAGAGAAGAAGGACGTGTCCTATCAGCACGTGCTCGCCAAGGTGTTGTGTGCTCACCGGACACGGCTGTTTCGGGAGGTACCTGTTCAGGATAAAGCGGGAGGAAATGCCCGGGTGTCGTCACTGTGTGGATCGCCCGGAGGACACGGTGAAGGTCTGCCCGGCTTGGGCAGGGCATCGCCGTGTCCTCGTGGAAGCGATCGGCGGCGGTGATCTCTCGCGTCCGGCCCTGATTCGGGCCATGCTACGGAGCGAGAGGAAATGGGAGGCCGTCACCTCTTTCTGCGAAGCAGTAATGCTCGCGAAGGAGGAGACGGAGCGCGTGAGGGAGAGGGAAATTTTGCGCCCTCGCGCCCCTAACCGCCGCAGGAGGAGACACCCTGGGTGTCGGGAATCACAGGCAGATTTTCGGCCACCGTAGGCGCGGGCTTGCGGACGGTGAGCAATGGGTAGCTCGCCGTCTGATAAGGACCAAGCCCGGGTCGACGGCGCGTTGTGTTCCACGCGCGCCTCAAAGAGATGTCAGCAGAATTGACGGGGTCCGCTAGGGCCAATGCCTGCCGGGGGTGCGAATATGGGCCGATAGGGATATCGTGGCCCCCCGGCAACATGGCAACCAAAGGAACACGGGTGGGTTTTAGTCAGTAAGAGTCTGACACGCCCTCCCGCTCCACCCAGAGCGGGAGAAGTTATTTGATAATTTCCCACCAAAAAAAAAAAAAAAAAAAGGCTTTAGGTCTCTAGGAAGTAAGAGATGACACAACTAATCCACAAAGTATAAAGCTCAAAACACACATAAGGCAGATGCGAATCGGGCGCGGGTCGGGACGGCAGGACGGCGGGCTTGTATATATTGTAATTCTTGATATTATATGGATGTCAGCACACGAAACGCGTGCGCGGGTCGGGCGCGGTGTGGGTCGGGAGCGGGTGCCACGCACGCGTTTCCATACATAACACAAGGACATCCATATAATACATGGTTGAGCTGAATGATGCTAATCCATGCGCCATGTTCGTGAACGGGCGCTGTCAGTAGAGACTGGTCATCTCTTAGCTGCCACGGCTTATTTTAATTTAATTTTTAAATTGTATTAATTGTTTTATTTTCTATTCCGGACGTTTTTAACGTTCTGCATCGTTCTCTCATGTATAACTTCAACATGAATGATGTAACTAATATTTTGTAACCATATTTTGATTTAAAAGAGTGTCCGTGGAGTTTCTTGCCCGTTCTTCTCCATAGGTACCTACTACGCTTTGGAATGGCAACTAGCTTCATCTTTCTGACTGACCGACCCCTTGACAATTCAAATGTGCCTGTAATTGGTTTATTTGAAATAAATGCCTTGAGTTTGAGTTTTACAAGGACTTACAATATTTACACGCCTATCGTACTACAGACCCGACCTACGCCCGACACACATCCGCCTTATGTGTGTTTTGAGCTTTATACTTTGTGGATTAGTTGTGTCATCTCTTACTTCCTAGAGACCTAAAGCCTGTGTTTATTCCCGATTTATGAAAATATTATGTTTACCCACTACGAAAAAGGAGGGTAATGACGGGACTTGAACAGTAGGTACCCTAATTGCGTAACTTATTTTCGTAAACAATTATGCCTAATTTGTTTACTTTTGACAGTTCAACAACATTCATTGCGTTATTTACGTTGTTGAGCAGATTTTTTTTTCCAAATTATGAAGCAATGTATTAGTAATCTGTTTCAAATCGAAACAAATTGTGATTGTGTTGTATTACGCAATTAGATTTATGTCATTGTATATCACTTTTCTACTTCGCTCGACGGGCAATACCTTGTCCTCGAAAGTCTGCAACTGTAGCTCCCGCTCCTCGAGTCGCTCCGGCGACTCGCGCGGCGGGAAGGCGGCCGGCGGGAAGTTCATGCTGCACACCAGCTCTAGCAGCAGCACCAGCCGCTCCCACAGCCCCGCCGCGCGCAGGTACCCGCCTGCGATCACACAGTCGCGGTACTCGCGGCCCGGCCCGCGCCGCGTCGCGCGCCGGGCTGCACTCACCGTACGCGTAGAGGATGTGCGGGTAGGCCGGCGCGTGCGCGCGCGTGGCGCCCAGCGCGGCGGCCGCGGCGGCGCCCAGCTCGGCGCCCGAGCCCGCCGCCACCGCGCCCGCCAGCACGCGCAGCCACAGCTCGGTCAGCTCGTCGTCCGCACCCGCCGCACCCGCCGCACCCGCCGCACCCGTCCCGCCGGCTCCACCACGAGCTCCTGCCGAATACCACACTCATTGTCATCGTCATTTCAGCCAAAAGTCGTCAACTGCGGAACATAGGCCTCCCTCAAGCACCGCCACTTCGACCGGTTAGTACTTCCCGCATCCAGCGGGTTCCTGCGGCCTTCACAAGGTCAACGCTCCACCCTGTGGGAAGCTTTTCAACGCTACGTCTTCCGGTACGCGGTCGCCACTCTAGAACTATTCGGTCCCATCGGCCATCGGTTTTGCGAGCAATGTGTCCTGCCCATTGCCACGTAAGTTTGACAATTTTTCGGGTTATGTTGGCTACCTTGATACTCCTACGGATCTCTTCGTTTCTGATTCGATCACGTAGGGAAACTCCAAGCATAGCCCTCTCCATTTTCCTTTGTCTCAAAGAATTTCATCTTGAGACACTGCGGTATGTGGGACGAGAAGATATTGCGTAGCTTGCCGGATACTGCCCAGCCGAGTCGGATTCAACGATTGACCTCTTTCTCGAAGTGGGACCTAACTATCTGGACAGTTTGTCCTAGGTAATGAGGTAGTTGTGCACTAGTATTAACATTCTCGTCCACAACTTCGAATGTAGCGTCTATGATCTTCATGAGACTGTGTGTTACACGGGTATTTGACATGAACTTTGTCTTGTCCATGTTCATTTTAAGACCCGTTCTTTCGAAAGCTCTACTAATGTCATCAAGTATTGTACTGAGGTCCTCCATATTCTCAGCCATGACAGCTGTACGAGCATCGCCATAGGAAATGTATTGTTTTAGTTTTTACCGCAATAAGCATTTGCTTATTCGCCGATTACATGTCTACATTCGCTGAATAAGCTATCGCGCCCACCACAAATAACCTACTTTACGTGTATATATTTTAATGTTTTTCCTAATAAATCGGTCAATCAATAACGGACACAAAACAGTGATTTTATTTCCTGTAAACATCCCGTGTGATTCGTACCCGTCAATAAGCTACAGACAACATCTCAGTGTACAGACAAACTGCCCGTACAACAGCAAAGGAGAGTGATGAACTCATCATTGATGTTGATAATAAATAAATAAAATAAAACTCATTTATTTCAGGTAAATAACACCCATTACCAAAACATAAATTAATAGAAATTTTCGAGAGAAAATTAAACTAAAACAAATAAAACCAAATAAAGAATGTCAAATAAAGTAAAATTAAATCAATTAAAATCAAATTAAGTATATCAAATCAACTCAAATTAAATCAAATCAAAATAAATTAATAACGTCGTTTAATTAAAAATAAAATTAATATCTTCTCTCCGACACTGGTACAGCAACATGTCTGCTGGAACAATGCCGGATGAAGGGGCAGTCCAGCCTTCCCGCAATCATCACCAGTACGACGTTGGGGCTAACCCGTACCCTCTGCACCAAGGACGCGGCGCGCTTGCGCATGGTCGCGTGAAAGCAGTCGATGCGCGCTTCTGCGAACATACCCGAGGCGCTATAGCATCGGGGTAACCCCATCACCGCCCTGAACGCGTTATTATACTGAACGCGGATGGCGCTGTGACTTCAACAGTTGAGCCTGACAAATTTTTAAGTATTGGTCGAGATATGGGATAGGCTGTTCAAAAATATTGCGGGTCTGTAAAAACCATTTTTCTATTCAGTGATCAAAGTAGTATTAAGCTTTAAAGTACCGTACTTACAAATTTTTGTAAGACTCGAGTGTAGGTACTACGGAACCCTTCGTTATGCGTGGTCTGACACGCACTTAGCCGGTTTTTTATTCGTTTTAGTTCAATGTACCGGACCGAACAATAGGCCCTACCTATTTATTTAATAATTGTTTTCAAACAATGCACTACACTTATTCTCACATCAAATACTGACAAAATTACAAAATAATATCACATAAGTACGGCACAACCAGTGTTGCCAACTGCACTACGTAATTACGGTAAAAACACCGTAATCAGCATAGATCTACCACCTACCGTAACAATGTAATTACGGTGTCAAAAAACACCGTAATGGGACAGATGGATTATTGAGCGTTGTTTTATGTCATAACTGGTAACATTTTAAATAGCAGTGGATTAAGGGGAATTCCCAAACCATAGATAAAAGTTTGAACCAATGTAATACGTAAAAACTATAGAGTTGCCTAATTTGACAGACTTCTTAACCTTTTTAGGGTTCCGTATTTATTACAAACTTTCTTCATTCAGTTAATTCTTTGCGTAATTGCGTTGTAATAAATCTGCGTTGAAAGACATTAGGGTGCAGGTCGTTCCTTAGGAGACATAATACTGAAATTTATAGAAATGATCATGATCACACAGTTATTTTGTCATATTCAGACTAATTAAAATATGGAATAAGCTTCTTTTTTTATTTTTTTCAAACTACAATTTAATTTACACCACTTTTTAAAATCTACCGTATTTTATTGAAATCTACCGTATTTATAAACTGGGAACACCGTAATCCATTATTTGGGGTTGGCAACACTGGGCACAACACTGCGTACGAAGTGATACTTTGATTGGCTTTCTAGTCGTTGAGAAGCGTGAAAGTAACGTAAACAAACAGAATGGGAAATCAGGGACTTATAAACT
Organism: Agrochola litura; assembly: GCA_949152395.1. Classification (NCBI taxonomy): domain Eukaryota; kingdom Metazoa; phylum Arthropoda; class Insecta; order Lepidoptera; family Noctuidae; genus Agrochola; species Agrochola litura. Next base: position 24,860,172 of record OX424503.1, on the reverse strand, counting down.
AAACTTATAAACTAGGTGAACGCTCGCTAAGGGCACCCCCTGTGGGGTACGAGCCTCGGCTTAGGGCGTTTACCGGAGGGAGGATATCAAAGATGGAACGGGCTGGATAAAAGTTTTGATCATGATTATTAATCGGGGAATTTAAAGCTACGTGCTCAGCTGCAACAACTGCTGGCACCTCGTTTTCGAGCAAGGGTCGGTGGGGAGTATCATTTACTCGGGGGCGCGGCGGTCGCGATCGCAAAAGACCTTGACGGCGAGGTCGAAATGATGGGAAGCGTCTGTGCTTGTGTCCTAGCGTACTCGTTTCCCTACTAGACTCCTGATGGATGGTAGTCGGGTCGTCTAGTTCGGTAAGAATATACCTTGGTCGGCGAATGTGACTGATTCTACTTGGGACATAATTGGCGGCATCGACAACCAGAGGGTTGCGATGTTTGAACGCGCTTCGAAGCGTTTCTTTGAGTCCGCGGGGACTCAAAGAAACGCTTCGAAGCGCGTTTGAGGAACTGATGGATGGTAGGGATTTTAAGATCGATATGGAGGCTCTCGTTCCTCACGAACCAAGGAGAGCCGGTAGCTCTAAGGAGGAATCGATTTTGGAGGGTTTGCACCCTAAGGACGTGATGGGGTTTTGCATGAGCAAAGACGGAACCCGCGTAGGTCATGATTGGGCGAATGCAAGCTGTATAGATCCGCAATTTGCATTTTAGTGACAATTTGCTACTTGCATTTAGGACGAAATGGAGCCTACCGAGAGCGAAAGCTGCTCGCGAACGGGCCTGCTTTATGTGCTCTGCGAAAGAGAGATGATGGTCTAGAACGAGCCGATCCCTTGGGAGAAGCGAGCCAAATATCTAGATATTTGGCTCGCTTCTCCCAAGGGATCGGCTTGCCGAACTTGGTGAGTAGTCGTGGGAGGGGATTTTTAAGAGTCGTACGCGGTTTCGTAAAGAGAACCGCTTAAATTTTATCGGGATTAACTTCAATCCGCCACTTTCGAAACCAATCGCCAAGTTTATTGACGATTCGTTGGAGAGTGCGGGCTATGTTATCAGGACACGTACCCCTAAGGTAGATGGCCGTAGGTATCGTATGCGAACAGAGCCAACTGCGCCTTCACACTCTTAGAAATGTCGCTGGTAAACAGCGTGAATAATAGGGGAGCTACCACGGAGCCCTGAGGGACTCCTGCACGAATAGGACGGGGGGAGGATAGTGCACCTTCTATGCGATATCGAAAAATGCGATTCGACAAATAGTCCCGTAAGATGAGCACGAGACGAACCAGCACTCCGAGTTTATAAAGCTTATATAATAAGCCGTTGTGCCAGACTTTGTCGAACGCTCTTGCGATATCGAAGAATACGGCGCCTGTCTTATAACCGCGTTGGAAACCAGCGCTAATATGTTCTACTATCTGATGGGCCTGATTCACGCTAGAGTGCTCAGTTCGAAAGCCGAACTGTTCATTGGGGATGATGCCCTTGGTCTCGGCGTAGTCTCTGAGTCGCTTATAAACAAGCTTCTCATAGATTTTTCCGAGAACCTTGAGCAGACTAATGGGACGGTAACTGGAGGGCTCGGTTTTGGGCTTGCCGGGCTTAGGGATACCGATAACGATGGCCTCTTTCCACGACTGGGGAAAGATGTTATTGCTCATGGCACCATTGAAGATGGTACTGTGAAGGTTTTAATATGAGATGGAACCTCACATATAACACAGGCTGGCATGAAACCTTTAGTGTTCCGAATAATCTATCAAAATATATTTAAATAGAATTCATGAGGGTTTTCTTTTGTTGAGGAAAATATAGGAGTCAGCCTCAGGCCTCCGCTCGCGTGTGTCTTTATATTTATAATTTAAAATATAGTCTCTGCTCTTTAAAAGTGTTTAATTCATACACACTACACGATCCCTAAAGTACCGCAGCCAAGCGTGGTGCTTACAAGTGGTGGAGGCGCCTAATTCAGGAGAGCTGTGAAGAGATACGAGATCCACGCCATATTCCGTACGGTTGGTGCAGGCGCCGTATCCTTACAAGGAGCACTAATCGTCACATTTGGTGGAAGTCTTCGCATACGGTGGAGAACGGAGAAAGGATACGAGATCCACGCCGGATTAATAGCCGAGTGGTTTTATTAATATTATTTTATGTAGAGCGAGATGGCGCATCAAATGCAGCCCTTCTCGGGTATCAATGGCATATGCATAGAGAACTTTATTAAGGAGTTCAGGCTTGTCACAGCCGACAACGAATGGCAGGAAAATGACCTGGCACTTATATTACGTGCATTTCTGGTGGGACCAGCAATGTATTTCTACAACTATACATACCACGAGGGTATGAGTTTTCAATCTGTGTGTAAAGAATTATGGGCAGAATTCCCATGCAAATGCCACAAAAAATTAGCAGCATATAGGGTGCAAGAAGAGGAGATTGCACAAATAATGCCTGATAAAAGCAGACAGGAAAAGGTAACGGTTGTGAGTGCAAATAATCATACTGATCTATTTTCTAGTGAAACACAAGATGACCCACTAGAAATCAAGCAAAGCTGCCAAGAGGGCAGAGATGACAACATTGATGACAAGCGCGATAGCTTAGAGTGCTATCCCATCAATTTTGAAAATGAGGCGAATGAAGTGTTCGAGAAAGAACACAACACACACATGGAAGAAGCTACAAAATCGGGTCAGTCCAGTCCATTTATTCTTTATAGTCAGGTTTCGGAACACCATGAACTGTCCTTGATAGTAATCACCCCGAAAAGAAGGAAGTTCAGCATAGCTGATATACCATCAACTAAGACCAAATTTGCATGTAATCAATATCGTAAACGATCAGCTCAATTGTATAATAGAATAAATAAAAAGATAAATATACACTCGAAAAATAAATATGACTGTAAAGAAACACTAATTAAGTGGATAAAACCACTTACGTATGAAGACACAGAAGCATTGTTATAACACGGAATTATTCACATACTCACAGACACACACACTCACCTACTCTGACAGACACGCCCATACACACACACACACACCCTTACTCACACACACAAACATACAACACATACGCGCACACTCTCAACCTTTAAGTATACTCTTTAATTTTTTCTTCTTTTAGTTTCTTATTTTGGGTGGCCTATACTTAATATTCTTTTACATTTTAAAAATATTGTGTTAACTATCATGCTATACAAAACAGGGAGGGGCGGAGTCTTCTACTACAGGCATTATTTGTCTAAAAGAAGATTCCGAACACAACAATTTGTAAGATCAATTATTTGACACAATAAATTTTTTTTTATTTTTATTTTTATTTTTTTTTATAAAGACAATATTAATACAAAATTCTCCGAAGTATAGAAGAACGAACATTTTATGTTTGCGACCGAAATAAATGAGAGTGACTGTCTCTCATTGCCTAATGAAATAAAACAAAAGGCTTACAATATTTCAGTATCAAGTGATGACGATATTCGTGTATTAAACGATAATTTAGAATTAGATGATGTTCGGAATCTTCAAGTTCGAACCTCGAAGAGGATGGGTAAACATAAGTTTCGGGTTCGCAAAATATTAGTACGAAAGTCGATGCAGAAAATCACTAAGAACTACATCCCCATTCGGTTAGATATGAACCACAGGTTCAGACAGACAATTAATGGTAGTCTGAAATTTACACATAAAAGTCTAGGTTGTTATTTTGGTAATAATGGTTTTATTTTGAATAAGATTAAAAAGATGAAAGGAATTTTTAGATACCGTTTTACTGACATAAATAGATGGAAACTTTTTCTTTTGAGGATTTTGTAATTTTCCAAACTAATTATTTTAATTTTTTCATATCAAGAGAATAAAACCTTGTCATAGTGTAGAATTTAATTATTAGTTTTTATGTCATTTATTTAACTGTCATATTGTCAATGTCATGTAGATGTAAACATCATTTAATTTTGACACATTATTTTAGTGAGGAAGATGTAATATTATGCTGATGCATGTTTGTTTATTTCTCGTTTCATATTATGGGGAGCAAACATCGGACGATGCCGGGAGCGAGTGAGGTGTCACTCCTCACATCGCTGAGAAGTCTGAGGGAACGAGCCACTATCTGCGTCTTCAATATTATGTGTCGTCTCGTCTAAATTAGCATGAACGTACTCCAGAATTTATTAATGCGAGTTAAGAGGCAATTATTTTTGAGAAACTGTGATCCCATTTGGGAGGGGGAGGTACTCTGTCTAGGTTGACACCAGCCTCGCTTATGGGTATAAACCCTTGCAAGGTGTGTCTAGTTGACACAATTGGTTCAACTTAAGACTGAGGTCTCACAGTTTAGTCGGAATTAACTGACATTTGATAAAGATTGTCTTGTGAGGAGGTTTTGAGATTTTCCCCCTGGAGTATGGTCGTGAATTATTAATGTTGTGAACGCTTACTTCTTAAACCTTCGTTCCCTTTGGCTCAATTATGTCCGATGGAGTTAAGGCTTAGGATGGGGAGTTCTTTTTTTTTAAAACCCCCTCTGGGTAGATGTGAACTGTCACATCAGTTTGTTTGTTTTCGGAGGCTTGCCGCACCTTTTTCGATGGTTTTGATGTGGTAAGGTTTAAGCATGACGACGTTAATTTTGTGGGTGCATGTTAGCACATATTTTCAGTTAACTTGGCTGACACCTGGTCTGGTGTCAAGATTTTGCAATTCGTTCGTCCTGACTTAAGCCTTCTCTTGTAAGAGAAAGACCTCACTATGTATTTTAATTTCCATCGTTAGGTAATGTTTCGTTTAGGTATAGGTAGGAAGGGTTGGAGATTATTCGGATGCTTTGAATAAAGGTATCTGCTGGATACATTTATTCTTTAGGGCGTAGCTCGTGTGAAGGTTTTAATATGAGATGGAACCTCATATATAACACAGGCTGGCATGAAACCTTTAGTGTTCCGAATAATCTATCAAAATATATTTAAATAGAATTCATGAGGGTTTTCTTTTGTTGAGGAAAATATAGGAGTCAGCCTCAGGCCTCCGCTCGCGTGTGTCTTTATATTTATAATTTAAAATATAGTCTCTGCTCTTTAAAAGTGTTTAATTCATACACACTACACGATTCCTAAAGTACCGCAGCCAAGCGTGGTGCTTACAGTACACAAGAGCATTATCAAGTGGGCAGGGAAAAGTTGAATCACCCTATTGGTGAGTCCATCTGATCCGGGGGCTTTACGGGCTTTAAGACCTTTGATGATATCGTGCACTTCGTCTGGAATGACGGGAGGCAGAGGATTATCAGGGTCATCAACGGGAGGGAGGGCGGTTCTACGTTCGACTTCAGCGTCAACCTCATCGAGGAGAGCTTTGTCTACTGGCAGGGTGCTGGGCGAGCATTGCGCCTCTAGGCTGTCGGCGAGGCATTCAGCCTTGTCGACGTCCTCGAAGGCTATGGTCTTGTCGGGGCGGGTCAGGGGGGGCATGGCTGTGGTCTGCTGGGACTTGAGTTTCCTCTGAAGTTCCCAGAATGCCAGATGAGAGGGCTCTAGGTCGCTGAGCATCTTATCCCACCCCGCGTCACGCAGCTCCAACATACGTGTCTTTACAGATCTCTGTAAATAGCGCATATGGGCCTTGTTGGCGGGACAGGAGAAGTTGTCATAGGCACGCATGGCCGCGTTCTTCTCAGTCAGTAGATCAGGCACATCGGGAGGCAAGCTCCAGCGAGGGTCAACCGTCACTGGAATTTCCCTTCAACATTCGTTCAGAACCGATTGTACGTGATCAGTGAGTGAGTCGTCGTGTCAGCGATAGAGTCGAACTGATCGGGGATTGAGTCTAGCTGGGGGGACGTGTTAGATTTCAGCTTAGTGCTTACTTTCTTCCAGTCCGTCACCCTTTTAGTGATAGGGGCTTGATTAGGGTCGGGGAGACCTATGCGGGGGTCTAATCTAATGACTACCGGGCGGTGGTCCGAGTCTTAACTCGTTCACCGTTTCTATTGAATTTAACACGTAAGCTTGACGTTCTTAAGGAGCGCCACGTCTAGGACGTCGGGGACATAGGAGGAACTTATATTTGAGTAATGAGTGGGAGTCATCGGAGCGATGATATCAAAGACTAGAGAGTTAGAGAGGTCAAACAAGTGTCGCCCTCGGGAGTTTATTATCGAGCTATTCCAAGCGGGATGTTTTGCATTAAGATCGCCCGCTATTATAACGGAATTGCTCATGCCTAGTATGATAGCTATATCGTTTTAGCTGGGGGTTCTCCGTAGAGTTACCGGGGGGGAGATAGACCGATACGAGAGTGATCGGTTGATGACCTGACATGCCTAAGTGGCAAGCTGAGATTTCTAATCGCGAGAGGGGAGGAGGGTCGATTGGGATGCAGTGAAGCTGCTTTTTATGGTCAATCATGGTTCCACCCTTGTGACATCGCGGCCTGTCATTGCGAACTATACGGTAGTTAGCAATTGACGGGTTACGGAGGGAGGGTTTTAAAAAAGTCTCTTGGACTAAGAGGACGTCTATATTATGATCGCGGAGGAACGGCGCGACCTCCTCGCGTTGTTTCCTAATGCCGTTTGCATTAAAATATGCCTAAGTTAGGGATCGGGGTTTGAGCCTAGCTAATACCGTATTATCCATGAATGGTTTTAGGGGTTTTGGCGAGGGAGTCCAGGGCTTGCGTAATGTCCGGGTACGCATTGAAAATGGCTTGGATCTGCGGGAGATCGCCTTGAGCGGAAAGAATTAAGTTTGCCATCGACTTAGCGCGTGGGGAGACAAAGGACATATAAGTCAATGTGATTATATTAAAAGAGTCTAAGCTAGGCTGCGCGGCCACGGGAGCGGCCGGGGGTGGAGGGGGGCGCGTAGCTTTAGGAGCGGGTGCGGGTTTCGCGAGGTGCAAAAGAGGTACGAGGCGCGCGAGGGGCACGGGTAACGCGGCGGCGGCGCGGATACGGAGGTCCGTAAGAAGGGGGACCGCAGCGGGGGCAGGGGGAGGGGAAGGGAATTGAGTGAATTGAGAGGGCACCAAGGCAGGGAGTCTGCTGGTAGTGGAGATAATTCCACGGACTAGGCCTCTGAGGGCTTAGTCGCTGGGGCATATGGGACGAGGGGATCCTATAAGAGGAGGGAGCTTCCCGTTGCTGACGGGCGTCGAAACGCTTGGCCAGCTTGGGAGAAGAAGCCTTAGGGGCTTTTGTGCAACCGCGATAGTTGGCTGGGTGGCCATCCTTACCGCATAAAACGCAGCTAGGAGGTTCGGTACATAAGGTACGGTCTTTGGGACGGGAGCAGTCGGAAGTGCTATGCTCGCCCAGGCACTTTACGCAGCTGGGTGTAGCATGGCAATTCCTCTGGGAATGGCCGTAAAGCTGGCATCGGTGGCATTGTCCACTCTTTAGGGTTTTTTTTCGAACCCTGTGAGATTGCACAGGGAGCGAATTTGGTAGATCGGGTGGTGGCCCTCAACGGACGGGCAAATGACCAGGATCATATCGTATAACTCGCCGCCTCTAGAGCGGTGCATACGATGAACCTCATCGACAGGGACATTTTGCGACTGAAGGTCGAAAAGAATTTCGGACGGGAGAATTTCGCGAGGGATACGTTTTATTACGACGCGGTGCTGTTTTTCCTCTGGGAGGGAGTAGGTGTGATATGACACACCTCTCGCTCTCAGAAGTCGGGTTAGGTCCCTATAGTCGCGGGACGTAGGGACGGAGACTTTAATACCCTGTTGGGTGTTGCGGGCACTGGTGAAACCAATCTTTTGATCGGCACACCATTTAGATATGTCCGTCCACTTCCCTTTGTCCTGGATGAACATGGGAGGTGGAGGGGGATCTTTTTAGCGGGGGGCGCGGGGGAATCCTTCGCGGAGGATGACGCGGTCGGAGGGGCAGGGGGCGCGGGGGTATCCTTCACGGAGGATGACGTGGCCGGAGGGGCGGGGGGCATCTTTCGCGGATAACGACGCGGTCGGTAGGGCGGTGGAGGGGGAAGCTACGGTAGCGCAAGTCGCTGGGGTAGCGCGTGAATTTACAGGGGTGGATTTTAGGGTGACTACGGACGAGGAGGAGTCAGAGTCCTCCACTGCGGCGACCTTACTGGCCTGGGCGGAACTTTGCCTCCTATTCTTCCTCTTTTTCCCTTTTCCTTGGACGGCTATGTAGCCGTCGTCGGAGAGGGAGGAAGAGGTAGAGGAGGCAGCGGACTTTTCCTCGTCTTCCTCCGAACCATAGGGGTACGGGTAGGGAATGCAATCCGGACTATCCGTAATCCGAAAAATCCGGATATCCGCACATTTTTATCAGACTTCCAAATCCGGATTTGAAAATCGAATCCGGATTTTTTGAATAATAAGAAATTGTAACAAAAAAATCAAAACGACCCAGTTCGCTGTTCGCGCGTCTCGCGAGTGTCGAGTCTATCGGCTCTGCGCAGAGGCGGCGTAAGGCGCGGGCGACGTGGGCCACCGCCTGTGGCCTCGCGGACGAGGGGCCGCGCACCTCGGAAGGTTTATGAGGATCAGTGGTATCGAATATCATAGTGCGAAATCGGTAGAGCTGCCCACTAAAATCTGTATATTTGTACCCAAAATCGGTATATGACAAAAAAATACAATATTCAATTAAATTCGTTTATTGGTTTCAAAATCAAAATCAAAATCAAAATATTTTATTTCACATAAACCTACATGGGCACTTATGAAACGTCAGAAGCTAGGTGCACGGTTCCAATTGGTCGTTTCCTATGGAGAAGAGCCGGCAAGAAACTCCACGGTTACTCTTTTAAAAATAATTGGCTTTTACAATACTTTCAAATAACAGTGTTTCTAGGTATGGGAGGACAGTGTAGGTCTTTCAATAAGTACCAAGTACTTAACAAAATAGAAAATGGTCAACAGGTCTACAATCCACTAAGCCTACAGCGTTCTCACATTCACAAAATATGTAGAAAAGAATCTATACAAAAAAAATAATTAATTTAAAAAAATAAAAAACCTATTTAAAATATAACGCAATTATATGATTGCTATTACAACTGTAATCAATCTGAATAATTATCATGTCCACAAAAGCCACAAAAAAAAAAAAGTATATAATGTCAAATAATAGAATAGTAAATATGTCAAGGGCGAATGTAAAAAAAAAAAAAAAAAAGATTTAAATAAACATGGTAATTTGGGAGCAGTTAATAGACTCTTACTTATTTATACCGTTAATGAGGTACCAGGGAAGCCACATGTGCAGAAGGAATTATTGCCAAATTTCCTTGTCTTCAACGTAGTCTTTAATTTTATAATATGAATTCTTGATAAGGACACGTTTGATGTGGGTTTTGAACTTCCCATCGCTAAGTTCTGTCACAGACTTTGGCAACTTGTTATAAAAGCGGATACTGTTTATAGGAAATGACTTGCTTGTTTTAGTTAATCTAAATTTGGGTATCACAATTTCATGTCGACTACGTGTATTTATATTATGGAAATCGCTTCTTATTTTGAAAAGTCCTAAGTTTTTGCAAACATACATAATACTTTCTAAGATATAAAGTGAAGGCAAAGTCAGTATATCAATTTCTTTAAATTTGTCTCTAAGGGACTCGCGAGGGCCCATTTTATAGATCGCGCGGATTGCCCTCTTTTGTAAAATGAAAATTGAATCTACGTCAGCTGCCGATCCCCACAGCAGGACGCCATAAGACATAATACTGTGGAAATAAGCAAAGTATACTAACCTAGCTGTGGCTATATCAGTCAACTGCCTTATTTTTCTTACTGCATATGCAGCTGAACTTAATCTACCTGAAAGAGTTCTAATATGGGCGCCCCATTGTAATTTTGAATCTAAAGTAATTCCTAAGAATATAGTTTCCGTTATTGCATCTAGTTTTTTGCCATCAAGTTTTAGATTTAGACCTACTTGAGGTACATTTGGTAATGAGAACCTAATACATTTCGTTTTGTTCGCATTAAGTAAAAGATTATTAGCTGCGAACCATTTTGAAAGTACAGCCAGACTATCGTTGACATGTAATACATCTGTATCTTTCCTGTCTATTTTAAAAATAAGAGAAGTGTCGTCAGCAAATAGAATTATATCTGATAAGTTAGTCATCATGTAAGGAAGATCATTTATATAAACTAGAAATAAGAAAGGGCCGAGAATTGAACCTTGAGGCACGCCCATTTTCACTAGAGACCCCGAAGACATCGCCCCATTAACATTTACTTTTTGCTGCCTGTTTGATAGATAGGAAAGAACAAGATCAGCAGCTTGTCCACGAATTCCGTAGTGGTGTAATTTACAGATCAGTGTATTGTGGTCAACGCAGTCAAACGCCTTTGAGAGGTCACAGAAAATGCCAATTGCATCCTGGGACTTCTCCCAGGATTCCAAAATGTGACTGATGAGTTTAACTCCTGCGTCAGTCGTCGACCTACCTTTCGTGAAACCAAACTGGTGACTATGTAAAATCCCATTAGAATTAAAATGTGCCAACATCTGGTCTAGCATGATTTTTTCATATATTTTACTCAATGCTGGTAGCACAGATATTGGTCTATAATTAGAGGGATCACTCTTACTACCCGATTTGAAAATTGGTACTACTTTACTATGTTTCATTAAATCAGGAAACGTACCGCTATCTAAACATTGATTAAATATGCCTGTTAGGACAGGGGCAATTGTGTCAATGATATCTTGAAGAACCTTAATAATTTGACAAGGAGTATATTTGTCTTTATTTTTGTTATTCAATTAAATTCGCTTATTTGTTTAATAATTTGGCAAGGAGTCTATTTGTCTTTATTTTTGTTCTTCAGAGTTTCTTTTAATTTTAACCTATTAATTATTTTACTGACGTTACTCAGCACGCGAGTCAAAGACTGATTATTTTAATAAAAATAAGTACATATTATGGCAATATCACCATAATTATGGTATTTAATGATGATAGTTTTAATAATTCCAAATAACAAAAAAAATAAAAATTCATAAGCGCTACTACTGAGCATGAGGCCTGGGTTCGATTTCCGGGTCGGGCAAAGTGTTATTGGGTTTTTCTATCTGGAATTTCCCAGTAGCAGCTCGGAGTCTGGATTTGTGTCCGGTTGATGGCAATAGGCTCGCCCCTTATTACATGGGACTTAAAACATAACTGGCGAAATGTGGGTGTACCTGCTACAGGGTCACCTCTGCCCAACCCTTCGGGGAAACAAGGCGTTATGTTATGTTTTCATGTTTAAAAATTCATTTGATTTGATTTTCAAGTGCTTTTATTTTAATTATTATTAATATTTACACAAAGGAGACGGAAACGATTACACACACTCTTGGGCCTGAATGTAACGAGATGAAAATGGTGTGAATTTATAGATTCAAACATACATTGGTGTATTGCAGTGACTAGTTGCTATCCCACAATTCACACAGCGATCCACAGTTTCAACAATTTCCAATCCACAAAGCGGCGGTAAAATCCAAAATAACAATTCCAAGTCAATCATGTGAGCGATCTTATCTTCGGTGTCCAGTGAGAAAGCAAGGGTCGTACAAGGTAGGCAGGGTCAGAATCCGTAAAAATCAAAGCAGTGGTCGTTAAAAAAGAAAAATAATTGGGAAAGCACTCAAAACACATCGGAAAACACGAAATAAGTGACAGCTGTCTAGTAGGGGTGGGCGTTGCGACAACGAACCGTTTACAAAAACCGTTTTGTGATGATGAAATCATTTTACGTCCTGGGTTCAACTTCAAACAGTCTTCATTGCACAAACCAGTCTTCGAATTACTTGGTGCAATTTTTACATCTAAGAAAATACAGTCGGGTACAATGATTTAACTATCTATCACACTCGTAAAACAGTCCTTCCAATAAAAAGTGAACTCTGAAATGAAATACAGTCAGTAATGTATTACCAGTTGTCAATGCTGTCGTTCGTGATGCGAAAAAACCATTTCATACATTTCAAATCGTTGATAGTTTTAAGAAACTGCGCTCGACGAAAACGCAATTCTATTCAATGTTGGATAAGTTTCGTCCTTTAACCGTTTTCTGCAACCGTTTTCGTCGTTGGGAAAACGGTTTCGGCCGTCAAAAATTCGAGAACGACCCACCACTAATGTCTAGTGTCAAATTTTCAATGTCAGTCAGTTCATACCAGTGCAGAATATGCACTGCCAGTGACATAGACAAAAAAATGAAACTGATTTTACTTGATATGAAATTGATAATCATTATTTTGGTTTTTCAGTAATTAATGATGTTTTATTTAAATTAAATGCACTATATTGTATAAAAGTATTTATAGTTCATTTAATTACTTTGAGTTAATTACATTACCTAGTGCTACCTAGTGGGTAGGTGTTCTTTTTGTAGTTGTGTAATCGATTACTGTAATCGATAATCTCACGAAAACTATCTTTATCATATTTCTCCGCTTCCAGACTTAAGAATCGAGCTGATTTTTGACATTCAAGGATAAAAATATGACAAATTTTTTGATCATATCTCAACTTATTACATTTGGGCCCAACATTTTCCATCTCCTTTATTAAACATCATATTAACAAACTAAAATGGGTAGATTTGTTATTTTTTATGAAAAATTCGTAAAATCCGGATAATCCGGATTGAACCAAAAATCCGTTCTTTAAAATCCGGATTTTAGTCCAGAACGGATTTGCATTCCCTAGGTACGGGGTAGTGGGACGCTATGAAGAAGCGGGGGTGGTGAAGGGAGCGTCAGTGTCCATTGACACCGACGGGGTGGGGGGTCTAGGTGGCTCTAAGGTCGGGGGGGGTGTCTAATGCGTCACTAAAGTTAGCGACGCTGGTGTCAGAAGGACCTAGGAGATCAGTTTGGAGTGCGGCGAACCAAACTCCATACTTTTCTTTGAGTGCGGGCTCCTTTGCAAGGACGCCCTGAAAGAATTTAATAAAGAGCTGAAGGCATCTTTCGTAATGAAGGCATCTGTCGTAATCTTTCATAGTGAAAGCGGGGGAGGGATTTTAAGAGAGGGAGGGAGGGAGGGACTATATCTCCTATCGTTTCCTAAACCTATCTCCCCGGTGGGTATGCCGGGGATGTGTAACAATCCCTCCCTGTCGGGTGAAGACAGGGAGGATGAGTGCCTATCGGTGAACCCTAAGCTTGCTTTTGCCCGTTGCCTATCTTAATGTGCAACGGGGTCCTATCCAGTCTAGTGCGCCGGGTGTAGACACACCTGATCGACACAGGGTGTGTAGCTGTGGAGGCAATACTGTCACCACGTGTTGGCTAGGAGATCCCCCAAGGCCAAACACTGGGACCCGGCCAATTAACTGCCTCACCCTGAGGGGGATCGGCGGGTGTGTTGGGTCAACACCCCACTCGGTTTCGTTGGCACCGTATGGTATCTCCACCGAGTGACCAGGAAACTGTGGTTTTACCCAAAAGGGGCCTAGTGAAGCTACACAGAATATTCTGTTTGAGAAATAGGATAGCCTTGAAAAAGGCCGTTTTTCGATCTTAACCCAATCGATTGACGATCGGAGATCGGATGTCGTCGGGCGACTACGAGAATCGTTACGTAAACGCAACAGAATAGTGACTCAAGAACACTGAGTCATGAACGGGAGAGCGCAAGCACACAACCATCCGTAACCAGTGCCGAGCGTCGAGCGATCTCTGACCCACATTTAACCCGGGTTGCCCTTTTTATACCCTTGGAGGTGCAATTAGTGGCCGTTATAATGCGTATTTTGACAACATTTTTTTTAACGTTACGTGCTAACGAGATCTGTTGTGTTTAGGAATTCTAACTAATGTTAATTTAAAGGTCGTTAAACATACTTTCAATTGATACTAATATTAATTAGGTTTAATGTATTCGTTGATGGCGGGACATGCTTGAAACTTATTTTCGGAGAGGTGCGATTTTTGTGACGCCGAGTGTAGTTAACAAACTGCAACTAATTACTTATTTACTGCAATTATTTATCATTGCTTCAACTGAATAAAATGTGAAATAGATGTCTAGAAATTTAGAAATAATTTGTATTATTTTAACATATTTAAATTTTTTAATGTAATTTTGTGATTTTTTATCACCATAAATATTAAGCTTTGATCATGGTCGAAGTAATTAAGCAATAAATAATAATATTAGACTACTCAAAATGTAAAAAACTACTGACAAAATAGTTGATTTTAAGGTTAAGTAAGGGCAGTTTGTTTACATTAATTATTTTAACATAACATAACATCACGCCTTGTTTCCCCGAAGGGTTGGGCAGAGGTGTACCTGTAGTAGATACACCCACATTTCGCAATTATTTTACATTTTATTTATTTTATTTTACTCTGTTCTATCAACAATACCTTCGATTAGGATTAATGTTTGGTAAAATATGAAATATTTAAATGATAACACTCACACTTACTCCGGTTTCATTAGATATTTGTCTAAATTAGTATTTATACTTGACTGCATTTTGAAAATAATAACCACAACACCGCTAATAGCTAAATACTCATCACCAATAATAACCACGAACCAACAAAGTTCTATTAAGTGAATACTCGTAACGAACTGCATCTGTCTACCCCACAGAAATCGAAATAATTTACTTAGTTTTCTGTGGTCTACCTGCTAATCTTTAATATTTATGTGAACAAGTCGAAAGAAACAAAAAAAAACGAATGATTATCGAACTAGTCATTATTAAAAATAACAAAAACTATGAATAGTAATTATTAAAAAATTACAAGCAAACCGCAGGTGAGATTTGAACCCTCGCTCGGCTCGCCATAATCGCACATATTGTATTGTTTGAAATTATGAACTACTATGAGTGTCTATAGTATTGTAACAACTTATAGAAGAAGGTCGAGGTCAAACTGAAGCGTCAGTCTATTGCTTTGTGAGATTGCCTATGGACTTTTGGTCGGTACTGTGCCAATAGTCGATCTGGCACCATTGAAGAGAGTGTAGTACAGCCCATGTCTCGATCGAATCGAAGGCTTTCTCGTAGTCCACAAACGCTAAGCAAAGCGGCATGGCTCTGGAAATATCCTCATACATGGACTCCACCTCATCGACGAGGTGTGAACCTGTATGATCTACAACGAATATCTTGCCATATTCTGAGTATAAGGTACGCCACCCTCGTGGGTCCACTCTAGATCTACACCACGTTGCTCACAAGGGACTTATGGGACGATACACTCGACACCTCCTTGGGTCGGAAATAGAGCAAGTTCCCGGATTTGAGGATTATCGAGTCCTCCCCCTCTTTTCGGACTTCAGATTACCCTAATAAGCCCTATCGTAACCTGATCAATTGTTTCTCGAGTACGAATTACACCTAGTAACACCTGCCATGTTTTGTCTCTGCATCACCCTAAGGTTGACTGGTAGAAAATGCCTCAGGCATTAAGTCCGTCTTTATACAGTATTTTTTTTTACTTGTGCGTAAAATTTTAATAAATAAATTACGATGATCTTGTCACCGGTCCAGAGTGTACGCGTGTTGTATGGTTCCAGGTCTAGTTTTCAGTGATTGTGGTAGCCGGATCTCTTCCAGGGATTCTTAGCACCCCTTGCCTCACCGTGGCCTTGACCGCTATCGTAGTTAAGGGTAAATGGGCCGCCGGGCACTAGGCGCCACTTCTTATAGGTGCTTGCCAGTATTCTGTAAACTCACGCACGCACGATGGTACCAAGACCTACACTTGCTGCAAGTAGCAGCATCTGTCAACGACAGAAACTTGCCACAGCCACCGCATTTAGCCATGGTGAACATGTTGAAGAATTGTGTAGGTAATAGATCTGCTCAAGTAGTACACCGATAAGGCAACAGATGGCGCTTTTTTGAGAAACACTTTTATGGCAGTTTCCGTGGTGTGTATGGTACGGATAGACACCATAAGCTGAACACACTATCGGTATAAAGTTTGGTCACAGATTGTTTCCCGTTCACAAACAAAACACTGTTTATTTCCCTTCGGGTGTCGGGTACTTAACGTTTAAACCGACGAAAAAAAAATGAGGAGGTTCTCAAGTCGACACGTATTTTTTTCCGGATTTCCATAAAATGTTTTTAGAGTTTATTATATTTAACACTGCACATACACTGGAAAATATTGTTATTTGTAAGTTGCACTTATACATGTATTTCCAAAACAAAGTTTTGTGAAACTAGCTTGTATTTTTATTTATTTCGCGAGAAGTAAACAGAGAGCTTATGACTGATTAACATCCGTGATGTCAGTGTCACTGGTTGAATCTTGGTTGAATGTCGGCCTCTACCAAACACCCAGTATATTTTATGTGGTTTGTAAGAACACTGTTAAGGATGATTTATGTTAGACCGTGCCGAGCGCGAGCCGTGCCAAACTTCACGAACACCTCAAGATACACCATGCAGCGTCCGTGACCCGTCCAAGGTTAAGTAAAAAAAATTGAGTAGACACGGACGCGGCTCGCGCCCTGGCTGGTCTAGCATAAATCATCCCTTAGTCATCCTTGGTTTAATAGGTGGTATCGGCACGGTGGCAGCGCGTACTGACCGGCGGCGGCGAGGTCCTGGCGCAGCAGGTCGAGGCGCGCATGCGGCGCCAGCGCCAGATCGCGCGCGCGGTGCAGCGCCGCGCGCACGCGTCTCGAGCCGCGCAGCCGCGCCGCCGCCTCGCTCGCCGCCGACAGAGCCGCGTCGGCGTCTCGCGACCGCTCCTGTTTCATATTGGGTATAAATGTGACTATGACACCACTAATTAATTACTGCCAAACCCCTCGAAGGAACATACTTGAAATTCGATAAACCGTAGCCACAAAGTTTCGTCTGTGGGGTTTTCAGCGAGCACGTCGCAGAAAGCGCGCGTACGCTGCGACAGCTCGGCGTCGGCGAGCGCGTCGGGCGCGGGCACAGGCGTGGCATAGTAGCGACGCGCGCGTGGACGCACCCCGCTTCCGCGCGCCACTGTGCCCATCGCCGTGCGCGGCGCCACGGAGTTGTACCTATGCATCACATTCACACCTTACTATAGACACTTGTAATTACACATTTCCGTAATGGCCAGCACTCACTAGGCGGCACCCGAGCGTGGCTATCTATGTTATAACCTTTCTAATAAAAAAATACTTTGATTAGAAAGGTCACATTGCAAGACGGGAACCAGATAACCTTGAAAAGTTGATGGTGATAAGCAAGGTAGATTGAAAAAGACCTCGCGACCGGTAACCTAAATTAAAATAAAAAAATAAATTATTTTCGTATGCTGACGACACCGCAATCGTCTTCACTGGCTCAACCTGGGCCGAAACAAAAACCAACACTGAAATAGGTATGTTACAAGTGGCTTCATGGCTAAAAACAAATCTCCTTACGTTAAACACAAGCAAAACAAATTTTATTTGCTTTTCAATATATAAAATGTCCAACCAGAACCTAATTTCAACATTAAAATACATAAGTGTGGGCAGCCGGTTCATTATGACTGCAATTGTCCAACCATCAGTAAAGTTAACTACGTCAGGTACTTAGGTATAATGTTGGACCAAAGCTTGTCCTGGTATCCTCAAATCGAACAAATTACTGCGAGAATACGAAAATTTATTTGGATTTTTAAAACATTGAGACACATAGTCCCCAAGAGTGGCTTGGCAAAAAATCTTCTAAATGAAGTGTATATCTCACTAGTTCAATCAGTAATAATATATTGTATCTCCATTTGGGGGGGCGCGCGTAAAACACGTTTTCTTGATGTTGAAAGAGCGCAACGGACATTAATAAAAGTAATGTACTTCAAAAAAAGAACATTTCACACCCATGAGCTATATCAAACAAGTAATCTATTATCAGTACGAAAATTATATATTATACACATAGTATTAAAAAAACATAAACCTCTACCCTTAGATCCTAATATATTAGCTAGAAGAAGGAAACATAACATTGCTTCCAGCCCTTTTGTAAGAACAGAATTTGCAAATATTCAGTACGACAAACGCTCGTCTTTCATATACAATAAAATAAATAAACAAATAGATATATATACTAAACCATATAAAGAATGCAAATCATTGCTGATTAAGTGGATAAACAAGTTAAGCTACGATGAAGTAGAGAATATTCTACTAAATATAAGGTAAAACCCTTTCTGTAAAAAACAACCACACACACACACATACTTACATACACATAAACACATACACATAATCATACACGCACCCACACATATACACACACACTAACAGACTAAATAAACATAATAAATTCATTAACTTGTAACTCTTTTTTTTTTTAATAACTTTTGTTTAATAACTTTTGTTTAATAACTTTTGTTTTAATAACATGTTACACTAATAGCAAGATATAAAGGAGCGGCGCCTCCTGGCACAGGCATCTATATGCTTAAAAGGGGACGCCACCAACTGTATAACGTATGTACAACGTGTAATATTGAAATAAACATTTTTGTATTTTGTATTTGTATTTTTTTGTAACCTTGGCTGGTCAGACCAAGTAATCACCCTCAATGGACTCTCTATTACGAATGCTCTGAGAGAAGCCAAAAACCGAACGAAGTGGAAGAACCTATTACGAAAAGCCACTAAGTCCTTCCAGGGCTATGACACCACTAAACTACTTTTAAAAGCCAATTATTTTTAAAAGAGTAACCGTGGAGTTTCTTGCCGGCTCTTCTCCATAGAAAACGACCAATTGGAACCGTGCACCTAGCTTCTGACGTTTCATAAGTACCCTTGTAGGTTTATGTGAAATAAAATATTTTGAATTGAATTGAGGGACACAACCTTCAGTAATGAAGTACGTATGGAAAGATTTTTAGAATTTAAAAAGATAATACTTTTGAGCGATAGTAAAGCCGGGTCTCCTGCGCGTGTTTTTTCGAAACATTACACAAAAACCTTGCACATAAACGTTTATTTTCCTACAAAACGTCGTGTTTGCATAATGTGTTTGGCCACGCCTCTTTGTTGCGATTTTTTTGCGTAAAAACACGCGCAGGAGACCTGGCTTAACATGAACATTGCTTCTGAGAAAAATTGCGCGAAAATTTTGTTTTGGTAAATATTGTTGGTTCGAAAAATGTGAAAATTTTTGCAGCCACTATCTTGGATTTACATTTTGACCTCTCTATCGGCTTTTCAAATAGCTTTCAGCACCCTCGAAAACTATAAAAATAATAACCATGAAGAAAAATTTGATAATTTTCGCAATCGCCATCTCAGATTTACATTTTGACATCATTGTCGGCTTTAGCACCATCGAAGACCATGAAAACGAAACCCATGAAGAAAAAATTGAAAATTTTCGCTACCGCCATTTTGGATTTACATTTTGTTTGACCTCTTTTTTTTTATTTTTTTTTATTTATTTGGCTCACCAACAATTGAATACACCGATACAAAGATATGAGATACATGCAATAAACTTATAGACTAGTGTACCAATTTCTTACAGGTAAGCACATCATGCATTACTTATTTGTTGTTTAGTGCCTACTTAAAATTAGATGAGTTCTTATACTCACCGAACATTATTATTTCCACAAAATTCCAATTTAAAATCTATAATTGAATATAAAACAAAAATTAAGATCATAATTAAAATCACATAAAATTTAAATCAATACTAAAAATAAAATCTAAATCAAAACAAAAATTTAAATCGAAATTTCCACACTGAAATGATTTTACAAATTTTTGCATAATAATGCTTCGGAACTTACCAAGTGAGTCAGAGTGCACATCAATATCACTGCAGCTATTTAATCATTTACATAGACGGGGGATTGGAGAATTAGCCCCAAGCACAGTTCTGCGAAGAGGAGGACATAAGGGGGTTATAGGAGCTCGTGGGCTTTTTTCGCGGGTACACGGATTTTGATCCTGCTCAACAATTGAGGACAGTCAATTTTACTAATCAAAATTTTAAATAAAAACAACAAATCCAGTAAATCTCTCCTCTTCTGTAGGGATATCATCTTGAAATGCGTCTATGCTCGTTTCTTTTTAGTTATCCCGGAAGAGTATGCTAAATGCCACAGAAATCGTTTTTGAACCCTTTCCAATAATACGGTGCTGCAATATTCTAACGAGATACGGACCAAACAATTATAAAGCAGAATTTTTGTCTTATTGCGACGGAAACAGGTAACATTTCTAATAACATATCCAAGCATTCTAGAGGCTTTTTTAACTACATTTTCAATGTGGGGTACAAATGTTAACTGCCTATCGAACAAAACTCCCAAGTCTCTTATCTGTTCCACTTCCTGAATTAAGTTGCCATTAATGTAACAAGCAGATCGTGTTAATCTAGTTTTCCTGGTGAATTTCACGTGGTATTTAAGCTCATATCGGCTTTAGCACCTGCGAAATCTATGAAAACGACACCCATGACGAAAAATGAGAAAATTTTCGCAGCCGCCATTTAGGATTTACCTTTTGACCTCATTCATCGGCTTTAGCACCCTCGAAAACTACGAAAACGACACCCAAGACGAAAATTGTGAAAATTTTCGCATCCGCCATCTTGGATTTTCGTTTTGAAATGAAATGAAATTGTTTATTCTGTAAATAGGACATAGGAATCACTTCTACACGGCATATAATTTTTTTTTTTTAAATAAGCTAGATGAGTTCGGCGTTTCCTATCTGACTACTCTAAGAAGAAAGGCCGAAACAAACTCAGAGGTCGCAGTCTCTTTTAAAGTCCAGACATAATCTTGGTCAGGCCACATGAGGACCATGTAGATTAGTGTCTGAAAAGGTCTTTTGAGGAAAGAACCACACAGATTTGAGTGGACCTGTCCAGTCAGTGCAAGCATTTGTCAGTAATCGTGGAGCTCAACTCAGAACTTAAGGAGCTCAACTCGACGAACAATACCAAAGAAAGGACACTTGGGTAGGCCGCATATACTACTCAAACTGCCAGACCATCACTAAAACTATCAGAGAAATAAAAATAATATCCATATAGTCCTCACATTCACAATAATTATTAATAATTTAACATCACTTAAGCTACACTTAATTTAAAAATACCTGGAACGCAATATTTTAAATAAATATTGAAAGTCACGTTCTGGCGCAAGCAAACGTCAGTCTACGAAGCGCTCGGAGCTTGAAGGTTATTGCTGTAATATTTCGTTTTTTTTATGGTTTTTGTGTGTAAATCGACGGTAATTGGTGTTATTTTCATTTTTAAGTAGATATTACATCGTTGTAGATAATATTTGCAGTAAATAACATCATATTATATCTATTTTGACCCAACAAAAAAGTGTAAACAAACACGACTGAAAAAAGTGAACGTGCTGTGTTTTTGTGGTTTTTTGATGTGTAAACGTCGGTATTTGATGGGTAAGTCCCTTTTTTATAGAAATGAATAGTTTTTTAATCGTTTTAGACAGTATTTTCACTCAAAGAAATAAATATTCTGACTGTAGCCTCACAATATATTTTTGAAAACCTATTTATTGTATGTGCACAAAAATATATCAAATTTTAAGAAAATGTCCGGTATTCATAGTTTAAATACCAGGAATAAACACAATCTTGCTGTACATCGTACACGTTTCCACAAAGTAGGCAACTCATTCATGGGTCAATGTATACGCTTTTACAACAAACTCCCCATTGACATTCGAAACTTACCCATTAAACGGTTTAAAATCTGTATTAAAACCAAACTTTGTAAAAAAGGGTACTATACAATTTCAGATTATTTAGAAGACAAAAAAGCTTGGGATTGAACTGCTCGCTCTGCTAAGCCTTGTGATAAAACCATAAAACTAGACTTTTTAATTATTATGTAAAATCAACATATACCAGTTTTATAAACACATTGACATTGTTGAAAATTATATTCAAAATGACATGATTACTTTGTATAGTATTATATTATTGTAACTATTGTGAATGTGAGGACTATGTGGATATTGTTTTTATTTCTCTGCTAGTTTTAGTGATGGTCTGGCAGTTTGAGTAGTTTATGCGGCCTACCCAAATGTCCTTTCTTTGGTATTGTTCGTCGAGTTGAGCTCCTTAAGTTCTGAGTTGAGCTCCACGATTACTGACAAATGCTTGCACTGACTGGACAGGTCCACTCAAATCTGTGTGGTTCTTTCCTCAAAAGACCTTTTCAGACACTTATCTACATGGTCCTCATATGGCCTGACCAAGATTATGTCTGGACTTTAAAAGAGACTGCGACCTCTGAGTTTGTTTCGGCCTTTCTTCTCAGAGTAGTCAGATAGGAAACGCCGAACTCATCTAGCTTATTTTTTTTTTTATATATGACGTGTAAAAGTGATTTCGATATCCTATTTACAGAATAAACAATTTCATTTTATTTCAAAATACAGCAAATTTTTTTTTTTTTTTTTGTAACGGAGAAAGTTACGTAAACACTAGAAAATTTGGGTCATCAAAATTCTAGATTTTTAGTATTTTTTATTTTCAATGTTTGTCTCTAAAAACGCTTTTGTTAGATAACTATCCATAATGTACCCTGCAAAATTTCGTGTGAATTGGTTCGGTAGTTTTATCAGAAATCGTTAAAATAGTGAACCATAGAATCTCCAACAAAAACGCGTAATAAATCTTAGTGAACGTTTCTCACGAAAGTCGTAAATATTTATAATGGATCTCTTATCTATTCGAGAACCGAAAACAACTGACGATAACATCAACATGTTCTGAGAAATTTGAGTATTTTGTTTATTTAAAGGCGAGTCATAAATCTTTTACGTCATGGGTGGTCGCGGGGCTTGACAGATGAGTCATCATCTGTCAAATAGGGCCTGAGAGGCCAACCGCCCCGGTTTTAAAAAAGGTTGCTAACCGCCCCGGGGCGCGCTTGGTATGGTGACGTCACAGTCTATGACAAACTCAAACTCTTTATTGCATTCATGTGTACATTTAGTTGTTACATTTAAGTTAGTAAGTTCCAACACGAAACCCGGTTAGGGCACGGCAACATACTCGTAATAGGTAAATAAATTGGAACAAAACAAGCATCCAGTCAGTAGGGTACATGTACTGGATTGCAAGTTTATTGTACAAATATAAATTTTCGATGATATTACTAGTATTTACTTTATTTGTAGTTATTTTAATTAATGTCATGAGGTTATTAAATTATTTTATTTTTGTATATTAATTTTTATATTTTATTAATTTGTATTAATTTTTATATTCTTTAAAATTTTAATGTTTCATTGATTTGTATTAATTGTTATCTATATTTTATTTATTTATATTTTTTATTATTATAGCAATATTTTATTAATTTATTTTTGTTGTGTAAGTGTGTGCTTTTTTCCAATTCAACGACTGACTGAAATTTCAATGACCAGTAATTTTTATGTATCATATTTATTAATTATTTTATTCTAAGTATTCTGCGACCGAGTAAAAGCATTTTTGTGTTAAATATTCTTTTAATTTTATGTTAAATTTATTGAATTTTGTTTCATTTTTAATTTCTTCTGGTAGCTTGTTGAAGATTTTTACTGCCATATAATATGGGCTATGTTAAAGCATTTTGATCCGAGAGGGTGGAAGATATAATCTATTTTTATGGCGCGTGTTTAAGTTATGAAGGTCTTAAACTTTAGGAAAAATGTTGCTATTTTTAAATACAAATATGCAAAGGTCGTGTATACACCGTGAAATTTGAATCACAGTTTTGCTAGAACAACGTTGTTCAGACCATGGTCTACTACCATACTGCAGCATCCAATAAAAAAAAAACATAATTGATTTTTGAAAAAACACAAAAAAAACAAAGATTAAAATGTCAAGATTATCGTTACTCCCTACAACACAGACACCACGCATGGGACACAGCATTGTTTACAGGGAAATGTACCTCCATAAACGAAATTTAGTAAGCAGTAGATAATCTTGACATTTTAAACTTTGTTTGTGTTTTCAAAAACCAATTTATGCTTTTTTTTTTATTATTGGATGCTGTAGAATGGTAGTAGACCATGACCTGAATAACGTTTGTTCTAGCAAAACTGTGATTCAAATTTCACGGTGTATACATAGATGGTAAAGTTAGTAGTTTTAAACTAACAAAATATGGCTTACAGCTTTTGGTATTGTCAATATGGGCCAGTATTCTAACACATTTTTTTTGGATTATAAATACTTCGCTTGCATCTACGCCGTTCCCCCATAACATCACTCCATATCTTAGCCACGAGTTTGCGTAGGCGTAGTATGCAGATAGTGCCGTTTCTGTATTTGTGCTGTGCTTAAGTTGAAACAAGGCGTAGGTAAATTTAGACAATTTAGATTTCACTGTTTCTATGTGCTTTTTGACAGCGCGCGCGCACCCGACTCACTTGGGCCTGATGGTCGGAGCTAGCAGGATATTGGTAAGCGAACTTGTTATTTCTCAGTGCATGTGTCTGCAGATTTACCAGATATTTATTCTACATTTATTTCATAATGTTGTCGTGTGTGTGTGTATTGTTTTAACAGCGATCAGATTCAGAAATGATACCAAATCAGACCAGCATTCAGATGCGAGGCTCGGGGTGGCTATAAGGGGAGGTTGGAGGCCACTTTGGGGGGACAACCCCAATATCATTGCGATGATAATTCAGATTCAGTACCTAACGGTAATTCAGTTGAAATCAGTTTGTATAATTACAGCGGTCGTGAGATCTCAATCAAATCGTACCTAGGCTTATATTTGAGATATAAGTATTTTAGATTCAGATATTCGTCACTAAAAGGTATATGGCGACATGGTGGAGATGCTGGGATCTCATTAAAATAGTTTTAAAAGTAATGCATTGTTCAGTTCTGAAAATTAAGTAATGTGGGTATATTGAAATTGTGTTCTGCATTTAACAGAATTAGGTCAGTTTCACATGGTGTCCGAATAGCCATTAACTCAACAAAGAAATTCAAAAATGGAACATGATAAAAAAATGACAGAAACCATGTTCGAAGCTGTTGTGACTGTTTAGTAATTAGTTCCATGTTATTACCTATTATGAAGTTTATGAATGTTTTCTTAGAGCCCTACATTATTGGTATGGTGTAATGACTTACCTAAAACTATGTTGGATTGGAACTTTGGGTATTAGGGCAAGGTTTACATAGTTATACCTACTCGAGAAAAGATTGACATCAATGTAGTTAATTGTCAGATTACACAACCTGCACTGAGGTACCAGCCTACCCTGCGTTAAGTCGATTCCAAGAAATAATATTAAACGCCCGCTGGACAGGTATTCAGTCACGACTATAGTTAACATTTATTTTATAAATCCGATTACACGATAATGAACGAATGAAGTCTAATGAATAATTTATTCTTTTTACGTTGCGCAGAACGATACTAGTAAAAGTTTATTAAGTAGTTAATTATATTATAGGTGGAAATCAAAGGAGTATTCAAATGTTAGTATTAAAATGTTTTCAGATTTAGTTTAATAGTCTTTCACTTAAACTAATACTAGTGTTTGATGGATTTGGTTTCATAAGAATCTCATACCAAGTGATATTGTTTTAGATATCTACTCGCGATATTCATTTACTAAGAAAACGGTCCAAGACTTCGATATTACGTAATAATGGAAGACGCTATCCGATCTCGTTTAAAAATTATTTATGAATCCCTCCAATCAAACATAAGCTCTGCACGGTGTGCCCTAACAGAATTATCAAAAGAAGATACCAACTATAAAGGATTAGAACTAATTGGTGCTAAACTAAAAGGTATAAATGAGATGTTAGTATCGGAAATTCACAATTATTGTAAATTGATAAAAGAAATCAACGATGAGGAAATTAGTCAGTATACGTCCACACAGATTCAGGCCGAAGAGGTAATAGCAGAAATAGATGTAAACATTAAACAGAATAATCGAAACCGCGCACTCGTTTTTACAAATAATGGCAACAATGCTAACACAATTAGTACGTTACCAAAAATGGAGTTGGGCAAGTTTGATGGTGATGTTCTAAAGTGGTACCAATTTTGGGATCAGTTTTCATCAAACGTTGATAAGAGAAATATTAATGATGTTGATAAACTGTTGTACCTTCAATCGGTTCTTGAAGGTGACGCGAAACAGGCAATTGATGGGTTGGACACAACAGACAAAAACTATCGCATTGCTGTCGACACATTGAAGGAACGGTATGGCAAACCTAGCGTTATTATTGATGCTCATTATGTAGCACTTTATAGAATTAAATCAGCTGAATCTAGTCAGGTCAAAGACTGTAGGCACGTTCTAAATGAAGTTGAGAGACATCTTAGAGTATTAAGTTCTTTAGGTGAAGACTCAGACCAACAAAAAAAGAAAGACGGCGCGCTGCGAACATCAAAACTGAAGCCACCTTTTTATCTATGTGTGAGTCGAAGGGTTGCCATTTTTATAAAAATACCCCATAAATTGGGTAATAATATTTTATGGGTAGGCTAATATTGTACAAGTAAGATATTGTTAAGTATGGCATTGTACCTCAATTGTTTAGAAGGACCTCTATTCCGAACAAAACAAAAAAATTACATCAGAAAAAAAAAACAATTATAAAGTGCACCTTTAAAGCAAGAATTGTTGTGTTGGGCCTTGGAAGACTCCGCTGTTCCACTTAGGCCCGTGTTACAGAACCTCACTCAAGACTCAAGCATTACTTAAAGCTAGTTTTAACCAATCACAAGGCTTTAAACGAGTTTTATGTAATGCTTGAGTTTTGAGTGAGGTTCTGTAATACGGGCCTTAGAAATATCCATTAATTTGCAATTTAATGTAAAAAATTCAAAATACAAATATAAATAAATAGGTTAGTTTTAAACTATAGAAAAATCAAATAACTTTATATAAATGAACGAGCTTAATACAAAGAAAAAGGCAAAAAATGCGCCTAATTGTGTGACGTGTGCGAGTGTGGGTGAGAGTGCGCTAGTACGAGAGTGTGAAGTGTGTAGCATTCTCTGTCTACGGTGTAAGGGTTAAAATTTGCATATATTTAGTTCTACTATAGGGTATATCTTTAGGTGTAAGTTAACCCTACCCACGACAGTGTCTTGGGATTGAAAGAAGTGAAATACAGCTTCTTTCGATAACCATGCACATAGAAATTCAATTATAAGTTTGTTGAAGCGTAAATCATAACATTGTCGTAAGTATGTATGAAGTCATTATGTAAATTACTTTGAAATAAAATAGGTAATTATATTGTCAATTACCTTTATTATATACAAAAAGATCACAACAACAAAATCACTGACTGAAGAAAAAGTAATATCAAGATAAATCGTAACAAACAAAATTTTTTTTAACCATAATATAGCCTTTGGTCCACGATTAGTTGAATAAAGGTCGTTATTATCAAAATGATCGGAACAAACCACGCTAGTTTTCGACGGCAGCCATTCTGGATCATTCCGACTTTATCTTATATCTACTATCCATTTACTTTTTAATTCAGTATTAATTAGAAATCTAAAATATTAAATAAATAAAAAAGAGAATATGAATATAACTCGAAGTAAGAAATCACATTTAAATTTGTTGAATCGAATGGGAAAGATTTAAATCATATTATGGCAACCCTCGCACTTTAAGTCACTGCTTTCGTTTGTTGAGGTTATTTGTTCCAAGTAACCTAAAGTTCGTTTAATAAAAAACGATGTTATTTCAAGTACATCAATGCTTAGGGGTGAAAAGTGATTCCGTGAGACTTTTTTTGTGATTTGCTATTGTTTTTATAAGTTTTCACTACACAGGAAAGTATAATTATATTTTTTTTAATCAATGTTAACTAGACGACGACTCATGACGTACTAAGAGCGATGAGCATGGTTTTAGTGTAGGTGTGTGCGTGAGCGGGTGTATTTACTTGCAGGAGCACGGTTTTGTGGCTTCACTTTTAATGTTCGCGGCGCGCCGTCTTTCTTTTTTTGTTGGTCTGAGAGGTGAAGATGTAAATCACAATCATCTTAGAGTAATGGTTTTAAAAAAGTTCCCCGAGGATCTCATTTACGAATTAAGGATGAAGATAACTGACGAAGATGAGTCTATCGATAATATTAGAAAGTTCTTAGAGTATATCATATCGGCTAGGGAAACATCAAATAGATTAAAGAAAACTGCAGAAGGTACAAAAAATAAAAATACAACAACTAGCGAAGACAAACAGGCTTCTGATAATATTACAATAGGATCATTACATGTTAGATCGGAAGAGACTATTGATAATAAAAGGCGTAGATTTACATCAAACTTCAGACAGGAAAAATCTAGGTATGAAAATAGACAGCATAATAAACATAAACTGCCCCCTCGGAAAATACCACATGACGGTGACAGGTCCGATGAGCCACCTAAAAAGAAATCAATTAAATGTATATTTTGTAAGCAGAATCATTTTAATGATGAGTGTAGTGTGCACAAAACCTTACAAGAAAGAAAGACTCAATTAGGAAACCGTTGTTATAATTGTTTCGGTGAAGGCCATAGGGCTGACAATTGCCGTGCCAAACGAAAATGTCGACATTGTAATAAGTTTGGCAATCATAATCGAGCATTATGTCCAACTAAGCTAACACAGCCAGTGAAGTCCGTACCAACTGATACCTTACATATTAATAACGCATATAGCACTACGCTGTTGCAGACAGCCCTAGTCATTGTAGATAATTTAGAAACTAAAATAAAACTACATGTAGGGTGTTGCTCGATTGTGGTAGCCAGCGCTCATATATAACAGAACATAATACTAATTTACTTAAACTACCTATTACTGAACAAATTAATTTATCAATATTTACATTTGGAAACAAATCACCACATCTTATTAAAAGTCCTGTAGTACAGTTTAGTATTACAACTCGAACAGGATTTACTCGTCTTATTTATGCAAATGTAGTACCTCATATTACTCAGAGTATAAAAGCACCAATTTTTTATGATTTAGACACAATCGGAATTAAAGATCGAATAATGGCTGACGATGGGTCTTGTGGCGACAAAATTGATATTTTAATCGGAAACGATTATTATCACTTATTCATGTCACAAGAAAAGATATCGGTCAATCAAGACCTGTTCTTAGTTAATTCAGATTTTGGTTGGGTATGGTCTGGAAGAATTAGTGAGAACATTGATAGTTCCGATCAGTTAACTGTATTGACTTACTTTCAATCAGATGGGTCATTTGATACTAAATTAAACGAACCCGATCTCCCTCTAAAACTAGATGATGTTAAACAGTTATGGGACCTTGAATCAATAGGCATCACAGATTCCCCAAAAACCACTCGCGATGAAGAAGCGATTAGGCAGTTTAATGAAACAGTTCAGTATCAAAACAACAGATACCACGTTCAATGGCCACGGACTGCATTACCTCCAAATCTTCCTAATAATCTAGGTTTAGCTTGGGGTCGGCTCAATGGTTTAATGAAACGATTAGATAATTCAGATTTAAAAGCATACGATCAGGTAATTCAGGAACAGCTACAGAATAAAATAATTGAGATTATACCAGATCCCAAGATTGCACAAAATCATCCAGTTCACTATCTTCCTCACCATTGTGTTCGTGGCCGTGATAAACCCAAAGCACTCCGTATCGTTTATGATGCCTCAGCCAAAACTGCAGACAGTCGAAGTTTAAACGAATGCCTATATAGGGGTCCACTTATGTTGGAGGATCTTACAGGCTTGCTAATTAAGTTTAGAGAACACCCTATAGGAATAGTTGCAGATGTCGAAAAGGCTTTCTTACAGTTAGGTCTACAAGATTTAGATAGGGATGTAACACGATTTCTTTGGTTTAAAGACATAAACAGTACAGATCACCCAAATAATGTGGTGCACTTACGTTTTTGTCGTGTCCCATTCGGTGTCATATCAAGTCCATTTCTACTGAATGCTACGATCAGATATCATTTAAATAAGTCGAACAATATATTTCTGAAACAGATTGCGGACGACATTTATGTTGACAATATTGTAAGTGGCGCACAAACAATTTCTGACGCAAATAAACTGTATTGTGCTGCAAAAGAATCATTTGATAGCTTGTCCATGAATTTGCGTGAATGGAATTCAAATTCAAAGGAACTAGTTTCTTCCATACCAGATAATTTTAGAGCAAAAGACCGTGAACACATAAAAGTTCTCGGTTTATTATGGAACATACAAAAAGATCAGTTATATTTGAAATCTAACTTCAATACAGAATTAGGCACAGTTCTGTCAAAAAGAGACGTGTTAAGGGTCATTGCTTCAATTTATGATCCGTGTGGTTTCGCAGTTCCGGTAGTTCTTCCAGCAAAACTATTCTTTCAAAAATTATGGAAAGAAAAGGTTAAATGGGATGACAAATTGAGTGATAGTCAACTTATAGAATGGCAAAAAATAGCATCCAATTTTGTATGTCTAAAGAATATTCATGTTGATCGTTATTTTGCGCAAGGTTTAAATAAAAGCCAAGTCGCGGAGCAAATTTAATACGAACTACATTGTTTTACGGATTCATCTATGCATGCTTATGCAGCAGTAATTTATTTACGTGGTACTTTGCATACTAATAATATTGTCAGTTTTGTTATTGGCAAGTCTAGATTAGTGCCGTTAAAGGACCAAAATGACTTACAGATTCCAAGATTAGAATTGCTGGGAGTACTTATCGGATGTAGACTTATAGGTTATGTAACAAAATTTTTACGATTAAAAATAAAAGCACAATTTTTGTGGACTGATAGTCAAATAGTAATAAGCTGGCTCAAATCAGATAAATTACTTCCGCCATTTGTGGCACGTAGAATCATTGAAATAAAACAGAACAAGACTTTACAAATCAGATATGTGCCAACTGAATTAAATCCATCTGATGTAGGCACTAGGATGGATCGGGTAGGTTATTACAATAGATGGCTCATAGGACCTGACTTTTTAACGAGTAATTCAAATCAGTGGCCTACAATTCATAATAATATAGATACTCAAATTTCAATTGCCGGGGAGGGTCTTTCGAATTCAATACCTTTAGATAATAATAGACCAAGTCTAGATATTCCAGAACCGATGATAGTAAACGATTCAGACAAAAAAGAGAGTAAAATATTAGAAATTCAGGCTAAACATTTTCCTAAAGAAGTTGAGGGTATCACAACCAACTTATCGAGATCACTGAAATTATATAAAGATGAGGAAGGACTTATTAGGTGTAAAGGTAGATACAAATACACTAATTTATCACATAATCAAAAGGAGCCTACACTACTTCCAAAAGATTCAGATTTTACACACAAAATTATAACCGAACTGCATCAGAAAAATTATCATGTAGGTGTCTCTCATACCTTAGCTCTATTAAGACAAGAGTTTTGGGTGCCACATGGATGATCAACAGTTCTGTGGCGGAACAATAAGACAATTGGACCACCACCTTACATTTTAGAGCGGAATCGCTCCGCTCATGAATCTTGTCCCAAACATACAAATCATACGATCGGTTGCACTGAGTGACCTCGGGCTTACACGCGCCGCGCGCACACATAGGTGCGCGTGAGCATTGTACTGGTGACGCTGACAACGGCCTTGGACTGCGTGCACGCACCTCAACCGGTGCGAGGGCCGGGCTGCGGAGCAACAGTCTGCATTCAACCGCCTACCGAACCATTCGGAACGCGCCGCGCTTTTTATTGTATTCTTATATTATTTGCTAATTTAATTGTTGTCCGTGTAATCTATTTAAATATAATAATCTAATCGCATTAATAATATTCTTCATTTCTTCACCTGTATTCGCATCTTTCTTTCATCCTTCTGCTTTCGCTACGCTTCACGCTTTTAAGCTAATAATTATAAATGTTAGTACGGGTTCGATTCCCGATCGAGTAGGAATTAGTGACCATACTGATTTCCTACATTGGTGACCCCGACGTGATCACGCCTTCAAGACTGAAGACTCCAAGACGCCAGGCAGTCCAGAACACCGGTGGAACAAGAAGAACGAAGTTTGGAAACCTTTGTGTGTGTTTTTCCGTGACAACAACTATTGAGGTGGGGTCTCAGTCATAAGCGGTGAGCGATTTTTATAATTTTTTTTACAATGGCAGAACCGGATGGTTTTGTCGATTGCAAGGATGCTTCCGTTATCTCTGGAGAGGTATCGAAGGTTGGAATGCCATTGCGTTGTCCACCATTTTGCCCGGAAGAACCGGCCTTATGGTTTGCGCAGCTAGAGGGCCAATTTATCATGTCCAGGATTACGAGTGATAACACGAAATTCTATTTTGTGTCCTCACAGCTGGAAACTAAGTACGCCTTGCAAGTCAAGGACATTATCACCAACCCGCCAGAGAACAACAAATTCGAAACTTTAAAAGCAGAGCTCATAAAGCGATTGTCAGCATCTCAGGAGAAGCGCATTAGGCAACTCCTCTGCCACGAAGAGCTAGGTGATCGTAAGCCGTCCCATTTCCTGCGGCACCTTCAGAGCCTAGCTGGTCCAACGGGCGCTTCAGAGTTCGTCAAAAGTATTTGGACGAACAGGTTGCCAACTAATATACAGACTGTCATTGCCTCCCAAATAGATGATTTACAGGTCGAGAAATTAGCTGACATTGCAGATAAGGTGTTCGAGATAGCCCCGATGACACCGCAAGTTGCTAGCGCCTCTGCTACCACCGACACCTCTTCTTCGGACCTGGCAAAGCAAGTGAGCGAGCTGACGAAACAGGTAGCCGCACTCACTTCCCGCATGAACGACAGAGGGAGAGACCGCTCACGCTCGAGATCCCACAATCACAACCGAAGGTATGATCGTTCTAAAAGTAGACCACAGCAACCGCCTCCTAACCACCCACATTGTTTTTACCACTACACCTACGGGGACAAAGCGAAGAACTGTAGGTCGCCCTGCACTTTCACGACGGAAAACAGGAAGGGCGGTCGCAAGTAGCGGCTAACGACTGCCCCACGTCTTCAGGCCGTCTATTTGTTACCGACCGGACTTCAAAAGCGCAGTTCCTTGTGGACACTGGTTCCGACTTGTGTGTTTTTCCCCGGTCTGCTGTCAAGACGCCCTGCATCCGGTCAAGGTACGATCTGGTAGCTGCTAACGGCACGGTAATACACACTTTCGGGCCTACACAGCTGCAGTTAAATTTAGGCCTTCGGAGGAACTACAGCTGGAGTTTCACTATAGCCGACGTTGAGAAACCCATCATTGGTGTGGACTTCCTCAGCCACTATAATCTGTTGGTAGATTGCAGGAACCAACGCTTGATCGACAGTTTGACGTCTTTGTCGGTTCCTGCCGCACACTGCAGCACCGTCGATATTGCATCCGTGAAGGCCGTCGTAGGGGATACCGGCTACCACCGCATTCTACGTGAGTACCCTGAAATCACACGACCTCCAGGCAAACAGCTACCAGGTAAACACAATACGCTGCACCACATCAGGACGACGCCAGGCCCACCGGTAGCGTGCAAACCCAGACGCCTTGACCCAGTTCGACTTCAGGTTGCCAAGAAGGAGTTCGAGGAGATGCTTGCAAGCGGGGTAGCGAGGCGTTCCGAGAGTGCTTGGTCAGCACCACTGCACTTAGTGAAGAAAAAGGACGACGGATGGAGACCATGTGGCGACTACAGGGCACTTAATGCCAGAACAGTACCTGACAGGTACCCCATTCGTCACATTCACGACTTCTCTCATCAACTATCAGGCTGCACTGTTTTCTCTACCATCGACCTCGTAAAGGCCTACAATCAATTAGCTATTAGTCCAGAGGACATTCCAAAGACGGCGATTACTACACCTTTTGGTCTTTACGAGTTCCCTTTTATGACATTTGGATTAAGGAACGCAGCACAAACCTTCCAAAGGTTTATCGACGAAGTCCTACTTGGCCTCGACTTCTGCTATGGGTACGTAGACGATATTTTGGTCTTTTCAGCGACTCCTGAAGAGCACGAATCCCATCTACGCCAACTGTTCAATCGCCTGAAGCAGTATGGCATCGTGGTCAACACAGCTAAGTGCAACATCGGACAGACTGAAGTTGTTTTTCTGGGATACCGCGTGTCAGCGGAAGGGACGAGTCCAGTTCAGTCCAAGGTCCAGGCCATACAGGAGTACCCGGTTCCCAAAACCGTCAAGGAGCCGCGACGATTCCTAGGCATGGTGAACTTCTATCGCCGGTTCGTCCCGAACGCAGCAAAACTACAGGCACCGTTGAATGCTGTCCTTGCCGGCCCCAAGGTAAAAGGTTCGCAGCCAGTACACATGACTCCAGAATTGCTGAAGGCATTCGAAGATAGCAAATCCTCGCTGTCCAAAGCAACACTCCTGGCTCATCCTGATGCATCTGCAGAATTAACCATCGCGACGGATGCCTCTGATACCGCAATCGGCGCCGTCCTTCAGCAGCAGAAGGGTGGCAACTGGCAACCGCTAGCCTTCTACTCGCACAAGCTAAGTGGAGCCCAAAAAAAGTACAGCCCATACGACCGGGAGTTACTTGCAATTTATGAGGCAATCAAGTACTTCCGGCACATGATCGAGGCAAGAACCTTCGCAATCTTCACGGACCATAAGCCGCTTACCTTTGCCTACAGGATGAATAGGGATAGCTGCTCACCCAGGCAATTCAGGTACTTGGACTTCATCGGGCAATTTACTACTGATCTGAGGTACTTACCAGGCAGTGAGAACGTTGTCGCAGATGCATTGTCGCGCGTGGATGAGGTATCAGCAGCTGTCAACTTTGAGGAACTTGCAAGACTCCAGGGCACAGATCCAGAACTGCAAGATCTAATTCATCATGGCTCCACATTGAAACTTCAAAAGGTAGCATCTTCCTACAGTAACAACTTACCAGTCTATTGCGATACCTCCACGCCAACACCTCGCCCCTACATAACGCCTACCTTGCGAAGACAAGCATTCGACTCCCTGCACAATCTACATCATCCTGGGAATGCAGCTACAGTGCGACTGGTAACACAACACTTTGTTTGGCCAGGGATCCGCAAAGATTGTAGAGAGTGGGCTAGGCAATGCCTACAATGCCAGACGTGCAAAACTGCACGTCACACTAAAGCTCCACTTTCCACCTACCTTACTCCTTCTTCCCGATTTTCTCACATTCACCTCGACATAGTAGGGCCCTTAACCCCTTCGTCTGATTTCAGATACTGCCTCACAGTCATTGACCGATTCACGCGATGGCCTGAGGCGTACCCCTTGAAGGACATCACGGCGGAGACCTGCGCAGCTGCCCTGGTGTCCGGCTGGATAGCCAGGTTCGGCTGTCCCGAACGGGTTACCACAGACCGTGGTCGCCAGTTCGAGAGTCATCTCTTCAAGGCTCTCACTACCTTGGTGGGTGCACAACACTACCGCACCACCGCCTATCACCCAGCAGCGAACGGCATCGTAGAACGACTACATCGGCAGCTGAAGGCTGCCATCATGTGCCACACTACCTCACAGTGGACAGAAGCCCTTCCGCTGGTACTTCTCGGCATGCGTAACGCTTGGAAGGAAGACGTCCAGGCCACGCCCGCAGAGCTGGTCTATGGTGAAGCACTGCACTTACCCGCCCAGTTCCTGTCTCCCAAAGATGACTTCACCACAACCGATGTCACGGAGTACGCTGCGAGCCTGCGAGTCCACATGGCCAAACTAGCACCAAAACCAACTTCGTGGCATACCAGCACTACTTCACCCTTCTACATTCCCCGAGACCTACACTCTTCCACACACGTCTTCGTCCGCCGAGATCATGTCAGAAGATCACTGGAACCGCCTTACGCTGGACCCTACAAAGTCATACAAAGGCACTCCAAATACTTTGTGATTGAGGCGAAGGGGAAGACCAACAATATCTCGGTGGATAGGCTGAAACCCGCCTACATGTCGCAAGAGGAGCCAGGGGTTCCAGCTGAAAAACCAACGGCCTCAAATAGCACTACTACACCTACAAGCAGTGACGGCGCAGAGAAGAGGACACGAAGCGGGCGGCGAGTAAGATTCCCCGATTTTTATCGACCGTAGTCACGGTCTGGCCGGGGGGAATATGTGGCGGAACAATAAGACAATTGGACCACCACCTTACATTTTAGAGCGGAATCGCTCCGCTCATGAATCTTGTCCCAAACATACAAATCATACGATCGGTTGCACTGAGTGACCTCGGGCTTACACGCGCCGCGCGCACACATAGGTGCGCGTGAGCATTGTACTGGTGACGCTGACAACGGCCTTGGACTGCGTGCACGCACCTCAACCGGTGCGAGGGCCGGGCTGCGGAGCAACAGTCTGCATTCAACCGCCTACCGAACCATTCGGAACGCGCCGCGCTTTTTATTGTATTCTTATATTATTTGCTAATTTAATTGTTGTCCGTGTAATCTATTTAAATATAATAATCTAATCGCATTAATAATATTCTTCATTTCTTCACCTGTATTCGCATCTTTCTTTCATCCTTCTGCTTTCGCTACGCTTCACGCTTTTAAGCTAATAATTATAAATGTTAGTACGGGTTCGATTCCCGATCGAGTAGGAATTAGTGACCATACTGATTTCCTACAGTTCAAAGAGTCATCAGAAAGTGTCCACAGTGTATAAAATACGGTGGCGGTCCATTTAAATTACCACCTATGCCTGATCTACCAGCAGAAAGAGTCAACCTTACACTTCCGTTCGCCTTTACGGGCCTAGATTATTTCGGTCCACTGCTTGTGGATGAGGGCAGTAAAGAAAAACGCTGGGTGTGCCTGTTTACATGTCTAACAATTAGGGCTATACATTTGGAGGTTGTTAAAGATTTAACAGCAGAAGAATGTTTACTAGCCATTAGGAGATTCGTCGCTATAAGAGGTTTACCTAAATTATTTGTGTCAGACAATGCTGCGCAATTTAAGCTTACAGCAGAAGTGTTAACTTCAGATTATTGCATTCAGAATCACTTGCGGTGGAAATTCATCCCAGAGTTGGCTCCATGGTTCGGAGGATTTTATGAACGATTAGTAGGTTTAGTCAAACATAGTATGAAGAGAACTTTAGACAAACATCTCATAAATGAAAGAACTTGAGGCTGTAATTAATACCAGGCCACTGACTACTGTAGGTGCAGAGTTAGAACACATATTGACTCCTTCAGATTTCCTCCGTACGGGCGGAACTTTGCCCACTGAAGTTGCAGATCAAGACTTCTTAGAACCAGCTACAGTACTAGCTACAAATCTGATTGACGGATGAAAACGTGGTCAAATCATCATTTCAGAATTCGCCAAAATGTTCACTAATCAATACTTGACTAGCCTCCGCGAACGAAGTGACAAACACAAACAACCTAGAGTCGTTGTTAAAAGGCGACCAAAGTTAGCAGAGACAGTTCAAATTAAGTCAGATAGTAATAGGGCACATTGGAAAGTTGGCAAAATAGCAGAATTGATTAAAGGATCGGATGAGCAGATTAGAGTAGCCAAAGTTAAATTATCATCAGGAGAAACACTGACCCGTTCAGTAGGCCATCTATTCCCGTTGGAGATTGACGATCAAAGTACAGAATCGTCCCCAGAGCAGAATGTTTCACCAGTCAGAATCAGTCCACACTCTGAAGATTTTCAGGAGGAACAATCAGTACAAGGTGATCATCGAATCAGTTTTAACCAAGAGTCTCGAAGTACTCAAAACGGTGAACCAGTTATCAATGATGCACCCATAGTTCAGTCAGTACCAGACACCAGTAGACGACCAGTCAGGGCATCAGCAGACAAAGCAAAAGAGAGAGTTAAACAGTGGACATCCCAGTTGATGAGCAGATTGTTTCAATAATCCAATAAATCAGTGATAATCAGTGTTGATTTAAAATTAGGGGACAATAGTTGGTATCAGATGTATTCTTAATCCTTATAATCAGAACTCAGTTTTAACCCGTCATCACTTCGAAAATGTATCAGTTGTAATCCTATAATGATCTTGATTAAACAGTTATTTCAATAGATCAGATTTTCAATTATCTCTTCCCTTGGGCGGGAGTGTCGCGAATGCGAAGTAATATAGTCTATAGGCACAGATAATAACTAGTTAAGACGTGACGTGAGGTGGGAGAAGGAGGGGGTGGCGCGCGGGGATTGACAGCGCGCGCGCACCCGACTCACTTGGGCCTGATGGTCGGAGCTAGCAGGATATTGGTAAGCGAACTTGTTATTTCTCAGTGCATGTGTCTGCAGATTTACCAGATATTTATTCTACATTTATTTCATAATGTTGTCGTGTGTGTGTGTATTGTTTTAACAGCGATCAGATTCAGAAGTGATACCAAATCAGACCAGCATTCAGATGCGAGGCTCGGGGTGGCTATAAGGGGAGGTTGGAGGCCACTTTGGGGGGACAACCCCAATATCATTGCGATGATAATTCAGATTCAGTACCTAACGGTAATTCAGTTGAAATCAGTTTGTATAATTACAGCGGTCGTGAGATCTCAATCAAATCGTACCTAGGCTTATATTTGAGATATAAGTATTTTAGATTCAGATATTCGTCACTAAAAGGTATATGGCGACACCACCTGCCAACTTTGTAGTCATCGATATGGAAACTAATTCCACCTAAATAGTAATGTAGTAGTACTGGAGAGTCCTGAAATCGCTTCCTGAATACTTATGAAGACTTATCAGTAAATATGGTATTTTATTCCCCCCGTCAAAAACCCGTGTTCCTTCAAGAGATTTCGCAGTGAGTATTGAAGATACCCTGAACTATTGGTGCAGGACGTCAGCGCCGCTTGGACTGGGAAGCCTTACAAACTTCCCGTTATTGAGTCTGGCGATCACGCCCGTCCGGTACACATTATTTATTGGCTGGTGTTGGATGATTATGTGTAGGTAAATATATCAGTTTGTACTAATTCACATAGATCGCGTAATAAGAGTCACATACTCGTACATTTGTATTAATATACATTAAGGTACTTGAAATATTTGTTCAGTTCACATTGATATTATGTAAAATGTATTTTATTACACATGAATAAATGTAAAAAAATGCTTAGTAGAGCACTTTACACCAAAATAAGCTTGCGCAATTTTAATCATACAGGGGTACCAATTAAACCAAAAAATTGCATTTTTTTTACTGTTAAACTTAGTGTAAGAATATTAAAACTGATATAAGTCAAGATACATCAGTTTTCACTGAAGGTACAGAATTATTTTTATTTCACTAGATTCATCTAACGCGTATGCCAAATTTGAAGACGATACTATCAACTGTTGAGGAGTTCCCTTATGAAGAAACGACCTTGGCAGCAGCATCACGACAAACTGATTATTATTTTAGTTTTACTATATAAACCAAACGCGTTTGCCTTTGAAGTCGATACTATCAACAATTGTGGAGTTCCCTCATGGGCACGCCACAATTGCGGCAATAATTCCCCTCTTTAAGGAGCGGCTAGAGAGGCGCCACGCCGTCCTCACCTTCCGCCTGACGCAGGTTCTCACCAGACACCAGTGTTTCGGGAGGTTCCTGTTCCGGATAAGGCGGGAGGAAACGCCCGGGTTTCACCACAGTGTGGATCGCCTGGAGGACACGGTGGAGCATACGGTGGAGGTCTGCCCAGCTTGGGCGGAGCATCGCCGTGTCCTCGTGGAGGCGATCGGCGGCGGTGATCTCTCGCGTCCGGCCCTGGTTCAGGCCATGGTACGGAGCGAGAGGGCATGGGAGGTCGTCACCTCCTTCTGCAAAGCAGTAATTCTTGCGAAGGAGGAGGCGTAGCGCGTGAAGGAGAGGCAAATTTCGCGCCCTCCGCAAGAGACGCCTTGGGCGTCAGGAATCGCAGGCTAATTCCCAGCCACCGTAGGCGCGAACCAGGATAAGAACCAGGCCCGGGTCGACGACGGCGCGTTGTGTCCCACGCGCGCCTCCAAGAGATGTCAGCACTATTGAAGGGGTTCGATAGGGTCAATGCCTGCCAGGGTTGCGAGGAAGTCCGAAAGGGATACCGTGGCTTCTGGCAACATGGCAACTGAAGGAACACGGGTGGGTTTTAGTCAGTACGATTCTGACACGCCCTCCTGCTCCGCCCAGAGCGGGAGAAGTTATTTGATAACTACCCACCCAAAAAAAAGGACTTCCCTCATGAAGGAACGACCTTGGCTGTAGCATCAGCACAAACTGGTTATTATTTTAGCTAAACTATATTAACCTAACGCGTATGCCAAATTTAAAGACGATGCTAGCGACTGTTGAGGAGTTTCCTCATGAAGAAACGACACTGATTGTAGCTTCAGCACAAACTGGTAATTATTTTAGTGTTACTAGATCAATCTAACGCGTATGCCTAATTTAAAGACAATACTATCAACAGTTGAGGGGTTCCCTCATGAAGAAACGACCCCGGCTGCAACATCAGCAAAAACTGATCATTATTTTAGTGTTACTAGATAAACCTAACGCGTGTGCCAAACTGAAAGACGATGCTATTGAATTGAGGAGTTTCCTCATGAAGAAACGACCCTGACTGCAGCATCAGCAAAAACTTGTAGTTATTTTAGTGTTACTAGATAAACCTAACGCGTATGCCAAATTTGAAGACAATGCTATTAACTGTTGAAGAGTTCCCTCATGAAGAAACGACACTGGCTCCAGAATCAGCACAAACTGGTAATTATTTTAGTTTTACTAGATAAACCTAATGCGTATGCTAAATTCCAAGACGATGCTATCAACTTTTGAGGAGTTCCGTCATAAGGAAACGACCCTGGCTGCAGCATCAGCAAAAACTGGTAATTATTTGAGTGTTACTAGATAAACCTAATGCGTATGCTAAATTTGAAGACGACACTATCAGCTTGTGAGGAGTTCCGTCATAAGGAAACGACCCTGGCTGCAGCCTCAGCAAAAACTGGTAATTATTTGAGTGTTACTAGATAAACCTAATGCGTATGCCAAATTTTAAGACGATACTATCAGATTTTGAGGAGTGTCCTCATGATGAAACGACCCTAGCTGCAGCATCGGCACAAACTGGTTATTATCTCAGTTATACTATGCAAACCTAACGCGTTGGCCAAATTTAAAAGCGATGCTATATTGCCTGTTGAAGAGTTTCTTCATTAAGAAACGACCCTGGGTACAACATCAGCATAGACTGGTAACTAAGCCGTTACTTGACAAACGTCGACATCGACTCGTCCTCGCTTGGTACTTTATTTTAGGAAATGTGTGTAAGAAATAAATCGGAACGTTCTACAATAAGTTACCTCACACGTAAAATGGTTTAGGTAGGTAGATTTTCATGTCCTCGCTTTGTAGAAGTTCTACGCGAAAAACTGTCCTCGGTTTAGTAAAATAAAGTCTAAATAAATGTTTGTAATTTTTTTTTTGGTGTACATAATAAAGAATATTCTATTCTATTCTATTCTAACACAGCGTCCGCACTTTGTACAAGATATAAGAAATATTGTGTAAAAATACGTCCTCGGAAGGGCGTCGCATGGCTTACATAAGGGGTGCTCGGTTGGCCTACACAAAGTCTTCGTATGTGCATCGCTGGTCACATTTAGCTGTGTTTTCAGGTCCTCGGTATGATAGCCGTAATTCATACAGAAAAATGTTGAGATAGCCTTATTCCAATAAGCTCATCACTATAGATTTACTCACCTGTCTCTTTCTATCTCATTCAAAAAGGCCAACAACGTATTTAAACCAGTTTTTTGGAAGGTCTTCGGTTCGTTCAAAAACTTACAAGGTCCTCGTAAGGGTGTCTGTACCAGCGTTGCCAATCTGTGGGGAATTCCCCAAACTGCAGGGATTTTCAGTTCGATCGGGTAATTTGTAAGGAGAGCGTTTATGTGGGGAAAATGCGGGGAATTTAGACATTTACACCAGAGCTGTACTTAGAAGTAATAGAAGTAGTATAAGAAGTAAGTTTAATTTATAAAATATTTATATTTGATTCAACTTATCCGGCAGGAAGGTCGAGTTTATTTTATGGCAAACTTTATCGTTTATCGGGGAAGTCCCTGTTGTTTACTTTAGCTTTGTAACGAACTATACAGCTGAGTATTGCAGAACTCTTGTTGAGTGTTATTCATGAAATGTTTTTAAATTTGAAATATGCAATAAGCCTATTGCTGGTTCTGCCTTTCTCAAACGCATCTGTTTAGCATTCTGAAGAATTTGAAAACAGAGAATCGCAATCGTCTGCACAATGACACTTTAGTAGCGCTTATGGCCACCACTAGAGAAGGTATTAAGAAGAAAGGAGGGGAGCCTGAAATTTGATCTGTCAAATGATAAATTAACAAAACAAAGGCACAATGAAGAGCATATTCCTTGATTAAAATCATTAATACTTAAGTATAAGTAATAAATAAATTTGATTTAAATGAACAGATGCAGAAATAAAGTATCTGTTCATATAAATCAAATTTATTTATTACTTATACTTAAGTATTCATGATTTATTTTGCTGAAACTTGTGGGGAAAATGTGGGGAATATCGATTTTACTTTCCCCAAAATTGGGGATTTTCAGTTACGCTTTTAGGTAATCCAGACCGTGGAAGTCGGTCACCCCTGTTTGTACACTGGTCTGTACAAACAGGGGTGTGTGTGTGTTATAACTTTACAGTTAATTTTTATTGCTTTGCAACTTTTAAATCAGAACACAACTTAATTATTCACTTACTGTGGCCTTCCAGGATAGTAGAGTGTGGAAACATGCAAGTTACCAACATCAAACTTGCAGTCCAGGTAGTAGTCTTGCTGTTCGGTCAGGACGAGCTCGAGGCTACCGCAGGCAGCACCCGCTTGGGCCTCGTCGGAGGGCTCGCGCTCGTCGTCGTCATCGTCGCTGGCCAGCAGCTGCGCCTCCAACACTAACGACTCACTGCATAGCTCCTCTGCTGCACAATGAACACTCAAACTTGCAATTTGTATTTACATTAGGTCAGTATTCCGCCCCTAAAACGGCCTACTGACCGTATTTTGAAAAAACCACTTGTTTTTAACAATCACCTTCATGTCCAGTTTTATTTTCACTTGAATCTTGTGCATAAGCCGGAAACAAAGACATCTCAATTCTTGCTATTAAACAGTGGTTTAATATTTGATATAATTAAATAATTAGCACTTTAACGTTAAAATAATCTACAACATTGATCTTATTAAACTCTATAATATGTTCTTTTTATTTTGGTGGCTCTCCAATCATGAGTGAAGGTTGGCCATCTAATATTATTTTAGCGTAATAAAATTATATTATCTAAAACAAGACCACATTGTTGTTTTAATGTTGTTTTGGAATACGAAAATACATGAAAATTCACAGAATAAAGCAAGTTTGTGCTTGAAAAATTCACTTCAACTTGAATTTCAACACGAGAGACAACAACAACAACAACAACTTAAGCTGCAATGCCGCATTCCGAGTTACGCCTTAACGCTCACAGAGTTTGGGTAATGTGCTACTAAGATAGTTTTAAGGGGGTAGTATTTAAACGCAAATCAAAAAATATCTTTTTTCTATGCAATAAGATTCCGAATTCCCATCAAAATTACTGATTGCACAGCAAAATATTCAACTCAAAATATCACTAAACACACTACAATTTATTTTCGCAGCGTACATACAGCGATTTTTCCTAAAGCAAAAGCTTTTTCATCAATGCACAGCTAA
Source organism: Agrochola litura (assembly GCA_949152395.1). Lineage (NCBI taxonomy): Eukaryota > Metazoa > Arthropoda > Insecta > Lepidoptera > Noctuidae > Agrochola > Agrochola litura. Next base: position 24,816,454 of record OX424503.1, on the reverse strand, counting down.
TAATCTTAATGCACATTATACATGTTAACTCTTTTTCTTTTAAATATAGCTTCTATTTCTATATTATGTACAGCAGTTTTCTAGTGAGACTGTTTGTTCCCAACCTTTGTTCCCACTAGTACTACCGAACTGAACCACCGGTGATACTAGCGATAGTAACTGCGATGTCCAACTGGTTGTACAGACGCCAGCACATCAAGCTACCCGAAACTGTCAAATTTTCCAAATCAACTTTGAACCTTAAATTTCAGCGCTAAAGTTGAAAATCTATTAAATAAATTTGACAGATCGTGGTAGCTTGAAGTGCTGTCGTCTGTACTACGGAGAAGTAAATTTACCCATGGTTCAACTGGTTGTTATTTGGGGAAATATCTTGGTAAACTGCACTCGAAAACACGGTGTTCGCACTGGCACTCGCCGGCCGCTGCCGCGGCACCGCTCGCTTCGCTCGCTCGGCTCGTGCGGTATATTATGTGGTCACAGTTCTAACCTAACCTAACCTACTATTCAGCCATAGAACAACCAGTTTTGTTTTTTATATTTTATTTATATTTTATATTATTAATTTGCTGTGTAGTCAGTATTTATGCTATGTATGTAGTATTTTTGTACAAAAATAAATTTACCTGTATTGCATTATAATAAATTTTGCATTACTTATTAATTCAGATAAGTATCCATAGAGAGTTAGAGTTACATATATTTATTTGCTTGCTTACTTTTAAAACGAATAAATAAGAACTTTATCACAGCTTTTTATAAATTTTGAAATTTTATGTGAGAATGTGTAACCAACTATAATTTGGATTGCGGCCTAATTTGTACCATAGTCAGCGTTATCGCACCGGTAAAGGACCGGCGTCTCTCATGAGAGACGGCACACCCACGCGACTTACATCTCTATTTGTACTTGCTGTAATGGCTATTATCGTCTGTGGATTTTTCTGTCTATGGTCGGATAGATATTCTCGTCAAATAAATCGACTAAAAGCAAAAATATTAATAGGCAACATTTTAAAAAAATGTTGAAAATCACGTTCCCGCGCAGTAAAATGTCAGTCAAATGTCACTCCCGTCCGCTGTAATAATTCGTTTTTTAATGGTTTTTGTGTGTAAATCGTCGGAAAGTGGTGATATTTTCATTTTGAAGTAAATATTACATCGTTTTAGATAATATTCGCACTAAATAACACCTATTTTGACCCAACCAAAAAAGTGTAAACAAACAAAAAAGAGAAAGTTCCCGTCACAGTGAAAGTTGTTATATTTTGTGGTTTTTCTGTATGGATCTGATCCGTAAGTGTTTTATTTCTTTTCTATATTACATGTATCATCGTTTTAGACAACATTTAGAACAAAATAAAACAAAAAAATATTTTTTTGGTACGGTGAAAGTTACGTAAGCAATAGAAATTCTAGATCATAAAAAATCTAGATTTTTTGAATTTTTTGTTTTCAATGTTTGTCTCTAAAAACGCTTTTGTTAGATAACTTATCTATCCATAATGTACCCTGCAAAATTTCGTGTGAATTGGTACGGTAGTTTTATCAGAAATCCTTATCACAAAGAACAAAAGAAATAATAACAAAAGCGGGTAATAAAGATAAGTGAACGTTGTTTACAAAGACTGTAACCATTTGAAACGTATTTCTAATCTATTCGAGTAGCAAAAAACATAAACAATACTACTTGAGACGTTATAATGAAACCTGAGTAATTGTTTATTTAAGTGCGGTCGTAAATCTGTCACGGCCGTTGGACGCACCGGTGCGTCCGCGGTCCTTTACCGGTTAAGGGCACATGACGTCATCTATAACGATTCACGGAACATCGTAATCGTGCTTACGCTAATTCGGAACGGGTGTAAATACGCTCAAATCGATATCGATTACAGCGTAACTCGGAACGCAGCCTTCTGTCAGTGTCAGTCGCTGTCACCTCTGTCAACTGTCAGCCTGTCATTTCATTCGTGTTGTGTCTGTTGGTGTCGTGTCTTGTCTTCCTTTCCTTTTGATAAGTTACTGTGTTGGGCGTGTTGTGTTGTGGATATTGTGTTGACATCGCTGGTTGTGCATTGATCGAGACAGACAAAGATATGATGAGACATAATTTAAGTAAAATAATTTCTCTAACACGAGTTAACAATCAAGAAGTATCATTTCTAGCATCAAAACGACTGGTGGACGATCTAAATAGATCGTATACTAATGTAAGTACTGGAAACAGTAAATAAGTTTATCATGTATAAACATCTTTCTAACTAGCCCGTATTGTCCCACTGCAGGGCTAACGCAAGAGTTAAGAAGCTGTAAATAAAGTTTAACATAACCTAATTGCATTGCATTCAATAAAGCATAATTATTCAATATGTGCAATAAATCAAACAGGAGGTTGGCACCGCGAGAGATGCGCCGGCGCCGGCGCAGGACGCAGCGGCGCCGCTCGTGGACTCGTTTGGACGACGTCATAACTACCTGCGTATTTCGCTGACCGAACGATGTAATTTACGATGTAAGTTTTATTAAATTAACCTACTAGTTTATTGAATAATGTAGGTAGGTACCCAATATGTGTGCAGTTTAGGTAGTCCTTGGAGAAAAAAGGTCAGAGTCATCTCAGGGACGGGTTAGTTGTCTCAGTAAACTGGGTAGCCCCTAGATGATTATAAGAGACCATGCTATCGCATGAAGTGATGAACCTGTAACGATAAAGGGAGTGATAAATAAATAAATAAACAAATAAATTTGGATAATTCATGTGAGATAGTTATGGAACTAACACTTAAAAATCTTGTAATTCTTATTGGACGATTCCAATTGTTTTCGTCTTATCTAAATGTACTGTGGTCAATCATTATTTACCACAAGTAAAAAATCAATTGATAAATATGTGCAATTGCTACCCACAATATTACAGTCTTCATTATTTACTTATCAACAAAGATAGGTTTTCTAGACAGTTACTGTTTTATTCAAATCAAATCATTTATTTGCTTATAATGTAGGCATACAGATAAAATGTAATTTTTATAAAATGGTACTAGTTCACTAATAAGGACATTGGTTGCAGTATAATAATATCAGAAATTGTTAGAGACCAGGCTTCATATGTACATTCAACTTCTTACTTTAATTCCTATGTTTAAGTTACAGCTTATCCCTATATTTTGTAAAAATTAAGAATAAATGCAATTTTTGCTAATTTTAGTAAATTAACCTAATTAATGTTGTCAATTAAATGGCAAAAAAAGGCAAAAATTTGGATTCTTGAAATTTATATTACTCAATACTCAATATATTTATTGCTTCCACATGTGAACTTAGGTGGTAGGTTTAACAAAATAATATGATCATTGTGGACCCTGTCGGGCACAGCAAAAGTAGGAGAGAGGAAGAGGGCTTTTCATTTTATTACTTATTTAGTACCTATTTATTATAATTATTTTATAAAACTTGTATATTAAAATTTGTCATATAAATAATCATTGATATCATAATAGCATTTAGATAATAGGAATAGTTTTAAATTGTTTATAAATGTATTCAATTTTTGTTCATTTTTTATTAATTCTGGTAATTTATTATATATTTTAATTGACATGACTAGTGTACTTGTTGAGTGCATTTTTAACTTAGAACCTGGTAAGTTTAACCTATTTTTATGGCGTAATGTATATTTAGACTGTATGTTTTCTCTTGTCGTGTAGAAATGCTGGTAATTTCGAACGAATTTGCATATTTCTAAAATGTATAGGCAAGGGAGGGTAAGTATTTTATTTTCTTGGAAATGAGGTTTGCAACTATCGGTATCTTCTATATTTACAAGGATTCCTAATAATCTTTTTTGTAATGTGAAAAGTGTCAGTGCGTCTGTGCTGTTTCCCCACAATATTACGCCGTAGCTGAGCCATGCATGTGCGTAGGCATAATATGTAACAAGTGCAGTTTTAAGGTTAGTGGTTTTTTTGACTTCACGAAGGGCGTATGCACATTTGGATAGTTTTGATTTTATCTTTTTGATGTGTGATTTCCAATTAATGTTTGAGTCTATATCCAGGCCAAGTAAAGTAAATTCATGAACGACTTCTATTGTTTTTCCGTTGTAAGTGAAATTTATGTCTAGTGGGGTTTTTTGTCGGGGGTGGAAGGGAATTATTTTAGAGTTAGAGAAATGAATTTCGAGATTATGGTCGTTCATCCAAGTTATTGATTTATTTAGTATAGTGGTTAGGACCTAACTTAGGTCCTCGCTCAAGCCTACATTGTTCCGGCATGAAGTTAGAAGCGAAATGTCGTCAGCAAACAACACACACGGCCCTTCTATGGTTTTTGGAAGGTCGTTTATGTAAATGGGTGTTTCTTCAAATCGGCAAAAAAATGTGTTATTCTTATATAGGATAAAGGCAGAAATAAGTTTTACATTTTCATTTCGAAACTGGGCAAATCTTGTATACGATCTTAAGTGGTTTCGTTCATATTCTAAATTTAAAAAGATCTAGAAATCGTCATTGCCCACAACGTTCACATGAAAGATATACTTATAAGATTATTATTTTTTTAATAACCGTGCATGAATGTTCACGTATTTACACATAATTATGGTAATATTTGTTACTATTTAATGCATAAACAAGTGCATATTTAAAAAACGTAATGTATTATTTAACTATTTAAACATTTGTCACTACTTTTGGGTCATCACCCGCAACAGGGCAAAAATTTATAAAAAGTGGCAAAATTTTTAAACTACCAATCATGCGCGGCATTCCCCTGCCTTTCTTCCCGTGTATTCAGTCGTCTTTTAGTATACGTACGATGTGCATGCGTTCTTATGGCATAAAATTCTGTAAAAAGTGTTTCTCCGAAGTCTTCGTTGGCAAAAACATCATTACCCTAATTTCGGATTACTCGGTGAGTCATAAATGTTTACATTTTATATTTATTTTATTGTTTCACATTAATATATGTACAAAATTTCCACTGTAACATGAATTCCTTAAACAGGTTTTAAACAAGTTATGACATGTTTTGTTCAAATTCATCATAGCCAGTAACGTCATTGCCGGGATATTTCGGGTTGCGGGTAATGACGAACGTTTGAAGGTAATGACAAACTTGCTGAGTGTAATGACAGATTGTTGCGTGTGATGACACTGAATACTACAATATATATAATCGTAATTTAATTAAGCAGGGTATTATGTGATTTGGATAAGTATTTATGTGTGTATGTTCAATTTTCTCCAAAATCGAATTTAGTTCATATAAAGTTATCAGTCAATTGAGGTATTTATTGTTAGAAGCGTGTTAATCGTCCCAGGGGAATACTTAATAATAATAATATTAGTGCAAGAGGGTGGCACGGCACAGCAATCCTAAGCTTGTTCATTACTTTAACACCGTGGTCGGGTTTTTTATTTTAATTTTAAGTATAATGCCCTTTTTAATTTATTTTCAGTTATGGCCGAAGTAAAAAAGGGGAAAGAGGACCGTCTTGCTCAGCAGAGGCTTTGCAAAAGACGTCGTTATTTAGAAATTAAAAATGACCCTAGATTATATGCTATCGAAAAAGAAGAACAGAGAGCACATTATTTGAAAAGAAAGGCTGAAAAAAAGATTACTTCAATTTAAGAAAAAAGCAAAGCAAAACAAAAACTACAAAGACAGAAATGGAAAGAAAATTCAAAACGTTATAGAAACCACAAGAAAGAAGAAAGTAATAAATTACCAGATCCCGAAAAAATAGATATTATTGAAAATAGAGAATGTTTTGTTCAAGAAAATTTAAGAGATCCATTAAATGGCATTGGAGGACGGGTATATTCAACTAAAGAAGTTTCATTGATTGTAAGAAGAGTACGTTACAAGGAAAAGAAAAAGCAGGAATATTTAAGGGAAGTGATAAAGATATTAAAACGACAAAATGCGATGTATAGAATGAGAGAAAATAGACGTCAACAAAGAAAAGATAAACTTGGCGAAAATTCGGCTTAATAAATGATTCGAACAACAATCAAGAACAAATAGGAACAACCTTAAAATTAAGTAAAGAAGAACAAGAATAAATAAAAATGAACAAAGAAGAAGACAAAAAAGTAAATAAGAACTAACAAAAATGATTTAGATTACAATCAAGAATCAACCGAATAAGAAAAAGATTACTGATAAGGGAACATTCAGAGAATAAAAGACTGACATATTAATTAGGTACTGATAACAATATTTAATTAAAAGATTGCTTTAGAAGTGGATGTTTGTTTGTGTTGATTACACGAAATAGATTATATACCTACATCATGTTAAAAATACTTATATTGTTTGTTTCATACAGTTTGTTATTGACCAAACACTAGGTAATAAATACTTAGTGAAAGTATATACACAATATTGAAAATAAAAAAAACAGTTTTCTAAACCATTTTCTTGTTTTTATGTCATTCCCGGAAACAAAAGATCATTTCCAGTAACACAAATTTCATTACCAGTAACATAATGTCATTACCACCGCAAAAAAATAATTTCAAACCTGTTTTTTTAAATCGGTGCTGCAGAAATTTGAATGCCTTATTCACATATCCTCATAAAATCTATTATAGATTGATATCCTAATATACTGGGTGAGAATTGAGACCAAATTATGAAATTACAAAAAAAATATTTAAAAAAATAAAAATTTGAAGAACCCAAATAAGAGAAAAAAAAAGATTATGTAAATGTTAAGATAAAAAAAATAGTCTGTGTTTCCACCATTGACACGAATCACACAATCACGGTGATGTGACTTGCTTAAAATCAGTTCATCAAAATCACTTTGAGGAATGGCCGCCCACGTTCGTTCTAACTCTAACAAGTCAAAAAGTTGTTGTGGGGTATGCACTGCATGCATACTCGGCAGAGCTCTTCTTTGGAACATATCCCATGCATGCTCAATTGAAAAAAAAATTTTTTTTAGGGTACCTCTCGTACACGTAAAGTTGTTTTTTTTTTTTCTATCCCTTGGCCTATGGTATCGTTGGAAAGGTCTTTCAAAAACATTGTGAGTGTGTTAAAACTATTTTTGAATTCAGAGATCCGTTTGCGAAATATTAAGCTTTAAAGTGCAAATTTTTGTTAAGCCGGCGCCAGACACAGTCACATATTTGATCAAACACTTCCTCACACATTTGAACACTTGTTTGCTTTTACCTGCCAAACATAGCAACAATATTTGAACACTTAAATGATCACTTGTTTGATCACATGTCTGGCAGGGGTGTTACCACAGAGAGATAGACTGAACGAAGAAGGAAGAGTGAATTAAATCAGTGCGGTGAGTGGGACATAGAAGCGCGCGATAAAAACGCGCCTGTGGAGAGAGGCTTTACCCACTTCTTTAAATTAAGGTAAGTATTTATTATTTCTTTAACATGACATTGACATATTATTTTAAATTGACCAGTTATTTTCTGCTTGCTTTGCTTGCATTGCAGTTCCAACTTGGTTAAATGTGATATTGATATTTTCTTTTAACGACTATTGCTATTGACTGATATCATCTAGATTACTATTGCTGTTCATAACGATTCCAATGAGGTTGTACAATAACCTCATTGTACGATTATGTTTTACTTTTCGATAATAAGATGAGGTCCATCAATTTTAGTGTAGTATCGCTGTGCAGTGGATTCGGATACATATCGTGTCAAGGCTGGCGTTACCCCTGCAAGTGAAACTCACTCGATGTTTAACAAATCAGGTACAGTAAGCGCTCAAAAGTGCATGAGCACGCTAAGAGTCGTATTGCTGTGAACACGCGGTATGGCTCGTACATTTGTATGTGTAAGCAACACGATACACACACCACAGATAACGCAGTTTTGCACTACACGAAACAACAATATATTTCCGTCGCTTTAAACATGCTAGCACACACGCACTATGCGCGTGAACTTGACCAGTTTAATGGCATTGCTAAAATTCGATAGTAACTTAACAAGTGCAGATAGCAGAAAGCGTTAAGCGTTGGTATGGAATTCAAACTGCCTCAGGTTCTAATCTCGTAAAACACTGCAGTTTTTTGCAAATATTATTATTTTTGTTTTCGATAATAATATTTTTTAAATATTGCTGCTTTTTATGTTGTTATTGCAATAAAGGTTTTAGAATAAAAAATGCGTGATATATGATAATAAAATTAAAAAAAATATGTTTATTCGTTATATTTATTTTACATAAGTTAAAAAACTGCTACAATTATTTATCTTTACTTCAGCTGAATAAGATGTGAAATAGATGTCAAGAAACTTAGAAGCAGTTTGTATTATTTTGACATATTTAAATTATGAAATATTTTAAATTTTTAATGGATTTTTTCACCATATATATTAAGCTTTGATCATGGTCGAAGTAATTAAGTAATAAATAAGAATATTAGACTACTTAAAATGTAAAAAACTACTTACAGAATAGGTAATTTTAAGGTTAAATATGGGCAATTTGTTTATATTTTATTTGTATTAATTATTTTACATTTTATTTGACTTTAGTAAATATTGGTTGTTATTGAGGTTAAAGCTTAAGTATTCATTTTCTTTACGAAAAGAAGATTGAAACTAAACCTCAAATTTTAATCCTAAAATAATACTATTACTAAAATAATATTAAACAATTTCGGTATATCTGCAAGAAATACGACAAACACCTTATTGAAACGTGCTTAAAAAATTCGTTACCATAAATTCATGCAATAACGAATCTGTTGTTTATTAAGTTGGTACGGTCAATATTTTAAGGTCAAAAACGGTTTTCTAGCTGGTCTTCAGTGATGCAAGCCTTCAGAGTGCACGGCGAACGGTTCATAATGACGTGTTTTTAATAATTCAGCAAAATATCTCGTTGGTATGAAACCATTTGTCTCATTCACCATTTGACGTCGCTGCTACTCGATAATAAGCCCCTTCCTCATATCTCTTAACCCTCACAGTATTTCTCTAGAACAAAGAAAAACATTGTTTTTATTACACATAATACCTTATTATTTATTATTCACTAATCGAATTAAACCTCACAATGAATTTAAAACTTTAAAGGCATCTTCTGTCTCAACAATACCTCTGTTCTATCAACAATACCCTTGATTAAGATTTATGTTTAGTAAAATATGAAATATATAAATGATAACACTCACACTTAGTCCGGTTTCATTAGATATTCACTTCACTTTTACGCAGCGCAATAATATTCTCTGATCTGATCTGATCTCTTCAATATATTTTATGCCTGCTTTTTGATAATAATAACCACAACACTGCGCTAAATACTCGTCACCAATATTATCCACGAACCAACAAAGTTCTATTAATTAAATACTCGTAACAAACTGCATCTACCCCACAGAAATCGAAATAATTTACTTAGTTTTTTGTGGTCTACCTGCTAAACTTTAATATTTATGTGAACAAGACGAATGAAACTAAAAACGAATGATGATTATTGAACTAGTCATTGGTTGCAGACAAAGTGAGTGTGTGTGTGTAATGTGCGTGTCTACAGTATTGTAACAACTTATAGAAGAAGGTCGTAAGTCAAACCGAAGCGTCAGTCTATTGCTTTGTGAGATTGCTCATGGACTTTTGGTCGGTACTGTACGCCCCAATGATATTATAAGTAAAAAGGTGGTCCACCCTATGGTAGTCGCGTAAACCAAGCAGTAATGGCAATATATTGAGCAGTTGTGTTATAATTTGAAAAATACAATGATATTTTGTTACTGTTCCAGCTCCCATTAGATGGATACGCTTATCACGACTGTTTTAATTAATTAAATACCGAAGCTGCTGTCAATGAGAGATTGCTAGGTCATACAATGGTCTACCATGGATGTGGTATCTCAGTCGGGCTCAGAAATTCAAGACGTTTCTATAGTGTTGCAGTGGACAGTCCTTTAGTACCCCTTATTTCCAAAGATAATAATAATCAGGTATATTATTTATTACCCGGCTACGTTTTTAGTATAAGTAGGTAAAGTCTTTGAAAGAAAATGGCAAAATAAACGGAACAGATCCCTCAAAACTCGAAAGACGAGCGATGTTAACTATAATCACGAGATGGAAGGAGTGTTCGTCATATAAAAACTTAATATAAACAACATCACGCTAGCGATTCCCGAAGGATTTGGGCGAGGTGAACCTATAGTGCAGCACATTTTCACATTTTTCCAGTTATATCATGTCATTTGTAATAAAAACTATTTTAATAATATTTTCAGGATATGGCAACAATTTATGAATGTCATGCCTGTTGGGTTCGAGCAGTTCAACACCTGACTCATGACTCATCAAGGGACTTACAAGAGGATGTTGTTACATCCGTAGAACATGGATTATCAACACCACCACCACCACTGTCTCTATATCCAACACCGGTTGTTGCTGTCATGTCATGACGCTTGTATGGTATCTTGGCTGGGCAAGGCATCAAGATAACCTTTTCTAGTCTTTAGAAGACCACACACGTAATCAGTTTTTTTATTAATCATTTTATTTAAGTATGTACCTAAAATAAAAGTATTTTGCAATAAATACATAGTTTTATTTATTTTAATCCCAATTCAATACCAACAAGTAGGTATAAATAATACAATGGGTATTGAAGATAGACAAATGTACGGAATTAGATATGATAAAAATATCATTTTATGTGTATTTATGTGTTCAATAAAGAATAAGAATACTTTGTGCTTAAATAAAAAAAATGTTGAGCACTTTTTAAACTGCAAAATCTGATTTCAGATCAACAAAATCCTCACAAAGGCATACATACCACCATTTAGTACCTGTAGTCGCTCACAGATGGCATTATATTAAAAAAAAACTAAGAAAAATCCCCGGTTTATAAACCTTATTTTGACCAGTTTTCGCAAGATCCTGGCTCCTGAAATTTATTAATTGGTTAACTATAAAATACGACGATTATAATAATACAACAATAATTACTGAACATTGGTTTTGACTACCTAGGCAATCGTTCATTGCCCCACCAGACATGTCCTTTAGCTGAACATAAACTTTTAGTTAAAATGTCAGCGGGCATATCAGCTGTTGGCAAATACAGTACTTTAACAATTTTGACTTTTACTAGATTACGACAAAAATGATATTTGATATCAATGTGCTTTGTACTTATGAAAGACTAAATTTGCACACAGCTTTTGTGCGCCCTGCTACCTAATTGCGTAATGGATTTTTGATTACCATTCAAATAGAATTTATTTTAACTTGAATCGAATTGCTTTGATTTGATGTTTTTGGAATTGCGAAACACAATTATTTGTGTTACCGACTGCGGTCTGTTTGAGATTCTAAAGAGTGAACGAAAAGCGCCTAAAACGGCTATTATTCGAATTGCGTAACCATTTTGACAGTTGTAACTTTTTTTCAAAACAACGAGTAATTTTTTTCATCCGTCAAATGAAACAGAAGGCAGTCTAGTGGCCTCAATCGATTTTACTTAGTAATCTTTTTGGGATTAACTCATGAAATCTCCATAATTATTACGAAAAAATTTAGGTAATAGCCTTCCTGATAAATTGTGAATGTGTTTTTATGTAAAACCTCAATGATAAATCAATATTAATAGTATGTTAAATATCGAAGCAACGAGATCGATTTTTAATAATAATTGTTATAGTTTTCTTCTGTTACAAGTGCTTACAACCAAATCTAAAGATAAATATTATGATATTTCAGAAACGAAGTATTTTGGTGGCATTTTAACGAAAGACAAATTCGCACCTCGTACTGTAACAAATTTATCATGAGCCACAAGCTTAGCAACCCAGTCGAGCTTTCATTGGAAAAGCGAAAACTTATAATAGAGGATGAACAAAAAAAAGCAGTTTGAAAAATTGTATACAGTCAATGGAATATGTAAGGACATCGATGAACATACACACCACTATACATAGATCTATTGCCACATCATTGTCTGTTTAAGGTACCTACTTAATATCAATACTTATTATTTTCTTTTTAAGTGTTGAACATTGAATGTGTGGCACAGCAACAATGTTATACGCAGGGGTTTATTCATGAACATTGCGTAAAGTTAAGTGACATTCAAACCTCAAAAATGTGTGGTTAAACAGTTGCTAATCATTACATACATGCAATGTTTATAAATAAACCCCATATTGTTTGTTGGTGAATACGAAATGCACCATCAAAAACTTACCATACATAATATTTTCAGTTGCCTAACCTACTACATAAATGAATATAAATTACTTAGCAATTATAACAAAGTAAAGAAAGTAGGTAGGCAACTGAAAATATATCTAAGTTATTATTAATTTATTAATTTTTTATCTTAAATGTTTTTTAATAATTACTAATAAAATTATTGTTAAGTAAGTAAGAATATCAAAGTCAATTGTTGCCTACATTATGGGAGGGGCATATTAGACTTAGTGGATGGATGTAACGGATGGTGGAATATATTGAGGATTTACTATTCTTTTTTTTTTCAGGTGTTAGGCTCAACTACATTATTCAGGATTTTTTTTACTTTCTCTCATGCACTTACAGCAAGCAGTACATACATAATCCATGATGATTTCCACAGGAAGACATTACATTCCGAATTCCACTAATCCTTTTTTTTTGGGTGGGAAATTATCAAATAACTTCTCCCGCTCTGGGTGGAGCGGGAGGGCGTGTCAGACTCTTACTGACTAAAACCCACCCGTGTCCTTCGGTTGCCCTATTGCCGGGGGCCACGTAAAGGGCCATGGACCGCACGATCCCCGTATAGAGCCTCCGGCAGGAGGCGTTTGGATCCCCTTGATTGGGTAGGAGCCGCTTCAATGCAGCCCCGGCCCGCTCCAGTCTGGGAGCCAAACGTCGGAAGTGTTCTACGAAATTCCACCGGCTGTCGAGGACGAGTCCCAGATACTTCATCGTCGACTCGACACCGATGTGAACGCCTCCCGCCATTACCTGGGAGCCCGACGGTGGCGCATTCCGAGGACCATGAAAACCCATGGCCTCAGACTTGTGCAGGGCCACCTCGAGTCCCAGCCGGATCCTGTCAACGATTGTCGCAACCCCAATTCCACTAATCCTTACACTATATTTGTTGGGCGGTAAACATTTTAACTTGTGATGAAATTATGAGTGTGGTTCGGTTAGTACTGAGTGCTATGATTTATTTCCTGACTGCCAAAAGGAGAGTTTTGTTTTTATTGCATACTCAGCGCTAGTCTCCCTATCCCTTGTTGCTGAGACATGCTGCCTTAAATTACTGAGACGCTGCGCACGTTCAGCGCTAGATTCCCGAGCACGGGCCTGCGATGTTCTCGCGCTTTGGCTAGCGAGCCTCTGCGAGCACTCAGCGCTAGACTCCCTATCCCTTGTTGCAGAGACATGCTGCCTTAAATCACTGAGACGCTGCGCACGTTCAGCGTTAGATTCCCGAGCACGGGCCTGCGATGTTCTCACAGTTTGGCTAGCGAGTCGCTGCGAGCGCTCGACTCCCTATCCCTTGTTGCAGAGACATGCTGCCTTAAATCACTGAGACGCTGCGCACGTTCAGCGCTAGATTTCCGAGCACGGGCCTGCGATGTTCTCACAGTTTGGCTAGCGAGCCGCTGCAAGCGCTCGACTCCCTATCCCTTGTTGCAGAGACATGCTGCCTTAAATTACTGAGACGCTGCGCACGTTCAGCGCTAGATTCCCGAGCACGGACCTGCAATGTTCTCCAGCTTTGGTTAGCAAGCCGCTGAGAACGCTCTGAGCTAGATGATTCCCCAGCGCGTGCTTGCGAAATATTTTCTCTATTCCTCGAGAGGCGCTGATGATTTTCAAGAGCAGACTCTTCCGTACGGCATACTCGAGCTGCTCTTGTCTGGGAGTCTGACGGGAAAGTTGTGATTTCCTTTTAGGCATGATAAACAATCGCTGAAACTCTCCGATATCCCAAAAACAGAAATACCACAGCTTCGAACTCGGAAGAATGAGCACGAAGTAGTATTTGTGTTTTAAGAAACCAACTGCGTACAACTTACCTACCTAACGACTGTCCGTATAGGTAATGTACCTACTCTGTGCTAACGACGAAAGTTTTCATAATAACTGGAGACGGTCATTAATCCGCGGAAAATCTTGACACCACGATTCAGAAAAATGACGTAATTGCACAACGCCATCTATGGGTAAATGGATAAAGCGTCCGTACAAAGCATGTTCTAATGCGGTTCGTGAATGGACGGCGGCATTTTGCGATTTAGTAATTTTATATTATCTTCGAAACTATTTAACCAATGGACATACTGTTTTGGGCAAATTGTGTCTCTATGATGTTCTTGTGATCATAAAAATATTTTTTTCGATAAGGTTTAATATTTTGTTAAAACTGTCACGGCGCGGACCACCCACGGCGCCTGACCGGTTAAGAAATCGTCCAAAGGTAAGTACGTCGAAAAATACTTTTTTTAACACATAAAAGCTACTATATCTGCTAAAATATAAAAGATAGAAATATGGTGACTTTTTTGTAGAACTATTCAAAGCGGACCAGGTTGCTGTACATTGTTTTCAATTATATATAACTGTTAAGGCAGCGCATGCAAATAACTCTGTTGTAAGAGCTATTTTTTTTCGCCTGGCTAGACAAAAATTGAGATAGTTCGGCTAATATGCATGATATCTTTATAATTTATAGACTATAGCACTCACGGATAATGTAGCTTTCTACCAGTGAAACTATTTTAAAAATCGGTTCATTACTTCCGGAGATTACCCCCTACATACAAACTTACAAACAAATGTTACCTCTTTATAATATTGGTATAGATTAATGTGAATAAATGCTATTGTCAGGTTATAACAATTTAATAAAACTGTTTTATTTGTTTACCATAATTTATTTATCTCTATTTACTTAAACCTAATGAATGACAGTTAATTTAGGTAAACATCTCTAAATAGTATCATTATAATAATCAATTGTCTGTGTTTATAAAAAACAAATAGTATTCAATTCTTAAATATTTCATTTAAAGTTATTTTATTTGTATCTCTTCATAATTAAAACACTTTATGAAAGATTACACTGTTATCAGTTAACACAATAGGAACATGCGTTTATATCGTTGTCGTACACGACTGTAATCAACAGTTTTCTAAAAAAAATATTTTCTTTCATGAAAGATCTTCAGTTTCTACTTTTGTACTTGAGAAGCTTGAAATCTGGAGTAGCAGGGCAGCGCAGCAGGGGCGATATCATTCATGCTGCATGTCTTCGTAGGTGAAATGCCCCAGGAACTCTAGTTTTAAAACAAAATCATATTATTTTCTATTCAAATAAAGTAATTGGACATTATGTGGCAAAGTAGTCATATCACCTAAGCCCATGGCTGGACAAAAGCCATCGGTCTAGTCATTGCTGCTAGTTTTATAATTTCTTCTTTGTGAGAGATTTATATGTACTTCATCTTCTATTTTTTGGTGTCGGATCTGTAACAATCTATTAAATTCGATTATGACTAATAATGATCGTAATAGCTGTATCTATATTACTATTTAATTCAAACCTAATATTTTGCATGCCGTAAGGTAAAATGTATCGGGACACTTAATAAATATTCCAACTTATATGTATACCTACATTATTAGCAAATAAATGATTTCTTTCTTTCTTTCTTTCTTTCTTAGGGCTGATTTTTCAGTCTCCAGATATTTTATAATACCTACTAAATGTTATTGGATATACATAAAGCATATGATGTGTTTATGAAGAAAGTTCGACCAAGGAAATATAATCATAATTATAATGTGATTTGCTATGCTTGATTCTTAACTGTGTCAAAAAGCTTACCTTCAATGAATGCAGAAGATTCTTAATCCAATCCATTATGTTTGCCACCTTGCCACCAACTTCTTTGTTAGGAAGTCAACAAGATTGATGTTGGGTAGTATTCCATCCTTGTATTTTCAGCTCTTAGCACGTCTGTGAAAATATTATTAATGTTTTGTAGTTATCTGTTATTTGGTTAGTGGTTATTATAGTTTATTTCAGCATCTACTTATGCACAAAAATATCAATAACCAATTTCAGTTATAATGTGAGACCTAGTACGTAACTATTTCTTTAACCACAATAAATAGTTAACCTCACGTCAGATGTCTGTGTCTACGCAACAAAAGAATGATTGTCCGTATACGTAGACTCATCAATAATGTACCTACAGCTACAATAATCTAATGAGATACGAAGGTACTCTCTTACACACGTTATTCCTATTTATTGGCTTGCTTACTTGTAGTGATAATATCGACTTAGGTACTTTTCGCTATTGAGCAAAACAGCTTAATTAAGTCTTAGTTCATATAATTGTAGTCTGTGGTCTTAGTGCAGCTAGTACAAAACGAAGACAGAGCAGGCAGTGTCTTGAACGAGAGATTTTTTCAAAGTTCTTCCAACTTCCACAAGCCACAAGAATAATGTTCCAAAACTGCTTATCATAGGCCCATGTTTCTGTATGAGAATAGTAAATATAATTTTTATGTTGAAAAATATAAAACAACTATTAATTTAAACAAAATTCAAGGCAAAACAATGCAACAAAAACTTTACCGAAATCAACAAAAATAAAATGTAAACAAACGCGTCGCCATGATTGATATCGTATTCTACACAGACTTCAAAGAATCATCATTCCGGCGCAAATTATTGTCAAATGTTTAACATGTGGTGTTATATGCCTTTCCTGTTCTTTTCCCTACACTCTGATAAAATTATAGCAGCAAAGGTATACTTTAGACAGGCAGTAGTTTACATTAAATCATCAACGCAATGAGTCTGCAGATCGTTCAACTTTAACTCTCAGTGTTGCAATTTTTTTTCCCCTGAGTCCACTATAGACATACGTCAGAAACACCGAAATGAATCAAAAATCCGATTTCAGTCAGAAATGGAATCGTATCGATAATCCGAACTAGACAGACTGATTTCACAAAACCACGGAAGTGTAGCTTTGCCTAAGCATTTGTTTATATTTGAATAGTTTTGATCGATGCACTTACAACCGAATAATATTACTAGAGATGATCGAAACTGCGAGCCAGAGGAGCCTCCTGAAATCGATTTTCTGTTACCGACATTCGGTCACTGTTTTGGGGTTCCATTTGAAGATTTGAGTATGAAAATAAAACATAACTTACGTAATCATAGTATTTTTAGGGTTCCGTACCTCAAAAGGAAAAAACGGAACCTTTACAGGATCACATTCGTTGTCAGTCTGTCAAGACCCTGTTTCTCAGGAACGTACGGAGGTATCAAGTTGAAATTACTTACGTCTGTGGTCCCTTAGAGCTCTAAAAAATCAAGCTTCTAAGTCAACGCAATAAAAAATTACGGCCAAGCGACATATTTTGATACTCGCAAATCAATCAAAACCTACAGGGCACTTCCCGTTGACCTAGACTCATGAAATTTGGCACAAAGCCCGTCTCCGAAAATCCTAAATTTTTTGTTTTATCCCATATTGAAAAAAACATTACAAATTTACATTTTCAGTTGGAGAATTGACCGTAACGTATATCGATACATGGGAGAATATGTTATTCAACTATAAAATTAAGTTTGTTTTTGGGATAAATTCATCTCAAATACGGAACTCTTCATTGTGCGTGGTCTGATGCGCACTTGGCCGGTTTAAACATCATCCTTCTATAATATCACACAATAATTAATGAAAAAGTTAGTGAAGATGTGTGGATGTTTGTTAGAACCATAATAAAATAATGACCTAGCAGCAGATTTTTTATCCCGGAAGTATGTTCCCGGGAGATATTTTTTTCGAAATGACGTTTTTCGACATTCACTCGGATGGAGCCTCTGTTTGGCTATATTCGCTATATTCGTCATGCTGAACAGTCTTTCAGCATGACGAATATAGTGAAGAATAGAAGAAACGAATAGACGAAATCAGCGTTCAAACCCGCAGTGGTTTCGGCGTTTGATACAGGTTTTAGACAAACATTAATAAAATAAAATGCCATCATCGTGTTATTTTAATATTTTCTCGAGTCAAAGTTGAGTGTATTATTTCTACAAATTGAATTAACTAACCACTACACAAAACCACCAGCCACTAAAAGCA
Organism: Agrochola litura; assembly: GCA_949152395.1. NCBI lineage: Eukaryota > Metazoa > Arthropoda > Insecta > Lepidoptera > Noctuidae > Agrochola > Agrochola litura. The sequence continues at coordinate 24,798,315 of OX424503.1, read as the reverse complement.
AAATTCTCCACCAGTAGGGGTGTCCAAACCGCCAGGTTTAGTGGAAATCCCACTACGTTGACAACACTGCTTTTCTACGATTTTGTCATTGGCCACAGCTAACAAAAACGTGAAAAGAAAAACGTTTTGTTACGTAGTTCAATTATGGTAGTTTTTGGTAGAAAGTGTTTTAAAAATTAGTTTTTAATTTTTCGGCAATCATTGTACATTTTCATTTGTAAGCACTAGTAGAACATCAGTTGTAATTAAAACAAAATTACATTATAGCACAATAATTTGAAAATTAACCATTCATAAATGCTGTAACTAAACATATAAATTTAACAAATATAGACAATTGCTTTGAACATCCCAATACAATTCCAGTCGTTTGGTCGTTTGGTCGCAATTCCAATTATGGCATGCGATTAAGATTGGACTTGCTTTCGATTCAGAATTGCAATGAAAAATAAAATATGTTACGCAATTAGGCTGCTGGTCATTGAACAGGCTGATTGTGCACATCTTATTGGTTATTTCTTATTGTAATCTCTTTAGGTATAATGCTTCTCTACATGCCTCAGATAGACCAATATACTCTAATACTGAATTAGAAAGGGCTACACATTTCTGTTTTCTACATTCCCATGATATTACACCATCAGATAACAAAAAACACATCCCAGTATATGATCTCCCATCAACAGAATTGGAGGCCCAATCAGCATCTACATAGCCTGTTATTTCTGAATTACCTTCTTTACAATATTTTATTCCATAAAATTTAGTTCGTTTTAGATATTTTAATACTCTCTTTCCCAATGCTCCTTTGTGTGGCAATTATTAAATTGACTTAAAAAAACTTATAGAGTAACTAATATCTGGCCTAGTTAAGACTGAGAGGTACATCAAACTACCAATTAGTTGTTGATAGGGTACATGACTATTTACATCCACTTGACCTTTATTTATATGTAGTTTGACCTCCATTGGAGTACCAACAGTCTTACAATCACTTAAATTAAATTTGCTCAAAAGTTGATCAATATAAGTTTCCCGACTCAAAGTTACATATCCTTTATCTTTATTGAAGGTTACATTCATTCCAAGCCATAGTTTAACTTCACCTAAGTCCTTAATGCTAAACTTATTAGATAAAATCTGTTTCAAGTTCTTAGTTTCAATTTTATCGTTAGAAAATATAAATAAATCATCGACATAGACTGTTACAATGGTCTTACATTTGTTAATATCCTTTATATACATACATGGCTCTATTTTTGACCTTTGGTAACCATTACTGATCAAACAGTTATCAACCTTTTTGTTCCAAGCTCTAGAGGCCTGCTTAAGTCTATAAATGGCCTCTTTAAGTTTCAATACTTTACAAACTGAACTATCACTGTTATAACAATCTGGCACTCTCATATAAATGGTTTCCTCTAAATCACCATTCAAGAACGCAGTCTTTACATCTAAATGGTTAACATCTAAACCTAACTTTACAGACAATGCAAATAATAGTCTAAGAGTTGTATGTCTTACCACAGGCGAAAAGGTTTCTGTATAGTCTATGCCATGTTTTTGGGTAAAGCCCTTTGCGACTAGACGAGCACGGTAACGGATATTGTTTTCACTATCGTACTTTTTTCGCAAAACCCACTTGCACTGCACTATAGTACCATCTTTTGGTACATCTACGAGTTCCCACGCACTATTTTTCTCAAACGACTGTAACTCATCCTGCACTGCCGCTAACCACTGTGCCTTTTCAGGACCTTCCAAGGCTTCTTGCAATGATATCTCACCCGTGAATATGTTGTTATCTTCTATACAAGCACTTGCAAATCCATATCTGCTGCCTACGCCGAGGACCACTTGTCATGTTGACATTGTTGAGTATAATGGAGTCTTCTCTGTCTGTGGTACCAGATTCAGAGCTATCTAAAGTATCATTTTCACAAGGTACATACAGTTCATCGCTGTCATCTGTGTTCAAGCTCTCTGATTGTTCAAGTGAATCTTCCTGAAGTGTCAAATCTTCTTCCCCCACTAGAACTAAATTCACCTCATCTAAACTATTTTCCTGTACCTGCACAACATTCTCTGTCTCTATCTTCTCCAATATTACAACATCTCGACTAGTAGTGATGTCATTAGTCTTCGGGTTGTAAATCCTGTACCCTTTGACATCATTGGAATAGCCGACAAGGATACATTTTTCAGATTTTCTGTCCCACTTTAATCTCTTTTGTTTCGGCACATGTACCATGATTGTACTACCGAAAACACGTGAATGACTTTATATCAGGCTTTCTGCCTGTCCATATCTCATAGGGAGTTTTATAATTTAATGATGTGGTCACAGTCCTGTTCTGTAAGTACACTGCAGTGTGTGCCGCCTCTGCCCAAAACCTTTTCTCGAGTCCTGCATCGAACAATAGACACTTGACTTTCTCAACAATTGTCCGGTTGTATCGTTCTGAGAGACCATTCTGCTCAGGTGTGTATGTGTTTGTTTTGTGATGTACTATCCCATGCGACATCAAAAAATCATAAAACTTGTTGTTGCAGAATTCTGTCCCATTGTCACTTCTCAAGATATTTATGCTGCAGTTAAGTTGATTCTCAACCTCTGCTTTATACTGTTGAAAGCATTTCAATGCCTCATCCTTCGTTTTCAAAAAATAAATATATGTCATACGACTAAAATCATCTATTAACAGCATAAAGTATCTAGAGCCACCTATAGATCGGTTTTCCATTGGGCCACATAGATCAGTGTGCACAATATGTAGCAACTCAGTACTTCTGCCACCTTCTTTGGGAAAAGGTAAGCGACTCTGCTTGCCCTCACAGCATGCGATACATGATGACTTTGATATACTCGTATCAGTCTTATTATCAAGTGTCAATCCCTTTACAGCATCTTGCATCTTGTTCAAATACTGGCTGTTTACATGACAAACTCAACGCCAAACTTCACTGGACACCATCACTGCGGCTGATGAACAATATTCAGGCATGTTTAGTTTATACACCCCATTCAACAGACTTACTGTAGCTACCAGTACTCCTGCTTGGTTGAAAATCTGACAACCATCATTGTTAAATTAAACTTTGTTTCCTTTTGATATAAGTTGACTAACAGACAACAGATTTGTAGTCAACTTCGGCACACATAATACACCTTCTACTGTAATATCGTATTCACAGGTGCGCGTCTTTGTCGTAATCTGCACATCTCCACTACATAATACAGGTACTTTATCTTTGTTTGCCACGACAATTTCCTTGATCATAAGATCTCGCGACACGTTTGATAACCATTTTTCGTTCGCGGTAAGATGAACGCTCGCCCCGGAGTCAATATACCAATCACTTTTGCAAAATTCACCATTCAGAAACACGTCGCTAAACGCATTACTGCTTGTACGTTCATTTTTATTTGTATTCGACAAATTTTTGTTCGAAAATGTACACTGGTTGCGGTAATGCCCTGTTTGTTTACATTTATAGCATGTTATGACTTTTGGTTTTGACTTTGACATCTGGGCGTTGCCTTTGATCGCATCGTTACCAACATTCCGGTTCTTCTTGAAACTCGCAAACGCGCCACTGGAATTGAAAGCGCTACTGTTGCCGCCGTTTCCGCTTTCTTCCATGTCCAACAACTTGGTTTTAATGGCGTCTGCTGTCAATGGTATGCCGTAATGTTCAATCGCCATTATCATAAGGGAATATTTTTCTGTTAATCCCGCTAACAAAAGCGATGCGATCCACTCATAATTAATGTTAAAACCCGTGGTACTCAATTTTTGACTTGTTTGAATGATTTGTGTCACGTACGAAGTCATTGATACGCTATTTTCGAGTCGTATGGAAATCAAACTCCTCAGTAAACTGATTCTCCTCGTGAATCCTGAGTCGTCAAATAGGTTCTTCAATTTCTTCCACAGCTCATGGGTCGTTTGTACACTTTTTATGTCCACGTACAGCGACGAATCTATTGTCAGAATCAGCTTGGCTCTGGTTTTCGCGTCACCTGCTGCTCCTATTTCTGCTAGTACAGTCTCCGACTTGATGCAATCAGACATTCCCTCCAACTAAGAAATTCTCAGCCGCGAAAGCCCACTCACTGTAGTTCTCCCGCCCTTTCAATTTAGGCACACTGACAAGGTAGTTCGTCGTCATTTTCACAGTCACAGCGTTAATTACAGTTTATCTCAATCTGCAAAGTCTATTTCCAGTCCAAGAAAATTGCGAGAAAACTAAAAAACTGAGCTTATAACCTCTTATAAATTAAACGCAGTCACAGACAAGAGCTGATCTTTATTAAGAAAACATACAGTAGTACATACTTTACTATAGATGGCGCTTCTAGTTCGTAATGTGTGATATTGTCGATACAAAATAGACATAAAATAACAAATACTGTAATATCAAATACTCAACAAACGTATATTAACTTATCATGTGAACAAACATAAAAAAACATTATTTGGTGAATTAATGTGGCTTCATTGATGTGTAGCGAATTCGAAAGTGAGATTCACCGAAGCGGAACATTTGTCTGACCTTGGAGTGTTTATTGAGTAAAGTTGTTAAACATTGATAAATTAGGTGTATTGTACGAGGAGTGGTTGTGTGTGCAGGTGGACAGGTGCTGGCAGTGTACAGCCTTTGCTACATATAATTATGATAGTGTATTGAATGTACCTACTGTTTATCAGCTTGAGTATAAATATCCATTTCAACAAAATTGAATCTATGGCAATGTCAAGTTCTAAGCCACTTCTCATCTCATCAAGATATCAAATTATTTAACGTGATGATTTGATGAGAAGTGAAGGTTTATTATTTTAAAAGTGGACAATATTTGAGGACGTATTACCGACACTGGCAATACATTCCATAACCGTACTGCTTGATGCAAAATTTTTGGTAGAGGTTAATTAAGTTCAGTTCATGTTAATTTTGTGTAACTAGCTCTAGCTAGGTACTAACTTGTTAATGTGTGAAAGGATGGTGGGCGATAATGGTCCCAGTTCCGCCAGCCACTAAGTGTGAATGACTTAAAACAGCAAATAACACTGAATCTTTTTTATTATGACACCATTAAAATATATCCCAGAGGAACCGAGCTACGTGTATCTAAAGTATTTTTCTATGTCTGCAGCTTAGCTCAAAGACTCTTAGTACTATAAAGCTGTAATTTGGCACAGGTATACATATTAATCACGCTAACTAAGTGGTAAAATAAGTGGATTTTTTCTTTCTCCTCTATCTCATAGTGTGGGGTGTCGTTAGAAAGGTCTTTTAAAAACATTGTGAGTGTGTGAAAACCATTTTTGGATTCAGGGATCCGTTTGCGAAATATTAAGCTTTAAAGTGGTAATTTTTTTAGAGTCAAGTGTGTCCCTGCCAGCTAAATGGTTGGTTTTGGATATGTTAACAAATTCACGGCAGTAGTGTATATAACAAAATTAAAAGGAAAACTCTACAAGTTAACGAGTAATAATCGACCAACTTACATTTGCAGTTGCAAAAACATGTTCTCCCTTACATTCTGTATTGGGGAACATATTTTTCAATTACAATGTTAAGTTTGTTCTGGAGATAAATTCATCCCAACTACGGAACCCTTCATTGTGCGTGGTCTGACTTGCACTTGGCCGGTTTTTTATCGAATGATTTAACAATAACAAACCTAACCTAACATTGTCAGAACTAACCTTGGGACAGATTTTGATGCGCTTTGGCCTGAGTAAAATGAGAAGTAATGTCTTTAAAACTATTTAACTGTGGCGGAGCTGGGTGTATGTTACCTAACCGAAGTTTCTTTTTTGTCGGGGTGGAAATCCTCGTGGATGTTCTCCGCCCTGCACGCGTAGCATGACGCTTTCTATCTCTACGAAGAATAGACATAGCTCTTTCTATACAAAGTGACGTTTCGTTTCTCCGTTTTTGACATCGCACCGTAGAAATCTTTCTACAATCTGTCATTTTGCCTATCGTTTCTAACGATCTTTGTCTAGGTCCTTTTACATGTTGACTTTTTCAGAAGAAACTTTTCTATCCCAAACTGTCAAAATCACTAAGGTAGTGAAGACAATTTGATTTTGTAATCCCCATGCTAAAGACAGTAGAAAACTTTTTACTCGACGGCCACAAAGTTTACACGGTTATCTAAAAATTTTAAAAATTTTGGTTGTCTAACTAATTCTGACTATTTCTAATCGGATTAAAAAGGTGTGGAATAAAATATGAACTAAAATTCACACCAACACCTCGAATTCAGGTGCAAAAACAGTACTGTCTCTTTTTTTTCTTTTGCTTATATCTCGAAAATGGCGTGTCCAATTGCAAAAATAATGAAAATTTCGACCCCCTTTATAAAACCCTTAAACCCCTAAAACTCAACACGTAGGTAATCGTTTTTCTTATTTTCCATACAAAAAGTGAAAAATTCCATATAAAATACTGTACCAAATTTTTTTTCTTCCAAAATACAATGTTTTGACACTCTTGAGATTTTTTTCTGTAGTTGACGTGACTTTATATCAATAAAAATTGAGAATCAAACAGAAAAAAAACCTGTGACAAAACAAAGAATTCTGAATCTGAAAAGAGTGAATTTCGTAAAAAGTGCAGTTGAGTCTTTCTACTTTACTGCCGTCCTGTCTATACGGAATGTCATTTTTGTCTATTCTTCCGTCGACAAAACTCGTTTCTACGGTGGTCATGCTACGCGTACTGGGGTAGGCAAATGGGTCTATCAGACTCTTACTGACTAAAACCGCCCCGGTGTTCCCCTCTCACACTTGCGTCGGGGGCTGCGAGTGCAAATGCGATTTCCGCTGCCCCGGACTGGTGACGGCCCGCGCTCTGCGGGCCCCGATCCGTAGGGGGAGTGAAACTCCACCATTACGTCTTAGAGAGGCGCGCGTGGAACACTACGCGCCGCCATCTCGGGTCCTGTGTGATGGGGGACGACGGATGTCCCCGAGTCCGCCACCCCTGGACCCATTTAGGGGGGTTGGAAGAGGGCGTCGTGATCTCCCTTTCTGCAGCCTCCTTCTGCGAGATAACTGATTCGCAGAAGGATACCACCGCGTCCCAGGACTCTGCACTGCGGACCATTGAACGAACTACGGTCGGCAGCGACAGGTCGTTCCGCACTTCTGAAATGAGGCCACGGCGCACAGTGGGTCGAAACTATGATTTTAGTGACTTAGGGCTCAACTTTGCTTTTTTACTTTTTTCTTCATGTGGATGGATAGAGCTCATTAACCTCAACAATAATTGTTCTGATGTATTTTTTCCTAAACTTTATACTTTGGGTAGAAAAATGTGTTTTGTTATTTTTTTGTATGGAGCGGATCAAATAACCTTAAATTCCTGCTAAGTAGCGTGTGATCCCGCGTTGAAACTTTATTTTTCATATACCTTGTCTAGTCTATTATCATTTGATGCTATTAACGTGTGCATAAAGTTGCAACTCTGCCAAATAAATGGATCGAAAAAAATGAAAAAATATATCGAATAAAAAGCTACATTTTTTACTTTCGTAAGTTCTTTTAAGTTAAATTTGATATGGAATAGTAAGTAAAAGCACGTAATAATACACATAGTTACTTAACAACTAACAACAATACATTTAAAAGGTCCCTAATTAGCTTAAATTTACTAATATATGTAGTATTAGTAAATTTGTAAATTTAAGCTAATCACACTAATCATAATACATTTAAAAGGTCCCTAATTAGCTCAAATTTACTAATATATGTAGTATTAGTAAATTTAAAGCTAATCACACTAATCATAATACATTTAAAAGGTCCCTAATTAGCTTAAATTTACTAATATATGTAGTATTAGTAAATTTAAAGCTAATCACACTAATCATAATACATTTAAAAGGTCCCTAATTAGCTTAAATTTACTAATATATGTAGTAGTAGTAAATTTAAGCTAATTAGGGATCTATGAATTTCAATTTCTTTGTTTTAATGACTTTAACATGTTTATGAAATGTTATTTTAAGTTAGATTTAATACTGAATAGTAAGTAAAGATAGGTACATAATAATACAAATTAGTAAAGGTAAACTAACATTACTACAACTAACACAAGCAAACTAAAAACTAACTATAAACAACATCAAACATTACTATTTCCTTTCAATTATGAGTTTGACATTTATAAACTAATAAAAAAAACAAGAAACTTACAAACTACCAAAAAATCTTATTCACTATCGCTATGACTATCTTGTAAATTATCTACATCAATAAAATCTATATCGGATTCTGTGGGAAAAATCAGCAGAAGCTCTTTGACTTTTGGAGAGAGAACCATTATATTTTGTTTCACCATTCGAGGTCTTAGACTTGTGATCTTTGGATCAGAAGACAAAAGAAGATTGTGTATAATATCCTCATTTGTCGCCGTTCTACTTACCTTTCTAGAATGACTCTCTCTATATTTCCGGAAATCTTTATTACGAGCTTCCGCTGCCTCTTCCGACAGTTTACCTATAGGTATGGCACCAAAGTGCTTAATTATATCACTCCCATGTACTAACAATTTATGTATACTGGAAGGCATTACCAGGGATATAAGTGAACGTACAATTGTGCAGTATCTCTACAAAATTCGGAAAACTTAGAAAGATCCACGCTCTCTCCAGATGCAACCGTCTGAAGAATCACATGAAACCTTTCTATTAAATCTTTATCTATTCCTGTTATGCGAGCTGTTGTTTCTGCATCCCTAAAAAATCTTCTGGCAGTATTGCCATCATTGGTTGTGCCTACTCCTTGCTTGACTACGTCAATAAGTAAACCGCATTCTTTCTTAAACGCTTGCTGTATAGCGCTCTTTCTGAGTGACATTTTTTCTTTGTCATCGCCCCTGCAACTCCATTTTTTGAAGTCCAAACGATAAGCTGCAAACAAAAAGAAATATCACTTAAATAAAAATCTCACAAGTAACTATATAACGTGAAAAAAATTATGAACTAATAAAATTATATTTACCGATATGAAGTAAGCACTCCATGCTTCTTATCCAGGCATGTAAAGATGACATTCCATACTGGAACACTTCTTCGTTGTTCTCTTTTTGAGCAAGTGACTCTAAATTGTTCATCTCTGACGGTTTTGCTTTGCAGATATCACAGACAGCTGAAGATGTGTCTGACAAATATGACGATATTTTGCCGTCTATCATCGTCAAGTGCAATTGATGCTTAACTTCAACTTGATTGAACTTGATTGGCTGAAGTCTTTCTATTTCTTCGGTTATGCTAGCTTTTATAGTTACCACTGTTGACTGCGTTTCTTTGGTAAATTTGAACATTATCGGACGGCAATAGAAAGTTGATGAGGGTCGATCGTTTTCCCAAACAATTGTTCCATCACATTGTTGAAGCCTTATAGGAACTAGACTGGCCATGAAGATAGTTGAGTCATCAAACTCTGCTTCAGTCTTTTGTTTATAATTACTTTGACCTGAGGCTCCATCAAAACCCCATTTGCTTATTAGCAGTAACTCAGTTGGCGAATCCAAATCTAAAGTAATCACTTCTAAAAGCCTAGATACCGTCAAGTTGAGTAAAGCTTGCAGTTTAATAGCAGCTCCTTCTTCAGTTATAATTATGTCTTCTTTCCCTGGATAACATTTTGCCTTCGCTTGTTTTATTTTATAATAAGAAGGGTATAAATCAGACCTATTTTCACTTGCTGCTTCTCTTAGGCTTATATACTGCCACTTACTTAATTTAAGTGAAACTAATAAAGACAGTGCCTTATCGGGTGAATATGTACTACTTTTCGGTTTACTTGTACTTAAACACTCTTTAACTTTTTCTAGATCTTCGGGGTGATTTAGTAAATGGTTCATAATTTTTCCTACATCCTCATTTCCGGTGTTTCTTAAACTAGCAATTGTAGTAGCTTTAAGTTCATCCGGGGATAACGAAAGCGATTGGTTAATTTGATCAACGCGTCTTCGTTTTTGCCTGGAGCCCAATTCCTCGAAAGGTTTTCGAGGTGTAAATGTAGATGTCGAAGCTTCTGTAGTAGATGGTGGTAGATTTTCGACATCTTCAGTATTACAAATCTCGAGCCTTTCCTGTTCAGTGTTCACAGCTTCAGGTATCATTCCTTCGGGCCAGTTTATTGCACGTTCCAACCAATCACCATTTTTTCTTACAAACTGTGCTAACGTGCGACTACTTCGTTCCCATCTTGCACTTATATTTGAACAAAAGCGCGTACAGAATTTTTGGAGCTCAACACTGTTCTCTTCGGTCACGTTTATTTTATGTTGTAGGAATTGAAAGAATTTTTGACTATCCGACAGTGACTTGACCTGCTCTCTTAAAATCATAAATAAATCTAAATTGTTAACTAAATTATCCATTATAACGAAAAAGGGACGATCAGAATCACGAGATGTTAGTAGTAGTACGAATAAACGAACACTAGTTAGTATATAATAAATTATGGTCATTTTATACTTCCAGAATCCAGTGACAAACAATGTTTACTAATTTTTCTACTACCCTCATTAACTAATTATCCTAATTAATATTACAGTAATGACTAAAAGTGAAAAACATTGTTTTTTTATAAGGTAAAAGGTTAAGCTAATTACAGTAATTAAACACACAAATAGAAATTAATTGATTTCATATCCACATTTTTAAATAAAGGTCCCTAATTAGCTTAAATTTACTAATATATGTAGTATTAGTAAATTTAAGCTAATTAGGGACCTTTTAAATGTATTGTTGTTAGTTGCTAAGTAATTATGTGTATTATTACGTGCTTTTACTTACTATTCCATATCAAATTTAACTTAAAATAACTTACGAAAGTAAAAAATGAAGCTTTTTATTCTATGTATTTTTTCATTTTTTTCGATCCATTTATTTGGCAGAGTTGCAACTTTATGCATTTGTTTATAGCATCAAATGATAATAGACCAGACAAGGTATATGAAAAATAAAGTTTCAACGCGGGATCACACGCTACTTAGCAGGAATTTAAGTTTATTTGAGCCGCTCCATACAAAAAAATAACAAAACACATTTTTCTACCCAAAGTATAAAGTTTAGGAAAAAATACATCAGAACAATTATTATTGAGGTTAATGAGCTCTACCCATCCGCATAAAAAAAAAAGTGAAAAAGCAAAGTTGAGCCCTAAGTCACTAAAATCATAGTTTCGACCCACTGTGCGGCGTGGCTCTTCCCATGCGACACATTCGGCCAGCGTATGCCGCGCCGTGTCCTCCAGACAGTGGACGCAGTAATTAAGGTGATTAGTAGGCTCACTGACCTTGCGCACGTGGGCGGAGCTAAACCCCTACTCCCGGAATAAGCAAAACGCGCACGGTGGCGCGCTACACTAAAACGACGGTCAAAGAATATGCAGGGGCGCAGACACGCACACGTGGGTCGCTGTTTTTGCCTAAGATTCCAGAAGGGAATGGTGGATGCAAATTTGATATTTGTATAGATAGATCAGGGCTTGAAACCGGTTTATATTGTTCTTAAAACCGTTATGATACCGTTAATTGATTAACAGGTTAATTACAAAAACAGTTTCGACTAAACCTAAATAATTTTGGTTACTGATATAAGAGAATATAATTTTAAAACTCGTGCTAACGCCGTCGCCGGTTGTCACATTCTCTCGCGCTTACTTATTTGTGTTTTGTTTTCTTTCGTCGTTCGCCGCAGAGAGAAATGGGTTCGCATTTTTCATACAAGTATCATGCGGTCGCTATTTAATTCGTGTTTTATTAAGGGCTGATTTTACAATCCTCAGATAAAGAATCGTAAAGCGTTTATTCCATAGAAAGCATGATTCTGGAATTTTCAATAGTCAGATAGTCAGTGGCTGACGATAATCGTCAGCCACTGACTATCTTTATGTTACAAGAACAAGAACATACAAGAACATAAATAAAACTTTATAGAAACTTTAAGAATCACTTTATTTGATATAATCTTTTTACATAATGCAGTACACATCTATTTTTATTGTAGTCGCCATTCGACCATCGTTGTGAGAGAGAGGAAACGGAAATTCCCTTAAAAATGTTACCAATAAAATACACAGTAAAAATGTAGCCAGCCTATTACAACAAAACCTGAAATCTATGTTCGGATTCGAACATACTGGGGGCGCCTTTGGCCTTTTTAACAAAAAAAATGGAACCAACCAATTACACAAGTCTAAACTTAAATATAAATTACCTAACTATTATCTTCATTTACCGGAAAAGGACATACTTTCATAACACTAGTTCGGATGACCGATCCCTTAGCAGTCTTTACCTCCAAAGCCCGAACACAACCATCTTTGCCCGGCATTACATTTAAAATTCTTCCTACTGGCCAATTAAGTGGATTTATGTTATCATACTTTAAAATTACCATGTCACCTGGTTTTAAATTTGGTTGGATACTTTTCCATTTTGGTATATTTTGTAAAAAGAACCAAATAATATTTATGCCATTTTTTCCAAAATAATTGTTGCATTTGTTCACACTGTTTCAAAGTTATCCTCATTTAACATCTCTTGCAGGACGGCTAAGTTCAGCAGCATATATGCTGTGAAAAAAATCCGTCAATTTACTGATGTAGATACCGCGAGGCTGGTCTATTTCAGTTACTTTCATAGTATCATGTCTTACGGTATTTTACTGTGGGGATGGGCTGCAGATATCGAGTCTATTTTTACCCGACTGCCCCAGAAGGAGGGTAATGTTTTTCGAGAGTATGTATGTATGCATGTTTGTATGTATGTCTATTTCTTTGGCACGCTCTGTAGCCTAAACGGCTTGATGGATTTTAACATATGAGGTGTCGTTAAATTCCTCTTAATAGTGGGAGTGACATATGCTACATAATATTTAAATATTGCATCTGCAAATAGAAAAAAAAGAGGGGTAGGTTTAAAAAAATACATTATTGGTATCAAATAAAAGTTATTAATGAGTCAATTCGAAATATATATACATAATCTAAATATATAAAAGCGAAAGGTCACTCACTCACTCACTCATTCATCACGAAGTATCGAAAACCACTTGACGTAAAAAGATGAAATTTGGTAGGGAGGTAGTTTAAGTAGACGTTCACTAAGAAATTCGACCTTTAAGGGGGTGAAAAGGGAGGATTTAGTTTGTATGAAAAATGTTTTTCCTTGAGTTAATAAACTTGAAACTTGGCACGAATACTTATCTTTGTAAATTATAAAGTTTGCAATTTTTAGTTTTTCTAAAGTACCCCCTAAAGGAGGATTGGGGGATATTAAAGTTTGTATGGAAGAATTTTAACGAGCGGTTTGATTAACTCGAAACTCAGTATTTATAATTAAAACTGAAAATAAATAAAAACGTATATCAGGGTTTTTTGAAAATCAACCCCTTACGGGGTGAAATGTCATTTTTACAGTGGAGGATTTTACTGTGTGGCTTAATTAACTTGAAAATTGGTATAAATAATATATAAGTCAAATAATGGAAACATCACAATGGATTTTTCAAAAATTATTATCACTCTATTTGCCATGGGGGATGAGCAATGTAGCATTATGTCCGTATTCTTCTATAGTTTACCGCAAATTGTAAAAAGACTAGCCAAAAGGATAGAATATTGCAGATAGTTACGGATTTAACCTTTTAAAATATTATCATCACGCTATACCTTTATGGAGCTAAGCAGTCAATCACAGCATATACAGGGTGGATTTTGAGATGGGGCAATAAGGGCAGGTACCTTAACCTTTATAGCTACAAGAATACAGTCTTGGGAGACTGTCCTTAACTTTTTGAAACATTCTGATTTGCATTCACAGATTTTGAAAAAGTACAGTCAGCAAGAAAATGGCAAAATTTTCACAACAACTTTATTGATACCGGTCGATCCTATTTCTTATTACTAAGATCAAAAAACTATATTAGGCCAACTGAGGTTTGAGTACGAGAAATGTCAGAAAAAGCAAAAAAACTTCCCATACATTTCGTAGGAAATGAGAAGAGATAGAACACAATATACCTTTGTATGTTGAAAAATCTTTTTAATGAGGTTACCATTATTTAAATGAACACAATATACCACTATACAACAGTTGAATTATTCCAATACTTCACTGGGCTGAATAAGGAACGAATGTAGCAGATTGTTACAGATTTAACCTTTTAAATGATTATCATCATGCTATACTTTTATAGAGCTAAGCAGTCAATCATCAATTCATCCATACTAATATTATAAATTCGAAAGTAACTGTGCCTGTATGTATGTTTGTTACGTTTTCACGGCTAAACCACTGAACGGATTTCGATAAAATTTGGTAAAGAGATAGATGGCATCCTGGAGAAGGATATAGGGTACTTTTTGTCTCAAAAATAATCCTAAAAGCCATGAGATGAGAGATCCTACAGAGGATGACAGTTTGTATGGCAAATCCAGCATTTCTTAAGTTAGAGATAGAAAAATTAAAATTTATGCTTTTGTTAAGAAATAAAGAATTACACATTTCGGCGTATTTTTTAAATCATCCCCCAAACAGGTAAAACACCTATTTTACCTGTTTGGGGGATTATTTTAAAATCCACATGTAATATTGATTTTTTGTGTCTTCTTTTTAAGAGATTTAAGAAATTGGAAATATAGCCATAGTCTGTATCTTGAATTATATCATTTAGTCTATATTTCATTAAAATCGACCCACTCTGTCAAAGTTATCACAATTTAAAGTCATAAACTAACCTTTCTAACATGTGGGTTTTACTTCGGTTCAATGGCGGCACTAGAGTAGATATTACAAATTAATGGTGGTGATAATAGTAAAATGAATAATTAGTATTTTAAGTAAGGCATTTAGAATCATATAAACCTGCTTTATTTATGTTAAAAAGCCGGACAAATATGAGTAGGATTTACGCCCTTTTTTTTTTTTTTTTGGGTGGGAAATTATCAAATAACTTCTCCCGCTCTGGCACCAAAATTTCAGGTTATTGGTTTGTCCCCGCCTGCAATACCAAAATCCTATAGATTATAATGCTTGTTTTTCTCTTTTCTGTTGAGTTTTTGCAGACGGGTTTTTTGTTTTTTTTAATAATTTGTTTTTATTCTGCAGAAGAGAGCCATCAGAACAGTATATGGCCTCCGCAGACGCGATTCTCTAAGAGAACTGTTTATATAGATATAAACATCATGACGGTACCTTGTCAATATATCTATGAAAACATCATGTACTTACGTAAGGAAAAATCTAAGTATTTTCAGTAAAAGAGGTGATAGACACAATTATAGGACTAGAAATAGGGACCAATTAGTTTTCAAATTTTGTGATGATAAAATGTGATGAACAGTAAAAACTATCACAAACAAACAGCGATGAGGGAAATCGGTCGACTTTAGTAAAAATAATAATTGAAACAGTTTTAACAAAGTACCTATCTAGAAAAACTAAAGTATTTAGCATACCCCCCTGAAAGTTTCCTTTAATAACATCACATATTTAAATATATAACAATTATCAAGTTTTTCGGAAATTTGCAGAAAGTAAAAATGAAGTACAAAGATAAAGAGAAAATGTAATATAAAACAATCACTTGTAGACACGGTTGACTAGTAATTAGACAGTTTACGAATACTTACTTAAAAAAAACATTATTAGGTATAGGTACGTACAACAACAAAAAAAAACTATGTAAGTAATGCTAATAACAATAAAAAATACTAACAATTCAAAGTAAAAATAAATCATAATAGGTAATGCACCGAGAGTAAAACAGCCATTATAATTTTTTAGGTTCATTTGACTGAGCTGACTGTACCAAATTCAAGTTGTTACTTGTTAGTATACGTTCTCACATTAAATTTTATTATTTAAAGAGTGGTATCCGTTCGGAATAGAAAATAAATATGACTTGAAACAAATACCAGTGGTATTAGAATGGAATAAGTCAAAATGTTCCCAAGCTTGCTTCGCTCGCTCGTTCTAGGTTATCTTCAGAGGAAGTTTTCGATACGCCGCATCCAAATGCTGGAACAATATTCCCCCGCCGATAAGGAATCTTAAATGTCTTGGTACCTTCAGAGTTCGACTGCGGCAGTTTCTTATTACCTCTCAGCAAAAACTGGGTATGGCTGTTACGAACACGTCCATTATATAACTGGCTGTCGTGTTCTTCCCGACTCAATCCGTTTATTTAGCGTAACTCGTGATCACAAACCTGTGAACAAATAAGGGGGTACTTAGTAATTGAATAGCTGGGGATCTTATGTTGGATTATAGTTATAATTACACATTATTTACCTATATTTATTTACTGTAAACATTATTATTTTATACTAGCCAAAACGTTTATTTTACTTGCACCTACGCCACTATATTATATTAAGATTATTCATTTAAACATTATACATATGACTCTATACTTTATAAATAATCAAGTAATCAAAACAAAATCGACACATTAACGAACAAAAACCTTTCCCAATGCAAAACTTGTTGTAGATAGGTACATAATTTAAATTGAGGGTACTTGTAAGTACTTACATAATTGTACTCCACGCATAACACTTTGTCACAAGCACAACACTAATTTATCTCGTCTGCTCGACGTCCGTATGTCACTGCAGGGATCCAGCAGAATATCAGCGTCAGGTATATTTGCCTGACATATGCTGAGTTGGACTCCCATTTGGTGCAACCTTGAGACGCACACCGCACCTTATAAATATTTAATTATTCCAAAGTAGGTATGTCATAATGTCACTTCTACACTTATGTTTCTTTATTTTATTTTTTTTTACATTGGCATCTTGTTTTTATTTAATTTGTTATAATTTAATTGTGTTTACGTGTGTCTTTTGTGTGCACTAAATAAATGTTTTATCTATCTATCTATCTATCTATCTATCTATCTATCTTAGCAAAATATCCGCCGGCGTCCGCGGTAAATATTTTGGCAACCAGCACCGGCGAACAAATCGACGCCCAGCGCCGGTAGCGGAGGCACTCCTTAAATTTTAAGGACTTCAGTGGGGATTTCTGGACGTTGGTTTTTTCAGATTCCAGGTTTCCCCCCTAAGGGGGATTATCAGGGGGGTATTGCAGACTTTTTTTTTTTAGAATCCTGTTTTCCCCCTCATGGTGCACTTTCAGGGGGGATTTGTGGAATAAGTATTTTTTTCGATTCCAGTTTTCCCCCCTAAGGGGGATTTTCGGCGGGGAATTCTAGACTTTTTTTATAGATTCCACTTTTCCCCCTTAGGGGGGATTTCAGGGGGGATTTCGGAAATAAGCCTTAAAATTTAAGGAGTGCTTCTGCCACCGGCGCTGGGCGTCGATTTGTTCGCCGGTACTGGTTGCCAAAATATTTACCGCGGACGCCGGCGGATATTTTACTAGATAACCTAGAATGCAGAAGCGAGCTTGGGAACATTTTGACTTATTCTGTTCTAATACCACTGGTATTTGTTTCAACTCATATTTATTTTCTATTCTGAATGGATAACACATAACATAATATCACATCTGTAATCCCCGGAAGGTTAGGCAGAGGTGTTCCTATAGTAGACCTTTCGCCAGTTATGTTTAAGTCCCATGTAATAGGGGGCGAGCCTATTACCATCAACCGGGCACAAATCCAGACTCCAGGTTGCAACTGAGAAATTCCTGCTAGAAAAACCCAATAACACTTTGCCTGACCTGGGAATCGAACCCAAGACCTCATGCTCAACAGGGGTATGCTAAATACTTTAGTTTTTCTAGGTAGGTACCTACTTTGTTACTACTGTTTTAATTATAATTTATACTAAAATCGACCGATTTCCCTCATCGCTGTTTGTTTGTGATTGTTTTACTCTTCATCACATTTTATTAGGTAAGTACTAGCTGACCCGTGCCCACTTCGTTGGGCGGTAAACATTTTAACTTGTGATGAAATTGGCCTGCGATGTTCTCGCGCTTTGGCTAGCGAGCCTCTGCGAGCGCTCAGCGCTAGACTCCCTATCCCTTGTTGCAGAGACATGCTGCCTTAAATCACTGAGACGCTGCGCACGTTCAGCGCTAGATTCCCGAGCACGGGCCTGCGATGTTCTCACAGTTTGGCTAGCGAGCCGCTGCAAGCGCTCAGTGCTAGACTCCCTATCCCTTGTTGCAGACACATGCTGCCTTAAATCACTGAGACGCTGCGCACGTTCAGCGCTAGATTCCCGAGCACGGACCTGCGATGTTCTCCAGCTTTGTTTAGCAAGCCGCTGTGAACGCTCGGAGCTAGATCCCCAGCGCGTGCTTGCGAAATATTTTCTCTATTCCTCGAGAGGCGCTGATGATTTTCAAGAACAGACTCTTCCGTACGGCGTACTCGAGCTGCTCTTGTCTGGGATGTCTGACGGGAAAGTTGTGATTTCCTTTTAGGCATGATAAACAATCGCTGAAACTGTCCGATATCCCAAAAACAGAAATACCACAGCTTCGAACTCGAAGAATGAGAACGAAGTAGTATTTGTGTTTTAAGAAACCGAGCAACCAAAATAATTTTAAAGACCAACAACATCCAACCAACTGCGTACAACTCACCTACCTAACGACGAGAGTTTCACAATAGAGATGTCGCGACGCCCCCGCAAGGGGGCGTGGCGAGCGGGATCAGGGCTTCACCCTTTGCCCGCGGAGGCCATACGTTGGTCCATTAAAATGAACCCCTCGTTGGGTTCGCCTTGAACGGCATAATAGAAAAGACCACATTTTGTGAAGCAAAATGCGTGTATGTAAATGGTTGCTCTGAGTATTTCTGTAGGCGCGCCACGACGCCAGCTCCTGGTGCCGCTTTCTTCACGACATCCCGGCGGTCTGTCCCCGCCAGGTGAGACCCACGGTAACCCGGGGGAGGCCCAGCGAGAACGACCAGCGATGGTGATGCCGGCTCGACGCCCTACAGGTCTAATATGTAGTCTCCCCCTCTCCCCGCTTACAGATCGAGCCGTTTACGGTTTGAGGGGTAGGCAGTAGCGTATGTGTGAGCGGCTAGTGTTGTAGTGTAACACCGCTCAGTGTATACGTGCGTCGCGACCCGCATCGCGCCCGCACGTGTTGTGTATGGATGCATGTATAGTTATGAATGTATGTATTTAGTTATGTGACGTGCCTATATTAACTTAGCACACGCCACACAACAGATGTATGTGTACATCTGTAGAGTCTTATTATTTCGAGTAAGCTGCGTGTAGCCTGGTTGCTGCTTACCCGAGGCGTCAAGTCCGGTGCGATGGGGTCAAGGGTCCGCTACCCGGTCGCGGGGCAGGGGTTTCGCGTCAGGCGGGCGCGCGTGCGTTGGCGCTATCTGCCTGACATGGGGCCAGGCAGAGGCGTCGGCACGCGCGAACATTACCTTCGCGAGTCGCCCTACAAACTCATCCAGGCTCTCGATCCCGAGGTCCCGGTGGAGAACATCGTTCCTCACGCAGCGAGGGGCGTCAACTATGGTCCGCAACGCAAAGTTCTGTTGCGTGCGGAGCGTTTTTCGGCTCGACTTGCTCGTGAGGGCGAACCAGGCCGGGGCAGCGTACGTCAAGACTGAGCGTATGTACATCTTGTACACACTCAGCTTGACGCGCGTCGGGATGCGGGATGAGAGCACTGGTCTAAGGAGGTTGCGGGCGACCTTACCCTGCGCGACGACCTTGCGGACATGGGGCCCCATCGTGAGGCGGTGGTCGATGGTCACACCCAGGTACTTGGCCTGGGGCGCCCAATCGACGTCGACTCCATGTAGCTTCAGGGGGGGTGGGAGGGGCGCAAAGTCAGTCACCATGGCTTGCGTCTTACCCACGTTCACCGACAGACGCCATTTGGCTAGCCACTCGGGAAGAAGGTCAAGGGCGCGCTGCATTTTGACCGCCGCGTACTTCGCATTAAGCGATGTAGTGATGTACGCGGCGTCGTCGACATACAGCGCGAGCGCGAGGGTTTCAAATTATAACTGGAGAGGGTGATTAATCCGCGGAAAATCTTAACACCGCGATTGAGAAAAAAGACGTAATTGCACAACGCCATCTATGGGTAAATGATAAAACGTCCGTACAAAGCATGTTCTAATGCGGTTCGTGAATGGACGGCGGCATTTTGCGATTTAATAATTTTATATTATCTTCGAAACTATTTAACCAATTGACATACTGTTTTGGGCAAATCGTAATGATGTTCTTGTGATCATAATAATATTTTTTTCGATAAGGTTTAATATTTTGTTGTTTAAAAAATCGTCCAAAGGTAAGTACGTCGACAAATACTTATTTTAACACATAAAAGCTACTATATCTGCTAAAATACAAAAGATAGAAATATGGTGACTTTTTGTAGAACTATTCAAAGCGGACCAGGTTGCTGTACATTGTTTTCAATTATATACAACTGTTAAGGCAGCGCATGCAAATAACTCTGTTGTAAGAGCCATTTTTTCCGCCTGGCTAGACAAAAATTGAGATAGTTCGGCTAATATGCATGATATCTTTATAATTTATAGCCTATAGCACTCACGAATAATGTAGCTTTCTACCAGTGAAACAATTTTTAAAATTGGTTCATTACTTCCGGAGTTTACCCCCTACATACAAACTTACAAACAAATGTTACCTCTTTAGTATAGATATAGATAACAAAATTCTGTGAAAAATAAAAGACTGATTAAGTAAATATTAAACTGTGTTTTTTTTTTGTTTTTTACATTGTATCTAATCACTTTTTTTTTACTTTAAGAGCATAGAAATCAAAACTAAAAATAAGAGGGAAACGTGGAATAATCCAAAATGAAAAGGGGGCTTTCTGGATTTTTTTACATTAGGGTTCAGTTTTCCCCCCTGACGAAGATTCTCTAAGGGGGAATAGTGGAATAACTCAAAATGAATAGGGAACTTTCTGGACTGTTTTTATATTAGAGTCCTCTCTCAGGGGGGAATAGTGGAATACCTAAGCCGTTTTTAAGGACCTCCAAGATGTTTTCTATGGCATTAAGCTCAGGGTGGTAAGGAGGGAGGCATAATACTTCAGATCCTTTACTTTTTATGTAGTCATCGATTTTGTAAGTGATAAAATCACTTTTATGGTTTTTTAGGATTCCGTAGTCAACAAGGAACCCTTATAGTTTCGTCATGTCCGTCTGTCTGTCTGTCTGTCCGCGGTCTAGCTCCGGTATACAATATACATATTATTCATGCCGACAAAGTGGTAAAATCAAATTATGAAAAATATATATTTTTAGGGTACCTCCCCTACACGTAAAGTGTAGATGTTTTTTTTTTTTTCTATCCCTTGGTGTGGGGTATCGTTGGAAAGGTCTTTTAAAAACATTGTCCGTCTTATTACAAAAAGCGGTTTAACTAAAAACCAAGGTTTAAACCTCTATAAACTACGGTTTAAACAAAAATGATATTACAAATCGTGGTTTTTCGAAAAACCATAGTTTAAGTCATGGTCTAACTCTAAACCTCGGCGGCCCCTAGTTTAAACGATCAAACGGTGGTCTAAATCGTATCTGTCAAAGTTTCTCTTTTAGGTTAAAGCATCTTTTTCATTGTATTGTGTTGTTTTTACCCGAAAATGGATATTAACATGGTCGATTTGATTGATATTGAGGATATTGAAGCCGCTGAGTTGTTGGGAACGCCACGCCAACACAACATAAATTCGTGTTCGCATCAATCCCATATCACAATATAATATTAAAATTACTAAAGAAGGTAATACTATTAACAAAGAGGCAATTGTTCTATTAGATACTTCGATAACTTAAAAATTCCACTGCTAAATGAACTTTATTCAACTTGCGATGGTTTTGTTTAATGTTATGGTTTCATATATCGCGTGAGAATGTTACGTTTCGTTACAGGTACTATGATGTATTATTTAGTAGTAATTAATACGTAATGTGCTTAAACCTAAACAAAACTGCAATCGACGAAATAACAAATGTTCCATGCAAAATAACAAAGTGTCAATATTTTTAACACTCCTAAACATCATATAATCATTAGCAATATTAACAAGAAGTTTTATTTTCTGAGCATACGGAACGTTGCAACTGAATGATATCATGATGAACGAATAATATTTGTATTAATCTGTGGTTGATATAAAGACAACGGTTCAAATGACGGTACCTCAGACCAACAAAAAAAGAAAGACGGCGCGCCGCGAACATTAAAAGTGAAGCCACAAAACCGTGCTCCTGCAAGTAAATACACCCGCTCACGCACACACCTACACTAAAACCATGCTCATCGCTCTTAGTACGTCATGAGTCGTCGTCTAGTTAACATTGATTAAAAAAATATAATTATGCTTTCCTGTGTAGTGAAAACTTATAAAAACAATAGCAAATCACAAAAAAAGTCTCACGGAATCACTTTTCACCCCTAAGCATTGATGTACTTGAAATAACATCGTTTTTTATTAAACGAATTTTAGGTTACTTGGAACAAATAACCTCAACAAACGAAAGCAGTGACTTAAAGTGCGAGGGTTGCCATAATATGATTTAAATCTTTCCCATTCGATTCAACAAAATGTGATTTCTTACTTCGAGTTATATTCATGTTCTCTTTTTTATTTATTTAATATTTTAGATTTCTAATTAATACTGAATTAAAAAGTAAATGGATAGTAGATATAAGATAAAGTCGGAATGATCCAGAATGGCTGCCGTCGAAAACCAGCGTGGTTTGTTCCGATCATTTTGATAATAACGACCTTTATTCAACTAATCGTGGACCAAAGGCTATATTATGGTTAAAAAAACTTTTTGTTTGTTACGATTTATCTTGATATTACTTTTTCTTCAGAGTCAGTGATTTTGTTGTTGTGATCTTTTTGTATTTAATAAAGGTAATTGACAATATAATTACCTATATTATTTCAAAGTAATTTACATAATGACTTCATACATACCTACGACAATGTTATGATTTACGCTTCAACAAACTTATAATTGAATTTCTATGTGCATGGTTATCGAAAGAAGCTGTATTTCACTTCTTTCAATCCCAAGACACTGTCGCGGGTAGGGTTAACTTACACCTAAAGATATACCCTATAGTAGAACTAAATATATGCAAATTTTAATCCTTACACCGTAGACAGAGAATGCTACACACTTCACACTCTCGTACTAGCGCACTCTCACCCACACTCGCACACGTCACACAATTAGGCGCATTTTTGCCTTTTTCTCTGTATTAAGCTCGTTCATTTATACAAAGTTATTTGATTTTTCTATAGTTTAAAACTAACCTATTTATTTATATTTGTATTTTGAATTTTTTACATTAAATTGCAAATTAATGGATATTTCTAAGGCCCGTATTACAGAACCTCACTCAAAACTCAAGCATTACATAAAACTCGTTTAAAGCCTTGTGATTGGTTAAAACTAGCTTTAAGTAATGCTCGAGTCTTGATTGAGGTTCTGTAACACGGGCCTAAGTGGAACAGCGGAGTCTTCCAAGGCCCAACACAACAATTCTTGCTTTAAAGGTGCACTTTATAATTGTTTTTTTTTTCTGATGTAATTTTTTTTGTTTTGTTCGGAATAGAGGTCCTTCTAAACAATTGAGGTATAATGCCATACTTAACAATATCTTACTTGTACAATATTAGCCTACCCATAAAATATTATTACCCAAGTTATGGGGTATTTTTTATAAAAATGGCAACCCTTCGACTCACACATAGATAAAAAGGTGGCTTCAGTTTTGATGTTCGCAGCGCGCCGTCTTTCTTTTTTTGTTGGTCTGAGGACGGTACTAAGAAGACCACGGTTTTTTTAAGTTTTGTAATACGGACAAATTTAGACCATGTGGTTCTGCAGATAAGCCTGGACTTGATAGGTCAGGTTTAAAGCAAGGTTTATTTAGTTTTTTGTAATAAGACGGTGTGAGTACCAATGGTATAATCATTTTTGAATTCAGAGATCCGTTTGCGAAATATTAAACTTTAAAGTGCAAATTTTTGTTAGAGTCAAGTGTCCCCATTTGTTTTTTTTTTTTTTTGGATCTTGCTCCAGAGCATGGCGCAGTGGTCGATTAACATCGCCGTGGTCGCTGAGCCGTACTTTGTCCCGCCCAGGGATGACTGGGTGGAGGACCTGAGCGGCTCAGTGACCCTCATTTCGTCGGCCGCCGCTGGTACCCCGTCCCTCGAGTCTGTCAAGAGAGGACGGGGCTGCGTGGCAGCACGGTTCGGGGAGATTGTCGTGGTAGGGGTATACTTCTCCCCGAACCGAACTCTCGCCGAGTTCCACAACTCCCTTGTGGAGTTGAGAGTCGTCGTCGTCGGGTTCGGCTTCCTCCCTGTGTTCGTCTTCAGGGACTTCAACGCCAAAAATCTGGCTTGGGGTTCCCGCTTTACGGACACACGGGGCAGGATGGTGGAGGACTGGGCTCTGGAGACAGGCCTGGTCGTCCTAAACCGGGGTTCTGTCCCCACGTGTGTGCGGATGCGGGGTGAATCAGTGGTGGACATTTCGTTCGCCAGCCCCGCTCTGTCGCCGCGTGTAATCGACTGGCCCGTCATAGAGGGGGTGGAGACCTATTCCGATCACGGGTACATCCGGTTTGAAGTCTCCACCCAGACCGCAAGCGCGCCGGTCCGACAGGCCCCGAGTGGTCCGCGGTGGGCGCTGAAGCGGCTGGACCGGGAGCTCCTCCTGGAAGCCTCGATCGTGCAGGCTTGGGTGTCATCACCGGACAGGCCTGCCGACATTAACGACGAGGCGGAGTGGTTCCGGGAGACCATGTCCAATATATGTGACGTGGCAATGCCCCGAGTCCACCCTGGACGCGCCTCGCGCCAGCTGTACTGGTGGTCGCAAGAGCTTGAAGCTCTACGCAGGGCGTGCGTTGCTGCGCGACGCCGGTACGCCAGGCACCGCAGGCTCCGTATCCGTCCTCCGGATACGGAAGCCATACAGGCGGAGCTGTACGAGGGGTACAGAGCGGCGAAAACCGCCCTCCAAGCGGAGATCCTGCGGGCCAGGGCACTGGCCCGTGAGGAGTTGCTGGAGACTCTGAACAGAGACCCGTGGGGACGCCCATATAAGATGGTGCGGGAGAAACTTCGCCCATGGGCTCCCCCGCTGACGCAGAGTCTCCGGCCCCAGCTTGTGGAGGACGTGGTGAGCGCTCTGTTCCCTTCAAGAGGGGAACATACGCCCCCGCCCATGGCTCCGCCCATTGCGGTGCCCGATGCGGACCACACCGCCGACGACGACGACGATGCTCCGGAGGTGACCGAGGTAGAGATGAGAGTGGTGGTACGCAGGATGAGTGCGAGGAATACCGCCCCAGGACCCGACGGCATACCCGGAAGGGCTTGGGTCCTGGCCATGGGGACTCTCGGGCCTCGACTGAGAGGGCTCCTAAGCGCATGTATGGAGAGGGGCCAGTTCTCACTTTGCTGGAAGACTGGGAAAGTGGTCCTCATCAGGAAGCCGGGGCGCCCAGCGGACTCTCCGTCCGCCTATCGGCCCATTGTGCTGCTCGACGAGGTGGGCAAGCTCTTTGAAAGAGTCATTGCAGACCGCCTCGTCGGGCAGCTGGTGCGGGAGGGGCCGGATCTGGCGGAGAGCCAATTCGGTTTCCGCAGGGGGCGCTCTACGGTGGACGCCATCATGCGCGTGCGGGCCCTCACGACGGGGGTTGCTGTGGCCCGGGGTGGGGTCGTCTTGGCGGTGTCTCTAGACATCGCCAATGCCTTCAACACCCTGCCCTGGAGTTGCATCAGGGAGGCACTTCGGTATCACCGGATGCCGACCTACCTCTGTCGTGACTCGTGTGGTCGAGGCCTATTTGACGGACAGGGCCATCATCTACCCCGGTCACCAAGGAGAGTGGAACCGGCGAGAGATGTCGTGCGGTGTCCCACAGGGATCGGTCCTGGGGCCGCATCTGTGGGACATCGGATACGACTGGGCGCCGACCTCCCTACTGGCGTCAGCGTCGTTTGTTACGCTGACGACACGCTGGTCCTGGCGCAGGGGAGGTCATACCAGGCGGCGGCCGACTTAGTGACACGCGGGGTTGCGACAATCGTCGACAGAATCCGGCAGTTGGGACTCGAGGTGGCCCTGCACAAGTCCGACGCCATGGGTTTCTATGGTCCTCCCAGGTAATGGCGGGAGGGGTTCACATCGGCGTCGAGTCTACGATGAAGTATCTGGGACTCGTCCTCGACAGCCGGTGGAACTTCGTGGAGCATTTCCGACGTTTGGCTCCCAGACTGGACCGGGCCGAGGCTGCCTTGAACCGCTTCAAGGCCTGCCCAATTTGGGAGGTCCAAACGCCTCCTGCCTGAGGCTCTACGCGGGGGTCGTGCGGTCCATGGCCCTTTACGGGGCGCCGGTGTGGGCGCCTTCATTGAGGCGGCAGCCAGGCCGCCGGCTGAACGCGTCCCAAAGGGTCATGGCCATGCGGCTGGCCCGAGGATACCGCACGGTCTCCTGCGAGGCGGCGAGCCTCCTTGCCGGAGTACCGCCATGGGATCTGGAGGCAAAGGTCCTCGCGCACATTTGGGAGTGGCGCGAGGAGGCGAAACGCCGGGGCTTAACTCCGATGCCGCAAGAAGTCTTGGCACAGCGGACAGAGCTCCGGCGGGATCTCATGGCGGAATGGAGAGCGCGATTGTCGCAACCCAGCGCTGGGCACGCCACAATTGCGGCGATAAGACCCCTCTTTGAGGAGTGGCTAGAGAGGCGCCACGGCGTACTCACCTTCCGCCTGACGCAGGTCCTCACCGGACACGGCTGTTTCGGGAGGTACCTGTTCAGAATAAAGCGGGAGGAAACGCCCGGGTGTCGTCACTGTGTGGATCGCCCGGAGGACACGGTGGAGCATACGGTGTAGGTCTGCCCGGCTTGGGCAGGGCATCGCTGTGTCCTCGTGGATGCGATTGGCGGCGGTGATCTCTCGCGTCCGGCCCTGATTAGGGCCATGCTACGGAGCGAGAGGAAATGGGAGGCCGTCACCTCCTTCTGCGAAGCAGTGATGCTCGCGAAGGAGGAGGCGGAGCGCGTGAGGGAGAGGCAAATTTTGCGCCCTCGCGCCCCTAACCGCCGCAGGAGGAGACGCCCTGGGCGTCGGGAATCACAAGAAGATTTCCGGCCACCGTAGGCGCGGGCTTGCGGACGGTGAGCAATGGGTAGCTCGCCGTCCGATAAGGACCAAGCCCGGGTCGAGGGCGCGTTGTGTTCCACGCGCGCCTCAAAGAGATGCCTGCCGGTGCTGCGAATATGGGCCGATAGGGATATCGTGGCCCCCCGGCAACATGGCAACTGAAGGAACACGGGTGGGTCTTAGTCAGTAAGAGTCTCACACGCCCTCCTGCTCCACCCAGAGCGGGAGAAGTTATTTGATAATTTCCCACCCAAAAAAAAAAAACTAGCTTATGTAACGAATTTAAAAGGAAAACCATCACAGCTGAGTAGGCTTTACAAGTTAACGAGTAATAATCGACCAACTTACTCGTAGATTTGCGGTTGTAAAAACATGTTCTCCCATACATTCCGTATGAAAGATTTTATTTTCAACTACAAAGTTAAGTTTGTTCTTGGGATAAATTCGTCCCAACCACGGAACCCTACATTGTGCGTGGTCCGACATGCACTTGGCCGTTTTTTTATTTTATTCTAAGCCCTTTATTGCAATAACAACATTAATAAAAAAGGCAGCAATATTTAAAAAATATTATTATTGCAAACAAAAATAATAATATTTGCAATAAACCGCGCTGTGCTTTTCGTGATCGAACCTAAGCCACCTTGAATCTCAGACCAACGCTTTACGCCTTCTGCTATCTGCACATATAAGTTTCGTGCGAATTTTAGCAATACCATAAACTGGCTAAGGTCACGCGCATGATTCGTGTGTGTTACCGTGTCTAACAAAAGCGACGGAAATATATTTTTGTTTCGTGTAGTGCGGCGTGATTACGTGTCGATACGACAGTGTAAAGCGCAAAACTGCGTTCTCTGTGGTGTGTGTACCGTGTTGTTCACACATACAGATGTACGGACTATACCGCGTATTCACAGCAATACGACTCGTAACGTGCCTATCCACTTTTGAACGCTTACTGTACTAACGGACTATTCAATACAAATTAAAAGGCTTCTCAATGAATGACTACTGCCTGATCTTCATTGGTGAAAACACAGATATAGATATACCTAGATAACGCAAGAGCGACTACTTCGCGTGCCACTTTCGCGCTCAGTCTGCATCGGTGCCATGCTTGTCGGAAGTCAGTTAAAAAATTTAAAATGATTAATAACGCTGTTATAAATTGTAAAAACTGTGCAAATGCGAGGAGAAACAATAAAAGAAACGTTTTCTAGTGCTTGTGACGTCATAGTAGGTAGTCAAAAAATGGCACGCTTGGTTTTCATACAGATCGTTATACTTGCGTTATCTAGGTCTATCTATATCTGTGGGTGAAAACGATCTGCAAAATGGTGACTATGCAAATATACTTCAAAAGCTAAATTGCTCGCAAAAAATGTAACCCACACTAATAATGTTATCTGTACCCCGATCTACGTAAAAGGTGCATTAATTTATAATTATAAAGTGGAGCTTTTCAATAACCTCCTCTTGTCAGACATAAAAAATAACGAATACGCATATTTTTTCGATAGCAACGCTACCCTATCGCACGAAATGTTTTCCTACAATACTGGGAAAATAAATAAATACGGATAGAGAAACATATTTGACCAGATTAGGTATGTCCAGGATAAGGTTTGACTATGAATTGTTCGGTTCTCAAGAAGTTTTGCCAATCACAAAGATCGAGACGCATGACAACTCTGCCTCAACTAGTTCTACTGAGGTTCCAAATGAGCAAGAGAATATTAAAACAACACGTGATCACAAACACGTATTCGGTAAAACAATAAGGATTTATGGTGCGCAGCAATGTGTCGGTCTGGCCGCTGCCCTTGTACACTCAAGAAAGACTACACAGTATGAAAAATACGGAGTCCTCGCTCAAACGATGCCAAATGCACAGAGCAACACTATTACAAAAAGCTGTACCAACATAAACCTACGGCCAGGTGACAAAATTGTAATATCTTTAGGTGAAAATGACTATGACATGGGACATGTATTATCTCAGTTAAAAATTATACTAAAGACATTTTATAATAATAGAATAATAATATTTAACGTTTTAAAAAGTAACTATTTAGATGTCGACACATTGAATTATCGTATCAAAAATATTTGTAAACAGTACAAAAATTGTTATTTCTTGAATTCCGTACACCGCAACGTATCTGAAAGTTGCAAAAAAATAAATTACATATTAGATCGTAAATATTATAACCAAAAATATTTAAATCCAGCCGAGCTCAGGAAACACCTCGCGAGTAGCAAGTCAAGTTCTTTGCCAAAAAGGGAGACAAATGTACCCAAAAAAGGAACTATTCCCTTTTATTTCAGAAACAGCAATAGTAGTGGAACTGGACAAAACGTAATCTCTCATCTTCCTTCTGAAGAGCACAGAAAAGGTACTATTCCATATTATTTTACCACACTTAAAAAAAAACGATACATTTTTTCGTACCTAAAAATACAACACCTACAACATCACACAACTTTAGGATACTCCACCAAAACATTGCAAGTGTTTTATCTAAACAGGAACTATTGGAGTTAACATTACAGGAAATGCGTGACTTACATAATGAGCCCCATGTGATTTGCCTCTCCGAAACATTTATTAAAAAAGGTCATGAGAACTATCTCAAGTTATCGGATTTTGAAATGGCTACGAATTTTTGCAGAGAAAAACACAGAGGTGGCACTTGCATTCTAGTCAAAAAGGGTCTACACTACAAAGAATTACAGTTTATAAAAACATATGCATCGGTAAATAAGTTCGAGGCATGTGGCATCGAGTTAGAAAATAAGAAATTAGTGATTATTTGCATCTACCGAACACCTCAATCCGATCCTAATCAATTTCTAACTAAGTTAGATAGTACCTTACATGACATAAACAAGAAATATAAATCTAGAACACGCATAGTTTTAACAGGTGACTTAAATATTAATACCTTGAAAAGAAGCAAAATCACTCAAGAATTTCAAGGCTTAGCAAACAATCACTATGTAAAAATTCCGATATGAATTTTTACATAGTGATTGTTTGCTAGGTAGCTACTCGAAAATGTTCTTGTATAGACCATATATTGAGTAATATACCTGACGCAATCCCAACAGTGCTACCACTTCATCTCTCTGATCACGACACAGCACAAATGTTAAGCTTCCCTTTAAGGCTTCAAACAACAAAAGCCGCAATATACCACATTTACAAAAGGGACTACAGTCTAGATAATATCCATAAATTCAGTGAATGCTTACAAAATCTATCCTGGGCAGATGTTTACATGGAAACCGATGCAAATACAGCATTCAGCGCTTTCTATGAATTAATATGTTTATTATACAATCTCTGTTTTCCAAAAGTTAGGGTAAAGATAAATTTAAACAATAAAATAAAGCGAACATGGATAAGTAAGGGTCTTAAACAGAGTTCTAAAACGTAGCGTTTCTTACGATATCAATATTACAAGAATAAAAATATAATTAACATGAGTGGATATACCACATATTCAAAACTATTACAAAAGTGTATCCACAATGCTAAACGAAGTTCTAACATAAAGTTTATGAATAATACTAACCTCCTTGTGCGAGTCTCAATAAATACTTTTTCTTTTTTTTTCAATAAATGTAAAGCCGCATGGACAGTCATAAGAAACGAAATACAAAATAAGGACCCCAAAGACAACATTGAACCCATTAAAATTGACAACACCATACTTACCAATCCAGCAGAAATAGCCTCTGCCTTCAACAGTCATTTTACAAATTATATTCCCACTCAAAATTGTACAAATAATTGTCGCAGTGATACCCTAATTGCTAACACGATGTTCCTTTATCCGAAAATGAGGTGAGGAAACAGATATTAATCGTTGAAAAATACCAACTCAGAAGGCTATGATGAACTTAACACCCGAATTATTAAGAAATGTGTAAATAAAATAAGCGGGGTGTTGACTTATCTCATTAACCTATCTTTTTCACAAGGAGTCTTTCCTAACGCTTTAAAAATATCTGTTGTCAAACCGATATTTAAAAAGGGTGAAAAATGTTTGAGAAATGCATGTATCAAAGAATAGTCAACTACTGTGAGAAATTGAATATTATAAAGAAAGAGCAATTCGGCTTTCAGAAACACAAGTCCACATTCTTAGCCATCTTTTCACTCTTGAAAGCAATATTGACCAATATTAACGACAGGGCTATTCTTTGATCTGTCAAAGGCATTTGATCTGGTTTCACATGGAATATTGTTACAAAAAAACCGGCCAAGTGCATGTCGGACCACGCACAATGTAGGGTTCCGTAGTTGGGATGAATTATCCCAAGAACAAACTTAACTTTGTAGTTGAAAAAAAAAATCTTTCATACAGAATGTATGGGAGAACATGTTTTTACAACCGCAAATCTAAGTTGGTCGATTATTACTCGTTAACTTGTAAAGCCTACTCAGCTGTGATAGTTTTCCTATTAAATTCGTTTTATAAGCTACTGCCGTGAATTTTTTCACTTGTCTAAAACCAACCATTTAGCTGGCAGGGGGGGGACACACTTGACTCTAACAAAAATTTGCACGTTAAAGCTTAATATTTCGCAAACTGATCTCTGAATTCAAAAATGATATTAACACACTCACAATGTTTTTAAAAGACTTTTCCAACGATACCCCACACCAAGGTATAGAAAAAAAAACATCCCCACTTTACGTGTAGGGGAGGTACCCTAAAAAAAATATTTTTCATAATTTTATTTTACCACTTTGTCGGCATGATTAATATGTATACCCATACCAAATTACAACTTTCTAGTACTAACAGTCTTGGAGCTAGACTGCGGACAGACAGACAGACGGGCATGACGAAACTATAAGGGTTCCTTGTTTACTACGGAACCCTAAAAACTAGAGGCTATCGGTATTCGAGGACTGCCACTTCAGTGGATATCGTCGTACTTAACAAACAGACAACAGAGAGTCACTGTCACTAAACTTAATGAAAGTAGGGACATGACAGAATATTCGTCTGAATATTTATGTGTAAAACGCGGCGTCCCCCAGGGTAGCATATTGGGGCCTATCTTATTTCTACTCTACATAAATGACATAGTTAATGTAACCGATCATAAATGCTTCCTTTTTGCCGATGACATATCCTTAATTGTTACTACTGATAAAAAATTTAAATCAATTTCGGATCATGAAGCGAACATAAATAATACAATAGACAATCAAAGACATCAGACACTTTTATTCATCTACGCACACGTTTTACAATCCAGTAAACTAAAAATACTGCTCACCCAAAAAACATAAATTAAAATTTTTGTATATGGCTACTTACTGTCTAAATATATTGAAATAAATACTTACCTAATCTTGACGCTTATCCAATTGACATTATGTATAAATGGATAATACACTACATACTGTCTCCGAAATAGATAGCATTGAAATTGCCCGTACGGTGGAATGCGACTCTATAGAACTCCATAAACATATCTGTGTAAATAAAAGCGACCTCACTATAATATCTCAAAATATAAGGAGTATTTATTGTAATTTTGACAACTTTGTGATCACTTTATCTACCCTTAAATTCGAACCAGACATTGTAATTCTAACGGAATGTAGATTGCATGCTAATAAAGCGATTCCGCAAATAAACAACTATCACTCGTATATGACGACTCGTCAGTTGAACCAGAATGACGGCGTGGTTGCATATGTTAAGGGCTTTTTAAACCCTAAAGTTGAGGAAATACAGCTAGTACAAGCATCCTGTCTGCGATTGGACATATTGGGCAATATTGTTTTTTTTTTTTTTATCTATCTATTGTATCTACCGATCACCATCTAACTCAAATACCGACAGCTTCATTGACTCCCTCAGCACCCAGTTAAACACATTAAAATCACAAAAAAATGTTATAATTACTGATGACATAAATATTAACATCAAACACAAAGAGACCGAGTCATCCCAAGAGCACAAGAGTAGAGTTAACTACCTAAATATGTTATCGTTTTTCGGTATACTTCCTGGACACACTTTACCCACTAGGGACCAAAGCTGTCTTGACCATTTCATGCTTAAAATACACAAAAGGTTCTCGGCATCTATCTCTATCCTGCACACTACGGTGACTGATCACTATACAACATTTATCTCTATAACAAAGTTAAAAAATATTCAAATCGTAAATAGAACCACCACTACTCTAAATTATGAACAAGCTTTAAGAGATTTACAGGAGAGGAATTTATCAGACTTGTTATTTTGTAGTGATCCAGATTTATTAATCGATAGTTTTATTAATATGCTAACCAACGTTGTAAATGAAAACACTAATATAAAAATTAATCCAAGCAATCAACGCATCATAAAGCCGTGGATTACCATGGGCATCCTTCGCTGTATCAAAAACCGAAATAAATTGCAAAAACAAATTCGCAATGACCCTTATAACGAAATATTAAAAATAACTTATACTAGATACCGGAACCACTGTAACAATCTAATAAAAAAATTTAAAAGAAAATATGAAAGAAATTTACTTGCACAATCAGTATCTAACAACAAATTACTTTGGAAAAATATAAAAACCATTACATACTCAAATAAATTAAAAAGTCAAAACATAGAATTATTAAACACAAAAACAACCCTAATAGAGTCCATAAACTACGTTAATGATTATTTTGCTAATATTGGAAAACAACTTGCTCAAAAAATTAATCCTGAATTAAATGATATTTATAATAACCAAACGGATACATTGGGATCACAACTTAATACCTTCGTACTACTAGATACAGATGATACTGAAGTAGATAGTATTCTGATGAATTTGAAATCTGACAGTGCCCCTGGTTGGGATAATGTCTCAACAAAATTCCTAAAATACATAAGAAAGGAAGCTGTTCCCATTATTGCTCACCTTGCCAATCTATGTTTTCAAAAGGGTGTCTTCCCGGCTCCATTAAAACAGTCCGTTATTACCCCAGTTTACAAAGGAGGGGACAGCGACGATGTCAGCAACTACAGGCCTATTTCCGTTTTACCATCGATATCAAAAGTGCTTGAAAAAATTATAAATATCAGACTTACTAATTATTTCAAAAAGTTCAATCTTTTATCTAACTCACAGTTTGGCTTTAGGCAAGGTGTATGCACTGAAGATGCAGTTACCGCATTAAGTTCTCTTGTAGCTGAGCACCTTGACAAGGGAAACAGATGCCTGTCTGTTTTCCTAGACCTCAAAAAAGCATTCGACACCGTCTCTGTCCCAATCCTTGTAAACAAGCTGGAAAAAGCCGGAATAAGAGGGACTGCACTCGGTTTACTCAAAGACTACCTCTCCAACAGGAAACATGAATAAAAATAGGACAGTACTCCAGTGACGAGGTAGATGTGTCATACGGCGTCCCACAGGGTAGTGTTCTAGGGCCTACCCTCTTTCTCCTGTACATTAATGATCTTTGTAACATGGAAATAAAAAATGCAAAAGTATTCTTGTACGCCGATGATACGTCTATTGTGTTCTCTGGTTCATCCTGGCATGAAGTTAAACTGAGTGCAGAAGCAGGAATGGCTCAGGTAGCTGAATGGCTAAAAAGTAACTTACTTTCCCTGAACACTAATAAAACAAACTACATATGCTTTAGTATCAGTAACCGAACACAGCCTGTTGAAGAGTTGGATTTAAAAGTACACATATGTGGAAACATGCCTACTATAAGCTGTAACTGCCCATGCCTTGAGAAGGTCGCTGCAACTAAATATCTTGGAGTTGTGGTGGATCAAGCACTGTCCTGGTACCCTCAACTTGAGAAAATTTCTGGGAGAATAAGGAAACTCAGTTAGATCTTTAAAACCTTGAGGCATATTGTTCCAACTAAAATATAGAGAGCTGTAAGAACCGTCCCAGAAATCTCTTAAATGAAATATATGTAACACTGGCCCAATCTGTGCTATTATATTGTATCCCAATTTGGGGCGGTGCAGCAAAAACAAAATTTATAGACATAGAACGAGCGCAGCGTGGATTAATAAAAATGATGTATTTTAAAAATAAAAGATTCTCCACTGTAAGTTTATACGAAATAAGTGATTTACTCTCTGTAAGGAAACTGTATGTAACCCAAACCATACTAAAAAAACATAAAACAATACCATACAATGTCATCGAAAAACCTAAAAGGAGAAAAGATTTAGTTGTCCAAGTTCCCCAAACTAAAACTAGATTTGCATGCAAGCAAGTCAATAAACGATCTGCTCAGCTCTATAATAAAATTAACAAACATGTTTATGTATATAATAAAAGTTACTACGACTGTAAGAAAAGTATAATAAACTGGTTAAAACCACTTACCTATGAGGAAACCGAGGCACTCCTGGAATACGTTGAGTAGTCGAAATATATCACATTATATATATATATACCATAACTGAGAACACCACACACCCACACACCATACCACACCACACACCACACCACACTACACCACACCACACCACACCACACCACACCACACGACACTATACCACACCACACTACACCACACCACACCACACCACACCACACCGCACCACACTATACACCACATCATATGCGCTAACTAGGAATAAGCTTCATAAATTTAAATTGCAACTTTGCTTATAGATTTCTATTTTGTTTTTAATTTTCTTAAGATTAATAAATTTAAGCTAAATACAGAAAAATGTACTTACTCGTACATTATATAGTTACCCATAAATGTGTTACAATGTTGTGAAAGAGCGGAGCCTTCTAATACAGGCATTGTTTGCCTAAAAGGAGGCTCCAAATACGTTAAAATGTAATGTAATTTTTTTTTTTTTTTTATGTATTTGGCACAATAAACTATTTTGTATTGTATTTGTATAATAAACTGGTTAAAAAAAAATATCTATTAATCATAATAAATCAGTGTTTATACAATTTAAACAATCAAATCATAATACAATTAATTTTAAAATGAACATACCGAAAATTACACAAGTGGCACAAACTAAGTTTTTAGGAGTCGTTATTGACGAAATGGGCCAGAATAATAACGGAGTGGTACCCTAGAGAAAGCAGAAGAAGTAGAGGAAGACAGCCAAAGCGATGGAAAGGCGATTTGAAGCATGTAGCTGGACCAGAATGGTTACGTACAGCAAAAGACAGAAAAAAATGGAAATCCTTAGAGGAGGCCTTTGTCGAAAGACAAACTGTTAAGCTAAACTAAAACATATTCTCGGCATTCGGGTTACCTTTCCGGTAACCCGAATGCCGAGAATATGTTTTAGTTTAAGTTAATTTTTTTATTTTTAAATAGTAATGTTTAGTTAAATAAGTTAAAACTCTAACAGCAATAAAGGCTTATTTTATTTTATTATTGACGAACATTTAGACTGGAAAGCACAGCTTGATGGTGTATGCAATAAAATAAATAAATTTGTCTATGCTTTGAGACAAATAAAAAAGTCACTAATATAAAAACGGCTGTGATGTCATACCACGCATATGTTGAGTCCTCACTACGGTATGGACTAATTATGTGGGGAAATAGTACTGACCACTATAGAGCATTTGTCGCCCAAAAGAAATGTTTACGAGCTATATACGAGATTCCGTCTGACAAATCATGTCAACCAATATTTAAAGCGCTTGGTTTGCTACCGTTACCTTCATTATATATATATGAAGCATGCATGTTTGTTCGAAAACACAAAGAACTATTTAAAACAGCAGAGGAAATAAGTTCTCGAAGTCGGCGTGACCAATACAGACTTGTGCTGGATGTGCTGCCTAGATCAGCGAAATATAATAAAAACTCTCTGGCTATGTGTGTACAGTACCGACCAAAAGTCCATAAGCAATCTCACAAAGTAATAGACTGACGCTTCGGTTTGACTTACGACCTTCTTCTATAAGTTGTTACAATACTGTAGACACGCACATTACACACACACACTCACTTTGTCTGCAACCAATGACTAGTTCGATAATCATCATTCGTTTTTAGTTTCATTCGTCTTGTTCACATAAATATTAAAGTTTAGCAGGTAGACCACAAAAAACTAAGTAAATTATTTCGATTTCTGTGGGGTAGATGCAGTTTGTTTCCAAGTATTCAATTAATAGAACTTTGTTGGTTCGTGCCGTGATAATATTGGTGACGAGCATTTAGCGCAGTGTTGTGGTTATTATTATCAAAAAGCAGGCATAAAATATATTGAAGAGATCAGATCAGATCAGAGAATATTATTGCGCTGCGTAAAAGTGAAGTGAATATCTAATAAAACCGGACTAAGTGTGAGTGTTATCATTTATATATTTCATTATATTTTACTAAACATAAATCCTAATCAAGGGTATTGTTGATAGAACAGAGGTATTGTTGAGACAGAAGATGCCTTTAAAGTTTTAAATTCATTGTGAGGTTTAATTCGATTAGTGAATAATAAATAATTAGGTATTATGTGTAATAAAAACAATGTTTTTCTTTGTTCTAGAGAAATACTGTGACGGTTAAGAGATATGAGGAAGGGGCTTATTATCGAGTAGCAGCGACGTCAAATGGTGAATGAAACAAATGGTTTCATACCAACGAGATATTTTGCTGAATTATTAAAAACACGTCATTATGAACCGTTCGCCGTGCACTCTGAAGGCTTGCATCACTGAAGACCAGCTAGAAAACCGTTTTTGACCTTAAAATATTGACCGTACCAACTTAATAAACAACAGATTCGTTATTGCATGAATTTATGGTAACGAATTTTTTAAGCACGTTTCAATAGGGTGTTTGTCGTATTTCTTGCAGATATACCGAAATTGTTTAATATTATTTTAGTAATAGTATTATTTTAGGATTAAAATTTGAGGTTTAGTTTCAATCTTCTTTTCGTAAAGAAAATGAATACTTAAGCTATAACCTCAATACCAACCAATATTTACTAAAGCCAAATAAAGTTTAAAATAATTAATATGAACAACTGCCTTTAACCTTAAAATCAACAATTTTGTCAGTAGATTTTTTTACATTTTAAGTAGTCTAATATTCTTATTTATTGCTTAATTACTTAGACCATGATCAAAGCTTTATATTTATGGTGCAAAAAAATCCATTTAAAATTTAAAACATTTCAAAATTTAAATATGTCAAAATAATACAAATTGCTTCTAAGTTTCTAGACATCTATTTCACATATTATTCAGGTGAAGTAATGATAAATAATTGTAGCAGTTTGATAACTATACTTAAGTAAAATAAACATAACGAATAAATATTATTTATTTTTTATTATAACATATCACGCATTTTTTATTCTAAACCCTTTATTGCAATAACAACATTAATAAATAGGCAGGATATTTAAAAATATTATTATTGCAAACAAAAATAATAATATTTGCAAAAACAGCGCTGTGATTTATGAGATTAGAACCTTAGCCATCTTGAATCTAAGACCAACGCTTAACGCCTTCTGCTATCTGCACATATAATTTACTTTCGAATTTTAGCAATGCGATACACTGGCCAAGGTCACGCGTACGAGTATGATGCGTGCTAAGTGTGCTAACAAAAGTTATGGAAATATAAGTGTGCGGCGCCCGCGAACCGTGACGATACGATAGTGTGTAGTTCAAAACTGCGTTCTCTGTGGTGTGTGTACGGCACTCACACCACAGACGTCTGACTGTTTACACATACAAATGTACGGACTATACCGCGTGTTCACAGCAATACGACTCTTAGCGTGCTCATGCACTTTTGAGCGCTTACTGTACGTCTATATAATAAATTACCAAATATGTTTAAAACATTCTGTGTTTTCGTTTTTTGCCACCGACTTCCGAAATTAAAGTTATTTTTCACTTTGTAGTGTTTTTTTTTGGAAGTCGGTAGTTTTTTTTTGTAAAAAGTTTTTATTTTTCACTTTTTAGTTGTGGTACCTACACCACACACATTCGAATACTACTACCTACTACCAGTGTCAGGAACTTATCATATCTTTTACATACTAAGTGGAAAAAAAATACGTATTTTGTAGCTAACTCAAAAACTATCAAAGCAAAGTTAATAAAATTAATATGGGACCAATTCGGGAGCATACCCTTTCAAACAAAAAAAGAATTTTCAAAATCGGTCCACAAATGACGGAGAAATCGGTGGACATACATATAAAAAAAAAAAAAAAAAAAACATACGCGTCGAACATATAACCTCCTCCTTTTTGGAAGTCGGTTAAATAGTCCACAAGTCTATATCTTACAACGTTCT
The DNA here is from genome assembly GCA_949152395.1 of Agrochola litura. Lineage (NCBI taxonomy): Eukaryota > Metazoa > Arthropoda > Insecta > Lepidoptera > Noctuidae > Agrochola > Agrochola litura. Next base: position 24,758,841 of record OX424503.1, on the reverse strand, counting down.
CACATTCACAAAATCTAAAAGAATGGATCTATATAAAAGTACAAGGCTTCTAAAGCATTGGGTTTTATTTTTAGGGTCTCCTCTGAGTTTAAGAATGTCAAAACCATGAAAATTCTATAGTGTGCTTTTGTCCGTAGCCAACTCGAATATGCTTCTCAAATTTGGAATCCAAATTACAATGTTTATATATTAATCGCCTTGAAAGTATACAAAGAAGATTTTTAAGGTAGGTACACTCAATATAGTTCAAATACTTATCTTCCTAACTATACTAGTCGGTGTAAAAAATTTCATATTCTTCCTTTACACGAGCGAAGAAAAATTGCAGATCTTGCTTTCCTATTTAGAATGAACGGGTCTACTGACGTCCCTGAGCTGGTGGCCAGGATTGGACTTCGTGTTCCGTCTGTGTTTCTTCGGAGACCTCATCTCCTTCATGTACCTATTGTGAAAACTATCTATAGGAAAAATACATATATTTTAAGAGTATGTCGAATGTTTAATAAGGCGTGCCGGGATGTTGAGCTTGATTTATTTACGAATAGTGTCCAGAAAAAAAAAAAAAAAATGTTAAGTAACTTTTTCTTTGAAGAGTAACATTGTTGCGTAATGTATTTATCTTTGTTTATTCTCTTCAGTTGTTTCTATGTTTTACTCAAAAATGCATGTAATGTGGTCATTATTTTGACAACCTTGTTTGAGCAAAGTCGACCTTGCCGTTCTGTTTCAAGGAGCGGCCGGAAAAGTTTTGCTGGTCGCTCTAACAGGCCAGCAAAACATTGCCGGCCGCTATTTAGACGTTTCAACGTTTTAAAAAATCAAATGCAAAAAGATTTTATTTAAAACACAGCTGTTTGTATTTATAGAGATAGGTACAAAAAGATTTTATTCCATATTTGGCTGTTGGAACTACTCCAACAACCATTGTTAAAAAAAAAAAACAAAGAAGTAACAAAAGCGCGGTTCAGCGAAAATTTTATTTTTATTTAGTGTCTTTTTTGCGTAATAAATGAAGAAATAATACAGCAGTCAAACACCGCATTAAAATTATCGCAAACTATTAGTAATATCAAACCGGAAAAGTAGGTGTTGAATTTTAGTAACTGTACTTTTCATAATTGTCATTTTAATTAAATTTCTAGTTAATTAATATATATTTTATTGAAATTACTTGCTGGTTTTATTTAGATTAGGTAGGTACTTGCATTTTTGAGTAAAGCACTATACAAGCCTTGGCCCACTATGACTGCTTCGCTGGTCACGCTATGATTGCCTCGAGCTAGCCTAGCTATGCTCTAGGCCTTCCAGCTTGGCCATCATTGCAGCCCTTGCTGTCCTCGCGTTAAAGGCCTCGACCTACGGCCTCGGCCTTTATCTCAGCTCGTCCATCAAGTGCTGCACGCTGACCGCGCTGTGTCGGCCTGGAGCTGCGCTACGCTGCGCTGTCGGCCATCATCAGCGCGACCAGCAAAGTAGTCATTATAGACCGCGGCAGTAATGTACTATTACTCTCACGCTGTTTGTACCGTTTTGTCAATTTTATACTAAGTTTATATGAGTGGAAACTTGTAATTGGCCTTCTTCTACATATTACTTCTCACTACTCGAATGTACTAGCTGTAAGTTTTCTTAAAATTAATAAAATAAAATAATAAAATAATAACCTTTTCCTCGGCTATTAGATACGTAATCCCGGTAGTACGTTCCCTTGCGATATTTTCCGACATCCACGCGGGCGAAGCAGCGAGCAAAAGCTAGTATTCAATAAATAGCAAAAAAATTAAAACTGTATATTTTGTGGGTTACACGAGAGCACCCACCATAATATTTCATCCTGCTTGATCGTCTTTTTTTTAATTTAGTCAGTAGATTTGATTTTCACGTTTCGAGATGCACAGCCGTATCTGAGGGCTCGGGTAGCCGGGCAGTCCCGCCGCCGCCGCCGCCGCGCCGTCGACACACTTGTAACCACCCCCGCAATACGTCCCCTGCCGCCCGAGTGAACAGGCTATGGGACTGTCACCAACGAAAAAGTCGGCCTTTAATAGAGTAACTTTGAGAATTTGTTATTGCGTTTGCAAATTGCAATACGTATGTGTAAAGCCAAGTAAGAACGGGCGTTTTTTTACGCGATGATTTTTTTATTTGCGCTCTGCTTTTCAACGGTCTGTTTAGCGCCGAGAGTTGAAAATCCAACAGTGTGTTTTTTTGAAGCGCTAGGGTGCGCTCTGTTAGATTCTCAATGCTCGGCTCACTACCGAGAGTTGAAAACGCAGTGCTTAAAAAAAAATCGTTGCGTATAAAAAAGCCCGTGCGTACCAGGGCTAAAGATGATGTAATAAAAAAACACTATCACAGTTTGCATTGTGTTATTGTAGACGCACTGCTGATTACTGGGACACTGCTAGCCGTGACCCCTGAACCTCCTCTTGATAATTTGTTAATTTGTCATACAGTCATGATGTCATATAGTAATGATTTCTGGATTCTAATAGATGGTGTGCATGGCAACGGCCGCGGTGATTGATTAGTAACTAAAGCCGGCAATACATGTTGGCCAAGCCTCAGCAAACGCGAGCGTAGGCAAATTGATACGGGCTTCGAATAAGGGCCGAAAGGGACATCGTGGCCCCCGACAACAGGGCAACCTAAGGAACACGGGTGGGTTTTAGTCAGTCAGAGTCTGACACGCCCTCCCGCTCCACCCAGAGCGGGAAAAGTTATTTGAAAACTTGCCAAGCAAAAAAAAAAAAAGGCAAATTGATACAAGGCGAGTGCTACGGTGTACACGTTGGTCAAGTTCGAAACAGACTAATGCCAACTGCCAATGTTTACAATTTTTTGTGGAACTATCCACATGTTGGCCGTAATTGCCGAGTGCAGGCGAGCGCCTTTGATTTGTGGAGAAAAACCGACACTGTTCCGAAGTCAGACGAGTCGTAGCGAGCGATCCCAAGTAGTGGCAAGGCTCGCCAACGAACCCGTATACACGTTAGCGCTCACCTGCACTCGGCTAGCTAGGCGAGCATCGACGAGCAACTAGACAAATGGGCTGTTTATACGTTGGTACTCGCCTTCGCTCGGCGAGCTATGACCAACATGTATTGCCGACTTTATGGATGATAGTGATGTTGATAGGTTCCTCGTTCCACGCGGTGTCTTGGGCCCAGCTGATAGTAGCTAAGACCGCTCTTTTGTCGTGTGCCGCAGGTCAGTACTGCATGCCGGCTGAGGGAGTGCCGCTGTCGGCGCACAGCGCGCTGCTGTCACGCACGGAGCTGCTGCGACTGGCGCGCGTGTTCGTGGCGGCCGGCGTGGACAAGGTGCGCCTCACGGGCGGCGAGCCTACGCTGCGCAAGGACCTCGCCGACATCATACGTGAGCTCTGTTGTACTACTTGCACCGCCCGCTCACATGCACGAACAAGCCCGCGTGATTTCAATTCCCTGATTCGATATCCGACACTAATACGAGGGTGACACTGAAAGTTCTTAGAAAATCAAAAACTGAACAAACTAGCAAGTTATTAGTTTTATTATATCTTTTCAAAATAGTGTCCATTTACATCAATACATCGCTGCATCCGATGGAACCACTGAGAAAAGCACTTTACCCACTCGTCCTTAGGGGTCTCTTCGACGGCATTTTGAAACGCAGCCACTGCTTCCTCGGCGTCCATAAAACGTTTTCCTCGAAGTTTTTCTTTTATTTTCGGAAATAAATAAAAATCGCAAGGTGCGAGGTCGGGGCTATAGGGCGGGTGACCCAGTAATTCCACGTCTGACGTCACCAAGTAGTCGATTGTTTGCTTGGCGGTGTGCGACGAGGCGTTGTCGTGGTGAAGGAGGATCCTACTGCGAGGTCGTTTCTCCCGAAATTTTTCCAAGACAAGTGGCAAACAATTGTTAGTGTACCACTCTGCAGTAACTGTTTTTCGATCCTCTAAAACAATTGTTGCGTAATGACCTATCCTTCCGAAGAACGAGGCCACCATCTTTTTTCCCACGCTTCGACCTCTCTTCACTTTAGTTGGCAACTCCTCGGAAGGAAACACCCAGACAGCAGACTGTCTCTTAGTTTCAGGATCATAACAATAAATCCAGCTTTCGTCACCAGTAAGTATGTCGAACACAGCATTTGAGTCACCTCCGTTAAATCTTTGAACCATTTCACGACACCAATCAACACGACGGAGTTTTTGGGCCTCTGTCAAATCATGAGGTATCCACCGGGCACACAGCTTCCTGACCGCTAAATGTTCATGGAGGATTTTGTGCACTTGACTCATACCGATGCCTAAGCTTGTCCGAATCTGCTGATAAGTCACTCTTTCGTCAGTCTCTATCACACTGATGTTATCTTCAGTCGTCGCCATAGAAGGCCGTCCCTCACGCAGATCATCGGTGAGATTAGTGCGACCACGTTTATACTCATTAAACCAGTTGTAAACAGTGGTACGAGACGGGGCTTCATCGTGAAAGGCCAAACGAAGTCTATCATAACTTTCTTGTTGACTTAAATGACATCGAAAGTCATAAAAAATCATTGTACGAAAATTTTCTCGCGTTAAATTCATGCTGACGTGACACAGACAATTTTCAATTTGCTGCCAAATCGTCAACAAAATGACAAATGAATAAAATACATACACAATAATATAGGCAAAGAGTCCCATTTTCAAAATTTTAACAGTTTTTTTTTATTATATCGTGCATAAGTGGCCTGTTCTAAAAACTTTCAGTGTCGCCCTCGTATCGGTTTTCATAGTCAAAGAACATTTAAACCAAGAGTTCACACATAGGTACCTACACGGTCAGTTCTGAGTGACGTCACGGACGGGTTACGGTACACATCGGCTGTTCGTGTCTGCACTATTCTAAAATAAAACACCATTCTATATCGCGTGAAATTCGTATTTACGTTAGCACAGTAGTGTAACTTACGTGTGTGATTGTTTCCAAGACATATAAACAACAGTTCGGTAGTGTTAGTCCGTAAAAACAAACTACATTTTTCTTTGTACTTTCTATTTTGAAGTGACTTGGAAGTTTTTTGGTGCTACCGGTACCTCCAAAAAGTGTCTCTTTTAATATTTTTGACAACTGTCTATAACAGTGCCACAGATCTGCACATTGAAATCGATAAATTCTGTGTAGCAGGCGCCATCTAGCGCCGCCAAAAGAGATTTCAGCAAGGTGTGCGCCATCTAGCTACTCTTCGACTTACCATAATGGTAAAGTGTGCAGCCTGCGGAAAGTTTTTATCTGCAAAGGGGGGCGCTACGTGTAGTGACTTTTCTTGCCACAACCGATATCACCTTGCATGCCTGTTGTTGCCCGATCCAGCGCAGATAAGCAGGGATTGGCTGTGCCCCGAGTGCAAAAAAAAGTTGCCCAGGGGGGATAATAGCGCCACACCCGTCAAGGACCTGGGTAGCGGTCCCCCTGTTATTGCAACAGTAGCGTCGGCAGCGGCAGCGGCCCCGGCTGCGACGGCAGCATCGGCAAAGGCGTCAACTCCGGTTGCAGTACCTCGCCAAGGCGCGATGATCAGATCGCCTGTCGCGGTGACTCAGGTTCAGGGCACTCTAACCAAGCCCCTCGCTGCGGTGGCTAAGGTACTATCTCGGGCGGGGAGTGAACAGGGTACTGATGGAGAACCCTCGCCGGATACGCAACTGACTCTTTTAGGGAAGAAATAAGACTCTTCCGATCTGAGCTGCGCGAGGTCCGGGATGAAATGCGGGAGTTTCGTCGGGAGATGGCAGGCCTGCACTCAGCGATGGGAGTTTGTACCGAGCGGGTTGACATCAGTTACAGCTCGAGCTCAACGACCGTGAGCAGGACTTACTAGGCTCCGACCTAGAGATCACCAACATCCCGGAGATTCCTGGTGAGAATGTGATGCACACCGTCGGGCTGATCGCAACAAAGCTTGGGGTGACTCTCGAAGAACGGGACATTGTGTTCGCGCAACGGATGGGCCTGCGGGCTGGACGAGAGGTACCGACGGGCTCTGCGGGCAGCGCGAGTCCGGTCGGCGGAGCGAGCCCAGTGGGAGCAGCGACGGCGGCAGCGCGCGGGCGGCGCATCGTGGTGCGCCTGTCGCGGCGCGCACTGCGCGACGACTTGCTGCAGAGCGCGCGTGTGCGGCGCGGAGCCACTACCGCAGACCTGGGACTCCCAGCGCCCCCGCGTCACTTCTTTCTAAATGAGAGGCTCACCAAAACGAACAAACACTTGTTTTACCGGGTGCGTGAAGCTGGCAGTCGTCTCGGGTGGAGGTACACGTGGACGAAGTTCGGTCGCATTTTGGCTAAGCAGGGTGATGGCAAGCCTACCCACTGCATTCGCTCAGAGGCAGACTTGGCGAGTGTTTTTAGCTGTGAGGTGCTCGCGGAAAAGGAAGTCTAATATCATGGCTCCTGGCGAGCGCCATAATTTAGTCTATGTTATTTTAACATTTTATCTTTTTATATCTGTTTTGTTTATAATTAAGTGTTTTAGTTTGTCTGGTGCGAGGCCAGTAATTTTCTTGTCTCAGTATACTTTGGTTTCTTCTAGTGGCCCAACTGCTCGACCGGTGACTATATATGTACATTTTATAAGTATCACACTTCCGCTCACTATTTTCACGCCAACACTTTGGCTGTGCATGTATATCTCTGCAATAATTTACAATACTTCCCTTTTATTATTACGAATTACACCTAACACTATGTACTTCGGTATATTTATATCTCCTATTTTTAAGCATAACTCTACACTACATCTACTTACGATACTATCTACAATGAACATACTACTACTATTCTCTACACTACCATTACATTTATCACTATTCACAAGAAATGAATAAGACAAAAAATCTAAAAGTTGGACTATTTAATGCGGGGTCACTTGGTACGCGCCATGAGGAGTTCCTGGTCGCTATGGAGAGCCTCTCGGTAGACATCATGGCAATAAATGAGACCTGGCTCAGACAGGGAGAGGAGGGTCGCGCGCCGACAGTGCCGGGCTACCGACTGCGGCAAGAGCCGCGCGCGCGCACCGTGCGCGGCGGGCGCGGGGGCGGCGTGGGGTTCTACGTGCGCCGCGGGGTGCGCGTGCGCGCCGTGCCGCACCCGCCGGCGCCGCAGGTCGAGCAAATGTGGCTCAAGCTTAATATTAACTCGCATTCAGTGATCATCGGCACTGCATACAGGCCGCCGTGGCTTGATGTCAATGTCTTCCTGGATGCGGTTACTGATTCTCTCTCCTCTTTTGCTAGCGCGGACAAGGTTGTTTTGGTTGGCGACTTCAACATTAATCTCTTAAACCAAACTGACAACAAATCAAAGCTACTAAACAATTTTGTTTATTGCTGCAAGCTGAGACAAATCGTTACTGAGCCAACCCATTTCACAGACAATAGCGAAACTTTAATTGATGTTGTGTGCACTGATGCCCGTGTGTGTGGGGTCTCTGTATCACACATACCGGAGCTCGGTCACCATGCAGTTATATCTGTTGAACTAAATTTTAAGTTAGAGAAACCATCCCCTCGCTGGATTACCTTTAGGCCACTTAAAGATATCCTCCCGGCACTTTTTAATGATGACTTAAATAGAATGGACTGGGAACATATTGAAAGTCTGGAAGATGTGGATTCCATGGTGGCAATGTGTAATCAATATATTTTGACATTATTTGATTTGCATGCTCCCCTTAAAAAAATCTTAATTAAAGAGAAATCTTATCCCTGGATAACTGACACTGTCAGGGAAATGATGAGGCTGCGTGACAAGTGTCACGTAAAGTCCAAAGCAACAAAATCCGAACATCATGTTAAATCATATAAAGAGTTTAAATATCTCGATAGAGCTGCTTTTGATAGTGAGAAGTGTGCATATTTTAAAACATATATTAATAGTAATATTAAACAACCTAAGAAGTTATGGAGTCACATCAAATCAACTATAGCCACCTCAAAGAAACCAGAGCATAGTTTGCCACATTTCTGTAACAACCCAGAATCTATAAACCAACACTTTTTGGATGTACCGGGCAGTGGTAAGGTCACTACTGCAGATCTAAGTTATTTTGAGCACCATAGACACGGTAACGGTCACTTCCGGCTTGAGCCGGTCCAGCAGGATGTGGTACTGAGGATCTTGCGCAGTCTTAAGTCCAATGCGCAGGGCTCTGACCATATTTCTCTGGAGATGCTGATGTTGACACTTCCTCGAACACTTGCAGTTATAACAGCTATCATCAACAGATCCATAGTCACCTCTTCTTTCCCTGATCTGTGGAAAATGGCAATAGTTAGACCAATCCCAAAAGTACCTAACCCCACTAGCGTGAAAGACCTCCGTCCGATAAGTCTACTGCCATGTCTATCCAAGATTCTTGAAAGGGTTGTCTCTGAACAATTCAGGGCATATCTTGAGCACCATAGCATTTTGCCGCTAGCTCAATCCGGATTTCGCAGGGCCCACAGCACAGCGACAGCTCTCCTGGATGTAGTCGGTAATGTTCTGGAAGCCAGAGACCAGGGTATGGGAACTCTGCTTGTCCTACTGGATTTTTCATGTGCTTTCGACTCCATTAATACGTCACTTCTTCTCTCCAAGCTATCTTACTATGGATGTGACGTAGAAACAGTTAAATGGTTTGAAAGTTACCTCAGTAATCGTTATCAGTTTGTCCAGGTGACAGACGATAGTGGAGACACCATGTCCTCTGGTCCGAGGCGCGTGGACAGAGGCGTACCGCAGGGATCGATCTTGGGCCCGCTTCTCTTCATTCTGTACAGTGCTGACATCACCAATTGTCTGATCAACACCAAGTTCCACCTATATGCCGACGATCTGCAGTTGTACCTCTCTTTCCGCTCCCAGGATGCTGCTGAAACTGTAAACAGAGTTAGTGAAGATCTGGACAGAATCTCGGCCTGGTCCAGAAGAAACTCTTTGGTCCTCAACCCAAGTAAGTCCAAGTACATTGTGATGGGATCTAGGGGTTTCCTGAACAAAATGCTTGCTTGCAACCTGGACCTCAGGATTGATGGTTGTGATGTGGAGAGAGTTCTGGAAGCTCGTAACCTTGGGGTAGTATTTGATGGGCAGCTGCATTTCGAAACTCACATATTGGAGGCCGTGCGTAACTGCTTCTACCGACTCAAGCTCTTGTATCGTGTCCGTCCCTACATAAGTGTGGATATGCGTGTCATGCTGTGTGAGACACTTGTTCTATCCAAGCTGAACTATGCTGACACTGTGTATGGGGCGTGCATTCTCGGTAGAAGCGAAAAACTTATCCAGCGGGTGCAGAATGCTTGTGCAAGATTCTGCTACAATGTCCCACCACGATCCCACATCACTCCCTTTTTAAATAAGGGTAATTTGATGAAAATGTCAGCACGCAGAAAGCTTCACCTGGCTACTCTACTCTTTGGCACAATTCTCACAAAGAAACCAGACTATTTATACAGGAAACTCTCTTGGTCGCGCGATGTTAACAAAATTAAAACCAGAGAATCTTCGTACCTCATGTTGGCCTCATCGCATAGAACTGCTGCTTTCCGTGGTAGTTTCAAATTCGCTGCCTCTCGTTGTTGGAACGACCTGCCACCTCCTTTTCGTGCTATAAAGACAGTTGGTACTTTCAGATTCAAGTTTAAACAGCACTTACTTCAACTTCAAAAGGATGCCACACATTCAACTTAGTGAAGGATACCACACATTAACTTACCCTTGATATGCACGCGTCTGTCGATGGTGACGAGCGTTTGGCAGCGATTATGCTCTGTGCATCGATTGATTTACATCAATGGCTCTGTGGTTCACTGAGAAACAGCAGTTGTTTCGCATTTTGTTTTGTTTTCTTATCATTGTTTGTCGTAGGTGAAATTTGAAATTCGTAAACCACTCAATCACTCATAACATTAGTTTATATGTATTTCTCCAATTGCCGTTAACTGACTACCACAAAACACTTTTCATTATAATAAACACTGTACTATTGTAGTATTCACACAATTCACAAAGTACGTAGCTTAAACAGCCGTAATGTTAATGTTATTGTATACATTTTTGCCGGTGTCGGCGTCTGCGTCTCTTTACTTGTCTCAACGATGCCTAGACTACCACAGATACTAAAAGCATAGACAAGTAACTGTTGTTACGTCGGGTGCAGACACGCGGACTACTTATATTTTATTTTTAATATTTCACTTAACTATTTTTATTTTATTTTATTTAATGTTTATTTCTGTATCTATCTATCCGTGACATCACTGTGGGCCCTATCAGAATACCAGCGCTGAGACATTTATTTTTTAAATGTCGCAGCATATTCTGAGATAGGAGCCTTTTGGCCTCGTACAGGACTTTCTGTTTTTGGTTTTTTACCTTGTTTTTTATTTTTTCTTTTATTTTTTTATTAATGTTTTAAGGTGAAGGTGTTTAGTTTAATTTTTTATTCCTTGTGCGAGTCTCAATAAATACTTTCTTTCTTTCTTTTCTTGTTTAAACAGCAGCCGTTCACAGACCTTTCGCATGAACACGCCTGTTGCTGAATTAATTTCCTGAAAGAATGCTCAGTTGGGTCGCGACGCGCATTATCTTATATTGTGGAGAATGAGGACGTGTTTGTTGTGTGTGCAGAGGGGCTACGCGAGGAAGCGGGCGTGCGCTCTGTGTCCATCACGACCAACGGGCTGGTGCTGACGCGGCGCCTGCCCGCGATGCAGCGCGCCGGCCTGGCCGCGCTCAACGTGTCGCTCGACTCGCTACGCCCCGAGCGCTACGAGCGCATGGCGCGCCGCCCGGTATGTCTCCCACTAACCGTACAGTTCGAAAGCGCCCCCGGCTCTGTAGTGGATCCCAAGTGGAGCCCAGAATGACGACATACGACACCTCAAATTGATAGTGTAAATATTTATTTATAATGCTACCTATCAAATCTCATGAGTTAGCGATAATTGAACGAGTTGGATAAAAAGCTCATATTTTGTGCCCAAGTTTATTAATTTTCTTTTATAACATCCAAGTGTGTAAATGCAATAATCGCCACACATAACAGTGATGACCTAAAAATTCTAAAACATCAACAAACTTCCAAACTCCACTACAGCCACAGGGGTAGTATAATAATTGCGGTGTTAAGTCCCCTCTTTGAGGAGTGGCTAGAGAGGCGCCACGGCGTCCTCACCTTCCGCCTGACGCAGTTCCTCACCGGACACGGTTGTTTCGGGAGGTTCCTGTCCCGGATAAGGCGTGAGGAAACGCTCGGGTGTCACCATTGTGTGGATCGCTCGGAGGACACGGTGGAGCATACAGTGGAGGTCTGCCCGGCTTGGGCGGAGCATCGCCGTGTCCTCGTGGAGGCAATCGGCGACGGTGATCGTTCGCGTCCGGCCTTGGTTCAGGCCATGGTACGGAGCGAGAGGGCATGGGAGGATAGTATTTTCATTTATTTGCTTAATATTGTACGGTGGTACGGAACCCTTTATGAGCGAGTGGGACTCTCACTTGGCCGGTTTTTTTTTATTGTAATATGTCCGAAAGTGTTTTTTTTAAAGAAGAATGCCATTTGCAGCGTCAATGAAAGGCGAGGGTTAGCAATACACTAATTTATTGAGCAAGTTATCAATATACCCACCACCATACAAATATCATACCCGCAATATCGGTACATTTCTCCCCTTTAAGCTAAAGCATAATCTAAAGAAAAATATAAAAATAAACATTTAACAAAACATGTTACTTAGTGACTTCTGGTCGAGCCCGATTATAAGCCCGTAGAGCACGAGCAGACGCACCTGACGGTGGTGGTGGTGTCTCCGGCCCGGATGCTGCTTTAGAACCTGTGGTCTGTGACTTCTCACCAATACCGTCAGACGCGTCCTCAAATTTGTCCTCCGCCTCCTCACGGACCGAAGGAACCCGTCGTTCTGGGGATAAACCTTTACTCTCGGAAACTATGCTAGTCCGAGATAACGAGTGGCGATCCTTGCTATGTACGGGCATAATTTGATCGACATATCTACGCCAACCGGTTCCACGTCCAACGTCTACTTTGTACGAGACCGGTCCAGTCTGGTCGACTATTGTACCCGACAACCACTTGTCCCCCCTTGCGGTGTAGTCGCGGGCCAGCACCGCATCGCCCGGCGCTAGCCCGCGGGCCGTGCCGCCTGCAGCGGCCACTTGCCGCTCCTGCGCGGCGCGCACTACCACAGACACGTCGGGCCGAAGAACATCGAGGCGCCCGCGGAGCCTACGCCCTTGCAAAGCCACCGCAGGGGAGACACCAGTGGTTGCATGTTGACAGTTGCGATACTGGAATAAAAACTTACAAAGTGCTGTGGCGACGTCCTCGCCCTCGTACAAAGCTCGTTTGATCGCTTTCTTAACGGTTTTTACCGCATTTTCTGCTGCACCGTTTCCCTGCGGTCTGTAAGGAGCTGTGGTCACGTGTTTTATGCAGTTTTTCTTACAAAACGTTTTAAATTCGTGTGAGAAAAATGGTGGGCCGTTGTCAGTGACGAGTAATGACGGTAAGCCAAAGCGGGCAAAAATTGTTCTCATGGCTGTGATAGTTGCCTGCGCGTCCGTCCTACTCATAGCAATAGCTTCTATCCATTTCGAGTTTGCATCCACCATAATTAAATACCGTTTTCCCCCACAATCCCCGAAGTCTGCATGTACTCGCTGCCACGGATGCAGAGGGAACTCCCAAGGATGCAGTGGCGCGTGTGGCGGCGCGTCGCGTACGGCGCGGCACGCCGTGCACGCGCGACATACCTCCTCTATGTCCCTATCAAGACTGGGCCAATACACATAATTCCTTGACATATTCTTCATTTTATTCATTCCTAAGTGCCCATCGTGAATTTCATCTAAAATTTGTTTTTGTAATACATTCGGTATAACGATCCTGTATTTATAGATGAGGCAGCCCAATTCTATAGCTAAATCCTGTTTCCTTGCAAAATACGGCTTTTCAGTATCCGACACTGTCAACGGCCAACCAAATGTGACATAACCTTTAACCTTGCTTAACAATGTATCATTCTCCGTCTCCTTAGCAATATCCTTAAAGTTAATTGGAATTGATTCCTCTATTAAATTTATGTAAGTGACTGCGTCTACTAAGCGACCCTCCTGAGGCAGCGGTAGCCTCGATAAAGCATCGGCCGGCCCATTGTCAGCCGAGCGGACAAATTCTACACTAAAGTCATATGCGGCCAACCGCGCCGCCCACCGCTGTAGCCGGCTGGCAGCGGTCTGTGGAATGCCACCCTTAGCACCAAAAATGTGCGTCAACGGCTGATGGTCCGTGCGTAATATAAAACTCCTACCGAACAAGTATTGATGGTGTTTTGTTATACCAAACAATATCGCGAGTGCCTCCTTGTCGAGTTGACTGTAATTCCGCTCGGCCGCGTTAAGTGTGCGGGACACACAACTAACCGGGCGCTCGCTGCCATCGGAATAGCGGTGAGCCAACACTGCGCCTAGCCCATACGCACTACTGTCTACCACGAGCACGAGCGGCCGCCCCTCCTCGTAATGTGCTAAAACTCGCTCGCCCAGGAGAACTCGCTTAGCTTCTTTAAACGCCTGCTCACAACTAGCATCCCATTTCCAGCAAACATCTTTTTTAAGTAAATTATGTAAAGGATACAACAATGTGCTCAAATTACTAATGAATTTGCCGTAATAATTTAACATTCCCAAAAAACTTTTCAGTTGAGTTATATTCTCTGGTTGGGGTGCGCTGGAAATTGCATCCAATTTATCAGTGTCTGGTCGTAAACCCATTTTGTCAATAACAAAACCTAAGTATTTTACGCTGTCTTGTAAAAAACTACACTTACTTAACTTAACTGTTAAACCCGCCTCGCGCAACCTTTCGAGTACAGCTCGTAAATTACCAATGTGTTCTTTATCATTTGCCCCCGTTGTGCAAATGTCATCCAAAAAACAACACAACCCGGAATACCACGTAGGGTTTCCTCCATTAATTTCTGGAATTTCTCGGGTATGCACGCTTGTCCGTACGGCGTACGACGGTAGGCATATGTCCCGAGATGAGTTGTAATTGCTGTATAGGGTTGTGACTCCTTTGTTAATAAACACTGTTCATAAGCGTGAGTGAGATCTATTTTCGTAATTTTTTTTCCTCCGCTTAAGTTCGCGAACAACTCATCAATGCGGGGCAACGGGTAATAATCACGCTTGAGTTTTGGATTAATTGAAATTTTGTAATCCCCACAAATGCGTATGTCCCCATTTTTTTTAACAACCGGCACAATCGGCGTTCCGTAGTCAGAATAGTCGACGCGGTAGACGGAGCCGTCGGACTCAAGTCGGGTCAGCTCCCGCTCCACGCGCGCGCGCAACGCTAGCGGCACAAGCCGCGCCCGCACGTATTCCGGTTCATCGTTAGTCAGCTGTAGTCGAATGGCTCGCTTACAAGTACCTAACTTATCCGTAAACACTTCCGGATATTTAGCACATAAGCGGTTCACGAATCCATCGTCTCACTTCTTCATCTCGTAACCTAACTCGGACTTCTATAAAACCAAGCGATTCGATGCATGAACCGGACCTGAATAACTACGTAACATCAATTTATCAGTTTTAATTGTCTTATGCGAAAATTTGCGGGTATACTATACATGTCCTCATTAATTGCCGAAATACGACTACCGGTGTCGATTTCACACTTGGTCATAAAATTATCTATGATGACGTTTATAAAGTACGGTTTATTAGCCTTACCTCCAACAACAATCTTAAACATATCGTCTGAATCGTCCTCACCACTCATATAATTTTGCCGATTGTCTGCCCGGTTGTCACTACTTTTCACTGATTTGCACATCACTCTTAAATGACCTCTTCGTTTACATTCATCACAATTATAATTCGCGTAACGGCACCGGTCCGCGCGATGCATCTTGCCGCAACGCCAGCATGCTGGCGCAGCCGCCGCGCCGCTCAGCGATGTGGCCGCCATGCGCTCCGTGCTCGCCGCGCCTGCTGCGCCGGCTGGGCCAGCCGCACCGCCCGCGCCAGCCGGATTGCGCGAGCCGCGGGAGCGTCCTCGCCCCCCGCGTGTGTAGTGCAGGTCTTCACCTGCCTTGCCGCCGGCACCTGAGGTCGTTGTCGGCACCGTGCTTCCGCTCACCTCCGCGTGCTTCTCTGCTGCCTCCAGTGCTAGTGCTAACTCCACGGCCTCCTTGTATTCTATTTTCCTTTCGGCAAATATTCTTGAACGCATTGCGTCATTTGTCAAACCCGAAACAAACTGATCTCTTAGATTTTCCTCGAGCGTAGAACACTTCTTACATTTGCCAAAATTACAAGTTGTTGCGAGGTGTTTTAGTGCCTGTAAATATTCCGTCAAGGGTTCGCCGGTCCGTTGTCGTCGCAGCCGGTACACGTGGCGCTCAGCGATCTCAGATCGCAGCGGTTCCAAATGGTCGGTAACTAGCTTCACCAATGCTTCGTAAGATTTGTCCTCGGGAAAGTCAGGGGAACACAGATCACACATCAATGAATAGGTGGCTTCGCCCGCTATCGTTATTAACATCGGCACTTTTAGGTTATCTTTTACGTCGTTTAGTAAAATGTACTGATTAACCCGGCGTATATAAGCAGGCCATTGCTTTGAACTTAAATTAAAAGGTTCTAACTTTCCGATTGGCATCTTTATAACAGTAATGTTGATACTACACGCCTAATGAAACCCAATTTTTTTTTTTTAATCCCGTACTCGTCGCCAATGCAGCGTCAATGAAAGGCGAGGGTTAGCAATACACTAATTTATTGAGCAAGTTATCAATATACCCACCACCATACAAATATCATACCCGCAATATCGGTACACCATTAAATATAGGGCACCTGTACCAAGTGAAAAGTCCGCTGTCACAACCAAACCTAGTGTATTTGGAGGAGAATTCAATGAGCTTACTTTAATGTTAGCAATTTTTTACATGGATTTCTGTGATTCGTATTTATTTACCATTTACTTATTTAATATTTTGAGGTTAAGTTCGAGAAAGTGACTAACTCGAAATGGTGGAGTTGGTGACTAAGGCTGCCTGTCCACTGGAACGGAGCAAGGCAGCGGATCAAAAAAATGTGCCAATATTTACCAATAGAATCTAAACTCCGCTTCAGAGCTCCGCTCCTATTGGTTAATATTGGCACATTTCTCCACTCCGCTGCCTCGCTCTGCTCCAGGGGACAGGTAGCCCAATGGTTGTAAAGGAATATACGCAAATATATTAGTCTTTTATTTTATAAGGAGCCATGACAAGACAATCCAACTAATCTGCGTTCGCAATTTGCAAATGGTTGTTTTTCCGCAGCAAAATGATTTTGTCTCGGTAGGACAATAGATTTATAAAAAGAACTAGGTTTTGCCCGTGGCTTCGCCCATGTGGATGTCGGAAAATATCCCACAGGAACGTGCTACCGGAATTCAGAGTATCCTATGTCATGGCCTTTCATCTAAATCCGTTCAGCCGTTACGGCATGAAAAGGAAGTAAATAAGTAATAAGTATGGATACTATGGATAGTATATCAAAATTCAAAAAAAGAAGCACTAAAAATATCTGTTGTTGGGAATCGAACTTAGGTTTGCAAAGCATTCGTCGAATCGCAAAAATATTGTGATTTGTTGAAAATTGACTAAACTACCCGTTTGTATATATTTCATGAACTAGCTCCATAAAAATATAGCGGGATGATAATCATAAAAGGTTAAATCTTTAACTATCTGCTAAATTCGTTTCCTATTCAGCCTAACGAAGAGTTGGAATAATTCAACTGTTGTATATGTATAGTGGTATACAAGCTGAAAGGAGACGGAAACGATTACATACACTCTTGGGCCTGAATGTAACGAGATGTAAATGGTGTGAATTTATAGATTCAAACATACATTAGTGTATTGCAGTGACTAGTTGCTATCCCACAATTCACACAGCGATCCATCGTTTCAACAATATCCAATCCACAAAGCGCCGGTAAAATCTAAAATAACAATTCCAAGTCAATCGTGTGAGCGATCTTCGGTGTCCAGTGTGAAAGCAAGGGTCGTATAAGGTAGGCAGGGTCAGAATCCGTTAAAATCAAAGCAGTGATCGTTGAAAATGAAAAGTAAATGGGAAAGCACTCAAAACACATCGGAAAACACGAAATAAGTGACAGCTGTCTAGTAGGGGTGGGCGTTGCGACAACGAATCGTTTACAAAGACCGTTTTGTGTTTTGTGATCATGAAACCGTTTTACGTCCTGAGTTCAACTTCAAATAGTCTTCATTGCACAAACCAGTCTTCGAATTACTTGGTGCGATTTTTTTATTTTACATCTGAGAAAATACAGTCTGGTACAATGATTCAACTATATATCACACTCGTAAAACAGTCGATCTTGTCAGTTATGACATGTTGTGGGATAAGTTGCTGTCTGAAACTTCTTTACCTACTGAAGTTATGTCCATATTTAAGTATTGGTATAGCAATCAATGCAATTGTGTGAGGTGGAACGGTTCTCTGTCGAGTGTGTACCGGTTGGAATGCGGAGTGAGGCAGGGGGGTTTAAGCTCACCTCGCTTGTTCAATCTGTACATAAACCGGCTGATTGCTGAACTCAGCAGCACCATGGTCGGATGTCATATTGACGGAGTGTGTACCAACAACCTTAGTTACGCAGACGACATGGTGTTGCTGAGTCCATCAATTAGTGCCTTGAGGCAGCTAGTGTCTATCTGTGAATCATATGCGGTGTCTCATGGGCTCAGGTATAATGTTGGGAAGAGTGAACTAATGCTCTTCAAAGCAAGTGGTTTTTCTTACCCAGCATTTCCGAATGTGTCACTTTATGGCACTCCACTGTGCAGGGTGTCTAAATTTAAATATTTGGGTCATTGGGTCACCGATGATTTAAGTGATAATTTGGACATAGAAAGGGAACGCAGGTCGCTGGCTGTCCGTTGTAACATGCTGGCCCGCAGGTTTGCACGGTGTACGAATGCGGTTAAGATCACGCTTTTTAAAGCATATTGCCAATCTTTGTATACCTGCAGCCTGTGGGTCAGTTATTCGCAGCGGGCATACAGCAACCTGCGTGTCCAATACAACAATGCACTCAGGGTACTGTTGGGGCTGCCATGGCGTTGCAGTGCGTCAGGGATGTTTGCTGAGGCGCGGGTTGATGGATTTGCCGCTGTCGTAAGGAAAAGATGTGCCTCCCTGCTCACTCGCGTTCGTGGTAGTCCCAACTCTATACTGGGTGTTTTTACAGATCGGGGGGAGTCCCCCATGTTTCAAAGGTGGATGCGGCTTCATGTCACAGTTTAATCTGTTTTGTGGTATACATATGTGTTTTTATTTTTGTTTGTGTTTGTGTAAATATCCTAACATTAGTCTTTTTAAGTATATTGTTACTAACAAGAATATGGACCTGGTCTGAAATAAATGTTTAATAATAATAATAATAACCCCACCGCCGTATCTCTACGTTGACGTCGTGGTGGGGCTTGCGCGCTCCGAACTCTGGGTCTGTGCAGGTAAAGTTTACTTTGCCGAAACAGGTCTAGGGTGAGGAGCCAGACCAAGAGAGATACAAAAACCCGCAGGGCAGCATGTGGCGAGCTGTTGGGCAGTAGCGACTCCCACGGACCCTATCTTCCGGGAGAAGTCTTGTTCCTCACCTCTGGCTTGCCTTTATTGGCCGGCTAGAGTGAACACTGACGAGGAATAGTGCTCCCACCTCATTCTTGCCTTTATTGGCTGGCTTGAGTGGAGATTCGCAAGAGCAAACATGCTCGGAGGAAGGAAGTATTCCAGTAAGATGCTGGTAGGGATCTTGACCGTACTTCCGGGATTGTCCTGATAGCCGTGGAATACCTCTCCACTCCTCATAAGCACCTCAGGACATGTTGCCCCCTTGTCGCTACGACACTATGTGCTAGCGACCGTTTTCGGGGGCCCATTATTGAGTGTGCAAGTCACCCCCTGCCACTTTATCCGTGTGCATTTAAAACATAGATCAGGCAGGGGCCATAGTCCTTCCATAGTTCCAGGTGACCAGTCCACTTTAGCAACCCAAACCCATAGTCCGATATCTTTGTTTCCATATCTTACAATAGTCCTACACCAACCGGGGGTTGTCCTTGGCTGCACTTGCATAGTGCGAACAGGGATAATCGTCGGTTGGTACCTCATTTCATTAAAAACGTCTAAGGGGCCTCTGCGAGTTGGCTTCGGCCCCTCGTAAGCCTTGCAAAGGTCCGGGACCCCTGGGTCCCGAGAAATGTGAAAGACGTATAAATAATAATAATAATAAAAAGTGAACTCTTAAAAGTGAACTCTTTGAAATGAAATACAGTCAGTAATGTTATTACCATTTGTCAATGCTGTCGTTCGTGATACAAAAAAACCATTTCATATATTTCAAATCGTTGATAGTTTTAAGAAACTGCGCTCGACGAAAACGGAATTCTATTCCATGTTGGATAAGTTTCGTCCTTTAACTGTTTTCTTCAACCGTTTTCGTCGTCGGAAAAACGGTTTCGTCCGACAAAAATTCGAGAACGACCCACCACTAATGTCTAGTGTCAAATTGTCAATCTCAGTCAGCTCATGCCAGTGCAGAACATGCACTGCCAGTGACATAGACAAAAAAAACTGATTTTAATCGATATGAAATTGATAATCATTATATTGGTTTTCCAGTAATTAATTATGTTTTATTTAAATTAAATGCACTATATTGTATAAAAGTATGTCGGAGACGGGTATGCGACTCTTTCGTTATTATCAGCGATATTTTAACTAGTGTGGGTAGTGTTGGTTAATGCGCAATAGGAAAACCGCTTGCAGTTCAGATCACATTATAATTTAGTATCAAATTAATCACACTAGCTAAATTATATACACTGGGTGCGACGGCGTTTATTAAAATCACAAATTAACACAATAACTGAGCACAACGAATCGAGAAAAGGTCCGCGACATCTTAACTCCGATGCGATCCGAGGCTAAATCCCTCCTCGCCGTGGCCTTAAAACATCACAACTCTGTAGAAGCGCGCTTTTGGTGTGGGTAGATCACTTGATGTCGCCAGTGGCGCGCTTGCGATTCGTTTCGTGTCCGTACTAATGACTGGATCCGACAAGTATATACATGGTTACTGGTAACTCGACGTATTCCTTTCAGGACGTCATAGTAGGGTGAAAATGCAACAAATTAAGCCACCAGATGTTCTACTAAAGTTCAGTAGTTTTTGAGTTAGTTAGATTTTTAGTTTTGTTATGAAAAATCCCAGATTAAATCATTTGACACCAATTTCTAAATGTTTTGACGGCGCGACTGTACTGAAATTTAAGTTATTATCATATTTGATGCCGTAGCAGATCTTTGTTAAATAATTAACAGTTAAAAAATGCCTAAAACCTTGGCAAATATCACTAACCAAACATTTAATGTTTTGTAATTTTTGCTATTACTTCATAAAAAACGTTGTCTAGTGCAAAAAACAAATACTACGCCTGATGTACAAATTACTATCCTTGTCTTATCAGCTATTCAGAAAGGTATGATTGTCAATACAAAGTCATGAACTACATTATGAAAATCGTTTTTGATTTAGTACAGGAAGGCGTGCGTCTGACAATAAGTTGATTATTCGGATTTGCCAAGGTTTTAGGCATTTTTGAACTGTTAATTATTAACAAAGATCTGCTAAGGCATCAACTATCTCGCGCATATTTGGGAGTGGCGCGAGGAGGTGAAACGCCGGGGCTTAACTCCGATGCCGCAAGAAGTCTTGGCACAGCGGACAGAGCTCCGGCGGGATCTCATGGCGGAATGGAGAGTGCGATTGTCGCAACCCAGCGCTGGGCACGCCACAATTGCGGTGATAAGACCCCTCTTTGAGGAGTGGCTAGAGAGGCGCCACGGCGTCCTCACCTTCCGCCTGACGCAGGTCCTCACCGGACACGGCTGTTTCGGGAGGTACCTGTTCAGGATAAAGCGGGAGGAAACGCCCGGGTGTCGTCACTGTGTGGATCGCCCGGAGGACACGGTGGAGCATACGGTGGAGGTCTGCCCGGATTGGGCAGGGCATCGCCGTGTCCTCGTGGAAGCGATCGGCGGCGGTGATCTCTCGCGTCCGGCCCTGATTCGGGCCATGCTACGGAGCGAGAGGAAATGGGAGGCCGTCACCTCTTTCTGCGAAGCAGTAATGCTCGCGAAGGAGGAGACGGAGCGCGTGAGGGAGAGGCAAATTTCGCGTCCTCGCGCCCCTAACCGCCGCAGGAGGAGACGCCCTGGGCGTCGGGAATCACCGGAAGATTTCCGGCCACCGTAGGCGCGGGCTTGCGGACGGTGAGCAATGGGTAGCTCGCCGTCCGATAAGGACCAAGCCCGGGTCGACGGCGCGTTGTGTTCCTTGCGCGCCTCAAAGAGATGTCAGCAGAATTGACGGGGCTGCGAATATGGGCCGATAGGAATATCGTGGCCCCCTGGCAACATGGCAACGGAAGGAACACGGGTGGGTTTTAGTCAGTAAGAGTCTGACACGCCCTCCCGCTCCACCCAGAGCGGGAGAAGTTATTTGATAATTTCCCACCCAAAAAACAAAAAAAAAGGCATCAACTATGATAATAACTTAAATTTCAGTACAGTCGCGCCGTAAATCATTTTTACATTGGTTTCAAATGATTTAATCTGGGATTTTTCATAACAAAACTAAAAATCTAACTAACTCAAAAACTACTGAACTTCGGTAGAACATTTGGTGGCTTAATTTGTAGCATTTTAACCATACTATGACGTCCTGCAAGGAATATGTCGAGTTACCAGTAACCCTGTATAGTGCATTAAATTACTTTGAGTTAATTATATTACCTAGTGCTACCTAGTGGATAGGTTTTCTTTTCGTAGTTGTGTAATCGATTACTTTAATCGATGATCTCACGAAAACTACCTTTATCATATTTCTCCGCTTCCATACTGAGAATTGAGCTGATTTTTGATATTCAAGGAGAAAAAAATATGACTAATTTTTAGATCATATCTCAACTTATTACATTTGGGCCCAACATTTTCCATCTCCTTTTAATGGTTGTTTTTCCGCAGCAAAATGATTTTGTCTTGGTAGTACAATCACACTATCACACTAATATTATAAAGGCGAAAGTTTATGAGTGTGTGTATGTTTGTCTCTTCTTCACGTAAAAACTACTGAACGGGTTTGGATGAAATTTGGCACAGATAGTTTATAATCTGGATTAACACATACGATACTTTTTATCCCGATATTCCCACAGGATCGAGACTTACGCGGGTGAAACCGCGGGGCGCAGCTAGTAGATTTACAAAAATAATTTTAAAAAATATAAAAAAATGGCGGATTTAGAATTTTGAAAAACAAAACTTGAAAGCAACCTAGTCAAATATGAACGGTAGTAATTTCGTTTTAAAATAAACTTTAATTACAATCTTACAGTAATAAGGTGTGCTCGGTTAGAGCGATACAGACGGAATGCTTACGAACTATTGGTACTGTAAGCACCACACTTGGCTGCGGTACTTTGGAATCGTTTGATGTGTATAAATTAAAACACTTTCGAAGAGTAGAGACTATATTTTAAATTATAAATACAAAGACATACGGGGGCGGAGGCCTGATGCTGACTAGCCTATATTTTCCTCAACCAAAGAAAACCCTCACGAATTCTATTTAAATATATTTTGACAGATTATTCGGAACACTAAAGGTTTCATGCCAGCCTGTGATATATATGAGGTTCCATCTCATATTAAAACCTTCACAGTACACACGGCTACACATCAAGTTATACATTTCCAGTTTATGCTGAACTCGCATTGTATACGATTTCCGTACAATACGAGGTGGAAATGTATAGCTTGATGTGTAGCCGTGTGTACATTCTTACCCTTATCCTTACATAATTATTATAAAACAAAGTCCCCCGCCGCGTCTGTCTGTCTGTCTAAACGCGATAAACTCAAAAACTGCCGAACGGATTTTCAAACGGTTTTCACCAATGGACGGAGTGATTCATGCGAAAGGTTTTAGTGTATAATTCATTGAGGTTTTCTGTAAATTGGCTGAAATTTGACGATTATTGTTGAAGAAGTCAGAAAAAATCATGCCGACTGGGAGCTTTACTGGCGTGCGCTGCGTTAACGTAAAAGGATACATCAAATTTATGTTCTAAGGTATTATTCATCTTAAAAAGTTAAACTTAGTCCGCGATGGCATATGTCTATCTTCTAAGGATGACCCACAATAACCATTTTTATCTTTCAGAATTTGATAAAATTTTTATTGTTATTTCCGAAGCTTTTTTGACCGGTATAGTATTAATCCTTATCCAAAAAAATATGTTATTTAAATTGAGCATTTAATTAAAATTAATATAAAATATATGCCTGTAAATCATATAATTTAAATGAACAGTTTAAAAGATATCAGAGTTTCAAAATTACGCGGGCGCAGCGGTAGGAGTCAATGACGTTTTCCTCTGTTATTAGGTATGAAATTTCGGTATTACGTTCCCGTGGGATATTTTCCGACATCCACGCGGGCAAAAGCTAGTATTAAAAAAAAAAGGTTTAATAAAAAAGGTTAATCTAAAAAAACATATTTCTGGAATGGTCCACTGTCCACAAGACGTGGGAGTGACGTCACGGACGGGTTACGGTACACATCAGCTGTTCGTGTCTGCACTATTCTAAAATAAAACACCATTCTATATCGCGTGAAATTCGTATTTACGTTAGTACAGTAGTGTAACTTACGTGTGTGATTGTTTCCAAGACATATAAACAACAGTTCGTTAGTGTTAGTCCGTAAAAACAAACTACATTTTTCTTTGTACTTTCTATTTTGAAGTGACTTGGAAGTTTTTTGGTGCTACCGGTACCTCCAAAAAGTGTCTCTTTTAATATTTTTGACAACTGTCTATAACAGTGCCACAGATCTGCACATTGAAATCGATAAATTTTGTGTAGCAGGCGCCATCTAGCGCCGCTAAAAGAGATTTCAGCAAGGTGTGTGCCATCTAGCTACTCTTCGACTTACCATAATGGAAAAGTGTGCAGCCTGCGGAATGTTTTTATCTGCAAGGGGGGCGCTACGTGTAGTGACTTTTCTTGCCACAACCGATATCACCTTGCATGCCTGTTGTTGCCCGATCCAGCGCAGATAAGCAGGGATTGGCTGTGCCCCGAGTGCAAAAAAAAGTTGCCCAGGGGGGATAATAGCGCCACACCCGTCAAGGACCTGGGTAGCGGTCCCCCTGTTATTGCAACAGTAGCGTCGGCAGCGGCAGCGGCCCCGGCTGCGGCGGCAGCATCGGCAAAGGCGTCAACTCCGGTTGCAGTACCTCGCCAAGGCGCGATGATCAGATCGCCTGTCGCGGTGACTCAGGTTCAGGGCACTCTAACCAAGCCCCTCGCTGCGGTGGCTAAGGTACTATCTCGGGCGGGGAGTGAACAGGGTACTGATGGAGAACCCTCGCCGGATACGCAACTGACTCTTAGGGAAGAAATAAGACTCTTCCGATCTGAGCTGCGCGAGGTCCGGGATGATATGCGGGAGTTTCGTCGGGAGATGGCAGGCCTGCACTCAGCGATGGGAGTTTGTACCGAGCGAGTTGACAGCCTGGAGGCCAGGATCGAGGCTCTTGAATATAGGCAGAGCGCTGCAGTGCCAGACGGCAAAGTGGGCCGTCTCGAGCAGGTAGTTCTTCAGTTACAGCTCGAGCTCAACGACCGTGAGCAGGACTTACTAGGCTCCGACCTAGAGATTAAATAGATAGATTAAATAGATGATAATTAAAGAGTTTAAATACCTTGTTAGAGCTGCTTTTGATAGTGAGAAGTGTGCATATTTTAAAACATATATTAATAGTAATATTAAACAACCTAAGAAGTTATGGAGTCACATCAAATCAACTATAGCCACCTCAAAGAAACCAGAGCATAGTTTGCCACATTTCTGTAACAACCCAGAATCTATAAACCAACACTTTTTGGATATACCGGGCAGTGGTAAGGTGACTACTGCAGATCTAAGTTATTTTGAGCACCATAGACACGGTAACGGTCACTTCCGGCTTGAGCCGGTCCAGCAGGATGTGGTACTGAGGATCTTGCGCAGTCTTAAGTCCAATGCGCAGGGCTCTGACCATATTTCTCTGGAGATGCTGATGTTGACACTTCCTCGAACACTTGCAGTTATCACAGCTATCATCAACAGATCTATAGTCACCTCTTCTTTCCCTGATCTGTGGAAAATGGCAATAGTTAGACCAATCCCAAAAGTACCTAACCCCACTAGCGTGAAAGACCTCCGTCCGATAAGTCTACTGCCATGTCTATCCAAGATTCTTGAAAGGGTTGTCTCTGAACAATTCAGGGCATATCTTGAGCACCATAGCATTTTGCCGCTAACTCAATCCGGATTTCGCAGGGCCCACAGCACAGCGACAGCTCTCCTGGATGTAGTCGGTAATGTTCTGGAAGCCAGAGACCAGGGTATGGGAACTCTGCTTGTCCTACTGGATTTTTCATGTGCTTTCGACTCCATTAATACGTCACTTCTTCTCTCCAAGCTATCTTACTATGGATGTGACGTAGAAACAGTTAAATGGTTTGAAAGTTACCTCAGTAATCGTTATCAGTTTGTCCAGGTGACAGACGATAGTGGAGACACCATGTCCTCTGGTCCGAGGCGCGTGGACAGAGGCGTACCGCAGGGATCGATCTTGGGCCCGCTTCTCTTCATTCTGTACAGTGCTGACATCACCAATTGTCTGATCAACACCAAGTTCCACCTATATGCCGACGATCTGCAGTTGTACCTCTCTTTCCGCTCCCAGGATGCTGCTGAAACTGTAAACAGAGTTAATGAAGATCTGGACAGAATCTCGGCCTGGTCCAGAAGAAACTCTTTGGTCCTCAACCCAAGTAAGTCCAAGTAATTGTGATGGGATCTAGGGATTTCCTGAACAAAATGCTTGCTTGCAACCTGGACCTCAGGATTGATGGTTGTGATGTGGAGAGGGTTCTGGAAGCTCGTAACCTTGGGGTAGTGTTTGATGGGCAGCTGCATTTCGAAACTCACATATTGGAGGCCTTGCGTAACTGCTTCTACCGACTCAAGCTCTTGTATCGTGTCCGTCCCTACATAAGTGTGGATATGCGTGTCATGCTGTGTGAGACACTTGTTCTATCCAAGCTGAACTATGCTGACACTGTGTATGGGGCGTGCATTCTCGGCAGAAGCGAAAAACTTATCCAGCGGGTGCAGAATGCTTGTGCAAGATTCTGCTACAATGTCCCACCACGATCCCACATCACCCCCTTTTTAAATAAGGGTAATTTGATGAGAATGTCAGCACGCAGAAAGCTTCACCTGGCTACTCTACTCTTTGGCACAATTCTCACAAAGAAACCAGACTATTTATACAGGAAACTCTCTTGGTCGCGCGATGTTAACAAAATTAAAACCAGAGCATCTTCGTACCTCATGTTGGCCTCATCGCATAGAACTGCTGCTTTCCGTGGTAGTTTCAAATTCGCTGCCTCCCGTTGTTGGAACGACCTGCCACCTCCTTTTCGTGCTATAAAGACAGTTGGTACTTTCAGAATCAAGTTTAAACAGCACTTACTTCAACTTCAAAAGGATACCACACATTCAACTTAGTGAAGGATACCACACATTAACGTACCCTTGATATGCACGCGTCTGTCGATGGTGACGAGCGTTTGGCAGCGATTATGCTCTGTGCATCGATTGATTTACATCAATGGCTCTGTGGTTCACTGAGAAACAGCAGTTGTTTCGCATTTTGTTTTGTTTTTGTTATCATTGTTTGTCGTAGGTGAAATTTGAAATTCGTAAACCACTCAATCACTCATAACATTAGTTTATATGTATTTTTCCAATTGCCGTTAACTGACTACCACAAAACACTTTTCATTATAATAAACACTGTACTATTGTAGTATTCACACAATTCACAAAGTACGTAGCTTAAACAGCCGTAATGTTAATGTTATTGTATACATTTTTGCCGGTGTCGGCGTCTGCGTCTCTTTACTTGTCTCAACGATGCCTAGACTACCACAGATACTAAAAGCATAGACAAGTAACTGTTGTTACGTCGGGTGCAGACACGCGGACTACTTATATTTTATTTTTAAAAGTATTTCACTTATCTATTTTTATTTTATTTTATTTAATGTTTATTTCTGTATCTATCTATCCGTGACATCACTGTGGGCCCTATCAGAATACCAGCGCTGAGACATTTATTTTTTAAATGTCGCAGCATATGCTGAGATAGAAGCCTTTTGGCCTCGTACAGGACTTTCTGTTTTTTTACCTTGTTTTTTATTTTTTCTTTTATTTTTTATTAATGTTTTAAGGTGAAGGTGTTTAGTTTAATTTTTTATTCCTTGTGCGAGTCTCAATAAATACTTTTTCTTTCTTCTTTTTTTCTTTCACAAGACCACTTCAGATTAACGTTAACACATGTGTTAGAAAAAGGTAAAGTGTTCGAAAGAGATGCATAATAAATAACTGCAATCGGTGACATGGCTATTTAACTAAATGATTAATACAAGAGGTTAGAAACAGGGTGTCGAGTGATTTACTACTAACGGAACTGATGCCTGGTATGCATAACTCCTCCCTCCCTTAGTTCAAAATCATCATTTGCACTCTGAGAATGATAGCTTTGATACATATTACATATAGATAATATTTTAGAATTAAACCTAACAAGAAATACATTTAATAAGATAATGAAAATTAACATGTTTAAATGATTACAGTTCCGATATTATGAGTATTCACAAAGTGCGTTTCGCTTTTATCACTGTACACTACACTTTCACTTTTCAGGAAATCTAAGTTGATCGGGAGTTTTCCTTGTAAGCTGGTTGGTATGGCAATGCTGGGTAGATACACGTTCTGTGTGATATAGACTGCCACCGCTGCTTGTATGCGTCGTTTTGTCGAAGTGATTTTTCTGATTTTCACTTCGCAAATATCATCTAGAGTCAGAATACAGGTGCCGAAAATATTGTGCTGATTTATGTCATTCTCGCAATACTCCATCAAAAATGTGTGAACATCGGAAAATAGCCTGCAAGTGTCCGGCTGTATGTTTGATTTTCACCTTGGAGGATTTCACTGGCAAGGGAAAAGACGTTGAAATTTCAATGGCAAACTTCATTAATAGTACGAGAGCCGGCTGCAATAATACCTACCTTATCGGCTACCCCAATAGGCTATCTTTAGATCGTTAAAAAAAGAAGGATGTCTGGGACAGGAAGAACTTGGACTACTTCATACGGCGTATGCAAATGCTGGAAAACCTATGGAGTGAATTCCAATTCAACCATGATCGTCTGTCTACAGAAGTAAGTGCGGGCCATCCTTACTTTACAAGCGATTTATATAACACAGCATTGAAGTGCTATAAAGAAGTCAAGGAGTTAATTCTCCAACAAAATCAGGAACCGTCGACGCACAAACGGTCCGCAGGGGGACCGGTGGTGTAACCAACACTGTTTGAAAGTACTTACCTCTGAACAAGGTCAAGCAAGTACATCGAGCAAGCAATTACAAGAACAACAAGACTGCGAGGAGGAAGAAGAAACCAGTAACACAACTGAAAGCAAAAACACGGATCAATCGCCTCCACGGCAACAACAAAGCCCTAACAAGAGGGACACGGGGTCCAACAGTAAACTGGACGACCTCTTACGCAAACAATCGGCGAACTTCAAGGCCTTCATGGGAACTGTCGCCAACATTCAAGTGGAATTTATCACAGAAAAATGGGAATTCCAGGATACGTTGCAAGCGTTATAAGCGCGTTGGTCTGCTATTGACAGTCTCCATTGGGAAATCGAATGCGAACTCAACAGGGATAAGAACGCAGTGTATGAAGAGCGCTATACAAGATTCGAAAACCAATATATCGATCTGAAGAAGGCATTAAACACCAAGATATGTTGCGGAGCTTATCGAGAAAAAACAACACCAAAGTTGGAGATACCAGTAATTCACGGAAAGTTTTATCAGTGGATACCGTTCAAAGACCTTTTCACGGAAGCCATCCACAACAATACATCCTTGTCAAATGCGCAGAAGATGCACTGTTTTAAAAGCAAGGTTTAAGAAGAAGCTTAAAGGTTGATACAATACTTACAAATAAGCTCGGACAACTATCTAGCGTGTTGGGAAATTCTCAACAATCGCTACAACAACAAAAAACTTATATTTACATCGCAAATTAACATGCTCTTCAATCTGCCTACTATGCAACAACAGTCATTAGCACCAATAAAGAAAATACATGACGTCACAATCGAGTGTTTGCACGCTATCAAGAATTTAGAAGTGGATGTCAGAACCTGGGATCCGCTACTAGTGCACATTTTGGCACAAAAACTAGACGCTGAGATATACTCAGATTACATTGAGTTACTGAAGAACTGGCGAAAATTACTGTATTAAAGGATTTCTTAGATTACCTAGTGGCGAAGTTTACTTCAGTGGAATCGTCGCAGCGTAAACAAGACAACTATCATAAGACAAGTTCTGCAACAAACCAGAATCAAGAATCAACCCATAACAAGAAACACAGCTATCACAACAACAAGAATCAAGCGGCTCGTAACAACAAGGTTACGAAATCGTACCATGCGTTAACGTTTATTTGTCCACTCTGCAACGACGAGCATGGCCTCTATTTTTGTGCAAAGTTTTTAGAAATGTCGAACGACGAAAAACTTAACACAATTAACAAATTGCAAGTCTGCATTCATTGCCTATAAAGTCATAAGGGCAAAAAATGTACGTCAAACAATCGATGTCGCAAGTGCAAAGCTAAGCACAATACGTTAATGCACGAAGCTGCATCAAAAAACAATGAACACAACGAAACAAATTCATCGCATCTCTCAGAATGATGAAGAAGCTTCGGAGAATCTATTAGCGATCGCCATAGTAAAGATAGAGGGAGCTGATGGAACTCAGTACAACATGCGAGCTCTTGTCGATCGAGTAACGAGCAGCTCAACTTCTTGGGATCAAACGCTAGAAATGTAAAGGAGTTATCTTTGGAGTTGGAGAAAAGGAGAGCAATTGCAAGGGCATTGTTGGGGTTGTAATGCCCAACAGTGAAAATTTATTGCTACTAAGTATAATTAGACATTTGTTCCACTTAAATGCTATGTTAGAGAAATGCACAGCTAAACAATATCGATGTGCATTATTGAGTATGACGTAAAAACTACCACAAAGGTCAATGTACGGCGTAGCTTGTACAGGCATGATAACAATTGCAAGGGCATGATAACAATTTCATGCAGCTTTGTCTTCAGCGACTTTACATTCAGTAAATCAGTATAAATAATGAAAAACTTAATCAAGAATCTTCCGAACAAAACTTTAAAAAAACCATCATGGCCTCAAATACAAAATATCAACTTGGTGGATCCGGAATTCAACAGCAGCCGGCCAGTAGATCTGCTATTTGGAGCAGACATTTACTCACAGATCATGCTAAGAGGAATGATCAAAGGGGATGACGTCACACGGCCCATCGCACAACAAACATACTTAGGCTGGCTACTATGCGGACACGTAAAAACTACATAATTACAATGAACGTGGAATTGAATAATCTAGAGGTAATCTGGAGGTCTGTATCATATATACAGTTTTAGGATTCCGAAGACATCAAAGACCGACCCGATTTCTCAGTGGACGATCAGAAATGCGTTGAGTACTACACGAAAACCACACGTTTAGAAAATGGAAGATACGAAGTGAGACTTCCAATGATAAACGACTGGGAAGGCAAGCTGGGCTCTTCCAAACAGATGGTCATTGCCCAATTCAAAACGTTAGAACGAAGAATAGGAAAATAACAACACTTAGCAAAAGCCTATAAAGAATTTATAGCAGAGCACGTTGACTTAGGTCATATGCAACAATCAACATGTAACAAGACACTCGACTGCAACTTGCCCACCACGGCGTCGAACGCGCTGAGTCAACAACAACCATGGGTTGTGTTTAATGCATCCGCAAAAACAACTACCGGTTGGAGCTTAAACGATCTCATGTACAAGGGCCCAAACCTACAACAAGATTTACAAACAACATTAATACAGTGGAGGCAAAACAAGTATGCTTACACAGCTGATATTGAAAAGATGTACAGGCAAATTTTAGTGGCCCACTGTGACCAAAGCCTACAATAGATTGTCTAGCGAGAATCACCGGAACAACCCCTACTTTCATATCAGCTCGCTACAGTAACTTATGGGACCTAAGCAGCGCCGTTCCTGGCCATAATGACACTACGAAGACTGGCGGAGGACGAGCGTCAAAATTTCCCGGAAGCTTCAAAGGTAGTGAAGGAGTCATTATACGTCGATGATCTCGTTCACGGATCGCATACCATTGAACAAGGACAGAAGCAAATTTCGGACCTAAGACAATTACTCAAGAGTGGATGGTTTAACCTTAGAAAATGGTCATCAAACGAACCGGCACTCTTGGAAAATACAAGTACACAACATAACAATGAAAACACTGTCTTCAACTTCAAAACAGATCAAACATCAAAGACATTGGGCCTTTTTTTTGGGTGGGAAATTATTAAATAACTACTCCCGCTCCGGGTGAAGCGGGAGGGCGTGTCAGACCCTTACTGACTAAAATCCACCCGTGTTCCTTCGGTTGCCCTGTTGCCGGGGGCTACGATGTCCCTTTCCTCCCGCCTTATCCTGAACTGGAACCTCCCGAAGCAGCCGTGTCTGGTGAGGACCTGCGTCAGGCGGAAGGTGAGGACACCGTGGCGCCTCTCAAGCAACTCCTCAAAGAGGGGTCTCATCGCCGCAATTGTGGCGTGCCCAGCGCTGGGTTGCGACAATCGCACTCTCCATGACGCCATGAGATCCCGCCGGAGCTCTGTCCGCTGTGCCGCGATTTCTTGCGGCATCGGAGTTAAACCTCCGGAGTTTCGCCTCCTCGCGCCACTCCCAGATGTGCGTGAGGACCTTTGCCTCCAGATCCCATGGCGGTAATCCGGCAAGGAGGCTCGCCGCCTCGCAGGAGACCGTGCGGTATCCTCGGGCCAGCCGGATGGCCATGACCCTCTGGGACGCGTTCAACCGGCGGGCTGGCCGCAGCCTCAATGAACGAACCCTGTGGGACACCGCATGACATCTCTTGCCGGTTCTACTCTCCCTGGTGACCGGGGTAGATGACGGCCCTGTCCGTCAGATAGGCCTCGAACACACGACAGAGGTAGGTCGGCATCCGGTGATACCGGAGTGCCTCCCTGATGCAACTCAGGGCAGGGTGTTGAAGGCATTGGCGATGTCTAGAGACACCGCCAAGACGACCCCACCCCGGGCCACAGCATCCCCCGTCGTGAGGGCCCGCACGCGCATGATAGCGTCCACCTCGTCGAGCAGCACAATGGGCCGATAAGCGGACGGAGAGGCCGCTGGGCGCCCCGGCTTCCTGATGAGGACCAGTTTTTCCGTCTTCCAACGAAGTGGGAACTGGCCCCTCTCCATACATGCGCCTAGGAGCCCCCTTAGTCGAGGCCCGAGAGCCCCCATGGCCAGGACCCAGGCTTTTCCAGGTATGCCGTCGGGTCCTGGGGCGGTATTTTTCGCACTCATCTTGCGTACCGCTACTCTCATCTCTACCTCAGTCACCTCCGGAGCATCGTCGTCGTTGGTGTGGTCCGCATCGGGCACCGCAGTAGGCGGAGCCATCCCCTCTAGCAGGGAACAGAGCGCTCACCACGTCCCCCACAAGCTGTGGCCGGAGACTGCGTCAGCCGTAGAGCCCATGGGCGGAGTTTCTCCCGCACCATCTTGTATGGGCGTCCCCACGGGTCCCCGTTGAGAGTCTCCAGCAACTCCTCGCGGGCCAGCGTACTGGCCCGCAGGATCTCCGCTTGGGGGTCTTCGCCGCTGTGTACCCCTCGTACAGCTCCGCCTGAATGGCTTCCGTATCCGGAGGGTGGATACGGAGCCTGCGGTGCCTGGCGTACCGGCGTCGCGCAGCAACACACGCCCTGCGCAGAGCTTCCAGCTCTTGCGACCACCAGTACAGCTGGCGCGAAGCACATCCAGGGTGGACCCGGGGCATTGCCATGTCACACACATTGGACATGGCCTCCCGGAACCACTCAGCCTCGTCGATAATGTCAGCAAGCCTGTCCGGTGATGACACCCAGGCCTGCACGATCGAGGCTTCCAGGAGAAGCTCCCGATCGAGCTGCTTCAGCACCCACCGCGGACCACTTGGGGCCTGCCGGACCGGTGCGCTGAGGTCTGGGTGGAGACGTCAAACCGGATGTACCGGTGATTGAAATAGGTCTCCACCCCCTCCATGACACGCGGCGACAGAGCAGGGCTGGCGAACGAAATATCCACCACCGATTCACCCCGCATCCGCACACACGAAGACATCGGGCCTATGCTGGAATTCAATAGAGAACAAATTTACATTCCAATGTTCAATTACAAGCGTCAAAAAAAAAACATACAAAACGCAGCTTATTACCTGAAATATCAAAATTGTTTGACCCACTGGGCTGGCTGGCTCCCTTATCAACAAAATTAAAATTATTATTCCAAAAAGTGTGGGAGGTCAAATTACAATGGGACGACGAAGTTCCCGACAACATACACAAAGAATGGTGTAAAATTCAAGCGGACATAACGACGATAACATGTGACGGAAGACAAGCTATAGAACTACATGGCTTCAGTGACGCCTCCCTGGATGCCTATGCGTGTGTTATTTACGCACGAGTTCACCCATCAACAGACGTTATACTTGTCGCTGCAAAATCAAACATGTATCACACAAAAAAGCAACACCATTGCCTAAACTGGAATTTACATTAACTTTTGACATTAACTATTATAATAAAGAAATCGCAGTAAAGAACCTTAGACTTGGCACGACTTTGTCTAGATTTCATTACTTTTTAGAGATAAACAAGCAGCTCCATCGAGACTTGGCTAGTTTTTTACAGAATGTTTTTTCTGGGATTTCATTTGTTTTTGTAGAAACGTTTTAGAGCCCGAAAAGAGAAGTCCGTACCATCGTTTTTTTTTTATCGATGTCGATATTCATTCGGAATTTTGCTTGAACCCAGAAACAAAACAGCTGATGTATAGAAAAGTTAAATTTTAATAATAACAACTATTAAATAAAAGTAAAAAAATAATGTTATAGTACCAACAAATAATACATACTTAAAAAATCAGTAGGTTCATAACAACTACTGATTTTTAAAATGAATCAATTTGGAGTATATATGGCGAATACATTTTTGAGGGTCACTTTTTTTTTGTAATGTACGCAATTCTTGTATCTGTGTATTTGGTAATTACGGCTTTAGCTAGTTCTACCTCATGACTATTTAAGAACGGTATCATGATCTTGTGAGAACTTTGTTTTCCCAACAAGATTCCGCAGAGCCCGTGTTACGAACTTACTACATAATGTGGTGGTATATTTAATACTTAATTTTTTGCGGTCATCCAATCCAAGCCTTCTCACATTGCTGACATAAAGAAATGGATTTTGATTTTTTCTTTCTCTCTCTCTCTCTCGATCGAATTAGAAGAAGATAGTTGGAAGTAGCCCCGGATCTAGAATTTTTTTGAGGCGGGGCAAAAACTGCCGTTTACCGCCCTGCCCCCCACCAATCTTTTATGGGGATGCGCTAAGTTAGCCTCTGCGATATTTAAATTTTCTCAAAATGAAAATTTTGGCAGTAACATATTCAAATTGTATCGATCGATAATGCGCCAATTCAACAGGGGCGCCAAAACTGTTGTAAATAAGAAAAAAAATAGAAAGATTATAAATGTGCTGCGCGTCTCATTTATTGCAAAGTTGCGGTGTGCTGGGTAGTGCACTTGTCTGCTACGCTTGAATTTGTCGCCCCCTGAAGTTGGTGCCCGGAGCACGGGCCCAGGATTGCCCCCCTTAAATCCGGGACTGGTTGGAAGTATAAACGCTTTTTCACGTGACTTTTCTGCCAACTTACTCCTACTGCAAGCCGCGTTAGAAAACTTCGTTCAAAAACAATTTTCTTAAACAACAAAAAATACTAATTCGCCCTAAGAAATTATCGACATGTCAATTTTGGTTTCATACATGACCCCAACCCTACGGTAGTCTCGTTATCATTTTTGCTAGAAGACATAATCGCATGGCAAGTGCATGTCAATTTAGCTGATTTGACGTACATTTTCGTAATGCAAAAAAATATATTTTGAACTTTATGAACACAAAAGTGTAGCGAGACATGGTGACGTCACGAAAGCAATGCGAGAAAAATACTCGATTTATCCCTTGTTTTATGTTGAATCAAGGTTGAATCGAATGAAAATTTAAATTGTATTATGAGGTTAGGATTTTGAATTTCACTGAAAACATGACTAGATATTTAAAAAAATACTTAAATATGGACGGTTATTCCGTCTTTATTTAAGTTTGACGTATTTGAACGCTTTTCACATGTTTTAACAGGACAACTAGGCATTTTCACAGTACACTGATGAGAACCCCGCGACTCGAAAACGATTAACGTTGTGCGTTCGAATCGATTTGAAAGTAGTTTTTATGACCGTGTTAGAACATTTGCTCTTGTACTTTTACAGAGGGGGAAGTGTTCGTAAGGCTTCTCCAGTGATATATACTCTAAGTCAGCGGTCGGCAACCTTTTGGCAGGCGAGGGCCACAAGGTGGCAAAATAAACTAAAGGCGGGCCGCACTTGAGCAATTAACCCTAGAAGCCCAATATACCTACGACGGTCATATCCCATAGAAAAAATTAAAATGCTATTAAAAATTGCTAAACCGTACGAAATTTAATTCGTAGACGTTATACTTACATTGTGTCTATATGTTTGGATTTTCTAGCTAGAAAAATAACCACCGTAAATCATTCAGAAATGAAAACTACAAAGTACCTAAATAGGTAACCGATTTTATACAAATTTCAGTGTGATGTCCGAGGTTGCATTTGGGAGGCTATTTCTTGTATCTTAGCTGTCAAATTTGTAGTTGCAATTCGTAGAATGGCTCTCAAATGCTCATCTGTGAGACGAGAAGCATATTTATTTTTTCTATAATTTACAATTGAAAATGTTTGTGCGTTCTTTATAACTTATTTACAAAATATTCACGGGCCGCAAGTAAGACGGCCGCGTGTTGCCGACCGCTGCTCTAAGTTATAACCTAATACCTACTGAGTAAAATTTTTTTTTTTTGGGTGCGAATTTGTCAAATAATTTCTGGGCGTGTCAGACTCTTACTGACTAAAACTCACCCGTGTTCCTTCGGTTGCCCTATTGCCGGGGGCCACGATTTCCCTTTCGGCCAATATTCGCAGCCCCGGCCGGCATTGGCCCTAGTGGACCCCGTCAATTCTGCTGACATCTCTTTGAGGCGCGCGTGGAACACAACGCGCCGTCGACCCGGGCTTGGTCCTTATTAGACGGCGAGCTACCCATTGCTTACCGTCCGCAAGTCCGCGCCTACGGTGGGCGGAAATCAGCTCGCGATTCCCACCCCGGGCGTCTCCTCCTGCGGCGGTTAGGGGCGTGAGGGCGCGAAGTTTGCCTTTCCCTCACGCGTTCCGCCTCTTCTTTCGCGAGCATTACCGCTTCGCAGAAGGAGGTGATGGCGTGCTATTTCCTCTCGCTCCGTACCATGGCCTGAACCAGGGCGGGACGCGAGAGATCACCGCCGCCGATCGCCTCCACGAAGACACGGCGATGCTCCACCCAAGCCGGGCAGACCTCCACCGTGTCTTCCGGGCGATCCACACAATGGTGACACCCAGGCGTTTCCTCCCGCCTTATCCTGAACAGGAACCTCCCGAAGCAGCCGTGTCTGGTGAGGACCTGCGTCAGGCGGAAGGTGAGGACACCGTGGCGCCTCTCAAGCAACTGCTCAAAGAGGGGTCTTATCGCCGCAATTGTGGCGTGCCCAGCGCTGGGTTGCGACAATCGCACTCTCCATGACGTCATGAGATCCCGCCGGAGCTCTGTCCGCTGTGCCGCGATTTCTTGCGGCATCGGAGTTAAACCCCGGCGTTTCGCCTCCTCGCGCCACTCCCAGATGTGCGCGAGGACCTTTGCCTCCAGATCCCATGGCGGTAATCTGGCAAGGAGGCTCGCCGCCTCATAGGAGACCGTGCGGTATCCTCGGGCCAGCCGGATGGCCATGACCCTCTGGGACGCGTTCAACCGGCGGGCTGGCCGCAGCCTCAATGAACGCGCCCACACCGGGCGGTGCCCCGTAAAGGGCCATGGACCGCACGATCCCCGCATAGAGCCTCCGGTAAGAGGCTTTTGGATCCCCTAGATTGGGCAGGAGCCGCTTCAAGGCAGCCCCGGCCCGCTCCAGTCTGGGAGCCAAACGTCGGAAGTGTTCTACGAAGTTCCACCGGCTGTCGAGGACGAGTCCCAGATACTTCATCGACGACTCAACACCGATGTGAACCCCTCCCGCCATTACCTGGGAACCCAACCTTGCCCACCTCGTCGAGCAGCACAATAGGCCGATAGGCGGACGGAAAGTCTCCGCTGGGCGCCCCGGCTTCCTGATGAGGACCAGTTTCCCAGTCTTCCAACGAAGTGGGAACTGGCCCCTCTCCATACATGCGCTTAGGCCCCTTAGTCGAGGCCCCAGAGTCCCCATGGCCAGGACCCAGGCTTTTCCGGTTATGCCGTCGGGTCCTGGGGCGGTATTCCTCGCACTCATCTTGCGTACCTCCACTCTCATCTCTACCTCAGTCACCTCCGGAGCATCGTCGTCGACGTTGGCTGTGTGGTCCGCATCAGGCACCGCAGTAGGCGGAGCCATAGGCGGAGGGGTATGTTCCCCTCTTGAGGGGTATGTTCCCCTCTTGAGGGGAACAGAGCGCTCTTCACGTCCCCCACAAGCTGGGGCCGGAGACTTTGTGTCAGCGAGGGAAGCCCATGGGCGGAATTTCTCCCGCACCATCTTGTATGGGCGTCCCCACGGGTCTCTGTTCAGAGTCTCCATCATCTCCTCTTGGGCCAGTGCCCTGGCCCGCAGGATCTCCTCTCGTAGGGCGGTCTTCGCCGCTCTGTACCCCTCGTACAGTTCCGCCTGGATGGCTTCCGTATCCGGAGGGCGGATACGCAGCTTGCGGTGCCTGGCGTACCGGCGTCGCGCAGCTACGCACGCCTTGCGCAGAGCTTCAAGCTCTATAGACCACCAGTACAGCTGGCGCGAATCACGTCCAGGGTGGACCCGGGGCATTGCCATGTCACACACATTGGACATGGCCTCCCGGAACCACTCCGCCCCGTCGTTAATGTCAGCAGGCCTGTCCGGTGATGACACCCAGGCCTGCTTGATCGAGGCTTCCAGGGAAGCTTCCGGTCCAGCTGCTTCAGCGCCCACCGCGGACCACTCAGGGCCTGTTGGACCGGCGCGCTTGAGGTCTGGGTGGAGACGTCAAACCGGATGTACCGGTGATCGGAATAGGTCTCCACCCCCTCCTTGATGCGCCAGTCAATGACACGCGGTGACAGCGGGGCTGGCGAATGAAATGTCCACCACCGATTCACCCCGCATCCGCACACACGTGGGGACAGAACCCCGGTTAAGGACGACCAGGCCTGTCTCCAGAGGCCAGTCCTCCACCATCCTGCCCCGTGTGTCCGTATACCGGGAACCCCGAGCCAGATTCTTGGCATTGAAGTCCCAGAGTACGAGCACGGGGAGGGAACCAAACCCGACGTCGACGACTCTTAACTCCGCAAGGGAGTTGTGGAACTCAGCAAGCGTTCGGTTCGGGGAGAAGTATACACCCACCACGACAATCTCCTCCAACCGTGCTGCAACGCAACCCCGTCCTCTCTTGACCGACTCGAGGGACGGAGTACCGGCAGCGGCCGACGAAATGAGGGTCACTGAGCCGCTCAGGTCCTCCACCCAGTCATCCCTGGGCGGGACAAAGCTCAGCGACCACGGCGATGTTAATCGACCACTGCGCCATGCTCTGGAGCAACAGATCCTGAGCAGCGGCTGCGGCGGTGACGGCGGTGGTGGTGGAGCGCTTGCCCCTGCTTCTGGCCTCGGCGGGTGGAGCGCAGGCCCTGTTCCCAGCCCGGAGATCGGCCGGCTTGCCAGCCGCCGCACATACGACACAGTGCGGCGTGGCGTTACACGAGCCGGCCTTGTGACCGGGCTGACCACAGCGGAAGCTGCGGTCCACCTCCGAGGTGTATTTGATCCCCACGTGGTGGCCCACCTGACAGCGGAAGCAACTCAGAGGTCTGGGCTCCAGCAGTTTGACCTGCGCCGAAACCCAGCCCACCAAAAGCCTTTGGCCCTCCCCGGCTATCTTTTTGGACGCCGTCACGGGGCAGCTCACCCTAATGGCTTGTATCCCCGTGTAGTCAGAATGGATGGTGCCTGCCTTAATCTGCTGAACAGAGCACCCTCCAGCCTTAGCGACGGCGGCCACCACCTTTTCATCCGTCACAGAGTCGTCTAGGCCCTGGATGCGTAAGTCAGCGCATTTGGTGGGCCTGGACACTCGGGCTTCTTCCGGACTTACAGACGCCCTGAGTTTTTCGGCCAGAGCGTCAGCGGCCGGGCCACTGGCCGCACCAGGGACCTCCAGCATCCGGGCCCCAGTCGCTGTGATCTTCACGGCCTTTTGGCGCCGATCTCCTCCAAGTCCATTACTTTGTCCACCTTGTCGAACACGTGCTGGTAGGACACGCCCTTCTTCTCCGCCTCCGGCTATAGTGTGATCACTACAGCTGCGGATTTCGGGGCGCGGAGCCTAGCCGCGACACTTCGCTCCTTGCGCCGCTGCCGCTTCGCCTTCCTTTTGGCCGCCCTTGCCGCCTTACCGGCCTTCTCCCCGGCTACTTGCCATCCGGCGTCGGCCGGAGGAGAAGATTAGGAGGCGGAGGCGGCCGTTTCGCCGCTGCCTGGGTCGGAGCCCTTGCCCTTAGGGCCGGGGCCTTCGCCGCCTGCGCAGCCGCCGCGCCTTTGGCCTGCCCCTACCTGCCTTAGCCTGACTTGGACGCGGCAGATACGACGCCGCTTTCCGCTGATCCAAAGCCGGCTGGCTCGCCGGTAGCGGGGGGCGCAGGACGAAGGCCTCTAGGGCGGAGAACCTGCTCCGCAGGGCAGCCATCTCCTGCCGCACCAGGGCCAGAACCCGGTCCTCAGCAGGCACGGGCACATGCCCCTGCCCATGCCGCTCCCCTCCCTGTGGGACCTCCCGGGGGCCGGCTGCTCTTAG
Source organism: Agrochola litura (assembly GCA_949152395.1). NCBI lineage: Eukaryota > Metazoa > Arthropoda > Insecta > Lepidoptera > Noctuidae > Agrochola > Agrochola litura. Next base: position 24,718,428 of record OX424503.1, on the reverse strand, counting down.
CCCAGCCAGGTCTGCTCGGAGCTTCTCGTTCTCCTTTCGGAGAAGCTCCATGGCGGCAGTCAACTTAGCGACCTCCGCCCGCATCTCGGACATACCGTCCGACGGAGGCCCAAAGTGCAGCTCCTTCGCTGCAGCCAAGATAGATGCCGTGGCCGCGGGTATGGCTTTGTCTTTAGAGGCTGCAATCAGGTCTGTGGCCTTGAAGAGGATTAAATCCTCTTAATCCTCTTCAAGGCCACAGACCTGATCTCAGCTGCCACGACCTCCGCAAACCTGGCTTCCTGCTCCGGATTGGCGCCGCCAGCGGCGTCCGGCTCACCACCAGAAGCCTCTGAGAGGACTGGCTCGCTGCTGGTCCCTCCAGGGTGGTGCCCCTCTGTGGCGAGCCTCTCGGCTCGCTGGGCCAGTTCGTCTGGGCCGTCTGGCTCGACTCACCACCCTCCTTGGTGGTGAGCCCTCTACCCACACCTTTACTTTTGGGCCGGGCCCTACCCCGCCGACTGGTGTGGATTTTCCGCCTGTCGTCTTCCGGAAGAATTTGCGGATTATTCCGTCAGCCACTTCGCGCTCCGAGCTCGGTGTTGACCCCTCTGCGTCAGATGCAGCGTCGGACTCTGACCCCGCATCACACCCTTCCTTTTTTTTTTTGTTGTTGTTTTGTTTTATTGTTTACCATAGTTGTTCCTACGAGTATATAACTTTTTATTTCCCAAAATGTTGTGGTTCGCACTAGTGACTAATTAAGCTACCCATTAGTCAAGCTATCAACCTCCCTCACGGGTCTCCGTCGCTTGGAGGTTTGGGCTGATTTTTTATAGAGGTTTTCTATCTCGCGGCCCGGGCGATTAAACCATGACCCTCGACCCCCGTCAAATGCCAGAGACATGACTGTGACACTCTTCGGGGCTACGAGACTAACAGTGACAGGAGAAAAGACTTCCTCCTGCCCGCCCGACGGCAGGGTTAGTGGACGCCGAGCCCGCTCCTACTCTAACGCTGCTTAACGAGTGCTCCCTAGCGAGTACCCGTTAGAGCGTTCCTCCGACAGGATGTTGCCATACGGATAACGAGACCCCTTACTGGGGAGTCATTGTCCGCACCCCAGGGTGCACCGTCCCGGAGACTGGCTTTTCCCCCGGACGCTTCCATTAGGGAACTCCAGCCCCTAGGCATGCGGGGAAGTTTCCTGTCCAAGCAAGCACCCCCTATTGAGTAACCTCACCTGTAAATTACAAAAAACCTAAGAAATTTCGAATGTCGCGCGCCACCCTGGCGATCGTTGTATATCGTTTGACGTGTTTGCAGGGGCTGTCGCGCGTGCTGGCGGGCGTTGACCTGGCGCTGCAGCTGGGCTACTCGCCCGTCAAGATCAACGTCGTGCTCATAAAAGGTATCCACCGTCAGCAAACAAACACTGCTCAAACATCATCTTCCTTGAAGACGTCATGGTTGGTACAGAGATTTGACTGGTGCCATAAAAATCAATTGTGCTTCATTTCAGGTTTCAATGATGACGAAATATGTGATTTTGTGGAATATACACGAGACCGCGACGTAGAAGTGAGGTATGTAATGAGAATTAGATAGGATGTGTAGTCGTGACGTCCGCGTCGGTAACGTGTTGTGTGTCGGCAGGTTCATAGAGTTCATGCCGTTCTCGGGCAACAAGTGGGACGACTCCAAGCTGGTGCCGTACCGCGCCGCCCTGCGCGCCGCGGCCGCCGCGCACGCGCTCGAGCCCGCGCCGCCTCGGCCCAACGACACCGCCACCGTACGTACATCACACGCACACACATACACAACAAGTGGGAGGACTCCAAGCTGGTGCCGTACCGCGCCGCCCTGCGCGCCGCGGCCGCCGCGCACGCTCTCGAGCCCGCGCCGCCTCGGCCCAACGACACCGCCACCGTACGTACATCACACGCACACACATACACAACAAGTGGGAGGACTCCAAGCTGGTGCCGTACCGCGCCGCCCTGCGCGCCGCGGCCGCCGCGCACGCGCTCGAGCCCGCGCCGCCTCGGCCCAACGACACCGCCACCGTACGTACATCACACGCACACACATACACAACAAGTGGGAGGACTCCAAGCTGTTTAAAAATTGATTAACATTTTTAAGGGAATTTATGAAAGATTTGGTGTTGTGGAGGTTAGGGTTCAATTTAGTTTGGCGAGTAGTTGACTCAGGGAAACAAGCGTCTGTCTTTGATGGTTTTTATTGGCTAACTTAAAAATATTCATACATCATATTTAATACGGTCGGCGGCTAGCTACTTACTACTATAAAGAAACGTGGACTGTATGTTTGTTTGTACCTATAACTTTTAAACCTACTGAAATGAGCTTCAACAGAAGCCGCCCACCAAAGGACTATAAGAGTCCTTTGGTGGGCGGCACCACCACCAACAGATTTAATGAGTTTTTGAGGTTTTATTTAACCTAAAATATTTTTTCAATCATAATTTCGAATTTAGTATTTTGTGACTCGATTCACAATTCTAGCGAATTCACAAAGTTGTAAAAAGATTTTTATGGCATATGGCACATCACTAGCAAGAAGATAGAGTAGCGAATTTTTGAGGGAGTTGGAAGATCCCGGTCGCTTTTGTTTTTTTTTTATTGCCATGTAAATAACTGTAACATGGACAGCTTTAATTGAAGTCCGAAACTTTGCGAGTAAATTTAAAAAAAACTAGATGGCTAATGTCACTAATTTTGAATTTAAAAGTACTGTAATACAATACACATCTGTAATAAAACCACGTTTTATACTAATAGATTGTATATTACTTACTAATATCAAAATGGACACATTTGATATAATCTCGATATAACAATCAGCATAACCTTAATATAATTTTACTATTATAACCTGTTACTTAGAACGTCTTAGTAGGTCGACTGCTCTCTGCGAACTGAACGAGCGACTCCAAGCCTGAGGCTAGTCTCAATTTCACCCCACCATGATGCTGATTCAAAAAGCTTGGCGGTTGGCTGTGTTGCCAGTTGAACTAAATAAAATTCCAGAACAAAGTACTATAAACAAGAAATCATGACATTCGGCCATCCGACAACGTGCTACTCCCGGAGCACAACTCTCGCTTTAACTCGCTCAATCAGTTCTTGTTTCAAATTACAAATGTAAAGTAAGATAAATATCTAATAATGATAATATTTAATACAGGTCTACACAGATGTTTGTGACTTTGAAGTATATAAAGAAATTTAACTATAAACAATCATAATATTCTAGAATTAATACACACCTTTAAATGAAAAATAAAAATATCGTGAACATTGAAATTTTTTACTAGGCTAAGTTAAATCATGACATTTGGGATATTTTATAGGTACCTAATTATTATTAGGTGTAGTAACTAAATTAACCTATACAATACACTCTTAGAAAAATATTAACTACTAGTTTCCTCATCTGAACTGATATTAACATTGTCATCAAGCTCAAGAGCCTTGAGATGTATCCAGCAGGGGCGAAATGTCCATATAAGCCGATTCCTACCGGCTTCCCTTTGGAAATTCGGAACACAACCACTCTATCGTCATTGAATAATCAAATTATAAGTATTTGATACACCATAAAATTAAAATACCTATTACAAAACGCCTGCATACATTAAAAATTGTCTTAATAATCCAACAACAAAACACTGCGCTAAAATAACTCGTAGGCACTTCCGGCTTATGCTAAATTCAATTTCCTTACAAAAAATAAAGTCATCATGACGTCACTTCGGTCACGTGATACCGCAGTTTCTATGAGCCGGGTAAGCCGGTCTGTAACGAGTTATTGTAGGTACATAGTAGCAGAAACGTGCGCGCGGGAGCGAGAAGGAATTATTGCTATTGCACCACCTCTTTCTGGCACACGCATTTGATTCGGTAGTTTTCGTTGAATTTCGTAATACGTTCGGCTAGGAGTTCGGAGTTCGTAAACATTTCATTATTCGTATGACAATGTGTGGTTGCTTTTTGACGTAATCGCATTAGAACCATAATAATTTGCATTTTGTTCGCTCAGTATTAATTGGATTCATTAGTTTATCATTACTAGTTGTATTAATATTTGTTTGTAGTTATAGGACAGTGATTAACATAGTGTTTTGAGTTTATTGGATGTGAAAGTAAAGTACGTTGTTATTAGGTATTGGGGTAAGTAGATAGTTTAATAAGCTGAAATTACTTATTTAAAGTAGATTTGAAAACTAATAAGTACGATCTTATTAGGATGGCGGCATTCATAGTTTTAGAATGTCGTTTGACAGATTACTTTGTGAAGAAACATGCTTTTCAAGGTTAAGTTTTGAAAATACGTACCTACTCGCCCAGATGTGAATATAAATTACAAACGCCGCGATGGTTCGTTCAAACATTTTAATGTTTCCCTTTACGATAAATATCAATGACTGACTGGCAGTCGTAAATTTAATAAAATGTATTGTTCCCGTGTTTACTTTGCTTAGATTGTAGTTGTATAGTTGTATATAGGGTTTTTTTACATTAAAATTTGATGAATTCATTAAAACAGATGTGCAGATTGAAATTTTTTTTTTTTTCTCCGGCTTCCCTCCTCCATAAAGTCAGCCTTCGCTACTGGTATCCAGGGTCTAATTCTATCTGAAGATACAACACTTTCATAATTATTATTCCTTTTGTTATTGAAACCAGGTACATCACTTATTCTATATCTATCGCTACCCAATACTTCTACAACCTTATAAGGGCCTATAAACTTTGACAGAAGCTTTGTACTCTTGCCGTCATTATTATAATTAGTTCGGGTTAATTTAACTAAGTCGCCGACCTGATACTCAGGGGCAGGAGTACGACCAATATCATGTTTACGCTTTTGTTCTTCTTGGCTGGCCGGGTACAACTAGCTGCGGCCAGTAGCAGTTTGTTAAATTTAATTGTAACAAATGAAAATGGCTAAAAGGTAGGATAGGTTAGAACTGCTACGAAGGTGACCGAGGTAGGAATGAGAGTGGCGGTACGCAAGCTGAATGCCAAAAATACCGCCCCAGGATTCGACGGCTTACCTGGAAAAGCCTGGATCTTGGCCTTGGAGGCTCTCGGGCCTCGACTAAGGGGGCTACTAAGTGCATGTTTGGAGAGGGGCCAGTTCCTACTTCGTTGGAAGACGGAAAAACTGGTCCTCATCAGGAAGCCGGGGTGCCCTGCGGACTCTCCGTCCGCTTATCGGCCCATTGTGCTGCTCGACGAGGTGGGCAAGCTTTTTGAAAGAGTAATTGCAGACCGCCTCGCCAGGCGGCTGGTGCGTGTGAGGCCAGATTTGGTGGAGAGCCAATTTGGTTTCCGCAGGGGGCGCTCTAAGGTGGACGCCATCATGCGCGTGCGGGCCCTCACGACGGGGGATGCTGTGGCCCGGGGTGGGGTCGTCTTGGCGGTGTCTCTAGACATCGCCAATGCGTCCAACACCCTGCCCTGGAGTTGCATCAGGAAGGCACCCGGTATCACTGGATGCCGACCTACCTCTGTCGTGTGATCGAGGCCTATTTGACGGACAGGGGCATCATTTACCCCGGTCACCAAGGAGAGTAGAACCGGTGAGAGATGTCGTGCAGTGTCCCACAGGGATCGGTCCTGGGGCCACATCTGTGGGACATCGGATACGACTGAGTGCTGCGCGCCCACCTCCCTAGTGGCGTCAGCGTCGTTTGCTACGCTGACCACACGTTGGTCCTGGCGCAAGGGAGGTCGAACCAGGCGGCGATCGAACTAGCGACACGCGGGGTTGCAACAATCGTCGACAGGATCCGGCAGCTGGGACTCTAGGTGGCCCTGAACAAGTCCGAGGCCATGTGTTTTCATGGACCTCGGCATGCGCCACCATTGGGTTCCCAGGTAGTGGCGGGAGGGGTTCACATCGGCGTCGAGTCGACGATGAAGTATCTGGGACTCGTCCTCCACAGCCGGTGGAATTTCGTCGAACACTTCCGACGTTTGGCTCCCAGATTGGAGTGAGCCGGAGCTGCTTTGAAGCAGCTCCAGCCCAATCTAGGAGGTCCAAACGCCTCCTGCCGAAGGCTCTACGCGGGGGTCGTGCGGTCCATGGCTGCTTACGGGCACCGGTGTGGGCGCGTTCATTGAGGCGGTGGCGGCCAGCCCGCCGCCGCCGGTTGAACACGTCCCAGAGGGTCATGGCCATCCGGCTGACCTGAGAATACCGCAGGGTCTTCTGTGAGGCAGCGAGCCTCCTTGCCGGATTACCGCCATGAGATCTGGAGGAAAGTCCTGGCGCATATCTGGGAGTGGCGTGAGGAGGCGAAACGCCGGGGTTTAACTCAACTGCCGCAAGAAATCACGGTACAGCGGACAGAGCTCCGGCGGGATCTCATGGCGGCATGGTGAGTGCGATTGTCGCAACCCAGCGCTGGGCACGCCACAATTGTGGCGATAAGTCCTCTCTTTGAGGAGTGGCTAGAGACGCGCCACGGCGCGGCATCCTCACCTTCCGCCTGACGCAGGTCCTCACCGGACACGGTTGCTTCGGGAGGTTCCTGTTCCAGATAAGGCGGGAGAAAACGCCCGGGTGTCACCATTGTGTGGATCGCCCGGAGGACACGGTGGAGCATACGGCGATCGGCGGCGGTGATCTCTCGCGTCCGGCCCTGGTTCAGGCCATGGTACGGAGCGAGAAGGCATGGGAGGCCGTCACCTTCTTCTGCGAAGCAGTAATGCTCGGAAAGGAGGAGGCGAAACACGTGAGGAAGAGGCAAATTTCGCACCCTCGCGCCCCTAACCGCCGCAGGAGACGCCCTGGGCATCGGGAATCGCAGGCCGATTTCCGGCCACCGCAGGCGCGGGCTTGCGGACGGTGAGCAATGGGTAGCTCGCCGTCCGATAAGGACTAGGCTCGGCTCGACGGCGGGTTGTGTTCCTTGCGCGCCTCAAAGAAATGTCAGCAGAACTGACGGGGTCTGCTAGGGCCGATGCGTGCCGGGATTGCGAAGAAGTCTGAAAGGGAGATCGTGGCACCCGGCAACATGGCAACTGAAGGAACAAGGGTGGGTTTTAGTCAGTAATAGTCTGACAGGCCCTCCCACTCCGCCCCGAACACACATAAGACACCGCCAGAGTCTATTTAAACAAGTTTAACCAACTGCTACCGGCCGCATCTAGTTGTAGCCGGCTAAAACTAGGTGTAGCCGCACTTCGAATTTTTGCCGTAACATATATAAATAAAATACGTGTATATAAAAATTATTATTAGCTTAAAAATTATTTCTCAATTAGGAACTTCTTAAAATTATAATATGCTTTCGCCACTAAATCTTTATAAATAATAAAAGGGAAGCTCTTTCCAGGTCTTTGGCAATTTGTTATAAATGCGCATAATTATGTGCTGTCTTGGCTGACTCCAGACATAGCACACTTCATCGCGTCTATTGCGGGGTACTGCACCCGATAGACGTCTAAAACGACTCGGATTTGTCTTTACAAACACAGCTACTTCTAATATGCACAGACACGGTAATGTTAATATTTTGTAATCTTTAAAGTATGGTTCACAACTATCAGTCGGTTTAAGTTTCAACAGCGCTCGAATGCATCTTTTTTGTACCTTGAAGGCGGTTACTTGTAATTGGCCATATTTTGTTTAAAATATTAATTATTGTGTCTGTTTAGCTGTAAGTTTTCCAAAAAATAAAATAAATAAATAAATAGAGTTTCCCCAAAATGTGATCCCATACCTTAAATGTGATTCTACTATCCCATAATAAGCAGTAAGAAGGGCATCCGTGCTATTATAGGTGATAATGTGTGTAGAGCGTATGCAAACTTACTCGTTTTCTTACATAAAGTATCAACGTGTGATTTCCAACTTAGTTTTTTATCTATCTCGAAACCCAGGAATTTTGTAGTTTCAACTTCTTCTATAGTGTCATTATTATAGTGTATATTTAAGCTAATACTAGAGGTATGTTGTCTAAAATAGATAACTTTAGTATTCCCCAAATTTTACCGTCTGTTATAAACTATTATTCATTTCACTGTCATACGTATCTATACTTTTACAAGCTATTGTAAATGTACTATCATCCGCAAATAGTGTTATAGGTAATTCAATAGATTTCGGTAGGTCATTTATGTATACAAAATAAATATAAAGGGACCCTAAACGCTCCCTTGCAGTACCCCAAATAATGCTTTACTTAAATCTTGTCGCCCCTTCCAAAAGATAGTTTTCTTATGGAGAAGAATGAGCATGAAACTCCACCGTTAATCTTTTAAAATATTGTAAAACATTTTCAGTTTCAAATAGGATCTTTTGTTTAGGGTAACGTGTCGAGCTGTCAGACCATAAAGTTGAGATTTAATGTGTTTCCGATTTAAACTGTGTGCCGGTTTTAAAATAAATGTAATATTTTGCTATCAAATAGTAGCAAATGACAGACAGTCACAGTGTTAAAGAGCTTTTGGACATCTACAGTATAGGTACTTCCTTTCGTAACGATCACAGGAAGAGAAACTAGGTTCAGTTGGTATTCAAATTGATCGCTGCCTAAGTTCCATTGTACACCTAAAGCTTTTATGGTACTATTTAAATCGATTTAAAAACATCTACGTTATTTGAGGACAACTTTTTAAGATGAAAGCCGCCTCGTTGTAATAAATTCTTCAAGTGTTTACTTAAGTATTTTAATGGCTTGCTCTAAATCGTCACATCCTGACACAATGTCATCAACATACAAATCTTCTTGTAACACCCTAGCTGCTTCAAGATAGTTGGCACCTTCATCGTTAGCAAGTTGCATAAGTGTGTTTACCGCTACATACGGTCTTCAAAAACATTGTGAGTATGTGAAATCCATTTTTGGATTCAGGGATCTGTTTGCGAAATATTAAGCTTTAAAGTGCTAATTTTAGTTAGAGACAAGTGCCCCCCCCCTGCCAGCTAAATGGTTGGTTTTGGATATGTGAAAAAATCACAGCAGTAGTTTATATAACGAAATGAAAAGGAAAACTATCAGAGCTAAGTAGGCTCTACAAGTTAACGAGTAATAATCGACCAACTTATATTTGCAGTTGCTAAAACATGTTTTCCCATACATTCCGTATGGGAGAACATGTTTTTCAACTACAAAGTTAAGTTTGTTTTTGGGATAAATTCATCCCAACTACGGAACCTTTCATTGTGCGTGGTCCGACACGCACTTGGCCGGTTTTTTTTTCCATTGTACAACTGCCATCAGTCCTTTCTGGACTATTATCGGTTTGGTTGCGTGAATATAGTTGGCGTTTCAGGTACATGGGCCTATGCCATTGCTACCTCTTTATTATTTTGCGTGGTCCGACACGCACTTGGCCGGTTTTTAACCGACTTCCAAAAAGGAGGAGGTTATATGTTCGACGCGTATGTTTGTAAGTTTTTTTTTTTTATGTGTGTCCACCGATTTCTCCGTCATTTGTGGACGGATTTTGAAAATTCTTTTTTTGTTTGAAAGGGTATGCTCCCAAATTGGTCCCATATAAATTTTATTAACTTTGCTTGGGTAGTTTTTGAGTTAGCTACAAAATACGTATTTTTTTTCCCACTTAGTATGTAGATGATATGATAAGTTCCTGACACTGGTAGTAGGTAGTGGTATTCGAATGTGTGTGGGGTAGGTACCACAACTAAAAAGTGAAAAATAAAAACTTTTTACAAAAAAAAAACTACCGACTTCCAAAAAAAACACTACAAAGTGAAAAATAACTTTAATTTCGGAAGTCGGTGGCAAAAAACGAAAACACAAAACCCAAGACACCGACTTCCGAAATTCAAGTTATTTTTCACATTGTAGTGTTTTTTTTGGAAGTCGGTAGTTTTTTTTTTGTAAAAAGTTTTTTAAAAGGGTAATTTAAGTATGTAGCGTCCTTCATTGTTTCTTGTATGTTTTTCATAAATCTCTTCGCATAGTTCTACTCTTTAGTAACATTTATTTTTGTATCGGTTTCTAACTCCCACATAGTCTTCGTCGTCGTTCTTTCACATCGACTTGTTCATTTATTGTCAGTAAACATTGTTTTTTTTTAATATTGTTTCGCCAAATATTATCCAGCCGAGGTTGGTTCTCTGAGCTATGTGTGACCCCGGTGGACCTTTTATTAGACCTTCTTGTAGTAGCTTCGCATATCCCTTGACGTCTAGAAGCAGATCAATGTTTCCTGGTATTCCATACTTTGGGTCTGCTAAGTGTGGCCATTTGCTTGTTGACCATGTATTTGCAAGTAATTGTATTGTCAATGCTTGGTCATCAGTGTCATCACGTAGGCTTGTATAAGTAATGCGAAATTTGATTCCCATCGTGATAAAACTATTTTTACTTCATGCTTGACAGCGACCTTCATAAATTCCATTCCAGTAATTATGCAATTAGTAACCTGCCTTTTTAGTTTTCATTGTTGTACCGCTTTCTTACTTATAAAGCAGGCTTGCGATCCTAGATCTATGAGTGCCTTGAGGACAATAGTGTGTCCTTGTTCACTCTTTATCACCATTGCGATTGCTAAAATTCCTATATCTTTTCTGGCATTGTAGTACGACGCAATCATTGTATTAACATTCACCTTTTCTTCGACATCTGCTAGGGTTGATATTGTCGGCGTCGGTTGTATAGCTTCACATGATGCCAACGTATCCGTCTTCTTTGTTAGATGTATGAGAATATGATGGCGTCTTTTATCGGAACACGGTATTTGAAGACCGAAAGTCCTGATGCCAGGCAGTTAAACAGAGCTTGTTATTCTTTACACAATCAAATCGTTCTGAAGGTTGCCTCTTCGCAAACAACTTGCAGTGAGACAGGGTATAATTCTCTTTACTCATTATTCAAGTGTTTTCCTTTTCATTCGTTGAAACATGGAATGTACCGCGTTCTTTAGAAGGTTTTTCACGCGTAGCTTGCGTCGAAGAGGGTGTAATTTATTCTAATGCACGAAATTTGCCATCTAGAAATGTCTTCAACTCATTCCACTTAGGTAAATCCTCTGTATTGCCCTTGTGCTCTTCCCAGTCCTTGTGGGGGACTGCGGGTCCAGCTTCTGTACGACCAGAAATGTGATTATAGGATCCCAGGAGTTGGTGTTCACGTTGGAGTTTTTGAGGTTGTCTATTTCAGAAGTTGTAATCAAAATTGACTTCAGTTGACTGGCCGATTGAGTGTTCGCCTTTTTTACCCGACTTCGGTGAAGTAAAAAGGAGGGTTATGATTTTGACCGGTATGTATGTATGTTCATCTGTTACCTCATAACTTCTAAACTCCGTTCATAATTTGACAAATGAGGTATCATTGGAAGCTTCTTAGTCGTCTGCTGGTTATAGGCGATGTGACATCATATTAGATATTGACATTTTATTATTCCATTCGAGCTACTTTATAGACAATAACAAAATTCATGAAGTAGAAACTATAAGGGATCTAGAAGTCCTATTTGATAAAAAAGTTACTTTTATTCCCCACATCGAGAACACTATTAAAAAAGCTTCCAAAATGTTGGGATTTGTGCTACGCAATACCAAGGGTTTCAAACAGGTCAGTACTAAAATATTGCTGTATAATAGCCTTGTAAAAAGCATATTGGAATACTGTAGTGTTGTATGGAGACCACATTACGCCACTCATAAACTTCTCTTAGAAAGAGTCCAGAAAAGATTTCTATGGCACCTTGCTTTTTCCAAAGGGAAAAACAAGCAGCTGCCCTCCTATGTGTCCCGTCTGCAAACTTTCAAAATGATCTCATTATCGACTAGAAGAGAAGTTATGGATGCCCTGTTTCTGTACAAACTCCTCAGAAAGCAAATAGACTGTCCACAGCTACTAAGTCTCATCAAGTTTCGTGCCCCAACCCGCTGTCCTCGAAAACCCATCACTCCGCTCCACCCGCCCTTGCGTAAAGCTGTCCTAGGTGCTAACTCACCTATACCGCGAATGTGCAAAATCCTAAATAGCTATAGTGACCTGATCGACGAACACCATGATAGCAAAGGGAAATTTTGTAAATTAATTATTGAATACTACTCGACTAAGGCATAATTTGAATTGGCAAATTAATTCATTTACATAATTATTTAATGTTATTTAATTCATAGTAATTTAATTTGTAATTAACTTTTAATTTATTGTCAAATGTAAACCTAATATTTAATCATAGATTATTTTTATTTATTTATCTCCACTCTATTACCAATCTATAATATTTTTTAATTTTCTAAATTAATTTAATTATAATTTAATTCGATTTTTGATTTGTGTGTTATATTGCTAGAAGTATGCTTTGTTTTTACATAAATCAACCAATATTATCAATTAATTGCAGTAATATAAATGTAAAAATATGATGTCCAAATATATAGTGCATGTGGTGTTAGCCTTTAAGTAATTGTTGCACTTATAAATGTATATTGTGTACTTTTAATAGACATGAAATGTGTAAACAATTGTAGGTTAACCTATTAATAAATAAATAAATAAATATTAAATGCAATATGGCGCCTCTAGAGAAAATCAATTCATGAAAAAATTTTTTGTTTTTTTATTGTGCTCTTTTCGGTATCAAATAAAAGGGCGTAACAAGCAAATTACAAATATGTATATATACATATATATCATATTGTCTAAGTAAATAAATATGTTAAAAACAAGCAAAAGTGAGACTGTGCTACGTACAGTGCGGCTGTAACATTAATACCTATTATACAATAAAATCCAAACAAACAAAATATAAAGCTGCTCTGGAAATACTTTATCACGATATTAAAACCCCAAAATAATTTAAATCATCAAGGCATCAAGATGTATGCTTTTTTTTTTAATTAGTTGCCAATAAACGCCATCAAAGACAGACGCTTGTTTCCCTGAATCAACTACTCGCCAAACTAAATTGAACCCTAACCTACACATCATAATGGTCCTTCGAACCGGATCAATAGTGAAGTTAATATAGAAAAACAACATTCCATCAGAGGTAAGAAGCTGGCGAGTGAATGAACGCGCCGCTGTCACCGCCACCCGCTGCCGCCGAGAAAACCGCCTAAAAGAAAACACCAATCTCATCTACTTTTAAAATAATTATTGACTCTGTAAAAGATTTTGTATAAACCTAATCCAGAAATAAAATAATTTATCAAGGACATACGAAATCAGAAAGTGGAAGCTTTAAAAAATATTTTGCAATAAGCCATGGCCACTCGTCCACTGAACCCGCTTGCTCCGCAGGTGTGGCGCGTGCCGGGCTACCGGGGCAGCGTGGGCTTCATCTCGTCCATGACGGAGCACTTCTGCGCCTCCTGCAACCGCCTGCGCCTCACCGCTGACGGAAACCTCAAGGTAAGCGCAGCTCAGCCGTCTTACTACTGTGCGCATTGTGTGTGTGTCTTGTACTATATTATAATGAGCCTATTACGTCTCACTGCAGGGCAAAGCATAAACCATCTTCTCTAAACCATCTTTCCATTTTTCTATCTTTTTTGCAAAGTAAGCCCAAGCCTTTAGGTAGGAGTCTTAACTCGTCACGCCATCTCCTTCTGAGCCTACCGCGTCGCCGGTTTCTCCTGTTCGGAATCCAATCTGTGGCTACTTTCGCCCAGTTCCCATACCACTACACTAACTAACGACATGTTCAATGACGGCTAGCCGTCGAGGCAGGACGACGTAATGACGTAAGTTCGTGGCTGCACAGGTGTGCCTGTTCGGCGCGGCGGAGGTGTCGCTGCGGGACCGGCTGCGCGCCGGCGACGACGACGCGCAGCTGCTGCAGCTGGTGCGCGCGGCGCTCGCCAACAAGAAGGCCCGCCATGCAGGTACCTCCCCACACACTCACACCTCTCCTGCTATAGCTGTTCTAATTGGTAGCTAATGCCTGAACAACTACAATTCAAAATCAGTTACGGCCTTTTTGGATAACATTGTAGGGTACATACTCGTACATTTGGTAGAGCCCAGAGGGTTTTGAGCAAGCATATTTATTTATTTAAAATATAGCTGAGTAGGTGCGGCATGACGTGAGAACACCGAAAATTTTGAAAAGTTTCAAATAGGAGCCCCGTGGTCACTTTCAGATTTCGAAGTTGGGCCAAAATAAAGTGATCTTCAGAACCTTTGATTTTGGTATGATCGTGTGCGACCTTAGTGACTTAAATCAAGGTTTAAAAAGTATGGAAATCTATCTGATCATCATTCTTTTTTAACTACCTTGCCTGTCTAAGATCCTGGAACGTGTAGTATACTTGCAGGTTATCCAATATCTCGAAACCAATAACATTCTTCCAGACCTTCAGTCGGGTTTCAGAAAGGGTAAAGGTACTGCAACGGCTCTGGCAGACGTTGCGGGTAGTATTCTTGAAGCGCGTGACCGGGGGGAGGGAACAATTCTGGCTCTGCTGGACTTTTCACGGGCTTTTGATGCAATTAATACCACTCTACTGCTGTCAAAGTTAGCCTTCTATGGCTTCGACAGGGATTCGGTGGAGTGGTTTAATAGCTACCTTACTGACAGGTCTCAATATGTAGAGATGTGTAGGGAGGATGGGTCTACAGTGTCATCCCCCCCCCTCCAGGTGTCAAGGGGTGTACCCCAGGGATCGATTCTGGGGCCTTTGTTGTACATTCTGTACAGTGCAGATATTATAAAATCTTTTGTTAACTGCAAATATCACATGTATGCTGATGATATTCAGTTGTACATATCCTTCAAGGGGGATGAAACATCTTTAGCAGTGCAGAAAATAAATGAGGACTTGCATAGAGTGGTTTTATGGTCACGGGAGAACTCTCTGGTTCTGAACCCCCTCAAATCTAAATTTATGGTTCTGGGTTCAAAGAAACAAGTTAGTGCAATACTGTCTGCCAACCCTGAGATAGTTATCAAGGGAGAGATAATTGAGAGAGTGGAACAGACATGCAATCTGGGGCTAATTATGGATCCAGAGCTTCGCTTTGAGGCCCACGTGACCAATGTTCTCCGAAATTGTTTTTACAGATTAAAGGTCTTATATGGAATACGTAAATACCTAAGCATACCAGTACGGAAGCAACTTGTTGACAGTCTCATTCTATCCAAGTTAAATTACTGTGACACAGTCTATGGACCATGCCTGCTTTCAAGAACGGAGCGTGTAATCCAACGTATCCAGAATGCATGTGCTCGTTTTTGTGTTAACATCCCGCGAAGAAGTCATGTTACTCCATATATTAACCAACTAAAATTATTAAAGATGGCGGCCAGGAGGAAGCTTCACTTAGCCAACTTATTGTTTGGTGTTGTTTCAACCCATAAACCACATTTTCTCTATGAGAAACTAACATGGAAACAAAACTACCTAAAGTATGGTCTTCGCTCCATGGTAAGTCCACTGTCAGTGCCGATGCACAGAACTACAGCATTCAGGGGGTCTTTTAAGTTCGCAGCCACGCGCTGTTGGAACGATCTCCCACCACCAATGCGACGCCTGGAAAAAATGCAATCCTTTAAATTCCAATACAAAAAGTTACTAATACATGAACAAATTTCCATATAAACTTAACATTTAAGTACTTTTGTGTTGGTTCACTGTACCTCAGGGGTCTTGGCATGCAGGCTTTGGATCTCCTGAGCGGCGTGGGCTGCTTCGAATTCCCCCTTCTGTCAGTGGGGCTATATTGGAGTCTGTTTTTCGCTACTGCATTCATCCCATATGCTTAGAAACGCCACCGTGTTTCTGTAAACTACGGTTAAACCAATTTAATCAACTGGCACACTACGGCTTGTCAAGTGGGTGGTGTATGATATATTTATTAATTCCAATATAATTTCATTTATTTTTAAGTGTAATAAAAATTTCAATTTAATGTATTTATATAACTCCAAACTAATTTCATCTAATTCCATTTATTTTAATAGTAATAAATTTAATAAAATCTCGTTGATAAATATAATTATTTTACTAGCACTTACTTGATCTCCTATAAAGTCACCGAGTTTGTCATTTACACCTTCCAACACTTTCACAAATACTATTTACAAAAATCACAGCTACACATTCATCTAATACATCCTGGGTTTTTGTTCTTATTATTGCTTTGCATCATAACATTCATTACCTAATGCGCCATGTTATAATTATTACGTAACCAGTACATGTTATAATTAGCCAATATGTCAAAACGTCAAGCAAATATTTTTTGACAGCTGCTCTAGCGCACAGATTGTAATAAGTCTGCGGCGCGTGAGTTGCCGACGGCAAGAAATGTTGCCATTTTAAATATTATATTTGTATAAACATTTAGGACTAGTTTTGTATTTATTTTATTTTTGATTTGTTATTTCACTATATGCTGCACCGGTTGACGTCATCACGTCAGCGCCGGCTATCGCTGAAAACCAGCGCTGGGGCTCTGTCTCGCATGGGGTCGCAGCTTTATGCTGAGCGATGGCCGTTTTGCGTGGATGTGACGCATATTTTCCCCCAATTTGTTATTTACGTGTTCTTTTTTAATCTTTTTTTGCGTCATGTTTACCGCAAATAAACGAATTTTCTTTCTTTCTTTCTTTACGTCAGCGGGCTAAAGATCTTGAGAAGGAAATGTTCGATAATTATATTGTAGATATCGAATCAACCATTTCTAAAAATCCAAGGGCTTTCTGGCGATATGTAAAGTCTAAACAACAAACCAACTGTTACCCGTCTGTTTTTAATTTTGGTCAAATTTCATCTAGCATTGGGGAGGAAATTTGTGATATGTTCGGAAACTATTTCTTTTCTAATTTCCATAAACGAAGTGATCACGATCTGCACACGGTGGTAATGGATGAACTTGGTAGTCTGACTGCGAGTTGTGTATCAGACATAAGTTCAATTGAAACAAAATAATTATGATTGGAGCGCAGCGGTAGGAGTCAATAACCTTTTCCTGGACTATTAGGTATATAATCCCGGTACTGCCCGGTAGTACGTTCCCGTGGGATATTTTCCGACATCCACGCGGGCGAAGCCGCGGGAAAAAGCTAGTTCATTAAAATTGTTAAATGATTTAAATGTAATTATCAATGAGCAATATTATAGAGATTTTAATTCTTATACAGGATGGGGATAAATCTCCTACCTACTGATTAGGCTCATTATCCTCGAAGATGTTTTCAGTCGCCACTTTAAATGTAAAGTCGAAAATTAATTTTGATGCACTTTATTATTATTATTTTTATGTCGCGAAAATGACATTGCTGATAACCCATCGTACTTAAACCAGTTGCTGGTCCAAGATGCGTTTGTTTTTGCCAAACTTTTGAGTAGACAAGGCCGTAAGGATTGTCTGGTTAAACCTTTGTTCTTGGCAATTTATTTGCTTGAGAACAAGCAAATGCGTTTAGTACATGTTTAATTTCCCTAGCACAAAGTCTTTAAACTGTTTCGAGGTGAAAGCTTTTCCATGATCTGAAATTATTGTAGTCGGTGCTCCAAAATCACTCAATAAATTTTTCGCAAATTTTTTGGTCCTTCAATGAGATATTTTGTAAGGGTTCCCTCTATCTGGCAGAATCTTAATGCTCCGAAATTCATTTGGCATAACACACTTGGCATAATCTTCTTTAAACGAATATTTCAAAGGCATAAAAATTATTAAATATAATTATTGTTTGACCGAATTTTTATATGTCCGAATTTACAATGGCATACTTTTAAGATGGCAGAAGAAGATGATGCTGATATGGAAAGAGAACGGAGGGCGTTGGCTGTCCGATGTAATATGTTGGCCCGCAGGTTCGCACGTTGTACACCAGAAGTAAAAATAACTCTTTTCAAGGCTTTCTGTCAATCATTGTACACGTGCACTCTGTGGGTTCGATATACGCAGAGGGCATACAACGCCCTCAGAGTTCAATATAATAATACTTTCAGGATGTTGTTGGGGCTCCCACGTTACTGTAGCGCGTCAGGAATGTTCGCGGAAGCACGTACTGACAGTTTCAGTACCATTTTACGAAAGAAGACTGCTTCTATGATGCGCAGAGTGCGTGGGAGCGGCAATGACATTCTGAAGGTCATTAGTGATAAGCCGTGCTGCACCATTATGGCGCATTGGGTACGTGTACATGTACATATACCCGGTGCGTCTAGTGAGTGCAGCAGATATATGAATTAAATGTTGTTTTTCGTTTGTTACTAACATAGCTTATAAGTAGTGTGTATTACTAACATCATATGGATCAAGGTCTGAAATAAAGTATTTTATTTTTTTTATTTTATTTTTTTTTTTTTTTTATAATTACCTTTGGCAAAGTTAAAATTCCGCATAATTTCGTTGAGCATAACGTTTATTTAGAGCGACAATTATTTGGTACAATTTCACTTGGCATACTATGAAGATGGCAGAATTTCATTTGGAATAATTTTATTAGGCATATTGCCATTTCTATAAAATAGCATTTTTAACCTTAAATAAAAAATTAAAATATTGTCTTAAAAAGTCAATATGTTGTGATACAAAATTTAGTGACAGAAACGAATCGCTACAAAACCGACACCACGTAGTCTTGTCTGCCCTACCCTTAGAGTGTAATTTAAACCCGCGTAGGCGCGGAGGAGCGAGGCGGCCCTCGAGCTGAGGAATAGGTGGATTTAACGCTCGCCTCCGCGGCTGAGGCTTGGCCGGCTCAAGCCGAAGCTGCGGTGGTGAGCGCTAAAACCATCTGCGACGATAAGCTCGCGTGGGACCGCCGGAGCTTCGCAGCGCCGAAGCCGTGACAGAAACCATGCCTGCTGCATGCTTGCTTGCGTGCTGCATGCTTGCTTCCCGCATAGTGTATGCTTGTTTGCATGCTGCATGCTTGCTGCATGCATGGTGTATGCTTGTTTGCATGCTTCTTACTTACAAATAAAAAAAAATATGGATATTCCATATCCATATTTTTTTTGTAATGTATGCCAAAAGATGATTCTATCTGTAAACTTTCTGAGAAATGATAGTTTTGCCTTTTAATGATTATCGATATGAAATGTATGCCAAACGACGATTCTGACTGTGAACTTTCTGCGATATGATGGTTCTACTTTTTAATTATTATGGATATGAAATTTATGCCTAAAGATGATTCTGACTTACAAAATTATGAGTTTTGAATGTATGATAAATGAGTGTCTGCCAAAAGATTTTCTGCGAAATGAAGTTTTTGCTATCCGCTGTTATGCAAAATAATATTATGACATAAAAAGTTCTGCTATAAAGGGTGGACCCATTTTGTAAACGTATCAATAAATTTTGTAATTATTACTTAAAATCAATTCGAAAATATTGGTGACAAGCGGTTGCCACCAAAAAAATTAAAATTATTTAGGAGAAATGTCTACTGAATGTATAATACAATATTGCACGACATTGCTTAAAAATTTTTGTTTATACTTTCACTGTTTAAAAATATTACACCAATATAGAATATTTAGAGGATAAGTCGATGTAAAGGATAGTGGGCAAAAATGTATGGGCGGCACACCCAGCTCCCCCACAGTTAAAACCACTGTAGTTTTGAAGACATTAGTTCTCACTTCATTAAGGCCAAAGCGCATCAAAATCTGTCCCGGAGTTATTCAGTTCCGACATTGTTAGGATAGATAAAATGTACCCAGCTCCGCCACTATACCCAGCTCTCCCACAGTTAAAACTACTGTAGTTTTGAAGACATTACTTCTCCCTTTACTCACGCCAAAGTGCATCAAAATCTGTCCCGGGGTTATTCAGTTCCGATATTGTTAAGTTAGGTTAGGTTAGATAAAATATACCCAGCTCCGCCACTATACCCAGCTCCCCCACAGTTAAAACTACTGTAGTTTTGAAGACATTACTTCTCCCTTAATTCACGCCAAAGCGCATCAAAATCAGTCCCGGGGTTATCCAGTTCAGACTATGTTAGGTTATAGGTTATGTTGAGGTGGACCGATGCAGCGTGACATTGAGCTTCGTCGCTCTCAGCTCCTTGAGGTCCTGGTGACGGAATGACAGGTCAAAACCACAGTGGTTTTAACCGTGGGGGAGCTGGGTGTAGTGGCGGAGCTGGGTATATTTTATCTCATCATCATCATCAGCCTATAAATATTCCCACTGCTGGGACATAGGCCTCCTCTCTGTGAGAGGAAGTGGGCCGTAATCTACCACGCGGGCCCAGTGCTGGTTGGTAGATGTCACATGTTTTCGAATTTTCAGTTCTAGGACATGCCGGTTTCCTCACGATGTTTTCCTTCACCGTTTTGAGAGCAGTGGTGATGAAATAATTTACACAAAGTAAAGCGCCTGCCTGGGTTCGAACCTACGACCTACAACTCGTAAGTCGCGGCCGTTACCACTGGGCCACCACTGCATATTTAATGTAACCTAACCTAACTTACTCGTAACAATGTCTGAACTGAATAACCCCGGGACAGATTTTGATGCGCTTTGGCGTGAGTAAAGGGAGAAGTAATGTCTTCAAAACTACAGTGGTTTTAACTGTGGGGGAGCTGGGTGTAGTTGCGGAACTGGGTATATTTTTACCTAACCTAACTTATCAATGTCGGAACTGAATAACCCCGGGACAGATTTTCATGCGTTTTGGCGTGAGTAAAGGGAGAAGTAATGTCTTCAAAACTACATTAGTTTGAACTGTGGGGGAGCAGGATGTAGTGGCGGAACTAGGTATATTTTACCTAACCTAACTTAACAATATCGGAACTGAATAACCCCGGGACAGATTTCGATGCGCTTTGGCGTGAGTAAAGGGAGAAGTAATGTCTTCAAAACTACAGTGGTTTGAACTGTGGGGGAGCTGGGTGTATTTTGCCCACACTCCTTTGTAATAATCATAATGACTATGTGTAATTGACATGAAATGTATTTGCACGCCATAACATAGCATGATATGCTGAAACCAAAATTATCTATTGTACCATATTCTAGCAAATAAATATTTTTGATTTGATTTGATTTAACTATGGTTAAAATATGATTGTTACAACTAGCACAAACGGTTCCAAATGGTCCGAATATATAGCATGGAAATATGATACAATAAATAGCCCATTACGCGTTCTTGGGGTAGGTATTATCTTTGTTATATGTACAATCTATACAAGAAGCTACATAATTATATTATATTATATTTTTTTGTGTTCTTCCTTACATAAGAATGTTGCAGAAAAGTAGGAAAATACTAAAAAAATTGTATTTTTGAACCAAAAAGATTAGTACTCAGTCTTCAAAAAATATAGCTTGGTTGTAACATTGACAACCGTTGAACAACTCTTGATCAGATGCTTGCGTTCTGTCACGTGTGGTTCAAAAGTTCAACACTGAAATAATCTTCGTTTTCTCTAACAAAAAAGCTTTTTACAAAAAAAAAACAACAGACTTCCAAAAAAAACACTACAAAGTGAAAAATAACTTTAATTTCGGAAGTCGGTGTCTTGGGTTTTGTGTTTTCGTTTTTTGCCACCGACTTCCGAAATTAAAGTTATTTTTCACTTTGTAGTGTTTTTTTTGGAAGTCGGTTGTTTTTTTTTTTTGTAAAAAGCTTTTATTTTTCACTTTTTAGTTGTGGTACCTACCCCACACACATTTAAATACCACTACCTGCTACCAGTGACAGGAACTTATCATATCATCTACATACTAAGTAGGGAAAAAATACGTATTTTGTAGCTAACTCAAAAACTACCCAAGCAAAGTTAATAAAATTTATATGGGACCAATTTGGGAGCATACCCTTTCAAACAAAAAAAGAATTTTCAAAATCGGTCCACAAATGACGGAGAAATCGGTGGACATAAATAAAAAAAAAAAAAAAAAACAAACAAACATACGCGTCGAACATATAACCTCCTCCTTTTTGGAAGTCGGTTAAAAATATTGAACAAACTAGTTCAGAAAATGAAGCACAGCTAAATGAGATATTTTTCATTTTAAGCCGCAGTAATCTAATTTCAAATAAAACAATGTATGGGAAGCCTTTGTTCTTTCTTCAAGACAGATCTACTGCTAAGCTCACCTACGTGACTGAACAAGAGAGTAAGCTATGTAGAACTTTAAACTATACTCCTACATCTTTATTTTTAAACTCTGAACTACAGCTCGCCTACGTGGCTACTCGACGCATGTAACATCTCCATAAAGCTCACCTACGTGGCTGAACTAGAGTGTAAGCCGCTTGGAACTCTAAATTTTACTCGTTCATCTTTATTTTTAAATTCTTAACTATAATCCCCTTACATGGCTGCTTTAAACTATACGCATGTGTTAGAAAGTGCGGTAAGCACTGTAAATGTATATATAGATATTACTCTAATTAGCAAGCTTCGAATGTCAGAATGATTACTGGTTATTTACTGTGTATAAAAGTTCTGATGTATATGTTTTATAGGGAAAAGGTTTCATGAATTAATCCACAGAAAGACAAGGCTAGACATTTATTTAATTAGACTTGCCAGTATTTAATCAGAAAGCTAGTTGTCCGTTCGCAAAACTAGGTCTTCATGGAGAAGAAGGACAAGAAACTCCATGGAAACAGTACTACATTATTCTATCAATACATTTCTTATATTTCCATAAATTATCGTTATCTCAAAAACAGTTTAATTCTATATCTTGAATAATAGCAACATCATAAAAATAGCAATATTGGCAATAATATACCATACATAACAACATAATCATAATAAACAATAATTACTGTATAATATCAAATTACTTAACTTACA
Organism: Agrochola litura; assembly: GCA_949152395.1. NCBI lineage: Eukaryota > Metazoa > Arthropoda > Insecta > Lepidoptera > Noctuidae > Agrochola > Agrochola litura. The sequence goes on along the minus strand of OX424503.1, from coordinate 24,695,700 downwards.
TGACATCTGGTCCATCTATTTCACACAACAACGACACTAGAACCAACCAACTGAACATCTACCGAGCAACTGACTCGATAACGCCATTACAATCCTTTTTATATCCTACCAAACGTCACTATGTCAAACATCTACCGTCATTTTGAATAAATCACAGATCGTCATACATTTTGGCTTAATAACTTCTAATACAGGTAATAATAAACAAATCTTATGTAGTGAAATCATTTTAAAATATTATAAGGTAAATAAGCAATTTAATAAAAGCCGATTCGTAATTCCTAGATAAAATTCAAAAGAATATCAACATCAACCGACAGTATGGTGACAATCGTTTGAAACAGCTATACCACACGCTCATGCTTCACCACAGTTTTGCCTGCGCAGGCCGGCTTGTACACGGAACACTGAGCGTGTGGTTGGTAAAACTGTACGACGCGCAAACCCCACGGCGCGGCCTGCGCACTTTTCGACTTGTTTGAAATTTTGCCTGCGCAAGCCCGGCCTGCGCGTACTTGCCTGTGCGTGTGGTTGGGCGTTCAGTGTTCAAGCCGCAGTCTAGGTTAGTCGTTCGGTGATTACGTGGTCTTCCGTCACTCAAAAACCGGCTAAGTGCGTATCGGACCACGCACAATGAAGGGTTCCGTAGTTAGGATGAATTTATTCCAAATACAAACTTAACATTGTAGTTGAAAAACATGTTCTCCCATACATTCCAACTGCAAATGTAAGTTTGCAGTCACAATATTGAGAGATTTACCATGTTATTTTAAGACCATAGACTTTTTTATAGGTTTTCCTGTAATCTATGACTAAAGAACCATTCTCTGTATTTTCTTCAAAATTTTAGACACCGTAGTTTCGAAGATGGTAAATTTTCATCTATTTTCTTAAATAACTTTAAATGTTTATGTTATGTTTATAAAAATAAATTATTTTGAGATCCTCGCAATAAGCCCTTTCATTTGATATGTCACACGGTACAGTTTGTAATTTTTAATTTTCCCCCAAAAGTGACCGCCATATTCAAAATTCATTTATTTACGTTACACATTCGTATTTGGGTCACAGAAATACATAATGTGTACCAAATTTCAACTTAATCGATCCATTAGATTCGGAGCAAATTGGCTGTGACAGACGGACAGACAGACAGACACACGAGAGATCGTATACTTAAGGGTTCCATAGAACCCTAAAAATGGCCGATTTGCGTACGCACAATCGCGAGTTCATGTCTGAATTAATAAGTCTAGGTATACAAATCTCTGCCTGCACTCTGGAAAATTAAATCGAAGGATTATTCCGATCGAAATAAAAAGAACTAGGCATGCCTACGAAAAAAAAGATAAATAAAATGAAAGAGGAACATAGTTTATTAAGGGAGAAAGAAGAAATAGTTCTTCATTAGGAAACATGTTTCTACGCCGACGATTTCGACAAGAATGTGGCTTGCGCGTACTTAACTGTGCCGTGTGGTAACGCCGTCCGTGTACAGTTTTTTCATGCGAGAAGCCTGCGCAGGCAGAACTGTGGGGAAGCTTGTGCGTGTGGTAGGCCCATTAACGAGAGGCTTACTAGAACAAATAAGCATTTGTTTTACCGTGTGCGTGAAGCTGCCGGCCGTCTCGGGTGGAGGTACACGTGGACGAAATTTGGCCGTATTTTGGCTAAGCAGGGTGACGGCAAGCCTACCCACTGCATCCGCTCAGAGGAGGACCTTGCGCGTGTTTTTGGTTGTGAGGTGTCTGCGGCAAGGGATGTCTGATTACACGGCCCCTGGCAATCACCGTAATGGTTTTAACAATTTTACCCTAAAAGTTTACTTCTTTTTATCTGTTTTGTTTTCACTTAGGTTCGTGTCTCAGTATATTGTTATGTTGGTTTCTTCTGGTGGCCTTGCTGCTCGACCGATTACTATCAATGTACATTTTATGAATGTCACACTTCCACTTACTATTGTTACATCTTCACTATTCTATACGATAATATATTTATTTTTACGGACTTTATGTATTGTCTCCTTTTGGCTGACTATGTATATTTTTGCAATATTTACAATACTTCACTTTATATTATTACCAGTTACACCTTACACTATGTATTTCACTATATTTACACCTTACATTATAATGCAAGCTCTACCCTACATAACAATTCTGACGCTATCTACGATAAACACACTTCTATTACATACTCCACTATTTTACAGAAATGATTAAGACAAAGAATTTAAAGATTGGATTATTTAATGCGGGTTCGCTTGGTTCGCGCCATGAGGAGTTCCTCGTTGCTATGGATAGCCTCTCAGTAGACATTATGGCGATAAATGAGACCTGGCTCAGGCAGGGAGAGGAGGGTCGCGCGCCGACAGTTCCAGGCTACCGGCTGCGGCACGAGCCGCGCGCGCGTACCGTGCGCGGCGGGCGCGTGGGCGGCGTGGGCTTCTACGTGCGCCGCGGGGTGCGCGTACGCGCCTTGCCGCACCCGCCAGCGCCGCAGGTCGAGCAAATGTGGCTCAAGCTTAACATTAATTCACAATCTGTTATTATCGGTACTGTATACAGGCCGCCGTGGCTTGATGTCAATGTTTTTCTGGATGCAGTTACTGATTCTCTCTCGTCCTTTGCTAACGCGGACAAGGTTGTCTTGCTTGGCGACTTCAATATTAATGTCCTAAACCAAACCGACAACAAATCTAAACTACTCAACAATTTTATACATTGCTGCAAGCTTAGACAAGTTGTTACTGAGCCAACCCATTTCACAGATCATAGCGAAACTTTAATTGATGTTGTGTGCACTGACGCTCGTGTGTGTGGGGTCTCAGTATCACACATACCAGAGCTCGGTCACCACGCAATTATATCTGTGGAATTACATTTTAAACTAGACAAGCCTGCTCCGCACTGGATTACCTATAGGCCACTTAAAGACATCCTACCTGATTTGTTTAATGATGATTAAATAAGATAGACTGGGAACAAATTGAAAGTCTGGAAGATGTGAACTCCATGGTTGCTATGTTTAATGAATACATTTTGGCATTATTTGACTTGCATGCTCCCCTTAAAAAGTTTTAATCAAAGAGAAATCTTATCCCTGGATAACAGACACTGTCAGGGAAATGATGAGGCTGCGTGACAAGTGCCATTTGAAATCTAAAACTACAAAATCTGAACATCATATTAAATCCTACAAAGAGATTAAATACCTTGTTAGAGCTGCTTTTGATAGTGAAAAGTGCGCATATTTTAAAACATATATTAAAATAATAATATTAAACAACCAAAGAAGTTATGGACTCATATCAAAACTACGATAGCCACCTCAAAAAAACCAGAGCATAGTCTACCACATTTCTGTAACAATCCAGAGTCTATTAATCAACACTTTTTGGATGTACCTGGCAGTGGTAAAGTCACAACTGCTGATTAAAGTTATTTTGAGCACCATAGACACAGTAACAGTCATTTCCAGCTTGAGCCGGTTCAGCAGGATGTGGTGTTGAGGATCTTGCGCGGTCTTAAGTGCAATGCGCAGGGCTCTGACCATATTTCTCTGGAGATGCTGATGTTGACACTTCCTCGAACACTTGCAGTTATCACAGCTATCATCAACAGATCCATAGTCACTTCTTCTTTTCCTGATCTGTGGAAAATGGCAATAGTTAGACCGATCCCTAAAGTACCTAACCCCACTAGCGTAAAAGACCTCCGTCCGATTAGCCTACTGCCATGTCTGTCCAAGATTGTAGAAAGGGTTGTCTCCGACCAGCTTAGGGCTTATCTTGAGCACTATAGTATTTTGCCACTGGCTCATTCTGGATTTCGCAAAGGCCACAGCACAGCGACAGCACTCTTGGATGTGGTCAGTAACATTCTCGAAGCCAGAGACCAGGGCATGGGGACTCTACTTGTCCTACTAGATTTTTCACGTGCTTTCGACTCAAATAAATACTTCACTTCTTCTCTCTAAGCTGGCTTACTATGGGTGTGATGTCGAAGCGGTTAAATGATTTGAGAGTTACCTCAGTAATCGATCACAGTTTGTCCAGGTGACTTGCGACAGTAATGGAGATACCATGTTCTCTATGTATCTTCTAGTCCAAAGCACGTGGACAGGAGCGTACCGCAGGGATCGATCCTTGGCCAGCTGCTCTTCATCCTGTACAGTGCTGACATCGCCAACTGCCTGATTAACACCAAGTTCCACCTCTACGCCGATGATCTGCAGTCGTACCTCTCCTTCCGGTCCCAGGATACTGCGGAAACTGTTAGAAGAATTAATGAGGATTTAGATAGGATCTCTGCTTGATCCAGAAGAAACTCCTTGGTTTTGAACCCTAGTAAGTCTAAGTATATTGTGATGGGATTTAGGGATTTCCTGAACAAAATGCTTGCTTGCAACCTGGACATCAGTATTGATGGTTGTGGTGTGGAAAGGGTTCTGGAGGCTCGTAATCTTGGGGTAGTATTTGACGGGCAGCTGCACTTCGAAACTCGTATTTTGGAGGCTGTGCGCAACTGCTTCTACCGACTCAAGCTCTTGTATCGTGTCCGTCCCTACATAAGTGTGGATATGCGTGTCATGCTGTGTGAGTCACTTGTTCTATCCAAGCTGAACTATGCTGACACTGTGTATGGGGCGTGCATTCTCGGTAGAAGCGAAAAACTTATCCAGCGGGTGCAGAATGCTTGTGCGAGATTCTGCTACAATGTCCCACCACGATCCCACATCACTCCCTTTTTAAATAAGGGTAATTTGATGAGAATGTCAGCACGCAGAAAGCTTCACCTGGCTACCCTACTCTTTGGCACAATTCTCACAAAGAAACCAGACTATTTATACAAGAAACTGTCTTGGTCACGCGATGTTAACAAGATTAAAACCAGAGCATCTTCGTACCTCATGTTGGCCCTATCGCACAGAAATGCTGCTTTCCGTGGTAGTTTCAAATTCGCTGCCTCTCGCTGTTGGAACGACCTGCCACCTCCTTTTCGTGCTATAAAGACAGTTGGTACTTTCAGAATCAAATTTAAACAACACTTACTTCAGCTTCAAAAGGATACCACACATTAAACTTACCCTTGATATGCACGCGTCTGTCGATGGTGGCGAGCGTTTCGCAGCGATTATGCTCTGTAATTCACTGAGACACAGCAGTTGTTTCGGATTTTGTTTAATTTTTCTATAACATTGTTTGTCATAGGTGAAATTAGAAATTCATAAACAACTCAATCACTCATAACGTTAGTTTATCGGTATTTCTCCAAAAGCCGTGAACTGACTACCACAAAACACTTTTCATTATAATAAACACTGTACTATTATAACATTCACACAGTTCACAGAGTACGTAGCATATTATACAGCCGTAATGTTTTTATAACAAATTTTTTTTGCCGTTGGTGGCGTCTGCGTCTCATCACAGAACATATATACTGCCTAGAGTACCACAGATACTAAAGGCATAGACAAGTAACTGATGTTACGTCGGGTGCAGACACGCGGACTACATAAAGTTTATTTTTAAAGTATTTCTCAGATCTATTTTTTATTTTATTATATTTATTTCTGTATTTTATCTATCCGTGACATCACTGCGGGCCCTATCAGAATACCAGCGCTGCGTCATTTATTTATTTTTTCTTAAATGTCGCAGCATATGCTGAGATGGGAGCCTTTTGGCCTCGTACAGGACTTTCTGCTTTTATTTTAATTGTTTTTATTTTTTTAATGTTTTTGTTTTATTAATGTTTTAATGTGTGTATTATAGTTTAATTTGTGATTTCCTGTGCGAGTCTCAATAAATACTTTTTCTTTCTTTCTTTTAGACCATTTAATGTTAATGATATTTTTTTTAATTTTTTTTTTTTTTTTTTTTTTTTTAAATCAGTTTCTTCTAACGAAACGATCAAATGTCAGACTCGCGTCAATTTTTGGAAAACTTGTTCCGAATTTTAGTGTTTTTCCACGAATGCTTAATTTATTTGAAAAATCCCTTTACACTTCAAAACAAAGAATTCGACTTTTCAAATCACAAATCATTTTGTTTAAATTCTACTTCCCTTTCTCACAACGAATGAACAAAATTTATCAAAATCAGTCGATTTCGTGCACGGAAAAATAAAAAAGTGCTTAAGAAAAATTGGACTACTATCATGCGAAAATTTCAATACCGAAATGAAATGACAATTTTTCGGTCAATTCGTTAATGTTTATAAATCATACGACTTTAACTTAGACCGCCTTATCAATGAGCTCAAATGTGTTCATAAATCTGTCGAATTCAGAAACCTTAGTATTTACAAAATTATAGAACATTTTTACGAAAATAACATACTTAAATTCAGTTTTTCCAGAAGTACTGCGTTTGGCAAAATTAATTGTTACAGTTCCCGCGAGCAGTGTTTCAACCGAAAGTTCATTCTCGTCGCTAAAACGTATACCTACACAAATATTTTAGAAATACACAAGGACAGCGACGACTTACAGATTTTTCCATGATTTCAATAGAAAAAACCCTTCTTACGGAAATGAAAAGCCTTCCCAATTATACGACTCCATATTGCAGACATTCTGACTGAAAGATTGACGTGTAGATTTAATTAAAAAAACTTAAAGTAACTTTACAGATCCGATCAACCAAAACAAACATGATTTTTGGTTAGGTAATAGCTTTATATAAAAAAAATCTGCCTCCCCTATCTAAAAATTCTGTGCACAACGCTGCTTCGACCATAATCAAAGCTTTATATTTATGGAGAAAAAAATCCATTTAAAATTTAAAACATTTCAAAATTTAAATATGTCAAAATAATACAAATTGCTTCTAAGTTTCTAGACATCTATTTCACATCTTATTCAGCTGAAGTAATGATAAATAATTGTAGCAGTTTGTTAACTATACTTAAGGCCCCGTGCCGCCGCGCCGCACGAAATCACTGATTTTGATCAATTTTGTTTATTCGTTGTGAGAAAGGGGACGAGAATTTAAACAAAATTATTTGTGATTTGAAAAGTCCAATTTTTCGTCTTGTACATAGGGGAAAGGGATTTTTCAAATAAATTAAGGATTCGTGGAAAATCACAAAAATTCGCAACAAGTTTTCCAAAAAATGACGCGAGACTGACGTTTGATCGTTTCGTTAGAAGAAACTGCTTTTGATGTTGAAAATTAAAAAATATCATCAACATCATTATATGGTCTACTTGTACCACTTTTTTCAACTTTCATACAAAATATAGCAGAAAAAAAATGTTAAAATAACGTAACTTTCTCAAAACTTCAAGCCAAATAAATATTTTTTTCTAATACCTAGAAACACTTTTAAGAAATTTTAAAAATTACATATTAATCTTAAGTTAATTGTTTAATAGAATCTAAATTTTATTTTATAAATAAACAATTACTTCATTACGTAAATAAATGGCAAAGTGAACTATATAAACGATCGCGGAAAACCTATTCCGTCAGTAGCGAACGGGCCTTCCCAGCGTGAGGACGTATCACTTTGCATCGAAGCACGCACACACGCACGTACGTGTCCGATGTTAACATATTCCAGAAATTGTACGTCGACTACCACATTTTGATCCGCATTTTATTTTAAAGTACTTTGCTTGTTTTTGAAGAACATTAAAATTTTGCATGACTGGCAATAAATAAAATACCGGTGTACGTGTGTTCGTAATTCTTTTTATCCTAAACGGCTTGACTGATTTACATGTTTTTTTTTTAATTCTTTTTGTGTCACTTCGATGGATCATAACTATATGTAGTTGGACCCGCGTGGCGCTGTTGTCGCAGGACAACATCTGCCTGCTGGGTTCACTAGTTATATTTTGACTTTATATTTCATAGTTTTGAGTGATTTTTGGTAGGGGAAAAGTTATGGGTTCGCGTTACTGAAATGCCCGCGCCGATATGCTGTTGTAGCAATAAGTGAAGTATTTTTGGAACGAAGTTCTTTAACGCTACTGAAGGATACTTTTTATCCCAGTATTTCCACAGGATCGAGACTTACGCGGGTGAAACCGCGGGGCGCAGCTATTCGCTCATAATTCTCATAATGCCAGGTTCGCTACATAATTTCAGCCGAAAGACGTCCACAGCTGGACATAGCCTCCCCCTAGCACCTCCACTTCGACCGATTCGCTTATTCGCTAGTTATATTTTGACTTTAGGTTTCGAGGATGCTAAAGCCGATAGTGAGGTCAAAATAAAGATCCAAGATGGCGGCTGCTAACATTTAAAAATATTTCGTCATGGGTATCGGTTTCATAGTTTTCGAGGATGCTAAAGCTGATAGTGAGGTCAAAATATAAAGTCAAGATGGCGGCTGTGACAATTTTCAGATTTTTCGTCATGGGTGTCTTTTTCATAGTTTTTGAGGATTCTAAAGCAGATTTTGATGTCAAAACGTAAATCGTAAGATGGCGGCTGCAAAAATTTTCACATTTCTTCATAACATCACGCCATCAATTTCAAAGTGTTGGGCCCTTTGTAATTGATGGCGTGATGTTATGAAGAAATCTCATTTCCGCAACATGTTCGCGCAAGTGAGTTCGCTCAAGTGTCTTTCGCGAAAATGTCGTTCACGCAAGTGTCTCAGATCTCTTTATGGATACTGGTGCCAATTCTCTTGTCACAAATTAATGCCTCTAAACTAGACTAAAAATCACCAAAATTTCGTTCATTCCTGTCAAACGATGATTTTCCATCGTGAAATAATTATAGAATATATTTTGTTTTGACAGCACTAAGATGGCAATATGGTGCCGATTCTCTTGTATACTCAAAACTCAAACAAAAATTCTCTAAATTTAAATATATTTTGACACACTAAAATTGTATTTCAAACTCAAACTCAAAGCATTTATTTCAAATAAACCAATTACAGGTACTTTTGAATTGTCAAGGGGTCGGTCAGTCAGAAAGATGAAGCTAGTTGCCCATTCCAAAGCGTAGTAGGTACCTATGGAGAAGAACGGGCAAGAAACTCCACGGACACGCAATTTTTTTTTTTTTAGTTTAACTAAAAAAAAAACTTGTTACAAAATATTGGTTACATTATTCATGTTGAAATTATACATGTGAGAACAATGTAGAAAGACGTGCACGTTAAAAGCGTCCGTAACAAAAAACAAAAATAAAAACAATTCAAAAATTAAAATAAACCGTGGCATCTAAGAGATGACCAGTCCCTACTGACGGCGCCCGTTCACGAACATGACGCATGGATCAGCACCATTTAGCTCAACCATTTTGAAGGGAACTTAATGATCCAACACACACGCCACCATCAGCGAGACATTTGAGTGAGCATGACACTCTCAGCCGCCAGGGCACATTCAAGTCAGGTCAGGTCCCAGGTAATGGTAGCTTTATGGAATGTACGTGGTCACAATGCCCACACATGTGATATGCAATTATACAATACAAAGAAGATTGAATTTATACAAAGAAAGATAGTTTTTACAATCTTCATCAGCCGCAACAACACTTTCGAATGCTCATCAATTAATTTATGTGCCCTTGTGGAGCTGGACCAGCGCTAAGCCAAGCATTTTTATCAGCGATGTAATCCCCCAACTTATAATATGCTTGGCAGCATAGTGTGCGTTTTATACAAGATTTAAATTTCGTTTCGTTCAGTTGGAGTATGTGGGGAGGTATTTTATTATAACATTTTAAACAGTACCCCATGAAGGATGAGTCTACTTTAGCCAGTCTGAAACCCGGTTGAACTAATTGGTCCCTATTTCTAGTCCTATAATTGTGTCTATCACCTCTTTTACTGAAAAGACTTAGATGTTTCCTTACATACATGATGTTTTCATAGATATATTGACAAGGTACCGTCATCTTTAAACAGTTCCCTTAGAGAATCGCGTCTGCGGAGGCCATATATTGCTCTGATGGCTCTCTTCTGCAGAATAAAAATAGACTCGATATCTGCCGCCCGTCCCCATAGTAAAATACCGTAAGACATAATACTATGGAAGTAACTGAAATAGACTAGTCTCGCGGTATCTACATCAGTAAATTGACGGATTTTTCTCACAGCATATGCTGCTGAACTTAGCCGTCCCGTAAGAGATGTTAAATGAGGACCCCATTGCAGCCTTGAGTCGAGCGTGATCCCCAGGAAAACAGTTTTATCGACGAATTCTAGTTTCTCTTTATTCAATACTATGTCACAATCACTATTTTTAACATTTGGTAAAGCAAATCTTATGCATTTAGTTTTTTTCCCATTTAATACTAAATTATTAGCAGTGAACCAATTTTGGACGCCCTACTGCAAAGTAGGGCGTTATTTACGTCGTCAAGATTTGATGCACGTCTATTTATCTTAAAAATTAGGGAAGTATCGTCAGCAAATAACACCATTTGAGGTTGGTTTTTTAATAGATGGGGTAGATCATTAATATATACTAAAAAGAGGAAAGGACCCAATATCGAGCCTTGTGGAACATTTGACAATCGCGAGTCCACGTGGTACTTGTTTGCTCTACCCCGTGAATTTTTTTTAGAGCTGGAGGCGCACAGTCGGCAGCCTTGACGTTTTATATAGAATTTTTCACTTTTTGTAAGGAAAATAAGAAAAAATATTATCTACATGTAGAGTGTCAGGGGTTTAAAGGTTTTATAAAGGGGATCGAAATTCTCATTGCAATTGGACGCACCATTTTCGAGATATATGCAAAAGAAAAAAAAGATACAGTTCTGTTTTTTGCACCTGAAGCGAGGTGTTGGTGTGAATTTAAAGTTCATGACAATCAATTTTATTCCACACGTTTTTAATCGCGAAAAATAGTCAGATCAGTCACAAACATTCCAGACTTATTTCATAAGCGTACCTACGTAACTTAACAAAATACCGTATATAGGATCAAAACTGTTTAAGCGATCACTACGCTCGATGTTTTTCTTTTTTTTTTGAAGATTGTTTAGGCGTGTGTGCGTGAACGGTGCACACAAACATAGCATCGCAAGAATTTACCTAAACTCTGTTGAGTGAATTCACAGCATGGGGCCTTAAGTAAAATAAATATAACGAATAAATATTTTTTAATTTTATTTTCACATATCACACATTTTTTATTCTAAACCCTTTATTGCAATAACAACATTAATAAAAAGGCACTGCACATATAATTTACTTTCGAATTTTAGCAATGCCATACACTGGCCAAGGTCACGCGTATGATGCGTGTCTAACAAATATTTTTGTGGCGCCCGCGAACCGTGAACGATACGACAGTGTGTAGTGCAAAACTGCGTTCTCTGTGGTGTGTGTACGGCACACACACCACAGACGTCTGACTGTTTACACATACAAATGTACGGACTACGCCGCCTGTTCACAGCAATACGACTCTTAGCGTGCCTATCTATGCACTTTTGAACGCTTACTGTACAAGACAAAGAATTCGACTTTTCAAATCACAAATAATTTTGTTTAAATTCTGTTTCCCTTTCTCACAACTAATGAACAAAATTGATCAAAATCAGTCGATTTAGTGCGGTGCGGCGGCAGGGAGCCTTAATTACTAGTAACAATAACAAAACCATGATCAGCAAGACGACTAGTCACCACAAGCAGCACCTGTTCACGAGCATAACGCAAAAATCAGCTACTACCCCTCGCCATATTTGAGGGAAGGAAGCAACCCGACCCCCGACGCTACCGCAAGCAGTGACATCTAAGGGAGCATGACGAACTTGCTGCCGGTTGCTCAGGCAAAAAAATAATATGATCAATTGTCGAGGTCGCTAGCTAACCACAAATTGCAATACAACTTATAACAAAAACATTGTAATGAGTTGATTATGTCAACAATAAAATAAAATAAAAATATGTTGACTTATAAAAAAATAATTGACTTATAAATTCAAATAAAATAAACAATTATATAAACCCATATAAACTTGCAGAAAGAACAAAAACATTGTCTTGAGTTAATCACAGCGACCAACTATTCTTATCATTTAAGTAGTCGTTGATACAATAGTATGCTTTTGAACAAAGGAAGGATTTTACTTTAGTTTTAAACGCATTAAAAGGCAAATCTAGCAAAAAAGAGGGTAGCTTGTTATAAAAGTCTATACCAAGCCCAACAAATGAGTTATGTACCTAATGAAGCTGGTGAAAGGGAGCTCGTAATTTGTCCTTATTTCTAGTGTTAACATTGTGAATATCACTGTTTTTAACCGACTTCCAAAAGGAGGAGGTTCTCAATTCGTCTGTATGTTGTTTTTTTTTTTTTTTTGTATGTTTGTTACGCGATTACTCCGCCAATTATGAATTGATTTTGATGATTCTTTTTTTGTTTGGTAGATCATACTTCAGAGGTGGTCCCATATAAATTTTATTAACTTTGCTTGGGTAGTTTTTGAGTTAGCTTCAATAATACGTATTTTTTCCCACTTAGTATGTAGATGATATGATAACTTCCTATCACTGTTATTTACATAGCAGGTAGTGGTATTCGAATTTGTTTGGGGTAGGTACCACAACTAAAAAGTGAAAAATAAAAACTTTTTTAAAAAAAAAAAAAAACCGACTTCAAAAAAAAAACACTACAAAGTGAAAAATAACTTTAATTTCGGAAGTCGGTGACAAAGAACGAAAATTCAAAACCAAGACACCGACTTCCGAAATTAAAGTTATTTTTCACTTTGTAGTGTTTTTTTTTGAAGTCGGTTTTTTTTTTTTTTGTAAAAAGTTTTTTTAGTGTTTATGTGTATATTTTGCCTAATATACACCGTGAAATTTGAATCACAGTTTTGCTAGAACAAACGTTGTTCAGACCATAGTCTACTACCATTCTACAGCATCCAATAAAAAAGAAAACATTATTGGTTTTTGAAAAAAACATAAAAAAGACAAGTTTAAAATGTCGAGATTATCGTTACTCCCTACAACACAGACACTACGGCGCTCGCGTATCAAGGTATTTTCATATTAAGCCCGTGGTATGAAAATTTTATGAGTATAATTATGAGTTAACTAAAAGTGAGGCGTTATTAGAACAAACATTTATAAATTATTATTAACTAAATAAAATTTCCATACATAAAAATGACCGTATCTTATTGTTCCGTGGGCCGATTTTCATGAACTAAACGTGACAAATGGTTTTAAGTTTAGACCTTTCATTTAATACTAAAACAAAAGAAATATCTTTACAAACAAAAAAGTGAGTTTTCAAGTTACGTAATTATGACAATTTCAATTTGCTAAAATTTCCTTCCAAATTAACTTTTAACACTGTTAATGGATCAAAGTAAGCATTTTAACACGAACCTAATAAGAATTTGAGATCATAACTTCAAATTCAAATTCAAATTGTTTATTTGCAAGAAAATACACAGTTTACAAGGGAAGATCTTACAGCCTTAAAGTCATTGTATTCTGCCTGCGAGCAAGCGTTCAAATTATAAATATTAAAATGTCACAATTATTGTGCAGATTATGTTAATAGTACATTATTATTACATACAAATGTCCTTTAATATACAACAAATTCACCAACTAATACTCAACAAATATTTTTATGTTCTAAAAATTATTTTATGCTGTAGAAACACTTTTTGTGTAACCACTCTGACAATTTTGATTTAAAAACATTACCCTGCAGCACTTTAAATTCGTCTGGTAGGGTATTATAAATTAAAATACACATATTGAACACATTTTTCTTGTAAATATCTTTATGACTAGGTGGATGATATAAGAGGTTGCGAAACCTAGCCCTTTTCTGTCTTGGTATAACCTCGGTATGTTGCTTAAAATAATGCATGTGTCTTTGTAAAAATGCTGATATCTCTAATATACATACAGGGCAGTGGAAGAATTTTCAATTTTCGAAAGTGGGGTTTACAGCTATCTAAGAACCATGCCCTGTTTAATACCCGGATGCAGCGTTTTTGGAGCTTAAAAACTCTGTCGAGTTACCCCACATAATTAGACCATAGCTTAGAACAGATGCCACGTAACCATGGTAAGCCGCAAGAGCAGCTTCTACAGACACATTTTGTCTCAGCTTTTTTAAAGCAAACACGAACCCATCTAGTTTCTGACCTACATGCTCCACATGGCTTTTCCAATTCAGGTTTTTGTCAACATGAATTCCTAAAAATTTTAATTGATCCATTTGTTTTACCTTTTCGCCATTATACAGAATATCCAAAGCTAAAGGTTTCTTATTATAGGAGTTAAATTCAATTAGTTTTGTCTTGCTAATATTTATATTTATGTTATTTTTTTGCATCCAACTTATTATATATTTTAGGGTCTTTTCCGTGGCTGATTTGTAGTCGCTTTTATTCTGACATTTGATGACAACTGTAGTATCATCTGCAAAAAGTATACATTTCTGCAAGGTAGCCACTGGAAGATCATTTATATAAAGTAAGAAAAGTAAAGGACCGAGAATGCTTCCCTGAGGTACGCCACACTTATTTATTACCGCTATTGAATTGAATTTCTCTTTGGAATAAATTCTGTCACTTTTCTTTACAACTCTGGAAATCTCGGTACACTGCTGCCTGTTTCTTAGATAACTAGAAATCCATTCATAAGCTTTTCCTCTAATACCGTAGAACTCTAATTTGTTTAGTAGCTTATCATGGTTAACAAAATCAAAGGCCTTACTCATATCTAAAAAGAGGGACACAGCAGGATTGCCATTGTTAATACTTTCAGTTACAAATTTAATAAAGTTAAAGATTGCAAGAGCAGTTGAACTACCTTTACGGAATCCAAACTGTTCTTTGCATAGTATGTTATGTGTACAGAGAAAATTATTTAACCTAATTAGCATTGCCCTTTCAAAGATTTTTGATATAACGGGTACTATCGTGATAGGCCGATAATTATTAGGATCAGACTTTTTTCCATTTTTAAATAGTGGTTTAACAACAGACATCTTAAGCTGGTCAGGAAATACACCTTCCAAAAAAGATAAGTTTATAATATGTGCTAGTGGATAACATAACCAACTACCACAAGCTTTCAAGACCTTTGTGGCGATGCCGTCATACCCACTAGTTTTGCTATTGTTGAGGGACATAATTATTTTATACACTTCCATTGCATCCACAGGATTCAAGAATATAGTATTCCCATTTTTGTTTTTTTGATTAGTGTTAGAATTTTTCGAAGTATCGGTATTATTAGAATTTAAAGGCAGCTTAGATGTCAAATTAATAAAGTAGTTATTAAATACATTGCAAATGTCAGATGGATTATTATATGTTACATTATTAAAATTTATTTCGTCAATATTGTTTTTATACAAATTATTCCCAGATATTGTTGAGGAGATTGCATTCCATGTAGCTTTACATTTATTTTTATTTCTTTGTATACGTCTTGTATTCTTAAGTTTTTGTGCTCGCTGTGCACATCGCCTAAACATATGATTATAAATTTTGTACGATTTCTCATTTTGCTTTTTATTAATTTTACTAGTTTTAAATTTTAGATAAAGCTGAAGTTTTGTTTTGCTAGATTTTTTAAGGCCTTTTGTTATCCAGTTTTGTGTAACTGGTTTATTATTAACCTTAACCCTAATCACCGGAAAACACAGATCGTAAAATAATGTAAAAGTTTCATAAAAGATATTGAAGGCCTCAGTTAGAGTGTCTGAATTAAGTGCTTCCGAAAATGAAAGAGCAGACATACACTCGCGAAATGTATCCAGGTTTTCTACACAGTAGTCACGTTTTAGTTCTGACCAACAAGTTATTCTTTTGTATATATTCGTTTTTACAGTAACTGATTGTGCTGTTTCGTGATCAGACAGGCCAAGGTGATAAATTTCTGGGTGAACACACTTTATGTTACTGGCGATTTGGTCAATGCAAGAGTTCGCCCGAGTTGGTGATTTTATATGTGCTTCAAAATTGTAGTTACTTAGTATACTTAAAAGTTCCTTTGTTGCGGAGTTGTGTTTTAAATTATCGATATTCCAATCACCACAAATTATAATTTTTTTTCTCTTGTATTGGTCCGTCAAATAATTTAACAAATGATCAAGTTTATGGAGAAATACCCCTGTTTGCGCTTTTCTCTGATCAGGGATTCTATATATGTTTACAACAATTAGGCTTATTCCTACTATCTCTACGCCACAGCATTCAAAATAAAATTCTGTGGCTATACCTGAAGGAATACTTAAAGTTTTTGTGTCAAATACCTGATTAGTTAAAATACAAGTACCCCCTCTACATTTATCTCGACTAAAAACTGAAACCAATTTAAAGTTATTAAGTTTAATATTAGCTTCCGTACCTTGCTTCACAAAAGTTTCACTAAAACATAGGATATCAACCTCCTTGTTTTTTCCTACCAATTCAGCTAAGGTTACTTCTAACATGTCTAGTTTGCTGCAGATGCCGGCTATATTTTGGTGTAAGATTCGTAATTTACTATTTCGGCAATCCTGTTTTGACTTATCATGATTAACAGAAGTATTATTATTAATGGAAGACTTAGGAACGAAAAAACGTATTGTTGTTTTTAATATTATCATGCAGTGAGTTGCATGCACTTGAACTCAGATTTATAAAATCCTTATCATATTGAATAAAATCAATCTCTATATTTAGTTTGTAGGTAACTAAATCTAATTTTGACAGCCTCTTATGATAACTTACATCCAACTCATTTACTTCAATAAACTTACAATTCCTAAAGTTTTTTGTGAACAACTTGAGTTCATAATTAAGTTTTTTAACATTAAGGTACCTATTTTCTGAAACATTTAAAATCAATATCGTACAATTACTCAAACCACACAGAGTTCTACACAGATTAGTAAACAACAAGTAGGGATTTTTATCATGTTTACCAACCGAGAGAATAACAATATCATTATCAGACAGGGTACGTGATAGATTTTCTGGATTTCCTAGGATCTTGCATGACGAAGCGTATGGTTGAACTTTACCCTCGATTTTGTAATTGTCATTCCAATTACCTGTCTTTGTTTGTATTAGTTGTGCTGATAGACCTCTTACTTTTTCGTCTCCAATTATGTAGATATTTCGTTTTGTGTTGCGATTTAATTGGGTTATAAGCTTTAAGTTTTCATGTCGTTCATTTGGAGAGTTCACCGATATCTTTTCAGTCATGTCTTTGTTAATTTCCTGGTCTGCATCCTGACAATGTACACCCTGCACGTCGTCCGCTGTTTGTGAGCATATTGCGTTTGGACTAATAAGTTGCTCTGAGAAATCTAGTTTAGTTTGGATGGGACCTTTGCTCCTTTTCTTAAGTGATGCTCTTTTGGGCGTGGATTTACAAATATCTTTTAACTGATTAATTTGAGTGCCGTAAGTAGACATTTGTTTTTTAAGACAGCAGTTTTCCAATAATAGATTAGCTATCTCATTTTCAGCTATTTCTAAGTTCTTCGCCAAAACAGAAACTTTCTTTTTTAATTCTTCTATTAAATTAAAATTGTTAGATCTAAAATTTGGGCAGCTCCTAAATAATTGTGGATCTCTTTTCAATGTATGAGACAAAACATCAATATCTTCATCTAACGGCAAAGATTCGAAGGAGTTTTCGGTGTTTATGTTTGCCTCAAATTTGTCGTAATTGACTGTATGCGGCACAACCACTGGGGTGGCCGGTATTTGAGAAGTATTCTCACTTAAAACAAAATTTTGCATGGTAATCACGTGTTGTTGAGGTGAAGAAGATCTAGTTGAAGAATGTTGGTTTTTTCTAAGTGTTATATTAGAAGTAGCGACATCTACATTTGAATCCGTTTTGTTTTTTATACATATTTTGCATTTCCATTTCTTTCTTGCTTCGATGTCTTTTAAGCGATATGTGGATTCTGGATAACCGACACAATCGAACTTGTATCTTTTTTTACAGATTGAACACAAAGCAGTGTTTTTTTATGTTGACAAATTTCTTGCAGATATTACAAGTGACTTGTGCTGACGTCTTGCGGTCACTACTGCTTACTGCCTTGTTCAAACTGGATGACATTTTTCAAATTATTTGATTCACTAAAAAGGCTTGCGTGTGTTGCTTGGGCTCGAACTCGCGACACTTGCCACGACTCTCAACTAGGTGTTGATACCGCTAGACCAAATCGGCTATGAGTAGAGCATTGAAATTGGTAATCTCAAAGTACGTTTACTCGACCGTTGCGATGTGTCGCCGTTTTAGTCGGTTTTGATTTTTTTACTGCAACCCTCACAAATAAAGTTATGTTTTTAAGTTCACTTTTTACTATTTTATTTGATTAAATTCACTTATTATTATTTTATTTCATTTACACTGATTATTGGGTACTCGGTTCTGTGAGGTAAAGTCGTTTGTAGTTGAACCAAATTAGATTTTACACTGTAGAAAGTTTAGTATGCTGTAATAAGGCAGAATGTACATGGATCCTGTATATTATGATTTAACAACTTATTTTTATGTACCTACATTCTAAGCAAATAAAGACCTATTCTATTCTATTCTAACTATTTATTCTATATTCTCACTTATCTTGTATGTAGCTCTGATATAACACTCGTACTGGTTAATTAGGTTATTCTATGAACACTTTTCGGTTATTAGTGTATTAAACTATGAGTTTTATATTTATAAACAATTATTTCACACGGAACTAATGTTGACTCGATGACGTACCCGTCAAGTCCTTTCATACACATTTCATGTAACATAATAACAGTTAGCTGTGCACCAAGACAACTTTGATTCCAATTTCTCTTCATTCTTATCGGGCCAGCTAGAATTTCTGACGATCCTAAGATCGTCAGTAATTCTAGCTGATGTTAATTATTAGTTCTGGTAAGTAAAGTAGGTAACTACCTACTTAGTTACTTTCTTACATCACAGTTCAGAATGTAGGTACAAAATTGCACGCAAAACGCACCATATCCCACACCACTCCACATTAAAATAGTTAGAACACTTAGAACTCATTTTCACAAAAAAACGCGCGATACGTGCCCGTGACGTAAGTACATCGGATGCATACGTGTGACCCGCTCGAGAGATTTCGCTCGGGTGGCGGGGGCGGCTGGCGGCAGTCAACAAAAGAAATGGGCGGGACGATATTTCGCGCGATTGCATGTCATTGGCTAATGATTTATTTGCATTTCGGCCCGCATTGGCTAGACATCCTTGTAGTCCACGTGGATTCCTCATAACTCTTTTGAATGCCATATCACTGCTGCGATGAGTAATTTGATGTTACGGTTAATGTTTGAACACGTTTGAGTAACATAAGACTTATTTGAGAACGCCTAGTTCAGTTTGTTTTAATAACATATTTGATACTTTAGAATGGTAATAGACCATGGTCTGAACAACGTTTGTTCTAGTAAAACTGTGATTCAAATTTCACGGTGTATAAGATGTTGGCGAAGATGAATTGTGAATTCAAATGGTGGGCTTTCCCAAATCTGACGAATTATGAAACGCAGATTTGGGCAATTTTTATTAAAAGGATATTCAAGGCGAATAAAAGGTATTCTGTGCAATAGTGTAACCTATCCTGATAGTGAATATATAAAATATCTGACGGATTGTTGGAGTCTGACTGCGTGAGTCATGAAACCTTGCTCTTGAAACTTGAGCATTACGGACTAGGTAAACTTGCGCTCAGTTTAGGAAAATCTTATTTAAATGATAGACAGCAGCAGGTTCAAGTAAATGGTGTCCATTCAATCGGTTTAAAAGTAAAAATGGGCGTTCCACAAGGCTCGATATTGGGTCCTTTCCTCTTTTTAGTATATATTAATGAAATACCCCATTTATTAAAAAATCAACCACAAATGGTATTATTTGCTGACAAATAGACGTGCATCAAATCTTGACGGAGTAAATAACGCCCTACTGCAGGTCCAAAATTGGTTCACTGCTAATAACATAACATAACATCACGCCTTGTTTCCCCGAAGGGTTGGGCAGAGGTGTCCCTGTAGCAGGTACACCCACATTCTCTGCTAATAATTTAGTATTAAATGGGAAAAAACTAAATGCATAAGATTGGCTTTACCAAATGTTAAAAATAGTGATTGTGACATAGTATTGAATAAGGAAAAACTAGAATTTGTGGATAAAACTGTTTTCTTGGGGATCACGCTCGATTCAAGGCTGCTATGGGGTCCTCATTTAACATCTCTTGCAGGACGGCTAAGTTCAGCAGCATATGCTGTGAGAAAAATCCGTCAATTTACCGATGTAGATACCGCGAGGCTAGTCTATATCAGTTACTTTCATAGTATCATGTCTTACGGTATTTTACTATGGCGACGAGCTGCAGATATCGAGTATATTTTTATTCTGCAGACTGGTCATCTCTTAGCTGCCACGGTTTATTTTAATTTATTTAAATATTTGAATTGATATTATATTTTTATTACGGACGCTTTTAACGTGCACGTCTTTCTAAATTGTTCTCACATGTATAAGTTCAACACGAATGATGTAACCAATATTTTGTAACAATATTTTGATTTAAAAGAGTGTCCGTGGAGTTTCTTGCCCGTTCTTCTCCATAGGTACCTCCTACGCTTTGGAATGGGCAACTACTAGCTTCATTTTTCTGACTGACCGACCCCTTGACAATTCAAAAGTACTTGTAATTGGTTTATTTGAAATAAATGCTTTGAGTTTGAGTTTGCCTTTTGACAATTATAACGAAATTTCATTGATTTAGGAAAGTACCCAAAAGTGGTCATAATTTTTTTTCCATTTATCTCTAAATCAACCAATGAAATAGCTTTGATTGCTATTTGAATTTAAAGCCTTTTGTGAAGATTTGTCGATAATCACAAATTTGAAAAGGGAAATAATAAAGCTTCCGAAAAACAAATTAACTTTCGAAAATCTTTGGTTGACTGTATTTAACACTAAATTTCCAAAAAAAAAAAAAAACTTCTGAAAAAAAATTACTAAGTTTCCGAAAAGTCAATATGTTGTGCTACAAAAGTTAATGACAGAAAAGAATCGCTGCAAAACCGACTCCACGTAATCTTGTCTACCCCTAGAGTGTAATTTAAGCCCGCGTAGGTGCGGAGGGGCCAGCAAGCCGAAGCTGCGGTGGTGAGCGTTAAAACAATCTGCTATGACAAGCTCGCGTGGAACCGCTGGAGCCTCGCAGCGCCGGAGCCGTGATAGAAACCATGCCTGCTGCATATTGCATGCTGCATGCATGGTGTATGCTTAGTTAATTGATTCAGGCGTGACCTTGGGGAAATCCATGATAAAATACAATAGACGTGGATATATTTAGTAACCTGTTCCTGAAATCGACACGTGTTTCTCCTCTCAACGAGGCATCCTCAGGATGACGATTGACTTGTCGCGAACCTGAACACGACGTGTTGCCACACCAAACGCTGGACGCAGAGCGCTCTGCGTCTAGCGCGTCCGGCCCAATTCGAAATCTGAAAGTGCTCTCCTGACCACGGGGCTACTATCTGAAACTTTTCAAATATATTTTCGGTGTTCTCTAGTCATGCGGCACCTACTTAGTTATCAACTCTTCGACCTGCATAGGTTTGCTCAAAAACCCTCTGGCCTGGTACCAATTGTACTAAAATAATTTTGTTTTTAAGTTTTTTTTAAGATAAGTACTATGAAATACAAATTTATTTTTGCGGTCGCTAAATACTACTGTGCATGCGTAAATATTCATCCCAACTACGAAACCCTCCACTGTGCGTGGTCCGACACGCCGAGGCCGGTTTTTTTATTTTTGTCATAAACATAACTGTCTATATCTCCATAGGTTTAGGTAGATATGTAAGGTAAACAAAAAAACACGTGACGAGACAGCTGTCAAGTAACCGACTAAACGTTAATACCTCTCACTTCAGTTGTCATGCTACGTCACAGTTGTACTCTTCAATTTAGTAACGTTCTAATTCGTTGACGTTGAGAGTTTGGGCTCTTTACAATAGAAAGATTTCAAAATATTACATCCTATCCTTATATAATAATTATTATATTATAAAACAAAGTCCTCCGCCGCGTCTGTCTGTCTGTCTGAACGCCATAAACTCAAAAACTACCGAACGGATCTTCAAACGGTTTTCACCAATAGACAGAGTGATTCATTCGGAAGTTTTTGGTGTATTACCGAACAGATTTTCAAACAGTTTTCACCAATGGACGGAGTGATTCATGCGGAAAGTTTTGGTGTATAATTCATTAAGGTTTTGTGTAAGAAATATGACGATTTTGTCGAAGATGTCGGACAAAATCCTGCCGACTTGAAGCTTTACTGGCGTGCGCCGCGTAAGCCGTAAGGGATACATCAAATTTATGTTCTACAGGATTGAACATCTTAAAAATTTCAACAAAAAAGTCCATGGCAGCATATGTCGTATCTTCTAAGGATGGCCCACAGTAACCATTTTTATCTTTCAGAATTTCAAAAAATTTCATTGTTATTTTCGAAGCTATTTTGACCGGTATTATATCAATCCTTATCCAAAAAAACTTTTTACGAAAGAAAAAACAACCGACTTCCAAAAAACACTACAAACTGAAAAATAACTTTAATTTTGGAAGTCGGTGTCTTTTGTTTTAAATTTTCGTTTTTTGTCACCGACTTCCGAAATTAAAGTTATTTTTCACTTTTTTTTATTTTATTTATTATGGGACAATAAACAGCTACAATATAAGATGTTTACAAATAATAATATAGGCTCATAAGTAGTATTAACAATATTGCAGCCCACTACATTATCCGCAGACGGAGTAAATAACGCCCTACTGCAGGTCCAAAATTGGTTCACTGCTAATAATTTAGTATTAAATGGGAAAAAAACTAAATGCATAAGATTTGCTTTACCAAATGTTAAAAGTAGTGATTGTGACATAGTATTGAATAAGGAGAAACTAGAATTTGTCGATAAAACTGTTTTCTTGGGGATCACGCTCGATTCAAGGCTGCAATGGGGTCCTCATTTAACATCTCTTGCAGGACGGCTAAGTTCAGCAGCATATGCTGTGAGAAAAATCCGTCAATTTACCGATGTAGATACCGCGAGGCTAGTCTATTTCAGTTACTTTCATAGTATCATGTCTTACGGTATTTTACTATGGGGACGGGCTGCAGATATCGAGTCTATTTTTATTCTGCAGAAGAGAGCCATCAGAGCAATATATGGCCTCCGCAGACGCGATTCTCTAAGGGAACTGTTTAAAGATATTAACATCATGACGGTACCTTGTCAATATATCTATGAAAACATCATGTACGTAAGGAAAAATCTAAGTCTTTTCAGTAAAAGAGGTGATAAACACAATTATGGGACTAGAAATAGGGACCAATTAGTTCAACCGGGGTTCAGACTGGCTAAAGTAGACTCATCCTTCATGGGGTGCTGTTTAAAATGTTATAATAAAATACCTTCCCACATACTCCAACTGAACGAAACGAAATTTAAATCATGTATAAAACGCACACTATGCTGCCAAGCATATTATAAGTTGGGGGATTACATCGCTGATAAAAATGCTTGGCTCAGCGCTGGTCCAGCTCCACAAGGGCGCATAAACTAATTGATTAGCATTCAAAAGTATTGTTGCAGCTGCTGAAGATTGTAAAACTATATTTCCTTTGTATAAATTCAATCTCTTTGTATTGTATAATTGCATATCACATGTGTGAGCACTGTGACCATGTTGTACATTCCATAAAGCTACCATTTACTGGGTACGTCTTTCATTGACTTGAATGTGCCCTGGCGGCTGAGAGTATGTCATGCTCACTCAAATGTCTCGCTGATGGTGGCGTGTGTGTTGGATCATTAAGTTCCCTTCAAAATGGTTGAGCTAAATGGTGCTGATCCATGCGTCATGTTCGTGAACGGGCGCCGTCAGTAGGGACTGGTCATCTCTTAGCTGCCACGGTTTATTTTAATTTATTTAAATTTTTGAATTGATATTATATTTTTATTACGGACGCTTTTAACGTGCACGTCTTTCTACATTGTTCTCACATGTATAAGTTCAACACGAATGATGTAACCAATATTTTATAACAATATTTTGATTTAAAAGAGTGTCCGTGGAGTTTCTTGCCCGTTCTTCTCCATAGGTACCTACTACGCTTTGGAATGGGCAACTAGCTTTATTTTTCTGACTGACCGACCCCTTGACAATTCAAAAGTACCTGTAATTGGTTTATTTGAAATAAATGCTTTGAGTTTGAGTTTGCATGTAACAAAATTAAGATAAGGTAAAAAAGTGCCACTAGATTAGCATTACTCAGATATATAAAATAATTGATTATTAAAATACAATACACTTAATTAATTATTAAAAAAGAAAAACTAAAATAAAAATATATACATTTTTGGATAAAATTTTAAAAATAATAATTGGGTTTAATCCTTATTATTACAAATAAGAATTACGATTATCAAAAAAATTAAAAAATAAAGGAATCGACAGTACAATACAATTCATAATAAAAATAATTAAAATGGTTGAAATAAATTTTTAGAATACTTAATACTCACACTATTTCATATCATTAGATAAGATTTTAAAAACAGTGGATTTAAATTTCGATTTGGAACATACAAAAATATCAATATCAATGAAGTTACGATTATAAGATTCCACCATACGACGAACAGGGCAACGCAATCCTGAATTAGTCCGACAGGTATTTACAGCGAACAATGTACCTGCACGGACACTACGCTTATTTACAGTGCGGGGCACCACATAACATAACTTACTCGTGAGATCAATGGAATCGAAGTGATTATGAACAATACCGTGTAGTATGTTGGCTTCCAATAACTTACGTCTAGATTCTAATGTTAACATATTATATTTACTTAGTAAATGTGAATACGACAAACACCTTTCATAGCACCTAAAACTTTGTAGTGTTTTTTGGAAGTCGTTTTTTTTTTTTCGTAATTTTTTTTTATTTTCACTTTTTATTTTAGTTGTGGTACTACCCCACACAAATTCGAAAACCAGTACCTGCTATGTAAATAACAGTGACAGGAACTTATCATCCACATACTAAGTGGGAAAAAGTACGTATTATTGAAGCTAACTCAAAAACTATCAAAGCAAAGTTAATAAAATTTATATGGGACCACCTCGAGAGCATACCCTTTCAAACAAAAAAAGAATTTTCAAAATCGGTTCACAATTGACGGAGAAATCGGTGGACAAAAAAAAAAACAAACATACGCGACGAATATATAACCTCCTCCTTTTTGGAAGTCGGTTAATAAAATGTGTTTTAAGATGATCCTTGACATCTTATCATTTAAATGAATAATTTATAAAAAAAAAAGATAACACAGATTCAAGTAATGTAATGTACCTAATATAATTATATTATAAACTGGCTAGACTTTGCCCGCGGCTTCGCCCGTGTGGATGTCGGAATATATCCCACTTGAACGTACTACCGGGATATATATTGATTCCTACCGCTGCGCCCCCGTTGCCATCAACCACAATTACTTTGTTACGCGCAATTTTGAATCTATGATATCTTTTAAACTATTAATTTAAATGATATGATGTCGAGGCATATTATAATCTAAATTAAATAACAAGGTGGCACCATGGATTCAGTACATGGTACTGAAACCCCATGTTTTTTATAATTTTTTTAGTGTGGGAAATTATCAAATAACTTCTCCCGCTCTGGGTGAAGCTTCTCAGACTCTTACTGACTAAAACCCACCCGTGTTCCTTCAGTTGCCATGTTGCCGGGGGCCACGATTTCCCTCTCGGCCCTTATTCGCAGCCCCGGCAGGCATTGACCCTAGCGGACCCCGTCAATTCTGCTGACATCTCTTTGAGGCGCACGTGGAACACAACGCGCCGTCGACCCGGGACTGGTCCTTATCGGACGGCAAGCTAGCAAGCTACCCATTGCTCACCGTCCGCAAGCCCGCGCCTACGGTGGCCGGAAATCTGTAGTTCCCGACGCCCAGGGTGTTTCCTCCTGCGGCGGTTAGGGGCGCGAGGGCGCGAAATTTGCCTCTTCCTCACGCGTTCCGCCTCCTCCTTCGCGAGCTTTATTGCTTTGCAGAAGGAGGTGACGGCCTCCCATTTCCTCTCGCTCCGTACCATGGCCTGAATCAGGGCCGGACGCGAGAGATCACCGCCGCCGATCGCCTCCACGAGGACACGGCGATGCTCCGCCCAAGCTGGGCAGACCTCCACCGTATGCCCGCCCCACCGTGTCCTCCGGGCGATCCACACAATGGCGACACCCGGGCGTTTCTTCCCGCTTTATCCTGAACAGGAACCTCCCGAAGCAGCCGTGTCCGGTGAGGACCTGCGTCAGGCAGAAGGTGAGGACGCCGTGGCGCCTCTCTAGCCACTCCTCAAAGAGGGGTCTTATCGCCGCAATTGTGGCGTGCCCAGCGCTGGATTGCGACAATCGCACTCTCCATTCCGCCATGAGATCCCGCCGGAGGTCTGTCCGCTGTGCCGCGATTTCTTGCGGCATCGGAGTTAAGCCCCGGCGTTTCGCCTCCTCGCGCCACTCCCAAATGTGCGCGAGGACCTTTGCTTCCAGGTACTGAACCCCCATGCGTTGACATTTTTAGTCGGTTATTTAAAAAGATATCAGCTGTTTCATAGAAAATTGCAATACCTACGCGGTCAAAATGTATGGAACAGCTAATTAAAAAAAAATATTTAAAAAATAACCTACGAAAAATTTCAACGCAGGAGGTTTCAGAACCATGTACTGAATCCATGGTAACAGTTTTCGCGTCGATGTCCCTGCCACCTTGTATAATATTGGTCAAAATAGCTTCGGAAATAACAATGAAATTTTTATGAAATTCTGATAGATATAAATAGTTACTGTGGGCCATCCTTACAAGATAGACATATTATGCTACCGCGGACTTTTTTGTTGAACTTTTTAAGATCTTTAATCCTGTAGAACATAAATTTGATGTATCCCTTACGGCTGCCGACTGAAGCTTTACTGGCGTGCGCCACGGCTCACGCGGCGCACGCCAGTAAAGCTTCCAGTCGGCAGGATTTTTTTCGATATCTTCGACAAAATCATCATATTTCAGCCAATTTACACAAAACCTTAATGAATTATACACCAAAACTTTCCGCATGAATCACTCCGTCCATTGGTGAAAACTGTTTGAAAATCTGTTCGGTAGTTTTTGAGTTTATCGCGATCAGACAGACAGACAGACAGACAGAGGCGGCGGGGGACTTCGTTTTATAATATGTAAGGGTAAGGATGTGAAAGTTTGTGTCGTTTGTTACTCTTTCACGCAAAAACTACTGAACTGATTTCGATGTAATTTGGCACGCAGATAATTTATAACCTAGAAGACATATGAAAGATACTTTTATCCCGATATTCCCACGAGATCGAGACTTATGCGGTTGAAACCGGGGGGCGCAGCTAGTCTATAGTTTTAACTTGGTTTTGTCGTATTTCTAAACAAGAAAGTGTCATCTATAAAAACCCATTTTACTAAGGCTCGGATACCGATTAAATTTTCAAACCGTTATTATGTACTTATCGCAAAAACCTTTACATTCGGTTTAATTCGAATAAACCGATTAATTCGGATTAAACGGTTTAAAGCAATAAACACCGGTTTTTTGTTTAGTTTTTATTCAGCGCGGCATCCTCACAAATAGTCTCAAATTGCAACGCGTTTACCGATACACCGCTCGTCGAATAAACCGGTTAAATTAGGTCAAGATAAAGTTCTCAAAACGTTCCCGTTCTTAAGACAAGTTTGGAGCAAAACCAATATAAAACGGTATTAATCGGTATATTTTTTTACCGGTTCCGAGCCTTTTTACAAT
Organism: Agrochola litura; assembly: GCA_949152395.1. Lineage (NCBI taxonomy): Eukaryota > Metazoa > Arthropoda > Insecta > Lepidoptera > Noctuidae > Agrochola > Agrochola litura. The sequence goes on along the minus strand of OX424503.1, from coordinate 24,667,852 downwards.
TTGTTTACCTTTTATTTAACTACTTAAACATATGGAGTTATAGTTACTGAATCGAATTAAAAGTCGAACGTGTATTGACACACAAAATCAAAACCCTAGCATTAACTAGCATATTATTTCATTGCTTCTCATGAATATCACACACACCAAGTGGTTAACAAAATGTCAATAGGTCGGGCCCAAAGCCCTCCTGTGCCTGTAAAGACTTATTGGCAGAAAGATGTTCGACCGTTTTAGGAGAAGCTTATGTATTATGTGCTGTCGTGTTGACTCGTAGCACGGAATTGGAGGCGTCACCTATAGGGGTCGATATGCGCTAGGCGCCGGTAGCTAGCTCGGCGAGCTCCTCGTTCGACGTGTATTTTTAGGCATGGAGAATCTGGCCACCATGGAGAACCGACCGATGATCCTCATCGGCGGCTAGCGCTCCCCGCGCCCGGCCCTGCGCGCCTCCTAGTGATGTGGACACGTTCACAGCACGGAGCTCGGCGACGCCGCGCCTGCCGCTGTCGGCGCCGGCAGGCCCGGCGGCGGGCCTGGCGCGCCTGGTGGGCCTGGCGTGCTTGCCGGGCCTGGCGCGCTCGCCGGGCCCCGCCGCGCGCGCCTACAGCTCGCGGGCGCCGCCCTCGGACGACGAGGAGGCCGGCGGGCCGTTCTCGCACCTGGACGCGGAGGGCCGCGCGCGCATGGTGGACGTGGGCAACAAGCCGGTGACGGCGCGCGCGGCCGCGGCCGAGTGCTCGCTGCTGGTGAGCGGCCGCCTGCTGCGCCTGCTACGCGACGCGCGCCTGCCGAAGGGCGACGCGCTCACCGTGGCGCAGCTGGCGGGCGCGATGGGCGCCAAGCGCACGGCCGAGCTGATCCCGCTGTGCCACCCGCTGGCGCTGGACGTGGTGCGCGTGCGCGTGCGCCTGCCGCCCGGCGAGTGCGCGGGCGGCGGCGCGCTGACCGTGACGTGCGAGGCGCGCGCGACGGGCCGCACGGGCGTGGAGATGGAGGCGCTGACGGGCTGCGCGGTGGCGGCGCTGGCGCTGTACGACATGTGCAAGTCGGTGGACCGCGGCATGCGCATCACGGAGCTGCGCGTGCTGCGCAAGTCGGGCGGCCGCAGTGACGTCACGCCGCCGCCGCCGCCGCTGCGCGCGCCTGACCAGTCGCCGCTGGGCGAGGGCGAGACCTACGCGCCCACAAACGTCATGCACTTCTAGCTGTTGTTGCGCCGGGACTACGTCTGAGTGAATCTAAATCTTCGGGTGTACCATAATGTACGTAGGTCACGAGCTGTTCCAGCACTAGTCGTGTAATAGTAGCCACACACGTAACGATTTACTTGCGCAAGCCTGAATTTGCGCAAGTAAATCGTTACGTGTGTGGCTAGCATAAGTTTTACATATCTTATATTTTGTATTTATATTAAGGTAAAATTAGCATTCCTTCCATTTAGTGAATACGTTATGCAAAGCATATTAACCGGGACTCCTATGAACACTTTTAAACGTTTAAAACGTTGTCGTCAACCTATAATACAGAGGATTAGAAGAAACACAAAACTTATGTAAGTAAGTACTGTCAGCCTCAAAAAGATAAATAACATCGACAAGATTTCATTTATGTCTACAATGTTTGTTCCTGTATCAATGTGTTGCCAGAAAACATATTAAATATTGGATACGTAATTGCACATACACACGACAATCTAATTAATTCTTGTTGAATGTATCTTTTCATGGTATAGTATCTTTTTGAAGCTGACTGTACATACTACATGGTTGTATTTGTTTCAGTAAATGAGCGTGTTTAAATGTTCTTTATAGGGCGCCTGGCGCTGGTCGGCTAGTGTTAGTGAATCTCGTACTCAAATAGATGATGGGCAGGGAAATGCAAACATGGGTAGTTACGTGCGGCAACAGCGCTCAAAGTACCTACGTACCTTGCAACTCATAATTAGTACAATAATTACTCGGAAGCAAGCTAGGATTGCCAACATTTCTTCGGCGAAATATAGTTTTTTCAAAATAAGCTATAAAAAATGTAGTACACTTCAAAAAAATATAGTATTTTATGGAAAAACCTAAAAATATACAATGATTATATTTGTTACTTATTTGTTTTTATAAAAACTATATATTTTTGCAATTCTTGCATTAAAAAAAATGTCTATCATTCAAGTGTCATAATGCTTTATGATGTAAATCAAAAGCTAATTTTTAGGGTTCCGTAGTAAACAAGGAACCCTTATACTTTCGTCATGTCCGTCTGTTTGTCCGCGGTCTAGCTCCGAGACCCTTGTACTAGAAAACTGTAATTTGGCATAGGTATACATATTAATTATGCCGACAAAGTGGTAAAACAAAATTATGAAAAACATTTCTTTTTAGGTTACCTCCCATATTTTTTTTTTTTTGTCCCCTGATATGGGGTATCATTGGAAAGGTCCTTCAAAAACATTGTGAGTTTGGGAAAACCGTTTTGGGATTCAGGGGTTTGCGAAATATTAAGCTTTAAAGTGTTAATTTTTGTTAGAGTCAAGTGTCCCCCCCCCCCCCCTGGCAGCTAAATGGTTGGTTTTGGATGTGTGAAAAAAACACAGTAGTAGTTTATATATTAAAAGGAACGAAATTAAAAGGAAAACTATCACAGCTAAGTAGGCTTTACAAGTTAACGATTAATAATCGACCAACTTAACTTTGCAGTTGCAAAAACATATTTTCCCATACATTTCCTAAGGGAGAACATTTTTATCAACTACAAAGTTAAGTTTGTTTTTGGGATAAATTCATCCCAACTACGGAACCCTTCATTGTGCGTGGTCCGACACGCACTTGGCCGGTTTTTTATTAATGAGATAGGCTTCTGTTGTTTTCTTCTCGCCATTTCAAATTCATAACCGAAAATATAATTTCTGTGAATGCCGTGAAAATAAGTGGTGGGATAAACATAATAACTTATTTTCAGTATTTTTTCAAATACGATGCCATTTTTGGCCTGTAGTTTTGTCAGTAAACTCACTACATTCTTTTACTTTTGCAAAGATTTAATTTAATATTGTTATTTCAGAGTAGTAGAGTAGCATTCACTTTTTTGTTTATGATGGATTTGTTTGTTAGATCTCAGTGTTGAAAATATGTATAGTATTTTTGCGTACTATATTATATTTCTTCAACGGTATATAGTACGCAGACTCGAAATATAGTACAATATTATATATTATAGTACGGTTGGCAACCCTAAAGCAAGCACGTACGGATAATAAAATAATATTTTTTTATGAACCAATAGACATAATTATGACATGACATACAATATTTTACACAACCCACAACAACAACAATTTTGTTTGAGAGTCTACGAGACTTGTTGGTTGCCTTTGTAATCCTTATTAGATATTCCAATACCTATTTCCAATAGATATTTCAAACACAAGCCGTGGTTCTGTGCTGCCTTTCATACGATCGAGGTTGTTAGCATTCTGTCGCAAGTTACCAAACTGTACACTACCTTTACATAGACGAGGCACTGAGATCACTTCACTAGTCATACAAGTATTTTGACTATCAGCCAAACAAAAGCTTCGTGAAGTACAAGGTAAGGTACTTGTTCAATTTGTGTGATAACATTAAGTACTTATTGTAAAAACTTTGTTATTTTAAAAGGTTTTTTGGTGCTACATATCTATATATTTATGAAAAAAATTGAAACAGTTTAACTGTTCATAAGACAAGTATACTTTAATTAAGGTTCAAATGATATTGTTGTAGCCTAAGCTATTAATATTGACATATTATATTATTGTTTATATTTTTTTATTATAGGTATACAATGCAATAAGGAACTAGTGTAGTTTCAATATAAACATGAGCATCACCCTTGACCTCTGGTACAACCATTTACTACAGTTTTCACCAGCGTGGTAGTCGGAAGTTATCCCATGACAACATACTACCGGGATGAAAGTATCCCAAAAGATAGGTCCCGAGATATTTAAATATACACCGTGAAATTTGAATCACAGTTTTGCTAGAACAAATGTTGTTCAGACCATGGTCTACTACCATTCTACAGCATCCAATAAAAAAAAAACATAATTGGTTTTTGAAAAAACACAAAAAAAAACAAAGTTTAAAATGTCAAGATTATCGTTACTCCCTACAACACAGACACCACGCATGGGACACAGCATTGTCTACAGGGAAATGTACCTCCATAAACGAAATTTAGTAAGCAGTAGATAATGTTGACATTTTAAACTTGGTCTTTTTGTGTTTTTTCAAAAACCAATTTATGTTTTTTTTTAATTGGATTCTGTAAAATGGTAGTAGACCATGGTCTGAATAAAGTTTGTTCTAGCAAAACTGTGATTCAAATTTCACGGTGTATATAAAAATTATAATAATAAAATAGTGGCAACCCCGTGTCAACACATCTCGTTTCCGTAATTTTAATAACTATAATTATTTTGACGCACTTCTACCAGAATTTTCCCTTAATATACTAATCTTGAAACCAGAAAATCGTAAAAAAACCAATAAAGAGATCTTATTTTACCAAAATGCAATAGAATTCCATCAAAAGCTACCGAATCTGACATGACAAATTTCACCTCCAGACAACAATAATGAACAGAAAATAAGAACACAAAGATGAAATGTTGACAAGATCGGCCGCACGCCTAGCACGCCCACCACCTCCGGACTCGTCGCTCAGCTCCGCCTCGCCGCCGCCGGGACCCAGCCCCACTGTGAGCGCTGTGACGATACCGGCAAGGTAGTTGCGTCGAGCTCGAAAGACGAGTATTTTCCCCCGCCGACGTCGCCAACACCTGTACGTCGGCAGGGGAGAGGCCGGCCACCAGCGGGCTTGGGACCTCGAGGCCAACAGGCCCGGAACAGGGTCCCCGCTGCCGGTGGAAATGTGTCGCGCATGCGATGGACCCAGTTCATGAATGAAAATGTGATGCGCGCATATTATGGGGCTACAGAGGGAGGAATTAACCTTACAGCGTACCGAAGTCGGATGCTCTCTCTGTTTCAGGTGCTTGAACCTGCCGTCAACGTCTCGGCCCAACGATTGTCGGATCAGGTGCGCGTCATTAAACACAACCACAGGCTGGATAACGCTACACTTGATCGGCTACGCTCAGAAATGCAGAATAGCTCTGCTAGTAACCCTCTCCCATCTCAGAATGTTGTGCATGCGCCTGCCGCGGTTCCACTGCAAGCAAACCAACACGATGAAGAAGAGAACGGCAGGGCTATATCTGCAGATAACCTATGCAATGTGGAATTAAGGAACGCACTGGAGGATGCGATTCGTGAGTACCGGTTCACATCACCTGACCTTAGACCACGGCTACCACGTTTGCCCATGAATAAAAGAAACAGAGCACTGGTGTATGCCCTGGATGCGCTGTTACCAAATTTTATTGAAAGCAGCGCAGACCTTTGCGATACACACTCAATCTTGTATTGCACGGCTGTTGCGGCATGTCGTAAAGCTCGGGTCAAATTTCCAAATACTGACCGATCTGCACGACCGAAACTCGCCGCACCAGCTAGGCAGTGCAGGATTGAGTGTCGTTTTAATGAGGCTAGGGTACTCATCGGGAAGGTCATCAGCTTCAGGGAGGGCAATACACGCCCAAGGGTGATGCGCTTTGTGAAGCGGGCGTTCTCGGGAACTAGTATTAGTCCCCGAAAATATGTATCCCATGTCACAGAGCGCATCAACTTCCTGAAGCAGAAAGTTTATGCATGGGCAAACCGTATCCGTCGGTATAGGTGAAGAGTGGATCGGTACACTCAGAACCGCATGTTCCAGATCGATGAAAGGTGGGTATACAGAACATGGGAGCGGCCCACTCCCAATCAAGGTGTGACTGACGCGCGTCTACCGGATACTGATGCCATGAAAGCTTTTTGGCGAAGCATTTGGTCGGTGCCTGTCAGTCACACTGAAGGTGATTGGATGCGTGTTGTTGAGCAGGCGTGTGATCCAATACCAGACATGGAGACCATTACCATTACTCCTCTGGATGTGGCCCGTGCAGTCCGTCCGTTGCCTAACTGGAAATCTCCAGAACCGGACGGACTGCACAATTTCTGGCTTAAATGGCTACAAAGGTCACATGCTTGCTTAGCCTCGCAATTCCAGTCATCTTTAGAGACTGGGTCGCTACCACTGTTCTTCACAACAGGAGTTACCCACCTGCTCCATAAATCGGGCAGTACTGCGGAATCTAAAAATTATAGACCAATTACATGTTTACCGACGGTCTATAAAGTTCTTACATCCATTCTTAGAGCAAAAATTTCACATCATATTAACAACAACTCAATTATGTCTGTGTCTCAGAATGGATGTAAGAATGGGTCCCGCGGTACTAAGGAGCTGCTCCTTATAGACATGACCATCAGCCAACAGGTTCGTAGATCCCGGAAGGATTTGACTTCGACTCGACTTGTTGGATAGATTAGAATAAGGCCTATGATTCGGTGTCACATACATGGCTCATAAGGGTGCTGGAGTTGTACAAGATAAATGCAACTCTGTGCACCTTCCCGATGTCATGTATGCGACAATGGAGGACGGTCCTTCTCTATCCAGGATGTCGACAGATCCGGGGAATTAATGAACCGATCAGGATTGAACGGGGAATATTTCAGGGCCATAGTTTGGAGTCCGCTTTGGTTTTGCTTAGCCTTGAATCCTTTAAGCACACTGCTGGAGGATTCAGGTCTAGGCTACCGGTTGAGAAGGGGTGGTTAGGTGATATCTCACCTCCTTTACATGGATAACTTGAAACTCTTTGCCCCCAACAATTTGCGACTGATGGAGCTACTGAAGGTAACAGAAACGTTCAGTAGCGCCATCAGAATGGAATTTGGTGTGGACAAATGTGCAGTCATGCATGTAAAGCGAGGGAGGATTTGGAATCCATGGGAACCCAACTCTCGGATTCCATACACCTTAGATCTCTCTCCTCAACCGAAACCTACAAGTACTTGGGTATGTGGGAAGCATTAGGTATCAATGTTGCCGACATGAAACAATAGTTGAGGGAACGCTTCTTTGGCCGCCTAAATAAAGTGTTAAATAGTCTTTTATCAGGCGGAAACAAGGTGCCTTCAACGGTTGGGTCATGACTGTTTTTATGTATTCTTTCGGCATACTCAAATGGACTCAGAAAGAACTTGACGATCTTGATAGGAACGTCCGTACATTGCTGACAGCAAATCGGATGCATCACCCACGGTCATCACTGATGAGACTGTACATCCCGCGGAAGTGTGCGGGTTGAGTTTTCCTAAATGCTAAAACCCTCCACAACCGCGAGATTTACAGTCTCAGGGTATATTTCCTTCGAAACTGACGTGGGTATGCAACAAGATGTGGTCGCAGTGGACGAGGGCCTCACCCCGCTCTCCTTGGAAAAAGAGAACTGGCGCAAACCTGCAGTACTTGATACTAACGATCGTAAGGAAATATGGCAGGGCAAAGAGCTACTCGGACGCTTTGTCCGGGCCCTCCACGGGCCTGATGTAGACTTTTTGGCATCTGTATCCTGGCTGCGTTTCGGCGACCTCTTCGGGGAAACCGAAGGTTTTGTCTGTGCGATTATGGATGAAGTTATCATGACGAACAATTATCGGAAATACATTGTCAAGGACGGTACGGTTGACATCTGTCGGGCATGCCACCGTCCCGGTGAATCAATCCGACATATTGTTTCCGGTTGTTCTCGTCTTGCTAATGGCGAGTACTTGCACAGACACAATCTAGTGGCTAGGATTATTCACCAGCAACTTGCCTTGCAGTACAACCTTGTGGAGTCCGAAGTACCATACTACATGTATGTGCCCGACCCAGTTCTCGAGAATGGTCACGCCACATTGTACTGGGATCGATCTATCATCACTGACAGGACTATTGTAGCCAATAAGCCTGATATTGAGGTGATAGATCGACGAGAGCGCCGTGCAATGATTGTTGATATCGCTGTCCCTCATGACGAGAATCTCGTGAAAGCTGAGAAAGATAAAAATCAAGTATATTGACTTAGTACACGAGGTTGTCGACATGTGGGATGTGGACTCTGCATTATTGTACCGATAATCGTTACGGTTAATGGCCTAATAGCGAAGAGCCTCGACCAACACCTCAGCAGGCTCTCATTGCGCGGCTGGGTCAAGGGCTTGATTCAGAAAGCAGTACTCCTAGACACGGTACGCATAGTGAGGAGGTTCCTCTCTCTAGAGCCCTGACTACCGGCAGCTTGGACCCTGTCCCTGATGCCGATGAGCCACTATTTTTTAATGTTTTTTACAAAAATATTTAAAAATGTATTTAATATGTAAAAAAATTAATGAATGATAAAAAAAATAAAATTTATATATTTTCAAATGGATTACAGACTAAAATACATTATTGTTGTTATTGTTAAAAAATTGGTAAAAGATGGATTACAACTGGTTGGCATAAGAGTAAAGACAGGTATTACATAATTATGCTGTGACCACAGGGTCTGTACATGAATTGGGTGAGCCCTGCCTCTTAAACTAGGGTGACTTGTATCTTAAGAGACGGTGATCAGCTATATGGTATCACACAAAATAAACAAAAACTAGTTTGTGAAATGTGTCAGTTACCATGTATGTGTGTATAGTATGTATTTTCCTAAACATTGAATTATTGTAAAAGGGAGGAGAAGGGAGTGCCACTCAAGAATGTAGGAGAGTGTGTGTGAATGTATGTAACTGCACACCCATGTGTATATGGGGAGTGTGTGTGAGTGTAATTATGAGTGTGCAACGAGAAATAGTTATAATTATTAAGCTATGTAAGTAGGGACTCAGTTTGTAAATAGTCTTGTTGAAGTAGCCATTCTGTCACCTTAGACTTTAGTTGATATCTATTGAGGTCGCGGATGTTGAGGTCTTTGTGAGTTTTTTTGTAAATATACAACGTCGTTTTGCATCCTCGTCAAACAGGAGGCTGTTATGAAAGACATAAATAATCAAATAAAATTACGATACCTGCTCAATAATAATACATACCTACTTGTTATTTGACATTTAAGTTAGACAGTATTTCAGAATACACCACTTTCAAAGAACAGAATCGCCCCGTTGCGTATGCGGTAGACAGTGTCACACGCAGGGTTCGAAAAAATCCGATTTTTATAATAAATATCAAAAACCGGTTTTTTTTATACAAATCCGATATATATCCAGGCTAAGAAAAAGATGCGAATTTCATTTTGTAAGGGATTAAATACTTAAAAATGTGAAAGGAATTTGTAAAATAATATTAGTCTCAAATTACCACATTTTTTATTAAAAAAAGTACCTAACTAAAAAATTTGTGTTTATTTGAGAAAGAATTTATTAATGAACACTTAAAAAAACAAGTACCTATTATTATAATAATCTTCATTTGTTTGTGAGATAAATCAACTAATTTTAATAATAATTTGTAATAATTCAGGGTCAGGGCATAGATCTATGAGTGATCTATGAGTGGGACATCATCATCTGGCTCCCAGTCCCAGTTAACCTCTGTTTCTTCTATGATGTCCTCATTCACACTGGGATTCCAAATCCAGTGCATATTGTATGACGGAGCTGCAGGCGCTGCAGCTGTACTATGGATGCCCCTTTCAGACTGGTATTAACGCTAGGAGCACCAGGGAACCCCCATTTTTTATTACCTTGTAAAATAAACCTTATAAGATATGAAGTTAATTAAATTAAATTTCAATCAAAAGCTAGCCGTACTGGTAAGATAAAGGGGATTTTCCCAAGTTTAAATGAGGTTGCTATTTTGGGAAACAATCTAAATTATTCTGAATTGTAGTTTTTTCGCTAAGTGTTGCCAGGGTAAATATTAATCTCCAAAATTTTTAGTTCAAAAGACAGGAAAAAACAATTGATATATATCAAGATAAAAATCAATTGATATATATCGTGATATATATAATGATATATATCCGCTGATATATATCGGCGAACCCTGCAGGGCTAACATGACAAGCGCGAGAACTCTCTTTTTCTCGTTTTATCGTAATTTGTCTACGATTCTGACGTCATTCTAATCCCTAACATGACCGCAAACGACGAGTAAACTCGAAAAAGGCACTTTGACACTTCTTTATCTCATCATCTGTTACGACGCCTCATTGAGGTGGATAACAATTAAAATTCTATTGTGTCTCGTTATTGACAGTTGAAAGGCGATAAACCGATGTTGCAAATTATTAAAAACAAATTATTTTTATGATAGCAACATCGGCTTGAAGTTCTGTTTCATTCATTCAATTTTATGTATGGAATTATGTTCAGACGCCAGCACATCAAGCTACCCGAAACTGTCAAATTTTCTCAATCAACTTTGAACCTTAAACTTCAGCGATAAAGTTGAAAATCTATCAAATAAATTTGACAGATTGTAGTAGCCTGATGTGCTGGCGTCTGTACTTTATTGAATAAACGTCTCTCTCTCTTAATTATTCTCTCATTTAATTATTTATGATTAGTTTTTTATGTAACCGACTTTTTGATTAAAATTAAATGATTTCTTTGGCATGCTGAAATTAAAATACAAAATGACGGAAATTTAAATTAGTGGCATCTATACTCATTAGATAATCACCACAAATGACAAATGGGCCGACGATCGCAATTTGACAAATCGAAGTTTATTATTGTAACAAAGATTTCGTTAATAATTAATTAATTAATTTAATCACCATAATTGGCAAAGCGACTGGTTATTACTGAAAGTAATAGTCATCTACGTGATAGTGCTTATTAAATTATAAATTATAAAGATACATATTATAAAAAAAATAAAAATTGCCTACAATAAGTACGACTATGAATCTGCCATCTTTTTTTCGAGTTTTTTTATGTATCATAATTTTGTCATATATATGGCATATCCTAGTAGACCCCGATGACCCCATAACCCTCCTCCAGGAGAGCAATAGGGAAACAAGCAGTGTACAAACACAGACGCCTCCCGTCATTCCGACCTCGCCGCCAAGGTCCTTTGCGATCCCGACCGCCGCGACCCCGAGTAAATTTATTTATTTATTTAAACTTAAACACACTATTTTTACAGGATGACCCCAATACAATAATGGTTTGCCAACACACCAAATAAATTAAAAAGCAACTTACAATATAGGTACTTAAAATCTAAACATAATTAAAAAATACAAGCAACACTAAACTCTATTAAAAACACAATTACTATAATCTATAAAATCTTAACCTAAAACACAAAATCAGACCTAACACAGAATATAATATTTAAATGTACCTAACTAACAAAATTCAACAACACCCTTGCGAATTCACTCAGATTGCACGAAAATATGTCCATTCTCTCATGCACTTCGTTGAGTACACATATTGTGCGGGTGAGGGGTGTTTTTGACAGCAGGTTGGTTCTGGCAGCAGGCACGGCCAGCAGTGGCGGTCGCCGCCGCCTCCACACATACCGGTCTGGCACGCACAGCTTCAGGTGACGCAACACACCCGGGTTATGAGCTACTCCACGCAGGAGCTTTAGCGCATACGCCGCAAGTGCAAATTCCCGGCGCACTCTGAGTTCGTTGTACCCCACCATACCCAGTACAAACAGTGTCGGATACATTAGCGGGTAAAATGGGTAAACCCCATAAAGTTTAAAATACAAGTGTCTTGTAAATTTATTCTGTATTCGTTCCACCATGACATTGTATTTCGTTTCATGAGGAGCCCAAATCACCGCACTGTGTTCCAAGTGACTTCTTACCAAAGCGTCATACAGCACCCTAAGCGTGGTAATGTTTGTGAATCCCTGCGACTGTCTCAGCACGAACCCAGGTTTCTATACGCCTTCTTGCAAATCTTAACTATATGATCCCGAAAAGTTAGATCCGGGGTAAACAGTACTCCTAGATCTCGTACCTGAGACACTCGCTGCATCGGCGCTTCCTCTACCTTGTATTCGTAGGCTAAGGCAGTCTTCGCGCGCGTAAATGTCATCACTAAGCATTTCGCTGTGTTGAAATAGAGTTTATTTTTACGGCTCCACTCTACCACTCTATCTATGTCTTCCTGCAATCTCTCACAGTCCGACTCACCCTTGACCTCGAGCAGCAATTTGAGGTCATCTGCAAACAATAAACATAAACTATGTTTGACTACGTCTGGTAAGTCATTTATCATTAAAATAAATTCGAGAGGACCCAAATTGCTGCCCTGGCTCACGCCCGACCTGGTGTAGTATGGCTCGGATTCGAACCCGTTGTAGTCAACGTACTGCTGTCGGTCTTTCAAGTAGCTGGCGAAGAACTGTAGTATGTGCGGAGTGCAGCCAATTTTTGCCAGCTTCATTAGCAGTACATCATTGTCGACGGTATCAAACGCCTTTTTAAAATCAAAATATGCCGCGTCTACCTGCACACCAGCATCGACGGCCGGCACCACCCTCGCCATGAAATTAAGCAGATTTGTGGCAGTGCTGCGCGCCGGCCGGAACCCGTGCTGCGCGTCCGATAGCTGAGCGCTCACTTGTGCCTGCACGCTGCGTTGGATGGCAGACTCAAACACTTTTGCCGGTGTCGACAACACTGCCACCGGTCTGTAGCCACCGACATCCGGACCTGACTTACCCTTAGGAACCGGAATCACTCGCGTGATTTTCCACCTAGCCGGAAACGTTGCTTGTTTTAAACAAGTATTAAAGATATGATGCAGGGGCTCAGCCAGCACCCTGCCACAGTCTCGGAACAGAAAAGCTGGAATGCCATCGGGGCCAGATGAGCGCTTTGGCTTGAGCTTTCTGAGCGCTTCCCTTACGTCTTGAAGACTGAGGGTCTCGATATGCACTCGCGCACTGTTCGCTTCCGCCTCCGCCCCCGCCGCCCGCGCCTCCAGCCGCGGCCGCTCTTTATTATACACCGACTCAAAAAATGATGCAAACTGTCGAGCACACTCCTCATCCGAAAGATGTTGACCATCCTTTATAATAATTTGCCTGTTTAACCTACTTCGTTTGGACCTAATATACTGCCAGAATGATTTTGGATCTTTAGAAAATTGATTTTGTATTTTAAACTTGTGTTCTTTGTGTGCAATTTCTATTGATTTTTTAATACGAGCTCTGTACTTCGAAAATTCAGAGTAATCGCTATCCAGCTTTGTTTTTTTGAAAGTTTTATGAAATCTAGCTTTATTCTTTATATCTCTTATAATATCTGCGGTGTACCATTCGGGATAAACGTATCGAGAATTTCCACGTTTAAGCTTTTTCCGGGGTACACATCTATCTAAAATATCAGTCAGTTTATCATAAAAAATATTCAACATATCCTTCAAATCATGCATGTCGTAAATCATACTCCACTCAGTGGAAGTCAGCATAGAGTATAACAACTCGTAGTCAGCTCGATAAAAGTTCCACTGCGGTCTAACACTACGCGCTGCGGGACTGCCGCCGGCAGAGGGCGCGGGCGGTGCGGACGCGGCGGGTGCGGGGAGCGCGCGCGCACAGTGCACGCTGACCACGAGCGGCGGGTGATGCGCGTCGACGGGCACGAGCGCGTCGTCGGCCGCCACTACCAACACCTCCCCGCTAAAACCTGTGCTCAGAACCAAATCCAACTGACGACCTAGATAGTTTGGTACTGTGTTACTTTGAGTGAATTCGAAATGATACTCCCCCCCGACCCTTGCTCGAAAACGAGGTGCCAGCAGTTGTTGCAGCTGTGCACGTAGCTTTAAATTCCCCGTTTAATAATAATAATGATCAAAACCCTTTGATCCAGCCCGTCCCATCTATTGAAGTCCTCCCCCCGGATAACGCCCTAAGCCGAGGCTCGAACGCACGCTAAGGGCACCCCCCTTAGCGTGCGTTCATCCTAAGCTTTTTAGCATAGTTTATATATGTGCCCTGGCTGGAGGCTTTGAGTATAGTAGCTTGAGGCAGCCACAGGATTGACCGATTAAACAGCGACGGTTTCTCAAAACCAGCGGTAGATGCCATACCGAAGAAAAAAAAAAAAAATAAAAAAAAAAATGGGCGGATAATTGAAGTTCCGATCACCGACGGGAAAGGACGTAGGTACCTATGTCCCACACAGTACAGACATCCTCCGCGACACTCGCGATGTTATAAGTTTGTCATGTATTTTTAGTTTAAGTTTACTGTAATAAACGAAATTTAATGTACTCGCATTAAAATTGTTATTTAAACCATTTGTACGTACCTGTACCCATCAAAATTTAATTATAATACTACAAATTTAAGAAGGTTGGCACAATATACTGCGCGGCCGCTTTTATACAGTCACTCGAATTTGTTTGGTAAATCGTGAAAGTTCTTTTCCTATGGTTTTCTTATATCTGTGTAGTTACAAGGATTTTTCAGCTGAAACTTTAAGGATAAGCAATTGAATAAAGGTACTAATTGACCGTCACTTAATAATAACTCATGTATTGGAGTGTTACATTTTAGAGTAGCCAGATTTTAATTAAAATGGAATAGCTCTGTGAGGAGTTGGAATAGAAACATCTAATTTCGCATGATGCTTTGAGCTCATAAAAGGTACAAACCACCATAATTGGTAAGTTTCTAGGGTTTCTCATTGAACCGCAAGGATCGATTTTAGGGTTTTTGAAAATCAATTTCTTATTTTCCAACGGTGTTGATTATAGAAAAAATAAAATTGCACAGCATAAGCACAAATTAAGACCCACGGTAGTAAAAAAAATCATAGGTGTGTATGTCATGCCGTTTGAGAGGTACAGCAATTTGCTAAATGTTACCCCAGCGGCATCTTGAATAACTCTGAAACCTCAAGAGTTCAAGACGCACAAATTTAATTTTTTGGGCACAATTAGGCACAAATGTGATCTATCTAAGTAGCTAGTTTGTACTCAGCTACGACCACCGGTTACAAAACATGCCTCTGGGGTAACGTTACTCCAGCGGAATCTCTTTGGATCGGCTGGACGCACAATTTCTAAATTTCGGGCACATTTACATGAGATGGAGTACTAATTATCTGTCAAGCCGAAATCCTGAAAAGCGACAACATTCCGCACTAAAAAATGTAGGACATACAGTCTGTTATTATTATAAGCAACAATTATAAATAAAGGGGTGTGTGAACAACAGGATGGGTTTTCGAAGGATAGAAAATATGCTGTAGTGTTATTATGTTAATTTATATTTGTAGGAAAATAATAACTGTTTGGATGTTACTACTATGTGTGCTCAAGCAGATCATACAATACAAGCAAAGGAATATGTGGAGAGCTTTGTACCTATAAAATTTAATAGTAATATATTAAACAAAATAGTACATAGGTATATACTGTATGCATTACTGAACATAGTGTCACATTAACAAACAGATGCAACACTACCAAGAGTATTGTAACAATAGATATGATATAGCATCTCATTAGTTGATGCTCGAGTTACATAATATAACTAAATCATAAAGTTACAATATTTACACACACTGCTTTTACAATGTAGAAAAGCTTGAAAGCAATCAGTATGGGTTAATTAAACGCTTAATACTTCAATATCTATCCTATATTAACCACTAGCAACCAGAACATTAGACTTTGCAGGCTGCTCCGGTGCTACTTCAGCAGGGGGGCGGTCCACGCGCTGAAGGCGGATGTCGTGACACTCTATGTATTCATTAATTTCTCGACCTTTTTTAGAGAGTTGTTCTTCCAACGCTTTGAGAGCTTTAGGCAACTGTTCACTATTATTCTCTAGCTCGGGCAAAACTTCTGCCACAGTGCGTTCAACTAACACACCACCCACCATTCGAAAACATTTGCGAGTTTTATCCACTCCTCGGAGAGTTTCGATTACTATTCTGAAACATAAACAAAGTTTTTATTAGCTACACGAGTACAAGCCGTGCCAAATCAATGTAGACTGCATGACAGTCAGCAGTGGGGACACTTACTTATGCTCGTTAAGATCCATTTCTAACTCGGAAATCTTATTTGCGAGTTGTCGTTGTTCACCGCGAAGAGTTTGAAAGCCAGAGAAAATCTCCTCGCTAGATTTCGCTTTAGGGTTTTTGACAGCTGCTTTTTGAGCCATTGTTGCAACTATTTATATATAACTAGTTTTCTTCCACAAAGAAACTGTAGTTAAATTAAGCAAATATAATAAATTGAATGTAAAAAGTTGACCATTTGTCCCATTCGTTTGACAGAAGGCGTTTGGAATTTTAGGTTAGTGTTAGTGATCAGTGTTGCCAGATGAGGAAATTGAAAATGCGGTAGTGTTTCTTCAAAAACGCGTATTTTCAACAAAAAATGCGAACAACGATTTTTCGAAGAGGATAGGCCCGGCAACCCATCAATAGTATTGTTAATATATGTGGTAATATTAAGAAGCACGCTTGCGATCTCTTCACCCATTATTATCGTCCATGCCCGCCGTAGCAAAAGCAACACCAAAAAACACCCATCAAATCAACAAACAACCACCACAAAAACAGTACCTACTGTACACACCGTACTTACAAACGATATGTTCGATGAATCAATAAACTTTTAGAATTTTAAATAATTATCCCGCCAAACTGACAACTTTGCGCGCTTGCCTTACTGTGTGCCTTGCTGCAACACGATTCGAACATAAATTTATATTTTATAGATATTTTTTGCATGCTGAAATATGTAAGTAAGCAAAATATGTGAAACTTCTTATATTTAAGACCGTTTATGTACCATATTTTATGCAAAATAAAGAAATTCTAATTTTTTTTTTACACGCACACACACTGTGGACACATACGGACACTGACTTCACTCTATTTCAATGACTTCACTATCAACGCAACGCCAGAATCTGACAGCAGGGTAAGCTACAGGACATAATTATAAACTCTACGAGTAGTAAGCCGGCGTCCGCACGGACGTAATAAAATTGCGGCGGGATTTTATCGCGCACTGGTTATTCAACTCTCAGTGTTAAGCCGAGCGTTCAGAATCCAACGCGCTGGGACGCACTCTCGTCCCAGCGCTTTAAAAAAACACACTGTTGGATTTTAAACTCTCGGCGCTTAGCAGAGCATTGAAAATCAAGTGCACTAAAAAAAATCTCCGCAATTTTATTACGTAACGTGTGATTTTTTTTTTCTAGGGCATCTCGCAGTTGACCACTGAGGTCATGGCTGCTTAACCGGGCTTTTCTGTGGTTGCCTTAAGCTTCTACACTTAAAGCCTCCAGCCAGGGCCAAAAACTATTCTAAATTAAAACTAGGCGAACGCTCACTAAGGGCTTCCGCTGTGAGGTACGAACCTCGGCTTAGGGCGTCGCATAGGGGAGGACAGCAAGAAGGGACAGGCTGGATCATACTTGGATTTTCATCTTGAGTATTATACGGGGTATTTAAAAAGCTGCTCAGCTGCAATAACTGCTGGCACCTCGTTTTCGAGCAAGGGTCGGGGGGGAGCATCATTTACTCGGGGACGCAGTCACGATCGCGAAGGACCTCAGCGGCGGGGTCAGAATGACGGGTGTCGTCTGTGTTTGTGCACTGTACTGGTGGCCCTATTCTTCTCCTGGAGAGTGTTATGGGGTCATCTGGGTCGGAGAGGTCCGTGCGAACGTTCAACGTGGGCCTTGTACCTTTATACAAATTCAACGCGTGCAAAAGAGCTGGCATGATAAGCGGCGGTCGTCGCCTGACGGTATGCGTAACCCCAGCAAAATGTTGCGCCTTTAAGCGTTTAGTCGCTATTTCGGTAGAGTGTATTAGGGTACTCGTAAATAAAACTAGACTGTACTGAAGAACGAAATCGGATAGACTGATTTTTATTCCTAAAACACCTTATTTTATACTATTCGTACATTGATACTCTTAGGCACTAGCATGTTACTTAATAATAAATCGACCAATAGCGACGCGCCGTAGGGAGCGCCGTGCGAGGGGCGCGGGGCGCTGCGTTGCACACGACACTATTCGCTGCGAAGGCATAAATAGAAGTCGCGCGCCGAGCTCGGTCCTTTTCGCCGTGAGCCGTCGTCGAGTGAAGATATCCATCTGCTTGTCCATCTGCGTGGTCTCGAAGCGTGAAGATACGGAGGGTGCTGGTGCTTCTGCTTGCGCTTACAAACCGCTTCTTTCGAAGCGAACCGGCGAACGAGTGCGGCGTTGTGATAACGCTCGTGCCGCGTCGATTATCTTGTTTCTTTATTACGTACTCGTCTTTATCAAGACGATTGCTTCTCTGTTTCTTGCGGACTGTCAAAAACGTGGTAATGGTTCAGTGGCATGTGGTATATGGTAGCTGGTTCGGTGGTATGTGGTAACTGGTTCTCTGGTGACTGTGTGACAGGTACTGTGTCACTACACGCCTTAGAGAAATGAAAGTATTACAGTTATTAATTCATAGTTAGTTGCAATTTGTTCAAGTACTTATAGCAAAATTTGTTCAAGTTGTATTTTCGAAGATATTCGCGAAAAACTGATTTTGCTGGAGTAACCCCCAGCAAAATGTTTTTCAAAAAAGGCATTTATCCTGGAACCAAGTATATGAAAAGATAGCTTTTAATGAGTTGTTAATGTATACCAATAGCAAAATTTGTTCATATTATAGTTTTTGAGATATTCAAGATTTTGCTGGGGTTACGTTTTGGGATTTTCAAAATCTCGAAAACTGTTTGTCGCAGAAGTTTGAAAAAAATACCAGTTATAGGCCTTAATTTGTTAAAATTTGTTCAAACATAAGTATTTCGATTCATCAACAAATATCGATGTAATTAATTGTTTTTAAGAATCGGAAAAAATCGATTTACTCGTAAACTAGTACATTTACAAACGAATAAAAAGCAGTTACATATACCTATCATATATCCTTTTAAGGTGTACAAATCTGGATTAAAAAACTTTACGCGATATGAAGACATAAAGAGATTTCATCAAATTTTAAGCAGTGTTTCTTTGGCGATCGAATACACAGCTCCCTCTGAATAAAAAACGATGGACTATAGTGAACAAATTTGTTCATTTTTGTTATAAAACATCCCTGAAAGTTTCAGCTTAAAATCCTGGATGGAATAAAAGTTTTTCAAAAAACAAGAAAGTGCCAGCAGTTCTCTTATAAACCGACTTAATTACGGAGTCTACGAAAAAGCGACCGTTTCATACTTGCGGGTGTTCTACTCACATTAGCAGGTTAATAACCGATAATGAGTACAGTCGGGCAGAATAATATTCATGTACTTAACCGAAATCTCAAATGTTTTAAGTATAGGTTATTTGGTGTGAAATTATAACATTAGCAATATTCGACTAAATTCGTTTTTAGCATTTAGCCAGAAATAAAAGAAACATGGTTCAAACTATCTAAAATAACATACCTAACATCACGTCTTGTTTCCCCGAAGGGGTGGGCAGAGGTGTACCTGTAGTAGGTACACCCATATTTCGCCAGTTATGTTTAAGTCTCATGTAATAGGGGGCGAGCCTATTGCCATCAACCGGGCACAAATCCAGACTCCGGGCTGGTACTGAGAAATTCCAGATAGAAAAACCCAATAACACTATCATAATCAAACTATCTAATAGTTTTAATTTATTGATGAATGCGTTTGTACGAGTACCTACTTTTGTAAAAACAATTTTTGTAAAACATTTACATACATACTTAAATAAACTCACGCCTTCTCTACACCCCCGCTTTCTCCTCCTTCACATTTATTTGATAAAAAAATAATCATGCTCATCTATTTTTTATCCACCGACCACAATAATCCTTCTATATGCGACTGTACAGTACCGACCAAAAGTCCTTAAGCAATCTCACAAAGCAATAGACTGACGCTTCGGTTTGACTTACGACCTTCTTCTATAAGTTGTTACAATACTGTAGACACGCACATTACACACACACACTCACTTTGTCTGCAACCAATGACTAGTTCGATAATCATCATTCGTTTTTAGTTTCATTCGTCTTGTTCACATAAATATTAAAGTTTAGCAGGTAGACCACAAAAAACTAAGTAAATTATTTCGATTTCTGTGGGGTAGATGCAGTTTGTTACGAGTATTCAATTAATAGAACTTTGTTGGTTCGTGGATAATATTGGTGACGAGTATTTAGCACAGTATTGTGGTTATTATTATCAAAAAGCAGGCATAAAATATATTGAAGAGATCAGATCAGATCAGAGAATATTATTGCGCTGCGTAAAAGTGAAGTGAATATCTAATGAAACCGGACTAAGTGTGAGTGTTATCATTTATATATTTCATATTTTACTAAACATAAATCTTAATCAGGGTATTGTTGATAGAACAGAGGTATTGTTGAGACAGAAGATGCCTTTAAAGTTTTAAATTCATTGTGAGGTTTAATTCGATTAGTGAATAATAAATAATTAGGTATTATGTGTAATAAAAACAATGTTTTTCTTTGTTCTAGAGAAATACTGTGAGGGTTAAGAGATATGAGGAAGGGGCTTGTTATCGAGTAGCAGCGACGTCAAATGGTGAATGAAACAAATGGTTTCATACCAACGAGATATTTTGCTGAATTATTAAAAACACGTCATTATGAACCGTTCGCCGTGCACTCTGAAGGCTTGCATCACTGAAGACCAGCTAGAAAACCGTTTTCGACCTTAGAATATTGACCGTACCAACTTAATAAACAACAGATTCGTTATTGCATGAATTTATGGTAACGAATTTTTTAAGCACGTTTCAATAGGGTGTTTGTCGTATTTCTTGCAGATATACCGAAATTGTTTAATATTATTTTAGTAATAGTATTATTTTAGGATTAAAATTTGAGGTTTAGTTTCAATCTTCTTTTCGTAAAGAAAATGAATACTTAAGCTATAACCTCAATACCAACCAATGTTTACTAAAGCCAAATAAAGTTTAAAATAATTAATATGAACAACTGCCTTTAACCTTAAAATCAACAATTTTGTCAGTAGATTTTTTTACATTTTAAGTAGTCTAATATTCTTATTTATTGCTTAATTACTTAGACCATGATCAAAGCTTTATATTTATGGTGAAAAAAATCCATTTAAAATTTAAAACATTTCAAAATTTAAATATGTTAAAATAATACAAATTGCTTCTAAGTTTCTAGACATCTCTTTCACATATTATTCAGGTGAAGTAATGATAAATAATTGTAGCAGTTTGTTAACTATACTTAAGTAAAATAAATATAACGAATAAATATTATTTATTTTTTAAGATAAAGATATATTTATTGCATAACTGTGTACATTAGTTCTTATTTTAAACGTAAACAGGCTCAACAGTCTACCCATGTCGGATATGCAATAGTATTTATTATAAAGCAAACAAGATTTCAAATAAATTACAAAAATATTAATAGATTACAAACAAATTACAAATAAATTACATAGGTATGAACATTATTTTTTCTCAAAAAACTCATTCATATCACGCATTTTTTATTCTAAACCCTTTATTGCAATAACAACATTAATAAATAGGCAGGAATATTTAAAAATATTATTATTGCAAACAAAAATAATAATATTTGCAAAAACAGCGCTGTGATTTACGAGATTAGAACCTTAGCCATCTTGAATCTAAGACCAACGCTTAACGCCTTCTGCTATCTGCACTTATAATTTACTTTCGAATTTTAGCAATGCGATACACTGGCCAAGGTCACGCGTATGATGCATGCTAACAAAAGTGATGGAAATATAAGTGCGGCGCCCGCGAACCGTGACGATACGACAGTGTGTAGTGCAAAACTGCGTTCTCTGTGGTGTGTGTACGGCACTCACACCACAGACGTCTGACTGTTTACACATACAAATATACGGACTACACCGCGTGTTCACAGCAATACGATTCTTAGCGTGCTTATGCACTTTTGAGCGCTTACTGTACCAACAAAAAATTACTATTATACCGATTTTTTCAGATGGTTACGCTCAAATATGAAACGGTCGCTTTTTCGTAGCCTCCGTAATTATGTCGGTTTATAAGAGAATTGCTGACACTTTCTTGTTTTTTGAATAACTTTTATTCCATCCAGAATTTAAAGCTGAAACTTTTAGGGATGTTTTATAACAAAATGAACAAATTTGTTCACTATAGTCCGTCATTTTTTATTCAGAGGGAGCTGTGTATTCGATCGCCAAAGAAACACCGCTTGAATTTAATGAAATCTCTTTATATCTTCATATTGCGTAAAGTTTTTTAATCTAGATTTGTACACCTTAAAAGGGTATATAATAGGTATATGCACGGTATATGTAACTGCTTTTTATTCGTTTGTAAATGTACTAGTTTATGAGTAAATCGATTTTTTCTGATTCTTAAAAACAATTAATTAGGTACATCGATATTTGTTGATGAATCAAAATACTTATGTTTGAACAAATTTGAACAAATTTGAACAAATTAAGGTCTGTAACTGGTATTTTTTTCAAACTTCTGCGACGAACAGATTTCGAGATTTTGAAAATCCCAAAACGTTACCCCAGCAAAATCTTGAATATCTCAAAAACTATAAGATGAACAAATTTTGCTATTGGTATACATTTACAACTCATCAAAAGCTATCTTTTCATGTACTTGGTTCCAGGCTAAATGCCTTTTTTGAAAAACATTTTGCTGGGGTAACGTTACTCCAGCAAAATCAGTTTTTCTCGAATAACTTCGAAAATAAAATTTGAACGAATTTTGCTATACTTGAACAAATTGCAACTAACTATGAACTAATTATCTGTAATATTCTCATTTCTCTAAAGCACAACATTTTGTTGGGGTTACGCACACCGCCTGACGATCAAACTGAACGCAGCTTTTTATCTTTGTCGGCCTAGACGAGTAACCTCCACCTTATCGCCAAAACTTGCGCAAGATGATTGAGTTACAGTATTTCTTTGAGTATACACCACAAGGACATGTCCTAAAATGGTTTTTTATTATTCAATAATTCTAACCAGGAAAAGTTAATATATTTGAATAGACATCCCAAAATTCTAATGGTTCTAACTATATCATACTTAGATAAAGACCTCCAATTTTGAGAAAAATCTTTTTTATTTTAGTAAGAATTTAGTCCTAAAACGAACAAACCTTTCTAATTATCTAGGATAATATTGTGAACACACCAATGACTTTATGATTTATACGTCTATGGAACACACCCCATAAAATAGTAAACTTGTCAAAATTGACACATGTTACTGTCATCACTGTCAATTGATTGACAGTAATGACAGAACCATGTGTCAATTTATATCTTATTTGTCATAGTTGCATTCAACAAATAAAATATTTGTAGGTAGGTACTTAAATAGTTTATAATTTTTCTCATAAAGGGAGGGGTTCCATATTTTGCCGTTTTTATTTAGATGTAGTTTGATGCTGGTTAGATTTTTCTCGGAATAAAAAACCAACGTCCCTACAAAAAGCGGACATCTCCTTTCTTCTTCTTCTTTGGTTTGGTGGCAACTGTAGCCAGAAGCACAATTTCGAAAATGCCACGTTAGCTAAGATGTAACTCATAACAAAACAGCAGAACTGTCATTTTTGACAGCGCTTACGGTGATATTAATTTAGGGCATGGTCGGTGCTATCGCAAGATGGCGCATGAAATGATGTCATCTATGACTATTTACGGGACATCGATAACGCGATCGTTACGCTATTCAGTACGGGTGTTAGCAATTAGCACCTTATCACGCTCAAATCGATTACAGCGTTACTCGGAACGTAGCCTATGTGTTCTGTGAGTCATGCTCTGTGATGGTGGGAAAGTTTTCAGACGCTATTAAATTATTTACTAAAAAACAAACTTATCCTAATTTTTCTAATTATCTCATCATCTGTTACGATGCCTTATTAAGGCGGATAACAATTAAAATTTTATTGTGTCTCGTTATTGACTATTTTAGTTAGATGCTCTGTGATGGTGGGTGACAGTCAGTGTTGCCAACCCTTACGATAATTATGGGGGCGTACGATAATTTGGCTAATGGTACGATGTACGATAATGAATGTCTAATGTACGATAATTTTGAGATTTCTTGTAAAAACAAGTTCCTTTAACAAAACGTATATGTCAGACAAAATTAAACGCATAAAAAACAAAACAATGTCAAAGTCAATTGTCAAATACGTCAACATCAACAAGTAAGTCTCTCTTTCCCTCCCAAGTTTTTTATTTAATTACAGTCAAAATACACAAATATCAACTAAAAACTGTAAAAACATGTTTGCGGTTTGTGTTGCTAGCGCTATTAGTGGTGAAACTTGGCATAATTATACTTCCCCTTTGACTCTATTGTAAAATGAATTATTGTCTTTTGATAGCAATTTGAATTAGCTTTAATTTCTTTTGGCGATAATTATGCCCAAAAAACGTCAATTTCGACGTGGGATCTCGATAATTTGAACTTTTGGAGTTGGCAACACTGGTAACAGTTAAAATGACAGATACGATTGGATTGACTGATGACAGCACAAAGTTTGTTGATTTGATTACGAAAACGAATACTGAATTGTTATTTGCCTACGATTTTGGTATGTGCGCCGTGTTTTAACGTATTTCAGAAGCGAAGTTAATTTAAAAACAATAGTACGTTCAATTTGATAAGTAGCGACATCTAAAGCTGAGACAGATTTGTTTTAAAATTTTTTGAATTTGATATTGGAACTCCGACAAGCAAACATTTGTTTAAAGTTTCGTATAGACATCGTCGGCTTTTAACGACATGAAGTACGAAGAGACAGCACTGCAACGTGAATGGGAGACCAATAAGGAGCAGCCTTGTGCCGACGCGGTAAGCTAGCGCTGCCCCCTTGCTACGACGTGATTTATACGATTTCTTATGTTATGACTGCTTTACGCCTACACGCCCTACACTATGTGACTGTCAATAATCTATCTCAAAAGATGGTCAGTGGGTCGTCCTAAGGGGTAAGGGCGGACGATCCACTAACCCAAATTTCTTTCTTATGTTATTCTTTATATAAAAATTTTATGGATAGATATTTATTTCTCAAAATAATTTCAAATTCAAGTATAGAGTGAACATAAATAGGTTTAAACATAATAATGTCAAGCATAGTAATTATCTTAAAACTAACATTTGAATAACACTTTGACTTAAGAGCATGCATTCAAAAGTGCCTTGTCAAAAAACGAACTAAAAAGTAATGAACAAGTTGGATTAGTTAATCAAAGCGAAATAAGTGCGAAGTATATACAAAGCGAAAGGTCACTCATTTACTCGCTAACTAAACAGATAAATAAAATTGTCATTGCAGTCGGAGAACCTCTTAGATTAGAAAAGTGTTCCACACATTGCATCGATACAACGGGTGGTTTGACAACGTTCCCGTGTGACAACATTCCCATTTGACAACGTTCCCTTTTGACAATGCTTGACACCTCTCAAGTTTTTTATGCAATTTTACGACATACCAACTTATTTAATTGTACCCGTTTTGAACTGTAATTCGTAATTTTTTTTTACACTTTTGATACAATTTAATATTTTTTATTTTTTTATTACCTACTCGTACCTTCATTCATAAGGAAGAGTATTGCCGTGAAGCAAAAAAAAAGACTACAATTCAGTGAAAAATCAACATTTATTTAAGAAACTCTTATGAAACATAACTCAAAGTATTATGTTCAATAAAAGACGAATTAGGTAATTCACTGTTTTATTTCGTGGATAGCATAAGCACTAGGTAGCCTTACACTTATGTGATATTATTACACATGTGGGGTACTTGTACAAATCTTATTAGTCAAGAAGATTTCCAAGTACCTGCATTAAAGATACACAACATACCTTTCCCCCAAGTATGCATAAACACTGTAAAAACATAATTTAAATATAAACAAAACATAAACATAAAGCATCATAATCTTCTCAATTCAACTAATATAACAATTAAGTAAACAGGAACAAAAGCAATCTTAAACACATCAATTACACCAAATAGTTACTGTGGCTAGGCCTGGCATATGGTGACTTTGCATAAGAAGAAACTTTGTTCTTCAGTTTTCCACCTGGATAAGTAGTCTCTGCCCCACTAGGTATCCCAAGCATCTCGGCCCATTCCTCCGAGCTAGGAATTTGGATTATTTGTTCATCAACTTGACTTGACTCTTCCACCTGCTCCTGTATACTTTCTTCCTTTTCCGGTTCCATATCCTTCTTCTCCTCCTCTCCGGTTGTTAAGCTTGATGGCTTCTTCTGAATCAGTTGGTCAATATGTCTGCTTACAACATTTCCATTGTCTGATGTCACCTGATAGCTAGACGGGCCATCCTTACTAGTTATAGTGCCTGGTAACCAACGTGGCCCTCTTGCATAATTTCTGTACATCACGCATTGACCAATGTCCGTTTCTCTGTGTTTCCTTTGTGCGTTTTTAGTAATTTGTTGCTCGACTCTCATGTGCTGTTTATTGACTGGATGAATACTGTCCAATAAAGTCCTTAACTGTCTGTTCATTAACAGTTCTGAAGGGCTCTTACCTGTTCCTGAACATTAGGGTGGAGCGCTCAAAGTATGAAAAACATTTTTTTTTGGAATTCCTTTTGTGCGGGGTTATTAAAAGTTGCCAATATACTTAAGCATTACGTATGTTCAATATTTTCCTAATCAAGCCATTAGAAGTACTGCCCCCAGGCCCTCAGACTATAAAAAAAAAACAAAAATCTTGAAATTTTCATAGGGTCTTTACAAACCAAACGAATTGACTTATCATCAATTTTTAATGTAAAATCAGTAGTAAACAGACACAAAAACCAATATAAGACAGCAAAAGCCACATTCGATTGCTACTCATCTCTAAAATATTCAAAAATCAAAGTACACAAAAACGTCAAGATCTTGTCAAAAATACATCGGCAATTGTTGCTACCGAAATCGAAACGATTTGGGGGAAGCTTCTATTCCCATCATAAAACGTACTATAACAGCTCTGATAAGAGTATTTCACGACAAATACCGGTCTATTTTAAAACCTTACCAAGGTAGAAAAAATTATGAAAATTATATACGTAAGGTAGAACAATTAAAAAACGACAGTAACAAGTTATTTGACGTTGCTTCCTGCAAATGTTTGTCCTTCGCTATATGTTTGTGTGAAAAAGACCGCAAAATACCGATTCAAAAAAGACATTTCCTGACTGATCAAAGAACAGAAAGAAAAATGATTATTGGATCAATAGATTTTGTAACTACCAAGAAAATTGAGAAAAAAGTAATTTAAAGACAAATAAAACGCAAACCTTGCGAAAACCAACATTTACAGGCTGCGACAATCAACATTTACAAGTTGCGACAATCAACAAACAAACACCTACTATTGAACGATCAACCTCTTCTACGGAGATAATTATTTAAAGAAGCTATGAAACTATAAACGACATGCCGTCGACATCTTCAATTGTATCACCGTGCTACCAGGAACGTCGTATTGTTGCTAGAACATTGGATCGTTTCGGAGTTTCTGATGGAGCTCTGCCACGCTCCAAGATATTGGTTTAGTGACAAATGAAAACACGGATAATATTGTTGATCGGTCCAAAATTCACAGATTCCGATGAAGACAAGAAAATCTTTGAAAAAGAAAAATTTAACTGACTTTCAAGATAATATTAGGATTTCGTTTGATGGCAGAAAGGTTAAGACATTAGTTAAAGAAGACAATAGAAGAAGAGTCATAGTTGAAGAACACAACCCTTTTGAAAGAGCCGGGGTCCAAATACTTGGGTCACATCTCCTTAAAGTCTGGGAATGCTAGAACAATAGCCAATAAGTTGTTTTCGTTTTTTGTGGAAAACTCAATTAGTTTGACAAAAATAGTGGTTATTGGTTGTGACGGAACCGCCGTGAATACTGGTGCTAAAGCTGGAATTATTATACTGCTTGAAAGCAAGCTGCAACGTCCACTACAATGGCTGGTATGTCAATTGCATGCAAATGAATTGACTTTAAGACATCTTTTTGAGCATTTAGACGGTACTACCACTGGCCCAAAAAGTTTCAGTGGTCCAATAGGAAAGACACTAAATAATTGTGAGTGCCTACCAGTCAAAACATTCAGTGCCTTAACATGTTGTTTGCTAGACATAACGAAGACCCGTAACGATCTGAGCACGGACCAATTATATCTTTTAGAAATGTTTCAAGCAATCAATAAAAGCCAGTGTCACGAAAGTTTGGCCAAACGTAAACCTGGCAAAATATGTCACTCAAGGTGGCTTACTACGGCATACCTACCATAAAGTGGATTCCGAAATTTTATCAGATTTTCGTAGAACGTCACACAGCACTCAAGCAACCGAAAGATGCATAAAATGTTACAGAATCTTGCTTAGCAGTCTATGGATCAGTAAAAAAGGAAGGCTGGATTAGGAATATGTTGGAGTCGTGTCGTATTATGCCCTCGTTCAATACAAAAAAAGAGTACAAAACTGAAGAAATTTTGTTTTTTTGTCACTTGCATGTCGAACGAATTAATTCAATTTTTATTTTTTTAATGTTTGTTTTAGTTTCTTCATCTTGTCAAACAGTAAACTGTACTATTTTAATTAAAACATATTCTGTGGATTTAATTTTTTTATTTTTCTGTGGACCTAGTTTTTTCCTTTTTTTTTTAAACTTCAAAGTACTTGGGGCAGTACTTCCACTAATTTAATTTAATTGTCCCCATAATAAGTTTTAAACCTGATACCAAGATGCAACTTTCCCGCTATCCGCCATTCCTAAAATCTAAAAAAATAAAAAACGCTCCACCCTACTGAACATGGCGTTACCCGCAGTCCCAGTAACATGTTAGGTACCTTCACGTCTCATGACACATCATCTATTTTGCGTAACTTGTTCTTAACCGTCTGCACCATTCGTTCAGCCAATCCATTTGTAGCAGGGTGGTATGGTGCTCCAAAAATTGTTTCATTTCAGCCGAAACAAATGCTGTTCCATTGTCTGAAACCAATGTCTCACATAATCCGTGTGTAGCAAATATCATTCTTAGATGCCGAACCACAGTTTCTGTAGTCATGCTACTTACTACAAATACTTCAGGCCATCGTGAATATGAGTCCACAATTATCAAAAAGACTTTATTTTGGTAGGGACCAGCAAAATCAATATTTATGCGAGACCAAGGTCTTGTAGGTACTACCCACTCGCAACTTGTCTTGGGAGGCATATGCCTATTTTCGAGACACTTGGTGCAATTGTTCACCAATGTCTCAATGTCGTTGTTTAATTCCGGCCACCACACATAGCTTCTGGCCAAAGCTTTTGTTTGAACTATACCACTGTGTGCCCTATGTAAAGCACCTAAAATATCCTTCCGTAGCGGTGGTGGTACCACCACGCGACAACCCAGCAAGATACAACCATCATGTAAGGAAAGTTCAGTACGATGTAACCAATAACTGTGCAAAGCTTCCTCTGTGACTATAGCTGGCCAACCAGATAACACGTAATGCATGACTCGTGATAAAGTCTTATCTGTTTTTGTAAGCAGCTCGATCTGATTAACATCAACTGGAAAGTCTTCGGGAGCCTCGGCCATCAATAAAATATCACAAAGCTGCTGTTCAGGTTCTTCTGGCACCGGTTGTGGCCAGCGACTGAGACCATCCGCATTTCCTATTTGTTTACCAGGCTTATACGTTATATCATAACTGTGTGAAGTCAAAACAATTGCGATTCTAGTTAATCGGGGCGATATAATATTGGATATTGGCTTCTTAGGATCAAAAAGACTGACCAGTGACTTGTGATCCGTTACTATTCCGTAAAAGTTCTTCCCATAAGATAGTTATGAAATTTTTGAATTCCGAACATGATTGCTGTAGCTTCTTTATCAAGCTGAGAGTATTTACGCTCGTGTGAATGTAATGTCCTAGAACTCATAGCGATCGGTCGTTCTTGCCCATCCTGCATCACATGTGACAATACTGCGCCTACACCATACTCAGAGCTATCGCATGTGAGTACTAAAGGTTTATTTAAATCATAATGGACTAAAGTAATGTCTGACGATAGTAACCGTTTCGCTGCGTCGAAACTTTCTCGTTCACGTTCTGTCCACTGCCACTTGCGAGACTTATCAAGCAACCTATGGAGCGGTTCGAGGACAGTAGCTTTATGAGGTACGAACCTCTCATAAAAATTGTACAACCCTAAAAAAGCCTGTAGCTGCTGAACACTCTGTGGTTCTGGAGTTTTGACAATCGATTCCACTTTGCTAGGAGCCGGATGAATCCCGTCGGCGTCAATAACAAAACCCAGAAATTCTATACATTCTTTAGCAACCTTACACTTACCTGCATTCAGTCGCAGGCCAGCTTTTTGTATGCGTTCTAGTACAGCATCCAGTCGTTGACTCATATCTGTCAAGGTATGCCCACTTATAATAATGTCATCAATTAGTACTGCGACGCCTGAAATACCTGCCAGTAAAGATGTCATCAACCTTTAAAAAATACCTGGACATGCTTTTACTCCGAACGCCAGCCTGTGAACAGTGTAAAGACCTTTACATGTATTTAATGTTAGCAGTTTAGCCGTGTCTTCATCCACAACGACTTGTGTATATGCACGTTCTAAATCTAAAGTAGTGAAGTACCTTCCTCCAGCAATTGTAGCAAATACCTCATTAGCAGTTGGCATAGGGTAAGTATCTGACTCGGTAGCCTGATTCACCGTGCTGCGATAGTCTCCACACAGGCGAATCTCGCCTGTTTTCTTAACAATGGGCACCACTGGTGTTGCCCACTGGGAGTAAGAAACAGGGCGTAGTACTCCCTCAGTCATCAATCGATCTATTTCCTTTTCGACTCTGTGCTTAATTGCAAAAGGAACTGGGCGAGCTTTAAGAAACCTAGGAGTAGCGTCCGGTTTTAAATGTATGGTCACCGGTTCGCCTCGGTAAGTACCAAGACCCTCTTTGAAAACTTCAGAGTGTTTTTGTAACATTTCATTAGTCATTGATATGCCAGTACTAGACACAGAATTAATACAAACTTTTATATTAAGAGCTGAAAACCAACCACGACCAATTAAATTGGGGCCTGAGCCTCTAGCTACAATAAGCGGTAAAACACACTTAATGTCTCTAAAGTTTACGTGCACTACTGTCTGACCGAGCACATTAACCGGAGTCGCCGTCCAGGTACGTAGATTGTTGTGTACGGCGCGCAGTTCGGGGCGCGTCTTTGCGTTGCGCAGGCTTCTCCACGTGCGCTCGTTCACCAGTGAGAAACCAGCACTGGAGTCCACCTGCATAGTCACTGACATCCCATTCAGATGAACCTTAACATCATACGCTGGCACCCGCAATTGACTACTATCGAAGTTGTATATACCATTCAACTGAACGTGTGACTGATCCTCTTCTGTGAAATTGACTTTACTGTTCGAGTCTTTCTTCTTTGCAATGCAAACCTTTTCTATATGTCCTACCTTCTTGCAGTATCGACAAGTAACCTTAGCAAAACGACATTCTCCAGCATGTCGATCACCACAGCGGTAGCAACGTTTCATGTTTGTTTGCACTGCATTAATGTCCATGGGCTCAGGAGCTGGCATGGTCGTCGATGTACTCGCCGTCGAATCGAATCCGCTTGCAACATTGCTGGTGCTCCCATTTACATTTTGTATCATGCGAACATCTTTTACCGCGCTTTCGGAAGACAACATAGCCTCAACCACATTGTCATAACTCAGTTTATCTCTTTTCAATAAATCATATTGCAGTCTGTGATCTTTCATTCCACACACGAGTCTGTCACGTAACATACGTTCTAAATCCGAAAAATTACAATCCGAACTAATCTTCCTCAGCTGAGCGATATATTCCGATGCTGATTCGCTTTGTTGTTGGTCACGTTTATAGAACTTATATGACACTGATATTTCGTTAGGTTTAGGGCTATAATGTTTCGTTAAAACGTTCACGATTTCCGTAAATGAGATATCACTAGCTTTTTTAGGTGTATTTAAAGCAAGAAGCGTATCAAACACTTTCGATCCACACACTGTGTAAAAGTTTGCTCTTTTACTTATGTCCAACACAACACCATTTGCTTTAAAGCAAAATGTTAGCCTATCTATGTAATTGTTCCAATTGTCTGTTTGAGAATCAAATTCCGAAAACTTCACTGCCCTACACTCCATTCTTAAAAGTTTATTCCTCGTCGCCACTATTATGTTCAATAAAACACGAATTAGGTAATTCACTGTTTTATTTCGTGGATAGCATAAGGACTAGGTAGCCTTACACTTATGTGATATTATTACACATGTGGGGTACTTGTACAAATCTTATTAGTCAAGAAGATTTCCAAGTACCTGCATTAAAGATACACAACACAAAGTATTATTCTAACATAATCACAACAATTGAGATCAATATTAATTCCAAATAAGACAGAATCAACTCTTAAAAAAAATGGATTTTACCGGTACTGTCCGACATGGCAGACAATACCGGTCGGCAGGTTGGCAAAACGGGTCAAACTTTTAGCGGCACAAGTCGTACACGTAGCCTTCGGGTGCTGAGTGCTCATAACCAGAGCACTCAGCATGAGTCCGGTCGTTGCTCGGTCACATAACATGCATCTGTTCTCCAGATCTTCATCAGTCATTTCGATTTCGGAGTCTGATGAACTCTGGTCCTTATTCTCATCTTGGAGAACTGTCTTTTTTACCTTTCTGACATATTAAATTAGAAATTATATTAAATTTAGCTGGTCTTCTTTTTGTTGCTTTTTTTATTCCTGCTTTTGTTTTGGCACCAGATTCTTTCTTCTTTTCCCTTGTTGCTCTTCTCTCTTCCTTTTATACAAAGCTTCTTGATCTTTCGTGAAGACTGGATTTCGACCCATAGCTGGTAATTCACTATTCTTGTTTTTCAGTCTTTCTTGTAGGGTTGAGAATGGGATGCTATAAGACAGAGCTGCCTCTCTTATCGGTGTTCCTTCTTCGACAAGTTTGAATGATGAAACTCAAATTATTTTGGCTCCATTTCACCTTCAATCCTTTGTTCCTACTTCGAGTCCCCGACATCCTAAAAAGGAAAATAATATAAATTTTAACGTTATAAAAGGTCAAAAATATAATCTACTTGCAAACATACCTTGCGGTTAATACCAGTCAGCATGACCAGCGTTAGCCACCCGTATACTTTTCTGGTTAATAATAATTCTAACAAAAATCTGTAGCAAAGTGCTTGAAATCTATGATTACATAAGTAGATAGATAAATACACGACAATAAATAACACTGAAAATGAATGAAACACTCACCTCTTATGTACCGCGCCCAAAAAATTGCGTAAAAGTGGTGCGAAACAAATTGACGTACAGTTCTCCCTGACGCGTGCTCGGAACTGAGCGGGGGCCGCACAGTGGATCGTCCCCATACAAGAGGTCGGACATAGAATTAAAAATTGAAAAAGTATTTAATTGAAAAAAATGAAATATACAGTTGCATTACTCTATTATGGAACTACAAAAAATGTTACTACAATTTTTTTATTTGACCAGTACTTTATGAGCAATTCGATGAAAACTATTATTTTTCTATGGAAATGGTCACAAAAATGTCTGTATCTCATGATTCCCTCCTTGTTTCGATTTGCGGTTTTCACTACTGTTATTTACCCATTTTATGCCACATTTTCTTCAAGGACACATGGTGCCCCCAGCGACCCCCTTCCGAGATATTTTGCTTTTAGTAACTATACTTTTTATTGTATAACTGATGAAATGGAGGTACATTAAGTATATTCATTACTGAGAATAAGTCATCCCTAAGTAGTTCCTTAAATAACAGGTGCATTTGCGATTACTTTAATGACTTATGAACGCTTCTGTTGCCATACAACAAAAGCGTTAATGAGTCCTTAAGTAAAGATTACCAGTACTTGCTTAATCTAATTAGTTATTGTAATTACTATGTTAACAGCCCTTAATCTCTGCATTGTGATTGTCTAATGTCATCATTAGCTTATCAAATTCATTGCTAGTTGCCTACTTGCTGCCTTATATATTTGAGTGTGTTTAGCAAATGTAATTCAGTTGTAATTATAACTTCTATCAAGTGTTGTCATTATGGCTTTCCGTGGGTTTTCTACTTATCTAGATCTTTACGTTGCTCTTCGTAATCATAAAGATCTTCGTGACTATGACAATTTATTTAACACATTGAAGTCGAGTACTAACGTCCAGTTAAGTGAAAGTGATGTGACGGATCTCAAGAACTGGTGTCGACGATTTTGCTATAGGGTTTACACCAAATGGGTGCAATCAAGAAGGACAGTCGACAGGTTCATTAACAAGAACGGAGAGTGGTTAAATTCCGATATCGTTTGGCCAGATTGCTTTAAAGAAAATGTTGTTGACACTGAAGAAGCAAATGAAAATGAGGCAGAAGAGGTAGTCAGTCCATCAAAATCAGATGCATCAACTTCAACATATACATCTCCTCGCAAACGCTTTGAAGATTTATCGGCTAGACACAAAAGAAGACGTGTTAATGAAAATGTTGCTAGTTGCAGTCGTCCGGATGAGCTTTTGCATACTGTTGAAAGTATACTTAAGTCTGCCGGAAAAAATGATATGGCCAGAATAATGAAAAATTTGCTGGAAAATCCTGAACACGTCTCAACAGTTTTAAATGTCCTGGAAACTAAGCAGAATCCTTCGCTTCGTGAAGTTCCTACTCACAAAGCACTTGCTCTTTACGTTTACTTGCAGTTATCCAAGTGGCGTTACATCACACTTCGGGACTTTAGTTTAAAAGAAGGTCATGCGAAATACCCAAGCTACTACTTGTTAGTTAAAGAAAAGCTTAAATGCTACCCGGCAAAAGAAGACATAACTGTGACTGAAACTTCCGCAAAGATACGGATCCAAGCCCTCCTTGATCTCACAGTTAGGAGGCTGATCGATTCACTTGAATCAAATTTTGATGCTGGTGAACCACTTGTGCTTCACAGTAAATGGGGTTTTGATGGAGCTTCAAGTCAAAGCATTTACCATCAAACGACAACAACAAGTGAACAAGACTTATCCAGTGTATTTATGGCAAGTTTTGTACCGCTTAAGTTAGTGACTTCTAGTGGAAGTATAGTGTGGCAGAATGATCGGCCATCGTCAACCACATATTTTCGCCCGATTTCATTTACATTTATGAAAGAAACGGAAGCGAATGTTAAGGCTGAAATGGAAATATTTGAGACCGAGATTCGTGAGCTGAACCCGACTGATTGTGGCAATGCTACTGTTACTCACAATCTATGGCTAACCATGATTGATGGTAAGGTACATTCAATCATATCTGGTACATCGGCAGCAGTGTGTGATTTGTGCAAAGCTCGCCCAAGCGAAATGAATAACTTGGAAGAAGTGAGAGCTAAACCCGTGAATACAGATTTATACAAGCATGGATTTAGTTCATTGCATGCTTGGATTCGGTCTATGGAGTGTTTATTACACATTGCTTACAGAATGGACATAAAATCATGGCAAGCAAAAGGTGACGAAAATAAAAAAAAAGTTAAAGATAAGAAAGAAGCCATTCAAGAAGCTTTCCGAAGAAGCACAGGCTTACTTCTAGACGTTGTTAAGCAGGGTAGTGGCAATACAAACACTGGAAATGCTGCAAGAAGGTTTTTAGCAAACCCTGAAACGACTGCGGAAATTACTAAATTAGACGTTAATTTAATTAGAAGACTCGCCGTTATTTTGCAATGCATTTCCTCAGGCGAAAAAATTCAAGTCCAAAAATTTAAATTATATTGTGATGAAACAGCAAATTTATTCGTGGAATTATATCCATGGTATAACATGCCAGCAAGTTTACACAAATTGCTGATTCATGGATCACAGATAGTGGACCACTTATCAGTAGTACCTATAGGTTTTTTGTCTGAAGAAGCATCTGAAGCAAGAAACAAGGATTTTCGTAAATTTAGAGAATATCATACACGAAAGCATAGTAGCATCGCCACTAGTGAAGACATTCTTCATAATCTGCTATTATCTTCCGATCCTCTTCTCACCAGCTTACGACCGAAGATGACAAATAAAGCCAAAAAGTCTTCATTTAGTGAACTAGACGATTTACTCATAGTTGATCAGAGTGAATTGGAGTTCATTGACGTTTCAACTGATACACTTGCTGCATGTAGTGACGTTGAAGAAGATGATGACGATAATAATGATCATGATGTCGTTATTGATGAAGATGAAGAAAATATAGTTTAAGTCTTATAGTACCTAATATTATTATTAACAAGCAGTTTCTTTGTTAATTTCTTGTTTTTGTGTATTTTTTTTATTCTGTTCTTTTTTTGTTTTGTGTTATGCCACCCATCATTTTTCTTTCTTTTCTATTGTTGTTAGTAACTAAATGGTCGTGTTAATTAATTAATTTCCTATTATAATTTAGTTCTTAGTAGTTGTTTAATTTTTTAGTTTGTTTTAGGGTACATAGTTGTTTTATTTTTAAATTATTTTTACAGTGTTATATTATTTAAATAAAAAATATTTTATACCTACATATTTTCTTATTGATCATAAAACTCTATTTCTTTTCGATGTGTTATTGTAAATTCGACTCAGTCATTACTAAGCTAATGATGACATTATCCAATCACAATGCAGAGATTAAGGGCTGTTAACATAGTAATTACAATAACTAATTAGATTAA
This sequence comes from Agrochola litura, assembly GCA_949152395.1. NCBI lineage: Eukaryota > Metazoa > Arthropoda > Insecta > Lepidoptera > Noctuidae > Agrochola > Agrochola litura. The sequence continues at coordinate 24,631,101 of OX424503.1, read as the reverse complement.
GCAAGTACTGGTAATCTTTACTTAAGGACTCATTAACGCTTTTGTTGTATGGCAACAGAAGCGTTCATAAGTCATTAAAGTAATCGCAAATGCACCTGTTATTTAAGGAACTACTTAGGGATGACTTATTCTCAGTAATGAATATACTTAATGTACAGTACCGACCAAAAGTCCATGAGCAATCTCACAAAGCAATAGACTGATGCTTCGGTTTGACTTACGACCTTCTTCTATAAGTTGTTACAATACTGTAGACACGCACATTACACACACACACTTACTTTCTCTGCAACCAATGACTAGTTCAATAATCATCATTCGTTTTTAGTTTCATTCGTCTTGTTCACATAAATATTAAAGTTTAGCAGGTAGACCACAAAAAACTAAGTAAATTATTTCGATTTCTGTGGGGTAGATGCAGTTTGTTACGAGTATTTAATTAATAGAACTTTTTTGGTTCGTGGATAATATTGGTGACGAGTATTTAGCGCAGTGTTGTGGTTATTATTATCAAAAAGCAGGCATAAAATATATTGAAGAGATCAGATCAGATCAGAGAATATTATTGCGCTGCGTAAAAGTGAAGTGAATATCTAATGAAACCGGACTAAGTGTGAGTGTTATCATTTATATATTTCATATTTTACTAAACATAAATCTTAATCAAGGGTATTGTTGATAGAACAGAGGTATTGTTGAGACAGAAGATGCCTTTAAAGTTTTAAATTCATTGTGAGGTTTAATTCGATTAGTGAATAATAAATAATAAGGTATTATGTGTAATAAAAACAATGTTTTTCTTTGTTCTAGAGAAATACTGTGAGGGTTAAGAGATATGAGGAAGGGGCTTATTATCGAGTAGCAGCGACGTCAAATGGTGAATGAAACAAATGGTTTCATACCAACGAGATATTTTGCTGAATTATTAAAAACACGTCATTATGAACCGTTCGCCGTGCACTCTGAAGGCTTGCATCACTGAAGACCAGCTAGAAAACCGTTTTTGACCTTAAAATATTGACCGTACCAACTTAATAAACAACAGATTCGTTATTGCATGAATTTATGGTAACGAATTTTTTAAGCACGTTTCAATAGGGTGTTTGTCGTATTTCTTGCAGATATACCGAAATTGTTTAATATTATTTTAGTAATAGTATTATTTTAGGATTAAAATTTGAGGTTTAGTTTCAATCTTCTTTTCGTAAAGAAAATGAATACTTAAGCTTTAACCTCAATAACAACCAATATTTACTAAAGTCAAATAAAATGTAAAATAATTAATACAAATAAAATATAAACAAACTGCCCATATTTAACCTTAAAATTACCTATTCTGTAAGTAGTTTTTTACATTTTAAGTAGTCTAATATTCTTATTTATTACTTAATTACTTCGACCATGATCAAAGCTTAATGTTTATGGTGAAAAAATCCATTAAAAATTTAAAATATTTCATAATTTAAATATGTCAAAATAATACAAACTACTTCTAGTTTCTTGACATCTATTTCACATCTTATTCAGCTGAAGTAATGATAAATAATTGTATAACGAATAAACATATTTTTTTAATTTTGTTATCATATATCACGCATTTTTTATTCTAAAACCTTTATTGCAATAACAACATAAAAAGCAGCAATATTTAAAAAATATTATTATCGAAAACAAAAATAATAATATTTGTAAAAAACCGCACTGTGTTTTACGAGATTAGAACCTGAGGCAGTTTGAATTCCATACCAACACTTAACGCTTTCTGCTATCTGCACTTGTTAAGTTACTATCGAATTTTAGCAATGCCATTAACTGGTCAAGTTCACGCGCATAGTGCGTGTGTGCTAGCATGTTTAAAGCGACGGAAATATATTGTTGTTTCGTGTAGAACAAAACTGCGTTATCTGTGGTGTGTGTATCGTGTTGCTTACACATACAAATGTACGAGCTATACCGCGTGTTCACAGCAATATGACTCTTAGCGTGCTCATGCACTTTTGAGCGCTTACTGTACCTCCATTTCATCAGTTATACAATAAAAAGTATAGTTACTAAAAGCAAAATATCTCGGAAGTGGGTCGCTGGGGGCACCATGTGTCCTTGAAGAAAATGTGGCATAAAATGGGTAAATAACAGTAGTGAAAACCGCAAATCGAAACAAGGAGGGAATCATGAGATACAGACATTTTTGTGACCATTTCCATAGAAAAATAACAGTTTTCATCGAATTGCTCATAAAGTACTGGTCAAATAAAAAAATTGTAGTAACATTTTTTGTAGTTCCATAATAGAGTAATGCAACTGTATGTTTCATTTTTTTCAATTAAATACTTCTTCAATTTTTAATTCTATGTCCGACCTCTTGTATGGGGACGATCCACTGTGGGCCGGTGCGTCGCCAGTTCGTCACGGGGAACACCCTCAATCAATGTGTGTGTGCGCAAAACGCTGTAATTTGGAAGATAGTTTGGATTGTGTTTTTGCATTCAACGCATACAGACGTGCTCATCAATGCATAATATCAATAAAATAAATTAACGCTTGCATAAATAGTGACCTAGTTTCAGTGTATTAGCGTGTACAAATACACATTATAGTGATAATTTAAAATAATGAACTGAATGATTTTTTATAAACTGATACATGGAAGGCAGCCCCTTTAATCGGAGCGCTAAGATGCGACGCAGCCCTCCACCGACACCGACCCCGGTGCCGACACCAGCACCGACATCGCCCCAACAATCAAGACAGGACCAAGATGAAAAAGTTGAAGTTGTGTCTACTCCGGAGATTCAGAACTGGATGGGGTCTATTGAGCAGTGCCTGAATGAGGTCTGTGTTATTGCTTCTGAGGGAAAGCTAAACGCTGATCAGAAGGTAAAAATAAGCAATCTTTGCCGAAAAGTTGGACATGGAGTTTCGCAAATGGCTGTTCAATACCAGTCACTAAAGCAAAAAGCCATACAAACCCATACCTCCCTTAAAACCATGACCGAAGCTCGAGGCCTATCAGATTGTCTAATGGAGATGAACCGGACGATTCAGGAGTCCTGTACGAAGCAGGAAGCATCTACATCTTTTGCAGCTATGGTGAAGAACGGCTCTAAAACCTTTGTTCGTCCTAATACCCTTAGCTCCGTGGCCATTTATCCCAGTGACAACTCAAAGACCAGTGACGAAACCAAGAACATGATTCAAAAAATCATATGCCCTGGAGAAATGAAACTGAAAGTACGAGGCGTACGTAACATTGGAAAAGGAGGACTTATAATCAGCACTGAGACCAAAGATGACCTAGACAGGCTCAAGCAAACAGTCCAACTCGCTTCGTCAGGTCTTACCGTCGACGAACCTAAAAAGCGCAAACCTCGCATTATAGTAATAGGAGTACCTACATCAATGGCTGAAAATGAGGTTTATAAATGTATTTATGAACAAAACTTAGCCGACAAACTGCCCGCTATATCCCTAGATACATTTTTGACCTCAATAAAACTAAGCCATAAATCTGGCAGGAAAGATGTAGAGAATTGCAACTTTATTATAGAAGTTCCAGCCGTCATACGTAAGGCCCTCATCACTCAAGACAGATTATTCATAAATTGGTCGTCCTGTCCGGTACGAGACTTCACACTGGTAACAAGATGTTACAAATGCCAGCAGTACGGTCATGCGGCCAAAACATGCAAAATTGCTGCCCCTACATGTGGACATTGCGGTGAAGAAGGACATAATATTCAAGACTGTGCGAAGAAAGCCGGTGCGCCAAAATGTGCTACATGTTTGCGCTTCAAAAAACAAGCCGACCACAAGACAGGAGACGCAGATTGCCCGGCTAAAAAAGCTGCCGAATACAGGTACATCAACTCGATCGATTATGAAGGCGCCTAAGAGCGCCACATACTTGTGTATATTTTAGACGTAATTTATAATTGTTATTTTTCTAGTTTAGTATGAATAATAACTTAATTACCGACATAGATAATACATTTTTAACTGTATCAAAGACATGTGACGTTGAGGATTGCAGACAATATCTTTCCGATTATAAAAAGTCACTAACCGTACTAACCCAAAACATTCGTAGTATTTATAAGAACATAGATAGCTTTAAAATTTTCCTTCATAGACTTAACTTTGATTGTGATTTATTGGTACTAACCGAGTGCTGGCTAGCTAACCGCATCGATAACCTTCCAGTAATACCTGGTTATAACCTATTACATACCAAAAGAAACCAAAATCAAAATGATGGTGTAGTGGTTTTTGCTAAGGAATCATTACAGGTAACAGTCGAGGAACCTACTCTACAAGACTGTATGATTAATTGCTTAGTAATCAAAATTGGTACAACCACAGCGATAATCGCTATGTATAGGTCCCCTTCCGTTAGAAACTTGGATTCTTTTCACACTTCCTTAAACCAGATTTTTCAAGCACTAAGCTCTTTTAAGAATGTTATACTAACAGGTGATTTAAATATAAATATTGGCTCCGAAAACTGCGATGCAGGGACCCAAGATTATCTTAATATCTGCTCATACCATGGTTTTCTCCCAGCTCACCTATTGCCTACTCATCAGAGCGGTTCCTGTCTCGATCATATGATGATTAAAACAAGCCTATCATATATTACGCTTGTTACTAACGCAACAATCACGGATCATCATGCTGTCCTACTTACCGTAAATTTAACGCTGCCTAAGCTAAATCGTCCCCAGACCAAAAGCAAATTAAACACAAATAAACTCGAATATGATTTATGCAACCTAGATTTTAGCCTAGTTTACAATACTGCTGACGCTAATTTGGCTTTATCGTACTTTATAAAACATGTCCAACAAGCAATATTACGTAGCACGACAGTTTCTACAGTGAATAAGAAACTTTATAATATTAAACCTTGGATTACTCCTGGACTAATTCGATGTATAAGACACAGAGATAAACTTCATCAGAGAACTAAGAGATATCCTGATAATCTAATAATCCAAACCACTTATAAAAGATACAGGAACTTTTGCAATAATCTCCTAAAGAAGTTAAAAAATGATTACGATAAAAATGAATTAAATAGAGCAGGTAACAATAGCAAGCAACTTTGGAAACATATCAAAAACGTCACCAATATGTCTAAACAGCGTGAATCAAATTCGAGTTTACTGCTTACTAATCCTTCACCACTCTTGTCAGCTAACAACGTTAATAACTTCTTTGTCAATGTTGGGAAAACTCTTGCTGAACAGATTCCGAAACATTATCGTGACCAATCACCTTTCCAAAAATCAAGCAATAACTGTAACACGAAATCTTTTGCTATGCTGGACACTGACGAAGACGAAATAACCCGAATCATTTCTGGACTAAAAGATGACTGTGCAGTTGGATGGGATAATATAAGCAATAAGATCCTTAAACTCTTTAAGCATATTTTAGTACCTCCCTTAACGCATATACTTGGAATGTGTCTATCCAAAGGAATTTTCCCGAGCTCTCTTAAAAGAGCAGTTGTAGTCCCTGTCTTTAAATCTGGTAATAAAGACTTAGTAAATAATTATAGGCCAATATCGTTACTTCCCTCAATATCAAAAATATTTGAGAAAATTATAAACAGTAGACTAGTTAAATATCTAGAAAAAAATCATATCTTATCCCCTGCACAATTTGGTTTTAGAGCCAAATTATCCACAGCCGATGCGGTGCATAGCCTGACCAATTATATTACAGAAGAACTCGGCAAAGGTAACCAGACCCTGGGAGTCTTCCTTGATTTAGCCAAGGCCTTCGACACAGTGTCTGTTTCTGTTCTTCTAAACAAATTAGAGGCCATAGGAATAAGGGGAACGCCGCTGAAACTTTTTGCGGACTACTTAGATGACCGATACCAATGTGTTAGAATAGATAATATCACGAGCGATGAGCAGAAAAGTACTGGTTTTGGTGTTCCCCAAGGAAGTATTCTGGGCCCTACGCTATTCCTGATTTATATTAACGATTTGTGTAATCTGAATATTAAAGACGGAAAAATTATATCGTATGCCGACGACACGGCGTTAATATTTACCGCTAAAACCAGTAGCGAACTGTTCGAAATTGCTCAGCTAGGTTTTAATATTGTGACTAATTGGCTTCAAAGCAATTTACTAACATTAAATGCTGACAAGAGAAAATACATTTACTTCTCCATGCGCAAGCCTCAATTTAACATTACTAACCCTCATCTATATGCCCATCAATGTGGAAACCGTTCAGTCAACATGTGTAATTGCCCTTTTATCCTCAAAACGAGCAGCATAAAATACCTCGGTGTAATAATGGACGACACACTGTCTTTCAGAAAACATATTGAAAGTCTAACTAAAAGAGTGCGCAAATTAATATATGTTTTTAAAAAATTGCGAACATTTGCAGATTCAAAATTAATCACTCAAGTTTATTTGGCCCTATGTCAATCTATAACTCAATACTGCATCACTTCATGGGGTGGCGCACCAAAATCCTATCTACTTCCTCTTGAAAGAGCTCAGAGAGCAATTTTAAAAGTAGCAAACTTCCATCCCTTTTTCTTTCCCACAGATCTGCTATATAAATCCTGCAACGTGCTGACTGTTCGCAAACTTTTCATTACGCACTTAGTATTAAAACAGCATACCATGCTTACCTACACTGCTGACAATTCTAACAAGAGAAGGAATGATATAGTATGCACATCTAATGCGACCTCAAAACATGTCTTTGTAGAAAGATTTTTTACATTCTTAGGCCCATTTCTGTACAATAGATTAAATAGGAAACTTAGTATTTATAAATTAAATTACTTTAGCTGTAAAAAAAATATACTTGAATATTTACTAACCATAGATTATGCACAGACAGAAGATCTACTTGTTGTCTGCAAATAGAACCGCTAACATGCTATTTTACTTTTGTTAACCTAATTTATATTTGGTTTATACTTTATACTCATAGTTTAATTTATTACATTAAGTAAGTATTTATGCACTTCGTAGCCTGAAACACAGGTTTAACCTAGTTCAGGCAAATAAGCAACTGTGCTCTATTTTAATAATTAAGTTACCTACTTATTGTAAATGTGCACCTTTTTATAAATAAACGATTTTATTATTATGTAGAGTGTTTTTTTTTCTCAGCTCTTTGGCTGGTATTTGCAACATTTACGGACCGAAGCCAAGTAAATGCAGCGTGTGGTGTGTTATGTTGGGGATATGTTATGATGGGGACCTATTTCGTTTTCATCTATTTGCATGAACTTTCTGACAATTCGACATGTATTTAAAATTGCAGCTTTTTGTAGGGTGATATAGAGGGTTTCTTTTAGGTTTAGTAATTTAAGGCTATGGAGAAGGTGATTCGGGATAACGCCGGTTGTGGAGAGGACTATAGGGACCACGTACACTTTTTGTTGTCGCCATATTCTAGTTACTTCATCTTTAAGTTCTGCGTATTTACTATTTTTTTCAGATATTGTCTTCTGAATGTTATGTGTGTTGGGAACGGCAATATCTATTAGGTAAGTAACTTTATTTATTTTATCCTGTAGGGTTATGTCCGGTCTATTGTAGTGGATTGTCCTGTCAGTGAGGATAGCGCGGTCGAAGTAAAGTTTATGTGTGTCATTTTCTAGGATAGTTTGTGGTGTGTAATTGTAGTAAGGAGTGTTTGTGTCTTGTATGAGTGTGTATTTGACTGCTAATTTTTGATGAATTACATTTGCCACCTGATTATGCCTGTGTGTGTAGTCTGTCTGCGTGAGAGTTGTGCAAGCTCCTGTTATATGCTGAATTGTTTCTGGTTGGATGTGACACTTGCGACATTTATCATTTGTTACAGAAGGATCTTTAATAATAAATTTTCTATAGTTTTTAGTGTTAATAATCTGGTCCTGTATTGCAATTATAAAACCTTCAGTTTCTGGGAATAAATTACCTATTTTAAGAAACTTATTTGAGGCTACTGTGTTCACATGGGACTGTTCCAGGTCATGAGGATGACGGCCATGAAGTACTTTTTTCTTCCAATCCTCAATTTTTTGTTTCTGTGGGTCATCACTAGTAATTTGTGGAGTATCTGGCTGTTCATTTAAGTTAAGTGGTGTATAGTTGAAATCATTTTGAGCTATGGCTTTATGAATGTTACTAGTGCGGGATTTTGAGTCAAAGAATGTTTTTAGTCGACAGACTTGTTTCCGCCAAAGGTGCTGGATATCTATTAGGCCTCTCCCTCCGTTTTATCTTTTGATAGTTAGTCTTTCTATTGCAGATTTAGGGTGTAAGTTGTTATGTTTTGTAAGAGTGGTGCGTGTGATTCGTTCTAATTGTTCTGTGTCTGTTTTTGTCCATTTAATAACTCCGAATGAGTATGTTAATATGGGGATGGCAAATGTATTTAGGGCCTTGATGAGATTTTTACTAGAAAGCTGTGTTTTACATATGGCGCTAAGTCTCCTTTTGAACTCTGCAGTAAGTGTTTCTTTAATCCTTACATGATCTAGTCCCTTCAGTTGCGTGTACCCTAAATATTTATATAGGTCGGTCGGTTCCATTGCTGTTATGGTGTCTGTGTTATTTACTACATAGTTGCCGGGTCGTATCTTGCCACGTATGATATGAAGTGTTTTACATTTATCCAGACCAAATTGCATGTTTATGTCTAGGCTAAACTCTGCTGTAACTTCTACTAGTTTCTTCATATCTTTTTCGGTTTGTGCATATAGTTTAATATCGTCCATGTAAATGAGATGAGAAACTGTTGTTTGTTCTGTCGTATGTTTGAGACAATATCCGGTCCGACAGCGCTGCAGTAGATGAGACAGAGGGTTTAGTGTGAGACAGAACCACAGGGGACTTAGTGAATCACCTTGGTAGATGCCCTTCTTGATAGCTATTTGTCGCGTGGTAACATTATTCTGATTACAATTTATTTGAAGTGTGGTTTTCCAAAGTGGCATAATGTTTCGTAGGAAATCTATTATTTTTGAGTTTATTCTATAAATTTCTAATATTTGTATCAACCAGGAATGTGGAACACTATCGAAAGCTTTTTTATAATCAATATAGGTACAATGAAGATTTCTATTCTTTGTGGTGGCATGTTTATGGATAGTAGAATCAATAATTAACTGTTCCTTGCATCCCATATGGCCCCGCCTGCATTCTTTCTGCTCTTCCGCCATTATGTTGTGGTGTTCAATGTGTGAGTTAATTTTAGTTGTTATTGCTGATGTTAATTTATTATATATCGTGGGTAGACATGTGATTGGTCTATATTGGGAAGGTTGCGATGAATTTTTAGTTTTAGGCAGCATGTATGTTATACCAGTTGCAATAAAATTGGGTAGATTTTGTTGTCCTAATATAATTTCTGTTAAGTTTTTTGCTATGGGTTTGTATAATGAAGTTAACTTTTTGTACCAAAAATTGTGTATTTTGTCTATACCAGGAGATTTCCAGTTATGTAATCTGCCTGTTAAGTGTGTGATATCGGCCTCTGTAATCTCTACAAATTCCATTTCATCTATTGCTTTCCATTTTGTTTCTTCTTCTGTTATCCACGTTGCTTTGTCGTTATGATGTTCTTGTTCTTCCCAAATTCTAGACCAATATGTCTCTAGTTGCTCTTTTGTAGGTTGGTCAGGTGTGTCTGTGTTATTCTCATGATTTGTGTCAGTGTCTGGTTTGTGTAGGTTTCTATAAAACATTTTTTCATTTGTGGCAAATATTGCATTATCGTTTTTGCGCTGTTGTGTTTTTTTGTATCTCCTGAGCCTATGAACTTTAAGTGCTAGTTTTTGTTTTAAGGTGTCTAAGAATTCTTCAGGTTTTCTGTTGTTATTTTCGTGTCTTGTGTGTGTGAAACTGCTCCTAAATATAGCCTCAACTCTCCTTACTACTTTATTTGACCTGATATTATTAATATATTGTGTAAGCCTACTACAATCTGCTCTTAATTTTTCTATATCTTTTTCTAACCTCTGTTGCCATGCTGGTTTGATATTCTGTTTTGGTCTTGTGTTTCCTGTGTGTTGCGTGATTTTAAAGTTAAGTTCTTCAGATACGACTACCGCTGTGCAATATATAAGTGTGTGTATATCAATAAGTTGTGTGTCATCGGAAATAAATTGAATAAGAATGTTTTCATTAAACAAGTTAACTAAACGGAAAAGGTTAGGGCTATACCGAAGTTTAGGTAGTTTGGGTCGCACTGCTGGATCCATCCCAGAGTATTGTGCTAGGGTTGTTCTGAATTTGTCATGTATTTCTTGAATATACAAATCTGTTGTCAGATTTTGATCTGCAACGGTTAAGGTTTCAATATCATTTTCTAGAGTTAGGGTTATAGATTCGGTTTGTGTGGATGTGTGTGTTGTTTGCGTGTAAGCTTGCGATTGATTGTATGGTTGAGAATGAGTATAAGGTTCTAATTGGGTGTGCGGTTGTTCAGCAATTGTGGTTATGTTTTGTGATAGTGAGATAGCGTTAACACCTGTGCTATTTTCTGCTTCTTGTAATTGTATTCGTGTTTCTTCTTTTAATTGTTCTATTATTTGTTGAGATAAAAGTTTATTTCTAATTATAGCTCTTCGCTGATCTGAGATTCTTTGTTCTGAAACGGTTATCTCAGGATATTGTCGGGTAAAAAGTTCATGCAATTGTTGTCTGTAGGTGGTCATGTCGGTCTCTAATTTAGTGATATAAAAGTAAGTTCGCATGATAAATAGGTTAACTTCTTTGCTCCATCTCATGCGAACTCTTGCTTTTCCAGCCTTGGTGGACACGGGTAAGAAGGAACTAACCTCCCGCGTAACATTCAAGGTCGGAGTTGGTGGAATTGAATTTTAAACTAGTAATGGGAGGTGATGATGGTATAGATGGTGACGATGGTCTAGAAGGTGTGTAAGATACTGGGCTTGGACTATACGGTTCTACAGGGGTGTTTGTCCTGTTCGTCAGTCTGTCACCATCGTCAATAATTTCGGCTGTAGCATCTTTGTCGGTGGGAGCCCGCCTGTTCAACTCCTCACCGCTGACGGTTCGCATGCTGTGACACTCAGCGTCAGCTCCAAGTGTGCCCCGGCGATCACCCCCGGGCAGCGGCCCTATACGTTTACTTTTCGATCGTGTCTCCATTTTGAATGGGTTTCCAGAGCCACGTTAGCCACGCCAGTAATTTCTCATTCGTGTGTCCGCCCCCCACGTGATTAGATGGTCAATCAGGACGTGTGGTTGTTTAGGGGGCTTATTATTATTATTATTTTAGTTTTTTTTTTTTTTACACTTCTCGGGACCCTGGGGTCCCAGACCTTTGGAAGGCGTACGAGGGGCCGAAGCCAACTCGCAGAGGCCCCTTAGACAATTTTATATGGAATGAGGCACCAACCGACGATTATCCCTGTATGCACTATGCAAGTGCACCCAAGGACAACCCCCGGTTGGTGTAGGACTATTGCAGAATATGGAAACAAATCTATTGGACTATGAGTTTGGGTGGCTTAAGTTGACTGGTAACCTGGAACTATGGAAGGACTATGGCCCCTGCCTAATCAATGTTTTATATGTACACGGATAAATTGGTAGGGGGTGACTTGCACACTCAATAATGGGCTCCCGAAAACGGTCGCTAGCACAAAGTGTCGTAGCGACAAGGGGGCAACATGTCCTGAGGTGCTTAAGAGGAGTGGAGAGGTATTCCACGGCTATCAGGACAATCCCGGAAGTACGGTCAAGATCCCTACCAGCATCTTACTGGAATACTTCCTTCCTCCGAGCACGTTTACTCTTGCGAATCTCCACTCAAGCCAGCCAACTAAGGCAAGAATGAGGTGGGAGCTCCGTTCTTCGTCAGTGTTCACTGCAGCCGGCCAATAAAGGCAAGCCAAGAGGTGAGGAACAAGACTTCTCCCGAGAGATAGGGTCCTTGGGGTCGCTACTGCCCAACAGCTCGCCACATGCTGCCCTGCGGGTTTCTGTATCTCTCTTGGTCTGGCTCTTCATCCTAGACCTGTTCCAGCAAAGTAAACTCTACCGGCACAGACCTAGAATTCGAAGCGCGCAAGCCCCACCACGACGTCAACGTAGAGAAACGGCGGTGGGGTCATTATTATTATTATTATTTTCGGTTCTTTACGTTTCTTCTCATTTAAGAGAGGTCAAGAAACCTTACACACGGGTCGGACCAAGTATGTAAGGTGAAATTTAGATTGAAAAGGTGGATGACAATGTTGAAGAAGTCAGGAACTTTCGGGTGATGCGACAGGTGTTAAGGATGGTTTTGGAGCATGTAAAGTGTGTGAGTAGGCATCTGTAGGGTGTTAAGGCTTTTTGTGAGAGATTTTGGTATTATACTATTATTATAGTGTGGGGACCGACATTGTCGCCTGACCGCGGATACCCTCCTTTACCCTAATGTTTGCATGCTTAATCTAAGGTAGATTGTACATGGATAAATTTTTTTTTAATACCTAATGTTATGTACCTACAATCTATGCAAATAAATAAACTTTACTTCGCGTTGTCGCAACGTTTATCAAGCGTTAAAACGGAAAAGTTTTTTTTTTTTTTAAACAGTTCTGTAACCCTAGTCGGGTCAAAATTATCAAAATTATAATGGCATGCGATGACTAGCCGTCGTCGCATGCCATTATAATTTTGTAGGTGTTCCTGCCACCCACATGGTATACAGGCATGCGCCCACGGCTTTATTTTGACCATTTTTGTACCTATGTCTTGATTTCTGTCTAATATTTTCTTGTTTCGTACTTTTTCGATCACTTTTATTTTTCCGTAGTCGGGTCACAGTTTTTATACTTAATTTTTTTATTATTTGACATTTCTTTTTAAATAGCAAGTACTTACCTAGATAGCTTCTAAAAACTGTACAAAAAACGGCTAGCGCGGCGTTTTGGTCGGGGAGGCGCCTGAACAACCTTAATCGGTTAATAAGGTCTCTTCGAAGTCGTTGTAAACAGAGGTTGATAAAAAAAAAACATTTTTACCCTACCAAATTATAGTTCTCATTAATACGCAAACAAATAATAACACCAATGGAATAACACCAAACGGCCGCCATGGCCCACGCACAATGGTCCACCTTACGGACTAAGTGCGGAAACCAAACCCTATAACATAGAATACGCAAACAATACTTATTATTCCACTTAGATATGACGCGTATTTACAAAGTTATCAGACTCATAAGTTTTGTTTTAATTTTTCGCAAGTAGGTAGTAAGTATGTTGTTTTTATTTAAAAGTTGATTATTTTTCCGTACCTACATTGCCTTTGAAATAGGCGCTCGGTGAGCTTTCGGTACCGGGTATAGAGCATGCTGATCCCGCACCACGCATTTACGCACCGACCAATGACGACCTTTGTATGTCCTCCTAATCTAAAGCATTGGGTTTTATATTTAGGGAATGTCAAAACCATGAAAATTCTATACTGTGCTTTTGTCCGTATATTGAATAAGCTTCTCAAATTTGGAATCCAAATTACAATGTTTATATTAATCGCCTTGAAAGTATACAAAGAAGATTTTTAAGGTAGGTACACTCAATATCGTTCAAATACTTATCTTCCTAACTATACTAGTCGGTGTAAGAAATTTCATATTCTTCCTTTCAAATTCAAATTCAAAAGTCATTTATTCAAACTAGGCTGAGAATCAGCACTTTTTGAACGTCAAAATTACATAAGACAGTCCCCCAAAAACGCCCACCCTTCACCACTTCCTAGTGCCTTTAGCTGGGAAGAAGAAGTGGCGCAACAAACTCCCCAGCAGCACAGCTGTCTGTTCAAGTTAGAGAATGATTCTATACAATAGAATACAAAATAACTTACATTATGCAACACAAAACATAATTCAAATGATAAGTTATAGGCCATATGTCAGCTAGCACACGCCAATATACCAACCAAAAACATCGAGAACTATACTCAAGCATTATTTAAAAAATAAAATAAAACTAAACGTAAACAGAACTAAATATCTTAATAAAAGCCTCCAGTCATAAAGGGCGTGCCCGCTTACATAAAGCTGTAATTGGCAGTTAGAAATGATAAACTAGGACCATCGAGATAAAATAAATGAACAGTTAATTACTAGCAACAATAACAAAACCATGATCAGCAAGACGACCTACACACGAGCGAAGAAAAATTGCAGATCTTGCTTTCCTATTTAGTATAATGAACGGGTCTACTGACGTCCCTGAGCTGGTGGCCAGGATTGGACTTCGTGTTCCGTCTGTGTTTCTTCGGAGACCTCATCTCCTTCACGTACCTATTGTGAAAACTATCTATAGGCAAAATACATATATTTTAAGAGCATGTCGAATGTTTAATAAGGCGTGCCGGGATGTTGAGCTTGATTTATTTACGAATAGTGTACAGAAATTAAAAAAAATGTTAAGTAACTTTTTCTTTGAAGAGTAACATTGTTGCGTAATGTATTTATCTTTGTTTATTCTCTTCAGTTGTTTCTATGTTTTACTCTCACGCTGTTTGTACCGTTTTGTCAATTTTATACTAAGTTTATATGAGTGGAAACTTGTAATTGGCTTTCTTCCACATATTACTACTAGGGCTTGCAAATATTCGACAATTTTGCAATTCGAATATTCGATATTTTTTTGGGGAATATTGGAATAATTCGAATATTGTTCGAATATAAAATAAAAAATTTAAGTTTTATAGAAATCATGTCCTTTAATTTCTAAATAGTCTTTATTCTCTCAATCAAAATAATACTAGTTAAAGCTAACACAGTGTTACAAAAACTATTAAAATAAATTTTTTTTCTGTTAGAAGAACACGAAGGATTAGAATACCTAATATTAAACTGCCAATAATCAACTAGTTTCTTCAAATAACATAGCTAACACAATAATCAACATATTTTTTTGGAAGAATTTTAATGGTCAACTTAATATTGTACTGATAATAAAAAATAATATAATATAATAAAATAATGTTCGCCAAAAATTAGAAACAAATGCTTAAAATGTTTTAAAATAAACAATAGTTATCAAAATAAACTAATCTTGTTTTGTTTTTCAACCTTCGACACAAACACAAACACAACACAGTCTTATAAAATCGGTTATGAGTATTGTAATAATATAATAAAATCAAACAAAATATGAAAATATGGCATACTCCCATCGTACACTTGTGCTTCATGCGTGCACAGTCACATTTCGCTGTTCGACAGTCTGTCTGACACTGGCACGATATAAATTCTATATCTTGCAGAGATATCGGAGGTTTCAAGCTAGTAATCGGAATCAGAGACTTGTTATCTAATCTCCAGCCACAGTTTTCTGATGAGGGTATGTTTTGGATCGGAAGATTCGCAGTTTTCCAAATAAAAGCCTGGTAATTAGCTCTGTAAAGATGGTGCTTCAGTACTTCTCTAGAAGGTGGTAATTTATCTAGGCTCTTAACATTTGGAAAAACTGCGGCTCTTAGATCATCAATGCTGTCTAGGGCTTGAAGTGTCGGTTTTTTGTCACAATAAATGGTGGTTATAAACTTTTCTCCATTCCTCATGACGTGTTCTGTTAGTTCCCCTTCAGATCCAAATTCGTCAAGAAGTACCATTCGGTGAACACCTTCCAACTGGACTTTTTTGTAAAACCGGACAGTGAGCTTGTACTATCGCAGCCCGTTAGAGCATGAAAAGCAAGTAAATTATTATTTTCTGGTCCCATCGATTGTGCTATGTCATGGATAGGCACATAGTTTGGTTTTTGTGCTGTACCGAATTGCACCCAAACTTTAGACGGTAGTTTTTCATAAAAGTGGGTCAACAATAACATGACATCAGTGTCTCTGCTGTTTACTGCCTCTCATAACCCATTCGGGCAGCATCTATCCCATGTATCACAAATCTTGTGTCTGCTTCTTCGTGATTACACATTAAATGATGGATGTCTCGGTTCACATTTGTCGTTACCTTGAGGGGATCTTCAAACCCAACCTGTGGTCAATAAGTCAAAATCACCTTCAAGATTCGTTGCATGCAGGACTATACTTTCGGAAATGAATTTGGCAAGATTGGCCTTATTGCCAGAGTGATGTATAAAACGACCCCATTTTCTCGGTAAAGGAATACCAGAATCAGCAATTTTAAATTCCACAGGAGTGATTGATTGCTTCCTTTTTTCCCTCGTTCCAGATTTTATGGACTGTTCATTATAACAATCGAAAAGTATATGCACACTCTGATATTCCTCTTTTTTAAATTGAGACATGACAATCTTCAAAAATACACCTGCTAAATCGCCAAAAGTGGTGGCATTTTTAGGTTTTCCAATTGCTTGGATTAAAGCTTGGCCATCTAGTAATACTGCAGTTTTTGATTTGTGTTCATAAAACAGCGATACCCGTGTTTCTGTTTTGTCTATTCAAACTTTTGCCAAAACAGATTTAGGGCTCTGTCTCAGCTGCCTGTTTTGGTCGAATAGAGAAGTAAATGGGTGCAATCAATAGTATCAATACTCGTCCCCACGATAAAAAACATTTATTTTAACTTTCACTAGAAAAGTAACAAACCACGTCCAAATTGACCCGAATATGGCGCGAGAATGACAGAATTTGCGAGCGGTCGAGCGGCGTCGTTGGCGCATCAGACGTTAGATGACCGCGCGCGGCGCGGGCACTAGCTTTACGGTAATGGTGTGTCCGTAAAGCGGGAACCCCAAGCCAGATTTTTGGCGTTGAAGTCCCCGAGGACGAACACGGGGAGGGAACCGAACCCGACGACGACGACTCTCAACTCCACAAGGGAGTTGTGGAACTCGGCGAGAGTTCGGTTCGGGGAGAAGTATACCCCTACCACGACAATCTCCCCGAACCGTGCTGCCACGCAGCCCCGCCCTCTCTTGACAGACTCGAGGGACGGGGTACCAGCGGCGGCCGACGAAATGAGGGTCACTGAGCCGCTCAGGTCCTCCACCCAGTCATCCCTGGGTGGGACAAAGTACGGCTCAGCGACCACGGCGATGTTAATCGACCACTGCGCCAAGCTCTGGAGCAACAGATCCTGAGCGGCGGCGCAGTGGTTGATGTTCGCCTGGAGGAGGCGTAATGGGGCCGTTATTGACACTCCATTTCGACCCCCTCCCTAGCCCCCTGTGAGGGCACCGCCGCGGCGGCAACGGCTGCGACGACGACAGTGGTGGAGGCGGCAGCGGCGGCGGCAGTAGTGGCGGCGGCTGCGGCGGTGACGGCGGTGGCGGAGGGCTTGCCCTTGCCTCTGGCTTTGGCGGGTGGAGCGCAGGCCTTGCTCCCAGCCCGGTGATCGGCCGGCTTGCCAGCCGCCGCACATACGACGTAGTGCGGTGCGGCGTTGCACGAGCCGGCCTTATGACCGGGCTGACCACAGCGGAAGCAGTGGTCGCTGCGGTCCACCTCCGAGGTGCACTTCGCTCCCACGTGGTCGCCCACCCGGCAGCGGAAGCACCTCATAGGTCGGGGCTCCAGCAGTTTGACCTGCGCGGAGACCCAACCCACCAGAAGCCTTCGGCCCTCCCCGGCTATAAGCTTGGCCGCCGACACAGGGCAGCTCACCGTTACGGCTCGCATCCCCGTGGAGTCAGGGTGGATGGTGCCTACCCTCACCTCCTCGGCAGAGCACCCCCCAGTCCTGGCGACCGCGGCCACCACCTTTTCCGCCGTCACGCAGTCGTCCAGGCCCCGGATGCGCAAGTCAGCGCGTTTGGTGGGCCTGGACACTCGGGCCTCGTCTGGATTCAGGGTCGCCCTGAGCCTATTGGCCAGAGCGTCCGCTGCCGGGCCGCTGTTCGCACCGGGGATCTCCAGCATCCTGGCCCCAGTCGCGGTGATCTTTAGCCGGACGCCATTGGCGGTCTCCTTTAGATCAACCGCCGCATCCACCTTGGCGAGCATGTGCTGATAGGACACGCCCTTCTTTTCCGCTTCCGGCTGTAGTGTAATCACTACAGCTGCGGACTTCGGGGCGCGGAGCCTATCTGCAACGCTTCGCTCCTTGCGCCGCTGCCGCCTCGCCTTTCTCTTGGCCGCCCTTGCCGCCTTGCCAGCCTTCTTCTTCTCCCCGGCTACTTGCCATCCGGCGTCGGCCGGAGGAGATTCAGAAGGTGGTGGGGGCGGCCGTTTCGCCGCCTTAGCCGAGGCCCCCGCAGCCTTGGCCGGGGCCCTTGCCGCCCTGACTGGAGCAGCCGCCGCTTTCGCCGGGGCCCCCGACGCCTTGGCCGGGGCCTCCGCCGCCTTGGCTGGGGCCCTCGCCGCCTGTGCAGCCGCCCCACCTTTGGTCGGCCCCGACGAGGCTGGTCCGGCTGCGGCAGCTGCGATGGCGGTGTATGACGCCGCCTTTCGCTGGCCCGAGGCCGGCTGGCTTGCCGCCAATGGGGGGCGCAGGACTATGGCCTCCAAGGTGGAAAACTTGCTACGTAGAGCAGCCATTTCCTGCCGCACCAGATTGAGGATCCGGTCCTCAGCAGTCACGGGCCGTCCCTGCCCATGCTGCTCCCCCTCCTGCGGCACCTCTCGGGGGCCGGCTCGTCGGAGCCCAGCCAAGTCCGCTCGGAGCTCCGCATTCTCCTTTTGGAGAAGCTCCATGGCGGCTGTCAAGCGGGCGATCTCCGCCCGCATTTCAGACATACCGTCCGACGGAGGCCTGGGTTGGAGGGCCTCCGCTGCCGCCATGATAGAGGCAGTAGCCACGGAGATGGCCTTGCCTCTAGAGGACTTCGTCTTCTTAAAGGCCACCTCGCTGATCGCGGCCGCTACCTCCTCCGCGAACTTGACCGGTCGCTCCGAATTGGAGCCGCCAGCGGCGTCCGGCTTACCACCACGGTGTTCCGGCTTGTTTTTGGCCCGCTCCCGGAGCGGACGGGCCATTTCGGCAACTTGTTCGGTGGCGACCACCCCACCCTGAGCACTCTTCGCGGCGTCAGGCCGCATCTTCGTGCCCACCAGTGAGGCGGCAACCAACACTTCCGACTCCTCTGTTGAGGCCTCGGATGACGAGACCCCGGGGTCGCTCTCCGCACTGATTACCGGCGTATCAGGCCGTTTGAGGCGACCCCGATTGCCCCGCCCCGGCCTCGAAGCGGAAGCTGTTCCCGCTACCGCTCGTCCTCGGCCTCTCCTAACCGTCGGCATTTTCGCGATCGGGAGGCTTTCCTCGCTCGAGGATTGCCCCGCCGATCCTGTGCGCTCCGACCCGCGCGACCGTTTGCCCCAAAATTTGGATTTGGGGCCCCCGCTTTTATTTAATGTCCTGGTCGGACATGCTTTGGTCCCCTGAGGGACTGGAGCCTCCTCGGCTCTTGTTGCCGTCGCCGGCAAGCGGTACCTTCTCCGCCAATAAAGGCACGTTATCATCTTGGTTTTTGTTTTTTAAATTGTTTGTATCCATTTGATTCCCACGAGTAATTAGGAAGTATATGTCCACCTAGGCAGAGCCTTTTACCTAGGTAAGCCTACATACTGTAGAGGTCGGCAGGTATCTACAGGGGAAGCGCTAACGACTGGTCCCCCACCAGCCACTCATCCTCTCGCCGCGCTTCAAAACTTAGGATTAGGTGGTTTTTTATCTTAGAGGTGTCCTTCCTCTGGGCCGGGCGGTTAAGCCAAGCCCCCGGCGGCGGCATTATACATGCCTCCGTTCGCTGTCCAAATAACCTGGCTCAGCGAACCCGCCGAAAGTTCTCCCTCAAGATCGCTCTTGAGGGAGAAACGACAGCCGCTTTGGTGCGCCTGCACCGCAGCGGCTGGGTCACGTCCAGTGTCAATCGACTAACGTCGATCGATCAGGAGCGACCCGCCTCCCTCGTTCCTCCACTGTGCCCTCTGCAAATCAGAGGGACACGCGGAAGAACGTCGAGGAGCATGCTGCTCTCCCGCCCGCAGAAATTCGCCACAAACAATACCCTCTCCGAAAAACTCCCAAACCTTTTCCGAAGAGTATATTGTTCATGCCCAGGGTGCACCGGCCTGACAACTGCTCTTCCCCCCGAACGTATCCATAAGGGACCAGCAGGTATCAGGCACACGTGGAGGTTTTCTGTACGCACCCCTTTCTTCAGAGCCTGGAGTAGCTGATCACTTGTAAAATTGTTTGTCGCTTGAAGTTTCGCAACCATGAATTGTAGAGCTGTCTCTGCAGTAAGCAGATTTGCATTTTCTTGGCACAACGCCTCGACTGTTACCTTTACAATATTGAGAGAAGTGGACAATTCTTGTAGTAAAGCTAGCTCAGCGGAACTAAATATGATTTCGTTCTTTAAATCAATAAGAGTCTTCATGATAGGCTCTTTTAGTACCAAAAATCTTGTGATCATATCAGCAAGCTACTCCACCTGGTTTTACAGTCTAGGATCAAGCCCATTTTTTTCTGTTCTTCTGGAAGGTAGTTACAGAAACACTCAACCTTGGTGGGTGCTTTCCTAAAAAATTTAACAATTTTTCTCACTTTATCTATAACATTTTTTAGATTTACATCCCCGTATACATATTGGTTCCTGTTCA
Organism: Agrochola litura; assembly: GCA_949152395.1. NCBI lineage: Eukaryota > Metazoa > Arthropoda > Insecta > Lepidoptera > Noctuidae > Agrochola > Agrochola litura. The sequence continues at coordinate 24,610,570 of OX424503.1, read as the reverse complement.
GTTGTCTTCCAGTCCCAACTACAAATCCACCTTCTTCTTCTTCATCACTGTCAGAGTCATCATCCTGTCCTGTCGCCCCTGTGTCTTCTGTAGATTCTTCCCATTCTTCTTCTTGGGCATTTTGTGTCTTTTTGTAAATTACATCCAACACTGCACATTGGATGCCGTGTGCAAAACATAATTGATGGTACGAAGGAAATTGTCGACCCATAGCACACATCACACTTGCTCCGTCCGTCACCACACATGCTATGTCCACTTCTAGAGAAAGATTATAGAATGCTAGTTTGTCCTTCAAAATATTGGCACAACGTTCTGCTGTTCCCCGGCCAGTTATTCTTGCTAGTCCCAGATTCCTGAAGCTCTTGTCTGAAAAGTTTGGACAATGAATGTTGACGTTCATGTACCGTCGGTTACGGGCTGAAGTCCATTCGTCTAAAGAGACGGAAAACTTCTGTCCTTTGGCTTTCAATTTCTGCAATATTTCCTTGAGTTCGCCTTTTAATTGCTCACTCTTTTCTACCACGATCTTTTTAATTGTATTTGGTGACTTCGGTAAGTCTTCATAGCCACTTTTTTTAAAAAGATTTCGCAAGGAATCAGATGTACAGATCAAACTAAATGGAAGACCATCACAAGCAGTCATTTTTGCAACTATATTTTCCACAGTATCAGATTTTTTAAAGAAGTCGTCAATCAATTTAACTTTCTTCTTCTTTGGCTCATTTTCCTGTAGGTTCGTGTGTGTGCCCGATGTCCCTGGCGCCGAAAGTTCATCAACAGTAACCCTAGTACTCTCAACAGGGTGAAGTTTCATATGGTTATGCAGACATGTAGTTGTGTTTCGGCATTTAATCACTTTCTTGCACTTTTTACATTGCGCATGAACTCCATCTGAAGTTCTCAAAAAAAAGTTCCATACTGACGACTTATCTCGCGTACCTTTTGTGTACTCTTTAAATTCTAATTTGTTTTGCAGTTGCTCCATGTTTTAATGTTTAATCTAATACCTGAAATGTCGAAAAATTTACCGTCAACACAACACACACTTCATAGTGTTTTAAAAAAACTTAAAAAAACACAAATGAGAAGTAAATGAGTTCACAAAACAAAAGCTTTAGCTAAGTTAACTAGTAAAAAAGCTACATTTTTGAGGTTAGAATTAGTATTATAATAAAATCATTATCACAAGTCAGAAATGCAATTATAGTAGCTACTTACATTAAAGCACGTAACTGATTCACTGAATTGTCGTTGAGTATACAACTATACATTGAATAAAACAACGGGCACACTAAACAAAATAAAAACGTCTAACACAAAATAATAACAACCAAACACGCGTGCAAATGGTGGACAAATGCACAAAAGCGAACCACCCCCGTCCCCCACTCGCCGGACTGCGCGCCGGCCGCATCTTCCGAATGTTCCCGATCGTTGCCGAATCCTGTCGTAACACTCGTAACGCCCGCGCGTCGAACAACGTTACCTTGTTTGGACGGCGTGCATGAACGTTGAATTTTGTGTGCACATCAGATTGTTGAGTTTTTTTTTCCAGGAATCGGTCGAATATTCGAATATCGTAAAAATTTTATTCGAATATTTGAAACAGTTGATTATTCGAATAATTCAAATATTCGAATATTAGAATGCAAGCCCTAATTACTACTGACTACTCGAATGTACTAGCTGTAAGTTTTCTTAAAATTATTCTTATTCTATCTATGTACCAAACTTCACCGAAATCCAATCAACCGTTAAGGCGTGAAATGAAAAGGTAACAGACATAGTTCTTTCGCATTTATAATGTGCTGCTGGGGAGTTTGTTGCGCCACTTCTTCCCAGCTAAAGCACTAGGAAATGGTGAAGGGCGGGTGTTTTGGAGGACTATCTTATGTAATTTTGACGTTCGAAAAGCTGATTCTCAGCCTAATTTGAATATATCATTTAAGTTAGAGTAAAGGTTTTAACAAGGTGATTCCTATTCCAATAAAACAAGTGGGCGTGGCAGGGCGGCGACGATGTCACTCCTTCGGATGCGGCGCTCGGCGCGCTGCTGGAGGACGCCGAGCCCACAGACGCCGACGCAGAGAGGCGCGTGCGACGCCTGGGCAGCCGCCTCGCGCGCCTCGACGCGCTCAACGTGGCCGGCATGCTGGCCGCCGCCACCGAGAGCGGGGGCGCCGGCGCCGCGCTGGCCGAGCGGCTCGAGGCCGGCCTGGGCGCCGGCGCCGCGCTGGCGCAGCGGCTGCGGCGCTACGAAGAGCTGGCCCGCGCCGCGCCCGCTGCGCCTCATGCGCGCTCGGATGCCGCGCGCGCCGACGCCAACGCGCGTCTCTTGTTGGCCGAGCTCGGCGACGTGTACAGCTGGCTAGACGCGCCGCCGCTGCGTGACTTGGACGCGCTGGCCGAGGTGTCGCTGACGTCGGCGGAGGGCCGCGCGCGCGCTCTGAGTGCGGGCGAGGCCCTGCGCGCCGCACTGCGCGCCGAGGCGGCCGCGCCCGCGTCGCGCCGCCGCCTGGCCGCCGTGCGCGAGCGCTTGCGCCGTCTCACCCGCGCGCGCGACCAGGTGAGGTGTAACTAGTATAGAGCAGAGAGCTCATATTAAATTTGATATATTCATTTATTTGCGTTCCACAAGGTAAAAACAAGATGTTAACAAAGGGCTTAAAGCTAAGAGCCGTTGTAGACCCTGTCAGGGCACAGCAAAATTTATTATTAGCTATAGATACATAGCTAATACTTAAAGTTAAAAATACAAGTCGCAGAAAACTAAAAATTAAAACAAAATTACACATGAAAACTGAATTATCACATTTGCATAAAAGTCAATAACAATAACACAAATAATTCTATTTTTGGTAAGTAGGTAGCTATTTTCTTAAAATACTATCATTGCGTTTATATGTATAAAGTTATATTAACTTGGTAATATTATTACAAACATTTAATGAGAGATCATATTTTAAGGTTACAAATTATAAGGTTACAATAAAGAGAAGTTTTATTTATATCACAATTTGAGACAATTTATAGATTCAATCATGTAGATAGCATTTCATAATTTAGTCATTGTGTATTTAGTAGTAATGTTATGTTCAATTAAATAATCTTCATGATAAATTTACACAATCATGTATATATTTATTAATGTATTTATTCTAATTACAGTCTTTCATTTAAGTATACATTCACATTATAATAGCTTTTGTTTAATATAAATAATTTTAATCTATACTAATATTATAAAGAGGTAACATTTGTTTGTAAGTTTGTTTGTAGGGGGTAATCTCCGGAAGTAATGAACCAATTTAAAAATTGTTTCACTGGTAGAAAGCTACATTATTCGTGAGTGCTATAGGCTACAAATTATAAAGATATCATGCATATTAGCCGAACTATCTCAATTTTTGTCTAGCCAGGCGGAAAAAAATAGTTCTTACAGCAGAGTTATTTGCATGCGCTGCCTTAACAGTTGTATATAATTGAAAACAATGTATAGCAAACTGGTCCGTTTTGAATAGTTCTACAAAAAAGTCCGCGACACCATTTTCTATCTTTTATATTTTAGCAGATTTAGTAGCTTTTATGTGTTAAAAAAAGTATTTTTCGTCGTACTTACCTTTAGACGATTTTTTAAACAACAAAATATTAAACCATATCGAAAAAAATATTATTATGATCACAAGAACATCATAGAGATATAATTTGCCCTAAACAGTATGTCAATTGGTTAAATAGTTTCGAAGATAATATAAAATTACTAAATCGCAAAATGCTGCCATCGATTCACGAACCGCATTAGAACATGCTTTGTACGGACGTTTTATCCATTTACCCATAGATGGCGTTGTGCAATTACGTCATTTTTCTGAATCGCGGTGTTAAGATTTTCCGCGGATTAATGACCCTCTCCAGTTATTATTTAAAACTTTCGTTGTTGGGTAAGTGAGTTGTAAAAAGTATTTTAAAGACCAACAACATCCAACTAACTGCTAGTTGGATGTTGTTGGTCTTTAAAATTGTTGGTCTTTAAAATACTTTTGGTTGCTCGGTTTCTTAAAGAACAAATACTACTTTGTTCTCATTTTTCGAGTTCGAAGCTGTGGTATTTCTGTTTTTTTCGGATATCGGACAGTTTCAGCGATTGATGATCATGCCTAACCCTAAAAGGAAATCACAACTTTTCCGTCAGACATCCCAGACAAGAGCAGCTCGAGTACGCCGTACGGATGAGAGTCTGCTCTTGAAAATCATCTCTCGAGGAATAGAGAAAATATTTCGCAAGCACGCGCTGGGGAATCTAGCTCCGAGCGTTCACAGCGGCTTGCTAACCAAAGCTGGAGAACATCGCAGGTCCGTGCTCAGGAATCTAGCGCTGAACGTGCGCAGCGTCTCAGTGATTTAAGGCAGCATGTCTCTGCAACAAGGGATAGGGAGTCTAGCGCTAAGCGCTCGCAGTGGCTCGCTAGCCAAACTGTGAGAACATCGCAGGCCCGTGCTCGGGAATCTAGAGCTGAACGTGCGCAGCGTCTCAGTGATTTAAGGCAGCATGTCTCTGCAACAAGGGATAGGGAGTCTAGCGCTGAGCGCTCGCAGAGGCTCGCTAGCCAAAGCGCGAGAATATCGCAGGACCGTGCTCGGGAATCTAGAGCTGAACGTGCGCAGCGTCTTTCTGATTTAAGGCAGCATGTCTCAGCAACAAGGGATAGGGAGACTAGCGCTGAGCGCTCGCAGCGGCTCGCTAACCAAATAGTGAGAACATCGCAGGCCCGTGCTCGGGAATCTAGATACATACATACATACATATGCAATAAAAACAAAACCCTCCTTTTGGCAGTCAGGAAATAAATCGGGATCCTGCCGTTTTGCCGAAAAGATTTTGCCAAATTTTCATTACCCAAACAAATTTTAGCAACCTTTTTTTATACCAATGTAATATTTGGAATAATTTTAGTACGCACATTTTCATTTGGTCAAATGTTTACTTGGCAGATTGTTACAAAGGATAATGTCATTAAGGCTTTTGGTCTTTAATCAAATGATTTATTACAGCAAACAATATTTAGACAATAAACGTTTAGTCAAATGATTTGTTATGACAAAAAATATAAAGGTAAAAATAAGATTTTTTTGGGAATTTGTTTGTTAAATTTGATGTCATTTGCGTATTTCTTTGTAAGCTTATGTGCTTGAATTTGTCTGAAACAAGTCAAATTTATGGTTACTAGACATTAGGTTATTTATGGAACTAGTTACAGTAGGTTATTAATTTAAAAAAAATGGTTAGGTTAGGTTAGGTTAAAACTGTGACCACCTACGCACGAGCCGAGCGAGCGAAGCGAGCGGTGCCGCGGCAGCGGCCGGCGAGTGCCAGAAACGACTAGATTATATAGAAAAAAATATGGAAAAAAGAGATTATTTTTAGGAGGCTATCGAGAGAAAAAATATTTGGCTTATTTAATTTTGCGTAAAATATGTTATACCAACTGAAATATTTGACTAGATAAAAAATGGTAAAAGTACTAGTTGGTGAACAAGTTATTGTTCAAACGTTCACTTGCCAAACATAGGTTTTCGTAACAATTATTTGTAAAGAGATTTTTTGATAAGTAATAATTTGGCAAATGAAATTATGCGAAAATTTGTTTGGGAAGTGATAATTTGGCAATTTCTTTTCGGTAAAACAAGGGAGACCCAAATAAATCATAGCACTCAGTACTAACCGAACCATACTCATAATTTCATCACAAGTTAAAATGTTTACCGCCCAACGAAGTGGGCACGGGTCAGCTAGTTTATTAATAAAGATGTTGTATTTATTTATATTTCTTATTTCTTCCGGTAACTTATTATATATTTTTATCGACATGGCATAGGTACGTGAGGAGTGCATTTTCAATCGGGATGTAGGTATATTTAATCTATTTTATGTCTTAATTTTAGTTTGTATGTCCTCTCTTTTTGTGTAGAATTTCGGGTATCTACGTACAAATTTTCAGATTTCAAAGATGTAGAGGCTCGGAAAGGTTAAAATTTTTTGTTCCTGGAAGTGGGGCTTACAGCTATCTGGTTGTTCAATATTGACTAGAATTCTAATGAAGTTTTTTTTGTAGGGTGAATAGTGTGGGTAAGTCTGTACTATTACCCCATAATATGACACCGTACTTAAACCATGCATAGGCATACGCGTAATATGTTACCAACGCAGTATCTATGTCTGTAGTTTTTTAATTTCCCGAAGGGCGTAAGAAAATTTTGATAATTTTGCTTTCAATTTCTGGATTTGCGACTTCCAATTTACGTGTGTGTCTATGTCTAGTCCTAATAGGGTGAATTTATTTACTATTACTAACTTGTAATTCTTAAAATTGAAGTTTATATGTATAGGTTTTTTTTGTCGTGGGTGAAATGTCATTATTTTTGTTTTATTATAGTTAATTTCTAGGTTATGTTCCATCATCCAATCAGTTATAGCGTCAAGTATTGAATTGAATTTATCATTAAGATTAAGATTAGTTTCGCATGAGGCAAGAATCAATATCATCCGCAAACAAGGTTCACTGATATGCTTCGAGAGGTCGTTAATGTAAACCAAGAATAGGAAGCAGCCTATCACACTACCCTGTGGGATTGAAGCGTTTATTGGTATGGTTTCGGATCGGAATAATTCTATTTCGTTCGTTTTTTGGTTAAAATATTCTAATTCCACTAATTAGATTACACATTGCTCTCTATGCTGTAAATACGATGTGAAGTGTGAACCATTCATGACATTTACCACGGATCCCTATGCCATATAATTTGTTTTATACATATTTACTTCCTATACATATAGTAAACAGGAAGCTTGTTGGTCGGTCCAGTAACTAGGCAGTTTCTTGACATGGTATAACACATGTGCCCGCAGCTGGCGGCGGCGCTGGCGCGGCACCTCAACAACGCGCTCATCCACCTCGGCAACGAGGCGGCGCACGAGTCGCGCGCGCTCCGTCACCACGCTGAGCTGCTGCCCTACGCGCCCTTCATGCGCTGGCTCAAGGACATGGACGAAAAGGCGTTCGACGCGCTGGCCAAGGTGTACGTTGGCACGTGGGCGCGTGTGTACGAGCGCGAGGTGCGCGCCGCGTGCGAGCTGGCGCGCGCCGGGCTGGCCAGCGCGCCGCCCGACCGCGCCGACGAGCCGCTCGACACCGTGAGTGAAGCGCCACTACGACTACACTGATTGACACAAATAATTCTGCTACCGCTCAACTCGACACCCCGTCTGTCGGCAGGTGCTGAGTCTGGTGGAAAGCTTGTGTAACGCCGAGCAAGACTTCTGCGCGCAATTCTTCTTTTTGGACATCGACGTCAAGGTGATTTCTCGATTTGCGTAAGTCTCTAGCGGCAGATATTCGCAACGTGCTATGAAGCCAAAAGTTTTATTTCAGGGTGAAGGCGGCGACGGCGAGCGGAGCGAAGGCGGCGAGCGGGGCGAGGCGCGGCGCGCGGGGGGCGAGACACGGCGCTTCATGTGCGAGCTGTTCCCGTCGCTGGAGAGCGACCTGGTGGCGCTGGTGGCGCACGTGGAGCGGCACGACCCCTAGTAGGTGCCCGGCGGCGCATGCGGTACGCGCTCGGGCGGCCACTATACGACAACGTCTCTGTGCAGCGGAGCCATGCGCGCGCTGGCGTGCGTGGGGCGGCGCGTGCTGGGCGCGACGGAGGGCACGGGCGGCGCCGGGGGCGCGGGCGGCGCTGGGGGCGTAGGGGGCGCGGGCGAGGCACGATGGGCGCGCGCGGCGTTGGCGGGCGTGGCGGTGGCGGCCAAGCGCGGCGCGGACCGCTGCGTGGCCGAGCGCCTGGCCGCGCTGCCCGACGCCGTCAAGCAGGTGAGCCGGCTATATCACCTGTAGAATAGTTGAACATTGGATTAGAGGTCACATGCTCGGTTTCTGAGGTCTTCAGATCCACTCGCGATAAATATTTGTTCGATAAAATAAGAAAGTCGATGTAAAACGAGTTCTACTTATGAGTCGAGTTAGAAAACGCTGACGGTACAAAAAATTTAAAGTCAAAATGTTTATTACAAACTACGGACTAAATAAGCTCCGAGAGTTTTTGTCAAACAGGCGGCCAAGAAGCCCAAGTGCGGTCTGCTGAGCTTCCTGCAGGAGCTGGAGGCGCTGAGCGCCGCGTGCGAGCGCATCTTCGTGTCGAGCGGGCGCCGCGCGGACCTGGACCGTTGGTACGTGGCGCTGGCCGGCGCCATGATGCACGCCGTGCAGCACGCCGAGCACCCGCGCACGCCGCGCGCCGTGCTGCACATGGGTGAGTGAGCCAGTGTGTGTGCTGGACCGCAGTACGTGGCGCTGGCCGGCGCCATGATGCACGCCGTGCAGCACGCCGAGCACCCGCGCACGCCGCGCGCCGTGCTGCACATGGGTGAGTGAGCCAGTGTGTGTGCTGGACCGCAGTACGTGGCGCTGGCCGGCGCCATGATGCACGCCGTGCAGCACGCCGAGCACCCGCGCACGCCGCGCGCCGTGCTGCACATGGGTGAGTGAGCCAGTGTGTGTGCTGGACCGCAGTACGTGGCGCTGGCCGGCGCCATGATGCACGCCGTGCAGCACGCCGAGCACCCGCGCACGCCGCGCGCCGTGCTGCACATGGGTGAGTGAGCCAGTGTGTGTGCTGGACCGCAGTACGTGGCGCTGGCCGGCGCCATGATGCACGCCGTGCAGCACGCCGAGCACCCGCGCACGCCGCGCGCCGTGCTGCACATGGGTGAGTGAGCCAGTGTGTGTGCTGGACCGCAGTACGTGGCGCTGGCCGGCGCCATGATGCACGCCGTGCAGCACGCCGAGCACCCGCGCACGCCGCGCGCCGTGCTGCACATGGGTGAGTGAGCCAGTGTGTGTGCTGGACCGCAGTACGTGGCGCTGGCCGGCGCCATGATGCACGCCGTGCAGCACGCCGAGCACCCGCGCACGCCGCGCGCCGTGCTGCACATGGGTGAGTGAGCCAGTGTGTGTGCTGGACCGCAGTACGTGGCGCTGGCCGGCGCCATGATGCACGCCGTGCAGCACGCCGAGCACCCGCGCACGCCGCGCGCCGTGCTGCACATGGGTGAGTGAGCCAGTGTGTGTGCTGGACCGCAGTACGTGGCGCTGGCCGGCGCCATGATGCACGCCGTGCAGCACGCCGAGCACCCGCGCACGCCGCGCGCCGTGCTGCACATGGGTGAGTGAGCCAGTGTGTGTGCTGGACCGCAGTACGTGGCGCTGGCCGGCGCCATGATGCACGCCGTGCAGCACGCCGAGCACCCGCGCACGCCGCGCGCCGTGCTGCACATGGGTGAGTGAGCCAGTGTGTGTGCTGGACTGCAGTACGTGATGCTGGCCTAAATCTATTAGAACGCTATCTAAAAACGCGCTGGTTGTTGCAGCCCTTCATACCTTGCAAAGCCAAGATAGTAGATCATACTTGTACGGTGAACCAGCACATTTCGTAACCAGTGGCGTGCCTAGGGGTCAAAATTAGGGCAAGCCGACAGATTTTTTACGAAAAAAAAAATCTGCCAAGTGAGGGATTGACTTATTTTCATTTATGTTGTTCATGGTACAACATTATTATAATTTTGGTTAGAAAACCTTTCAAATGCGAAAAGGTCTACATATTATTTCAGGCACGTAATTGTCATAAGCGCCATCTATCGCCACGAATGCGTGTAATTACACCGCTTAGCCGAACCTTTTTACCATAATTCATATTCGCTTGTCTCATGCAAAATTTTTCAATCAAAAGCCACTAGATGGCTCCCATAGTATCGATTTGTTGTTCTATTGCCAAACGCATAATTTTATGAGTTAAAAATTTAATGTCGATTGAAAATTTTAACATGAGATGTTACCTACCTAAACAAAATTTTATAATTTATCATAATCATAATGACAATAGCCAACTCTAATCTTTATTTCAAAACACCTATGAAGAATCTCTTCGATACGAACATTATTGTTTTGTGATCTCAATGAGATGTAATAATAACATAATAGGATGGTTTATTTTTCAGTGGTTTTCCAAAACTACATTGCCATAAAAACAACACTAGTCATACCTATGCTTTCATGGCACCAGCTACTAGTACCTACATAAGTTTGTGCAATAGACAATTGAATGCCTATTTCAATCTATTCTTCGACTGATAAAAATACATGTTTTTTTTCCGAGAAATGGGTACAATAATTTGAGGTTGGTTACGGTGAAGTAAAGAGTTACTTATTGTCAGAAAAATCAATATAAATACCTTTACGAACACAGTTTCCGAATTCCCATTTTGATGATAAAATTACCTTTCCGAGTAACAATTTCACACACTTTAGTCCTTCACAAGGAACAATTGCATGCGTTTCCGAATTAATTTTAATGATAAGAAACTTTTTAATCACTTCAAAACAAAGATAATAATCACAGCAAAAACTAATCACAATTCACAACACTTAAATTCACAGAAAATGAAAAAAATATCAAAGCAAAAAATATGCGCCAATAGCCGCTCAAAACAAATTTGAACTAAATTCATTTAAATTGTATCATTCTATAGAAAATCACGCATTGCGCAGCGTCTTGCGCAGCGTCTTGCAACGACATAGGTACTTGCCTTACTCCTATTATTCAAAATCAAATACACGATTCGTTCCATTCATAAAAAATCAAAAGCCGGGCTTAAAAATTAGAACATTTTGCGAAATGAGTACATACTAATGGTACCAACAACGTTAACAATTTCTATGCGAAAGATGAGAGGTATGAAGCCTCATAAGAAGCCCCGTTGTGTGAGCGAGAAAGCAATGCAATGTACCACAGAATTGACGTTCATTCATCGATGCGATCTCGCGTCCTGCTTAACGCTAAAGTGTTAGAGTGAGATCGCAACTGCGGCAACCGAGATAGTTTGGCAACGTGCGTGATGAAAACGGCGCGGAATTTAAATATTATTCTTTGAGTACGTAAACCTGGCATCGTAGCTTCTAAAGCGCGCGGCTGATACGGTGCAGCGCGGAGTTTAATGTCATTATTCTTATCAATTCTTGCGACATGAATGAATGACTTGGTTGCTTTACAAGTTTACGGGTGTATTTTTTTTTTTTTTGGTGCGCTCATCTTAGAATGCAAGCCGGGCTTTTCGGCTTGTATGAAAGGAACGCCACTGTTCGTAACATTAAGTAGGTTAAGCTGCATCAGTGTTTGCATACGCGCGATCATTTAGTGAACTGGCTAAGTAAAATAAATCAGTGATTTTAGCACACTCCGGGCGGTTTAATTCTTCATTCCCGGGTTTCCGTCATCACAAGTGTACAGAACTATCATTCGTACGCTTGAACGAAGTGTACAGACTATCGTCGTACATTTTTTGACGTGACAACGTCTTATAAATTGGTTTGCCGGGTGACACTTCAAGAAACTGCGTTACGCTCCGCTCACGTTATGCGCTCACAATGAGAGCGAGTGAGAGGCACGCGTGCATGGTTAGCCCGCCTAAGAGCGAGAGAGACAGACATAAAAAGTGAAAGGCACGCGTCCCTTCCACTCGAGCACAGTTAGCCCGCCTAAGAGCGAGAGAGACAGAGCGAGAGAGAGAGAGAGTGAGAGAGAGAGTGAGAGAGAGAGTGAGAGAGATAGGCATACACACCGGTTCATGTGTATAAATAAATGTTTTAAATTGTTACTATTATTTCATCCTTCTTCCTACTATACGAATGAATATTAACATTAAAATTATTTTACCACTCAAAGTCGTTGTCACGTAAAACTTTCGCCCGTATACCGACTTTACAGGCAACCAATTTTTGGTCCTTCGAGCCGGGTCGGACCGGCTGGATTCTGTGATCACGCGTAGCAATCCATCGGGTGTATAGGTCAAGGTGTGTTGAAAACGCAGACACACACTTGATTATATTCGTTGAGTATAACGCGACAGTTCCGCAAATCGTTCAACTCAGTCCATTCAGTGAACCATGAGTGAATCGTTCCAAGAAGACCGGCGTCGGCAGCCCACAGTTGGTATCGCAACTCGTTAGTGTTCAAGTAAGATTGTTCCTTTTATTAAATCATAATGGCCGATTTAAGCGCTCGTCAATCGGAAATATTAGAAGGTTTCAATAGGATAAAGGTCAACTTCGGTAAGGATCCGTTGTCGAGAAAAACTCCGGAATACATCCAAAAGAGAATAGAGTCGTTGAATAACCTCTGGGGAGAGTTCGAACAAAATCACTTGAAACTCTCGTGAGTTTCCGGATACAGAACCTCAATATTTCACATCTAACTTTTATCAACAGGGTAAGAGCCTCTACCAGTCTACTCGAAACTTACTGCCTTTGGTTCGGATGAAAAGGGTTACGCAGTCAAACTCTGAAGACACTGAATTGTAGGCTCAACAGAGAACCAATTTTAGGTCTTTCAACAGGTTGGTGAGGAGCATCAACGTAGACGAAATATCTGAAAAATGGGAACTTGAAGACGAGCTTAGGGCTATACAAGCCAAGTGGAACACTATCGATACGTTACATCTGCGAATCGACCACATACTTCAAGGTGGAGATGTATCGTACGAAAATTAATTTAGCATGTACGAGCGTAGCTACAAAGATACGAAGCGTTCGCTAAATAAGAAAATATCGTCCATGGTTCATGTACAACAGGCAACGCCGAAGCTCGAGATTCCTACTTTTACGGGGAAATACACGCAGTGGCCAACATTTTGTGACCTGTTTACAGAAGCTATTCACGACAATAACACAATAACCAAAGCTCAGAAGATGCAGCACTTGAAAGGAAAGATCAAGGGAGAGGCCGAACAACATCTTCACATTTCGTCTGAAAATTACGACACAGCTTGGGAAATTCTAAATCACTGAACTAATAATGCCCAAATTCTCTTTACAAATCAAATAGAGATATTTTTAAATCAGCCTTCTATCTCTAAACAAACAGCTTATAAGTCATAAGTCATTTATTCATTTGTTTAACATAGGTGTACAATAGTAATGGTATGTAAAGGTAAAGAGTTCGCTATGTTATACCAGAGGGCGTACAAATGTTTGTATTTGAGTAATTACTGAAATAAATAAGCCTGAACAATAAAAAACAAAAAACAATTATAAAAAATCACACATTTCATAATACAAATTAATTCATAATAAATAGCAATAGAAATCAATGAAAATATACGAGTAAATAAAATATAAATGTCAATACAGTGCATGACAACACACAGACTGAAAATAAATAATAAGGCTATGTCATTAAACAATACTAAAGTTAATATAAAAAAACTGATGTCAATAATATTAATGTCAATAAATAAAATTTATGTCAAGAATCACAACACATTTTATTTTCTTAACAAGCTTGTCAATTCGTTCTCTTAACTTAATTATTTGTTGTTGTTGTGCATCATTAATTTTTGACAGATGAGTCATTCCTGTCAAGCCCCGCGACCACCCATGACGCAAAAGATTTATGACTCACCTTCAGATAAACAAAATACTCAAGTTTCCTAGAAGGCGTTGAATGTTATCGTGTATTGTTTTCGGTTCTCGGATAGATAAGGAACCCAACATAAATATTTATAACTTTCGTGAGAAATGTTCACTAAGATTTATTACGCGTTTTTGTTGGCGAGTCTATTGTCCACTAATTTAACGATTTCTGATAAAACTAGCTAACCAATTCACACGAAATATGCTTTCTTCGAACGAATGATTGATTACTTTATAAAATGGTAAGGTAAGTTCGTCAGCACATTGCCTGAAAAGGGTTGGTGGGAGTTCGTCTACGCCGTGACTTTTTTTGTTTTTTAGGTTTTTTAAGATCTTGTTCACTTCGTAACCATCGACTGGGCTAAGAAACATGGTATTTTCAGTGGGGTTAATCACTGATGTTTCTCGTGGTTTGGACCCGGGTGTTTGGGTGGTATTTTCCCCAATGTATGCGAAGAAGTTATTGAATACGTTAGCTACTTTTTGTGGTTCACTTACCAGGTTCGTTTTTTGTAATGTTATATTTTGTTTATCGTTTTTGCTTTTCTTGTTTGTTCGTTCTTTAACTATATTCCACATGGTTTTAACTTTATTTGTTGATTTATTCATTTTATTTATGTAATTTAATTTTTTTGCCGTTGTTACTGAATTTTTTAGAATTTTTTCATAATTTTTATAGTATTTTGTCAGTATTGAATTTTTTGTTTTTAGGGATAGAATTTTTAATAGTCTTTTATTTTTACAGGATTGTTTTATACCGATGGTAATAATTGCCAATAATTATTATGTTTTGTATTTAATTTAATTCTATGTTTAGGGATACATTCTTCTAAGATATCTGTCAGTGTGTCATGGAATGACTGATAGTTCTCATCTACATTTTTCTCCGGCAGTATGATATTATTTCAGTTTAGTGTATTAAGTTTAGATTTGAATTTTTGTATGTTACTTTTATTAAATAGTCTTTTATTCGTAAACCAAATGGATTGTTCACTTTGTTGTTTTAGTACCATATGTATGAATGTGCCACTGTGGTCTGAAAAACCTAATTCTTCTACGGTTGTATACATATTATTGTCGCTAAAGTTTGTGAATAACAAATCTAAACATGTTGACGTGGTTTGTGAGATTCGCTTAGGTTCCTTTATATGTTGTATAAATTTATACTCTAACATAAGATTGATCAATTGGTTTGTTTTTACGCTATTTTCTAAAATATTAATGTTAAAATCTCCTATTATGACGTTAGTTTTTTTATATTCGTTATTTATACAATGCATTACTTGTTTTAATTAACTAAAAAAGTTTCTTCCTCTCTTCTATTCCAGTACAAGGTAATTATTAATAGATTTTGCTTTGGAAGCTTACATGCACATATTTCTATACAATATTCAATAGTCATATCTCTAATGTCACAACATTCTATACATTCTATATGATCTTCTATTATAATGCAGACACCGCCACCGCTTCTGGAGCGACGACAATATGATGCTGCAGCGACGAAAATCAGCAAATTAACGGATATGAGATCCGTTAATTTGCTGATTTTCCAATTTATCTTTGTTTAACCAGGTCTCGCACATGCATACTGCTTTGTAGGTGGGTTTATCGTTGATGAAAGTCTCTAGAAGGTGTTGCTTATTTTAAATGCTTTGAATGTTTTGAAACATAATTTTAAATCGTTGGTCTGAGGTTACGAAATGTACGATTTTCGTTATCTTTATTTATGTAGTATTGAGTTTGGTTCTGTTTTGTTTCGTTATGTACAGTAAGCGCTCAAAAGTGCATGAGCACGCTAAGAGTCGTATTGCTGTGAACACGCGGTATAGTCCGTACATTTGTATGTGTAAACAGTCAGACGTCTGTGGTGTGAGTGCCGTACACACACCACAGAGAACGCAGTTTTGAACTACACACTATCGTATCGTCACGGTTCGCGGGCGCCGCACTTATATTTCCATAACTTTTGTTAGCACGCATCATACTCGTACGCGTGACCTTGGCCAGTGTATCGCATTGCTAAAATTCGAAAGTAAATTATATGTGCAGATAGCAGAAGGCGTTAAGCGTTGGTCTTAGATTCAAGATGGCTAAGGTTCTAATCTCGTAAATCACAGCGCTGTTTTTGCAAATATTCTTATTTTTGTTTGCAATAATAATATTTTTAAATATCCTGCCTATTTATTAATGTTGTTATTGCAATAAAGGGTTTAGAATAAAAAATGCGTGATATGTTATAATAAAAAATAAATAATATTTATTCGTTATGTTTATTTTACTTAAGTATAGTTATCAAACTGCTACAATTATTTATCATTATGTTAGCGCCTTGAGCTAACTGTAAAACCTTTAAACGCTAACATGAGGGGGAGCGGGAAATTTACCATGAAATGGATAGAACTGTCTAAACAGCTCTTTCCAGGCTTCTAAAAGACTGGAGCGGTGATTCAAAGCCTTGCTATGAGAATCGGCGGTTTTGTGGACTGTAATAAACTTTATGTGGCAGTATACATTGACTTGGAATGAGGCTATTTTTGGTATGGAGAAACAGGAATAAGCGAAGGATACAGGATGCAGCGCCTTACCTTTCTAGAAGTCTGGAGTCGCCTTCCTGATGCTAGGACTTCGTATGTCCTGGATGTGTAGGTTAACCACGCGGCAAGCCAGCGTGGTTTCACGGATAAACGATTCCTATTTCTTACACAGCACTTCAAAATCAGTGTAACTAGATAAGTAGGTAGGTCTAGTTTCATAAAGAGACCCAAAAACCTGGATTTATCACGAAATCCAGATATATTAGCGGTAAAAGCTCTGGAGAGATGCTTTCGCGGCAGCGGATTAGAACGAACTTGAACTCCTTTTAAAAAATGGCGTCCGTTGCGGTCTATCTTCTTCCAGCCTTGTATTGCTGTCTCGCTCTGACCTATGGTAGACGCTGCAGGAATGAATAGGAAGGAAGGTGATTGATGGGAATCGTACCTACTACCGCCACATTGTAAAATACTAATGTTGAAAATATTTGAAGTAGGTAGATTTGATATCAGCGATGTATATGGCGGTAACATTCTCCCGGCCTTAAAGGGTTGCCTTTAAAGATTTGCATCCTAAATTTACAAAGCTTACCGCTATACAATTAAGAGATAGGATTTGATCCTGACAGAGTCAGTCCTCAACAATTTATTTGCGGGATCGTTTGCTCTAAAAAGAGTCAGAGAATATAATATAAATTTACTTATTTGCAATATACCTATCTCTAAACTAACCTAAGGTAAGTGAGCTACACTCTCACTGGCTCGGTAAAAGGCACACACGGACAACTGGACGGACCAGGCTACCCTTAGCAGTTCTAACGGTAAGAGACCGCGTTGTGCCATCCTTTGAGGTATGAACAGCTTCCACCACACCTAGTGGCCACGTGAATGGTGGAGCATTATCGACAATCAGTATAACTACTGATTGCAGTGGGATCGGAGTGGATGGAATATTCCACTTGGATCTAGATTGCAATTGATGCAAATATTCTACTCGCCAGCGCTGCCAGAAAGACTGTACCATCTTGTGCAAAATCGAATGTCTGTCCAGCAAACTTACGTTTTCCACCTGGGGAGCAGGCAAAGAGCGAAGGGGCGCAGTGTTAAGAAAATGAGCCGGCGTGAGAGCCGATGGCTCTGAAGGGTCGCTACTCATAGCGGTCAGCGGACGCGAATTTACAAGTGCTTCGATTTGCGTTAGCACCGTCAACAGCTCTTCATAAGATAATATTTGTTGACCGATAATCTTGAATAAATGAGATTTTACGACTTTTACCATGCTCTCCCAGCAACCTCCCATATGAGGCGACTGGGGTGTTATGCGTTTCATCTCTATGCGACTTTCTGAAAGCTCATATTCAAGTTGCGGGCGATGCTCATCGAGGAACCTATAAAGATCGCGAAGGTAAGAACTACATCCGACAAAATTAGTACCATTGTCAGTGTAAATACACTGCACAGGACCGCGACGTGCTAGAAATCGTTTCAGAGCAGCAAGGAAATTGGCAGTACTTAACTCTGTAGCGATTTCTATATGTAAACACCTGGTTGTCAGACACGTGAAAATACAGAGCCAAGCCTTGCGGCTTCTAATGCCTCTTCCACGAACCGGTGTATACTGAAGAGGGCCAGCATAATCACAACCAGTATGCGTGAATGGCTTGTCAACTTGGGTGACGCGGAACTCGGGCAGGTCTGACATAATTGGAAAAGATGGACGCGGTTTTGCTCTGAAGCACGTATTGCACTTGTGGATACGATGACGGATAACGCGTCGCGCTGCCAGTATCCAATACTGATTCCTAAGTAAGGACATAAGCAATTCAGGACCGGCGTGTAAATGCTTTCGATGATAATAATCGATTAAGATATCAATCACGTGATCGTGCCTAGGTAATACATAAGGGTGTTTCTGTTCGTAATTTATTTCTGCGTAAGTCAACCTACCGCCAACGCGGATAACACCGTTCGCGTCTAAAAACGGTTTAAGTTTTTGCATAGCGGAGGAACAGTTCTCACTGTTTTTTAATTTATTTATGTCGTCAATAAAGTAAACTTGTTGTAATGCGGATATTATTTTAATTTCGGCAAAATCTAAATCAGATTTTTTCATATAACATCTGCGCGGTAATAATTTTGAAAAGCGATACATATAGACAATTATGCGAAGTAATTTCGACCATGAAGAAACACGTTGAGCAAGCTCATAAATAAGCGATTTTGATCCACCCACTGTTATAGCGTGCGCAGAGGGCTTCAGTTCTGGTACTTCACTAACGTCTTCGCGATCGAATTCAGAAATAGGCCATTCTGATGTAGGCCTAGATGCCCATGGGGGTCCGGTAAACCACAGAGGGTGATTGACAAGCAGCGCGGGTGATAAACCTCGCGATAAACAATCAGCAGGGTTTTCAATACCTGCCACGTGATGAAAACAACTTGCGGGAATGTTATCGACAACCTTTGCGGCGCGATTTGCCACAAAAGTTTGCCAGCGGTGCGGAGACGAATTGATCCAACAAAGAACAATTTTCGAGTCGGTAAACGCGAAGACATTCGAAATTTTGTACCTTGGCTCAAAATTGTTCAGCACATTACGCATAAGCGTGGATAATAAAACAGTAGCACACAATTCTAAGCGAGCAATCGATATAGTTTTAAGCGGCGAAACTTTCGATTTTGAACATACAAGCCTAACGGTCGTATTAGCGTTATCTTTGACTTGCAGGTAAACAACGCCGCCGTAAGCACGCTCACTTGCGTCAGCGAATCCTAAGAGGTTTGCTACACAACCCTGCACTACCCCGAGATGCCGCGGAACGCGTATCTCGTTGAGTGCGGGAAGTTCGCTACAGAACTGCCTCCAGAGGATTACGATGCGTTGCGGGGGGGCATCGTCCCAGTCGCACTTCAATAACCAAAGCTCCTGAATCAGGAGCTTGGCATAAAGTATGACGGGAGCCACCAGCCCTAGATTGTCCCATAAGCGCGCTACGACGGACAAGATACTGCGCTTAGTACAGCTTGAGTCAGGTTTTGCGACCTTGAATTTAAAGACGTCATCGGATTTGTCCCAATGTGTACCTAAAACTTTGTCAGGTACATTTTTATCAATCTCGAGATCTGACGAAGCTCGATGCGAGGCGGGAATAGCGCGAAGGACAGCGGCCGAGTTAGTCGTCCACTTCACGAGGTCGAACTGACCGCATTTAAATAATTGTATAAGTTCGATACATGAATTGATAGCGACGTTCTCGTTTTCCTGCGCTGTATCATTTGACATAATGCTGTAGCAGACGTCATCCATATACGTGGAAGTGGATGCTATGGCAGCTGCAGTTGGGAATTTCTCACCTTCATCAGCAATCAGCTGATGAACAACGCGGATTGCGTGAAATACGGACGACTTCATGCCGAACGCAACACGAGCCAGTTCAAAAACCGTCAATTTATCTTCCGGATGGAAGCGATAAATGAACCTTTGATATTTGCGGTCTCGTTCTAACATTCCCAATTGAAGAAACATTTGTCTACAATCTGCTGAAACTGCGATTTTGAATAGCCGAAAATTCAAAAGAATGTTATTCAAATCACCCTGTAAATTAGGGCCTGAATGAAGAACATCATTCAAAGACAAACCTGTGCTAGTTTTACAACTAGCATCTAAAACCATGCGGACCTTTGTGGATGTCTTATCTAGACGCTGAACACAATGATGTGGTACGAAGTAGGAAGCGGCGGTGGTTATTATACTATTACTGTCAATAGGCCCTAATTCGGTTACATAACCCTTCTCAATGTATTCACGAATGATATCGTCATAGGCAGCGCGCAGAAAGCTTGATGACTCCAACTTCTTTTCTAAGCACAAAAAACGTCGACGCGCTGTGGAGAAAGAATCTCCCAATTTATAAACATCGTCTCGAAATGGAAACGCAACGGTGTACCTACCACTAGAATCACGCGTAGTAGTAGTGCGGAAATGAATTTCACATTCAATGTCATCTTGACTGGTCGGGGTTGGAGCGGAAATTTCCTCGAGTTCCCAAAAACGCTTGAGGAGGTGGCCTAAATCATCTTTTACGATAGCACAACATGCGGCAGTAGACTTATAGGGGAGCAGTGCGGGCGCGGAACCCATTATAATATACCCTAACACTGTTTGTATGGCGGGCGGTATTCCATGTATGCTGCTATGTACCGTATCAGGCATTAACAGGTGCGGAAAAATAGATGCCCCAAGTAAAACATCAACGGCGGTGGGAGTGGCGAACGTACTATCCGCGAGCGGCAATGATACGATGTGAGTAAAGGCAGCCTCGTCCACGGGAACTGTGGGCAGGTCATCCGTGATGCGATCAACTACAAATCCCGATACATCGAAATAAACGTTTTTGTCAAAGCGAGAAAATATTTTAAAGTCAATGGAACCTTTGATAGGTTTTTCTGAACCACCAAACCCTCGAACAATCATTTGCGTATTTTTATTATAATTCAAACCTAACCGGTTACAGCATTCTGTACTTATAAAATTGCTCTGCGATCCAGAATCTAAAAGGCATTTTACAATATGCTTTTGTCCGTTTCGATCGCAGATAACAACTTCAGCGGTCGATAGCAATATCGTTGTGTGACGAATATATCGCGCGGCGCGGTCGCTGTCATTAGCACTAAACTGCAATGACGCAGCGATGGATGTGTGCAAGGACGATACTCTCGGCTCGCCCGCAGCGTGCGCTGGCGCCGCCGGTACAGGTGCACTGATTAACGGTGTAGACGGCGACGGCTGCGGCGCGGGCGGCGCGGTGCGCTCGCTAAGGATCGTAGGTTCGGATCTGGACACCGGCACCGATCCACTGTTTTGAGCTGTATTGAAATGCAATAAAGAATGGTGTTTTTGATGACAGCTGCGGCATTTTAGCGTTGAATTACAATCGCGTGACTTATGTTTAATGCTTAAACAATTAATACATGCACCTTTATCTTTCACGCATTTGAAGCGTGCGGACGGCGCCATCTCAATGAACTTTTGGCACTTGAAGAAGTGATCATGCACAATATTGTCACATAGACATTTTTTGTTAGCAGTCGCGATGGCTACATAACTCTGCGGGTTTGGTACATTATTGCGAGATTTAACAGAACTACGCGTGGAAACGCCAGCTGTACTAGGCTGTGTGTTTTGATAAATCCTATGTTGACTCCTAATAAATTCGGTCAGCTGACTAAAAGTGGGCAACGAAACTTCACGATATTGTGACTCGAAAGCACGTATCGTTTCTCCGTCCAACTTTTTGAGTGCTATATGCAAAAATACAAAATCTGTCAAGTCATTTATTCCAAGAATTTTTATTGCGTTTGCGGCAGTGACATACTGGTCCATAAATGTTTGCATATTAGATGCAGAAGCGGGGCCATTTATTTTAAGATTGATCATCTGATCTAGATACGTAGAAGCGAGTATGCGTTTATCTTGATACCTATCCACGAGACACTTTACGATTATTTGATAGTTTTCAGGACACGGCGCGATGCCTGAAAATACCGCTTGTGCTTTAGTGGAAAGTTTTCCTATCAAATAGTACAGTCTCTCAGCGTCTGTCAACGATGGATTCTCGTGAATTGTGGACTTATAGCTTTCATAGAATAAGGGCCAATTACGAACGTCTCCGTCAAATGACACAATTTCGATTGGCGCTAAAGTAGGCCGTTTAGACCTTATGACTTTCTGATCATCGTCAGCGTTCACCCTCGAAGGCACAGGCTCAACTTGCTTCAACACACGTTTAATACGACAGTAAAGATCATCAAACGAAATCAATGATTGATAGTTAGGCTTCGCGGATGGATTAATTTCTAAAAGTAGCCTATTGTGTTCGTTGACGAGATCTCTGAATTCAGATCGAGTTTCATCAATAACTGAATCCAGAAAACTCTCCACCATCTCGCTGTCAGTGTGTGCCCTTTTCGCCTTTTCGAACACAATTTGAATTGACTCGAAAAGGGCATTTCGTTTTGCTTCTACGAGAATTATTTCTGAACTAAAATGCGATGAGGTGTATTCATCAGTTTTCTTATCCTTAGCATCAGCTGCAGGTCGAGGCATCTTGATTTATTACAATGAAATATGTAGGTATGTATCGAATCTGTTCAAGTAATTAGATCGGAATGCACTGAGTGAATTCTCAAAGCTGTCTTAGTTAGTGCGTAAACAACCTATATTCAATAACTATAATGCGCGCGGTAACAAGCAGCTAATGTAGAAAACTGATAATATTAAACCGCGGGTATTCTTTAAAGTGGAATGTGTAGGTACTTTGTACTACGATGCAATGCAACTTTGAATGAAGTTGAGGAATGACTGAATATTAGATACAATTGAAACGTATGTTAAACGTATTTTTATAAACTAATCTAATATTTTGATTAGATAAATTTAATGACACGAATGTAATTAATTACTTAGCTGAATCTGAACGAATTCAGATTCGAGTGCGGGGTTCCCTAGAGAATGAAATGAAGATCGTCCAATATATATAGTGGATTGTAAATAGAAAATAAATCCGGCTTACGGAGGACCAAAATGTTAGCGCCTTGAGCTAACTGTAAAACCTTTAAACGCTAACATGAGGGGGAGCGGGAAATTTACCATGAAATGGATAGAACTGTCTAAACAGCTCTTTCCAGGCTTCTAAAAGACTGGAGCGGTGATTCAAAGCCTTGCTATGAGAATCGGCGGTTTTGTGGACTGTAATAAACTTTATGTGGCAGTATACATTGACTTGGAATGAGGCTATTTTTGGTATGGAGAAACAGGAATAAGCGAAGGATACAGGATGCAGCGCCTTACCTTTCTAGAAGTCTGGAGTCGCCTTCCTGATGCTAGGACTTCGTATGTCCTGGATGTGTAGGTTAACCACGCGGCAAGCCAGCGTGGTTTCACGGATAAACGATTCCTATTTCTTACACAGCACTTCAAAATCAGTGTAACTAGATAAGTAGGTAGGTCTAGTTTCATAAAGAGACCCAAAAACCTGGATTTATCACGAAATCCAGATATATTAGCGGTAAAAGCTCTGGAGAGATGCTTTCGCGGCAGCGGATTAGAACGAACTTGAACTCCTTTTAAAAAATGGCGTCCGTTGCGGTCTATCTTCTTCCAGCCTTGTATTGCTGTCTCGCTCTGACCTATGGTAGACGCTGCAGGAATGAATAGGAAGGAAGGTGATTGATGGGAATCGTACCTACTACCGCCACATTGTAAAATACTAATGTTGAAAATATTTGAAGTAGGTAGATTTGATATCAGCGATGTATATGGCGGTAACACATTACTTCACCTGAATAATATGTGAAATAGATGTCTAGAAACTCAGAAGCAATTTGTATTATTTTGACATATTTAAATTTTGAAATGTTTTAAATTTTAAATGGATTTTTTTGCACCATAAATATAAAGCTTTGATCATGGTCTAAGTAATTAAGCAATAAATAAGAATATTAGACTACTTAAAATGTAAAAAAATCTACTGACAAAATTGTTGATTTTAAGGTTAAAGGCAGTTGTTCATATTAATTATTTTAAACTTTATTTGGCTTTAGTAAATATTGGTTGGTATTGAGGTTATAGCTTAAGTATTCATTTTCTTTACGAAAAGAAGATTGAAACTAAACCTCAAATTTTAATCCTAAAATAATACTATTACTAAAATAATATTAAACAATTTCGGTATATCTGCAAGAAATACGACAAACACCCTATTGAAACGTGCTTAAAAAATTCGTTACCATAAATTCATGCAATAACGAATATGTTGTTTATTAAGTTGGTACGGTCAATATTTTAAGGTCAAAAACGGTTTTCTAGCTGGTCTTCAGTGATGCAAGCCTTCAGAGTGCACGGCGAACGGTTCATAATGACGTGTTTTTAATAATTCAGCAAAATATCTCGTTGGTATGAAACCATTTGTTTCATTCACCATTTGACGTCGCTGCTACTCGATAATAAGCCCCTTCCTCATATCTCTTAACCGTCACAGTATTTCTCTAGAACAAAGAAAAACATTGTTTTTATTACACATAATACCTAATTATTTATTATTCACTAATCGAATTAAACCTCACAATGAATTTAAAACTTTAAAGGCATCTTCTGTCTCAACAATACCTCTGTTCTATCAACAATACCCTTGATTAGGATTTATGTTTAGTAAAATATGAAATATATAAATGATAACACTCACACTTAGTCCGGTTTTATTAGATATTCACTTCACTTTTACGCAGCGCAATAATATTCTCTGATCTGATCTGATCTCTTCAATATATTTTATGCCTGCTTTTTGATAATAATATAAGATCAAACGAACTTCTTGAAGTGAAGTTCGATCATTATTATATGAGTCGCTTCATTCGAAGATACAAATAACCATGTAGTGCCTTTATTCTACAAGGCTCTATTCGCACGTTTAAAGAATCGACTTTTAGTCGATTGTCATTTTTTTTTTTTTTTTTTTTTTTTTTTTTTAATCTGTCAACCTCACTAGCGTGGCGTGATGTTCGTGCTGTGAACTTCATTCTTGTTTAGAGATCAGTTTTCTACGATGGGTTTGGGTGGGTGAGGACTTTGTATCTTCGAATGAAGCGACTCATATAATAATGATCGAACTTCACTTCAAGAAGTTCGTTTGATCTTATATTATATTACGTCGCTTCATTCTTCAGATACAAATAACCATGTAGATGTTTAGAGATAGGTTTTCAGATTAGGAAATAACACTTAATTTATCAGTAGAAAACTTTAATTTTAATAACAAAAAAACAGAAAGTTCTTAATTATAAATAATTGGAAATTAATTAATCATTATTAGAACAACAAAAAATAAACAATAAATACTTAAATGTATTTTGTTTTAATTATTTTTAAACTTACATATTATAGTAATTTATTACCTACTCTAGATCTAAATTACTGATGGCGCAGACAGATCGAGCATAAATTCCATCATCAATTAATGGTCGGTTATAGAACCGTGCAAACGTCAGAGACGAGCTAGCCCAGCCAGCCGTCTTCCTGATGGTGTCAATACAGACTCCAGCGGAGGCCGCCGCCGAGGTGGAGGCGTGGCGCGTGCTGTGCGCACTGAACACTGTGACGTCGACGCCGCTCTCCGCTAGGGTCTGCTTGATCCACCTACTGATAGTTTGTGACGATGCTTTTTTATATGGTCTTTTAACAGTAAGCAAAAGACTATCGGTTCCTTCGGGTCGTGAAGCAGATGTTACCTCGAGGTAATCATCGAGAGTCTTTGCTGGACAAATCCTTGGGTTTTCTACAAAATATGGTAAATACAAAATCGGTTGTTCTCGATTTGCTGCGGAAGTCTTTATCATGTCAGTTATGTTTATCTTTATACCAGTGGAGGATCTATTGATATTTTGCACTCTAATAAGGGAGAAGGTTTGTACTCGGTGGGAAGTACATAAAGCTAATAAAATTGTGATTTTTTTTGTTAGTTTAGTAAGGTCTAAATTGATGTTCGGGTACCATTGGGAAACGTAGTCCAGTATTAGTTTTGGGTCCCAAGTAGTGTTATATTTGGGACGAGATGGCTTTTGCCTGTAAATACCTTTGAGTAGACGTTTTATTCTTTCGTCTGCTCCAATGTTATTCCCGAGGAGTAATGAAAGGGCAGATCGATGGCTATTGATAGCACCGTATGATGCTCCCTTATGAAAGAGATCTACCAGAAAGGCTATGACTGATGATACCGAAGTTTCAAAGGTATTAAGGTTATTTTCGAGACAAAAATGCCACCAATATTTATAAGTAACGGAATATTGTTTCATAGTATTATCCGAGATGGAGCCTAGCATTAAGTCTAGCGCTACGTCCGGGGTACTCAGTCTCGTAAATGCTGTCCTGAGAGCGTCGCGGCCCCCAGTGTAAGGCTGCTGTGAAGCGGGTGACGAGATCTGTAATTTGAATGCAAAAGGTCCTCATTAGGATCCAAGAAAACAATATCTGACATGAGCATTCTTTTCAGCAATGGAAACCAAGGTTGGCCAGGCCAATAAGGAAAGACTAGGATGCCAGTGGCTGAGTCGTCAATGATTTTTCTTAAACATTTTAGGATTAAAGCAAACGGTGGAAAAGCGTAGAAAAAAGTTGATTGCCAACTAACTGTAAAAGCGTCAACTGTTATAGAATCAGGGTCCGGTCTCCATGAAATGTACTGGCTACATTTGGCATTGGTGCGGGAAGCGAATAAGTCGATTTTTGGTTCACCTAACTTTTGAATTATCGTTTGGAAGGCCCAATCCGATAGTTCCCACTCTGTATCTACGTTAATTTTCCGAGATTCTTCATCGGCTTCTATGTTGTCATGTGTATTAATGTATGATGCAAATAGAAATATATTTCGCTTTTCACACCATTGCCAAATTGTTTTGGTCAGTTCATTTAAATGTGGAAACCGTACTCCTCCCATACGGTTAATATAGCTGATAGCAGTTGTATTATCCACGCGAAGCAATACAGAACAGTTAGAATGCAAGCTTGCAAAGCACTTCAAACCTAGAAATACCGCTAGTAGTTCGAGGTAATTTATGTGGAAAGATAATTCCTGGTTTTTCCAACCACCGTTTGCTCGATTACCATTACAGACGGCCCCCCAGCCGGTCCTAGAAGCGTCCGTGTAAATTTCTAAATCGAAATGTTCATCTCTTCTCAACGCATTGTATGTTAAATAGATGTTCCGTCTCCACCATTCTAGGTCAGGTAAGATGACTTCTGACAGTCTTATTTTTGCTTCAAAGTCACCATACTTTTGAAGGGCTAAATATTTCTGACGTTCGAGAGTTTTGGTGTATAACCAACCATATCTAACTGCAGGGCAGGCTGCAGTAAGTACTCCGATCAACTGTGATAGTTCTCTAATGGAACACTTAGGAAGAGAAGAGAACTTAATGACCAATTGCATAATCCCTGTTCGTTTGTCATCTGGCAGGCCTAGTGACATATCGATGCTATTAAATATAAAACCTAAGAACTTACAAATTTGTCGAGGGTCAAGACAACTTTTTTCGTAATTAATGACAAAACCTAAGCATTTGAGCAATCTTAGTGTTTCGTTAACGTTGTCACGACATTCATCGAAAGTATTACCGATGCAAAAAATGTCATCGAGAAATATTACTGACCTATAACCCCTATGTCTTAGGTGGTTAATAACCTCCTTCATTAACTTCGTGAAAACCCTAGGAGCAACAGATAAACCATAGGGCATTGCGTTGAACTCGTATGTTTGATCAAACTGGAAACGTAAGTATTTACGATGTTCTTTGCAAATAGGGACTAAAAGATATGCTTCCTTTAGGTCAATGCTTGCCATGAAACCATCTTTAGGTAAAAGTTTAGCAGCAGTCCTATGGTCCTCCATTTTAAAGTGAGCAGTGGAAACAAACTTATTTAAAGCTTTTAAATTTAAAATAAACCTTTTGCCTCCATTAGGTTTAGGAGTTAAAAAGATTTTGGAAACGAAATCATTTTTGGATCTATGACATGGGGATATAGCTCCTAACTCTAATAATTTTTTGATAGCTTGTAACATATCCGGTTGTTCACTCGGAGATACAGAATTACGTATAACTGATACTTGATTCACTGTTTTTAAAAATGGAATGGAATATCCTTCAGATATCCACTTAAGAATTAATGGATTACCAGTAATTTTAAGCCAACAATTATAAAAATGCTGGATTCTCCCAGCGTGTACCTCTATTGTTGAGCTGCCGCACGCTGTTTGTTCTGAACAGATGACTTCTGTTGAGCTGCGCCTGTCTGGGGCTTGTGAGGTGCTGGAGCAGTCCTCCTTGGCCCTCCCCTCCCCCCCCTGTTCGAAGAGAAGCGAGGAGGGCCTCTCCAGTTTCCCTGGAAGCGCGGCCGGTTCGTTGGTGTTTGATATGTAGAAGGTGTTTTGAGGTTCGGTGCGGGTTTTTTTATTTGTAAGCCATGTTTTTCAATCACTTTCGTGGCCTTTATCTTTTCTGACAGCTTGCTTCCAAAAAGCATTTCATCCCGATCTATATCTTGCATGACATTTAAGAACGATTTATCTAGACCCGGAGTGACGAACTTCTTCCTCGCCTCCGTTTCTTCGAAATGCAGATCGCAAAACAAGCGACAGCTGTCGCTTAAAAATTTTATGGCCTGAACTTTGTCTTTGCTTTCGTCAAGAAGCAAATCTAAACCTTTATTAAGAGCGGCTATTCCGTGACCTAATTGCTGCTGTACTCCTTCTACTCTTTTGTCACGAATACGGGTACCTTCATTTACTGCAGCCGAAATTTCTGGGTTTAATTTAGGTGCTTGTAATAACGGGCAATTCTCAGGAATGAGGTACTCTTTATGAAGTCTCTCTTTTGTCTCCTTACTCATCCCTTTTCGGAGAATAGGTAGCCAAAGCCGCGATAGATTTTCGTGAATTTTAGGGCCAAACTTTGGCGTCTCTTCCGTGGTCTCACCTAAGGCGGAGAGAATATCAGGATTCAATTCCGGTACTGGGGTTGATTCCTGTTCGCCATCAGGTTTGGTCTCCTCATCGGGTGACATGTCGTTCATGCCAGTCTGATCTATTAACCCTATGGGGTCTGGATCGGCGTCATTATGACGTGTATTGTCTAAAACAATAAAAAAATAAAAGTTAAAAATTGAGGGTAGACTTTTTTATTTTTTATTAAATTTTTTGCCTTGTATTAACACGCGGTTAATCTCTCGGGTAATATTACAACGCTAAAGCGGGACTATAAATAACCGTCGTGAGGATACACGATCCACCTCCAGGCATTTTATTTGTTTTAACGTAATCGTCCTTTAAACAATTACGGATTACCTTTGTGCTAACACGCGGTTAACCTCTAGGTATAGTAAGTTACCTTCGTGATGACACACGGTCAACCTCCAGGCATTATAATCGAGACTACGAGATAATATTTCTCTAAAATATTTTGTCACTAACGCACTTCACACTTAATAAATAACGAGTTACTAACCTGAATTTTCATCGGAGTCTTCCGATGATGAATAAATAATTCTTTTATATTTTCTTTGTCGATCTTCCAGTTTTTGAATTTTACGTTGATAATGTTCTATTTTATCCTGATTTCTCCTTTTCGGCATTATAATGGCGATTGTTGAGCACGAAATATTCACTAGTGTAAGGCACGTGCAAACGATGCCTCGCAAGAAAAAGGAATGAAGTTCACAGCACGAACATCACGCCACGCTAGTGAGGTTGACAGATTAAAAAAAAAAAAAAAAAAAAAAAAAAAAAATGACAATCGACTAAAAGTCGATTCTTTAAACGTGCGAATAGAGCCTTGTAGAATAAAGGCACTACATGGTTATTTGTATCTGAAGAATGAAGCGACGTAATATAATAACCACAACACTGCGCTAAATGCTCGTCACCAATATTATCACGGCACGAACCAACAAAGTTCTATTAATTGAATACTTGTAACAAACTGCATCTACCCCACAGAAATCGAAATAATTTACTTAGTTTTTTGTGGTCTACCTGCTAAACTTTAATATTTATGTGAACAAGACGAATGAAACTAAAAACGAATGATGATTATCGAACTAGTCATTGGTTGCAGACAAAGTGAGTGTGTGTGTGTAATGTGCGTGTCTACAGTATTGTAACAACTTATAGAAGAAGGTCGTAAGTCAAACCGAAGCGTCAGTCTATTGCTTTGTGAGATTGCTTATGGACTTTTGGTCGGTACTGTACATGTTTATTGTTATTAAATGTGTTGATTTGCTCCTTCTGTACCTCTGTTTTTTACCTTCTATGAACAATTAATTGTTTCGTATTATTGCATACATCCCCTTTTTTATTTTTTTATTTATTACAGCATGGAAGACTTACAGCTAAAAAAAACAACAAAAAAGGAAACAATAGTCGACAGAAAGCCAATTACAAGTCTTCACGTTTAGACTTAAAATAGAATTTGTGTTGTGAACATACAAAAGCAGCAACATATCACTATATACTAAATTTTAATAGTTAAAACGATCAAAATAACCACTTGTGTCTGCAATTCAAAGGTGAGAGCAAGAAAAAAAAAAATACATTTAGGAGCACTGCAGCTATTTCTTCACGCATTTCCTTTCTTTCTAATCTTGCATTTTCATCTAAGAATTAGGACAGAAACAGTCTTGTTCCTTGAAGACAGTGTCTATTTTCTATCATGTATTTTGCCATTCTTTTGCTAATGAGTTCAATTACTATAGGCCGGTTTGTATTGTGGTTTCTGCCCAGTCTATATGTTTCTTCAATATACCCCGTAAGATCGATATTTAGTTTTTCATAACAAAGGTCAATTAATCTGCATTGCTGATCATAATCTGGCTCCTTATAATATTCAGGGAAACCGTATAATACGATTTTCTTGCAGTTGTTCTCAGTGCATATCAAGTGTGTTGTTGGTTTTAGTGTTATCGAGTCTTTAATCTCTTTCTTCAGTTTCTCATTTTCTATAGTTAAGTTTTCTATTTTCTTGTTTATCGTTTCTATATCTTCTCGTCTTTGCTCGTTTTCCTTAAAAAGCCCGTCTGTTTTTCTTTCAATATCTTCTCTAACTTTGGTAATCGCCTTGTTAATTTCAATTTGAATCGTGTTTTGAAGCTCCGCTATTACAGATTTGTTGTTTTCTCGTAAACGAAGAATTATTATTTTACTTATATTCTTTAATGTTAGCGCCCCTTAGAATATTGTATTTAAGGGTGTTTCTTTATCTTCTGAGTACTACGTATCGCCGAATAAACTCAATTCTTGCGAGAAAGATGTGTCGAGGTTGGAATTGGTTGCTCTTTTTCTATGAGTGACATTATTTTCTTCGGAAGGTGAATCTCAGGGGCGAAATGTCCATATAAGCCGATTCCTACCGGCTTCCCTTTGGAAATTCGGAACCCACTCTATCGTCATTGAATAATCAAATTATAAGTATTTGATACACCATAAAATTAAAATACCTATTACAAAACGCCTATGTAGCCGGACACGTCTACGAGTTATTTTAGCGCAGTGTTTTGTTGTTGGGTTATTAAGACAATTTTAATGTATGTACATTAAAATTGTCTTAATAACCCTTCAACAAAACACTGCGCTAAAATAACTCATAGACGTGTCCGGCTTATGCTAAATTCAATTTGCTTACAAAAAATAAAGTCATCATGACGTCACTTCGGTCACGTGATACCGCGGTTTCTATGAGCCGGGTAAGCCGGTCTGTAACGAGTTATTGTAGGCACATAGTAGCAGAAACGTGCGCGCGGGAGGGAGAAGGAATTATTGCTATTGCACCACCTCTTTCTGGCACACGCATTTGGTTCGGTAGTTTTCGTTGAATTTCGTAATACGTTCGGCTAGGAGTTCGGAGTTCGTAAACATTTCATTATTCGTATGACAATGTGTGGTTACTTTTTGACGTAATCGCATTAGAACCATATTAATTTGCATTTTGTTCGCTCAGTATTAATTGAATTCATTAGTTTATCATTACTAGTAGTATTATTATTTGTTTGTAGTTATAGGACAGTGATTAACATAGCGTTTTGAGTTTATTGGATGTGAAAGTAACGTACGTTGTAATTAGGTATTGGGGTAAGTAGATAGTTTAATAAGCTGAAATTACTTATTTAGAGTAGATTTGAAAACTAATTAGTACGATCTTATTAGGATGGCGGCATTCATAGTTTTAGAATGTCGTTTGACAGATTACTTTGTGAAGAAACATGCTTTTCAAGGTTAAGTTTTGAAAAAACGTGCTCGCCCAGATGTGACTATAAATTACAAACGCCGCGATGGTTTGTTCAAACATTTTAATGTTTCCCTAATATCAATGACTGACTGGCAGTCGTAAATTTAATAAAATGTATTGTTCCTGTGTTTACTTTTCTTAGATTGTAGTTGTTTATAGAATATAGGGTTTTTTTTTACATTTAAAACAGATGTGCACACTGGAAAACATATTCGTAGCAGTTTTTTTTTTTCTGGCGCTCCGGCTTCCCTCCATAAATTCAGCCTTCGCTACTGGTGAATCTATTAGTTGTATTTCGTTATTTGTAGGTGTGCGTATAGGGGTGTTTATATTCCCAATTTTTGGTTTTTTACAATTGCAAGCTTGACAATTCCAGGATTTATTTTGCGCTAGTGAAAGCATGACACTGTAATATTTGCACATTGTAAATCGTATTGTTTGTTACATTTTTTACACGTCAGTTTTTCTTTATTTGGTAATTGTTGCAAACATCCTGCGCACAGAGCCTCCATCTAGCAATTTTAAAGTAACTTTTGCTAGTAGCGCCCTCTATTGTCCTATAGCGTAACTAGCTTGAAAGTCACTAAGGCCTATCGTCAATTATTATTTATTTATTTATTATGTTTTAGATCTGACATGTCGCGGGTAGGGGTTTCGAATACCGGTATTAATACCGTATGGATTTCCAATACCGGGATCCCGGTATTGGTCTCTATATTTTTACTTAATATCGTTTTTTTTTATTCAACAACTAACAAGTTTCACTACAAAATAATAAAACACTGTTTTTTAAATACAGGGTGGCAGGGACATCGACACGAATACTGAAACCATGGATTCAGTATATGATTCTGAAAAAAAAAAATAACCGACGAAAATTTCAACGTCCTCTGCGTTTAAATTTTTCGTTATTTTTTTTTTAATCAGGTGTTCCATACATTTTGACTGCGTAGGTATTGCACTTTTCTATGAAACAGCAGATTATTTTTTAATAACCGACGATACATTTGGGGTTCAGAATCATTTACTGAATTCATGGTTTCAGTTTTCGCAAACCAGTTTTGTTTTGTTTTCGTTATCTCTTTTTAAATATAACTTCAGGCCCTATTTGACAGATGAGTCATATCTGTCAAGCCCCGAGACCACCGATGACGTAAAAGATTTATGACCCACTTTAAAATAAACAAAACACTCGGGTTTCTCATAAAATCTTGAATGTTATCGTCTATTGCTTTCGGTTCTCGAATAGATAAGGGATTCATTGTAAATATTTACGATTTTCGTGAGCAGCGTTTACTAGTGTTTATTACCCGTTTTAGATGGGAATCGTATTGTTGATTGTTTTAACGATTTTTGATAAAATTACACAGGTACATTATGGATAGATAAGTTACCGAACAAAAGCGTTTTTAGAGACAAACATTGAAAATAAAAAATTAAAAAATCTAGAATTTTTAGTGCATACGTAACTTTCTTCGTTCCAAAAAAATGTTTTTTCTTTGAATTTTAGTGAAAATGTTGTCTAAAACGATGAAACATGAAATATAAAATAATAAAAAAACACTTACCGATCAGATACACACAGAAAAACCACAAAATATCACAACTTTCACTTTTACTATCACCTTTCACTTATCCGTTTGTTTACACTTTTTTGATTGGGTCAAAATAGGTATAATATGATGTTATTTAGTGCAAATATTATCTAAAACGATGTAATATCTACTTAAAAATGAAAATTACACCACTTCCCGTCGATTTACACACAAAAACCATTTAAAAACAAATTATTACTAAGAGCGCGCGCGTCCCGGGCGTGGCGATCGACTGACGTTTTTTCGTGCGGGAACCGTCTCGTTCAATAATTGTTTTAAATGTCGCGTTCCACGTATTTTTAAATAAAATGGTTTTACTGACTAGATTATCTATCCGACCATAGATTGGAAAAGCCACAGAGGACATTAGACTTTATTTAACAGTACAAATAGAGATGCAAGCCGCGTGGGTGGCTTGACGGCATTTTCCAAGTGAGACACTTCGTGTGTCACCGGGGCTTGAGCGTTGCAAACAGAATCTCTTAACAAAAGTAACAAAATAACCTGACACATAGCATGGGAAAAGTATCTAGATAAAATTAAACGTGTTTCAATTTGAAAAATCAGTATCTAAGTAATTACAATTTAGCGATCTATTTATCTTTGTTTATATAAAATAAATCTCTTTAAAATCAACATACAATTTATTTTTAACTAAAATCACATAAAATCTAAAATCACATAAAAATCTGTCAAAATTGTTCATGTGCTTTTCTTCCTGACTTACTAAAGTTACTACTGAGTGGAACATAGTATCTTGAGCTATAAAGTAATATCATGCATATAATCTCTTTAAAAAATCAGCAATTAAACAAAAAAAAATATTTTTTAAACGTAATCAAATAAATCAGTTAGAGATTCATAATGTTTCGGCTCTTTCTTCTTGAAAATGAGTTCGTAGGGAGGAAAGAGCATCTAAACTTTTATCTGAGAGCCAGCTTCTTAAACGGTTGCAGAAATATGTAACAGAGGAACTAACACTGTCTATAAACCATAAGATAATTAAATTAAAATACACAGTTTTTTAAACTTACCCAGATAAAAAATTGGTTGGAAGTATAAAGTGTAATAAAAAAAATTGTTTAACTGTAGTGTCTACTGATACTAAAATAAAATCACCAATACCGGGATACCGGTATTGAAAAATAACAAGAAATATCCGGGATCCTGGTATTAGCCAATACCGGGATCCCGGTATTGGGAGCCCTACTTGATACAGTCCTTTGGCTAGATTTATACGTTATTTCGTTTTTTTTTTACATATTCTATTAAGTATTGTTATTTTATTTGCTGCCTATTACGAAGATAAGATTCGATTAAATTTGATATGTTTCCTACTTATTCCGTATGTATAAGTATGTTATGGTTAATATGGTCAAAAGCTTTTGAAATGTCCATGTAAAGCGCTAGAGCTGGTAGCTTCTTATCCATTCTGCGGCTAACTATTTGTAAGAAATCGTAAATGGCCATGTCAATAGATTTGTTCTTTCTAAAGCCTTTTTGGTTATAAACGAATAGCTTATTTTGTTCAACGTATGGTGTGATTGTACTGAGGTACTTACAACTATAATTAAACGTGGACTGTTTGTTTATTCGTATAGCTTTTAAACCTGTTGAAATGAGCTCTAACATATTCTACTCTAAAATGGTGTCCTTAGAGAACTACCACCGGCTGCACGGCGTGCTGTCGGCGCTGCGCGTGGGCGCGCTGGAGGCGCTGCGGCGCGAGTGTCGCGCGCGCTACTCCGACGCGCTGCGGGCCTACGTCACGCAGTACTTCGGCCGCCCGCTCGAGAAGCTCACGCAGTTCTTCGAGGTGAGTGTGTGTGGGCGCTGACTGACGGGCTATTGTAATTGAAATTTTTAATTTGTGACTTTTGCGGAAATTAATCCATGCAGATTTTGTAACAGTCGTAATACAAATCATGTCATTTGATTTAAATAGGTCGCAATTTTTTTATATAGATTCTTTTCTATTTTTAACCGACTTCAAAAAAAGGAGGAGGTTCTCAATTCGACTGTACTTTTTTATGTTTGTTACCTCAGAACTTTCGACTGGGTGAACCGATTTTGATGATTCTTTTTTGTAAATGTGAGAACGTTGTGGGCTTCTTAGACTCATAGATGCTTCGATTAGTCGACCATTTTCTATTTAGTTAAGCACCTGGTACTTGTTGACAGCCCTGCACTGTCCTCTCATACCTATTAGCAGTGCAATTTGAAAACATTATAACAGCTAGTTATTTTTTTTTAAATGGAGTGTCTAGCCGGCTCTTCTCCATAGGAAACGACCAATTGGAATCGTGCACCTAGTTTCTGATGTTTCATAAGTGTCCATTAGGATTATGTGAATATTTTTGGGCGCTGTGTGTCTGCAGGGCGTGTCGGAGGCGGTGGCGCAGGGCGTGCGCGAGGACGAGGTGTGCTACCGCGCCGCCTTCAGCAAGCACGAGCTGCGCCGAGTGCTGGCCATGTACCCCGCGCAGGAAGGTATGCCACTACTGTACTGTAGCAGGCGTGCGCGAGGACGAGGTGTGCTACCGCGCCGCCTTCAGCAAGCACGAGCTGCGCCGAGTGCTGGCCATGTACCCCGCGCAGGAAGGTATGCCACTACTGTACTGTAGCAGGCGTGCGCGAGGACGAGGTGTGCTACCGCGCCGCCTTCAGCAAGCACGAGCTGCGCCGAGTGCTGGCCATGTACCCCGCGCAGGAAGGTATGCCACTACTGTACTGTAGCAGGCGTGCGCGAGGACGAGGTGTGCTACCGCGCCGCCTTCAGCAAGCACGAGCTGCGCCGAGTGCTGGCCATGTACCCCGCGCAGGAAGGTATGCCACTACTGTACTGTAGCAGGCGTGCGCGAGGACGAGGTGTGCTACCGCGCCGCCTTCAGCAAGCACGAGCTGCGCCGAGTGCTGGCCATGTACCCCGCGCAGGAAGGTATGCCACTACTGTACTGTAGCAGGCGTGCGCGAGGACGAGGTGTGCTACCGCGCCGCCTTCAGCAAGCACGAGCTGCGCCGAGTGCTGGCCATGTACCCCGCGCAGGAAGGTATGCCACTACTGTACTGTAGCAGGCGTGCGCGAGGACGAGGTGTGCTACCGCGCCGCCTTCAGCAAGCACGAGCTGCGCCGAGTGCTGGCCATGTACCCCGCGCAGGAAGGTATGCCACTACTGTACTGTAGCAGGCGTGCGCGAGGACGAGGTGTGCTACCGCGCCGCCTTCAGCAAGCACGAGCTGCGCCGAGTGCTGGCCATGTACCCCGCGCAGGAAGGTATGCCACTACTGTACTGTAGCAGGCGTGCGCGAGGACGAGGTGTGCTACCGCGCCGCCTTCAGCAAGCACGAGCTGCGCCGAGTGCTGGCCATGTACCCCGCGCAGGAAGGTATGCCACTACTGTACTGTAGCAGGCGTGCGCGAGGACGAGGTGTGCTACCGCGCCGCCTTCAGCAAGCACGAGCTGCGCCGAGTGCTGGCCATGTACCCCGCGCAGGAAGGTATGCCACTACTGTACTGTAGCAGGCGTGCGCGAGGACGAGGTGTGCTACCGCGCCGCCTTCAGCAAGCACGAGCTGCGCCGAGTGCTGGCCATGTACCCCGCGCAGGAAGGTATGCCACTACTGTACTGTAGCAGGCGTGCGCGAGGACGAGGTGTGCTACCGCGCCGCCTTCAGCAAGCACGAGCTGCGCCGAGTGCTGGCCATGTACCCCGCGCAGGAAGGTATGCCACTACTGTACTGTAGCAGGCGTGCGCGAGGACGAGGTGTGCTACCGCGCCGCCTTCAGCAAGCACGAGCTGCGCCGAGTGCTGGCCATGTACCCCGCGCAGGAAGGTATGCCACTACTGTACTGTAGCAGGCGTGCGCGAGGACGAGGTGTGCTACCGCGCCGCCTTCAGCAAGCACGAGCTGCGCCGAGTGCTGGCCATGTACCCCGCGCAGGAAGGTATGCCACTACTGTACTGTAGCAGGCGTGCGCGAGGACGAGGTGTGCTACCGCGCCGCCTTCAGCAAGCACGAGCTGCGCCGAGTGCTGGCCATGTACCCCGCGCAGGAAGGTATGCCACTACTGTACTGTAGCAGGCGTGCGCGAGGACGAGGTGTGCTACCGCGCCGCCTTCAGCAAGCACGAGCTGCGCCGAGTGCTGGCCATGTACCCCGCGCAGGAAGGTATGCCACTACTGTACTGTAGCAGGCGTGCGCGAGGACGAGGTGTGCTACCGCGCCGCCTTCAGCAAGCACGAGCTGCGCCGAGTGCTGGCCATGTACCCCGCGCAGGAAGGTATGCCACTACTGTACTGTAGCAGGCGTGCGCGAGGACGAGGAGTGTCCCGGTATAGGGATTCAGTGTGTCGCATGGTCTCGAGGGGGAAACGTATTGTTTGTCACCGCGTCGGTCACGTCATCAAGCACACACATCGTCATAATAATTGCTGTCGTAATTTTTTCTGTGTCAGTTTATTTACTGCGAAAGAACGCTTTATGTTTGTATTTAGGACTATTAAGTTTTGCGAAAAGACGCTACTAGTTGTGTAAACACACAAAATGAGAAAGTAAGTATTAGAAAGTTGAATGAATTTGGTCAAAATCAAAGTCCCAAGATGGTGGCTGTATTTTTCGTCGTGAGTGTCGTTTTCTTAGTTTTCGAGGGTGCTAAAGCCGATAGCGAGGTCTACATGTAAATCTAAGCCATAAACACTTAACACATGTATTTTAAACAATGTTTAAAAACATAATAGTTTGAAATAAAACTATGATTTTTATTAAGTGTTTTTAATAGTTAGTTCAGAAATCAACGATCAATGAGTTCGTGAATGTCTCGCATGGGACTTCAGGGTGTATTACAGAAACTACGCGCTTCATTTAGGTGAATAAAGTAATAGCATTTTAAAGATAATTGTCACCAACGTGTCTACGGACTCATTTATATTTCTATTGTATTTTCCCTACAGATAAGCAACAAACCGCTCCGGTAATATCAATCAGTACCTAATTGCGTAATACAACACAATCACAATTTGTTTCGATTTGAAACAGATTGCCAATCCATTGCTTCATAAGTTGGAAAAAAAAAACTTCTCAACAACGTAAATAACGCAATGAATGTTGTTGAACTGTCAAAATGAAACAAATTAGACAAAATTGTTTACGAAGATAAGTTATCATGCACACTTGCTTCTTCCAACTCACTTTCGACATTGGCAGAATAGTCGACATCGGCTTTGCTTGCCATTTATTAAAAATAGAATAGAAGATAAGTTACGCAATTAGGGTACTGGCTAATAACCTCGATAGATAAGACACCTACATGCTCTCGGTGATGTGACTAATTCACTTGGATTATCTTAATCCGGTTGTTGGATCAAAGCAATGATATTTATTAATTAATTTGCATACAAAAAATTTGTTTATTCCTGTCAAACGACGATTTCCTATTCTGAAATAGACTAAAGTGATACAACTTAACTATATTTTAGTTTGACAGCACTAAGATGGCACTGAGTTATTAATTTGGTGAAAATGGCAATTTGCTATTCTGAATTAGACATTTTAACCTAAAATTTTGATTGTCTAATTAAATCTGACTATTTTTATTGCGATTAAAAAGTTGTGGATTAAAGATAAAAATAAAGATCATTTATTTGACACACACATGGCATGCAAGATGTTAAATTAAATTAGTTGTCATGAAATTTCACACCAACACCTCGACTTCAGATGCAAAAACAGTACTGTATCTTTTTTCTTTTGCTTATATCTCGAAAATGGTGTCCTATTGCAAAATAATGAAAATTTCGATCCCCTTTATAAAATCCATAAACCCCTAAAACTCAACATGTAGGTAATATTTTTTTATATTTTCCATGCAAAAAGTGAAAAATTCCAAATAAAACACGTCGAGGCTTCCAACAAAGCGTGCCACCGGCTCTAAAAAAAAATCCCTTTGTAGGGCAAACAAGTACCCTGCCGGGGCTGCGATTAAGGGCCGAAAGGGACATCGTGCCCCCAGCAACAGGGCAACCGAAGGAACGTGTGGGTTTTAGTCAGTAAGAGTCTGACACGCCCTTCCGCTCCACCCAGAGAGGGAGAAGTTATTTGATAACACACGGCTACACATCAAGCTATACATTTTCAGTTTATGCTGATCTCGCATTGTATAGTATTTCCGTACAGTGCGAAGTCAGCTTATACTGGAAATGTATAGCTTGATGTGTAGCCGTGTGTACCACGTGGAGTCGCTATTATGTCAAATTCGATTTTAGTTGTTTCAAAATTATTTTAAAATCAAAGAGATTTTTTTTTTGCCAAAAGTAAGGAATTTTAGTGATAGTTTAGTTCGGTGTACAAGAGAATCGGCACCAATGTGTGGGTCTAAACTCTCATACTCAAACTTACCGACGACCTTAAAGATAATGTAGATATCCTGCTATCCCTATCTCGCCTATAGACTACATATCTGCTATCAAACAGCTCTGAGCTCATTACAGAATCATTTAACCATGTCTTGGTTAATATTTTTTGCACGAAACTTGACGATAAAAAACTTTTTACAAAAAAAAAACAACCGACTTCCAAAAAAAAACACTACAAAGTGAAAAATAACTTTAATTTCGGAAGTCGGTGTCTTGGGTTTTTTGTTTTTGGTTTTTTGCCACCGACTTCCGAAATTAAAGTTATTTTTCACTTTGTAGTGTTTTTTTTTGGAAGTCGGTTGTTTTTTTTTTGTAAAAAGTTTTTTATTTTTCACTTTTTAGTTGTGGTACCTACCCCACACACATTCGAATACCACTACCTGCTACCAGTGACAGGAACTTATCATATCATCTACATACTAAGTGGGAAAAAAATACGTATTTTGTAGCTAACTCAAAAACTACCCAAGCAAAGTTAATAAAATTTATATGGGACCAATTTGGGAGCATACCCTTTCAAACAAAAAAAGAATTTTCAAAATCGGTCCACAAACGACGGAGAAATCGGTGGACATACATAAAAAAAAAAAAAAAAAAAAAAAAAAAAAAAAAAAAAAAAAAAACAAACATATACGCGTCGAACATATAACCTCCTCCTTTTTGGAAGTCGGTTAAAAATTATGACATTTAGTGCGTAAGCCTCTAGTGTTTTGATAATATATCCGTAAATCCGAGAATGATAATGAATTTTACTTACTATTTCAATAACTAAAACCAGAATGAAAGAAAACAAAAACCGTTAGATGAAAACATTAAATTAAACTATCTTATTCAATGTATCCTTCTTCCTAACCAGAATGTGTTCCGATTCCTGTGCCTTCCGCATGAATATGCGACCACCTCGCACCCAGACAAACTGATATCCGAGCTCTTTGCCTTGATTCTAGCGGCAGCATGGAGTGCCTTGTTGGTAGTGGACAAATGTTCTGTAATATAGATCGGGGATTTAGGTCCTGAGTATCCCAAGTGTGTTGTATTCATTTTGTTGTCCGGATTCGATTTATTAAATTTCATGGTAGCTGCGAGAAATTGGTCACGATTACGGGGGGAAGCAAGTTGTACTACCACGGCGCGCGGGCGGGAATTACTGGCATTTTGTTTTGCGACTCTTGTGCAATGTTTAATGTCGTTGTCTTGAATACCGCTCCCTACTACTTTAGATAATCGTGATACAATCTCTATCAAATGTTCTTGCCTCTTTTCCGGCAGGCACTGAATTTCCACATTGTTTGCACGGGATTGATGTTCCAGTTGATTCATGCGTGAAGATCGGCGATTTTTAACACAAATTGAGTAGTGGTAATGAATATTACGTGTTATTGGACCTGTGTTCGTATATTACGTTAATATATGGGCATTTTCTAGTCGTGTATAATATTTTTAATAATATTTGTCACATTTTAAATCGTATCTACATGTGTATGTGTGATATTTGTGAAAAGTTAAAATGTAAACTCGCACGATTGGCGCGAAACTTCGACTTTGGATATCAAAAACTTAATTACCACTACTTATTTAACAATGGATGAACTCGTCAAATAATTAAATGATGTAGTATTCACTGCCCCTGTGGTGGAGTTTGGATGTTCGAAATCCCCAATTTTTATGTTTTTAGCCTCGACCTCGACTGTTATCAAAATGGCGATAATCGCATTTACAGATTTGAATTTTATAAAGGTAAATTAATATTGAATTGGATTATTTTATTTTCTCGCAATCGTAGTGAAAAGTAGAGTGTAACACACGGCGCTAAAACCCATTATAACTCGGTTTCTATTTACTCCCTCGCTAAAGCTCGGGAGTAAAACTACGTCGTTACAATGGGTTATTTTAGCCCCTCGTATAACAATCTACTATTTTATAATGTGAGGAACATCCATGAAAAAATATTTAAAAAAAAACATCACTGGCCGTCTCACCCGGTACATACGGTAGTGATGGCCGTAGTGGTACGGGACAGATGGCCGACACTAGATTTGCCTCTGCCTTATCCCTTTTCTTTGATTTCTGCTTGCTGGAGCTCCGTTTCCTTCTTCTGTCCACATTTAGAGCACATGTCATCAAAAGGTGTACAATTCTCATGTGGGGTACAGATTACAGATCGAACATTGAAGCCAATCTACATGAGATGGGTTTTATAATATTTTTCGCTACATCCAGCACAATTATCAGCTTTATCTTTTGCGTCTTCTTCACCAGATGTATCACATAATATTGGTTTCGCCTTACGGGTGTTACTTTCAGACCTTCTTTAAATTTTTTTGAAAGCCGTTATATGGCCACCTCTCCTTTTTGTCCGGGTAAGATGGCCACCTCAATTTTTAAACTTACAAATTACAATTACTTTC
Source organism: Agrochola litura (assembly GCA_949152395.1). NCBI lineage: Eukaryota > Metazoa > Arthropoda > Insecta > Lepidoptera > Noctuidae > Agrochola > Agrochola litura. The sequence goes on along the minus strand of OX424503.1, from coordinate 24,568,266 downwards.
CCATTTTGATGTTAAAACGAAGAAAACACCAAACACAATACCTACACTCCCAAAAACACAAATAAGTAACAAAAATATTAGTATTTCCGGATGGTATTAGAACCTACTATAAAATTTCACAAGTACTAAATTCAATTAAGGCCTATTTACTTACGTTTTTACTTATTTTTGCGCAATGTTTTGTTTGGATATTGTTCTTGGTGGCGCACGAAGTGTATTAATTCAAATACAGCGCCACCTTGTGAATCAATGAGCAAAATATACTGATTGGCCAACTCTCCTGTACGGCCATCTCTAACAAATTTACCCTATTAGCATTGGAAATAACAAAAACAAATGAGGGCTGTAACAACTGTACGCGACGAGAGTAGGTAAAGAGCAGTGCGCGGTGAATGAGTAGACTTGCAGTGTGCCCAAGATCTTGTCTGTTGTAGAGTGCTGTAGGCTGATGACGATAATGTGTTGACAGTGCGCAAGTCGCTGCACCGGCTGTACCGCACGGTGGAGAAGCACCTGAGCGAGGAGGGCGGCCTGCTGCAGGTGGTGTGGCGCGCCATGCAGGAGGAGTTCATCGCGCAGCACGTGGCGCTGCAGGTGAGTGCGACGCGGCGCGGTACGTGCACTGTCGTACGGGAGCACTGAGTCGTGTGTGTGTGTGCAGGCGCGCATCGCGGCGTGCTACCCGGCGGCGGGGCTGGCGCTGCCGCTGACCACGCAGCACATCCTCGACGCCTTCTCCGACATCGCGCGCGAGCACTGACCACGCCACACTCCACACGGTACGACGGCGCCGTTGTATCGTCGCAGTAAGGGCGGTACCGACGTGTGTTCTTCTATGCTCAATACTTATACTCCTTTAAACCTTCAACTGTCACTAACGAGACACAATAGGATTTTTTATTGTTATGTCCTTCTAAAGGCCAATCGATAGATGATCGGATATGAAACAAATGGGTAATTTGGAGTAATTTTAATAACCTTCACATATGGGCAGCTTCTGGATTTGTATAAAGCTAAGGTCTGTTCCTGTTTAGAGTATTGCAGCCACTTAGCTCAGCAAAATATCAGCTTGCTGCACTTGACTCGATGGAACGCAGAGCAAAAAGGCTCATGAGGTGACGAGGCGCTGGGGCCTAGGTTACACAGCGTGGCTCATCGGCGTAATGTTGCTTGCCTGTCGATCTTCTACAGACTGTACTTCGGAGTGTGCGCAGGAGCTACATGACCTGCAGGCCTAACATGACACACGCGACATATATCCACTCTCGCGCGACAAATTTTTGTCTATTTCTGTACTTTTATCGTTTTCTGACAGCTTCGCCATACAAAATACTCGAGTCGTTCTGTCAAACTTGACGTTTTGTTGACAAACCCTAACATGACACGTTATTTATCTCGATTTTTGACAGTTCAACACGATATAATCAGTCATTTTGTTGTATTTAGTCGTCGTCGATTTTGACGACGATAAAGAGTAGACAAAACGACAAAATTATGATACATAAAAAAACTCGAAAAAAGATGGCAGATTCATAGTCGTACTTATTGTACAATTTTTTTTTTTTTTGTGTTTGTACACCGGTGTACTATAGTGGAGGGAAGCACTATCACGTAGATTACTTTCAGTAATAACCAGTCGCTTTGCCAATTATGGTGATTAAATTAATTAATAAACGAAATCTATTTGTACAATAATAAACTTCGATTTGTCAAATTGCGATCGTCGGCCCATTTGTCATTTGTGGTTATTATCTAATGAGTATAGATGCCACTAATTTTAATTACCGTCATTTTGTATTTTAATTTCAGCATGCCAAAGAAATCATTAAATTTTAATCAAAAAGTCGGTTACATAAAAAACTAATCATAAATAAGGTAAACGTACCAATACTCGTCGGATTTTGAAATTCACTGACTTTAAAGAACTGCTGTGTGATAAGTATTTCATTTAGAATGAAACTTTTTGTATGACTAAATAGGAAATTTATCCATTATTCTAAGTAAGTAGTTAATTCATTTAATTAGGAGTGCTAATAAATACTTATTTAAGCAAATGTAAAAAAAGGGCGGTTTGTACCAATAGTCGTCAGATTTGTACTATTACTCGTCAAACAGACCCAGTAGTCGTCAATTTTTGATGCTAATTTAAACTCTCGGGTCTTGAATATAAAGTTCAAGATAAGCACAAAAAATTGTGCTCGTCTTTGATAATAGTGGCCAGTCCAAGAAACAAAAGGTGGGTAGAAGACCAAATAAAAAAAAAATACTAAAGCTGTTAGCAGAGCAGGTAGGTTATAAAAACAGCAAGACAAATTAAATTCTAATGTGACTAGATCTAATTGATCAGAATGACAAAATCAGATTTATTTGAATCAATTTCGACGTGAAAACGTGTTTCCGCTCGGTGTACTCAATATTTCTGACCATCAAAAACGTGTAAGATTTGAACTGCTAATAACTACGAGAGTTTGAATACGTAATGGTTGAGCATTCAAAAGGTAGGTATTTGTACTAATTTTGAGGCAGGATATAATTTGCGTATGGCATTACATCGCGAATGCACGTGCATGCGCGCTAGCCTCTATTTTTCGCTATGTGTTGCAATTCCAATTTGAGTAGCGCAAAAACATGTTTAGCTAGAACGATGATTCTAGTGCATAGTCAATATTTGACAAAGCTCTACCACTTTGAGAAATTAGTACAAATATATAACCTACTTTTTGAATGCTCAACCATTACGTATTCAAACTCTCGTAGTTATTAGCGGCTCAAATCTTACATGTTTTTGATGGTCAGAAATATTGAGCTTACCATCAGTACACCGAGCGGAAATACGTTTTCACGTCGAAATTGATTAAAATGAATCTGATTTTATCAGTCTGATCTCTTAATTTTTAAACAAAAATACATAAGAATTAAATTTGTCTTGCTGTTTTTATGACCTACCTGCTCTGCTAACAGCTTTAGTCGTTTCTTGGGATTTGGTTTTCTAACTACCTTTTGTTTCTTAGACTGGCCACTAATATCAAAGACGATCACAATTTTTTGTGCTTATCTTGAACTTTATGTTCAAGACCCGAGAGTTCAAATTAATATGACGAGTTTAGAAGCAACTATTAAGCGTGTCCCAGTAATCGTCACAAAAGTACTTAAAATGACGAGTTCTGGGTCAAGTAGGAATTTAAAGGTACCAATAAATGTCACAATCGAAAAAAAATACTTATAAGATAAAAAAAAGTGTTCCAAATTTTAAGTTATATTGTTTACTAATTAACTAAATTAATTCATCAAACAATCGGACTTACCGTAGACCCCACTGAAACTTCACAAATCAAAACATAAAACTACGTGCTGAGTTTCACATTGAGTAGTTAAACTAGCAAAAAAATTAAATTTCTGTGAGACATACCTTTCAAGTAAAATATTTCAGACCCCATTACAGTTAAAACTTAGGGTTGTTATTTTAATTGTGCAATATGTTATCTTAAATATGTTGCTATAAAAATTGGCCAGTTTTATGTTGAGTAGAAAAAGATATTGAATTTGACTTTTCTGGGTCACTGTCGACTTCACCCGCGTTTACCTTAATTAAAAGAGAGAATAATTAAGAGAGAGAGACGTTTATTCAATATAATACATAATTCCATGCATAAAATTGAATGAATGAAACAGAACTTCAAGCCGATGTTGCTATCATAAAAATAATTTGTTTTTAATAATTTGCAACATCGGTTTATCGTCGCGCGATAAAGAAGTGTCAAAGTGCCTTTGTCGAGTTTACTCGTCGTTTGCGGTCATGTTAGGGATTAGAATGACGTCAAAATCGTAGACAAATTACGATAAAACGAGTAAAAGAGCGTTCTCGCGCTTGTCATGTTAGCCCTGCTGATCCATCTCCCTTTCACTACCGGACTACCAGACGTACTGCGGGGTACCCTCCGCACTTGGTCGATATACCGACTAGTCGTACTCAGCGCTTCTCCTCCACATTTATTATGCGCACGGCCAAAGTATGGAACTCTCTGCCAGCGTCTGTGTTCCATTCCACGTATAGCCCATCTGCCTTCAAAGTAAGAGTGAACAGGCAACTTCTGGGCTTGCTCGTTCTATCATAGACCTCATCCATCGCTTTCCATCAGGCGAATGCAGGTCAAGAGCTGGACCAAAACTCAATAAAAAAAATCTGAACTGTCTTTGTCCAGAACCTGCCAATGGTGCCGATTCCCTTGTTCACAAACTAAACTAAATTTAAGTTCAGTGCATCTTTTTCTTTCTATTTCATTAAGAAAAGGACAGAAGATAAATTTTAGTTTAGTCCTGTCAAATTAATCAGCGCTTGACGTAAATTGACGTAATTTTAGTAGGCAAGTTTTTAATCACGTCTAAACTTGTATGGAGTGACAGGCGCTGATTAATTTGACAGGACTAAACTAAAATTTATCTTCTGTCCTTTTCTTAATGAAATAGAAAGAAAAATATGCACTGAACTTAAATTTAGTTTAGTTTGTGAACAAGGGAATCAGCACCATTACCTACCTACTTCAGGGAAATAAATCTTTATTTAATTAGGTAGTAGGTATGAATTATACTTACCTACACTGTGTGGACTAAAATTTAGTTTAGTTTGTGAACAAGGGAATCGGCACCAATGTAGCTCGGTATTTAGCAAAAACCGTATGTTACGGAAAAAATCCGATTGTGGTACATCACTATTTAAAAACTGCCAAAAACAGGTAACACTGAAAATGTCAATTTAGTCTCCGAGATTAAAAAAACAGACTAAGTAGGTATACTTATCTATGTACAAACTGCGAACTAGAGTCGATTCAACTACAAGTTTGATGTTGATTTCCTATCGGTAATTATCAATAGACATATTGTAAAAAAAAAAAATATTTTAATATTGTAGTGTTAGGTACTCATTTAATACCTAGATACTTTAGCAATGTAAACATTTGTATATTTTGATTGTATTATAAAATCGCTTATATTCAACAATATCGTTTAATTTTTCACTTTCTCCATATTCAACACCGAGGCTACGTTCACATAGCGAGCGTTGTTAGTACGATAATACTTACAGTAATAATATTTCAAGAGATAGCCGTACTTTTGGTAACCATCGCCAGGAAGGCTGATTCAGTATTTGGTCGGTGTAGGGCCCTGGTGACGGTCTGCCCGCATGCGGCTGGCCTGTGACTATGTATCGTCGTTCAAAGACGAGTTATGGTTACAAAAAACCGGCCAAATGCGTGTCGACCACGCACAATGAAGGGTTCCGTAGTTGGGATGAATTTATCCCAAAAACAAACTTAACTTTGTAGTTGAAAAATATGTTCTCCCATTATTACTCGTTAACTAAATTTAATTTCGTTATATAAACTACTGCTGTGATTTTTTTCACACATCCAAAACCAACCATTTAGCTGTAAGGGGGGGGGGGGGGGGGGGACACTTGACTCTAACAAAAATTAGCACTTTAAAGCTTAATATTTCGCAATCGGATCCCTGAATCCAAAAATGGTTTCCACAAACTCACAATGTTTTTGAAGGACCTTTCCAACGATACCCCTTATCATGGGTTAAAAAAAAAAACATTACCACTTTACGTGTAGAAGAGGTACCCTAAAAAAAATGTTTTTCACATATTGTTTTACCACTTTGTCGGCGTAATTAATATGTATACCTATGCCAAATTACAGCTTTCTAGTACTAAGGGTCTCGGAGTTAGACTGCGGACAGACAGACAGACGGACATGACGAAACTATAAGGGTTCCTTGTTTACTACGGAACCCTGAAAATGAACGATCAATAGGAAGGCTGATACCAGTACGGCATTATGATATGAGTAGTACCTATGTTAACAGTATAAAAACTGACGATATGCTTCGGCCGGTTCACTAGATATGGCCGCTCAAAGACGTGTTACCCCCTGGCCACAGCCAAGAGCGGCGCGGATTGCGGCGCGGCGTGAGGCGCGGCAAGCGGTGAGCGGCGAAAACAAATGGTAGACAACCTATGAAGTATGCCACAGCTACCGGCGACGCGCACTGCGGCGCGACCTGCGGCGCGGGGAGAGTCGCGCGGCACGCGGCGGCGGCGGGCTGCGCGGTGTGCGATTGAAACAAATGTACTAGCTAGTATCGAGGCCAGAGTTACCAGATTGGGTATATTTTTCGCAATTTTGGGTAAAAATTTGACTGCTGGAGAAATTTTGGAGAAATGAAATATTTGGAGAAATTATTGGAGAAAAGAAAAAATTCATGGAGAATTTTGGGGTTTTTATTTTTAGGTATAGTTTCCTACGGGATGTATCATATTTTCCGAACACACCCAATAAAACAGTACGCTCACAGATCTTGAAATCTGTGAGTACGCTAGTTTTTTAGTTCGTATGCGTATCTCTTAATACTCTATGGTTTGTTTTATTCTACTTCCACAATATTCTACATATTGCATATTGTTCATTCGTTTCATTCACTCATGATGGTTGTGTTGTTATTGTTTCGCACTTTCGAAGAGATAAGTTTTATTTCGATCTATCAAAATTATCTTCAAAGTTCAAAGATAAAATGTCTTTCTGTTAAGTGTTACGTACTATTTATTTGAATCATGTCAAAATCAAGATACAGACCAGCTTCGGAAGCTGAATCGCAGATTTCTGGTAAATTATGTTTTAAATTTACTTAATTTGCCAAACAGAACGCGGGTTTTATTACTCCTATGTTTTTAACCAGCTTCCAAAAAGGAGGAGGGAGGGAGGGTCATCTATTATGTTCGTAGCGTATTGTTTGTCCACTGATTTCTCCGTCAATTTTAGATCGATTTTGAAAATTATTTTTTTGTTTGAAAGGGTATGCTCTCTAGGTGGTCCCATATAAATTTTATAAAAATTGAAAAATAAAACCTTTTTACAAAAAAAAAAAAAACAACCGTCTTCCAAAAAAAAAAACACTACAAAGTGAAAAATAACTTTAATTTCGGAAGTCGGTGGCAAAAAACGAAAATTTAAAACCAAAGGCACCGACTTCCGAAATTAAAGTTATTTTTCACTTTGTAGTGTTTTTTTGGAAGTCCGTTTTTTTTTTGTATTTTTTTTTTATTATTAGTTACAATTTTTTGATAGTAAAAATTTTTGCCTTTGGGTAAAATTTAGAAAAATGGTATCATTTTGGAGAAAAATTATTTCAAATTTGGGGAGAAATAAAAAATCACATCTGGCAACCCTGATCGAGGCGGCCACAGCTCAGAGCGGCGCGCGCGGCGGCATCGGTGGACGCATTCAGGCATCGCGCGACCGAAACAAATCATTTTGTTTTTGTCACGCGTTGAGCTCATAAAAAAAAATTGGTTGCCTGTAAAGTCGGTATACGGGCGAAAGTTTTACGTGACAACGACTTTGAGTGGTAAAATAATTTTAATGTGAATATTCATTCGTATAGTAGGAAGAAGGATGAAATAATAGTAACAATTTAAAACATTTATTTATACACATGAACCGGTGTGTATGCCTATCTCTCTCACTCTCTCTCTCTCGCTCTGTCTCTCTCGCTCTTAGGCGGGCTAACTGTGCTCGAGTGGAAGGGACGCGTGCCTTTCACTTTTTATGTCTGTCTCTCTCGCTCTTAGGCGGGCTAACCATGCACGCGTGCCTCTCACTCGCTCTCATTGTGAGCGCATAACGTGAGCGGAGCGTAACGCAGTTTCTTGAAGTGTCACCCGGCAAACCAATTTATAAGACGTTGTCACGTCAATAATTAATATGGATCAATTTATTAGTGAAATACTAAGTAGTTCAGCAATATGGATGTCAAAACATCCACATCATAAATATAGGCATATTATAAAAAAAAATATGGGACGAAATAAAACAACAATTTCCTGGTAGTAGTGGTAAGTATGATATCTTGCGTTAAGAACGCACTTGTTTCAAGGCAATACCGTGCCACTTTTGATAGGGGCATTTTAATAGTTTAGCCGTTCTCTAAATACGTCCACCGTTGACGCCGCCGCGGTCGCAACTAGCCTAGCTGTGGCATACCACCGCAAATCGCGCCGCCCGACGCGCCTCTCGCCGCACTGCGCCCCGCACCGCCAGAAGCTGTGGTCAGGCCCTTATGCTTACAACAAAAAATTAACGATCACTAGGAAGACTGATACTTGTATAGTATTAAAGTATGCACAATACATACCTATGTTAACAGTATAAAAACTGACCATTTTCGTCGGTTCAGGGGGCCTACCACGGGACATCGGATACGACTGGGTGCTGCGCGCCGACCCTACCGGCGCACGGTGGGCTGAAATCAAGCTTTCATAGACTTAGGGATTCACGAAAATTAATGAGCAATTAAAAAAAAAAGAAGTATGAAGAAGTATGTAAGGATCGTAGCAGGTGGCGTTCTGTAGTTTCTGCCTACCCCCATGGGAAGAAGGCGTGAGTTTATGTATGTATGTGTTAAAAAAAAAAAAAAACGGCTTTGCGATCTACCACTAAATACAAGACATTTTTCTTCTGCGATTTTTGTATATACCTAATATTTTTAAAGTTATAACGATTTGAATTTATTTTTGTATGGAGAAATTTGATTTTATATGAATAACTTTTGATTCTCAAGAGTTCTCAAAAAACGGCTTTCGGTATTCGATTGTGCTATTTTTTAGGCAAATTATCCGATATATCACTTGCTTCGATTTTCTTTGATTTTGGAGAAAATTGTTTTTCATTCCCTTTTCCACACCACCCTTGAGGTAGAGTACTAAGCGCGTTTTTTTTTAATCAGTGGTGTCCCCAGGAGGCCTAATCCACTCATACGCACACTCTTACTCACACACGCACTCACAAAATTATCACTTAGACAATTTCATCAGATTCTGATTCAGATTCGTTCTCTAAATGTTCCACATTTACAAATTCTATATTTTCCCGCTCATCATCTTCAAATGTTGGAGATAACAGAAGCATGACTTTCGCTTCTTCAGAAAATGGTTTGTGTTTCCGTATCATTTTATGACATTTTGATGATATATAAGGATCTGAACTAATTATTTAATTATTCAAAATATCCTCATTATTAGCTCTTCTGCAGAATTTTCTTGAATGGTGTTGGCGATATCGCCTAAAGTCTTTATTTCTAGATTCAGCCGCTTCTTCCGATAACTTTCCAATCGGAATTAATTCCAAGTTTTCAATGATAGCTGCTCCATGAACAAGAACTTTATGCACACTGGAGAACATGTGGTACTCATATAAATCTACGTATAATTTTATGGTGGCTTCCGTATATTCTTTAAACTTCACTGTGTCAATTTTACGACCTGAAGATATTGTTTCTAAAATGATTGAAAACCGTTTTATTAAGTTTTCATCGACACCATTTTTGATTGCAGCAGCAATCTCTGTATTTGAGAAAAATCTTCGAGCGGTATTCCCGTCATTAGTAGTTCCATGTCCTTGCTTTACAACATCTATTAAAAGACCTGTTTGATTTTTAAAAGCTTCCTGAATGCTTTTTTTTTCTATTTTTCATCAAAACTTTGTTTTCACCTTTTACAACCCATGTTTTGAAATTCAGTCTATAGGCTATGTGAAGAATGCATTCCATAAAACGTATCCATATTTGTAGCGATGATAAACCATATTTGTACAAGTTGGTATTGGTTTTAGTCAATAACAAAGACAAGTTATTCATTTCTGTAGGAACAGCTTTACATATGTCACATCGTTGAGCTGAAGTTTCACAGAGGATTGATGTTGCTTTACCATCTATTATGGTAAGCAATAATGAATGTGAGATTTTTATTTCTCCAATTTCTGTTTCCTTCAATTTCGGTTTTCTCTCTTAAAATCGTTGATTTATTCTCTTTTTCAAACTTGAAAAATATTGGACGACACCAATATGCTGAATTTGGTGAGTCGGTTTCCCAGATAATTTGTTCCTCGGAAACAATTTTTATTGGTACTAAACTACCCATAAAAATACTTGAATCATCTGTCGAAGCACTGTCCTCTTTGTCATCCGTTGTCATTTTTTGCTTATAGTTTGCTTGATTCGAGACACCATCCATTCCCCATTTGCTTATCATTGTCAACTCCTTAAAGTCTGTGCTATCAATATTGATTGCTTTGAATATCCTTTTGGCGGTTATATCTAATAGAGGCTGCAATTTTATTCTAGCAGTTGTATCTGTTAAGGTGATATCATCCTTTGGCGGGTAGCATTCTTGTTTTGCATTTTGCTTCTTGTAGTAGGATAATACAATACTTTAAGAAAAAGTATCAAAGAGAAAAATGTCGACATGTTCCCTATGTCGACATTTTTCTCTTTGATACTTTTTCTTAAAGTATTGTATTGCCACTTTGTTAATTTAAGGGACAAAACAAGTCCCAAAGCTTCATCTGGAGTAAATTTAGGTTTTTCTTTTTTACCTAAAAGACTATCTTTGGCTTTTTGCACAGCCTGTGGATTTTTAAGTAGGTGTTCGAGGATTTCAGCTATTCCTTGATTACCATCCTCTCGTAATTTCATAATATATGCATGAGATATTTCCTCTGTAGTCATAGTTGTATGAATATGTTCTGTACGTCTCTTTTCTTGGACTTACATTCGTTGACGTGGCAGTAGACACTTTTGCTGGAGATTCATGTTCACTTGATGTACTAGGAACAGAGTCTTGGTTTCTTTCAAATGCACTTACAATGAAATCAGGCCAGTTTATTTCCGATGATAACCATTCGCTATTATTATTGCTAAACAATTCCTCTTTGCTATGAGCATTTTGCCATCTCCTTTGCAGATTATAGCAATATTTTGCACAAAACGCTTTTGGCGCTTTATCGTTTTTATTACTTAACACAGTGGGGACTAATCTAGATTTAATAGCACTATATAAAACACTATTATTTTTAAAACATCCACTTTCCTTTAATAGCACAAAAATATCAATATTTGACACCAAATCGAACATTTTTAAATAGTATTAGTATTCCGAAAATGTGAGATAAGATAGTGCGTTTATTACGATGTATAACAACGTACTGAGGATGGTTGTTTTTCAAAGGTAACCGTGTCATTTTTTTACCTGCTATTCATCATCCAACCACATAATGAGTCATCATTTTGCTGCGCTCAATGGACGACGGGCTATTGAGTATTGTTAAAAACAAATGACGTCATAAGGGTGGTGTGAGTGAGTATCGTGAAAAATAAATGACGTCATAAGGGTGGTGTAGAATGTTTACCAATAATTTGATTTTTTGCGATATTTCTGTAATACAATATTAAAACATGTCAGATTAAACCAAAAACCGATTAATATTTCATACAAAGTTAAGGGGTCTATAACTCGAAAAATACTAGGTATAAAAAAATTACAAATAACAAAAAATATTTTTATTAGTACATAAAATTCAAAAATACTCATTTGAATCCTTAAGTCCCCACTTGACAATTCTAGCCCACCGTGCGGCGTCAGCGTCGTTTGTTACGCTGACGACACGCTGATCCTGGCGCAGGGGAGGTCGTACCAGGCGGCGGCCGACTTAGCGACACGCGGGGTAGCGACAATCGTCGACAGAATCCGGCAGTTGGGACTCGAGGTGGCCCTGCACAAGTCCGAGGCCATGGGTTTCTATGGTCCTCGTAGTGCGCCACCGTCAGGTTCCCAGGTAATGGCGGGAGGGGTTCACCATCGGCGTCGAGTCGACGATGAAGTATCTGGGACTCGTCCTCGACAGCCGGTGGAACTTCGTGGATCATTTCCGACGTTTGGCTCCCTGGACCTGGACCAGACTGGACCGGGCCGGGGCTACCTTGAAGCGGCTCCTGCCCAATCTGGGAGGTCCAAACGCCTCCTGCCGGAGGCTCTACGCGGGGGTCGTTCGGTCCATGGCCCTATACGGGGCGCCGGTGTGGGTGCCTTCATTGAGGCGGCAGCCAGCCCCCCGGCAGAACGCGTCCCAAAGGGTCATGGCCATCCGGCTGGCCCGAGGATACCGCACGGTCTCCTGCGAGGCGGCGAGCCTCCTTGCCGGAGTACCGCCATGGGATGTGGAGGCAAAGGTCCTCGCGCACATTTGGGAGTGGCGCGAGGAGGCGAAACGCCGGGGCTTAACTCCGATGCCGCAAGAAATTGCGGCACAGCGGACAGACCTCCGGCGGGATGGAGAGTGCGATTGTCGCAATCCAGCGCTGGGCACGCCACAATTGCGGCGATAAGACCCCTCTTTGAGGAGTGGCTAGAGAGGCGCCACGGCGTCCTCACCTTCCGCCTGACGCAGGTCCTCACGTGACACGGCTGCTTCGGGAGGTTCCTGTTCAGGATAAAGCGGGAGGAAACGCCCGGGTGTCGTCACTGTGTGGATCGCCCGGAGGACACGGTGGAGCATACGGTGGAGGTCTGTCCGGCTTGGGCAGGGCATCGCTGTGTCCTCGTGGAGGCGATCGGTGGCGGTGATCTCTCGCGTCCGGCCCTGATTCGGGCCATGCTACGGAGCGAGAGGAAATGGGAGGCCGTCACCTCCTTCTGCGAAGCAGTAATGCTCGCGAAGGAGGCGGAGCGCGTGAGGGAGAGGCAAATTTCGCGCCCTCGCGCCCCTAACCGCCGCAGGAGGAGACGCCCTGGGCGTCGGGAATCACAGGCAGATTTCCGGCCACCATAGGCGCGGGCTTGCGGACGGTGAGCAATGGGTAGCTTGCCGTCCGATAAGGACCAAGCCCGGGTCGACGGCGCGTTGTGTTCCACACGCGCCTCAAAGAGATGTCAGCAGAATTAACGGGGTCTGATAGGGCCAATGCCTGCCGGGGCTGCGAATATGGGCCGATAGGGATATCGTGGGCCCCCGGCAACATGGCAACTGAAGGAACACAGGTGGGTTTTAGTCAGTAAGAGTCTGACACGCCCTCCCGCTCCACCCAGAGCGGAGAAGTTATTTGATAATTTCCTACCCAAAAAATAAATAAAAGGGGGCCCCCCTTTTATTTATTTTTTTGGGTAGGAAACCACAAGCTCATAAAGCAGTATTATTTTAATATTAAGTACTTCAGTGTGGGAAAGAGATGAAGCTCTACAGGACGTATAGCTCCATCTCTTTCTCACACTGAAGTAATATTAAAATAATACTGCTTTTGAGCTGGTGGTAGGCCCCCTGGAGTTATAGCCAATTTAACATGTAAAAATATTAAGAACTAAATACATTTTCTTTTTTTTTTTTAATGGATATTTTGGCTTCACAACACTCAAGCAGTGATTTTCGCTCGTTTTGGTAACACACGAACAGGCTGAGTAGTAAGCTTGGCCTCCCCGTGTCTGTCAATGGCGAGAGCCATATATAGTTATCTGTGCCGTAGGCATTGCCAACCTCTTTATGGAACTGTGATATATTTGTAATAGTGGGTATTTGGAGTAAGTCTTTGTACGTTGCGAGCCGCGCGCCAGTCTCCGAATATACGTCTATCTGTTAAGTCAATGTTTCATTGTGCTCCCGGTTTCCCAGTAGTTCCCATATCTTTCAGTGGCGACGAGGATGGGATGATTCTACGCGTGATTCGTGCAATAATAAATAAAAAAATAGGAACAGTATCGCCAAATTAAACAGTAATGTCGATCGGTAAAATTGAGTGATAAAACCAAGTGAGTTGGCAGAGCGATACAAGTTTCGACATAGGAAACGCAAATGGTGGCCACTCGTGACGTCCGCGGAGCGACAACACCGTTCGATGCTACGACGTTTAGCGGTCGGGGGCACGGCGCGCGCGCATCGGCAGCGGCCGCACCCATGAAGCTGGGTGAGCGCGCGCAGCAACAGCAGTGTCGAGTGTGCGGGGCGCGTCACGACGCAAGCAAGTGCAAGTTCGGGCGTTATGTTTGTCGAATTTGCAACCAAGTAGGACATTAGCGACATATGTGTCCGAATTTATCGGAACACTACAACATGGATATGGACGCGTTGCAAATAAGAAATTCCAATGAAAGTGATGGCGCGGACAGCGATGAGGTAATTGTACATGTTTGGAAATTATCAGCGACGCAGTGTAGGCCTATTTATGTCGAACTGAATGTAAATGGTATTGACATTAAAATGGAATGTGACACCGGCAGCGCGGTGTCATGCATAAGCTGGAAGTGTTACAGTAGTTTGTTTAATGATGTAAAACTTAAACCTAGTAATTTAACACTAAAATATTATACCGGCGAGTTAGTAAAACCCCTTGGAGTTATACAACCATTAGTGAAATATAAAAATGGGCATAAGCAATTAGATTTATATGTTGTTGAGAATGGCAAAACACTTCTATTAGGCCGTCAGTGGATGGCAGAACTAAAAATACAATTACCTACAGTAACCTACGATTGTAATAGTAATGATGTTGTGATGTACAAAAACAATGTATTTGATGTGGCTGCTTTCAGTACCAAATACTGTGATGTGTTTGCGGACGGGCTGGGCCGATTCACCGGCGGCACGGTGAGCGTGTGCGTGCGCGAGGGGGCGTGGCCGGTGTTGCTGCGCGAGCCGGTGCCGCGGTGGAGCGCACGCTGGACCAGTTGCAGCGGGACGGCATTCTCTCTCCTGTGGAGCGTTCTGACTGGGCAACACCCATCGTGCCGGTCGTCAAGAAGGACGGTAACATTAGAATTTGCGCAGATTACAAGTTAACTTTAAACAAAGTTATAGAAGTTGACCGTTACCCGTTACCCAGAGTAGAGGAAGTACTACTTCGTTTGAAGGGTGGCCAGCATTTCAGTAAAATTGACCTTTCACAGGCATACGCTCAATTTGAGTTGGATGAAACAAAAAAATATACAGTCATAAACACACATAAAGGATTATTTATGTATAATAGGCTAGTATACGGTTTAGCATCTAGTCCGGGTATTTTTCAAAGACATTTGGAGCAGTTGTTTGCAGATTTGCCACATGTGGGGGTGTTTCTGGATGACATTATAATAACGGGACCCACCAACGAAGCACACATGCGTAACTTATGCAAAGTATTTGATCGCTTAAACAAATATGGGCTCAGAGTAAAAAAAGAGAAATGTGTATTTTTTGCCGAATCGGTTAACTATCTAGGCCACACGATTAGTAAGGAAGGGGTTCACACGTACCCAGACAAAGTAAAAGCTATAGTTAAAACTCCAGCTACATCGAATATTTCAGAACTAAGAGCATTTATTGGTATGGTGATGTACTATGGAAAATTTATAAGAAATGTTAGTACAATTCTAGCGCCTGTGTATAAGTTGCTTAGAGCAGGAATTCCGTATATCTGGAATAGGGAATGTGAAGATGCGTTCAGTAAAGTGAAACATTTATTAACATGTAGTGAAGTGCTAATGCATTACACACCGGAGTTGCCTATCATTTTAACAACAGACGCGAGCAGTGTAGGCATAGGAGCTGTGATATCGCACACAACGGCAAGGGGCGAGCGTCCCGTGGCGTATGCATCACGTGCACTCACGCAAGCCGAGCGGTCCTACTCACAAATTGATCGAGAGGCACTCGCTATTGTGTTCGGAGTTCGTAAAGGAGAAACCCGTTTCTGGGCCTAACTGTTACACGAATCAGATATGTACCAAAAAAATCGTCTATTTTGCTTAATTAACCCATTTTAATCTTAGCCTCAATAGCAATGGCCAAGTGTAGAAAATAAGTAGTTTTCTATTTTTTGTTTTAAACAACTTTTGTAAACCATTAAAACACTTATTTCGTTAAACATCACTAACTTCACAAACGCTGGTATTATATCAATAGAGCGTGCCATAAGAATATGATCGATTTAGTGGAAATCGATACTGTTACAAATAATTAAATAATACTCCATTGTTTTATTATAATTGTTTTTTTTATATTAAAATCAAAGTAAAATAAAAAAAATCTGGAATCTAATTGATTTTTAACGTAACCACCATAAAAAAATCATTAAAAGAAATAAATAATCGATAAAAGCGATTGCACCACGGATTACACTAGTAAACGGCAAATGTCAATGTCAACGTCTGTCAAATGTCAATTGTCATATCATTGTCGTCATTCGCTTTTTATTGTGTTTTTTCGTATTTCTCGGGATTTATTATTTCTTAGAACCTCTGCTCGAATACTGAATTCCGAAATTGATTGCCTTCCGACTGCCCTCGCTTGAACATAGGACGCCGTACCCTGCCACCACTGTAGACCTTTGCTGGAAAACCAGATCTGTATAATGATCCTTTGAAGACTGGTTATTTATCGACATCATGAGCCTGTACATTAATTGTGGAATAGCAACAGACCGCTGCAATACAATAGGAAGGCAAAAATTGGAAGATGAAAATGATTCTTTCAATTTACAGGAATGGGTCGCGCCTCAAACGGTTAATAGTATCCGATATTTTTATATCGTAACATTTTTGTACCATGTAATTATTTAATGTAATCAAACTAAATAGTATTATCGTTTGTGTCCAGTTGTCTGCTGTTGTGCAACAAATTCATATTCGAAGACATATATGTGACATCACCAATCCGGACTGAACCTGCATAGTTAATTATAGCCTATTCCATCTTCAGAGAGGAGGTGTGTGTCCCTGCAGTGGGAATGTAATCAGGCCGCTTATGTTTATAGATTGTGCAATCCACGAAGACGCGCCCCACTCCGCGATTATTGTACTGTAAGTTATACTTTAGTACGGAGCGGAGCGGAGTGGGGCGCGTCTTCGTGGATTGCACTATCTATACCCAAATGTGCCACTCAGAAGTTTCTTGCTAAATGCTAGTGCCTAATAGTCAAATGATAAATGTTTGTTTCAGGTACTTAAATGAAAATGAGTTTATCTGCCAAGCTTGCTGAAATCATGCCAATGCTGTATCTCTTGATTGAAATAAGTAGACCAGAAGAGAGTGAACATACACCTATAGGACACTGATGAATGGAAGTGTGTAGAGAGGTGGACGGTGGCCTACAGCAAGAGCTGTCAACATCGGACTCAAACTGGATGTTGAGAGGAAGAATAAAATCCAAGCATATTAGTAATAGGATGTATTTCGTTTATATATTAGTCGACAGCTCTCTAAGTGGGAGGGATCCTATACTTCAATATTATTGCACCTGTATTGTTGGCAAAAGAATGGTTGGTAGCCGTGCCCACACGATGAGGAGAATTATGATAATTATCTTGGTTAGGCACGGCACCAGGGTAGCCAAATGCCTGCTGCACAATTTCTGGATACTGTATTATTATATTATGATAATCCTAATGAAGAAGGTTATTAATAAAACCATTTATCACAATTATGTGTTTTTACTCTATTTTACTTAATATATTATTGCAATCTCAGATTACTGTAGGTAATATGAGGTTGCATTAAATCCCCTAGTAGATACAATATTAACAAATGCAAGCCAGTAATGGTGTAAGTGAGCCTTGCTTATTATATATAGTTTTCAGCTGACGTTTTCAGTAAGATCAATCAGATAAGATAAGATTCAGTAAGATAAATCTAAAGGTCACTTTAGATTCCCCCCAAGCGCTTTTTGTGTACCTACCTAAAACCTCATCATGATAGACTGCAGGCGCTGCAGCACAAGCCTCAAACATATTTTTTTATTGAAATAACTCAAATAATAAAAATAACCTAAAATGTAAACAGTGTCTGATTTGACCAATTTGGCCATTGCTGGGAGACGTGAAAATTGGGGTCATGAATCCTTCCTAAATACTCTAATTTATGTCCAAATTCCAGTCCTGGAACACCAGTTGGTCGTAAATTTATTTTAAGAACCGATCACAAGCCTCACTTATATTTTTGGTGATAAAGTCGGTATTCCAGTGATGGCCGCATCTAGGTTACAGCGTTGGGTGGTGTTATTGGCTGGGTATACCTATGACATTGAATATGTTCCTTCGAGTAAGAATTGTGCCGACGCATTATCACGACTGCCGTACCAAGTTTGTAAAGAAAAAGTAACATTACAAAAAGAAACTACTTATGTTAATTTCGTTGAGAATTTTTTACCAATCACGAGTCAAGACGTTAACAAAGCGACGGCAGTAGATAAAGTGTTAAGTAGGGTTTTAGGTTACCTACATACAATCCGGGTGGCCTTCAACCTGCGTAGATACAGAAAGTATCAAGCCATACTATATGAGGCGTAATGAGTTATATACAGAGTGTGGTTGTGTTATGTGGGGTTATCGTATGGTTATACCATTTGCGTTACAGAATAATGTTTTAAAACAACTTCATAGCAGTCACATGGGGATCGTAAAAACAAAAAGCATGGCACGTAGCTATGTATGGTGGCCTAATATTGACGCAGCCGTGGAAGCATTATGTAAGCAATGTGAGACTTGTGCAGCGGAGACGGACGCGCCGCCGCGGGCTCCGATACAGCCGTGGCAGTATCACGCGCGCCCCTGGACAAGGGTTCACATAGATTTCCTAGGGCCATATAAAGGTCTTACCTTCTTAGTTATTATCGATTCTTCTTCAAAATGGTTAGAAGTGTTTGAGATGAAACGAACTACTAATGCATCAAATGTCATAAAGGTTTTGAGAGTTACATTTGCAAGGTTTGGTTTGCCGGAGGAATTAGTATCTGATCAGGGCCCACCATTCACTAGTATAGAGTTTAAAACTTTCTTAAAAAACAACGGCATTAAACAGTTTTTTTCACCAGCCTACCACCCATCATCAAACGGGGCTGCGGAGAATGCAGTCAAGTTTTGCAAGCGGGCTATTAAGAAAGCGCATAGGGATTATGTAGATGTCGACACCGCACTACAAACATTTCTGTTAGCGTACCGGAACACCGTGCACAGCACTACCGGGGAAACCCCGGCTATGCTGTTGCAGAGACGTTCATTACGCTCCAGACTTGACTTACTGCGCACCAGTAGCGAAGGCTCACGTTATGGAGGAGGGAAGCCGGAGCATCAAAAAAAAAAAAAAAACATTATGACCTAATTCGTCAAAATAATTCTATTGCTACCAATCCCGAACTCATAAAATAGCTACGAATATGTTTTAAAAACCCTATATTCTATAAACAACTACAATCTAAGAAAAGTAAACACGGGAACAATACATTTTATTAAATTTACGACTGCCAGTCACTCATTGATATTTATCGTAAAGGGAAACATTACAATGTTTGAACGAACCATCGCGGCATTTGTAATTTATAGTCACATCTGGGCGAGCACGTATTTTCAAAACTTAACCTTGAAAAGCATGTTTCTTCACAAACTAATCTGTATTCTAAAACT
This sequence comes from Agrochola litura, assembly GCA_949152395.1. Taxonomy (NCBI): domain Eukaryota; kingdom Metazoa; phylum Arthropoda; class Insecta; order Lepidoptera; family Noctuidae; genus Agrochola; species Agrochola litura. The sequence goes on along the minus strand of OX424503.1, from coordinate 24,549,011 downwards.
ATGAATGCCGCCATCCTAATAAGATCGTACTAATTATTTTCAAATCTACTCTAAATAAGTAATTTCAGCTTATTAAACTATCTACTTACCCCAATACCTAATTACAACGTATTTTATTTTCACATCCAATAAACTCAAAACACTATGTTAATCACTGTCCTATAACTACAAACAAATATTAATACTACTAGTAATGATAAACTAATGAATTCAATAAATACTGTGCGAAAGAAATGCAAATTAATATGGTTCTAATGAGATTACGTCAAAAAGCAACCACACATTGTCATACGAATAATGAAATGTTTACGAACTCCGAACTCCTAGCCAGTATTACGAAATTCAACGAAAACTACCGAATCAAATGCGTGCGCCAGAAAGAGGTGGTGCAATAGCAATAATTCCTTCTCGCTCCCGCGCGCACGTTTCTGCTACTATGTGCCTACAATAACTCGCTACAGACCGGCTTACCCGGCTCATAGAAACCGCGGATCACGTGACCGAAGTGACGTCATGATGACTTTATTTTTTGTAAGGAAATTGAATTTAGCATAAGCCGGACGCGCCTACGAGTTATTTTAGCGCAGTGTTTTGTGGTTGGGTTATTAAGACAATGTTTAATGTATGTAGGTGTTTTGTAATAGGTATTTTAATTTTATGGTGTATCAAATACTTATAGTTTGATTATTCAATGACGATAGAGTGGTTGTGTTCCGAATTTCCAAAGGGAAGCCGGTAGGAATCGGCTTATATGGACGTTTCGCCCCTGCTGCGCACCAACCAAGTCACCAAAGACAGAGTCCATCAAGTCCACAGATGGCAAATAGAATTCGCGGGGGGAACAGACCGCAGTTTCAGGGAGGGCGACTCTGGGCTCGTGAATATGGTGTCAGTGACAGGTGGGTGAAAGGTACCGTGGAACGGTGAGACAGTGCCCGTAGATACTCAGTGGTAAAGGATAATGGCCAATCACTAAAAAGACATGTGGATCAAATGCGCCGCAGGTCACGCTTATCTGATGTTACCTGTCCTGAGTCTGAGGACAATACAGATCATGGGGGAGAGAGTGTGGTCGAGCCACTTAGCGAGGGGTTAGAACGGGTAGTAGAGGTAACCTCACCAGAGGCGATTACCAGGAATAGGGGAGAAAGTTCAAATGCGGACATTAATACTCCTGAAGATTCTCAGGTTAATGTACAGCCGCAATCGCTGCCGCCAGAGAATCGTTACTCTAAGCGAACACGTAAACCAGTAGACAGATTTAAAATTGTTTAACTAATTAAGAATCATTTCGTTTTACATCAGGTTGATATTGACGTGTTGATGTTGTAAGTATTAGTTTTGTTTATTATTGTGTTATTATATAGATGTACTGTTGTATTGTGGTGGAGGTGTGATATATTTGTAATAGTGGGTATTTGGAGTAAGTCTTTGTACGTTGCGAGCCGCGCGCCAGTCTCCGAATATACGTCTATCTGTTAAGTCAATGTTTCATTGTGCTCCCGATTTCCCAGTAGTTCCCATATCTTTCAGGAACATTTTAGGATAAAGTCACCACTGGTTCCCTGCGTATCCGAGCCTGATGTTGTTGACCATCGTGACCTTGGAACGAGATTCACAGCTAAGGACGTTAAAAGTGTTATTAGCAGTATGTCAAGAGGCAAGTCTCCAGGTCACGATGGTCTGAGCATTGAGCACCTCAAGTTCGCGGGCCCTCATTTACCCAGAGTGTTGGCAATGTTTTATAACTTTTGTGTGAGTCATGCGTATTTACCTTGTGACAAAAACGATTGTAGTGCCTATTATTAGAAATAAAACAGGTGATATCGCTGACTTAAAGAATTACAGGCCCATTTCTCTGGCTACGGTGATCGCGGAAGTGCTTGACAGCCTGCTTAACAGACAACTTAATAACTTTGTTCAGCTGCACGACAATCAGTTCGGATTTCGATCCGGACTATCAACTGAAAGTGCCATCTTGTGTCTAAAGTGGACTGTTAGGTACTACTCGGATAGGAAAACACCTACGTATGCTTGCTTCCTCGACCTCTCCAAAGCTTTTGATCTGGTTGCATACAGTATCCTCTGGAGGAAGTTAGAAGAAGCTAGAGTTCCTCCAGAGTTGATAAACACTTTAAATGCTGGTATGGCCAGATCAATCAGGTACGCTGGGCCGGGGCTTTTTCAGAGCCGTATAGGTTGCAGTGCGGGGTGAGGCAAGGGGGGTTGACTTCACCCACGCTCTTCAATCTGTATGTCAATGGGCTGATCGAGGTGCTCAGCAGAGAGCGGGCCGACTGTTACTGTACGAGCAAACCCGTACAATATCAATTGTATCAATTTTATGCTGACATCGACGCGCAGCGAATGAATAAAATATATGTGTTTGAGTAAGCAATTAGTAGTCGCATAGCATCGGTTGGGCACTAAAAGACTCATTCGCCGCGGGTCGATCATTTATCAGTTTGGGCGTTTGTGCTTTATAACTATCAAATACACAAGTTGAACTTAAATCAGTTTATCATTTAAATGTACCTTACCCGTACATTTTTGGTCCTTCGAGCCGGATGTCGCGTGTGTACATTACAGTGTAGCAATCAAGTACTGTAAAGTGTTTCACTAGTGACATCAAGCGAACTAGCAGTGAAGGTGTTTGTACTGCCAGCAATAGTGCAGTACATAGCAGCAGCAGCTGCAATCAGCAGGGATCAACAGAGATCCGCATTTGGTGAGCAGCAAAGCTCCCGCTCGGACAATCAAGTAAGATCGTTCCATTTATTATCATTTCTATCAACAACATGTCTTCAATGGAGGACGTCCTCGCCCGACAACAGCAACTACTCCATCAGATAGAGCAAATTTACACAAACTTCAAAAAGGATGGCTGCGATCGCAAAACCTCGGACTACATACGCCGAAGGTTAGAAAATTTGGATGCATGCTGCCAAGAGTATCAATCGAATCATATAGGATTGTGTAGCATCGAATATGCCAGATCGCATACTTATTTCACTTCGAAGGAATTTGACACTGTGAAGGAGAAATATGAAAAAATCAGAGCAGTTATTCAAAATCATCAACCCACAGAGGAAAGACCATCAACACCGGTTCTAAAGCCTGCAACTCCTCTAGCTACCTCAAGCACCGTGCAGCAACTTTCAGGTCAACCTTTAAAGTCTCAGGGATCAAACAGCAAGACGGATGAGATGATGAGGAAACAGATGAGCAACTTCAAGGCCTTTGAACATACCGTTTCAAGTATCAACATGGATGCTGTAGCAGAGAAATGGGAATTCGATCATCTGTTAAGTATGGTAAGGTCTCGCTGAGCTAAGATTGACACTCAGCATTGGGACTTAGACAGTGAGCTGCGAGACCGAAATCAAGAGTATCATCGTATGTATCTCAAATACGAAAGCACGTACAACGATGCTATCAAAGCAATCAATAAGAAGATGTCGTTCATTTCACATAGAGAGCATACTACACCAAAAATAGAAATACCTACATTCATTGGTAGTTACCATCAGTGGACATCTTTTAAGGACCTCTTCACAGAAGCAGTTCATAACAACCCGTCATTATCTGGGGCTCAAAAGATCCAGTTCCTCAAGTCGAAAGTGAAAGGTGAAGCAGAGCGTCTCATACAGCATCTCCCGATCAGTTCAGACAACTATATCATTTGTTGGGATATATTGAGCCATCGTTATGACAACAAGAGGATGATATTCACATCGCATATTAACATTTTATTAAATATGCCAATTTCACAGCAAGCATCAATTAATCATATCAAACGAATCCATGATACTGCCCTTGAAACGATGAACGCCATACAGAACTTCGGCGTAGACGTGACGTCGTGGGATCCGTTGATCGTGCACATCCTGTGTCAGAAATTGGATTCGGACACATTCAGCGAATACAACGCAGCTATCAAACAACCTCGAGAACTGCTCGAGTTGAATGAATTTCTAGCCTTTCTAGAGGGGAAGTTCACGAGCATGGAAGCAAGTAGAAGAAAACAGGAGACCAATAATCAAAAATCCTTTTCTTCAAAAACCAATAAACCATCAGAATCCAAACATTATCATTTCAAGCAATCATATTCAAGCAATAAGGCTGTTTCGCAATCAGCAAGTTACAGGAAATTGCAAAACAATTGGCCAAACTGTCCAGTCTGCAATGACGCACATGCTATATTTTTTTGCAAACAATTTGCTGATTTTTCCCCAATGAAGAAAAAACAATGTGTTGCTAACTTGAATTATTGCCAAAACTGCTTAAATGATCATAAGGGCAAAGAATGCTTATCAAAGAAGCGCTGCCTCGAATGCAACCAATTTCACAACACATTGCTTCATGAATCGTATTCAAAGAAATTATCAAAACAAGGAGGTAATTCGACGCCTTCTACACAGCAAAACAACATCCGTTCTAATCAAGAACGTGCAAATCAAGGCAACACGCACGTGACACAACAAAATATGAAACTTTGCTTTCAACTGCACTGTTAAAGGTTCAGAAAGCAGATGGGACATACCTGACCCTACGGGCTCTTATTGATCAGGGGTCACAAATGGCTCTTACCACAGAGAACGCTGCTCAGCAATTAGGATTGCAGCGATCCAGGTGCGACGGCATAATCACGGGCATAGGGCAAACAGAAAACAGTTGCAAAGGAATGATGAACCTAAACTGTATGTCAAGCTCAAGAATCAAACTATATCAATTTAATATCGATGTCTTCATCATGAATAACCTAACAAAATATTTACCATCATACTCATTCCCTAAAATAGCATGCCCATTTTTGGAAAATTTAGAACTAGCAGATCCTGAGTACAACATCAGCCGACCCATAGACATTTTGTTGGGTGCGGACGTATATTCAAATATTCTTTTAGCGGGCATGTGCAGATTAAGCGAATCACTTCCGCTTGTTCAAGAGACTCGTCTTGGTTGGATACTGTGTGGAAATATGAAAACTAAATTAATGTGCAACGTCGTACAATTTGATTTAGACAGCGTTCAGCAATTCTGGGAGATGGAAGATGTTACAGAAGAAAAATCATTATCATCAGAAGATCAAGAGTGCATCCAATACTACAAAGCAACAACAAATCGTTTGGATGACGGAAAATACGAAGTGAGACTTCCACTCGTACAGTCAGCGTCAAATAGTTAGTGACACTCAGGGTATTCAAATAAATAGACGCAATCAAAAAGTCAATAATATCGGTACAAACAAAGTTTCCTTATTGTTGTCAACAATGTATTTGCTCAAAAGGTCGAGACGTTTAAAATGTCATATAGATCGGTTCAGTCAAACCGCCATAAATATGGTTACAGTCATCCCACCAATGGTATCCAAGCATTATAAGTGTTCAAAAATATGGAACAAATTAGAAAAATAAACTAGCATGTAAGGGTGGCCGCACATGTCACACAGTGGAACGAATGTATGGGAGCGGTTGGACGTAGACATTTCCGAAAAAAAAGAGTAAAATTATGCCAAACTAATGATGCCATCTTATTCGATTACTTAATGCCTTCATAACTTGTGGTGATGAATTTCTTCATAACTCCCATATTTCGGGAGTAATTTGAGAAAATGTGAAATTTTACTATGAAAATGAGTGTATCGAGCTCTCTCCCTCCTGATTCCGGGCTTGTTTCAAGTAGCGGTCTCTAATATCATAATGCTAATACTAAGAGCTATATTTAATACTAAGACACATAGTGCGCCAAATGTGCACTTTCTGGGATAAAAGGAAATGAAAATTTAAAAAAAAAAACGTTTTTTCCCCATTTGTATTTACTTTAAACCGCAGACAGACTTATTAAGAGGTCTATAAATATATTATATATATACAGAAATATATATTAACAAAAATATTCACAAGAACTGATGAGAGTATGACTTTTAAGTAAGTTGATAATAAATTACCTAGTTTCATTAAAAGTACAATAAATAATTAAGATGTAAGCTCTAATTTACTAAGTTACACATTTTAAAACAATAACATCATTTAATTATCTTCGTCATCATCATCATCATCAATTAATTCAAATTCAGAATCGATGTCCGCTAAATCATTTATGTTAACAAATTCGATATCACTTTTCTCAGAATCCGTAAGCTCATAAAATTCCTTAAAAGAAGATTTTTTTACAAACTTATTTCCTTTTGGACGGATACTTGTAACAAGTGGATCAGAAGACAGTAAAAGATTGTGCATAATATCTTCATTGCATGAGATACTGCTATGCTTTCGAGAATGCCCCTCTCTATATTTTCTAAAATCTTTATTTCTAGCCTCAGATGCCTCTTCGGATAGAAAACCAATGGGCACAATTGACATGTTCTGAACTATGTCTGGCCCATGCATTAAAATTTTATGAAGTGAAGAAGGCATATAATACCATGGGTATAACTCCACGTAAAGCTTAGCAGTATCAAAGCAGAACTCTCGGAATTTAGTTACGTTGATCTTCTCTCCTGATGAAATACACTGCAAGATCACACAGATTTTTCTTAAAAGCATAGCATCTATTCCGGTCAGTTCAGCAGATTTAGTGTAGTTTTCAAAAAATCTCCTTGCCGAGTTGCCATTGTTGGTGGATCCACTGCCTTGTTTCACAACATCGAGAAGTAAGCCCGTTTCTCTTCTTACAGCCTCTTGAACTCTTTTCTTCCTGTCATCAACTTGCCTTTTTGCTATATCACCCCTTACTTGCCATGATTTTATGTCTAATTTGTAGGAAATGTGTAATAAGCATTCCATTGAGCGAATCCAAGCGTGAAGGGTGCTTAAGCTATATTTATACATGTCCTCGTTTGCGTGTTTATCTTTGATTAACTCTAAATTATTCATTTCTTTAGGACAAGCCTTGCATATGTCACACACTGAAGCTGCTGTATTGGATATAATGGAATGAATTTTACCATCAATCATTGTCAACAGCAGTTGGTGTTTGACACTAATTCCATCAGTGATGGTGGATGGAGTTAAGGCTTCAATCTCTGCTTCGATTTCAGCCATCTCTCTCTGCACATTTTCTTTGGTTTCCTTTATAAACTTAAACAATATTGGCCGGCAAAATGAAGTGGAAGATGGTCGCTCGTTTTCCCAAATTGTTACACCTTTTGAGACGAGCCGCAGTGGTACAAGACTAATCATAAAATTACTATCAAGATCGATTTGCTCATCTTCACTCGTCCTTTGATGATAAATGCTTTGGCTAGATGATCCGTCAAAACCCCATTTGCTGGTCAATACGAGCTGTTGATTGGGATCAACAGGGGTTTCTAACGACCTAATAAGTCTTCTTGAGGTTAAATCCATCAAGGCTTGTAATTTGATTTTTGCAGAGCTCTCTGTAACTGTGAGATCTTCTTTGGCCGGATAGCACTTAATTTTTTCTTTAACCAACATGTAGTAACTCGGGTATTGAAGAGCTCCTTCTTGAGTGTTGAAATCCCGAAGAGTGTTATAGCGCCATTTCGATAAGTTCATCGATACATAAAGAGCCAATGCCTTCAAAGGGGATATTTCCCGTACCTGAATTGATTTACCTTCAATGAAGGCTTTGATTTTTGAGGCCTCTTCTGGATTCTCCGTCAAGTATTTCATAACATAAGCTGTATCGCTTTGTCCTGCCTTTTGAAGCGCCCTTTCGGCCGAAAACATAATTTCAGCGCTGCTACTGCTGCATGAAAGACTATCTTCAGTGCGTCTTCTTTTTTGCCGGTTACTAAGGTCCTCAAAAGATTTACGAGGACTAGGATGTGTACAAGTTGAAGCATCAGATTTAGCAGGAGAAATTATGGGCTCGATGACGTCACTTATATTTTCTGTAGAAGGTTCCATATTTTCATTCTGTAATTCCGGCCATTGAATTGCAGCCTGTAGCCAAATCTCATGTTTCTTCCGAAACTTATCTGTGCTTCTTCCAGACTGTGTCCATTTTGCATAAATGCGGTAGCAAAATCGACGACACCAGTCTTTTAAACTTGTTTCAGCACTTTCACATAACTGAACACAACTGTTATCTTTTAAAACACTGAACAAATAGTTAAAGTCGCGTAAATCTTTATGTGCGCGTGCGCATAAAGCAACGTGAATATCAAGATTTGTATTAAAATTTGGAAAATACATTGCGAGATTAGCTTGGATACAACGAGGTGTAAATCAACACTGATTTTAAAGTTACTAATAGTGACCTATTTATATAAAATCCAGGTATCCCAGGTATCCTTTGTTAAATATTGCAAGGTAATTAGTTATTGTGATAATTAGTAAATGATGCATGCTAAATTAGTGTATTAAGAGCCATTTAGTAATTAAATAATAGCAATGTTCTTATCAGTAATCATTAGTGCATCAGTTTTATATGTAAACCTTAAGTCCCTAATTATATATCCTAATTAGCTTATATCTTCTCTAATTGGCTGCTCAGAAATGTTATTGTAATAAGGTAAACCTTTAGAAAAACGGTTTTAATCAACAAAATAAACAAAAAATAAAAAAATTGTGTTATAAAATAAACATCACTCTTTATCCCAGAAAGTGCACATTTGGCGCACTATGTGTCTTAGTATTAAATATAGCTCTTAGTATTAGCATTATGATATTAGAGACCGCTACTTGAAACAAGCCCGGAATCAGGAGGGAGAGAGCTCGATACACTCATTTTCATAGTAAAATTTCACATTTTCTCAAATTACTCCCGAAATATGGGAGTTATGAAGAAATTCATCACCACAAGTTATGAAGGCATTAAGTAATCGAATAAGATGGCATCATTAGTTTGGCATAATTTTACTCTTTTTTTTCGGAAATGTCTACGTCCAACCGCTCCCATACATTCGTTCCACTGTGTGTCAGGTACCTGATCCGATTCTCCAATTCGGAAACCCGATCGGACGAGTGCCGCATACAGGCGATTGATTGTATTCGGTTTCTACGCTCTCCAGTCGTGTGCCAGAGCTTGTGGCGATTGTATCGAAGAACGCTTATGAAATTAAAAATATTTTAAAAAAGAATGGAGATGACGAATTTCTATTAGCAATTCTTTTGTCAAAAGAATGAAAGAAAAGAAAGCGATGCTATTTATTTATTTATTTAAGTTTCATGCACAACATAACAGAATATACATCCAAGGCGTCGTACAGAACAATGTACAAACTAAAAATTACACACATACCTACGTAGTAGGTTATGTAAATTACAAAAAAAAAAAGCACATAAAACACAAGAAATAACAAAATTAACAAATAAAATAACACTCGTAAAATAAACAAACTGCAATCAAGAGGAAGAAAAAACTTATAAAAAAATTATCTTACATCCATCCTCTCACAAAACTTAAACATTCACGACACACATCGATCCATCTCCCAGCAAACAAGTCACATTCCGGTGTTGATGTCAGAAGAGCATTGAGCATAGTAAGGGCCCGAACGAGGGGCGAGTTAGCTCGCGACACCGTGCGTGCTGATGGTACGGCTAGTAGCCGGTGACTTCGCGGCCTGAGTTGATGTTTGGGCAGAACAGGGACAAAAAGCCTTACCAACTGCTCCACTAGTTCCTGACAATCGGACTCACCCCGCATAATACGGCAGGCAGTGATAAGCAGGAAGCACTTACGCCTTACCTCGAGAGAATTAAAATTTAGTACGCCGAGTAAAAATTTTGTAGGATAAAGGAAGGGGTAGTATCCGAAGAGCTTTTTATACAGAAATCTAAGGAAGGCCTTCTGGACCTTTTCAAGAAGTAAAGCGTAAGTGCATTCGTAAGGGTTGCAAATCAGTGCAGCTGATTCGAGCTTACTCCTGACTAGGGCCATGTAAACTAGTTTAATGGCCAGTGGATTGTTAAACTCACGCATATGTCGAATAACAAATCCTAGTCTCCGGTATGATTCAGCAGCGAGCGTCCTCATGTGATCATGAAAAGTAAGTCTCGCATTCACGGCTGATATAGAAAAAATGTTTAGGCAGATTTGGGTACACCCAGAAGATCAACCTTTACAAAAAGTTGTGTGGAGAGATAACCCGTCTCAAAAAATTCCAAGAATATCAAATGACAACCGTAACATACGGCACAAAAGCAGCTCCATTTCTTGCAATGATGACATTAAGACAGTTAGCGACTGATGAATGGGATAAATTCCCAGAAGCTGCCAAGGTCGTCGAAGAATCATTATATATGGATGATTTGGTCCATGGAGCCTGTTCCCTATCAACAGCACAACAGTTGCAGCATGATTTGATGAATCTATTGAAGTTAGGAGGCTTCAACTTGAGAAAGTGGACATCAAACGATAGTCGTCTGCTGCAAATAGAAGATCAAGACTATTATAAACAAGAAAGCAAGAGTTTTAATCAAGCAGGATTAACTAAGACATTAGGACTTCGTTGGAACCCTACACATGATAACTTCACATTTGTATCAAAAATTGAACCATCAAGCACTAATATCACTAAAAGAATCATACTGGTGCCGATTCTCTTGTACACCGAACTAAACTAACTAAACTATCACTAAAATTCCTTACTTTTGACTATGAGAATCTTAAAGCTATTCTGCAAAATAAATTCTCTAAATTTAAAAATAAGTTTGACACATCTAAATCGATTTTGACAATCGCGACTCCACACGTGATACCTAACCACGCGATCTTTTTAGAGCCGGAGGCGCGCAGGGGGGGCAGCCTCGTCGTGTTTTGTATGGAATTTTTCACTTTTTGTATGGAAAATAAGAAAAATTATTACCTACATGTAGAGAGTTAGGGGTTTAAGGGTTTTATAAAGGGGGTCGAAATTTTCATTATTTTTGCGATTGGACACACCGTTTTCGAGATTTAAGCAAAAGAAAAAAAAAAGATTCAGTACTGTTTTTGCATTTGAAGTCGAGGTGTTGGTGTGAATTTATAGTTCATGACAACCAATTTTATTCCACACGTTTTTAGTCGCGATTAAAAATAGTCAGATTTAGTTAGAAAATCTAAATTTTAGGTGAAAAACGTCAAATTCAGAATAGCAAAAATGTTATTTTCACTAAACTAATATCTCGTTGCCATCTTAGTGCTGTCAAACTAAAATATAGTTAAGTTGTGTCACTTTAGTCTATTTCAGAATGGGAAATCGTCGTTTGACAGGAATAAACAAAATTTTGGTGATTTTTAGTTTAGTTTAGAGGCATTTGTGACAAGAGAATCGGCACCACTATCAGACATATCTAAAATATTCGACCCATTAGGATGGATCGTACCTGTAACAACAAAGTTGAAAATTTTATTTCAAGAAACATGGATAACTAATCTTCAATGGGATGAACAAGTACCAGATAAAATCAGCAAGGAATGGATCAAAATTAAAGAAGAATTAGAAAGTATCAATAAATTTAAAATACCAAGATGGGACGGTACGGTAAGTTACACGGCTTTTGTGACGCATCAACAAAAGCATATGCATGCGTCATTTACTGCAGAGTTATAAATAGCAATCAATCAACAATATTAGTAGCAGCTAAATCAAAATTAGTTCCTACGAAAAAACAAATATCATTACCTCGATTAAAATTATGTGGAGCACTGTTGCTAGCCAAACTCATGACCAAAGTCAAGCAGTGTCTAGCAGGTCATGACCTACATATATTTGGTTGGAGTGACTCCACTGCCGTATTGGGATGGCTTCAAGGAAACCCAAATCGATGGAAAACGTTCGTAGCAAATAGAACAATTCAAATAACTGATAGCATTCATCCACAATCTTGGCGATACGTAAAATCAACTGAAAATCCCGCTGACTGTGGAAGCAGGGGACTCAGAGTGGCTCAATTAAATGATTATCGTTTGTGGTGGCAAGGACCAACATGGTTACAATCTTTTGAAGCATCGAAAGAAAATCAAGCAATCTATTCAACAAACGAGGAAATAAAGAAGCAAGAAGACGTTCACGTTGTTACAAAGTATGAATCAAGCATCATTACAGACCTGTTAAGCAAATATCAATCAATCAGCAAAATTACACGTATTCTAGCATTAGTGATGAAGATTATGACCTACAAAAGAAAAGCAAAAAAGCATTATTTATCATTATCAGAAATCAGTCAAGCGAAGCAAAAAATTATCAAGCAAGTACAGCAGGAAGAGTTCGCGAAAGAAATAAGAGATTTAAAGCGAAGATGATGGGATCCTGCCGTTTTGCCGAAAAGATTTTGCCAAATTTTCATTACCCAAACAAATTTTAGCAACCTTTTTTTATACCAATGTAATATTTGGAATAATTTTAGTACGCACATTTTCATTTGGTCAAATGTTTACTTGGCAGATTGTTACCAAGGATAATGTCATTAAGGCTTTTGGTCTTTAATCAAATGATTTATTACAGCAAACAATATTTAGACAGTAAACGTTTAGTCAAATGATTTGTTATGACAAAAAATATAAAGGCAAAAATAATTTTTTTTTGGGAATTTGTTTGTTAAATTTGATGTCATTTGCGTATTTCTTTGTAAGCTTATGTGCTTGAATTTGTCTGAAACAAGTCAAATTTATGGTTACTAGACATTAGGTTATTTATGGAACTAGTTACAGTAGGTTATTAATTTAAAAAAATATGGTTAGGTTAGGTTAGGTTAAAACTGTGACCACCTACGCACGAGCCGAGCGAGCGAAGCGAGCGGTGCCGCGGCAGCGGCCGGCGAGTGCCAGAAACGACTAGATTATATAGAAAAAAATATGGAAAAAAGAGATTATTTTTAGGAGGCTATCGAGAGAAAAAATATTTGGCTTATTTAATTTTGCGTAAAATATGTTATACCAACTGAAATATTTGACTAGATAAAAAATGGTAAAAGTACTAGTTGGTAAACAAGTTATTGTTCAAACGTTCACTTGCCAAACATAGGTTTTCGTAACAATTATTTGTAAAGAGATTTTTTGGTAAGTAATAATTTGGCAAATGAAATTATGCGAAAATTTGTTTGGGAAGTGATAATTTGGCAATTTCTTTTCGGTAAAACAAGGGAGACCCGAAGATGATTATTAGATTTTAAGAGAAGGAAAGCTGAAATCAAAAAACAAATTATTAAAATTAAACCCTTACCTGGATGAAAATGATATCTTAAGAGTCGGAGGGAGACTTAAAAAGGCACATATCAGCCATGACATGCAGCACCCTATTATTCTGCCACACAGTGGACGTCTGACAGAATTAATAATAGAGGACGCACATCAAACCATGTTACATGCCGGAGCCCGGCTGACATTGGGTTACATCAGACAAAAATATTGGATTCTAGGAGGGAACGTCGCTACGAAGAGGCAGCTTCGTCGTTGGTTGCGTAACATGTAAAAAACAAAATCCAGACTGCCAACAGCAAATTATGGGGCACTTACCGGAGGCCAGAAGTAATCCATCCCGTCCGTTTACACACACAGGCGTAGATTTTACAGGTCATATTTACGTCAAAGCAAGCAAAGGACGAGGTATCAAGAACACAAAAGGATATGTGGCTGTCTTTGTGTGTATGGTCACGAAGGCAGTACACTTAGAACTAGTTGGTGATTTAAGCACAACTTCATTCATCGCAGCATTAAGAAGAATGGCAGCTCGCAGAGGGACGCCTAGTCACATTTACAGCGATAATGGTCGCAATTTAGTTGGTGCTAACAGGGTACTACAGCAGGAATATCAAACACTAATTAATATCATGCAAAACGAAGATCTAAAAGCAGAAATATTAGATATGGAAATCAAGTGGAGTTTTAATGCGCTCTCATGGCCATCAGCAGGAGGCCTATGGGAGGCGGCAGTTAGAAGCTTCAAATATCATTTTAAGAGGGTTATTGGTGACCAGATCCTTACATATTTGAGGAACTATATACAGTGCTTACACAGATTGAGGCATGTCTCAACACGAGACCATTATGTGCTATATCAGAAGATCCAGACGAAGTGGATTTTTTAACGCCTGCTCACTTCCTAACAGGTGGATCAAAGGTACCATACACGAGACTGGAACGGATTTAAGAACTCGATGGCAGTTGACACAAAAAATTGTACAGGATCTCTGGAAAAGATGGAGGAATGAGTACCTAATACAAATTACAGAAAGAAGTAAGTGGAGACAAGCTAAAAGAAACCTCAATATAAATGATATTGTCATGATTCATGATGACAATCTTCCGCCTGGAAAATGGCTGATGGGCAGAGTCATCGAACTACATCCTGGTTCCGACGGTCATGTTCGCGTGGTTACAGTAAAAACCAAAAACGGAACACTGAAACGTCCTATCACAAAATTATCAAAACTCCCAGTTAACAATGAATCCTCGCAAATCAAACAAGCAAATACTGCGGGTTCGGGAGATTCTAATACACATAAGCAGTCTGAAACAAGGAAAGTAGGCACTCGTTACAATATAGCGTCATTGGTTACAGCAATCATGCTATTTTTTAGTATCATAACAACTTCCCAATGCACACTTAACGTCACACAATTCAGAAATAATCAATATATTTACTTCGACAAACTAACAAACATGCAGATCATACGAGACGACTGGAAACTAATTATATACTATGATTTAGATCCATATTGGGAAGGAATTACCGCACTTAACAAAAGTATAATGTCCCTGGAACAAACATGCAGCACAATCAAAGAAAAAACACATTGTGACATAATATTATTGCAATTACGTCTCGGGTACAATGAACTCGATTACAATAATCATTTGTTACTCAGTCAGCATTTTGCAAAGCAAGCGAACAGGTGGCGGCGAGGTCTTATCGACGGTGTCGGTTACATAGCAAACGGCCTCTTCGGCGTATTGGACGCTCGATTCGCGGAACAATACGAGAAAGATATCACTGTTCTTCGTAAAAATCAAAAGCATATTGTTTCATTTTGGCAAAATCAAACTTCGGTCATTGAAGCAGAATTCAGTCTCTTAAAAAGGACGGAAGCTACAATGCACAAACAACATAAAATGATTCATCAACAATTTGCAAACATCGACAATACATTAGAAGTATTAAAGGCTGAAACTCAAAACATTTCAAGGGCAAATGAAGCTTCTTTGGGAGCTATAGTCGCGAGCAATCTATTACGCGACTTGAAAGATTTACAGAAAGCCTTAGTGGATACGATAACAGACATCTATCATGGTCGATTTAATACACATTTAATAACAGCCGAACAGTTACAGGATCAGCTGAGCAATATAGCTAGTCATTTGTCTAATGACGTCACCTTACCTGTAGAAAACATTCATACGGATCTTGCACAACTTTTTAAACTTCTACGAGTATATATATAGATACGTAACTAGGTTTATATAAATATTTAATCTTCGTTACTTATTAGGTATTAAAGGGACAATAAAAACAATAGGATTCAATTCATAATAACATTATATTTACATAATTCGTAAATATAATATAAATATACTATATTCATCAAATATAATATAACTATACAATATAAATCATCATCAACAATAAATCAACAAAACAATCAGAATAATATCATACCTTAGATGTTAACGTCTTGAAAGTCGAAGAGCAACTGAAACCACATCATTTTTTTTTTTTTTTTTTTTTTACTATGGCCTCTCGCAGTTTTGACCACTAAGGTCTTGGCTGCTTAACCGAACTTTTCCTGTGGTGGCCTTAAGCTTCTACACTTAGAGCCTCCAGCCAGGAGCTTTTAAAACTATTCTAAATTAAAATTAAGCGAGTGCTCGCTAAGGGCACCCCCTGTGGGGTACGAACCTCGGCTTAGGGCATCGCTGAGGGGAGGACAGCAAGAAGGGACAGGCTGGATCAAATTTATATTTACATCATGATTATTATGCGGGGTATTTAAAGCTACGTGCTCAGCTGCAACAACTGCTGGCACCTCGTTTTCGAGCAAGGGTCGGGGAGGAGTTTCATTGACTCGGGGACGCGGTCGCGATCGCAAAGGACCTCGGCGGCGAGGTCGGAATGACGGGAGGCGTCTGTTTTTGTATACTGTACTGGTGGCCCTATTCTGCTCCTGGAGGAGTGTAATGGGGTCATCTGGGTCGGAAAGAGTATGCCTCGGTCGGCGAATCTGACTGATACGGGAAGGGATGTAGTCGGCTGACTCGACAATCAGAGGATTGCGATGTTTGGGAGCGGAGTCAAAGTAACTCTTGGACATGCGTTTTAGGAATTGGCTGATCGTTGGGATCTTACAGTCGAGATGGAGGATCTCGTTTCTGACATAAAAGGGGGCTCCCGTGGCCTTACGAAGGAAACGGTTCTGTAGGGTTGAAACCACATCACTGTGGCTCCGCTCTTTTATACCCGATAACAAACAAGTATGATTCACAAATGACAGTTGAGTCAAATCAGTGTTTGACTTATTTTATAAGTTTGTTACAAAAATCATTTAGTAAATTAACAACCGAATAATAATTATATTTATAAGTAGGTATATCCAGTATTTATTTACAATTATTAGACACATAATACAGACATATAGACATATAATTACATTTATATATCACGGCCATACTGACAAGTACTTCGCTCTCGAAGTACATTTGGGGCATCTGGATCAAAGGAGATCCAGATACCCCAATTTTCACTATTCAAATAGATAAAAAATATCTATTCAAATATAAGAAATCTTGTTTGTTGAATTGATGGTCTATTAGAATATACTGTTTAATTCATTGGAACATATCTATTAACATAGATGAAATTTTATTTACTGAATAGATTGTCTAATCAAATAGATTATTGAAATGACATTAACATTTCTATTCAAATAGGTTAATCTTTATTTATTGTATAGTTCAACTAGACGAAATCATGTTTGTTGAATTGATGGTCTATTAGAATTGAGAATACCTATACTGTTTAATTCATTGGAACATATCTATTCAAATAGATTTTGAACTATGTTACTTTATATATGGATCCATGATACAACGATTCATGGTACAACACTTGTTGATTAGTCTTAGAGGTGTCACAACTCTTTTAATAAATAAAACTAAAATAATGTTAATTTAACATATTTATCTGTATTCAGAAACAATTAATGGAATAAAAAACGAATAAGATAAAAGCATTTTTTCATCTTCAGCCAAAATCTAGTAGCTTAAATACTATTTTGGAACCATTTTACACTTTTGTTTCTTTAATAAATTGATATTTGAGTTTATCAACATAATCTGTTCCTTTTACAGCATTTAAATAAAAGCAACCAGGGAAAAGTATAGCATGCTGCATCCAAGGATCATCGTAATACTCCCAATCTTTGATATCACCTCCACACGAAAAACACATAACTTTATCGTTTAAACCACTTCCACAGTAAAAAAAACCTGCATCAGCCATTTTCATTACCAATCTTCGTTTTGAATCTACTGTAGCCCAATAATGTCTGAATGAACATAATCAAATTTGATATTCATTATATGTTTCATATCGTGGACTAAAATAATTTTGAATCATTTTTAGAAGGTCTTGACACGGGTATGTGCATAGACATAATGAGGTCTTTTAACTGGCGTTGTTAATTTATAACGATGTGGTACTTGGAGTCATATGGACAGGACTAACGTTATTTTTTTTTTGGTATCTTTAAAATTATAGCATGGTTCGTTGTGGTTCTATGTATTTTTATTTTGTAATAAAATAAAACAAGAAATAATCAATCAAAAAAAAATTTTATTTTCATCTGTACACCATTTTCTCAAACACATTACAGTTTTTAAAGCACAGACATTCGAATGATACACACAACTAAATATATTACTAGACATTCTATAATCGTCAAATAATTTTTGTAAACGAGGACAGTTCTTATCTTCTAAATTATATATTTTATCATGTTTTACAATGTTTTTTAACCACGAAATTTTTTCGCATCCTTTAACATAAATGTTCTTATCTTCCAGATAAGGTACAATATATCGATGAAAGTTTAAGTATGGTATAAAACCCTCTTTCCAGAAAATTTTTCTGTTTCTCTCTATCCAACTTACTTGCAATCTTTCTTTGTTTGTAAGATTGTTAAATGGGAATGGTGGTTTGATTAATAATACCATAATTTGATTTCCACATGCTATTGCTATTTCTTTCACGATGAACTCGTTACTTTCCGTCTTAAACCCTTGCACATCGACTATAGCGTTCATAATAATTTCTTTACAATACCACTTAAGGGTTTATATTCAAATAGACGATCGTTGATGATTAGACAATAGGCAGATGTATTTTCTGGTATATCTTCAGAACTTTCTATTTCTAGTCTCACATCTACAGCCCCGGTTTTCAAGGCTTCGTTCTGTCTTGAGCAATCAATTACAAATAAAGGAGCCTTTTCTTTAAATTCGTCCAAACCAAGCATTGGTTCAGACCGGGTGTTATAGTAAGACTGACGAAATTTGGTGAACATTTCATATAATATATAATACTTATCTTCAGAAAATTTCGCATTCACGGATTCGTATGGATAATATTGAGAATTTAAAAAAAGAGTAACATTAGTCAATTTACAATGGTCAAATATTGAGCAGTCTTTACTTTTCATATTTTTTCTATTTGTCTGCAATCCAAAGATCACATACCTTGGTTTTTCGAGTTGTGAAGCAGTTTTAACAACCCAAGAATGTTTTGTAGTTCTAGGTAATAAAGGGTATTCGTACAAGTCCCAATTTCTGAAAGCTATTTGAATACGACGATCCTTTTCTAAATGTTTAAGTAAAGTTAATCTTTCCCGATCCGAAACTTTTATATGAGGCATACGCCATTGCAGTCTCTCTATACTTACTTCAATGGAGTCATTATTATCAAGTAAAACACTATTAAGATTCGAACCGCTTCTTTTAAGTATAAGTTCATGTTTACAGTTAATGATAATTTTATTATAATCTTCCGCAAATCCTAAAACTTTATTCAAAGGTATAAGAGCACTAAAAATACCATCATTATCTTTCATCCCATTCAAATTCCAACCCCAAATAGCAGCAGCCTTACTTTCCCCCTGGCTCATTGACACATATGATTTTAGAGTTGTAGAAATACCTGCATTTTTTATTCGGTCTATCTCTACACCGTTAATTTCATATCGAATGTCTTGGAATAGAAATGATATATGATTGTTGGTAAAATTAACAACCTTTCGTGTTAGTTTTCCTGCTCCATCTTTCGAAACCGTGGTGGCTCGGCCTTCTACGTAAATGTAGCTAGCTGAAGGTAATACGTACAAATCTTGCTGATTTATGGGTATACGTATTTCATCATTTTCATTAAAATTGTTGCTATATGGATTATATGTATGAATTTCATAATTCACTACAGAGTTGTCGAATTGTGGTAAATCATTCACTTGAAGAATACTCATAATTTAAATCCTAAAGCTCGAAGAAATTGTTTATTATCTTTAGTTATTTTTTTTAGAGTTCGTACAATATGTCTTCGTCTTTTGAAGGTACGAGAACGAGTAAAACTATTATCTTTGGCAGTTGATTTTATATTGTAAACTATCATTTTTTTATTTTCTTTAATCTAATTGACATTCACCTCTTGTGACAGATAAAGTCAAAGTGTTGTCTTATGTAGACGACTCATAACATTTAAACCTTTTTAAGTGATGATTTGATAAAACCTTCCTTTTTCCAAAACTCTTTAAGAAATTTAATGCATAAATGTCCGCAATTGAATAAATTATTATTTTGCAAATTATTGTAATTATAATTAATATTGTTAGAACCCACATAGTGAATAAATTCTATTGGGGGTTTCAAGTTGCCGTAGCTGTCAAAGTACTCAACATATTCATTTAAAATTACATAGGCTACCCAATGTGTACCAGAATTTTTAGAATTATCTAAATTTATGATTCCGCACTCTTTAGAAAACGGAGACTTCGGTAAGTTATCTCTCATAAACACTCCACGAAAATATGGAACGGTTTTGGTAAAATGTATGATATCTATATTAGTAAGAGCGCGATTAGGTAGCCTATGATTTAGTTTTTTTTCTTTAAATTTGTATATATTCCAAGCCCGTCCTTGTAACGGTTTAGCCGCAGTCCGTTTCCAATACATACACCTTCCACATTGTTACTATGTCTTTTCATTTCTTCTAAACGCTTTTTTGCAACTCTATATTCATTTATGGTTTTGACGATTCCAGCAATTCCGCTTGCAATACTGCCAGCAGCAGACAAACCAGCAAATATTGGTATTAAAGGTAGAACCCCTCCAGACTTAGGAATTGGTATTATACGTGGAATCCTGGCAGATAAATCATGATTTAATTCTCTAGCAGCAGCGTAGGCCAATTCTATTAGTTTTTTCCTACACTTCGGTTTAACTTTTTTAATGCATTTTTTCGTATTGGTTACTAAATTTTTAAAGTTTTTTTTGAACCCAGCTCCAGTATTTACTTTTGTTAACATTATATTATTAACTAAATTGGCAGCAAGTTTTTCTCCGGTGCTTGCATCAGAAGACAAAGCACGCTTTTTTGCCATTTTTAATAAAATTATATCTGCTTTGTGGCGATCTTTCAAAGTTTTTGAATTGTTATATGCAATATCGTGATGTTTACAATATTCATCTAATTTGTTTACACCTTTATCACCTCGAGCTAATCTTTCACGTAATTTAGTTCCTGGGCCACAATAATTATATCCTGGCAAATGGAGCTCAAACGGTAAATTATTAATTAAATTATTTATAAGTCCTTCCCCTTTCATGTATACAAACAGAATGAGATCACTATCATAGACCGTGATGTTATATTGATAAACTGCTCATGAAACATTGCTATCGTCAATCCAACTATTTTCGCAGGATGATAACCCCAACCATTTCACGAAAACTTTTCTACCTTTTCGTTTTAAAACTTTTTCAACAAGGTAAATATCAGGATGTTTGGTTTTTTGTAATTCTTGATCGTAAAAGGCTCCTAAAATAGGTTGTTGTTTAACATCTTGTAATAAATATGTAACAGGATTCGTGTTTTGAACGTTACTGATCTTGAATATCTCTGTTGACCAATTAGGAGTGTAACCTTTTTCAAAACAGCCTTTATGTTTACTTATTCGAACAAAATCGCCTGTCTTAAACTTAGCACATTTTGTTTTCGTTCGATTTTGATTGAAATATCTCTGTAGTACTTTAGTTTTATTGCTATGATTAACTTGAGCTGGTGGTAAACCAATTGTTCTATGTATTGTATTATTATATCTAGTAATGGTTTTTGCAAGTGTCCCGTCAGTCCATTTATAATTCCCCTTGAAACTAAATTCCTTGAAAAGCTTACTCTTTATCGTCCTTATTAATCGTTCTACAATTGAAGCCTTTTTGGTTGAATAAGTGCAGTAGTGGTTGATAGAATGGTTTATTAATATTTTTTGAAAACTTTTATTGTAAAATTCTTTTCCAAGATCTGTTTGCAAGTTTCTAGGGATGCGTTTTTCTGTACTCAATAACGTAATAAAAGCTTTAGATACAGCTTCTTTGGTTTTTTGTTTAAGTGGAATAGCCCAAGCGTACTTAGAGAATCCATCAATGATAACTAAAATATATTTGTTGTTGTTGTTGAATTTGGAGAAACTTTGCATATCCATTAAATCAGCTTGCCAGAGATCATCGATATCTTTTAATATTACATGCCTTCGAGGAAAATTTTTTCTTGCACTTCTATGAATTTCATTTATAATGTCTCTTTTCACTTTGCTCATTCTTTCAACTGTCACTTCTGAATTACAAAATTATACTGATATTCAGTTTAAACGCTGAGTCTTTTTATTCTTTTATAACACCCGCTTCTTTTAACTCTTCAATAATTGATAAGATTTCATTGTCAAGATTAGTATTACCTGCAGTTTTAGATGCGATCAAAAGTTTAAGCCTGTCCACTAATTCATTAGGATCATCCCAATAAACAAGCTCGGTATTTTTTTTATATTTTTTAAGATACGGTAGACCAGCACCTCGTTTTTGTTTAGATTTAACTTCTGTAGGTTCTTGTAAGCGTTTACTAGACTCGGGAAATAACGGTTTGACCACTTGAGAATATTTTAGACCCTTATCACCTTTAACTTGACCTGCAGGGTCAAAGTCTCTTTTATGAGCATTAGTTGTTATGAGTATTTCTTTGTAAACTAATTTATCTTTTAAATTGACCAAACTTAAATCAGGCTTCTTGCGAAGCAATAATTCTTTAAGACCAGGTGTTATTTTATACTGTTTATTAGCTACGCGAATTAAATACACTTTATCAGAGTTCTCGCGAGTGGTAGAGAAATTAACTATTGTATTTCCAATCATATGCTTATCGTTCTCACTACGTACGCCAAATGGTATGTTCATATCATCGTATATTTCAAAGATATCTTCTTTTTTCAGCGACACATTAACGTTTTCTGATTCAGATGTGTTATCTTCTTCGTCTTCTGAATAAAACTTTTCTGATTCTGGTGATACATGTTTGTACATATCATGTGATTTGTTACGCAAAAACATTTTTGAACCTAAGATATCAGTGTTTTTAGGTTGGTCGTCATAAGTATCTTCATTTTTTATTATTGAAATTTGCTTGTTAGCTGCTATTGCATTAAGAGGGTCAGCAAGAGGTTTAAAAAAATACTTCAGATGAGTGTCGGTACTAAATTCATAATCTTTCATTTGTTTCACCTTTTTCCTAATAGCATCCGCAGAGTTTATTAATTGATTTGTTATGTTATTGTCCATTATACGACTTGTACGCAGAAGTATTAATGTTCAAATGATTTTTTTTGTTTTTCATTTCATGTTATATAACCATTAATCAAAATAAATAAAGTTGTCAAATGACTGTCTATATCTACCGTTATTTAATTCACAATCCTTATTTATTGTTAAAAAATCATAAGGATGGATCCAGATTTTAGAACACATATCTTTGAACTTAGGCCAGTCAATATCAGAATTAACATGTTCATCGTATATATGTTTCATGTTAACTTCATCTTGCTTGAAAATGATCAAAAAGTTAACATTATCACGTAATAACTGCTTTGGTATTTTAGAATACGTTTGAGATAAATAAAAGCAGTCTATACCTCTATGTCTACCCAGTGTAAAATAATTTCTTATGTTTATTTGTTTTTCACAAACTACATCATCGAATATTATAACAGAGTTCAACAATGCGTCGTTAGGATGAATAACATCATCATCAAAATTAAAAACAAAAAGTTTTACGTCTGGAACTCTTTGCAAAACTTGTTTCAGAAAGCTGTATTTTGGCTGAAAGCTGGTCTTAGAATACAGATAAACATTGTTAAACTTTAATCCGTTTTCATGAATTAGTAAACTAATCATGACATTCGTTTTACCACAATTCGAGGGACCACATATTATGCATCGAATATTATTTGGGAGAAGTACGCTGTGTTTCACGCGTAGCGAATTTTCCTTTACATCTATATTTTTAACATGCAATGATACTTGTTGCTTGACCCACTTCATGTCTGTATCTGTTATGAAAACTATTCAGGCTCTAGTATTTATAATTCTTATCATAGTTATTGATCGAACTATTGATTGACTTGAAGATTACTTAGACAATTTTTTAATACTTTAACTAAATGCGTAGTTAGCATATGGGTAAATCAAATAAACAAAACAAAAATGTGTTTAACTAGTTTATTAAATAAAATTATATCTATTCATACACATTTATTAATAGACAGATAGACACAATTTCAATGTAATCATATATTTACTTTTAAGAATAGGTAATATAAACAGGAAGAATACACAGCTAAAATATTAAACACCTATATACATTATAACTAAATAACACATTTTAAGAAATTGTATCACAATGACCCCATGGTAAGGTTTCGATTTGATTTGAAAGTATTTGTCTTTTATCGTCACTTCTATTTAATGCAACTTTATTCACTTGTTGTGAATAGAGAACGTGTTTAATCGATTTAATTACATTCATTTTACGTTTGATAATTTTGTTATTGTGTAGAGCAGCATTATAATCAGAAAGCTTTAATTGATTTGTTACAGGTTTCGTTATACCTTTTGCCTTCTTTAATGTTGTCTTTACACTTTTCAAACAGTAAAGTTTAGCCCTTAAGCCAATGAATTCATAAATTACCGAGCCTCCGAGTTCATCTTTAAACAAACCCGGAACTTTTTCATTAATTTTAGGTATTCCATATGGATTATCCTCAGCAAAATTACTGGTGTCAAATACCGATATATTATCAATCATATCCTTGTAAAAATTATCCGTTTCTACTAAGTAAAGTAGACTATCCGTGTCAGTGTAACATAGTTTAGCTTTCGAGCCATATTTGTTTTTGATAAAATCGTAGTGGAATTGATATAAGTGTTGTTTGGCATACTCCAATACAGTAAAACCAATGTAAATCGGTCTATCCAATATTAATTTTTCAGGGCTTAACTGAACAGCCACAAAGTTTTCTGAAAAGATTGATATACTTTTCAGGTTGGGTTGTAAAATAAGTTTTTCGGCACCAATATATTTATTTGTTTTATTATCAGAATCTTCCCACTTTGTTACTAACTTTACATTTACTTGCTTGCGTTTATTTTCTATTGTTTTTCCAAACACAGCATTATTCAAAAGTTTGAAAAAATCTTTTTCGAAGGCTGATGTAGAAGCTTGACGCAGACGAGTATTTAAATCTATGTACTTTTGCAAAAAATGGTCTTGTCTAAATCTGAGAATGCGATGTATTCGGCTTAAAATCAACCCATTTTTCAAGCATTGTTTTAAATGTATGTAGTGAATGATGTAATTATATTTGTCATATAAATTCGAATGGTAAGTCACTATGCGAATTATGCAATATTTCTGGATAAGTTAGATCGACCTCCAGAATATATCCATATTCAGAATCATCAGAAATATTCAAAACATCAAAGTTAGCACTTTCATTTTCTGATAAAAATTGAAATTCCGATACAGGCATTTTTTTTCTCATAGCATGTCCGTAAAGATTGTTACAATCAAGATATATTAAAAAAGATGAAGGCTTAGTATCATTGAAATAGGGTAGAAATTTATTATTCGCTTTTGCATGTCGTAGGGAACACTGTGCTAATCCACCACGTATTCCCTTTTCAAGTAGATTATACATTTCCAAGTCATGCATCAGCTCCAATTTAACACCAGTACACAAAAGCATTGCGTCCCAGCTTAAACTTGGTGCGGA
Source organism: Agrochola litura (assembly GCA_949152395.1). NCBI lineage: Eukaryota > Metazoa > Arthropoda > Insecta > Lepidoptera > Noctuidae > Agrochola > Agrochola litura. Next base: position 24,523,761 of record OX424503.1, on the reverse strand, counting down.
CACATAGTATGCTGGATCGAGATTGTAATATTCTAAACTTGTGTTTCTAAAATGTTCAAATATGTCACATAGTAATAATACATCATTTTTTAAATAAAGATCAGTATATTCACCAACAGAATTGATACTAAAAGAATACCAAACTTTTTGTGCATGTGTATATTCATCTTCAGAAATATGTTCCAGCTTCATTGTGTTATAAAAACACTCTCTAGGGGGCAAACATTTTTCATCATACTTAGACCATGCATCAATATATTCGTATGGATAAATACCCTTTTGTCTCAGTAAGCATAAATCGGCTTTATGGCCAAATTCTCTTGAAAGATTTATGAAATGTTCTACATGTAAATTCTTAGATAGTTCATCTAAACTCGAACTTAAAAATTGATAAGAATCTATAAACTTTATTTGAACAGAACTAGACTTGTTCTTAGAAGCGAGGCTTTTCATAATACAGATGTATTTTTCTTTTGATTTAGGAATTATTTTAATAGGACCATCGTACTTAACCAGTTCTTTAATAAATAAATGAGAATCATATCCCGATAAATTATGGAAAACAACAGGTATAAACGAACATATTTTAAACGTTAAATTGCAACGAGAATGTGCTGGTCCTCTGTATTCAGATGTAACATGATTGTGATCTCGAACTTTGTCGCCCAATAACAAATGTTTACAAATATGACATCGAGTTGCCTCTTTGTACTCTATTTGTTGTTTGACAGATAAAGCTTTCATGGGTCTATTTTTAGACAGTATGGAATTTATGTAACTGACATCTTCAATTAAACGTTTTATAAACACTTCTACACAATCTAAACCTCTATATGTAACATATTTATTCAAATCTGGATCGTGTGAACAACATACGTAATATGCGAAACAGGATGGTTCATGCACCTTTAAGTTCTGAGTATTTTTAGATCTATTTTCAGGACAGTTTAGTAATATACTTTCAAAATCAGCATAAATTATAAAAGGTATTCTTTGTTGTCTGTCATAATTTTTAAATTGTATAATACTATTTTTTTCCGGTAATATGGTTAAGACTTTAGAACAATCGTGTGAGCTATATTTTGAATCACTAGAAAAAAATTGCAAACAAGCATCACAAAGTAAAAAATTACCTTTGTGATGAGTAACTTGACGACGGATAAGTTTCCCTAGGTCTTTAATTAAACAGTAATGTCCGGAACCATTCCGCTCAAAGTACAACAAATTTACATGTTTGTTTTTCTTTGAGCTTGTCATGTATAGGGGTCCAGTCACACGACACTTCTTATCTAAACCATATATATTAACACTGATATTAGGATTATTTTTATCAAACAATTTTATATCAATCAAGGATGGTGGAAATGCCATTCCTTCAATATTTAAAACATCTTTAAAGTTCGGATATGATTTTGTTCTACAAACATTATCCTTTGATGGGAATAGAGAAGCAATAATACTCCATAAAAAACAATGGTTGTCATTGTTCTGTATGTTTAAACAACTTTTCGTATTCCTTATAGCCGGAGGAAGCTCGATAAACGTGCCTCCTCTCATTGGACAATATTTATTTATATTAATTTCTAAGTGACTTATAGAGATAAATGACCAACCAGAATCACGTTGGTTAAATTCAGACATTTTTCTCTGAAAAGTCTCTTTAGCATTCATGTATAATTCATTTAAATCAGTATTTAGGTAAACATTAGCATACTTTGTATTAAAAGATTTTAGCTGCTGCTCACCTGTTTTTGGTAATAAGAAGTAAGCAAACAGTTCGAAATTAGCTTTAATACAATTATGTTTCATTAAAAATATTTTAATTAATTTCAGAATATCGCTTTGATTCCCAATCAGAAAAGCCTCTGGAGTTATATACTCGGCATCTGGTGCTGGATTTAAGCGATACGTGTTTATTCTGTTTCGAAAAGCAGTTGCAATTATTTCAACGTTATTCAATTCAGTTTTAAGTAAACAGTTTGATTTATGCATATTAGTTCTAGCATGATATTTATATTTCTGTTTCGGTAATTCGATTTTACATTTATCACATTCTATTAAAATATCTTTTTGAATTGTGTTGGTAGTTGGTGCAACTGGAAAGAAAACAAAATTGATTATATAAGTAAAATTATTCTTTAATAATGTGTAATAATATAACTAACTTGATTACATGATTAGCTTAACTAATATCTACTAGGATTATAAATGTAGATAGACTAGGTACTACATGCGACACATCGTGAGCTATATGATAGTGTGTCTAAATATTTATGAGTTCTTTGATTCTATAGCTAAAAATAAGAACTCATAAAGGTCTGAGGGCTAGATTTAAATTCTTTGCGCGTTGCGCATATAAATTTAGTCAGATGACCCCAAGCCTCGGTCCCCTCATCCGTCCGGTTTTTGACAGCTACAACGGCCTGACGCCATCGGTTCATCGGCGCGACGTTTTCAATTTCATCGCACCGATAAACCTTCAGTTCGATGTAATGTGTACCCGTTTTGGTGGGCAAGGTTTGGCGAGCGTGACCCGTTGCCAGCCTTCGAGTTATCGATGAATGAAGAGTACTGAGTTTTTTACCGGTGGTTGCCTGCGTGTCCCCGTCTTCGTCATCGCTGTCGGTGCCGAATAAATCTGTTGCAGTGAGATGAGGCTTGCTGACCGGATTAATTTTCATCTTCTTTGAAGATGAAGATGACGACGTAGGCGGAGTGGTTTTCGGTGGTTGATGTTGTGATCTCGAATCCGAGCTCGACGGCTTCGACCGTTTTTTCTTTTTTTCGCTAATCGCCACATCTTGCACGGAGCTCTTATCGTCATCCGACAGAAAGAGGTCGTCAGCAAATCTGGACCTGGAATAATATAAATAACTGTGATTAAGAACTATTTGTGAGCAAATACATATCAGAGACCTGTCCAATTTATTTATATACACCAAATATCTAATAGACATTAAGTAGTATGATAAAAACTGTTGACTGACCTAGGGAATCGAACCCAGGTCTAACACTAAGTAGTTGCACTTGCTAAGTAATTATTTTATTCATAGCATATTTAATTTTCATTCTATTCATAATAACTGTGATAAGAAACTATCTGCGAGCAAATACATATCAGGGAACTACCCAATTTCTATCCTTATAAAAATAGACACCAAATATCTAATAGACATTAATTAAATAGACATTATTGAATAGAACATAACATCACGCCTTATTTCCCCAAAGGATTTGGCAGAATTAAGTCCCATGTAATAGGGGGCGAGCCTATTGCCATCAACCGGGCACAAATCCAGACTCTGGGCTGCTACTGAGAAATTTCAGATAGAAAAACCCAATAACACTTTGCCTGTCCCGGGAATCGAACCCAGGACCTCATGCTCAGCAGTAGCGCTTGCGACCACTAGACCAACGAGGTAGACTTATTGAATAGATAATACTTAATTAGGTACTTACATTATAAATCGTTGAAATTTCACTTTTCACTTTAGATATGGTAGATACTAATTAGAAGATGTGAGGTCACCACCTTCAGGAGAGCTAATGTTGATCCAGCTTCCAGCCCAACGACTTAAATACTTTTAATTATAATACGTCACAATCCCAAATATGGAGAGAGCACACGATTTTAAAACTGTTTATTCAGCTAAACTTCCTAACAACAGATGCAATTGCACATACTATGGAAATATCGTGGGTTTGCTTGTTAAATTTAATTATTTAATAACAAAGAAACAGACTTCATACTTTAAGTATTTATTTAAATTTGAATAAAAAAAATCAATGAACAAACAGACATTGTTATTTATTAAAAGTATATACAGTATCTATTTACGTTAGATGTAAACTGTTCAGGGATGGTGAACCTTTTCATATCTGCTGCTGTTAGGAGTTAACGTTAAAATTTTAGGTGGTACGATGTAATTTGTCCTTCTTGGATCATCATTCCGTTTGCGTAAAGATGTGTCCAAACAATGAGCAACATTAGTGCGCGGCTGCCGCGCTATGGTTTGGATAATTGCCACGTAAACATTTGTTGATTTATTCCTAACTAGAGCGCGGTAGAAATGCGTCCTGCAAACGCCGCGTGTTGCTGCCGATGCCGCACTCTTGCCGCTCAATGTTTGGACACACCTTTAGGCAAACGGAATGATGACGTGCTTAAAATGTTAGCTTTGAGCCAACGGTTCGACATCCCTGCTCTAGTTTGATGCTTGGTTTTGAATTTCATCTTACCTTTTATGTCGAGGAATGTCTACATCAATAAAATCCTTTATTTTGAACTCTATTAACCAAAAAGAAATATTATTTCTTCAATATAAATAGCTGAAAATATCACTGAAATTCATTTCAATTTTGAAGGCTGAACGGGGAACGCTTAGCGAGATTGTTCCAGTATGTCGGTAAGTACTCACAATATGTATTTAAATTATTTTATATGGGTATGTAGTTATGTCGTTATAATCTTGAAGTAAATTCTTAAGCAATTATATTCGTTATTGTAGTAGGTTATGACTCATGACGAGAACCTATTTAAAGTTTTGTTTTCTCTTTTCAGGATACGGAAGAACTATTCAATTTTGTGCCAATGGACCAGCCGGCCACTATTCTAAAACCAGGACAAAAATCCCTGGGTCTTGTTCCACCTTTCCGAAAGAGAGCAAGACCAGAACCAACAATATATTCATACATAAAGAAACCTGTGACACGGGGTACAAAAATAATTAAAATTGAAATCTACGACGCTGACAATATGCCCAAATCCGAAAATTCTATCTGTAATTGTGAAGCTGAGGTGTGCGCTCAACATGTGGTTAAAACTGTGTTATTTGATGACATATACAGCAGTGCTAAAGAAATTATTAGTAAAATTCAGGATGAAATAGAAAATAAATCATAGAAATCTGTATAGTGTTTATCCTACTTACTACCTATATACTTAAATTGTTACTATTTATTTACGTAACAAATAAAATATGTTTTAATAAAGTACTTTTATAATGTAGTTAACTGTGAATACGATAATAATCAATATAACTTGTTTGTCAAATTAGATGTAACACCTATGTTATAATAAAAAAAATATGAAATAATAATTCGTTTTATTTTTAATGTCCTGGTATATTTTGCCTTTAATTCAAAGGAAAAATAACTCATTTTGTTAATAATCGTATAAATAACTTCGTCTGACCGGGATAGAATCGAACCCAGAACCTCATATTTGGCATTTTCATTTGTGAGTTTGTGTCAGTTTCATCAAATAGTTAAACAGATAAAATAATAACTATAGTAAACAATGCATGCCTGGCGTCATGTAGTCGCAGGCGTCAGGTAGCTTGACAAATATGGTAATGAACGAAATAGTTTGCTTAGCCGATGAAGGTACTAAGTCAAGTCATTTTGTTTCTGAATACAGATAAATATGTTAAATTAACATTATTTTAGTTTTATTTTTTAAAAGACTTGTGATACCTCTAAGACTAATCATTAAGTTCGGTACCATGGATCACTATCCATATAGAAAGTAATGTAGTTCAAAATCTATTTGAATAGATATGTTCCAATGAATTAAACAGTATAGGTATTCTCAATTCTAATAGACCATCAATTCAACAAACATGATTTCGTCTAGTTGAACTATACAATAAATAAAGATTAACCTATTTGAATAGAAATGTTAATGTCATTTCAATAATCTATTTGATTAGACAATCTATTCAGTAAATAAAATTTCATCTATGTTAATAGATATGTTCCAATGAATTAAACAGTATATTCTAATAGACCATCAATTCAACAAACAAGATTTCTTCTATTTGAATAGATATTTTTTATCTATTTGAATAGTGAAAATTGGGGTATCTGGATCTCCTTTGATCCAGATGCCCCAATTATATACTACTAGCGGAAACAAATTTTATCGATTACCTTGTCATGCTAGTCCCATTCACCCGCTGCTGGTGAGATAGACAAGCACCAAGTAAACGATCGCCCAGCGGATTTTTACAAGCTCAAACTCGGAGGTCGCGGATCGTGGCTTGATCATAAAGATTCAGAGGCCCGTCTTTGACTTGACTGAAATTTATCCAACCAACTGAAACTCTAGCCATAAGTAAGGCCTTTAAAACAACCATTTTGCCAACTCAAAATCAAATGTTTCACTTGATTTTATACATAAACTTTATTTTCCAATCGTAAACAATTCAATAACTCATTCATATTTAACGGCCGTTGAATCGAAGAACAAGAAACTCCATGGAAACAGTATTACAGTATTCTATCAATACATTTCTTATGTTTCCATAAATTATCGTTATCTCAAAAACAGTTTAATTCTATGTCTTGAATAATAGCAACATCATAAAAATAGCAATATTGGCAATAATATACCATACACAACAACATAATTATAATAAGCAATAATTACTGTATAATATCAAATTACTTAACTTACATGACACCTGGTCCATCTATTCCACACAACAACGGTACTAGAACCAACCAACTGAACATCTACCGAGCAACTGACTCGATAACGCTATTACAATTCTTTTTATATCCTACCAAACGTCACTTATGTCAAACATCTACCGTCATTTTGAATAAATCACAGATCGTCATACATTTTGGTTTAATAACTTCTAATACAGGTAAATATTAAACGAATCTTATGTAATGAAATCATATTAAAATATTATAAGGTAATTAAGCAATTTAATAAAAGCTGATTCGTAACTCTTAGATAAAATTCAATAGAATATCAACATCAACCGACAGTATGGTGACAATCGTTTGAAACAGCTTATTATATTCAATATTACGTAACAATTAATATTAATAACATCTAAATTAATTTTACAAGTGTTATTTTTAGGTAAACACAATACCTAGTCAAATTAGGTACTTCTACATTAGTCCCGAGCTTTGTAAATGTGACATATGCATTTTCAGACCAACAATATTTTAATATAATACTAACCTCAACATTAATTATCTAACACGGCCAGACTGACAAGTACTTCGCTCTCGAAGTACAAACACATTATTCTTATTACTTAAAGGTACATTTTGTTTACATAATATCTGTAATAGTTTCATAATCATCAACCTATAATCAATAATCGGACCTTACTGGGCAGACCAAACCCCCGCAGTCAGTGAAGCTTAGGCTGGAGTTCACCAACTACAACATAACCATTGATTACGTAACCGTTCTGTTACCATAAAACAGTTGTTTTAACAAACCGCGTTTTTTTCCAGTTCACCATTCATTTCTAACCAACGGTTAAATAACCAAGCGTTTTTGAATGAGTGAGTCGAAAATGACCGAATGATCGAATGTTTTAACATTATTTTGTGAATTTTGAATGTCAACGTCAATCAAATGTCATTGTCAAACTCTGTGATATCCCTTCAACTGTCATTAACGAGACACAATAGAATTTGAATTGTTATCCACCTTAATAAGGCGTCGTAACAGATGATGAGATAATATTTTTACGTCGTGTCGTGTTAGTTTTCTTTTGAATAATATCAGTGATTAATTGATTATAGAAGATAAACGCAAACGTACCGTAAATTTAAATTAAATCAAGTAATTCCAAAGCACTACGTTTGTATAAACGAAATCTTGTAGCAAATGCTTTTTCGTCATATTCCTCGAAATAATTGCGCCGTGTTTGGAATATACGGGGAGTGCGCGAAATTCTTTCTATATTCTCAGTCATCTAACACATTATTCTCTTCAAAGATATAATTCAAAGCGTCTTGCATTTTTAATTTGTAACTAAAAGAGATGCACAATGCAAAACTTCACGTCAGAAAGTGTAAACCAACGGTTAAACTGAGTCGGCTAGTTCGTTTAAGATAACCGTCCGATTACAGTACTTAACCAATTGTTAGTGGTTGGTGAACAGTAAAATATTGTTAAACAGCCGTTTATGGTTAAAACAGATGTTTTAAATTTAACCATCTGTTGGTGAACTCGGGTCTTAATCACCCGCAGCCAGTGAATGTCATACCTCAGCTAAGGTTTTAATTTATCCGTAATAATACAATCATCTCTTAAACTAATATTATAATAAACCTTCTTCTAAAACTAAGGTTTTAATCCATCCATAATATAATCATGTCTTAAACCAATATTATAATAAACCTTCTACTACAGCGTTTTGTTCAGTCCACTCTCCAGGCCACAGGCGAATTTTTTCTTTTGAAACTTATTATATTTCTTAAATTTCCAATACCCCTTAATGAGAATCTGTCATTATCCAATATGTTCATAATTTCGTAAGGTCCCTTAAATTTTGCAGTTAGTTTGTCATGTCGCCTATGGTCTTGATTTACATAAACAGTGTCTCCTACGCTATAACTTATGTTATCTCTACGCGTTTGGTCAACGCGGTCTTTGAATTTATCGGCAACAATTTTAAGACGCTGATGTGCTAGTTGACGATCGGCCGTTACGTCAATAATTATATTATCATCTTGTATTACCTCATCTAATCGAGTTTGTACACACTGGATGTTCGAGTTTTTGCCAATAAGCAGCCTAATAGGTGAAAAGCCAGTTGATTGCTGTACAGTAGTGTTTAAGGACAATTGGACCTTCCACAAAACGCTCGGCCAGTCTGACAATATTATTGAAAACTGTATTCAACATTGCTTTTTAATAATTTCACAAATTTTTACTTGGCCACTCTGACCACTTTTTACTTTGGAAGTCAAAACTTCTAATACTTATTTCACACAGACCACCAATAATAAAAGAAAAAGAATATGTGATACTAATATAGAATTAATCGAAAGTATATATTTAATTTACTTTACGATACTAAACTAAGTACCAACTACTAATTCTAACTACTAATTCCATATACCTAAGCTTACTTTTAATTTCTTCAGTAAAATATCTTGGCGAAATATTTCGTAAACATCAGAATCTAATTTAAGTAATTATTAAGTATCGTTTACACTTGCTGACAACAGGTGATTGTATTTAGATAATTATCAAGATCATTTATAAAGTATGGATTGGATGGATTAGATACAAGTAGCCACATCCAAAATATGTTCGTTACCGGGTTTATTACATTATTCATAATTTTTTTTCATTTAATAATTTCTCATTTCACGATAGAATCTGTTTAACTGACTCAGAGGTCGCAGATCGTGGCTTGATAAAGATTCAGAGGCCCGTCATTGACTTGGCTCGACTCAAACTCAGAGGTCGTAAATCGTGACTTGATCATAAAGATTCAGAGGCCCGTCATTGACTTGGCTTGAGTCAAAATCAAAGGTCGCAAACCTCTCAAACTTATTCTTGTGAGCACTGGAAATTCCAATCGAATACGATACACAATTTCATAATTATGTCCTTATATTAAAAAGCTCGCGCTATTTTTAAATGTCACAAAATAATCCAATCGGCCAAAACCAAAAAAAGTAAATTGTATTACTCCAATCTACTTGATCATTATCACAATAAACAAAGCATTAAATATCAATTCTGGATTTTTACTACCACATTCTAAAATATTATTGTAATTATATTCCCAAATTATATTTAAAAACGATCAAGTATTTAACATAGTAAAATATCCAAATTTTTATCCTTAAGCCAAGCATAAACTAAATGCTTACATAATAATGATCCAAAATTATTTCGCAATACCTAAACCTTTCGATTTCATCATCATAAATAATTGTATTTCGTTTTAATATAAAAACCTCCAAGGGCCTTACCGACTTTAGCGATTTCTTAATAGCCGGGAAGCTTCCCGATATCATTATAGTAGCTTGAGGCTCAACAGTCTCAATGGTCATACAATAACTTGCAGCTCTGCAGCTCCGATGTCAGAGGCGGCAGCGCGATGTCATCGTTATGGTGTGAGTGAAGTCAGCAAAGCGCCAACCAACGTTTCCAAGTTAACGTTCAATAAGCTCCAACATCGATCATGAAAATAACGAAATAAAATTAATTAGTAAACTGTTTTAAAAGGCCAGAGAACAATCCCACTTCTGATGTTAGATATAAAGTATATATATAGATACGTAACTAGGTTTATATAAATATTTAATCTTCGTTACTTATTAGGTATTAAAGGGACAATAAAAACAATAGGATTCAATTCATAATAACATTATATTTACATAATTCGTAAATATAATATAAATATACTATATTCATCAAATATAATATAACTATACAATATACATCATCATCAACAATAAATCAACAAAACAATCAGAATAATATCATACCTTAGATGTTAACGTCTTGAAAGTCGAAGAGCAACTGAAACCACATGTTGTGAGATGTCGCGACGCCCCCGCAAGGGGGCGTGGCGAGCGGGGTCAGGGCTTCGCCCTTCGCCCGCGGTGGCCATACAGTGACCCATTAAAATGGGCCCCTCAATTAGAATTGCCTCGAACGGCTAATAGAAAAGACTACACTTTTGTGAAGCAAAAGTGCATCTATGTTATTGGTTGCTCTGAATATTTCTGTAGGCGCGCCACGACGCTAGCTCCTAGCGCCGCTTTCTTCACGACATCTCGGCGGTCTGTCCCCGCCAGGTGAGACCCCCGGTTGCCCGGGGGAGGCCCAGCGAGAACGACCAGCGACAGGGATGCCGACTCGACGCCCTACAGGTCTAATATGTAGTCTCCCCCTCTCCCCGCTTACAGATCGAGCCGTTTACGGTTTGAGGGGTAGGCAGTCGCGTATGTGTGAGCGGCTAGTGTTGTAGTGTAACACCGCTCAGTGTATACGTGCGTCGCGACCCGCATCGCGCCCGCACGTGTTATGTATAGATGCGTGTGTAGTGGTGGATGTCTGTATTTAGTTATGTGGCGTGCCTATATTAACTTAGAACACGCCACACAACAGATGTATGTGTACATCTGTAGAGTCTTATTATTTCGGGTAAGCTGCGTGTAGCCTGATTGCTGCTTACCCGAGGCGTCCAGTCCGGTGCGATGGGGTCAAGGGTCCGCTACCAGGTCGATGAAACCACATCACTGTGGCTCCGCTCTTTTATACCCGATAACAAACAAGTATGATTCACAAATGACAGTTGAGTCAAATCAGTGTTTGACTTATTTTATAAGTTTGTTACAAAAATCATTTAGTAAATTAACAACCGAATAATAATTATATTTATAAGTAGGTATATCCAGTATTTATTTACAATTATTAGACACATAATACAGACATATAGACATATAATTACATTTATATATCAAATGCTTAAGAATTACTCAATATTTGAAGTACAAATACCTTTGATCAGCAGGGACACCTATGAAATATTCAAGCTTATTCCAATTCCTGCGGAGAAACCCAACAACACAATGTTATCAATTAAACCAGTGTCAGATATCATAGCTGTGAACCTGAAAAAGGATGCATACATTATCTTGACAGAAAATATCATAAATTCCTGCCTAGTGACAAACGTACACTTGTGTTACATTCATTCTCCTATTTACAAATTAAGCAGAGATAAAGACTTCTGCCAATCAAAGGCATCAAAGTGTGAAGTCGACGTCGATCCTTGTAAAAATCTTTGGTTAGAAAGCCATTCTATCAACAATTATATTTATTTTTGCTGCGGTCAATGTAACCTACGAACAGTATGTGGAGATCAAGTTACCGCTCATCAGCTGACTCACTCCGGACTTATAACTATAGATTACGGCTGCATAATCAAATCAGATAATTTTGAAGTAATTGCGCATCAACAAATAGCGAGCGATGTTAGTATTAGTGCTAACCTATACTCACCAGTCAATGCATCCATAAACCACGTTATAAACGTGTCCTTTCCTCAAGATGTCTTGAACGACTCCAGCATAGAGAGCGATCGAGACTTTAAAACTATTGAGGACAAAATCAAGACCATGAAAGAAAATGGATTGTTATTTGACAGTCTATCATCCCATGACATTCATCATTATACCGCGATTTACTGTATGATCGGCGTGGTAGCAGCATGTCTGGGAGTGTTTGTGTGGAGGCGCGCGCGCTCGCACTGCGCCCGCGCGCCCGCGCCGGCGGCGGCGCCGCCCGCAGCAAACGCCGCGCCCGGCGCCTGCGCGTGCCCAGCCACGCAACTTGCGTGTGTTGGGGATAGTGTAGTGTATCAGTGTGACAATGAAAGGGCGAAGGTGGTAACAACAAGTGCGCGAGTGTTAGATAAAGCCACCTCCCCTATGTTAGGTTCTTATACAAGCATATCTAATTTGTGAACGTGTGTTAACGATAGATACACTAAGAAATTAGATTAACATCAAATCATTTTGTTATCATTATTTTGTTTCTGTTATTCAGTTTTGTCTTTATATCTTTTCCTCGGGGAGCATGTACGAGCAAACCCGTACAATATCAATTGTATCAATTTTATGCTGACATCGACGCGCAGCGAATGAATAAAATATATGTGTTTGAGTAAGCAATTAGTAGTCGCATAGCATCGGTTGGGCACTAAAAGACTCATTCGCCGCGGGTCGATCATTTATCAGTTTTGGGCGTTTGTGCTTTCTTTATAACTATCAAATACACAAGTTGAACTCAAATCAGTTTATCATTTAAATGTACCTTACCCGTACAGTTACATTGACGGAGTATGTGTAAACAACATTAGTAACGCCGATGATATGGCACTGCTGAGCGCCTCGGTTTGTGGTCTTAGGAGGTTGGTGGTGATCTGTGAAGAATATGCTTTACAACGTCTACAACGTCACTAAAAGTGAAGTCATGGTCTTTGGTGTCACCAGTCGTTTTTCTGAAGTGAAGTTGAACGGAATATCGCTTGTGAGGAGGGGGTATTTAAAGTGAAATACTTAGGACATCTTTTGACTGCTGACCTCAAAGATGATGAGGATATAGAAAGAGAAAGGAGGGGTCTGTTGGTGAGAGCTAATATGATCGCTCACAAGTTTGCACGTTGTTCTAGAGTTGTGAAAAAAACCTTATTTCGTGCATTTTGCACCTCATTTTACACGTGCAGCCTGTCCGGGTCGTATTGAAATCGGTCGCGATGATCCTAATTCACAAATTTGGTAAAAAAAACGTTAAATAGCGCCAACCAAAGGACAATGACCAAAAGTGGTACCAAAAAGTCTCGCGCATCAAGACCAAAATTTTATAGTAATTACTTTCATAATTTTTTACGATATTATACGTCAGGGATTTGATTTGTGAACAGGGAATTTACATTTGAGATTAAAAGTATGGATATTGTTTTACTCCCTATAACTGACGTTCCGTTTCACATGAACAGTCCCTTGTCTGTCGACTTGTCAACAAATTAGATGTTACGAAATGCCTTGTTTGCAAGCATAACATTTTATGACAACCGTGGGCGTCCTTCGTTTTTAACCCTTGATCTTTGAAAACGTCATGACTACTGTAAAAAAGAATACTTTGCCGATTCTGTATTATTTAAAAAAAACTAGAATATAATAGAATCTAATTGTACGATTATCATTATTTTATCTATGGTTAATTGGCTGTTCACAGCCAGTCTTAGAGATGTAGAATGCAATAGAATTGATTTTTGATGAATCGACTAACCAGTAATAGTTTCTTTTGTGTAATAAATAAATAATTATATAATGTTTGCTTGAAAAATGATTTTATTAATGTTACTTTACTACTCAAATAACTTTAATTAATAAAATATGTCACAAATAGATTATATATTAGTAATAATAATGAATGTTGTGATATAGATATCTAATAAGTATGCTATATAATGTTAACTTCCGAATATTTAACCTAGTTATAAGTTAAGTAAATGTAATAAAACTTGCTGCGCCCTAATAGGGTCATGTACTCATAAGTTTAAGCCTAGCCTGTAACTGAGTGTACATTATGCAAAATAAATAAATAAATAAATAAAACATTTCAAGAATTATATGTTTTTGCTTTGATTTCTTTGATTATCAGCAACAATTAAGTAAAATCAAACAATTAAGTACACCAAATCGATTAAGTTTGGCTTATTGCTAATTGACACAAAATCAATATTTATATCTCCAGATTTTTTTTTATCGATTACATCCCTAAATCCCGACTAGTTACTTTATAATCTGGGCATTGTCTGTGCATTGATTTGACATTTTTAGTTGTACTCTACTGACGTATCAAATAGGTACCAACTATCTTTGCGCTAGCGAGTACTGTTTTTGAGAGTTGAGAACTTGAGATTATATTAGATAATTATTGAATTGTGCGTTGAGAAGTAGAACTTGTTTGTATTTTTTTAACTTCTTTTTCTGTATTGTGTATTGTGCAAATATGGCGAGTCGTGGGGTCGACCGATTGACACCGTCAGTCAACCGGCAAATCCGATGATGTATCAATTGTTAATTTTTGATACCCAGAAACCAACCTACACATTCATTAGAACAAGCGTCTACTCCAATGATTAACTTGTTACAGTCATGGATAACTCCTACTCAGGTAAGCAGATCCGCTTACAGTATTGGCAATATAAAGGTCGGACAAATCTCTGAGTTTCAGTCACGCATCCTGTGGCGCGGCTACGAGTATTATGTTGCAATAACTCGTAATTCTTACTAATATTAATGGATTAGGCTATTTTTAGAGCAATAATGTTCGTTCGTGTTTAACGTGTCTATTTAAAATAGGTCGTCGGAAGCGTCGAAAAAAATAACCTAGTTTTTAGGTTATTTTCGATTTTATAAAATAACTCCAAAACCCGGGTTTTTTTTCAAAAATAACTTTTGTAAGAGTTAATATGATCAATTTAGCCTATAAAAAACAAAGTTTGATTTTGATGCAACATGGTACGGGATTCCATACATCCATGAGCATTCTCCTTTATGAATTAAAAATCTACGTAATTAAAAAAGGCAGGTAAACTCTGTTGGTCCGCTCGAGGGTGGCTCTTTGTAGAGCTTAGCTCCAGTCCGTTCGCCGTCCCGACGCCCGGCTACGCACGAATGGTAGCTCTGCCTGGATCGCTGGCGGAACGCGGATGCCAAGGACCCCGCGACGTATAGGGCCGGCTGACTGGCTCTGGCCCAGGGGAAGTGGGAAAAAAAATACGTATTATTGAACCCAACTCAAAAACCATCCAAGCAAAGTTAATAAAATTTATATGGGACCACATGGGAAGCACCAGCTTTCAAATAAAAAAGAATCATCAAATTCGGTTCACTCAGTCGAAAGTTCTGAGGTAACAAACATAAAAAAAAACAAAAAAGAGTGCATTCGAATTGAGAACCTCCTCCTTTTTTTGAAGTCGGTTAAAAAGTAAGTGGCGGGACCGGGTGGACTCCCCGATGGTGGTGATAAATCACTATACGACTGCGTGCAGCCCTATCCAGAGAGTCAGCATCGGAGAGTCCCACCGGTCCACCAGCGCGCGCAGGATGGTGTTGGGACTGTCGCGCGTGCGGCGCATGATAGAAGCGCACCGTTTGCGCATGATGGCCGCAAAGCCGTCCGTGTCAGCCGCCGCGAACATCGCGGAGGCGCTGCAGTGGCACACAAATTTTTCGTAAAAAAATTATATTTCCTTCGTTTTTGGGCAGAATTAACTCGGGTGTCATTTTTGTACATAGTAATGACTAATAAAAGTGATATCCGGCAAAAATCAAGCACTTGCAAATTGAAATCCCTAAGTCTATGAAAGCCGGCTTTCATAGACTTAGGGATTTTTTTGGGAAAAACGAAGGAAATATAATTTTTTTACGAAAAATTTGTATGAAACTAGTATGAAAAATCGAATTATCTCCTAAACGGCATGTTTAACCGTAATATCCTTAGAGGTGGTCATAGTGCTAATTATTTATGATTTTTTGGTTGCCGATTTGACAAAAATTTCACGCCGTTTTTTTTTAAAAATCGTCAAAATATTTTTATTTGTTTTTACATATGAAACGATTCCTTGTAGTGTTTATGTTGAAGAACACAGACTTTTAACTACACGTAACATAAAATAGCATCACTCCTATATTTCCGAAGGAGTTGGCAGAGGTTTATAGTACACACACACGTAGACAACTATGATTGAGCTAGATATTTATCAACACATCATGAGTTTTAAAACTTTTCATACAACCAAATTACCAATTGTTTACTCTTCTAATGAGTCCGAAAAGAAGTGATTAAGTAACTACACTGATTAGGTCTTCTAATGAGTCTTTATAGGTGATTTAATGATTTTCAATATCTCACGACAATGCCAACTATGGATTACATTCAACTTTTCCTGATAAGTAAGCTAATTTGTTAATTAGCAGTGCTATGAGTTCTAAGAATAGTTAGTGACAATTATAAATTTTCATTAGCTAATGAGGAGATAACTAATGAGGGTAGTTACCTAATTATTGGCGTTTTGCAATAAAAGGGCTAAAGTTTTATTTTATAATTTAGTTTGTTCACAACTGTGTAACTGCTAACACTAAATCTGCGACTATAAAATCTTAGAATGGAAAGTTTAATCACCAATTTAGACTTGTTTGTTCTTCTACGAAGTGAGAGTACTTCATTTGATCATGAAGTATTGTTCAGTGCAGTTGTATCCCGCATAGGCGATTGCCTGTCTAACGAAGATCGTGTTGTTCTCAAAGAATTTTGTCGGAGATTTACGCGAGCCGCTTTACAAAGGTGGCAGAAATCCAACCGATTCCTTGATAATTTCAGGAGAAAGTACGAGAATTGGTTGGGAGCAAATATTGATTGGCCGAGTTTGTGCAAACTTTAGTTAACCGCTCAGGCGCCGTGGGTGGTCCGCGCCATGACAGTTTTACTACCGCACTTAAATAAACAAACACTCGGATTTCTTTACAACGTCTCAAGTAGTATTGTTAATGTTTTTGCTTCTCGAATAGATTAGGAATACGTTTCAAATGGTTGCAGTCTTTGTAAACAACGTTCACTTATCTTTATTACCCGCTTTTGTTATTATTTCTTTTGTTCTTTGTGATAACGATTTCTGATAAAACTACCGTACCAATTCACACGAAATTTTGCACGGTACATTATGGATAGATAAGTTATCTAACAAAAGCGTTTTTAGAGACAAACATTCAGAACAAAAAATTCAAAAAATCTAGATTTTAGATAATCTAGAATTTCTAATGCTTACGTAACTTTCTCCGTCCCAAAAAAATATTTTTTTGTATTATTTTGTTCTAAATGTTGTCTAATACGATGATACATGTAATATAGAAAAGAAATAAAACACTTACGGATCAGATCCATACAGAAAAACCACAAAATATCACAACTTTCACTTTGACGGGAACTTTCTCTTATCTGTTTGTTTACACTTTTTTGGTTGGGTCAAAATAGGTATAATATGATGTTATTTAGTGCGGATATTATCTAAAACGATGTAATATTTACTTCAAAATGAAAATATCACCACTTTCCGACGATTTACACAGAAAAACCATTAAAAAACGAATTATTACAGCGAACGCGCGCGTCCCGGCAGTGACGTTTGACTGACATTTTACCGCGCGGGAATGTCATTTTCAACATTTTTTTAAAATGTTGCCTATTCATATTTTTGCTTTTAGTCGATTTATTTGATAAGAATATTTATCCGACCATAGACAGAAAAATCCACAGACGATAATAGCCATTACAGCAAGTACAAATAGAGATGTAAGTCGCGTGGGTGTGCCGTCTCTCATGAGAGACGCCGGTCCTTTACCGGAACCAAGTGTTGATGAGATACCAAGAGCGGCCTCAGTCTCTCCAGAACCGTCGACATCAACGTCCATTGGAAAAATGACGAAAAGATCCCGTAAACCATTCGAAGATCTGGGAAATAAACAAAAAAAGAGAAAATCTGATGAACACACAGGCGAAGATTCCAGTGAATTGGCATATGCAGCTGCAGCACGTTTAAAAGAAAAAGGGCATGGAGATATCGCCTCTGTCATCGAATACATGATGAAAAATCCTGAAGCAGCCGCTAAATTAAATGAAACGCTTAAGAAACCAGCGAAAACAATCATATTTACGCCAGAAAAGGCGCTTGGATTGCTTCTTTCGCTAAAACTCTCAAAGTGGCAATATATTACGTTGCGAGAGGCTGCCATTCGGGAAGGTGCTAAGGATATTTATCCATCTTACTATAAAGTGCAACAAACTAAGCTTGATTGCTACCCTCCGAAGCAATCATTGGCAGTTACTGATTCATCGGCTAGGATTACACTTCAAGCTTTACTTGATATCACAGTTACAAGAATCCTTCAAAGCCTTTCTAAGGAAGAGCATAACAAGTAGTTGAAGCTGATATCCAAGTGGGGATTTGATGGTGCTTCTAACCAAAGCCGATACAAGCAGAAAATGGAGGGTGAGGAAGATGACTCGAGCATTTTCATGACCTCCTTGGTGCCACTAAAACTGACAGATGGAGACAAAATCTTATGGACGAACCCAAAACCATGCTCAGTTTTGTATTGTCGTCCAGTTCAGTTTACTTTTGTAAAGGAGAGTGAAGCAGTTGTCCTTGAGCTGAAAAAACAAATGGATGAAGAAATTGAGGCCCGAATCCCCACAGAGTGCAATAATAATAATAGGGTGACTCACGAATGATGACGATGATCGACGCTAAAGTTTGCACTTACCTTTCTGAAGCTAGATCAAATGCATCGTGCTACCTGTGCTTAGCAAAGCCTACAGAAATGAACCGCTTAGATGCTGTAACATCAAAAATTTTGTGTTCTGACCTGTATGAATTTGGCTTGTCATCCCTACACGCCCGTATAAATTGTATGGAATGTCTGTTACACATTGCATACAGGCTCGACTTCAAACGGTGGGCAGCGAGAAGTGATGAGCACAAAGAAATGTTACAGACAAGGAAGAAAATAATTCAAAATAAATTCAAAGATGAGCTCAATCTGTTGATTGATATAGTAAAACAAGGCTCGGGAACCACCAATGACGGGAATACTGCAAGAAAATTCTTTGAGTTTCCTAATAAAACCGCAGCTATAACCGGTTTGGATGAAGACCTCATCAAAAGATTTGCTGTAATTTTACAAGCAATTACATCTGGAGAGCAGTTCGATATAATAAAATTTAGAGATTATGCCCGCAAAACAGCAGAAAAGTACGTATTATTATACGACTGGTACTACATGTCGTCAACCGTTCATAAATTATTAATCCATGAGGCTGACATAATCGAGAAAAATAATATTGTGCCGATTGGGACTCTCTCGGAAGAAGCCTCAGAGTCTCGAAACAAAGATTTTAGGAGGTTTCGAGAACATCATTCGCGGAAAAGAAGCAGGCAAGATTCCAATCAAGACATTTTAAATATGCTTGTTGTTTCTTCGGATCCTTTGCAATTCAATTTCAGGAAACTGAGTTCGAGTTTTTGGATATATCCAATCTGGATGCTGACTCAGAATTGGAGTCTGACAACGAGAGTGATAAGGAAAATTTGTAAAAAAATTATATATGTACATATTTGTAAATTTGTATTTGAGTGTGTTTGGGTTTTTTTTTTTGTAATATTTAATGATAATTTGTCTTTTTTTATATATTTTACTTTATTTTACAAATGCTTAATATTAATTCCTCAAATTAAATTATTTTGTATATAATATAACTTTATATGTTTGTTGAGAAGCACAGCGATCCAAAGATGATTTTTATTATGAAAACTAGGTACTTACGCCACCCTAGCTATATATTGTAAGCTTTTAGTAGGGAAATAGCCTCAAATACAAATAAATCTGATAAGAAATAACTAAGATACAAAGAATGCCCTTATATACCTCATAAAGATGATTACACAGGCCAATCTAGGCATTAAATAAAGATTGTAATATACACGTATTCTTAGTTAGGCTATTTCCCATATATGGACACCTTATACATAAGGAAAAGTTGTCGGGATGTACGATTTGAGGAAAGTACAAAGGCGTCACAAAGGACGTAATACATAAGCAGACCAACTGCGTAGTTTCTTTCCCTCCTCATTCCCCTCACCTCCCCTGGTGCCCCTGAAAGATGGCGTACCCCGCTATCCCCGGCCGCATACCGACCCCCTCACCTTGGGAAATTAGTTATACATTGGAGGCTCATTGGGTCGGCGTATGCTAGCGACGGGGCGGGCGCACTAGGGAGGAAAACTACATTAAAGGTGTCGCATATTTAGAATCAGTATGATTTTGTGATTTTCACGAGTTTTAGTTGACGATTTATACGATCTTATTACGTTTGTGTTTTATGTGTAATTAGTTAGTATCACTTAATATGTTAGTGAAATAGGAATAATCCAGTGAAATGTTCAGTCTCCTTTTGGGTAGTATCGAACCGTGTGGGGCTAATGCTCAATATCGACTACCTATAACGCGCTCCGCTTTACGTGACCTAGATAGATTCTAGATTTGGGAACAGAGGATAAGTTTTGTGTTTCGGTAGTTATTAATCTGTTCCTAGTACCTCGATTAGTCTCTTCTAGTGCGTAAACCATTTTTGTGTGTTGTAATCAGTGTTTATGTAATGAATATATTTGTGTACTCAGAAGAAAGTGTGATAATTTTGATTTGTAGCCACCAATATCCACCCTGCACCTGAATCCCCTATAATTTTGGTCCTTCGATAGCCGGATTCGCTGTGAATTAAAATGAGTATCAGAAGCACTGTTACAACTAGGAGCAAGTTACGTAAGTTGGAGGCCGACATGAATAAGCGTCAAGGTTTAGAGGCTGATTCTGGGGTGCCGTCTGAAATGGCACCTGGGTCGCCTTCAGTAGCGCCTACTACATCGTCAATGGTTCCTGCCCCTGTGATCCCACTGGCCGGGCCCGGTCGTGTGATAGACCATCGTGGAGTGGCCACGCCAGTGAGGTCGGAATTACGACAGAGGGTAAGTTCCAAGACAAGTCACGTATCGTCGAAAAGCGGCCAGAGAAGCGCCGACTACCTTCGACGAAGAGTTCAATACGAGGCTGAGAAGGAAATAGTGCGCCTGAAGGAAAACCTTATACAGAAGAAGCTGGATGTAGATCTAGCCGAGATAGACGCCGCCGCCGACGAAGATTCCTCAGATGAAGAAGGAACGACTCGGCGCAATAGAAGACTGGATTACTGAAACGACGCCCGCCGCCGCTAGTCAGGTACCCGTGCCCATTATATCTACAGACTTACAATCTGGATTAGTGCCCGTGTCGTCCGATAATACCCGCGATATGCCAGTGTCAGTGCCGCAAAATAATACGCCCGCGCCCCGGCAAGAATATGTACCCGCGTCGGTGCATTTTACCGAGGCAATGTACCTCGCTACGCCCGTCGCGACGGCCGGTACACCGCGAGCACCGCCGACAGAAACGGCTGGAAGAAATGCGCCTGAATGGGAGAATAGGTACATACGCGAACGACACCGACAGAGGTAGGTCACGGGATAGGAAAATAGACCAACTAGCAGACGCTATCTCAAACATAGCGCGGCCGCGTCCGGTACCGAGGCAGGCATACGAGCTGCCATATTTCAACGGTGACCCAGCGGAGTGGCTGTCATACAAGAATATGTATCACGATACGACAGCCCTGTATAATTTCAAGCCACATAAAACCTAGCGCGTCTGAAAACGTCCCTACAAGGAAACGCGAAGCGAACGGACGCGAACCAGCCCGTCCGAAATAATTAAAGTTTTGGACGAAGAGTTTGGGCATCCAAATCTAGTGCTCGAGTGTGCCCTAAGAAAAGTGCGTGCGTTACCTAAAGTAACAGAAAGTGGTCGGGAGCTTAGAAAGTTCTCGACAACAGTGCGTAATTGTGTATCACTTCTAAAGAGCGTGAAGGCGAATGGATACCTGAACAACCCACAACTGGTAAGTGAACTTCTCTGTACAACGTGCTAAACATGGGGAATTTGCAATGGGTATGGCAACCAGTCAGGGTATAGATGTGCGAGTGTCACCTAGCTTAGAGTTGCTCGCAGAATTTTTGATGCATCTAGCCCGAGCCACGTCATATTATGTTCAGATGAACTTAGACACGCCCGCAACACCAAATAGCACATTTAAGCCACGAGGCAATGTTCAAGTCAATAGGCAACCTAGAATAATACAACGCCTACATACGACTTCAAATGAGGAAAAACAGGCCGAGGCAATCGACGACGATGTTTGTACAATGTGTGGGAATTTACATAAGATTATCAAGTGTGAAAAGTTCACAAAGTTAAAGTTAAATGAACGATGGGATTTTGTTAAGAAACATAGGCTATGTTTCAAATGTTTAGTGAAGAATCATAACAAGAACTTTTCTCGTGCAAATAAGTGCTCAAAGTGTAATTACCCGCATCATACATTATTACATGCCGACAAAAAGACAGAAACAGTAACTAACGTCAGTGATTATACCGGTAAAGCATTGTTGAAAATTGTGCCGGTATGTGTAACAATAGACGGGATAGATAAATCCTGTTATGCCCTTCTCGATGACGGGGCCACTGTGTCACTAATAGACGACTCTTTAGCTACAGATGTCAAAGGTCAACATTTACCACTAGTGCTACGGAGTGCGCGGGGTCTAGAAATCACAGACTCTGCATCGCGCGTGATCGACGCAACAGTGCGCGGGCCTAGCGGGCAAACGTACGACATAAAGTGCCGCACGTTGAATAATTTGGATTTGCCCGCACAATCGGTGCCTGCCACACTAATAGCGGAGCACGCCCACCTTCGCCACTTGGGTTGCGAGGAGATGAGTGGTGCCCGGCCGCTTCTGTTGCTGGGGCAGGACAACTGGGAGTTGCTGACCAGCCGGGAGACTCGACGAGGGAAGTCAGGTAAGCCGGTTGCCTCTTTGACCTGTCTAGGGTGGGTGGTGCACGGACCCGTAGGGAATTGTCACACTAGTGACCAATGTGTAAATTGTGTTTCAGAATCTAATATTGACTTGCATAATTTAGTTAAAAAACAGTTAGAGCTTGAGGCTATTGGAATCTCAGAGGTGCCTCGGACGCACCACGATATTGAAAGGGCAAATAAAATACTGGATTCCACTAGTCGGCAAACAGAAAGCGGCGCGTGGGAAGTGGGTTTGCTGTGGCGTCGGGACGACCCACAGCTACCAAATAATTATCAACATGCGCGCCACAGATTAACCGGAATCGAAGGACGGTTAGATAAAGACTCAGTGTACGCTGCAGCCTATACCGCACAGATAGATAGGCTCATAGCAGAGGGGTACGCCAGCCAAGTTAAAGGCGGGGTCCCATATGACCCAGTTTGGTACCTACCTCATTTCGGGGTAAAAAACCCGAACAAACCCGGTAAGCTGAGGTTAGTTTTTGACGCCGCAGCAGCCTACAATGGGACAACTTTAAATGTCGAGTCTCCCGGCTGGTCAGCAACTCCCAGTTGTCCTGCCCCAGCAACAGAAGCGGCCGGGCACCACTCATCTCCTCGCAACCCAAGTGGCGAAGGTGGGCGTGCTCCGCTATTAGTGTGGCAGGCACCGATTGTGCGGGCAAATCCAAATTATTCAACGTGCGGCACTTTATGTCGTACGTTTGCCCGCTAGGTCCGCCCGCGTAAGCGGACTCACTCGCATCACCGAAAACGTGGAGCTCAATATCCTCCGGCCTCAGGCCGTACCAACGAGGGATTGTCAAGTCCGTAAGGTGGCGCAGCTTATGCAGCCACTCGAACCACGTTTTCAGGGCCTGACCTTTTAAATTCACTTTTGGGTGTCCTCTTTAAATTCAGAGTAGGGCCTATTGCCTACACCGGGGATATCGCAGACATGTTTCTACGTATTAAAATAAGGGAACAAGACAGAGGAGGTCAGCTATTTCTGTGGAACGCGACCGGCAGTAAAGAACCTAGTGTTTATGTCATGAATTCGATGATATTCGGTGCCGTGTCGTCTCCTACATCAGCCATTTATATTTTAAATAAAAACGCGGCTAAGTACAATAGTACATTTCCCGAGGCGGTAGCGGCCATACACACAAAACATTATATGGACGACTACCTTGACAGTGCGTGGTCTGTTGCGCAAGCCGGTCAGTTGATTGAGGAAGTGACTCGCATCCACGCCGAGGGCGGTTTTAATATACGGGGGTGGGTCACTAACTCTCAAGAGCTGCGCAACCGACTACAATCTGACATGCCTGATAGAGTTTCGCTCGACAAAGGTGAAAATGCCACAGAGCGTACACTAGGAATGATATGGTCACCGGGTGCGGACCAATTAGCGTTTGACCTATCATTTAAAAGACTCCCTAAAAATATTATAGAGGGATCGGTAATCCCCACAAAAAGGGAATTCTTAAGTTTTATTATGTCTATTTTTGACCCATTGGGATTTTTGTATCCGTGTGTCATACAGTCCCGCATATTGATGAAGCGGGTATGGCACACGGGAATTCAATGGGATGAGAGGTTAAGAGAGGGAGAGGCGAAAACGTGGTTCGAGTGGCTGCATAATCATTCATTCATTCATTCATTCATTCATTCATTCATTCATTCATTCATTCATTCATTCACCTTACGGACTTGACAATCCCTCGTTGGTACGGCCTGAGGCCGGAGGATATTGAGCTCCACGTTTTCGGTGATGCGAGTGAGTCCGCTTACGCGGCTGTAGCTTATATAGCGGGGATAAATAGTTCCGGGAACAGAGACTTAGCCATGATTATAGGCAAGGCCAGAGTAGCGCCACAGAAGTTGGTTTCCGTCCCGCGTCTAGAGCTGCAAGCCGCTGTGTTGGCCTGTAGATTGGCCAACACGGTAGAAGAGGAGTTAGGTCTACCTATAGCTCGCAAGTATCTGTGGACGGATAGTAAGACCGCCTTAAAATGGATAAACTCCGATGCCCTGGAGTTTCAAAGGTTCGTGTCCCACCGACTAGCGGAGATAGACCGCAGGTCGAAACAGGGCGACTGGCACTGGGTTCCTTCTGCGATGAACCCGGCTGACAAGGCCACCCGAATGGACTGGCCCAATAACGGTGACGAGTGGTTGTCGGGGCCCTCGTTCCTTCGTTGTCCACAGGAGCAGTGGCCAGTGAGCGTCGACACCGGCGTAGTGGCAGAAGAGCACCTGGAACGAGTACAACGGGTGCACGCAACGGGACACCGGCAGAACCGCTGTTTAATTACGAGCGGCTGCCCACATGGACGCGCGCCACATATGTCGTGGCGCGCATATTAGTGTTCGCAGATCGGTGCCGTAAACGGCGCGCCTCATCCGCCGTGACCACAGCAGACCTTCGCGACGCGGAGACACGTCTGCTGCTCTTGATGCAGAGGGAGAGCTACGGAGCCGACATCACTGCGCTCCGAGAGGCGCACCCGCTGCCTAACAACAGCAAGCTCCGGAGTCTCGACCCCATGCTATTTGAGGATGGGCTGGTACGAGTACGCGGCAGGCTGGGTGCCTGCAGCGAGCTCAACTTTGGAGAGCGCCATCCCATAATTTTAGATGGGAGACATGCGCTCACACGCCGCCTAGTGTATCAATTTCACACGGCGGCCCTACACGCCAACCAAGAGGCAGTGGTCAACCGAATCAGAGAGAAGTACTGGGTGACCAACCTACGGTCTACAGTCAAGACCGTCACTGCAAGCTGCCAACGATGTCGTTTGGAGAAAGCCAAGCCTGTGTCACCAAAGATGGGTGACCTCCCGGCTGCAAGACTAGAAGTTACTCGGAGAGCTTTCGTCCACTGTGGGGTCGACTACTTTGGCCCCATGGAGGTCGCCATCGGTCGACGCAGGGAGAAGAGGTGGGGCGTGTTGTTCACGTGCCTCACCACCCGCGCCGTCCACCTGGAGCTGGCTGCGTCACTGAGTGCCGACTCAGCCATTCTTGCCTTGCGGCGCCTCATTGCGCGCCGCGGGCGACCCTCGGATATGTATTCCGACCGAGGCACCAATTTCGTCGGCGCACACGCAGAGCTACGCGCAGCGCTACGCGATATGGACCACGACAAAGTGGAAGGTGAAGCAACAGGCCGAGGAATAGCCTGGCACTTCAACCCCCCGGCATCCCCACACATGGGAGGGTGCTGGGAGCGACTGGTGCGATCTGTCAAGAACGCACTCAAGGCGACGCTTCAAGAGCGCGCCCCTCGCGAGGAGGTACTCTACACCCTCCTTGCTGAGGCCGAGCTCATAGTAAACAGTCGGCCTCTGACGTACGTGAGCAGCGACGTCGAGCATCCGGTGGTGCTGACCCCCAACCATCTCCTGCTTGGCACAGCCGCAGGAGATGCTCCCTGTACGCGTGGGCATGCAGTCGACCTCGACTCCCGCCGCATGTGGCGACGGGTGAATGCGCTGGCCGACCTCTTTTGGAGGCGATGGCTGCGCGAGTACCTGCCGACGCTACAGCAACGTCACAAGTGGACCAACAATGTGCCAAATGTGAAAGTGGGTGACGTGGTAGTGATCATAGACAACAGTAAGCCACGAAACCAGTGGACCAAAGGGGTCATTAAAACGGTATATCCCGGGCCGGACTCTATAATAAGAGTGGTAGATGTAAGGACGAATCATGGGGTCCTGCGTCGACCTGTTGTAAAGATCGTTGTGCTTCCTACCGACGGATTAGTAATCGGTTGAACCCTCTTACAGGGGGTGGGATTGTTGAGAAGCACAGCGATCCAAAGATGATTTTTATTATGAAAACTAGGTACTTACGCCACCCTAGCTATATATTGTAAGCTTTTAGTAGGGAAATAGCCTCAAATACAAATAAATCTGATAAGAAATAACTAAGATACAAAGAATGCCCTTATATACCTCATAAAGATGATTACAACGGCCAATCTAGGCATTAAATAAAGATTGTAACATACACGTATTCTTAGTTAGGCTATTTCCCATATATGGACACCTTATACATAAGGAAAAGTTGTCGGGATGTACGATTTGAGGAAAGAACAAAGGCGTCACAAAGGACGTAATACATAAGCAGACCAACTGCGTAGTTTCTTTCCCTCCTCATTCCCCTCACCTCCCCTGGTGCCCCTGAAAGATGGCGTACCCCGCAATCCCCGGCCGCATACCGACCCCCTCACCTTGGGAAATTAGTTATACATTGGAGGCTCATTGGGTCGGCGTATGCTAGCGACGGGGCGGGCGCACTAGGGAGGAAAACTACATTAAAGGTGTCGCATATTTAGAATCAGTATGATTTTGTGATTTTCACGAGTTTTAGTTGACGATTTATACGATCTTATTACGTTTGTGTTTTATGTGTAATTAGTTAGTATCACTTAATATGTTAGTGAAATAGGAATAATCCAGTGAAATGTTCAGTCTCCTTTTGGGTAGTGTCGAACCGTGTGGGGCTAATGCTCAATATCGACTACCTATAACGCGCTCCGCTTTACGTGACCTAGATAGATTCTAGATTTGGGAACAGAGGATAAGTTTTGTGTTTCGGTAGTTATTAATCTGTTCCTAGTACCTCGATTAGTCTCTTCTAGTGCGTAAACCATTTTTGTGTGTTGTAATCAGTGTTTATGTAATGAATATATTTGTGTACTCAGAAGAAAGTGTGATAATTTTGATTTGTAGCCACCAATATCCACCCTGCACCTGAATCCCCTATAATGTTACTGAAATAAGAGTTTAATAATCTTTTTTTACTTAAATTAATAAAAATGTGTCAAAAAACAGCAATTTTTTTATTTAATTTTTCTTGTTTTGTGTGTTCTTAATATTTGGGTTAATAACATATCGAACTTTTTAACTTGGACACTAAAAGGGATCGTTTTACATGTAAAAATAAATAAAAATATTTTGACGATTTTTTTTAAAAAAACGGCATGAAATTTTTCGTCAAATCGGCAACCAAAAAATCATAAATTATTAGCACTATGACCACCTCCAAGGATATTACGGTTAAACATGCCGTTTAGGAGATAATTCGATTTTTCATACTAGCTTCATACAAATTTTTCGTAAAAAAAATATATTTCCTTCGTTTTTGGGCAGAATTAACTCGGGTGTCATTTTTGTACATAGTAATGACTAATAGAAGCGATATCCGGCAAAAAATCAAGCACTTGCAAATTGAAATCCCTAAGTCTATGAAAGCCGATTTCCAGCCCACCGTGCGACCCATAATTTACGATAAAAGCTTACAAGTATTATGAAACTCGATGCGATTGTTTATCTTAGCGTGGTCATAAATTTTTCAAGACGCGGCGGGCGGTCCGTCTATGACTCATCGCCCCTTTTGAGGGGCGTGTCACGTGACGGCGCCAGAGCGGGACGCCTCACACCAGTAAAGCGGTCCCTAGATTATAGTGCGGCATGACATGCAATCGCCGTACTACACTTATTTGTCATTAGTAACATTATTCAGTCAAGTAAAATATTTTTAGCTGCGAACCATTTCGAAAGAATTGCCAGACTATCGTTGACATGTAAGACATCCGTATCTTGGGCACGCCACAATTGCGGCGAAAAGACCCCTCTTTGAGGAGTGGCTTGAGAGGCGTCACGGCGTCCTCACCTTCCGCCTGACGCAGGTCCTCACCGGACACGGGTGCTTCGGGAGGTACCTGTTCAGAATAAGGCGGGAGGAAACACCCGGGTGTCACCATTGTGTGGATCGGCCTGAGGACACGGTGGAGCATACGGTGGAGGTCTGCCCGGCTTGGGCGGAGCAACGCCGTGTCCTCGTGGAGGCGATCGGCGGCGGTGATCTCTCGCGTCCGGCCCTGGTTCAGGCCATGGTACGGAGCGAGAGGAAATGGCAGGCAGTCACCTCCTTCTGCGAAGCGGTAATGCTCGCGAAGGAGGAGGCGGAACGCGTGAGGGAGAGGCAAATTTCGCGCCCTCACGTCCCTAACCGCCGCAGGAGGAGTCAACCGATGAAAGAACAAATACAAAATAAGGCACAACATTTACTTCATCTAGACAACTAATTTTATAGCTAGTATTTATTTAAATATTCCCATTAGAAAGAAAAAGGTCTGGCCGGGATAACGTTACCCCAGCAGGAAATGTTTTTGTAAAATAATTAAAAACTATAAGCGCAACAAATTTAAAAATGTGCGCAACAATTACAGAAGCCGCAAAACTATCTATTAGATTCAAATGACCATTTTCGACAACATCTGGCCTGGGTAACGCACACATAAATTAGCCCTCATGTAAGGAAGGTTTCATTTTCATACAAAGCATAGACAAATGTGTATTGTGTGACCACGCCTCTTCGTTACGATGTTTTTGTGTAAAAACACGCACAGGAGACCCGGCTTTATTGAATGAAACGAAAATGAAACTGAAATACCTCAAATATCTGTTACCTGAAGAGAATTGATTCAAAATCTAGGCAAAAATCAAGGCCGCCCATTGTATATTTTGTAGTGTTTGATTTATTTTTTGTTAAGTATTTTTGTGGTGTACAATAAAGTATATTTAAATAAATAAATAAATAAAGTTCCATTATCAAAACATAGTTGTCAAATACGCAAAAAATTTAAATGTCAATTGTCAAGTACGTCAATATCAACAGGTAAGTATCTCTCTCTCTCTCTCTCTTTCCCTCTTTAGTTTTTTATTTCATTTTACAGTGAAAACAAAAAATCAACTAAAAACTATGAATAAAAATAAATGTTTACGGTTTGTGCTGCTAGCGCCACTACTGGTGAAACTTGGCATATACTTCCATTTGACTCTAGTATAAAATTATCCATCGTCTTTTGATAACAATTTGCTATTGCTCATGCTCTGTGCTATTGCTATTTAATTTGAATTTAGGGTTTTTTTTTTGGATTTTGCTTTTGTACTATAATTATTTTGACGTGGGAAATCGATAATTTAAACTTTAGGAGTTGGCAACACTGGTACTACTACCAATACTACCAAGTTTTTCTCTACGAGGATTTTTCTACTTGGATAGATTAAAATTCAGGTTTCAGTAAGTTTTCAAGAAAAGTAAACTCGTCATTAATTAACCATGAATGTCTCACGACCAATTGTATCCAGGCTATTCCAGCAATCTGGTAAGTTATTTGCGCCATTCGAATTCTTTATTTGAGTGTGGATCGATATTTATTATTTTTAGCAAACGCTTACAGATACGCTTTTGTTTTACTTATTGAAAGTTTCTTGTTTTTTTGAAGGCCTTCGATTTAATGTAGATTGGTATGTGGCTAAAAAAATGTATAGTTATTCTAAAGTATTACGTTACATAATCTGCAGAGATAACCTAACTCTGACAGTGGAGACTACTTATTTTTCCTCAAGTATGAGTATAAAAGATAATAATTTATTGTTTTATGAATGAAGTAGTACGTATCTACTGGTTACTTATTAGGAAACAACACTTCCACAGAGCAAAATGTTATTTATAGTATTATAATTCAACATAATTATCAAACAATACTCTGTCCACACAGTGTAGGTAAGTATAATTCATACCTACTACCTAATTAAATAAAGATTTATTTCCCTGAAGTAGGTAGGTAATGGTGCTGATTCCCTTGTTCACAAACTAAACTAAATTTAAGTTCAGTGCATATTTTTCTTTCTATTAAGGACAGAAGATAAATTTTAGTTTAGTCCTGTCAAATTAATCAGCGCCTGTCAATACTCCATACAAGTTTAGACGTGATAGTGTACCATCCAACAATTTTTTAATTTAAAATTATACAAATTTTAAGTTGATACTAACTTCCAAAGTAATTTAGGTTAAACTTGTGAAAACAAATACAATCAAAGAACTCAATGTAAAACGATCAAATCATCAACTCGAACCTGTCGCAATCCAGTGCTGGACATAGGCCTTTCCTGGGCTGCGCCAACACCTTGTCCTCCGCCTTCTGCATCCAGTCTGTCCCAGCCACCTTGTTAAACGATGATAGCTGCAAAAGTTAAAGTGTAGGTTGTGAGGGATTGCTGCTTGATCCAGACAAATACATAACAAAAGTAATATAAACAATAATTACGTAAAACAAAAGAAAAACAATATCATAATAAATTATGAGATAAAATATCCACAAGTTTTTCTGTTGGATGTAGAAAGTAAATGTGTGTTTTAGCCAAATGATTAACTTTTTCTTGCATTCATTTCTGGTAACAGAATATGTTGATATTTTTATTTATTCCATTATATATTTTTGAGCTGATGTAGGTAAATTACTTTTTGTCTGTATAAAATTGGATGAAATGTTCAAAATATGATAGCCTGACAATATATGACCCATAACAACAGCGCTTGAAAGTCACGATTATATTGTTTACTAGCTTCTGCCCGCGACTTTGTCCGCAAGCCTTAGGCTATGCAATGCAAAAAGAATTTGTTAAATCCGACTGGTACCTAGTTCCAGAGATTACCCCCTACATACAAACAAACAAATGCTACCTCTTTATAATATTATATTAGTATAGATAAAGTATGTGATGTGTTGTGGTGCTGGTCCTGCAGTGCGGCGCTACCACAACGAGCACTTCAAGGCGCCCAGCATGGACGAGCTGCCGGTGCCGCGCGGCTCTTGGCAGGCGCACCACGACGCGCAGCAGCGCCGCTACAACCTGGCGCTGCTGTTCGGAGTCGCGTTCACCGTTGGCAGCTTAGTTGTTGTATGTATATCTCTCTTCTCTTGTGCGTATACACATACCATGAAAATACTATTTGTTTTAGTTACCCTTTGAATTTGACACTATCATCATCTGCCTGCCCATCCCATGTTACGTGGGCTCGGCGCAACACTTATTTGACATTATGTATTACTAAAAATTATATTACATTCTTGTTATGAAAATAAAGCATTATAATCTTGAAACAAATTAGACAAAATTGTTTACGAAAATAAGTTATGCAATTAGGGTAGGTCTCAGAGTTTAGTGTTTATTATAATCTGTAAACATAATCTTGAAACCACAAATTCATGAGGAATTTCAAAGAGAAAAAGTAGAATGTATTTTTAAGAATGAATTGTTTGTTTCAGGCTAAGGCTTCTGGACTAGTGTACCTGAACTACTCGCCCCCCAAGTCCCTGGACTAAACATTGCAGTGAATGCATACATCAAAATGTTCAGCTTTTGTAATACAACAGTGTGGGACACATGGTACTTGCACAGCGTTCGCGTCACAGCTCCCTTCATAACACTGACCATTACAAAAACAGAAGTATCAATGTGATAGTTTAATATAATCAATATAAATATGTATGTTTTTTTTTGTAGAAATTTCTTTATGCGCTTTGAGTGATTTTTGGTAGGGGATAAACTTATAGATTCGCATCACAGACATGCTCGCGCCGTCCGCGTCGTGCTTGTTTCGTGCGTGTTTCACTGTCGGTAGTGACCATGACTGCCTATTTTTGACGTGAATACGTCTTTTTTTGCTTCCATAGTGGGAAGCAATTAAAAAAACTGATGATAACAAAATCAGGGGATACATTTTGATGTTGCAGCTACATATCTATCATCTACATACATCCAAAATTGAATTAGGTACACCAATCGATAGCTAAAGGATCAAACAATTCGTTACAGGTCGACATAAGAGTCTGACATGGTGACATTTGGAACTAAATATTTTACTAAGTAATGCCTTATTTATCTATTTAAACTTATAAATCACGTATTTTAACAAAAAATATAAATGAAACCTTTTACTTCAATTCGAACCCATAGAATGCTAAAATTAATCATTTTGTTTATAGCTCTTTGCAATAGATGGCGTTTTACTATGTAGTACCTACTTTACATAGAAATATAAGAATTGAAAGAAGTCTATTACCATGTTTTTGGCAGGTACCTATTACCTACCTACATATTTTTTTTTTTTTTTTCATTTTACTGTTCTATAAATAAAACTGTCTTTAAAAAAGGATTGCACGAATTGAGTCCTAGTTGTTGACTGTTAACCCACGTTCGTACGGACGTAAAAATATCGCGGGGGGATTTAACGCGCACTGGATTTTCAACTCTCCGAGTTGAGCCGAGCGTTGAGAATCCAACGCGTTGGGACACACTCTCGTCCCAGCGCGTTGTAAAAACACACAGTGCACGAAAAAAAATCGCCACGGGAAAAAATCGTCCGTGCGTACCTGGGCTTAATGTTTGCTCAGTTTCTTTACTCTGGGTCGAATACGTTTTGTTTTCTTCTAACCAACCTGGCTGCGACCGTCGTCTCCTACATAAGCTACGGTTTCCCAGAAGAACGGTGGCCGTACTTAACGGCCGCAATGACGGCTGTCATGAAAATGATGACAGCGGCAAAGATTAATCGTCCTTAACGCATAAAAAGATAGTCGCGTTTCTATTTAGTTTTCGACACATCAGACACACAGTGCACAGACGCAGTGACTACACTTGGAAACGCTATTTAATAAAGTGTTTTTTTTTTAGGTAGGGCAGTTCGTAGTTGACCTCTGAGATCATGACTACTTAACCGGGCTTTGGTTGGGTGCCTTAAGCTACTACACTTACACCACACTACTAAAACCTCCAGCCAGGGGTTATTCAACTATGCTAATTAAAACTAGGTGAACGCTCGCTAAGGGCACCCCCTGTGGGGTACGGACTACGGACCTCGGCTTAGGGCGTCAACCGGAGGGAGAACATCAAGGATGGGACGGGCTGGAATAAAGTGTGAGCTCACTCTTCTCAGTATGGACACCTTTTCTTGTGACATGTAGCGATTTAAATCTTTGGGGGGTGGCGATTGCTTAACGGTGTCAACAACTCTCTCTAGGAAAACATACCAACTTACTTTCATAATCAACGACGCCGTCGCTGCGCCGCCACCGCGCCGCGGCCGCGCCTTGCTGTGTATGCAAGGTCGCCACCCCGCTGCCGCGTCGCCGCTGCCGCCGCGTATTGTAGAGTGATATGGCAATAACAAGCGGCGGCAAAGGATGCGCGGCGACGCGACGGCGCGGCGGCGGTGCGGCACGGCGTCGTGTCGCCGAGCACTTATAGTTTCGACATGTCCGTCTGTCAGTCCGCGGCTTAGCTCAGAAATGTACTCGTCTATCCCATGGTGTGGGGTGTATTTAGAAAGGCTTTTAAAAAAAAAATTGATTTTATGATTACCATTTTTGAATTCAGGGATCCGTTTGCGAAATTTAAGCTTAAAAGTGCTAATTTTTGTTAGAGACAAGTGTTTATGATCCCCCTGCCAGCTTAATGGTTGATTTATGTGAAAAAAATCACAACAACAGTCGTATAATTACTTATATTATAACGAAATTAAAAGGAAAACTATCACAGCTAAGTAGGCTCTACAAGTTAACGAGTAATAATCGACCAACTTACATTTACAGTTGCAAAAACATGTTCTCCCATACATTCCGTATGGGTGAACATTGAAATACTAAGAACATCAAGATATTCGCTGCAGCGTGAAAATTGCTAGCTCACTCACACAAATGAAACTATTCCGCCAGCTCGTTAATTTTGTTATGTTATTATAATCAATTTCATTTTAAAACATATTATTTACATTTTTAAATATTCTTATAAAAAAATTAAAAATATAAAAAATAGTCGCCTACCGGTGTCAGGAACAGGGTCCAAACCACCGGTGGTCAGGGCTCCTGAGAGGGGGAACCTCCTAACAATACGCGCCGTGTCCAGGAGTACCGCTCTCTGGATCAAGCCCTTGATCCAACTGCCTAACGAGAGCCTCCTCAGGTGTTGGTCGAGGCTATTATGCCATTGACCGTCACGACTATCGGCACAATGATTGCTGTATCCACATCCCACATGTCGACAACCTCGCGAGCTAGGTCAAGATACTTAATCTGTTTATCTTTTCAGCTTTCACGAGGTTCTCGTCATGCGGGACCGCTATATCAATTATCATTGTGCGACGCTCTAATCGATCTATCACCACTTGGCTTATTGGCAACAATAGTCCTGTCAGTTATGATAGATCGATCCCAATATAATGTGATATTGCCATTTTTGAGGACTGGGTCGGGCACATGTCTATAGTACGGTACTTCCGATTCCACAAGACTTCAGAGCAAGTTGCTGGTGGATAATCCTGGCTACAAGGTTGTGGTGCCTATGCAAGTAGTCTCCATTAGCCTGACGAGAACAGCCAGAAATAATGTGTCGGATTGATTCTCCGGGACGGTGGCATGCCCGACAGGTGTCAACCGTGCTGTCCTTCACTATACGGGGTGGCAGGGACATCGACGCGAAAACTGAAACCATGGATTCAGTACATGATTCTGAACCCCCTGCGTTGAAATTTTTCGTCGGTTATTAAAAAAAAAAAATCTGCTGTTCCATACATTTTGACCGTGTAGTCTGTCTGTAAGAAAGTTCTTGTTGAATATTTAAAACAACTTATTAACTGTGACAAAATGGAGAAACTATTTATTACTCACAAGATTACAGGAAAAATAAAACGATGTCTCTAAATAGCACACTTTGTCAGAAAACAAACCAGGATCCTGGTATTGGAATTTTAGAATTCAGACTCAATTTTTTTCTTAATATTTTTTTTTATTCAACAACTAGTTAGTTTCACAAAAAAATTATAAAACACTGTTTTTTAAAATAAGATCACTTGTCTTTATGAATATACCTAACTTTAAGTTGCAAACAGAATCTCTTAACAAAATAATTTGACACAGTATGAGAAAAGTACCTATATAAAATAAAACGATTAAATTTGGGTAATCAGTAGGTATCTAAGTGATTACAATTTAACGAACTAAGTACCTATTTATCTTTTTTTTATAAAATAAATCTCTTTAAAATCAACATACAATATTTTTTACTAAAATCACATAAAAATCTGTCAAAATAACACATAGCATAACATCACGCCTTGTTTCCTCAAAGGGTTGGGCAGAGGTGTCCCTGTAGCAGGTACACCTACATTTCGCCAGTTATGTTTAAGTCCCATGTAATAGGGGGCGAGCCTATTGCCATCAACCGGGCACAAATCTAGACTCCGAGCTGCTATTGAGAAATTTCAGATTGAAAAACCTAATAACAAAAATCAAAATAACATACCTAAAAATCAGTCAAAATTGTTCATGGTGCTTCCTGACTTTCTAAAGTTACTACTGAGTGGAACATAGTATCTTGAGCTATAAAGTAATAATATCATGCATATAATCTCTTTAAAATCAACAATTAAACAATAATATTTTTTTATACTTAAATCAAATAAATCAGTCACAAATTCATAATTGTTTCGGTTCTTTCTTCCTGCACGCGTAGCATGACCACCGTAGAAACGAGTCTTGTCGACGGAAGAATAGACAAAAATGACGTTCCGTGTAGACAAGACGGCAGGAAAGTAGAAAGACTTAACTGCACTTTTTACGAAATTCACTTTTTTCATAATTCGACTCGGAATTCTTTGTTTTGTCATAGGATTTTTTTTTCTGTTTGATTCTCAATTTTTATTCATAGTCACGTCAACTACAAAAAAAACTCAAAGTGTCGAAGTATCGTATTTTGGAAGCAAAAAATATTACAGTATTTTATATGGAATTTTTCAGTTATTGTATGGAAAATAAGAAAAATTATGACCTACACGTTGAGTCTTATGGGTTTTTATAAAGGGGGTCTAAATTTTCATTATTTTTGCGATTGGACACGCCATTTTCGAGATATAAGCAAAAGAAAAAAACAGATACAGTAGGTACTGTGTTTGTACTGAATTCGAGGTGTTGGTGTGAATTTTAGTTCATATTTTATTCCACACTTTTTTAATCGCGATTAGAAATAGTCTGATTTAGTTAGACAATCAAAATTTTTAAAACGCTCTCCTGAAAAATCATGATTTTGTAGATAACCGTACATAAATACTTTGTGGCCGTCGAATTAAAAGTTTTCTACTGTCTTTAGCATGGCGATTACAAAATCAAATTGTCTTCACTACCTTAGTGATTTTGACAGTTTGGGATAGAAAACTTTCTTCTGAAATAGTCTACATGTAAAAGGACCTAGACAAAGATCGTTAGAAACGAAAGACAAAATGACAGATTGTAGAAAGATTTCTACGGTGCGATGTCAAAAATGGAGAAACGAAACGTCACTTTGTATGGAAAGAGCTATGTCTATTCTTCGTAGAGATAGAAAGCGTCATGCTACGCGTGCGAATTCGTGGGAAGGACTTCAACTTTATCTGAGATCGAGCTTCTTAACGGTTGCACAAATATGTAACCGAGGAACTAACAAACTGTCTAAATAAACCACGAGTTAATTAAAATACGCAGTTTATAAACTTACCCAGATAAAAAATTAGTTGGAAATATAATGTGCAATAAAAATAAATTGTTTGTACTGATAATAAAATAAAATCACCAATACCGTCATCCCGGATTGGATTTACAATACCGGTATTGAAAAAGACAAAAAAGCCAATACCGGGATCCCGGTATTGGAAGCCTTAATTATGACGGTACCTTGCTAGTTCATTTATAAACATATTATGTATGTAAGGAAAAATCCACATCTCTAATAAATTATGTGATAGACATAATTTTAATACTAGAAATAAAGATAAACTAGATCAACCATTTTTCAGATTATCTAAAGTAGGTATAGACATCTTTTATGGGGGGGTACTGTGTTAAATGTTATAACAAAATACCTTGTGACAATTTGCAATTAAATGAAAGAAAATTTAAAACTCATAATTAAGTAGGTACAATTTGTAAACAAGCATATTACAAATTAGAGGATTATATTCCAAGATGAGTGCTTGGAAACATGCTGGTCCTGCTCCATAGGACTATTTAGAATCAGGACAAAATCAAACTGGTTGCTAATTTGATAGTAAAATTTATTATTTTGTGTTATATCACATTGATTTTACATTCTGTGATTACTTCCTCACACACTTACTTATTAATTATACTTTTACAATGTTTGTAAATATGTGAGCACCATGTATCTATCACATAACTAAATTATCTGTCGTTGCTTCATTTTTATTTCTTTTACCTACATATTGTAGTTTGGTAACTTTATTCTAGGTGACTGACTTTGACTTTGCTGACTCAATAAATTAAGGCTTCCAGCCAGGGCATAAAACTTAGAAACTAAGCGACTACACGCTAAGGGCACCTCTTGTGGGGAACGCGAACAAACCTCGGCTTAGGACAGCAAAGGACAGGCTGGATCGGATTAATATTATTATTAGGGGAATTTAAAGCTACAGGCTCAGCGGCGCAGGCTGGCTCGAGCAAGGGTCGGAGCGGGGATGGACGAGGACGTCGCGGCGGGCCTCGGTGGCGAGGACGGAAGGACGGCGGTCGGTTTTTGTTTTTGTGTGCTAAAGTACTGGTTTCCCTACTACTCTCCTCGAGGAAGGTTGTGGGGTCGTCTGGGATAGTGAGAGTACCTATGCCTTGGTCGGCGAATCTTACTTCTACGGGAGGGAATGTAACGGGCGGCTGCAGCAATCAGGGGATTGGGGTACTTTATAGCAGAGTCGAAGAAACGCTTTGAGAGGCGTTTCATGAACTGCTGGACGTCTAAGTGAAGATCAAAATTGCGGACATATGTGATAGTTTTCCTTTTAATATCGTTATACATATATAGGTACAACTGCTGTGAATTTTTTCACAAACCCAAAACCAACCATTTAGCTTGCATTTACTTGACTCTAACAAAAATTAGCACTTTAAAGCTTAATATTTCGAAAATGAATCCCTTAATCCAAAAATGGTCTGCATAAACTCCCAATATTTTTGAACGACCTTTCCAATAACACCCCACACTATGGGATTGATGAGAAAAAAAATCATTCTCACTTTACGGGAGATACTGGTAATCTGGTAAACAAAGTAGTAACATAAAATTATTATGTTACCACTTTGTTGGCGTGGTAATTTGACTGTATATATCCATGCCAAATTACAGCTTTCTAGTACTTACTAAGAGACGCTTAGTACTTACTAAGCGTCTCTGAGCTAAGCCGCGGACAGACAGGCGGACATGACGAAACTATAAGGGTTTCCTTGTTTACTACGGAACCCTAAAAAACGAGGTGTAGCGAGATATGGTGACGTCACAAAAGCAATGCGAGAAAAATACTCGACTCATGCTTTGTTTTATGTTGAATCATAGTTGAATCGAATGAAAAGTCAAAATGTAAATAATTATGACGTTAGGATTTTGAATTTCAATCAAAACATGACTAGGATTTTTTTTTTAAGTACTCCCCCCTTATGGAAGGTTATTCAGTGTTTATTTAAGTTTGATATATTTGAACGCTTTTTACAAGTTTTAACAGCACAACCAGTCATTTTCACGGAGCACTGTATCACAGATTACATATACTAACTGTATGAGTAAAAAAACAACCGACTTAAAAAAAAAACACTACAAAGTGAAAAATAACTTTAATTTCGGAAGTCGGTGTCTTTGGTTTTGAATTTTCGTTCTTTGTCACCGACTTCCGAAATTAAAGTTATTTTTCACTTTGTAGTGTTTTTTTTTGAAGTCTGTTGTTTTTTTTTTTGTAAAAAGTTTTTATTTTTCACTTTTTAGTTGTGGTACCTACTCCACAGAAATTTGAATACCACTACCTGCTATGTACCTAAATAACAGTGACAAGAAGTTATCATATCATCTACATACTAAGTGGGAAAAAAAATACGTATAATTGAAGCTAACTCAAAAACTACCCAAGCAAAGTTAATAAAATTTATATGGGACCACCTCTGAAGTATGATCTACCAAACAAAAAAAGAATCATCAAAATCTATTCATAATTGGCGGAGTAATCGCGTAACAACATACAAAAAAAAAAAAAACATAGACGAATTGAGAAGTAGTCGGTTAAAAAACAGTACTTTTCGATCCAGTTAATATCCATCAAACATTATTTTAAAAACATTATTTACTAATCATTTTAGGAAATATAGTTGTCTAAATACTTAGTTAGGATTTTTTTAGATTAATAGAGTAGGTACCTACTTATTTGTGAATTATATCAAGATAACTAAACAGAGGTTTTGTTAATTTCATTTCGGCGTCAATTTAGAAGCTTGAAGAAATCACTGATCACCCTAACAAACAATATTTTTTATCTAACTACAAAGATTCTTAGGAAAAACTTAGTTAAAAGAAATTTTCACTTTAGGTTCCCTACATGAGAAATAAAAATCCAAACAATGCGAAATTATAAAGAAATGTTGGTGACTAAAATGATTTTTTTGACCAATATATCTTCCATTAAGTAATATAATAATGGGTTACTGTAATAGAAGACCATCTTCTTAAAAACCATGCAATTAATTTTTTTAACTTAGTAGTTGGGTTTGATTATTTTTCTAGAAATATTTTTAAACTACTTACCTACTCTAAAACTACTATAAAACTCCACGCGCCTTGCTCGAAAACGATGTGCCAGCAGTAGGATTGAAATCCGGCGTCATTTTCAATCCGGCCGGATCCGGTTGGATTTTCATCCATCCGGCCGGATCTGGCCGGATTGATAAAATCAGAATAATTTTCGCTTTTCGTTCCAAAATGGACTGATAATCGAGTACGTATAATAAATAGATTGTTTATTCTTTTTAACCGACTTCCAAAAAGGAGGTTCAATGTTCGTAGCGTATGTTTGTTTTTTTTTAATTTTTATGTATGTTCGCCGATTTCTCCGTCATTTGTGGATTTTGAGTTAGCTACAATAATACGTATTTTTTTTCTCACTTAGTATGTAGATGATAAGTTCCTGTCACTGGTAAGTAGTAGGTAGTGGTATTCGAATGTGTGTGGGGTAGGTACCACAACTAAAAACTGAAAAATAAAAACTTTTTACAAAAAGAACAACCAACTTCAAAAAAAAACACTACAAAGTGAAAAATAACTTTAATTTCGGAAGTCGGTGTCTTTGGTTTTGTATTTTAGTTTTTTTGCCACCGACTTCCGAAATTAAAGTTATTTTTCACTTTGTAGTGTTTTTTTTGGAAGTTGGTTGTTCTTTTTGTAAAAAGTTTTTATTTTTCATGTTGGAACTTAAAATTATACCTACTTAACTTTATAAAATCTTTATTAAGTATATCTAACATAATTTAACCTTGCGTCATTACTACCTATTTACAGAGATCACAATAATTTGAGAATGCTAACAATTATTACAATAATGAGTTTGTATTGTAAAATATAACTCTTTGGTTTAATCAACTTACAAATAATTATTTTAAGTACATATGCAGCACGGAGTACAGAAAGAAGATATGCAGTATCAAAAAATAACATTTGGTTTTGAAAAAAGGATCATAGAAAACAAATAGTATTAATTGTATCATCTGCCAATCGACTTCTAATAGAGCTAAAAATATAGCCTACGGCCGAAAGGGTCCTTTCAGCTTCTATACTGGCTTTGTAGTCAGCAAATAATCATGTAGCGATAGACAAATCAAAACACACATTTGTGACCCGAGCGAGGAGTGGAATAATAGTAAGCACGTAGCCGCGTGGTCTGACTTGGCGGCGCTGCGTGGAGGGGCGGGGCCCCCCGTGGGGCGGCTCAGCGTTGATAGACTCGCACGCTTGCATTTAAAAAGCATTTAAAGTACAAACTCATGCAACAGCGCGATTATTTTGCAAAAAATTACTATTACCGGATTCGGTAAACGTATTATGACGCTGGTTCCGCCGGATTACCGGATCCGGTTTTCCGGATTGCAATCCCTAGCTAGCAGGTGTTGCAGCTGAACACGTAGCTTTAAATACCCCGCCTAATAATCATGATGAAAATCTAACTTTGATCCAGCCTGTCCCTTCTTGCTGTCCTCCCCAGCGACGCCCTAAGCCGAGGTTCGTACCCCACAGGGGGTGCCATTAGCGAGCGCTCGAATTAGAATAGTTTTTGCTGCTGGCTGGGGGCTCTTAAGTGTAGTAGCTTAAGGCACCCACAGGAAAGTCCGATTAAGCAGCCAAGACCTTAGTGGTCAAAACTGCGAGAGGACATAGATAAAAATAAAAAATAAGTTTCTAATTAGTCCGCTGTGAGGCCTTCCAGAGAGTGGACGCGTCGTTCGGCGCTCTGCCTGACCGGTGTTGACCTTTGTCGTGTGTACAACGATAATGCACGAATATAGTATCATCGCCACATCTTAGTACCTACTTTAGTACCTAAGTAAAATATTTTTTGAAGTGAAAACTAATTTAGGGTGTTAAAGTCGATAACGGTGCCGCAATTCTCTTGTCACAAATGCCTCTAAACAAGACAAAATCACCATTTAGTAGTAAAAAAGGTCCGACAAAAATTAAAATACTTATGAGCATACTCAAGATATAAAATTTACTGCTATAAATGCTAATTTTCCGACTACTTATTTGCGAATACAAATAAAGAAAGGACCGAATTAAATACTGAAAAAATTTGATTGTCTAACTAAATCTGACTACTTTTAATCGCGATTAAAAAGGTGTGGAATTAAATTAGTTGTCATGAACTAAAATTCATACCCACACCTCGACTTCAGGAGTTCAGGTGCAAAAACAGTACCTACTGTATCTTTTTTCTTTTCATAAGCTTATAACTCGAAAATGGTGTGACCTATCGCAAAAATAATGATAATATTGACCTCCTTTTGAAACCCATATACCTACCCATAAATGTTTTCCATACAAAAAGTGAAAAATTCCATATAAAACACGTCGAGGCTGCCACCCTAATGTGCGCCTCCGCGGCTCTAAAAAAATTCACGGGGTAGGGCAACGAAGTACCTACCTACCACGTGGAGTAGCGATTGTCAAATTCGATTTTAGTTGTGTCAAAATTATTTTTACATTTAGAGATTTTATTTTGCAGAATAGCTTTAAGAT
The DNA here is from genome assembly GCA_949152395.1 of Agrochola litura. Lineage (NCBI taxonomy): Eukaryota > Metazoa > Arthropoda > Insecta > Lepidoptera > Noctuidae > Agrochola > Agrochola litura. Next base: position 24,481,005 of record OX424503.1, on the reverse strand, counting down.
TCTTATAGTCAAAAGGAAAGGTAAGGAATTTTAGTGATAGTTTAGTTCGGTGTACAGAAGAATCGGCACCAGTGAGGTCAAAATGTAAATCTAAGATAGCGACTGCGAAAATTTTAAAAATTTTCGTCATGGGTGTCGTTTTCGTATAGGTACCTCGTTTACATTCAGCTCACTTCCACGGCAGTGAGCAGGAAAGTGGGCAGGACGAGTATGTAAACACGATACTTCTCATGCTGTTGCCACTGCTACGCGCGCTACCCTGCGCTCTCCAAATGAGCGGTTTTTTATGCGGAAGTCAAAGGACGAGTAGCGCGAGTGGCAATGCTAATTTACATTCAGCTCCGTAGCTTACTTCTCGCCAAGCGCCTGGACGAATCGGACGTGCGTGCCGCTTTTTTTAGGATCTGTCAAAATGCCCTTCGAGTGGAGTAATTAAAATACCATAACATTTTTAGAAATATTGGAATCCAAAAAAAGTGTATAGGATTTAAAGGACAAAAACCACAAATTAAAACAAAGTTCACGACGTCTGGAAGAGAATTAGTGAAGCTTTGAAGCTTTAGAAGATACTCCTTCCTTGACGAATTGAAATCAAAGAAGTCACTGATGGTCACGTTCAGACCTCTTTTGAAAATTATTTAAGAAAACGATCAAGTCTGCATACGCTCACACACATTATCACCTATAATAAGCACGGATGCCCTTCTTACTGCTTATTATGGGATAGTAGAATCACATTAATTAAGGTATGGGATCACATTTTGGGGAAACTGTACTGAAAGAGAGACCGCCTTCAAAGCACAAAAAAGATGCATTTGAGCGATGTTTAAACTTAAACCGACTGATAGTTGTGAACCATACTTTAAAAATTACAAAATATTAACATTACCTTGTCTGTACTTATTAGAAGAAGCTGTGTTTGTAAAGACAAATCCGAGTCGTTTTAGGCGTCTATCGGATGTAGTACCCCGCAATAGACGCGATAATAGTGTTTTATGTCTGGCGTCAGCCAAGACAGCACTTATGCGCAAAAGTGTCTACTGCATGGCTCCAGTCATTTATAACAAATTGCCAAAGACATGGAAAGAGCTTCCACTTTCATTATTTAAAAAGAAACTCCGAAGCTTTTTAGTGGCGAAAGCATATTATAATATTAAGGAGTTTCTAACTGAGAAAAAAAAAATGATGCTAGTGTTTATATATTATTTTTTGTACTTAGTTCATTATGTAATTTTAAAATTGTATTTAATTATTTAATTAGGTATAAGTTTTTTTTTTAAACACCTAAATTTTTTATTTACACACGTATTTACATTATTTAAAAACTATCAGACTTAATATAATTATATGTACAAGTATATAAAAAAGGGGGGAGGAATAATCATAGGGCATCAAAAAATTCGTCCGCATCGCTGTCAAAGAATAGGCCACCCCTCTGGTCACGTGAAGAGTTGACCAGCCGCTTGGCGATGTCTTGAAAAACTAGGTGGGCACTCGGACCACATGCCCCTAGTGTTTCAACCCCAAACGGCTCAAACATATAAGTCCCAATAAGATTGAAGTATTTGCGCCGTTTGAGGTTTTCCGCACTTGCAGCAGCAGCCCCAGCACAGCCCGCCGTGCTAGGAAGATGGGATGGCGCAAGGGTGTCGACACACGTTGCATCCCACACTAAAGGCCTACTTACCTTCCAAGGCATTATGGTAATTCCGTCAGGTCGCTTCCCATCGTCGCGTGCCAAGCCATTGGGTTCTAAAACGACTGGCACTCCGGCGCTGACAAGAGCACGACGGATGATGTCATTGATGCTGGCGTGCCGTGCTATCCGGCCTGCGCTCTTACTGCAGGATAGGCCATGGTGTCCGAGACAATCGACACCTTCACCGCATTGGCAGCGATGTGGAGCCACACAAGGAGCGCCTAGACGCAGACAGGTAGCGAGCCGGAAGGTGGTATCACCCAACATAGGCACTATGCTGGGTGATACCACCTTCCCAGCATTGTGCCTATGTTGGGTGACGGTAGCGCCTGAAGCCAGAGGCCCGACTCCCACTCGCCCACAGCCAGCAGGCGGGCACGCTTAGCAGAATTGGTGGACGTATTAATAAGATTGTTCCGTATCCACCTGCAGAGCGGCTCATCCCACTGCCTCTGGGAAGATGGGTTCACAGGCCGATCTGTATTCGGGCAAGTCGCTTTCCAGGCGTTCTCCGCATCGGTCAAGCACGGCACTTCAGAGTTAACCAGGCAGGGGGCTAAAATTTTCCCGGTCAATTTTCAATGCTGTGGACAGAGGACAGGAACGCGGGTAGGCTAATACTGGTAATTTTGCGGACGCCGAGGCCACCAAAACGGATGGGTAGTGTAGCTTGCAGCCACGTTCGGTCGTCCAGGGCCACATTTAAAATGGATGTTAATGTGCTGCGAATAATTTGGTCAATTTTGTCCAAGAGGTGTGACTGATGCTTCCATAAGGGGGAAGAGCGCAGACAATATATACAATTTGGACCAAAGCAACAGTATCTAATCAGGGTGAATGCCGAATGTAAATTCATTCTGGAGAGTCTGTCCGAAACGTCGTTGAAGTTTTTGATTTTTTCGTTGATGAAAGGGGAAAAACTGTCTTCTAAAATTGGGAAACCAAAGTCAAAGTCAAATAATTTATTTCAAATAGGCCCATGTATGGCACTTTTGAACGTCAAAATTTACAAAATATTAAAATTGATTCTAGTCGCCCCTTCCAAAAGGTAGTTTTCGTATGGAGAAGAATGGGCAAGAAACTCCACCGTTACTCTTTTAAAATGTTTTACAATTGTTTGTATATGCACGTACATTAGTTAAATAATATTACCTATATGTGAAACGATGCACCTAGAATATAATTACTATACCACAATAGGTAAAAAGAATTAAAAATGAAGCAACGACAGATAATTTAATATGTGATAGATACATGGTGCTCACATATTTACAAACATTGTAAAAGTAGACGATTTTCCTAAACTTTTGTAATTAATAAGTCAGTGTGTGAGAAAGTAATCACAGAATGTAAAATCAATGTCATAAAACACAAAATAATAAATTTTACAATTAAATTAGCAACCAGTTTGATTTTGTCTTGATTCTAAATTGTCCTATGGAGCAGGACCAGCATGTTTCCAAGCACTCTTATCTTGGAAATAATCCTCTAATTTGTAATATGCTTGTTTACAAAGTGTACTTTTGATATGAGTTTTAAAATTTTCTTTCATTTAATTGCAATATGTCACAAGGTATTTTGTTGTAACATTTAATACAGTACCCCATAAAGCTGTGTGAAGGACTGATCCTGAGAAGACTTACCGCTACGGTCAACCGGCTACAACCAACGTTCCAGCACGGCTTCACAAGACCAAGAGGCACAGCAACCCAGATTCTACGTACCGGAAAAATAATCACTGATGCGTTAGCCACGGAAGACAGCGTCTCTATGATATCTACGGACCTATCGAAGGCCTTTGACTCGATCAACCACAAGGGCCTGATCAAGAAACTTCAGAATCAAGACGTTCCCAACAATATCATTAAAATAATTGAGAACTACCTCGAAGGCAGAATCTTGAGAGGTAGATTCAGAACTACCATAACCAAAGACAAACCGATACCTCACGGCGTGCCCCAAGGCTCGATCCTGGGACCAATAATCTTCAACTTGTACGTCCATGATATTTGGGATATACAAGACCACATCAGAGGTCTCAAACGCTCACAGTATGCGGATGATCTCTGTATACTCAACAGAGCCACGAACCCGGAACACGCGACTATGCGTGCTGAATGGGCAGCGGAAGCCATCGTTGACTGCTACACAAGATGGGGGTTACAGTGTAATATAGAGAAAACAGAATGCATCATGTTCTCGAAAAAGAAAAAATATCGGCCAACGGTGAAACTGAAACAACAAACGTTGTACTATCAAAAGCAGATCAGATACCTCGGTGTCATCTTCGACAAACACATGAAGATGAACCAGCACACCGAAAAGGTCGTTAAAAAACTGAAACAAGTCAGTGGAGCCCTCGGCCCAATAATAGGATACAATGCGACGACAGAACTAGACACGAAACTGGCCATCATTCAGGCCTGCATTTTACCGCTGATGGACTACGGAGTGGTGCAACTACTCTCAAGGTATAGCGCAACGAACCTAAGCAAAATCGAACGCCAAGACTGGCACTGAAAAATGCCGCACAATTACCAAGACGAACACCCACGGAAGTGATCTGGGAGATGGCTGACATAGAAGCCTGGTACTTACGCGCCGAGGACCTTAACACCGAAATGTTGGAAAAAATTGTTAATTTACAAATAGAAGATCTTGAATTCCCTGGAGACGCCTACCAAGCGCACGGCGAATTTAACCCCCTCAGGGTTAATCACAGAATAGGCGATATAATGTATGACCCAAATAAAAAAGGATACAAACGCTGGCCTACCGACAAAACGAAGACTCCGCGTCCCCTTAAAATAAAGTAAAAATTATAATAATGTAAAATAATAACAATAATAATAAATAATAATAAGTAACAATAAATAACAACTTTTGGTTAAAATGGCTGAGTAGTTCGCACACTCGCCTGGCATCTCAATTTCAGTCATCCCTAGAGACTGGGTCGCTACCGCAGTTCCTAACAACAGGCGTTACTCACCTGCTCTATAAGTCAGGTAGTCCCGCGGAACCCAAGAATTATAGACCGATCACATGTTTGTCGACGGTCTATAAACTTCTTACATCCATTTTGAGAACGAAAATTAACACACACATTGACAATAATTCAATCATGTCAGCCTCTCAAAATGGATGTAGGAACGGGTCCCGCGGTACTAAGGAGCTTCTCCTCATCGACATGGCCATAAGCCAGCAGGTTCGTCGATCCCGCAAGGATCTGTCGACATGCTGGATAGACTATAAGAAGGCCTACGACTCGGTGCCACATACATGGCTCATGAGGGTGCTGGAGCTGTACAAGATAGATGCAACTCTGCGCACCTTCCTGATGTCGTGTATGGGGCAATGGAGGACGGTCCTTCGCTACCCAGGATGTCGACAGATCCAGAAGAATGACGAGCCTGTATGGATTAAACGGGGAATATTCCAGGGCGACAGTTTAAGTCCACTTTGGTTCTGCTTAGCCCTGAACCCTCTAAGCACACTGCTGGAGGATTCAGCTCTGGGCTATAGATTGAGGAGAGGAGGTCAGGTCATATCTCACCTCCTATACATGGATGACTTGAAACTCTTTGCCCCCAACAAATTGCGACTGATGGAGCTACTGAAGGTAACTGAAACATTCAGTAGCGCCATCAGTATGGAATTTGGTGTGGACAAATGTGCAGTCATGCATGTAAAGCGAGGAGAGATTATGGAATCCGAGGGGACCCAACTCTCGGACTCCATACACCTTAGATCCCTCTCCTCAACCGAAAGCTATATGTATTTGGGTATGTCGGAAGCGTTAGGCATCAACGTTGCTGACATGAAGCAATCGTTGAAGGAGCGCTTCTTTGGTCGCCTGAAAAAGGTATTAAATAGTCTTCTTTCAGGCGGAAACAAGGTGCGCGCCTTCAACGGTTGGGTCATGCCGGTTTTGATGTACTCTTTCGGCATACTCAAATGGACTCAGACTGAACTCGACGCCCTGGACAGGAGGGTCCGTACACTCCTGACCGCAAACCGGATGCATCACCCACGTTCATCGGTGATGAGACTGTACATCCCGCGGAAGTGCGGGGGTCGAGGCTTTTTAAATGCGAAGACCCTCCACAACCGCGAGGTGTGCAGCCTCAGGGACTACTTTCTTAAAGCCGATGTGGGTATGCACCGTGATGTGGTCGCAGTGGACAACGGGCTCACCCCGCTCTCCATGGCTAAAGAGAACTGGCGCAAACCTGTAGTACTTACTACAGATGACCGCAAGGAGGTATGGCAAAGCAAGGCGCTTCACGGGCGCTTCTATCGAGCTCTCCATGAGCCCGGTGTAGATTTCCTAGCGTCCGTATCCTGGCTACGTTTCGGTGACCTTTTCGGGGAAACTGAAGGTTTCGTCTGTGCAATTATGGACGAAGTTATCTTGACGAATAACTACCGGAGACATATTATGAAGGACGGTACGGTTGACGTGTGTCGGGCATGCCATCGTCCGGGTGAGTCCATCAGACATATTATCTCTGGTTGCTCGCGTCTAGCTAACGGCGAGTACTTGCACAGACATAACCAAGTGGCTAGGATTATTCACCAGCAACTTGCTTTGAAATATAAACTTGTGGACTCTGAGGTACCGTATTACAAGTATGTGCCCGACCCAGTTCTCGAAAATGACCATGTCACGTTGTACTGGGATCGGTCTATCATTACTGACAGGACTATTGTAGCAAATAAGCCTGATATAGTAGTGATAGATCGATTAGCGCGCCGCGCAATGATAGTCGATGTTACCATTCCACATGACGAGAACCTCGTGAAAGCTGAGAAAGAGAAACAAATAAAATATCTCGACTTAGCACACGAGGTTGTTGACATGTGGAATGTGAGCTCGGCTATCATTGTGCCGATTGTCGTAACGGCTAATGGCCTGATGGCCGAAAGCCTCGACCAACATCTCTCGAGGCTCTCGTTAGGCGGTTGGATCAAGCGCCTGATTCAGAAGGCAGTACTCCTCGATACGGCTCGCATTGTGAGGAGGTTCCTGTCTCTGCAGCCCTAACCACCGGTAGCTTGGACCCTGCTCCCGACACCGGCGGAACTCTATTTTTTTATATTTTTAAATGTTTTTTTTATCCTTTTTATTTTAAGAAATATTTAAAAATGTAATAGAATAAGAATTAAAATGAATAAACGAAAATAATAATAAGTAACAATAAATAACAATAATAATAAGTAACAATAATAATAAGTAATAATAATAAATAGCCATAATTATAATGCCTCACTGAGACTGTATCTATCTATATCTAATAAAACACGTAATCTGTTTGTATAATCACACATATTGCGAATAAACAGAACACGGCAAACATAGATCCATTAGGATATAAGTTAGCTGACTCACCTCTGTACGGCCCACCGGCCACAGACATATTTTGTAACACACAAAGTAGGCAAATAAATGTTATTCTGATTCTGATACCCCATAAAAGATGTATGTACTTTAGATAATCTGAAAAATGGTTGATCTAGTTTATTTATTTCTAGTATTAAAATTATGTCTATCACTTATTTTATTAAAGAGATGTGGATTTTTCCTTACATACATAATATTTTCATAAATGAATTGGCAAGGTACCGTCATAATATTAATCCTTTTAAAAAGTTCCCTGAGAGATTCGCGGCGACGTAGATTATACTCTGACAGCTCTCTTTTGCAAAATAAAGACGGATTCAATGTCAGCAGCCCGACCCCACAGTAAAATGCCATACGACATAATGCTGTGGAAGTAGCTAAAATAGACCAAACGCGCGATTTCCACATCTGTTAACTGTCTTATCTTTCTAACAGCATAAGCGGCCGAGCTTAACCGCCCCGCAAGATGTTATATGAGGTCCCCATTGTAATTTCTCGTCTAGCGTGATTCCTAGGAAAACTGTTTGATTAATGAATTCCAGTTTTTCTCCATTCAATATGATGTCACATTCGCTATTTTTAACATTAATTAGGTAATTTAAATCTGCATTTGGTTTTTTTTTATTAAGTACCAGATTATTTACCGTAAACCAATCTTGGACTTGCAGAATAGAGCTATTCACGTCGTCAAGATTTTGTGACCGTCGGTTTATTTTAAAGATTAATGATGTGTCATCTGCAAATAACACCATCTTCAGTTGATTTTGAAGTAAATGGGGTAAATCATTAATGTAAACTAAAAAGAGGAATGGACCCAATGTCGAACCTTGAGGAACGCCCATTGCAATTTCAGACCCTAATGAGTTTACGCCGTTTACCTGAACTTTAACATCTCTATCTTTCAGGTATGATCTAAGTAAATCAAGAGCTATATTCCTAATCCCATGGTGCTCTAGTTTCAGCAGAAGTGTCTCATGATCTACACAATCGAACGCCTTCGAGAGGTCGCAAAAGATTCCAATGGCATCTTGTGCTTCTCCCCAGGCATTAAAAATGTTCTTTATTAGGGTGACACCGGCGTCAGTGGTACAACGCCCTTTGGTGAAGGAAACCTAGGAGCTGAAGTGAACTTTTTTCTAAAATTTTGATTTGTGGGGCTATTGCATTAAATTTCTCAAGGGTCAATTGTCTGTCAGTAATGTCAGAAAGGAAATATTTCGTATTTTGATTGGTTAAGGTAGGTCAAAGCTAATAGATTTAAATTGTTGTTTGAGGAGTTGTAGGTATTTCAGAACGGTGTCTACATCACCTCCTAGTGTTTCATCATCTAAATACCACACGTTAAATTTTTAATTTGGTTTCTGGATTATTGGGTGGATAGCCAAGCTGAAAATGACTGGCCCGAGAGGGTCACCTTGTTGGCATCCTACTGCAGATTCCAAAACATTGTCCTTGTATAGTAATTTAGAGGGGTACCTGTAACACTGCCACATAAAACCATAAATTTCGGGTAGCTCCTTTTTGACTGAGTTAAAGGCATTCTTAACATCGTTATAAGTTGAATAATTAAATCTTTTACATGCCTGCATAAAAAAAAAAAAAATGGCTGAACTCTTATTTTTTTTTTGTCATCATTTGCAAAATAAAATTATCTTTATCTCTTTATCATTAAAATAAAAATTCATCTAGCCGATCTGGAGCAGATTCAGACAATATAATTCATCCAATATGGTTTGTATTCGATGTTATGGAGAGGATCTACCATCTTTTTTTATATTTTTTTATTAAGATTTATTTATAAGATTTTTTTTAAATAAATGAGTCTTCTACGAAGACGAATTTTCTTTTTTTGAACATAATTATGTACTGTGTCTTCTACACATCGCGGACGCTGTAATTATTTCGACGTCTACCATTGCTGAAAGTCGAAAGTGATGTGAGTGGTAGTAGTAGTTTGTAGACACACACTTCTTTCGATCCTGCTACAGTAGTATTTAGGGAATTATGGCTGGCAACGCGAACAGTAGCGGCAGGGGCAGAATGTAAATGAGGCAGCGATGTAGTCAGGGACCGAAACCGGTACGACAAATACCGGTATCGGTTACCACCTTTATATTTTTTACAGGTATTTTTAAAGGTTACCTTGATTCTTCTATACCGAATACAACCGGTATTAATACCGAGACTGAAACAAAAAGTTACCTCTATCTTACACGTGCCGTCGGCATTACTCAAAGGGCGCGCATCGCCTGTATGTGTGTCAAAGAGTCGAGACTAGTGCGCGCCGGCGAACGCCGACCAATCACGGCCCTGTCTAGCACGTGGCGTGGCAAAGTGTTGGATTGAATATTATAGAATAGAATTATCTTTATTCAAGTATCATATGACTCACAAATGACATAAACAACACTCACAAAACAACAACACTTACAACTTTATGACAAAAAAAAAAAAAACTGACACAAATAGTAGTGTATCACCGCTGTGACAACCCATGTGAGATGGCAAAACAGCGACCCACGAAAACACAGTCTAGGCGACTTGAAATCATGCTTATGATACTGTTTGAGCTGCTCCACACCCTGCGCACCATGGAACCGCACCTTTTGCGCATGGTTGTGTAGAAACAATCGAAAATCCCCGACGCACTACAGAAGCGGGGCAGCCCCACCAGCATCCTAAACGCGTTATTGTACTGAACGCGGAGAGCGTTGTACGATCTTTGAGTATATCTAGCCCACAGGCCACAGGCTGCTCGTGTAAAAAGATGTATAGTAGGCTCGAAAGAGTGTTATCTTAACAGGAAGTGAGCATCGCGCAAACCTGCGCGCCAGCATATTCGCTCTAACCGACAACGCTCTCCGCTCCCGTTCAATGTCGTCATCGTCTTTAAGATTGGGGGTTAATATGTGACCTAGATACTTAAACTTATAGACCCTTTTTAAAGGCGTGCTATAAAGTAAAACAGGTGGTACCTTATTAGGGATCTTACCCCCAGCCTCAAAGACCATGATCTCTGACTTCTTGACGTTATATGCCAAGCCATGCAACCTAGCATACGCCTCACACTGGGCAACCAGTTTTCTCAACCCACAGATTGACGCGCTTAGCAGCACCATGTCGTCCGCGTAACTAATATTACTAACGCAGATACCGTCTACGTAACATCCAACCCTGGTACTGCTGAGCTCGGCAATCAGTTCGTTCACATAAAGGTTAAAGAGCGTAGTGAGCTCAACCCACCTTACCTCACCCCATACACTCCAACCCGTACGGACGAGACAATGCCCCAGCCCATCGTACAGTGCTGATCTGGTTTCCCTACCAAAACTTAAAAATATTTCAAAGTTCTGTGGGTAAATTAACCCGTTCTAACTTAGTCCTTAACACATCATAGGAAATCAGATCAAAAGCCTTAGATAGGTCCAGGAAGCAGGCATAAATAGGCGTATCACGCTTCGCATAGTATGTTGACAGCAAGCTTAAGACGCAACACTGCATTCTCTGCTGACACCCAGTCCTGAAACGAAACTGGTTATAAAAGCGAAAGTGAGTTTTTTAACCGACTTCAAAAACAGGAGGTTTCTCAATTCGACCGTATATATTTTTATTTTTTATTTTTATGTGTTCGCAAATAACTTCGTCGTTTATGAACCGATTTTGATGATTCTTTTTTTGTTGGAAAGGAGATATCCAAAGGGTGGTACCATGATAAGGAAATCAGGATCTGATGATGGCATCCCAGAGAAATCGAGGGAACTCTTCAAATGTTATAAGCAAACCTATAGCGATTTGGGATTTTTTTATAGTAACTCGTGCTGTTGCTCTTGGAAAGCACCATTTGGTTAAGTGGAACTGATGATGAAGACCACAAATAGCCACCGGAACTACTCAATAATAAGTATTTCACGGGTACGATTCGATTACTTTAATATGGTTGCAATGCAATTTATGCTCGTCACAATGCATGTGGAGAAGTGGAGCTGATGGTGAAGTACCAGGAGAACTCCTCAGCGATGAACGTCCCTGCATCGGGAAAAGCAATATTTTGTAAAAGGTGACGAGCAGTTGACATTAGGCTAATGTAACTTACCTAGATAATTTACAAATTGACCCACTAAACAGCGAGAAATAAAAACTTTTTTACAAAAAAACAACAACCGACTTCCAAAAAACTACCTAATAATTTCGGAAGTCGGTGGGAAATAACGAAAATACAAAACCTGTGCAGCCATCTATCGGTCAGTAGCAACATCGCCCGCAAATCAATGTCGCATTCCAACTGTATTTACCTCAAATGTATTATTTAACGATGAGTTACCTTGGTGTTGTAAATTTAGTTATGAGCGGGACCAATTAATTAATTAATTTCATTTATTTTCAGACAAAGTCCATAAAAAACATTACATACACTAAATTAAAACATAAAATTGATATAAAAATCACAAACAATAAAATAATCATCAAACATTCAATTATAATCAAATTAAAATACATACACATGTAATTTTCAAATAAATTACAAATACAAACAAACAAACATACAAACAAATGTCAATCGAAACATAATAATATAAAATTGAAATAAATACAAACAAATATCATTCAAAACGAAAACAACATAAATTACTTAGTACGAGGGGATGCGCTACTATGAAGCTGCATCCAGCTCTTCAACAGATCCCACCGCTCGCAATAGATGGCACTTTTTATTTGAGTCCAAAGTCTAGATCGCGGTGTCGAGATTCTCCACTGATTAGATATATGTGATTAATTAATAAGATTTAAATTCGTACATTTTATAGTGTATACCAACTAAGGGAACTAAACAGTGGTTTTTGGTACCCGATGTTTTATTTTTGAATTCAGCCTGAGCAAACGTAGGGAACCGTCCAGATAGTGTCATTGTGATTGTGACCCTCACGAAGCCCGAGGGTTCGCGTGACCTATCACTGTTCAGATTTTACCAGCTCGCAAGGTGAGCGAGCACCACCCCCAGACCCTCACAAAGCCCCCGAGGGTTTGACAAAACCAAAGACACCGTCTTCCGAAATTTAAGTTATTTTTCACTTTGTTGTAGGTAGTTTTTTGGAAGTCGGTTGTTTTTTTTGTAAAATGGTTTTTATTACAAGCTTTTATTCAACTCGCCGTTTTAGTTAGCAAATCTTGCAAGCTGAATTAAAACCACTTCCTCTTATCCTACGGAGTTGAAATTTTACATGTTGGTTCAGTTATGAAGTCAATGCATTTCTTTATGATGTATAATCTGATTCTACCCCCAGGATAGGCTCCAGACGAAGAAACTCCACAACGGTACAGATATGGAATTTAATATTCGCATTTAATTATGATAGTCCGTTCTAAAATCTACCATGACCTGGCTGCAGCACCCAGGATTGGCTCCATACGAGAAACTCCTCAGCGATCAACAACTGAGACACTCAATTTTATATACGCTTTCAATTACGATAGCCTATTCTAAAGTTCACCATGATCTGGCTGCTGCACCCTGGGTTGGCTCCAGAAGAGGGAACTTCTCAGCGGTCAACAGCACAGAACCAAAATTGTATATAGGTATGCATTCAATTATGATAGCCCGTTTTAAAGGTCATCATGACCTGGCTGCTGCATCCAGGGTTGGCTCCAGAAGAGGGAACTCCTCAATAGTCAACAGTACATACCAGAAATTTAATATACGAATTTAATTAAGATAGTCCGTTCTAAACTCCACCATGACCTGGCTGCTGCACCAAGGATTGGTTCCAGAAGAGGGAACTTCTCAGCGGTCAACAGCACAGAAACAAAATTTAATATACGCGTTTAATTTATTACAGTCCGTTCTAAAGTCTACCATGACCTGACTGCTGCACCCGGGGTTGGCTCCAGAAGAGTGAACTCCTCAATAGTACATAAAAATAAATTTTACTATACGCATTTATTTATGATAGTCCGTTCTAAAGTCCACAATGACCTGGCTGCTGCACCCAGGATTGGTTCTAGAAGAGGGAACTTCTCAGCGGTCAACAGCAGGGCGATTCCATTATCGCGGGTGCAACATTTAGACGCTTAAAAAGCTCCTAAACGATAAAATTAAAATCATTTTTAATGAAATTAATCTTGAAGAATTACATTTTAATTTAACATGTTTACTTTATATTAGTTAACAACATTTTTAATTTGTTATTTATATAGGCAGGAGGAAGGTTCAAAGTGCTATCGCGGGTGCAACAAAATTGGCCCTACCTTTCTGGATCATAAGACAAAAACACATAAGTCTATTAATTGTGAAACGTTTATTATGTTATGCCTTGTTATTTCCTAAGGCGTTAAACTAATCAATTGAAAAACAAAATAGTATAATGGAAAACAAAAATAAACACTGAATTATTCACTTTTTAAGCAATCGCGGGTGCAACATCAAATCATCGCGGGTGCAACCCGTCTAATTTAAGTGAATATAAACATCAATAAAAACTTATTTAGGAGCAATTACTTACCTTCTCTTATAGGATTCTACATGTCCAAAAAAATTTGGCAACTAAGAAATCTTTGACAAATCAAATTAAAGATAACTGCAACAATTTGACCCTTACTTTAGATCCAAAATTACCTGTTAACCCTTCACGTAGAGGCTTATGCTCACATGTAGAATCCAAATTAAGTGAAGGTGACATCAGGGGAGTGGCCAGGCTACCGTTTAGTAGCGATGTGGTGGCATCCTACTCTCCAGAAACTCTTACAGCCCTGGAGAGTAAACATCCAGCGCCTGTCGATGGTCTCACCTTCCCTGACCCCCCCTCCCTCCTGATCCGCATTCAACACCTCTTACTGTTACTGCCCCCCAGCTAATTGCTGCCGTGAGCTCCTTTCGAAGTGGCTCCGCCGGCGGCTTCGACGGCCTGACCCCTCAGCATTTAAAAGACTTGTTGAGCTCAGGCGCTGGGGAAGCTGGTGAGTCACTTTTGAATGAGCTTGCGGCCCTAATTAACCTGACGCTCAACGGCGGTGTGAACGATGCCGTCGTCGATATTTTGTACGGGGCCAATTTATGTGCCCTGCGCAAGAAGGACGGTGGCGTCCGTCCCATTGCCGTTGGGTGTACCTACAGGCGTACGGCAGCTAAAATATGCTGCAAATTGTACGGGGAAATTTTAAAGAACAAATCCACCAACTCACAGGCCTCCCGCAAGCGCTCGCTAAGACTCGTACTTAAAAGATAAGTGTATTTTCTCTGCTCAGTAATTCCTTTTGAAGGTTTTGTATTTCAACATCATACATTTGTCTGCTAGTTTCCATCTTAATATTACATACATTTAGTTGGGTTTTTAAATTAATACGTTCTTTCCTAAGATTAATATTAAACTTATTTATTCTTTGTGACTTCAAGAGTTTCTTGTACTTTTTTACATTTTTACTAATTTTAATATACTTCTTAATTTTATTATGACTAGTTACAATTGGACATCTAGTTAAGGTATCGTCCCCAGTCAGGTCTATGGCAACGGTGGGCTTCTCACACTCCAGTCCGGATACACTACCAACCAGCTCGTCGAAAAGGTTATTGGTGTTGGCAACCTGTTCGCTGGCTTTCAAAGAGTTGATGGTGGAAATAGTGTTGTGTGCCTTGCATAATTCCACTTCAAGGCCTGATATACGTCTCAGTGCCTGGTCATGAGTGTCACTGCATTGTTGAAAATCTGACACTAGTTGACGGAGATGGTGGTGCTGGTCAAGTATGTCCATATGCTGGGTGTGAAGTTCTACAAGCTGGCTCTTTAGTTGAGTGTTTTGTCATGATCCTCTTGACTTCAACCTCTCTGTCCTCTCTTTCCTGCAGCAGCTGGTTGCATTCTTTTTTTGATGCCTCTTTAGGGGTATGAGGTACAGAGTGTAAAGTTCACTCATCCACCATAGAAAAGGGAGGATCCTCCGACCAGACGGGTGTTGTGTCTGGCGGGCAACTGCCCATCGGTTTGAAGTTGAAATCTTGTATGTATGTCGATCGCTTGGTAAACTCTAACTGCGCGATGCAGGATTTGTGTGACGTCATGTCTATGATGCGTAGTTCGTATGTAGCGGTGTAACCGCTACATCACTCCCCTCCGGAGACCGGAGGTCGATAGTGGGCTGAATCTTGCGATGCTTCACACAGTGCCAGCTGTGGTTCCAGTGAGTCGGAACCGGGTGCCACATAGTTCGCGGTGAGTCCGAACTGTCTGTGGTGATTGCGGTGATTTCCCAGTGAGTCGGGGTGATGAGGCTGAGGGTGATGACCAGGAATGCGCGTTCGCTGCATGCTGGTGGTCGGGATACCCGTTGAAGCCGTGGGTGCTGGTTGTGTGACTCGCCTCACGAAAGCTTGCGGGTGTGATGATGATGATGACGTCACGCCGAAGTAATTACACGAAGGCTGCGTTGACGTTCATACTCGAGGTCACCAATTTAGTGGTATGAGGAACAGGGTGTAAAGTTCACTCATCCACCATGGAAAAGGGAGGATCTTCCGACCAAACGGGTGTTGTGTCTGGCGGGCAACTGCCCATCGGTTTGAAGTTGAAATCTTGTATGTATGTCGATCGCTCAGTAAACTCTAACTGCGCGATGCAGGATTTGTGTGACGACATGTCTATGATGCGTAGTTCGTATGTGGCGGTGTAACCGCTACATCACTCCCTTCTGGAGACCGGAGGTCAATAGTGGGCTGAATCTCGTGATGCTTCACACAGTGCCAGCTGTGGTTCCAGTGAGTCGGAACCGGGTGCCGCATAGTTCAGGGTGGGTCGGAACTTCCTGTGGTGATTGCGGCGATTGTGGTGATTGTGGTGATTCCCCAGTGAGTCGGGGTGATTGAGTTGACTGCAGTGATTCCCCAGTGAGTCGGGGTGATGAGGCTGATTGCGTTGATTCCCCAGTGAGTCGGGGTGATGAGGCTCGAGGGTGATTGACCAGGAATGCGCGTTCGCTGCATGCTGGTGGTCAGGGTACCGGTTGAAGCCGTGGGTGCTGGCTGACTGTGTGACTCGCCTCACGAAAGCTTGCGGGAGTGATGATGATGATGACGTCACGCCGAAGTAATTGCACGAAGGCTGCGTTGACGTTCATACTCGGGGTCACCAATTTAGTGGTATGAGGAACAGGGTGTAAAGTTCACTCATCCACCATAGAAAAGGGAGGATCCTCCGACCAGACGGGTGTTGTGTCTGGCGGGCAACTGCCATTCAGTTTGAAGTTGAAATCTTGTATGTATGTCGATCGCTCGGTAAACTCTAACTGCGCGATGCAGGATTTGTGTGACGTCATGTCTATGATACGTAGTTCGTACACCTCCAACTCCTTCAGTGTTGCATTCAGTTTGTCACTCATGTCACGAACTGTGGCTGCGCGGGTCATCATATTCAATAGTTTCCCCAAATGGCACCTGAAATGTGACAGAAAACAACTGAGTGTATGAGGAATCTAAATGAGTTGAGAACTTGAGAAGGTAGGAGGGTCAGACAGTTAGCAAGAAACAAAAGAACAAAAGATGAAGTTTTATAGAAAATATTATAAAAATATGGAGGTACTCAAAGAAAGTAAGTAGGAAGCAAATTTATTTATTTTGGGGCTTATCACATATCAGAATTATTGTTGATTAAAAAGAAAAAGACATAAGTAAATTACCATTTAAGATAATAATATTAGAGCTAACAGTTATTTTCCACTAAGAATGTTATGGACATGAGATTAGAGGTACCTAATAAAGTTTCATTTCGACAATACAATTGGTTTTAAACAACAGTAATAATGCAATTTAGGGATAAATATGTGTGCAGTAAAGTTTGTAGTGTATGTTTTACATAAACGGTGCCTGTATGTATTGGGTAGCTCATAACTTTGAGCAGTGTTTACAGGTGATGTATAGTGTGTAAATATAACTACAATAATGATTATTATAAAACAAAATACTCCCCGGGTTTGATGAATTCAAATCCACAATCCAAACGTTGACAGCCGGTAGATGATTGAAATAAACACGAGAAGAAGCGTATAAATAAGTAAACTGTTCCATTAAAATATTATAAAATTATTTATTTAATTCGTTTCTTTTAAATATCTTAATCATAAGTATAACAATACATTTAAGTTGGATTTAAATTCCAATTGAATATTTACTAAAACAATTATTGCTCTAAATCGAACGGATCAAGGTGGGTTAGTCTCACTATAAAGAGAGCGAACGCGCTAACTCTACGCACACATGTACGCGCGCTTCTGTGTGAGTACAGGAAATTGCCCATATACAGTACTCTTGAGAAATGTCTCGTGTCTCAAAAACTTGAACAACATGAAATATCAAAAATAGAAATATATTTTCCTAATAAAATATAATAATTATTTATAATGGGATAGTTTTTTTTTAACAATAATTAGTACTTTTAGGTTTCCGACTGTGAAGTACGCCATTTTTTACTATCGCCTGTCAACACTAGGGATGTCCATTTCTTCTATTGCGTGTATTGTGCCTACCTACCTACATAAAATATAATGATATTGATTCTGTATTGATTGTTCAATTTATCTGTTTATTTAATAATAAAAAAGGTGTAGGTATACAATATTTTTAAAGTATCGATAGATAGCTCACAAGGTATAATAAATAAATCTGTTTCTATAACCCCACAGAACTAGATATCAGGTAGTGGATACATTTATCTATCTTATTTTTATCGATTACACAACTACAAAAAGAAAACCTACCCGCTAGGTAGCACTACGTAATACAGTTAACTCAAAGTAATTAAATGCACTATTGTATATACTTTTATACAATATAGTGCATTTCATTTAAATAAAACATCATTAATTACTGAAAAACCAAAATAATGATTATCAATTTCATATCGATTGAAATCAGTTTTATTTTTTTGTCTATATCACTGGCAGTACATATTCTGCACTGGCAGACTGACATTGACAATTTAACACATTAGTGGTGGATCATTCTCGAATTTTTGGCGACCGAAACCGTTTTCCCGACGACGAAAACGGTTGCAGAAAACGGTTAAAGGACGAAACTTATCCAACATGGAATAGAATTGCCTTTTTGTCGAGCGCAGTTTCTTAAAACTATCAACGATTTGAAATGTATGAAATGGTTTTTTCGCATCACGAACGACAACATTGACAACTGGTAATACATTACTGACTATATTTAATTTCAAAGAGTTCACCTTTTAAGAGTTCACTTTTTATTGGAAGGACTGTTTTACGAGTGTGATAGATTGTACCCGACTGTATTTTCTTAGATGTAGAAATCGCAGCAAGTAATTCGAAGACTGGTTTGTGCAATGAAGACTGTTTGAAGTTGAACTTAGGACAGTAGTAGGAAATAGTACACTTACATACGAAGAAATGTCAACTGTCCTGGCGCAAATGGAGGCGTGCTTAAACTCGAGACCGATTTCCTTGTTGAGCGATGACCCAAATGACACCAGCACCAGTCACTTCTTGGTAGGCGAACCATTATTAAATATTGCAAATGAGGATTACACTAATTGTAATGTTGTTGGGTTGGATAGATGGCGATTGACGCAAAATATTGTAACAGATTTTTGGAATAGGTGGTATAAGGAATACCTAGTTAATTTAAATCAAAGGACCTGAAAATTCCTGGACCTAATAATGTAACCCGAGTCCTGATAATGTGACCCGATCAGTAAGGTGTAAAAACAGAGAATATACACGTCCAGTAAGCAAAATTTGTATTTTAAAGAAATTAAATTTGTTTATTTTCCTGTTATATTGTTATTTTAGTTGTTTAAAGTTCAGAGTTTATTTACATACCTGCCCGAATGAAGTTAAAAAAAAAATAAGTATAACGTATTTATGTTAAAATTATATGTAGGTAGGTACTATAGTGAGTTCTCCCGAGCCTACTCTTTACCTGTGCTACATATATACCTACTAATGATCTACTTATGAAACGTGTTTGTTATCAATGTACCTGCCGGCTGAGCCGCACGTGTTCTGCGTTGCTTGAATGTATTTACTTGCTACAAACTCAGACCAACAAAAAAAGAAAGACGGCGCGCTGCGAACATCAAAACTGAAGCCACCTTTTTATCTATGTGTGAGACGAAGGGTTGCCATTTGTAAAAAAAATACCCCATAACTTGGGTAATAATATTTTATGGGTAGGCTAATATTGTACAAGTAAGATATTGTTAAGTATGGCATTGTACCAAAATTGTTTAGAAGGACCTCTATTCCGAACAAAACAAAAATAATTACATCAGAAAAAAAAAATTATAAAGTGCACCTTTAAAGCAAGAATTGTTGTATTGGGACTTGGAAGACTCCGCTGTTCCACTTAGGCCCGTATTACAGAACCTCACTCAAGACTCAAGCATTACTTAAAACTAGTTTTAACCAATCACAAGGCTTTAAACGAGTTTTATGTATGCTTGAGTTTTGAGTGAGGTTCTGTAATACGGGCCTTAGAAATATCCATTAATTTTATATAAATGAACGAGCTTAATACAGAGAAAAAGGCAAAAATGCGCCTAATTGTGTGATGTGTGCGAGTGTGGGTGAGAGTGCGCTAGTGCGAGAGTGTGAAGTGTGTAAGAGTTAAAATTAGCATATATTTAGTTCTACTATAGGGTATATCTTTAGGTGTAAGTTAACCCTACCCGCGACAGTGTCTTGGGATTAAAAGAAGTAAAATACAGCTTCTTTCGATAACCATGCACATAGAAATTCAATTATAAGTTTGTTGAAGCGTAAATCATAACATTGTCGTAGGTATGTATGAAGTCATTATGTAAACTGTTTTGAAATAATATAGGTAGGTAATTATATTGTCAATTACCTTCATTAACAACAAAATCACTGACTCTGAAGAAAAGTAATATCAAGATAAATCGTAACAAACAAAAAAGTTTTTTTAACCATAAACCACGCTGGTTTTCGACGGCAGCCATTCTGGATCATTCCGACTATATCTTATAGTTACTATCCATTTACTTTTAATTCAGTATTAATTGGAAATCTAAAATATTAAATAAATAAAAAAGAGAACATGAATATAATTGGAAGTAAGAAATCATATTTAAATTTGTTGAATCGAATGGGAAAATCTGAATCATATTATGGCAACCCGCGCACTTTAAATCACTGCTTTCGTTTGTTAAGGTTATTTGTTCCAAGTAACCTAAAATTCATTTAATAAAAAACGATGTTATTTCAAGTACATCAATGCTTAGGGGTGAAAAGTGATTCCGTGAGACTTTTTTTGTGATTTGCTATTGTTTTTATAAGTTTTCACTAAACAGGAAAGCATAATTATATTTTTTTAAATCAATGTTAACTAGACGACGACTCATGACGTACTAAGAGCGATGAGCATGGTTTTAGTGTAGGTGTGTGCGTGAGCGGGTGTATTTACTTGCAGGAGCACGGTTTTGTGACTTCACTTTTAATGTTCGCGGCGCGCCGTCTTCCTTTTTTTGTTGGTCTGAGGCTACAAATTAATAAGAACGATACAAGTTGTTATTCTTTCAATTGTATTTTTATTAAGATGTTACGAGGCATGTTTCTTACACCTTCCGCCTGAAGGCTTGTGCAGACCAGCGCGACACGCAACGCGACACAAAGACACCACTCGTCGTGCGACGAGCGGTGCCTTTGTGTCGCGTCGTGTGTCGCGCCTGTTTGAAAGAGCCTTGACGCAGGTCCTCACCGGACACGGCTGCTTCGGGAGGTTCCTGTTTAGGATAAGGCGGGAGGAAACACCCGGGTGTCACCATTGTGTGGATCGGGCTGAGGACACGGTGGAGCATACGGTGGAGGTCTGCCCGGCTTGGGCGGAGCAACGCCGTGTCCTCGTAGAGGCGATCGGCGGCGGTGATCTCTCGCGTCCGGCCCTGGTTCAGGCCATGGTACGGAGCGAGAGGAAATGGCAGGCCGTCACCTCCTTCTGCGAAGCGGTAATGCTCGCGAAGGAGGAGGCGGAACGCGTGAGGGAAAAGCAAATTTCGCGCCCTCACGCCCCTAACCGCCGCAGGAGGAGACGCCCGGGGCGGGAATCGCGAGCCGATTTCCGGCCACCGTAGGCGCGGGCTTGCGGACGGTGAGCAATGGGTAGCTCGCCGTCCGGTAAGGACCAAGCCCGGGTCGACGGCGCGTTGTGTTCCACGCGCGCCTCAAAGAGATGTCAGCAGAATTGACGGGGCCCGCTAGGGCCAATGCCTGTCCCCCGGGTTCGAAGAAAACCGATAGGGACATCGCGGCCCCCGGCAACAGGGCAACCGAAGGAACACGGGTGGGTTTTAGTCAGTAAGAGTCTGGCACGCCCTCCCGCTCCACCCAGAGCGGGAGAAGTTATTTGATAATTTACCACCCAACAAAAAAAAAAAAAGGCATGTTTCTTAAGAGTTTGTATTTACACTTGTTATTTAAATTTTAAAGTGAAACTTTTATTACATCGTCTCAAACTTTTTCGTCTGTGTGTTGCATGTCGCGTGACGGTCGGCCGCGGAGTAGGGATAAAGTGAAAGGCGCTCGTCAGAGCAGCCAAGGCTAATATGGCGGCGCCTATAGTTCACTTAAAAGTTTCACTTTTACCGTAGTTTCATAAAACCACACAATCCTTTTTTTTCCTTTGTTTGAGTTTATGTTAAGTTTATTTGTTAAAGTGTAGTTAAAGAACTATGTTCTTTGGCGGGCGGATGTCCAAATAGATTAGAGTATTGTGTGTCGTGAGCCTATAGATACGTTTTAGTAGCTATCTATACATGTATACTTATAGTCCACTATGTCAAAACAGTTTCGAATAAACCTGCATACTGACTACACGTTGTTTTCTTTAAAAAATCTAGTCATCAAAAAGTCAACCCTATACAATAAACAGCGACCAACTATTCTTATCATTTAATTATTCGTTGATACAATAGTATGCCTTTGAACAAAGGTTGGATTTTACTTAAGTTTTAAACGCATTAAAAGGCAAATCTAGCAAAGAAGAGGGTAGCTTGTTATAAAAGTCTATACCAAGCCCAACAAATGAGTTATGAACCTTATGAAGCTGGTGAAAGGCTCGTAGTTTGTCCTTATTTCTAGTGTTAACATTGTGTATATCACTGTTTTTAGTGTATAAGTGTATATTTTGCCTAATATATAAAATGTTGGCAAAGATGAATTGCGATGCCACTGTGAGGATACCAATATCTTTGAAAAAATCTCTCAGTGAAACTCTGGCACCTAGCTGGCAAATTGCTCGAACAGCTAGTTTTTGAAGGACAAATATATTTTGAATATCAGCAGCTTTGCCCCACAGCAGAATACCGTAGGACATAACGCTATGAAAATAACTAAAATAGACTAACCGAGCTGTATCAACATCAGTGTATTGTCTTACTTTCCTGACAGCGTAGGCGGCCGAACTGATCCTTCCCACTACGCTCGATATTATGTGGGCCCCACTGAAGTTTGGCATCTACTGTTCTGCCCAGAAAAACTGCTGAGTTCACAGTTTCAAGCACCTCCTTATCTAAGACGATGTTGGGTCTTACATTTCTAACATTTGGTAGGGCGAACTTTACACATTTCGTTTTCTTGGAATTGAGAACAAGGTTATTTGTCATATACCAATCCGTAACCATTGAGAGTGCACTGTTTACATCGTTAAAATCTTGTCTGTTCCAGTCTACTTTAAAAATAAGAGAGTTATCATCTGCAAACATTTCAACTTCACAGATACCCTTTAAATAGAATGGTAAGTCATTTAATATACACTAAGAACAAGAATGGATCCAGTATTGAGCCTTGAGGTACACCTAACTGAACTGGTAGCTCGGAAGATTTTACACCATTAACATCTACACATTGGAACCTATTATGTAAATAAGAATTTATAACGTTTAGAGCTTTGTCTTGCACACCGTAATGACGTAGTTTACGCAAAAGTGTATCATGGTGCACACAATCAAAGGCTTTGGAGATACCACAGAAAACTCCAATAGCATTTTGCGAGTTCTCCCATGCATTAAATATGTGTTTCAGCAGAGCAACACCCGCATCTGTAGTCGAACGACCTTTTGGAAAGCCATATTGTTAATTATGAAGGAGGCTATTTAAATTAAAATGTCTTGGCAACTGCTTGAGTATTAACTTTTCAAATATTTTGCTAAATGCAGGTAAGAGAGAAATAGGCCTAAAATTGCAAACGTCATTTTTATTACAAGATTTAAATAATGGTATGACTTTACTACTCTTCATGAGGTCAGGAAAAGTTCTTAAATCAACACATTTATTAAAAGTAACAGCTAGATAGGGGGCTACGATGTCTATCATATTACTTCAAAGTTTAATGGAGATGCCCCAGTAATCACCAGTGTTTTTAGACTTGAGTGTGTTAAAAACATTAACTACATCACGAGGTGTTAGGTACATGCTCGAAGCTAAATAAGCTACTAAATTTAGGCACACTACTATGCAAAAGATTTTCAGCTTTAGACGGGGACGAATTTAAGAAACGAGTCGTAGTTATAGGTATGTTGGCAAAAAACTCATTAAATGCCTCAGCTACGTCGGCTGCTATATTAACTAATATACTGTCGACCATAATCTCAAGGTGTTTACCTGCCTCGTTGGTCTAGTGGTCGCAAGCGCTACTGCTGAGCATGAGGTCCTGGGTTCGATTCCCGGGTCGGGCAAAGTGTTATTGGGTTTTCCTATCTGAAATTTCTCAGTAGCAGCTCGGAGTCTGGATTTGTGCCCGGTTGATGGCAATAGGCTCGCCCCCTATTACATGGGACTTAAACATAACTGGCGAAATGTGGGTGTACCTGCTACAGGGACACCTCTGCCCAACCCTTCGGGGAAACAAGGCGTGATGTTATGTTATGTTATGTTTGTTTATCTTGTTTAACTGACTTACCTGTTTCATTGTTAATAATTTTCCAAGTGGTTTTTACTTTATTATTGGAATTTTTAATTGTATCGCTTAAAAAGTAGATTTAGCAAAAACACTAACCTTTTTATATAATTTTGAATAATTTCGACAAACTCTAGGAAAGGAGCATCAACCTGTATTTTTTCAAACCATATAACTCGCATGGTCTCGCTCTACTTTTATAAATACCTGGAGTAGCCCATTGGTTAAATTAGCCAACGAAGTTGCCATTAATGTTATGCTGTTATTATAATGCATTTTTGTCGACCACCACCATGTATTCTATCGTACATTTTCCTTGCGTCTCTCCCAAAATATCTTTCGCTGCACTCCTAATACACCCCGCCAACTCATTCTAACAACTTCGCTACGATTTTATCATTGTGTAGGTAAGTATAGATTGATTGCACTACTTATAGTTTGTACTGTGTCCCTCCTCACCTATACGTGCCCATTTACAAAAGACTCGCTGCACAGACTACATAGAGATACAGACTCGCTGCTTACTTGTTGCCACATTAACAACGTAATGAACGCTATCAGCGCGGTGACAGCGAGCCTCGACATTATGCGGAGGGAAACGATGCCAACGAACGACATCACGCAAGTGGGGTCAGTCGCGAGAGGCGCGGGCGGCGGAGTGCTTGCGCAACACAGCTCCGTGCGCCGCAGCGCAAGCGCTTCTTTGTTTACTTCGTGTTTGTGTCTCGAACTCGGCGCACTAGTCGTGAGATGCATTTCCTTGGCTCCGGGAGCAGTCTGTACGTACCCGCACTGCATCGCTTGTGAGGTTCTGTAGACAAGTGCTGGTGTGTGTTTGCGATATGGAGTGGTTTAAGGGCCTGGCGGGGCGGGTGCGGCGGGAGCCCGCGGACGAGGAGGATGAGGCGGCGCCGGCGACGGGTGCGCAACTGCTGGAGACGGCGCAGGAGCGGCGCGAGCGCTGGCGCAGCGTCTACGTCATCTACTTCACCATGTTCCAGATGTCGCTGGGCTTCAGCATCGTGCTGACTGGCGTGTGGCCCTACCTCGACAAGGTGAGCTGCGCTGCGCATGCCTTACCACACTAGTGAGACAACCCGTCAAGGTGTTTAACTATCTGATGTCGTTCACTCGGGGAAAGTGGGTGAGGTCAATATGTACCTACACACAACACTATGCCTGGGATATAGCGAAGCGGGCCCATTCTAATATGAGTTCGTTGGCAGTGAAGTAAACGTTTGGTGCCGTTCTGTAAGTATACGTGACCGAAGGGTCCAGTTAGGTAGATACGTACTTGCACTGACGCTAGCAAGTCTCTAGACATAGTCAAAATGGGGTTTCTTAAACCCAAAGCAGATCATTCAGGCGTCGAATTTCGTTCGAAATTAAAATACCTGTTGTTTCGTTACGGGAAATAACATCCTAAACGTTTTTTCTATGTGTCAAGACCGTTAAATATTTCCCGGGCACTAACTTTACAAAAATATAGAAATGATGAAAGATAAAGCTGAATTTAAATAATATAGAATAAAACACTTAGTCATTGTTGACTTCAAATTCAGATTATTTTGGTCGACTTTGGTAACAATAGAGTAGATAAATAGTAACTGGTGAAGTAGTTTCCAATACATAGAAAAGTGCAATACCTACGCGGTCAAAATGTATGGAACAGCTAATTTTTTTTAAAGCAACCGGCGAAAAATTTCAACGCATGGGGATTCATGAATGTAATGAATCCATGGTTTCAGTTTTCGCGTCGATGTCCCTGCCACCCAGGATGTAAGACGCTGCTTGTGTTAAATTAAAACAATTACCTATGATTCCTTTTCCTTCAGTATAATATTTCTATAAATCATTTGAATACCGTACCTACATTTGTTAGTATTTTGGTTTTGGACAGTTGTTTGCTGGATACTTATCTTTAAATAGGTAAATCTCACTTGATCCCTACTCGTTGGTTTTAAGCATGAAATTCATAACATACCTAGGTAACGGCCGTAAATTGTTTTCATAATACTGCCGCGGCAGCGATAGTAGCAATAAGTACGTTTTGCATAGATTCGAGTAGGTACCTAATTGGCGCTAAAAGTTTTTCGTCATATTATTATCCTTTCAGACTTGTTTTACTAACTTATTTAAAGTCATGTAATGTGCAGCCTAAGTAAAGATTTATTTCATTGTATATAATCATTAAATATGTATTTCTATTAGAATACATTTAAACGACAAAAACTATTACGAGTTTAATAACTTTAGCATCAATAGCTAATATAATAACCGCAGTAAGTAAGTCTTTTATTTTGCAAATATGGGTACAGTACATGGTGATAAAGAAAACAAATAGATTCAGCCATATTTTACCAATAGGCAAGCAAAAGTTATAGTTTGGCGCTAAAACAATAAAGGCAATTATAAGATACATTGAAGAGCTTTAAAATCCCAACTTATAGGTATAGATCACTACCACATAATTTATATTTACAAAATTCTCAACAAAATCGACTTTCTGCCGTAAATTGCCGTTATCTTTATTGAAAATTAAAGGTTCCTGTTAAGATATTAAAATGGCAGTCAGATCAAATTGTACAACTCATTGCGCTGATTCCGAATCTACGAGTATGTTTAACTCAGTTTGAACAAAAATGATACTTATCACAGTTATCGCAAGCGCGGCAGAATATCTAACCTTGGCCATATACCTAACGGGAGTAAAAAAGAAGAAAAGAAGAGAAGAAGCCTTAACGAAGCTAAGAATCACTTGTCGTTTCCGTCATTCCAAGACATTCCGGTTGCGGAGAATATTGAAGTTGAAGGTTTTAAAGTTAAATTGAAATACCGCCATCAGTCTCACGACCCCTGTAGGTACCTGTAGGTAGGTAGGTGCATCCACAAGCACAATCTTTTGAGTACGTTACATTGCATGCTAGCGCTACCGTAAACAGCGATTTTTCAAAACTAAAAACTCGTTCCCTTTCAATTATTTTTGCACAATGTTAATAAGATTGATGCGAAAATACGAAAATGATGGCTTTGTGATGGATATTTTACACTCTGTATCACGTGCTATCTATCACATGCATATACGCATGTGATAGATACACACGGCTACACATCAAGCTTTACATTTCCGGTATAAGCTGACCTCGCATTGTACGGAAATCCTATACAATGCGAGATCAGCAAAAACTGGAAGTGTATAGCTTGATGTGTAGCCGTGTGTACGAGTGTTGCTAAAAGTTTTGGAGGAGTTCATTAGGGTTCCGTAGTAAACAAGGAACCCTTATAGTTTCGTCATGTCCGTCTGTCTGTCTGTCTGTCCGCGGTCTAGCTCTAAGACCCTTAATACTAGAAAGCTGTAATTTGGCATAGGTATACATATTAATTACGCCGACAAAGTGGTAAAACAAAATTATGAAAAACATTTTTACACATTTTTTACACGTAAAGTGGTGATGTTTTTTTATTTTTTATCCCATAGTGTGGGGTATCGTTGGAAAGGTCCTTCAAAAAGATTGTGAGTTTGTGGAAACCATTTTTGGATTCAGGGATCCGTTTGCGAAATATTAAGCTTTAAAGTACTAATTTTTGTTAGAGTCAAGTCCCCCCCCCCCCCCCCCCTTCCAGCTAAATGGTTGGTTTTGGGTGTGTGAAAAAATCACAGCAGTAGTTTATATAACGAAATTAAAAGGAAAACTATCACAGCTAAGTAGGTTCTACAAGTTAACGAGTAATAATCGACCAACTTAACTTTGCAGTTGCAAAAACATGTTTTCCCAAACATTCCGTATCAACTACAAAGTTAAGCTTGTTTTTGGGATAAATTCATCCCAACTACGGAACCCTTCATTGTGCGTGGTCCGACACGCACTTGGCCGGTTTTTTTTTACTAGCTTCAGCCCGCGACTTCGTTCGCGTGGAAGTCGTAATACACCACATTATGTACCCTACTAAAATAACAGCCACATTTTTATTAAACTTCCCTGTACCTATACTACGTTTGTAGTTTTGGTCTCAGCAGCCAAAATAAACAGAAAGTCAGGACGGGAAACGCGGAAGAAGCTCGTCCTGAGTCCTGAAGTCGACACCCGCAGTCTTCAGTAGTAATTTCCTATCGATTGCGAATTTTTTCGTTTTTAGCGAATTTATGATGTTCCTACATCATCATCACCATCCGCTTGCCCTTATCACAATTTATTTGGGGTCATGTATCATATCATTTTCTTCGATATGTACTTCTCTATTAGACTAATAGTATTAGTTTCTGCATAATATACTACCTAATGGCACAACACTAATACACAGACTGATCATTCTTACATTATTCCTGACGAACGGCTATCACTAAAATAATGTAACAGTAGGTAAGTATTAGACTTTTTACTTTCCTTAAATTCGAAATGAAAAGTAGTGTGTTTAACACGGGTGAAAGTCATCAATTCCTACTCGGACTATAGCCGCTCTCGCTGCGCTCGCGCGTCTAAATACCTCGTATGGGAATTGATTCCTTTCGACTTTCGACCCTTGTATAACAATCTACTATTTATTTTAATCATAGATGACAGAAGAGGTTCAAGGCTTCATGTTATTCTGTGTACGTTCTACGAACTATCATAGTAGTAGTATTTATCTATATGGAAAAAAAAAATACAGAATCGAACTTACCTACCAGGTTTGTTTTTTTACTTTTCTAGTACTTACTTAAATCTCAGTTCTTCCTATAGTTTGATTGCCACCAAACTGTTGCTCAATCTGCCATGCGTCTAGTCTAGTCAATGAGGGCAAAGTACCTAATCAAAAAGCGATTGTATTGTATGTTGTGAACAACTTTATCAAACCAGTTATATTATATCATATTGTCACCTCCACGCAAACTTACGAATCTGCAGTTTTAGTGAAATCGATGTTTTGATGAAAAACTGTATCTACCTAATGTGGTACTACACACTGTGGAAAATTTACGAATTTTTATCTCTGACGATTACCTACAGAATTCAAATTGTTCGATACACCCATAGTAAACTTACGAAATTCACAAGGTTGTTTAAGCGTAGTAAAATTAAAATAAAAGAAGTTAAAAGATTTTATATCTTTTAACTTCTTTCATCTCATACCCAGGCAAAGTTCAAAAACTACAATGTCAAAACAAGTACCAAATTAATACAATATTTTAAAAATGTCAACATTAAACATTTAAGATAAAACAAAAATGTCAAAAAAATAAAAATAGGATACTGTCAATTAATCAAATTAATACAAGAGTGTCAAAATAAGTAATAAATCAATTAAATATTTTTAGAATGCCAACATTAAAATCTAAGAAAGTATAAAAATAAATGTCAAAAAATATTTCTAAAAATAATAACAACAATATTGGATTGATGTTTGCTTTCAAAACGCTCCTCTGTAAAATGCATTTTCTGCAGATTCGCAAGTTTGCCGTTGAGGTAACGATATCCTAACTATAAAATATATTCTAACTAATATTATAAATGTGAAAGTGAGTTTGTTTGTTGGTTACGCGTTCACGCTAAAACGGTTGAACGGATTTGGATAAAATTTGACACATGGGTAAACCATGACCTGGGTTAGGACATAACATACTTTTTATCCTGATATTCCCACGGGGTCGAGACATATGCGGGTGACACCGCGGGGCGCAGCTACTGGATAATAAAATATCACTTACGTTAACAAACATAACAAGGAGCAAATGTGAAAATGTTTGGAACAAGTACCTAGCCTAGTTTAAATGTAATTGATAGCGAGTGAGTCATTAGTAGCTGTGATTATAGTGTTATCGCTCGTGTTGCCGGCCGTCACCGTCCCGAGCTAGTCGAGTGAGACATACGGCACAGCACGACGCGCGATGACCCGAACGTACGTAATACATCACAGAGTACATTGAAAAGATTTTAAACATTAGAGATCGAGAAAGCGACAGTGTTGGTCATAGTGAGTGAGCACTCGAGCAGTGAGCACTCGGCGCAGTCAGAGCACGGTGCCACGGTCACGGACAGTCACGACACTGAGGACGCACGCGCACCACAACATCGTGTACATAGCAGTCAGAGGAACATCTCCCGCGCCGCTCACATGTTATCAGCTACACACATTCAGATTGTACCTATCGGTATCTTTATTTGCGCTAACACTGAACACTAGAACCATTGCAATACTTATAATCAATGTACATAATGTCACATACAAGAATGCGATAACGTTGCAGTTGAGCGTGCTGCGGTGACGAGATGGTGCGAGTGCGACATTGGCCGGTCAGATGTGCCATGTGCGGTGGACATTCTTTGACTGTGTGATGCATGCTTGACGTCGTGTGAAGGCTAAAAATAGTCGTTATTGAGAGACACGAGGTCGGCGCGCCGTCCGTCGTCCGGCGAAGGGCGCCGCCCGCACGCCGCTCGCTGTTCGTGCCGCCACACAGACCGCTGTGCGCACAAGGATTGTGTGCGCACCACTCGATGACGCTCTCTGTGCTCGCCTACCATGCGTACCTACGCAATCCTAGAACTATTTAATTCATACCCAATTATATTTTATTTTCTTTATTTAGGCAACCAACAGCGATACATAATAGTATGTTACAGAATATGTGTTACAGTATTGTATGGCTAATAATAGGTTTCCCTGTATAACTAGGATAAGTATAAAACATGCGAACGGACTACTTAGAAATATTAAAATTCAAAAACTGCAATTTTAGGTATTACTTATCTATAAGTAAGTCAAGTTAAGTCTAAATTTTAAAGAGAAAAAAAATAAATTAAGTTAGGTACTTATTAACAGTTTGTCATTTGCCTTTGTTTAGTTTTTATTATTTGTTTTTTGAATGTAGGTTTATTACAGTTAGATATATCGACTTGAGAGAAATCTGTGTTATAAATTCGAGCAATACGGGTCAATACACAATTTTTGGCGTAATTAGTCGAGTGCCGAGGTACGTGTAGCATCGTAGTGTGGCGAGTGCGCCGAAGGGGTGATAAAAGTTACCTGAGCGACCAGCTCTGGGCAATCGAAGCGTCCATTAAGTATGTCATAAAGCAAACACATATTATCCATAACTTTGCGCCTTTCATTCAGTGTTAGCAGACCATGTGTTCGACAACTATTTTCACAAGCCATCGGAGGTTTACGGAGGCGATAGTTAAGGTGGTTAATAAATTTTCTTTGAACCCGTTCTAGTTGGTTCTTATAAATAATGTATTGGGCAGATTGGACACGCATATTCTAAGACGCTGCGCACATATGCAAAATACACCGATTTAAGCGCCTCGATGTTTTTAAATACCTTACATGACCTAATAACTAAGCCTAAGTTCTTCTAAGCTTTTGTGTTAACTAAGTCTGTGTGATCTGAGAATGTTAATTTATTATCAAACATAACTCCTAAATCCCGAACTATCTTGACCTTATTAATGACAATTCCATTAAAGTGATATGAGTAAGCAATAGGGTTCTTTTTACGTGTGTAACTAATACATTGACACTTTGTGACGTTTACTGTGATCTTGTTTTTAAGTAATAATTATTTAAGTTATTAAGGTCCTCTTGAAGAGCACTACAGTCATCGAGTGTTCTTATTTTATAAAATATGTTTTTGTCGTCAGCGTACATTAAGTGTTCAGAGTATTTAAAAAAGTCAGTGATATCAAATAAATATGCGTTGTAAAAGAGAGGCCCCAAATGGGAACCCTGCGGAACACCGCTAGGGATTTCAATAAAGTTAGAACGGTATCCTCCTGTTACTACAGCTTGTGATCTTTTAAATAAATATGATTGGACCCATCGTAATAGATCGCCGCGTATGCCCAGTCTGTATAGCTTGTTGAGCAGGATGACATGATCCTCGCGGTCAAAAGCTTTTTCGAAATCCGTGTAGATCACGTCAACCTGCCCACCTCCATCTGTATTCTCAAGGACACAATTTGAAAAGCTAGCCAAATTATACCTACATAGTCCATAACACATCTGCACCCAGTGGCCATAGTTCAAGTTTGTTTCAGGTGTATGTGTTACACATACACCTGAAACGAACGTGAACTATGGCCACTGGACGCAGCTAGATACGCGGTACAAAATGTTGATGATCTCATTGATATGACCAACCGTAACGATAAAGATGTACAATACGACCACCTACATCATACTTAGCGAATAAACTAAATATTTCAATTGAATCATACATCGGCAGAACTCAAAACTTTATTGATTATGCCATAATTATATTAAATTGAAATCGCCCTTTGTTTAAAATAAGTAAACAAAATAAGTCATGTCAGATGATTCACTTCTCAATAAAGACTTTGCTCTACATACTGTGAGAGTTTGTACCTTGAGCCAATCAAATAGTGTTACCCGTGCTGCGAACTAACTAAAATAAAAAACCGGCCAAGTGCGAGGCGGACTCGCGCACGAAAGGTTCCGTACCATTATCTATAAAAACTGCAAAAAAAATCATGTCTGTTGTATGGGAGCTCCCTTAAATATTTATTTTATTCTGTTTTTTAGTATTTTGTTGTTATAGCGGCAACAGAAATACATCACCTGTGAAAATTCCAATTGTCTAGCTATCACGGTTCATGAGATACAGCCTGCTGACAGATGGACAGATAGACAGATAGACGGACAATGGACTATGGAGTCTTAGTAATAGGGTCCCGTTTTACTCTTTGGGTACGGAACCCTAAAAATTTAATTTAATTCAAAGTTTAAAAAATATTGACTCACTGTAGGCATAAAAAATTCATGCAAAAACAAAAGATTACTGAAAATAATGACAACAAAAACAAAAAATCCTATTCTAACACGATATTGCAAAAACTATGAAAAAATATAGGGAGAAAACTGTAGGGACAGCAAACAAACCGTACTTTAAAATAAAATGACAAAATGGAATGAAAAGTAGAACTATGTGGGGAAGAATAAATGAACGTATAAACAAGAAAAGGGAAAAGCATTTTACCACTTTACATATTATTAATAACGAAACTTCAGACCCCAAGGAGGTAGCCAACACTTTAATAATTTCTTAGCTTCTATTGGGGAAGGTAACACAAACCCAACTGGCAACAAACTGAAAGGAGCTCCTATGATTCCACCAACAGAGAACCTAATATTCCTTAGTCCAGTAGATACTTTGAGGTGAATGCATTAATAAAAAACTTAAAAAATAAAAAGAGCCATGATATAGATGAGAATCCACCTCCTCTATTGAGCCAATGTGCAGATGAATTAACTCGATTGTTTCAACTATGAACAAACCCATCTTTTGAAGAAGGCGCTTTTCCTAATCTCTTAAAAAAGATCTCTCTCTCCTAATGAAACCGATCCATAAAAAATCATAAAAACCGACCCAAACAATTATCGCCCCATTGCTCTCTTACCAACAGCTTCAATAGTATTTGAAAAAGTCATGTGCAATCGAGTTTATGCATTCTGTGAAAAGTATAACATATTGAACGACTGCCAATATGGTTTTCGCAAAAACCGATCCACAATATTGGCAGTGTACAAGTGTATTCAAGCAGCCCTCAATAATAATAATAACCCATCGCCGTATCTTTACGTTGACGTCGTGGTGGGGCTTGCGCGCTCCGAACTCTAGGTCTGTGCTGGTGGAGTTTTCTTTGCCGGAACGGGTCTGGGATGAGGAGCCAAACCAAGAGAGATACAAAAACCCGCAGAGCAGCATGTGGTGAGCTCTTGGGCAGTAGCGACCCCACGGACTCTATTCCCCGGGAAAAGTCTTGTTCCTCACCTCTGGCTTGCCTTTATTGGCCGCCTGGAGTGAACACTGACGAGGAACGGAGCTCCCACCTCATTCTTGCCTTAATTGGCCGGCTTGAGTGGAGATTCGCAAGAGCAAACGTGCTCGGAGGAAGGAAGTATTCCAGTAAGTGCTCGTAGGGATCTTGACTATCTTCCAGGCTCTGGGATTGTTCTGAAAGCCGTGGAATACCTCTCCACTCCTCAAGCACCTCAGGACATGTTGCCCCCTTGTCGCTACGACACTTTGTGCTGGCGATCGTTTTCAGGGGCCCATTATTCAGTGTGCAAGTCACCCCCTGCTAGTTTATCCGTGTGAATATAAAACATTGATCAGGGTCCTTCCATAGTTCCAGGTGACCAGTCTACTTTAGCCACCCAAACCCACAGTCCAATATCTTTGTTTCCTTAACTTACAATAGTCCTTCACCAACCGGGGGTTGTCCTTGGCTGAACTTGCATAGTACGAACAGGGATAATCGTCGGTTGGTACCTCATTTTATTAAAAACGTCTAAGGGGCCTCTGCGAGTTGGCTTCGGCCCCTTCCAAAGGTCCGGGACCTTAGGGTCCCGAGAAATGTAAAAGACGTAAAAACTAATAATAAAAAATATGTAGTAGGTTTACTGCTTGACATGACAAACGTTTATGATAAAATAGCGTTTGAAATATTATTAAATAAATAATATAGCGTAGGAATCCACGGCAAATGTTGGTTCAAATCCTATTTAAAGCATAGTGAACAACTGCTGGAAATAGAATTTTACAATCACAATGAAATAGAGTTAATCTGGTCCGACTATTAAAACCACGGAGTACTGAACAGTACTCCGTGATTAAAACTAATTAACACCTCTATCCCACAAGGCAGTGTAATAGGATGTTTTCTATTCCTTGTGTATATCAACAACCTTCCTAACAATTTTAATGAACCATATGTCTTGTTTGCAGATGATGTATCAATAGGTACATAGGAATGTGAACCTCATGTGAATCTAAAAACAATTTAAATGAAAAAAAAAAAAAATTGAATCTGTGCTTAACGCCACAATAAGTTGGATGACCAAAGATAATCTTAAAAAATACCCATAAATATCAACATCAATGGGTCAATTTTAGAAGTTGTTAACCTGTTCTATTAAGACTAGGCATAGACTCACATATTAATTGGAAATTTCACATTAAAAAAATAACAGCTAAACTATCAAAATTTTCTTATGGGTCTCAACTATTCTCATTACCCATTGCAATGGTGATACTGAGAATGCACGTTTTTTTCTAATCTATCTCACTATACCCATTGACTTAAGAAACGACGAATGGAAATAGTGAGACTCATGACCTCCTACAAAATGTCTCCGTATTCCCCATTTAGGGCGTTTTATTAATAAACGCCTCGTGAAAAATCTAAATTGACGATACCTATCCTACAGAAAATGGCCACAACAAGACATGACTTTATCTAAAAACAACTAATTTATCAAAGTAGGGTGTAACAAAAGTACGTATCAAATTACACATCATAGACATTATTATAGTAAAAATAAATTTATTTAAGTATACTTTTCAATTCTATTTATACCATTATAAATAGAATTGAAAAGTATACTTAAATAAAATTCTTCGAACTTTTGTGATGGTATTTCCATTAACATTTGACAACATTTTCTTGGTCGCGAAGAATCGCTTTATAAAAAAGGAACGGGAATAGTGATACAAGTAGTATCAGTATTACCGTCAATGGGAAAGCTCAACGGGAATAGTGAGACTCACCCTTTCTTATGCCCTCCGCGAGATCAAAAAAACTACAGATCTTAAAACTGCTCTAGTCACCTATTCCACATATGCCTGTGTCTGGCTCAAATATGGAGTCATCCTATGGGGTAATAATACAGACGCGCCCACATTATTTACTTTACAGAAGAATTCTTAGTAAATATTGAAGAAATCGTCAGCTGTAAAGAATTAAAATTACAAATTTTACCCTGTCTTTACATATATCTTTGAAATATGTAAATTTGTTCGCAAATACCTGGAATTCTATCGTAAACGAGAAAACATACAAACTAGAATTACAATTACTCACAATGAAAACAGATTAAACATACCAACTTCGCGATTAATAATGCATTCCTCCAGTACCTTTTGTCATATCTATGAAAATATACAACAAGTTACCAGAACCCATAAAAAAATACAACAGTTTTATTAATAAATTAAAACTCCTTTTAATGGGCAAAAGCTATTATTAAAGTATAACTATATATATATTTAGACGATAAATTATAATTTACAAGAAAGACATACTTTCATTCAATAAAAAATAAATAAAATAGCCTTTTATTTCTTGCTTATTAATTACAAAATTAATCTAAAAAGTGCATGCAATCGTAATTCATAATATTACAACATTCCCAATTCATAAATATTACATTAATTATAGACAATTTCATATTTATTCATGGGTATTATAATTAAATTTAATCAATCAATAATATTAAGTTACTTTCTATTCTTAAATTACTACCTGTTTTTAATTTTTTTTTTCATTATTATATTTTATTATTATAGTTTTATTCTAACGCTTTCAGTTTTTGTAGCAAGAACCCCTCTTAGTAGAAGGTGAAGGCCTCCTCCCGAGATGACCAGCAGTCTTTCTTTATATATATATTTTTTTTAATTTTGTAGTCTTAGGTTTTTCAGTGATTCCATCTAAGATTCCATCAATGAGCTTTATCAAATGGCTATAAGTCTACAAAGTTCTGACGTTTATGTTGGTATGATTAATATATTACTTTTTATTAATTGTTGACTGCATTTTAAAAGTTGCTTCATTGGTTTTTTTCAACCCTGGAGGGTTTTGGTCTACAACTCCCGCGGGGACCAGCCGTGTTGGGAGTGAAGAGGTGGAGAGGGTGGTTGGCCAGTTGCTATTCTGAATAGTTTTTGGAATTTATGTTTCTTCGTTGTTGTAACTTAGGTATTTGTAGGTTTTGATCTAAGAAAGTTTGTTATATCGCCAGTCTTGTTTTTTTTCATTGGGCGAATTTTGTTTAGGGCAGACACAGTGACTCTGTTATTTTCCGGGGATTCAGACATGTTTCTTTTTTTATTTTTCGATTTTTCTAGGTTTTCGTGGATATTTTCCCTATTTTCAGTTTCTTCTAAGATAATTAGTCTGTCGTATTTTAATATAGCTCTTTTTCCAATTTCTCTTGCTGTTACAAGTTGTGCTTGTAATTCCTTTCGCTTGTTGAGTACATCTTTAGGAAAATCTTCTTTGAAATAATAGGATTTACCTTCTATTGTTTTCTTGTTTTTAAGAAGCTGTATTTTCTTTTTTGTTGTGGCAAATGTAATAAGGACAGGTCTGACAGTGTCACCCTTTTTACCCAATCGTTTGGCAGTTTCGATGCTGTGAGTGTCGCATGTGATATTCAAATCTTTGTTGATTTTTTCGACAATGTTTTCTATTATGTTTTTTTCACCTTCTATTTTTTCTGGGATACCAAAGAAAACTAGGTTGTTCCTCCTTGCGTATCTTTCAAAATTGTCTATTTTTCTTTTTTGCTCTTCAATTTTATCTTCCAAAAAAGATTGTTTTATTTCGATACTTTCCAATCTTTCATTGACCTTGGTATTGAAAGTATTTGTTATTTCCTCTTGCATAACTATCATCTGTGCTTTTTGTTGTTTCATGTCTTCTTGGATATTTATTAGCAATTCTTTAATTTCTTCCATCATTATTTATTTGTGTTTTTAATTTAAAAGTATGATCTACGTTATTCTGGTAGTGGTAAAGTTGTGGTTTTTGGACAATAGATGGCGTTACTTGTCTTGTTAGAGTAACGATCGCACTACGATATCAGTTTTTGTGAGTTTCACAACTTCACAATAGATGGCGTATGTGCTATTCCTCAATAGATGTCGCTGCAAGTCACTGCAATCGTTAATTTTTGCTGTGTAATGTTTATTTTGCAGGTTAGGATTTTTTTTCCTCCGATTTTTGATTATTTTACTCACTGTTATTGTTACGCCTTCAGAGTGCTTGAACTTCTTCATAAAACAGTTTTCCTGCAGGCGATTTGTGTTATTTATCACGGTTTTTTTCACTGCGGTTTATCTCTTATTTCTATTTACTTCTCGCAGTAATTAACCACATCACTCGTTGCACAGTGCGCGTCGATTGTATTTGTGACTTGCTAGACAAAAAACACTTCGAAATAGACGTTTTAGACACTTTTATTTTATTTTATTTTACGGAGCGATTTAAAACAGCTGTTAACGGCACAACGGTGGTGCCCTCTCTTCCTTTCATTCATTCAATCAAGTCTTCCTTTCATTCAATACTACATATTAAATACATACAAAGCATAATCAAACAAATAAAACAATTAAGTTGTTGTTATTGCCTAGCTACAAGAAGTCAACAACCAAAAATTTTCCCGTCAATTTTCTAAATAATAATAAACAAACTTACTTTTTTCTGTTATTTCTGTATTATATCTAAATTAACAAAATGTAGGTATATATAAACCAAAAATGAATACCCAAACAAAAAATTAAACAAGCCAAAGCGAAACCTCAACAAATACCGTGCAATGTCCTCATTGTCCTAGAAGATTTAAACGAAATGGAATACAACGGCATATACGCTCCGCCTACAGTGAGCATCCACCTCCTGCAATTACCCAGACCATACACAAAACATGCCTAGAAGATGCTTTTGGATTCCCGTTTTTTAACGGAATAGGATCGAAGACAAATATATGTCAAAAACGATGGGAAAAAGTGTGCACTCTTCATGGAGTGTACTGTAAGTAGAAGATTTATTTACAAATTGGCCGAAAAAATAGAACATCTTGTTAGATAAATCAGACTATCCTTCTGAACGCCTTTTGATTAACGTTGTCGTCATGTTACAAAGAGAAAAGAATATTAAACAAGTAAAAGATATAGGTAATAAGATTACTCGACCGACGCCAAAATTTATGGGCTGAAGAAAATTTCGATGTACTAATAACCGAGGCTACCAAAGCAGACCACTCTCTCCGTAACTCCTACAACAGAAAAATACAATGATAACAATGACTCTATTGACAAAAGATACAAGCAAAATCCTTAAACCAAAAGCCGAAATTGACGAAACGAGAAAAACGGTTATGGAAGTATTGAATGAAAAGTATCCCCCGGATTTAATCCTAATTCAAATCTATTTACAGTACCCGATAGCTTCCCCGAATTGACTCCACTACTAGATGTAGACATAACTAGTGAACATGTAGAATTAATTGCGAGGAAATTACACGGTGGTGGAGGCCCAACAGGCACCACATCAGAAAATTGGAAAGATTACCTGCTACTATTTGTAGAAGCAAGCCTGCATCTGAGAACTGCAGTAGCACAATTAACAATGTATTTAAGTAACAATTTTGTACCATGGAGCCAAATACAAGCCCTTAAGTCAAGTCAACTCCTAGCCCTAGACAAATGCCCAGGTGTGTTAGATCGATTGGCATCGGTGAATGCCTACGCATGATCCTGTCCGAATGCATGATCTTAGTCACCGGTACCCTATTGTGTAACTTATTTTCATAAACAATTTTGCCTAATTTGTTTCATATTGACAGTTCAACAACATTCATTCCGTTATTTATGTTGTTGAGCAGATTTTTTCTCCAACTTATGAAGCAATGGATTAGCAATCTGTTTCAAATCGAAACAGATTGTGGTTGTGTTGTATTACGCAATTAGGGTACTGGTCTGAAGTCACCGAAGCCTGTACTCAATCGCAACTCTGCAGCGGACTAAGCAGCGGTATCGAAGGCGCTGTATACGCAATGAATGACCTTTTCCAAAAAGAATGCCAACCAGGCTCTAACTGGGGAATGCTATTCGTTGATGCAAATAACGCTTTCAATTCTATGAACTGTCTGGCAAGTTAGCTTTCTGGCAAGCAGGAATATATTGGCCACACTGCGCTCGCTTCTTATACAATACATACAATGGTCACGCAGAACTCGTAATACGTGATTCCGATATGAGATTATACAGCAAAGAAGGAGTAACCCGAGGCGATCCATTTGCCTTGCCATTGTATGTCCTTGCAAACACTACCCATAATAAACAAACTGAAAAAAGAACAAGCAACAACCCAGACTCTTCCGCCCAAGGCAAGCTCAAAAGCCTACGTCAATGGTGGAATAAAATGAGTAAAATAGGCCCAACATATGGTTACTTTCTTCAAGACAAAAAATCATACCAAATCATTTCCGAAAACGACAAACAAACAGCTCAACAAATTTTCAA
The DNA here is from genome assembly GCA_949152395.1 of Agrochola litura. Classification (NCBI taxonomy): domain Eukaryota; kingdom Metazoa; phylum Arthropoda; class Insecta; order Lepidoptera; family Noctuidae; genus Agrochola; species Agrochola litura. Next base: position 24,440,903 of record OX424503.1, on the reverse strand, counting down.
GGGAATTAACATAACCATCATAACCGGATCGCGCTTCCTTGGTAGTTATACTGGCGAAGGAAAAGAATACTTTGTAAACAAGAAAATTAAAAACTGGATATCTACAGTAGAAAAACTTTCACTTATCTGTAAAGATTCACCCCAAGCTGCCTACACAGCCCTCATTAAAGCAGTTTAATTCCAATGGTCATTCCTATTAATTGTCTTAGATAACGCAAACCAATTCTTTGAACCGCTAACAAACACACTGCGTACAATTTTTTTTACCCACTCTACTAAGAGGCGATATCACACCCTTGGAAGCTGACTTATTCTCTCTACCCGTTCACAAAGGTGGTCTAGCAATCTCCGCTCTATCAAAAATGACAAACATAAACTATGTATATTCAAAAAAAGATTGTACAATCCTCTCAAGAGCTTTGATTGAAAACACACATATAGACCTCTCTCAACATCATAAATCCCTTAAAGATGCACAAAAAGAAAGCCGCAAAGAGAAAGACACTCTCGATGACGAACTCTTGGACACCATCTTGGTCAAACTCTTCCTTATCAAGAGAAGAGCGATTGAACGATCAATTTCGACAAAAATGAAAACATAATCCTCCAGGTGGCTATCTGTCATACCAACTAAAAAAGATCATTTCGATCTATCCCCATTTAGAGTTCAGAGACGCACTTGCATTACGTTACCACAGATTACCAGTCTCTATGCCAAAATCATGTGATGGCTGTGGCTGCGATGATTTCAACGTTGATCATGCTCTATGTTGTAAAAAGGGTGGATTAATAACACGTCGTCACAAGGAAATTAGGGATCTATTCTGCAACTTATGTCAACACGCATGGGGAAACGTAGTCAAAGAACCCATAATCTCCGAAGGAGATTGCGGACTTCGCGGAGACTTTTCCTGCCGAGGCGTTTGGGAAGCCCAGAGGGAGGCGTTATTTGATATCCGTCCGTCCGTCCGTCCGTCCGTTCGTCCGTTTGGTGTCCGTGTCTCCTTCTTATACTTCACGCCCTGTCGCCTCTATACTAAAATCCGCCGAAGAAGAAAAAAACAAGGAAATATTCAAACGCTTGTGAAATGCGACAGGCGACATTCACCCCCTTGTTGCATCTGTTGAAGGAATCTTCGCCCCACACACCTTCGTAAAACATTTTGGAGCTGCAATCACTGACCACTGGAACAGGTCCATGAGCGTAGTGATGGGTTGGCTAAGATCAAGAATCATCATCTCAAAAATCTGTGCTACTAGCATGTGCATTCGCGGTACAATGCATACATTTAAACCAATAGCCTAGTTATTCGGTTTCGACGATGGAGCAACCCTACCAAGACAAAACTGATGTACATGTGGCCGATGAACTGAGAAGACGTCGATTGCAATAAATTGCGATAGATAAATGAGTTTGTGTTATGTTATGTAATGTTATTTTCCGATGATGTAAATAAATTTGGGTGTGATTAATATAAATAGGTACTTCAATATCTAAGTTGCAATTCATAATAAAAATATTAAATATTCTAGTCATTAATAAATAAAGAATCGTGCAATAAATTCAATATCATCATAGTTTAAACAAATAGAGTCTGGCCAGTCTGTTTTGTATTGTATTGTATTTAATTTATTTCTCAGTATATGGTACATTGAGATCTTACATTAAATATTGTTTCACACATACTACCATTGCTGTTGTAGAAATATTAAATATTAAGCTAAGTACATGCAAATGAGAACTAGGTACATTATAAGAATATAAAATTAAGAAATCTTGTATTAAGTTATGAATTTATAATTTTAATGACAAATTAATAGACTGCTTATACTCTACTCTTGGGGAACCGTCCGATTTCCGCCCGAATTCGTTTATAATAAATATCATGTTCATTATTTGGTTCGGCTAGGCTAAGTTAGCATCATTTTGAATAGCCACCCTAGGCTAATGACTATTCAAATGATGCCGCCAATATAAATCTGATAGGTATTTTTTTGTACCGTTATGTATTTAAGCAGAAACTTGCTCTATTCTACAACATGTAAATAAACCATGTGCGATCCGTGCGGGTGTTGTTAAGCATCGTACTGAGAGTCTATTTATGTGATAATTTTCAGGAAAAAAGAAAAAAAAAAAAACAGGCCAAGCGCGTGTCGGACCACGCACAATGAACGGTTCCGTATATGGGATGAATTTATCCTAAGAACATACAGTGTAGTTAAAGAACATGTTCTCCCATACGGAATGTATACGGAATGTAACTGTAAATGCAAGTTGGTCGATTTTTACTCGTTACCTTGTAGAGCCCACTTGGTTGTGATAGTTTTCCTTTTAATTTCGTTATAAATACAGTGTTATTCTTCATAATGTGCACATATCGACATGAGGGAATCTATGCTTAATTTTAAAGACAGAAAACAGAAGGCGAGAAGAAAAAAGGATCGCCACTTTACGTGTAGAGGATACCTCCTCTACGTCAAGTGGGGATGCTTTTTTTACAAAAAAAAACAACCGACTTCCAAACAAAACACTGCAAAGTGAAAAATAACTATAATTTCGGAAGTCGGTGTCTTTGGTTTTGAATTTTAATTTTTTGCCACCGACTTCCGATATTAAAGTTATTTTTCACTTTGCAGTGTTTTGTTTGGAAGTCGGTTTTTTTTTTTTATAAAAAGTTTTTATTTTTAACTTTTTGTTGTGGTACAAATCCGAATACCACTACCTGCTATTTAAATAACAGTGATAAGAACTTGTCCACATACTAAGTGGGAAAAAATACGTAATAAAGAAGCTAACTCAAAAACTACCCAAGAAAAGTTAATAAAATTTCTAGGAACCTCCTCTGAAGTATGACCTACCAAACGAAAAAAGAATCATCAAAATCAATACATAATTGGCGGAGTAATCGCGTAACAACCATACAAAAATAAAAAAACTAAACATACAGTCGAATTGAGAACCTCCTCTTTTTGGAAATCGGTAAAAAAATGTTTTTCATGATTTTATTTTATCATTTTTTCGGCGTGATTATATGTATAGTCATGCCAAAATACTGTTTTCTAGTACTAACCGTCTCTTCTGAGCTAAGCCGCAGACAGACGGACAGACGGACATGGTGAAACTATAAGGGTTCCTTACAATCCGTTCCTACGTTCGTTACGTTTTTTACGTACGTTCCTTAAAAAATTCGTCACAATTTTTTAAATGAGGAATTTTACCGGTTTATGACATGTGGCGCGGGCGGCCGTCGTTAACGGGTGCCTGGTGAAAATTTGCAAATTTTTAATGGATTTGCGGTAATTTTGGTACCAAAAATGTGAATTTATAAGTAACTAGAATTTTTTACAATAACTTTTTATTTTCAATAATAATAAGATTATTTATAAGTTTTTGGTACTTATGTAATGTTAATGCTGTACCTATGTGCCTCTTTCGGATCGAACGGGGTTGTTTTTATATATTGGATAGAAAAGCAACTGAAGTACGACGGTTGTCATTTTCCAGCTGGAGCCGGGCGCTCAGAAGGAGGTACTGGGGCTGGCGGTGGGCGCCAATCCGCTGGGACAACTGGTGTTCTCGCCGCTGCTGGGGCTATGGGCAAACCGCGCGGGTTCCGCGCGAGCACCGCTGCTGGCTACGCTGGCGCTGTTCGTGCTGGCCAGCGTGCTGTACGCAGAGCTGCACCTCACCCGCCCCTACGCCAAGTACTGGATGGTGTTCGCGAGGTTCCTCGTCGGAGTTAGCTCAGGTTACTGACCTTTAAAAGATCGTATCTCTGTCTTTCCCTAATTCCCTGTGTATTATCTGTAATCTTTATTTTGTTCATCTCAATGCATAAACTAAATGATTGGTTTTGTTGATCCTAAATACATGTCCGGCTGCATTAGATGACTGAATGAGCAAGTGTGTGCTTATAGCGAACATAGCGGTGGCGCGCTCGTACCTGTCGTCGGCGACGCTGGTGAGCGAGCGCACGCGTGCCGTGGCCGTGGTGTCGCTGGCACAGGTGCTGGGCTTCGTGGTGGGCCCCGCGCTGCAGGCGGCCGCCGCGCCGCTAGGCCCCGGCGGCCCCTACCCGCCGCCCGGGGACTTGTCCTCGCCGCTCCGCCTGGACATGTACACGGCCGCCGGCTGGATCAACGCCGTGCTCGGCTTCATCAACTTCCTGCTGTTCCTGCCGTGGTGCTTCAAGGAGAGGAAAGTCGCTGCCAGAGAAGCTATGATTGCGCAGGGCACGGATAACGGTGCGAACTATTTTTTTTGATGGGGCGTCGCCTTGTTATTCTAATAATCTCTATACCTATTCAAAAAAACTCGTATGTATAAAAACCGGTCAAGTGCGTGTCGGACCACACACAATGAAGGGTTCCGTAGTTGGGTTGAATTTATCCCAAGAACAAACTTAACACTAGTTGAAAAAAAAGTTTCCCCGTACATTCCAACTGAAAATATAAGTTTGTACGCACAATATTGAGGGATTTACCATGTTATCTTAAGACTATAGACTTCTTATAGATTATCCTGTAATCTATAAGCATAGAACTGTTCTCTGTATTTATTTTAAAAAAATTAGGCTCAGTAGTTTCGGAGATAAGGGGAATGGTCAATTTACATCTATTTTCTTAAATATCTTTGAATGCATTTATTTAAAAATTATAAAAAATGTATTTGAGATCCTCGCAATAAGCCCTTTCATTTGATTTATGTCACACGGTACAGTTCGGAAACCTTGTTTTTTTTAATTTTCATAATTGCTTGCCAAAAGTGACCTCCATATTCGAAATTCATTTATTTACGTTACACGTCCCGTATTTGGGTGTCCCGTAGTGGGGATTTCTGGAAAAAAAAATAACAATCCCCACTGGTGGGGATTTGTCGGTGGGGATTTCTGGAATAAACCCTTTTGAGGTATGGAATTCTAAAAATATGCAATTAGACAAGGGGCTCACCCCGCACTCCATGGCTAAAGAGAACTGGTGCAAACCTGTAGTACTTACTACCGATGACCGTAATACGGTATGGCGCTTCTATTGGGCTCTTCATGAGCCCGATGTAGATTTCTTAGCGTCCGTATCCGGGCTACGTTTTGGTGACCATTTCGGGGAAACTGAATGTTTCGTCTATACAAGTTTGGATGAAGTTATCTTGACGAAGCAACACAACATAATTTCATGTCTACTACGTGTATTTATATTATAGAAATCGCTTCTTATTTTGATAAGTCCTGTTTTTGCGAACATACAAAATACTTTCTAATATAAAAAGAGAAGGCAGAATCCGTACAAAAATTTCTTTGAATTTGTTTCTAAAGGACTCGCGAGGACCCATTTTATAGATCGCACGGATTGCCCGCTTTTGTAAAAATTAAAAGTGAATCTACGTCAGCACTCAGCTGCTGATCTGCCGAGTACTTGCACAGCCATAATCAAGTGGCCAGGATTATCACTAGCAACTTGCTTTGAAATATAAACTTGTGGACTCTGAGGTACCGTATTACAAGTATGTGCCCGACCCAGTTCTCGAAAATGACCATGTCACGTTGTACTGGGATCGGTCTATCATTAATTCATTACTGACAGGACTATTGTCACCATTAAGTTTGATAAAGTGGTGATAGATCGATTAGCGCGCCGTGCATTGATTCACATTCCAAATGACGAGAAACCTCGTGAAAGCTACAAGAGAAACAAATAAAATATCTGGACTTAGCACACGAGGTTGTCGACATGTGGAATGTGAGCTTGGCTGTCATTGTGGCGATTGTCGTTAAGGACCTATGGCCTGAAGGCCAAAAGCCTCGGTTAACATTTCTCGAGGCTCTCGTTAGGCGGTTGGATTAAGGGCCTGATTCAGAAGGCAGTACCCCTCGATAAGGCTCGCATTGTGAGGAGGTTCCTGTCTCTGCAGCCCTAACCATCGGTAGCTTGGACCCTGCTCCCGACACCGGCGGACTTCTATTTTTTATATTTTTAAATGTTTTGTTTAATCTTTTTATTTTAAGAAATATTTAAAAATATAATTAGCTACGAAAGGTCAAAGAAGATTAATAAACGACATGTAATTATTATTCAAAGTGAATACTGAACGATTAATTGCAGAAAAAGAAGCCCTGAAAGCTCTGAAGCCAGACCTGGTGAGCAGCTGGACGCTGGTGGCGGCGTTCTTCGTGCTGGTGTTCAACTTCGTGCTGTTGGAGACGCTGGCTACGGTGCTGACCATGGACCAGTTCGCGTGGAGCAAGCGTCAGGCGCTGGAGTACATGGGCGCGCTAATGAGCGCTGGCGCCGTGCTCGCCTGTCTCACCTTCGCCGCCATCGGCCCGCTCACCAGGATCTTCGAGGAGCGGTACGACTATGTCTTTCTACCCTGTTTAACTATTTTATTCTTTGTGTGTAGAATTATCGATGGCGATCTGTAACAGCGAGTCACCGTAGAATTTAGCTGAGTTTAGCATTATCAAAATAATCCATTAGTTCCTGTAACGTGCAGGTATATAGCACGCAGGACAAGAGTGTGTTCATGGCTGGAATCGCCACTCATTCTCTACCTGAGCAGGTTATCCTTGCTTTTCTGCTATGAGTACTGCTGTAGCACTTAGCCTTATCCTTGGGGAACGCCTTATCCTTCGCGGAGGGAGTCTCATACCTCACTCCCCCCGCGGGCATGAAGTGGGCTGGCACCAGTCGGGGATAATGTAAAGGCGCACACGATATCATGATCCCCGGTCCAAGTGTGGGAAGGGAACACCGGGGTGGTTTTTAGTCAGTAGGAGTCTGACAGACCCCTTCGCTCGCCCCAGGGCGGAGGACATTCATGAGGATTTACCACAATGAAAAAAAAAAACTAAATAAGGGTTCTAACATAACATCTTGGGGAATAGACTTCATAATGAAATATTTATAAACATGTTTGGATGCGCGTGTTCGCGAATCATGTCATGAAACGCTGGCGTGATGATTTAGATGCGTTTACGAGCGATTGCTCGAAGAAGACAGTGCAGTGGGACAAGGTAAAAAATACTAACAAATGAACAAGCGCAGTTTGTTCCCAGATTTAAGAGGTTTTGAATATCAGTTTAATCAAATAAAAAATATAGTAGCAACATGGTAGCAACATTCCCAACATTGCGTCAAGCTCAGGACTGTCATTGTGGTAACTCTTGGGGGAGCCCTGCAGTGATAGTCATCCTTGTTTATAATGATCTATGAGCTGTGGTGGTATTGTCACAGGGCTCTGCTGCTGTGGGGCGGGTTCCTGCTGACGGGGCTGGCGTCGGTGCTGTGCATCCCGTGGGGCCCCGGGCCGCCGCCACTGGCGCCCGCCAACGCGACCGAGGCCGGCGGCGGCTGCCCGCAGGCCAGCCAGCCGTGGTGCGCCGAGTCGCGCGGCCTCACGCTGCCGCAGTTCCTGGCCGGCTACGCCTGCGTGTCCGTGGGCTACTCGCTGGGCGTCACGCTCATTCAGACTATATTCTCCAAGGTGCTGGGACCTAGGCCGCAGGTGAGTTCCCCGTCACGTTCGTTCTATCTGTTTTTTCTATGGCAGTAATGGTATTCAATCATTGTAAGAGCAAGCCTATTGCCAGACTAACTGTTTACCTAGTTTGGGGCTCACTGACAAATAGCACTTTGTAACCCAAATGTTTGGTGCAACTTCGGTGGAGCTATAGCTGTAGGTAATATTTTTTAAGTTTGTTGCTTCATCCTGTGTTTGACTTACCATATGTACTTACTTACTGTATTACGTGGGTGAAAAAAAAGTTTTTCTATTAACTATTTTCGGTCACGAATCAAGACTCTGGGCTCCTAAAATAATATAACTTTGCCCAACCTGGGAATCGAATTCAGAACATCCTGCATAGCAGTCACGTTTGCGACCAGAATACCAAGGAGCAGTCAACACTTATTCCTAGTAGTATGGTGCTGTAAGAAGTGAGCGTCATCTATCTGACGACGGTGCGCGGTATTTTACCATTTAGTTGGCGTGATTATTACGTATAGGTACCCACAACAAATTACAGTTTTCTAGTACTAAGAGTCTCTGAGCTAAGCCCCGGCCATATAGACAGACAGACAGACAGACGGACATGGCGAAAGTATAAGGGTTCCTTGTTGATTACGGAACCCTAAAAAAACAAACATAGAACCTCCTACTTTTTGGAAGTCGGTTAAAAATAAGTGAGTATTGTATTGTCGGTCAGGGCGTGTGGATGGGCGTGCTGACGGGCGCGGGCTGCCTGTCGCGCGCTTTGGGCCCGGTGTTCGTGTCGGCGGTGTACGCGCGGCGCGGCCCGGTGGCCACGTTCGGCAGCACGGCGGCGCTGACGCTGGCGGCGCTGGCGGCGCTACGCCTGGTGTACGCGCGCCTGCAGCCGCGCCCGCTCGCACCCCGAGCGCCTGTGCACGAGCTGCGCCCGCTCAAGCAGCCCGAGAGCACGTGACGTCACGCCGCGGCCGCGCCGGTCGCACGCTAGATCCGCTGCGAGACTCGACTGTGTTGTTTATCAGGTTAACCTTAGCGTCGTTTCCCAGCAATTATTTTTGCACAAAGTTACTTAGTTTGATGTACAGAATGCGTAGATGCCGTCGTGATGGGTATGTTTACACCCTGTATGTAGCTGTAGGGAAGCTCATGTCGACGTCGCTAGTTCCAGAATTAAGTACCTTTTAGGTACCTTTGTATTAAATGTTTATAAGCTGTTCTTTCGGATCGTAATTAAGAATGTTATATGACTTTATTTGTAAGCAGCTAGGTATATTATGTAGGTATTAGTCAGGGCACTTGATTGCTGAGCAGATTGACACACTAAGTCAAATTGCTGTGGTATAGCCATTTCATACGACTGACAAAGAATAGGTACCATACAGTCACTTGTCTTTTGTTTTTACGAACATTTTAATTTGATAGTTGTCCATTAGTATCCATCAGGTGAATTACCTTGGTTTTGCTCACTCAATCGACGAATCAACTAGGAGTAGTTCCTAATATACAGTATTCAGTAGTTCTGAACAGGGATGTTGCGGATATTTGCATCCGTATCCGCAATTGCGGAGCTTCCGCATTTATTTACACCTCCGCATCCGCATCCGCATTAATCAATGCGGAGCTCATGCAGATGCAGATGTGGGTGGAAAATTGTGAATAAAAGTAAAATCATAATCAACAAAATGAAAATTATAATAATTTAAACCAATACTAAATCGTCACATTTTCACGAAATGGTCTTATATCCATCAAACACACAGTGTGTCTCAAACGTAGTGGTCCAAAAGCAAATGGCGTAAAGCGGAAGAGCCCACCTATCATTTAAAAACTATCTAAGCTCAGATTTAAAAGAATTTACTACCGAGTAAGTTTCACGAAGACAAGTAAAAATAAAATCTGAAGCGTTACCGAGCCACACTGAACGTAAATAGGAACATAATCTTGTACCTACACTATCAAGGCATGTCCCAGCCAGATTTGAACTCGCTACGTCCCAAAATTTTCTGAACTGTTGAGAATATCCCAATTTTAAATATTTTTAATGATGGCCACCTCCGCTTTACCCCATTTGCCTTTGGACCACTACGTTTGAGACACCCTGTATAATTTCGAGTGTTACTGATTTTTAAATGGAGGAGGAGTTCGTGGCTAAGTAATAACAGCCGAACGGGTCATTGCCGCGGTTGGTCCGTGGATGGGTGACCATCTTTTCATACCGAGACTCCTCCGTGCCTCGAAAAGCACGTTAAGCAGTTGGTCCCGGCTGTCATTCATAGATCTTTGACATTCGTTACGGGTCGTCAGAAGCCCGAAAGTCTGACAACCAGTCTTACCATGGGGTATCGTATTACTCAGAGTAACGGGATTCGCTAACACAACACGTAAAATTCATAATTTACAAAAGTTAAAAAATACAACGAAAAAGTAAATAAAAAAGCATACCTAAGTAATCGATAATCGAAATTCTTCGGGGAATAGGGATTGTAGAAAAACACAAATCACAGAAAACGTCGATAAAAACACCTAAGGCTAATAACAGTAGATGAGGATCGTGAGTACAGCAGGAAAAATAAAGGTTTTTGAAGCCATGAGAAAGTTTACCTACATACCGTTTCGTCGAAGATAAGATTTTTGTCGAGATAGGAACTCGGAAACTAAGGCATAAAGGCAGAGTATAGCCGGGCAGCACTTTGCTGTCGACAGAGTCAACTTCAGCTATCGACAGAGGCAACTGCAGCTGCCGCCATTAGTCGGCGTTTGCCGTCGACACGTGGACAGCAAACGCCGACCAATGGCGACAGCTACAGTATAAGCGCAGCGCACGCGCTGCCTTGTCAGTCGACTTAGCGACGCGCTATAACAATGTTGTCGACATGGTGGGCAGCAGTCGGCGTGTCGAATACTACAGCAGTTGCTTTTGTTGACAGTAGCAGTTGCTTCTGTCGATAAATGAGGATATTTTCTTCACAGGAGGAAATTTTGGTATAAATGGGTCTAACCAATAACCATTCTATTCAATAGTTCTTTCTGCGATGACACGACTTGTAGGAAATTACATGTGCACATCAATGCACATCAAACGAACTGTTCTAAATTACAAAAAAATCAAATACTTAAAATTTATTGCCGGTCATCAAATAAAGCTTCAAACAGGTTGAATGAAACGGTTAGAAACGAAAGAGGACGATTATAAAAATATATGCAGTTATGCAACACTGCAAATCTAATTTAATTTAACTTAATTACCTTTTTGCATGGAACATCATTCCATTCTGTAGCTGGAGAAGGGCGTTGTTAGCTGCGCTACAGTTTATACTTTTGCAGCTATCATCGTTTTACTTGTAATTAGTCTTGTGTTATTGTTCCAAAATATTTTTTTTATTATTATTTATTTATTGACTGCACCAGTAACTGGGTTGTGGAGGTTAGATATGCAGTTGGTCCATGTAAAATAAGTATTAGTTCTTATCTGCATCCGGTTAGACTGGAAGCCGACCCCAACATAGTTGGGAAAAGGCTAGGCAGATTGCAGATTGATTTATTTTTAAATGACTAACTGTGCTGAAACTGTACCACATACATACATAAACTGTACCACATACATACATAAACTCACGCCTTCTTCCCATGGACCCCCATGGCAGAAACTACAGAACGCCACCTGCTACGATCCTTACATAGGTACTCCTTTTGCCACGTTTACGTTCATACATCTGCGCACGCCGGTTGCAAGTACCTACTACGCACCTGACTGACTGAGGAAATGACTATAATTTAGTAATTATTTTATAATTGCCGCGAATTATTTGAATTATGATCAACATATAATGAAACAGCGCAGTAATTTGCAAAAAACGTAAGAAATTTTGAGTTTCGCCTCGGGCGCCTTGACGGATCCTTTAAAAAAACTTGAGATCCACAAAAAATCGGCCTCAGCGTATGTAAAAACATCTGCATCCGCAACATCCCTGGTTCTGATCATCACATATCAGTGATAGCCTCACGCGAGCGAGCTCACGTACAATGACGTAGATAAAATGTATAAATGTAAGTAGGCTTAGAATAGTTAAGATAATTATATTGTCGTTGTGATAAAGCTAGTGTTGGTTATAGTAATCTTAAGACTGAGTTTGGATAACATCTAAGCTAATAGGTACATTATAAATAAACCACACGTGTTATACAGGGTGTTTGTAGTTTTTAAGTATTATACAGGGTCTACGTTTATACTTCTTACGTAGAGAGATTTTGTAATCTTGCTATACTTGTATATTGTGTTCCTCGTGCATGACTCGATGTTGACTAGCCCGTACCGTTTTAACACCCTGTATATCAAAGGTATTAAGTGTATTGCAAAACTGTTGATAAATGACTTGCCGCGCGGTGTGCGCAATTTAATGATATTAGAACAGATAAACGATCACATGTTATCAAGTAACCCTGTAATTGTATTGCCGCACCAACGGCTGTTTGAACATTATCGACTCTCTTTCGACACTCAGTGCGTAACTTAGTCTCGTAGATAAGTGAATGCTCAACTCCGCACAGTACTTCTTATAAATTATGTTAATGATTGATGTTAATATCATTAACTTTTTTGTATAGAATATTTTGTAAATTATTTTTGCTATCTGTATTTTTTTGACTTCGAATAAAAATATAATTCAAAGCTGACGAACATTTATTTTTATTTGCAGTGATTTAATTAATTTACATTTTTATTGATTTATTTACTAGGACACCAAGTCCCAATATTGTCGGTGCGTTTGCCAAAACCCGTACGTGGATTTTCTTGTTTTTTTTATTCAATATTCTTCATCAATTTTGAACGCCACATTTATTACCAAAACCCTTATGTAAAAATTCCCGCTGTATTTCGATTTACCAAAACTTTTAAGTGTTTATTTGCAATGAAAAAACAATTATGTGAACCTAATATTCAATGAAAAAACAGCTATGTGAACCTCATATTCAATGAAAAAACAGCTACGTGAACCTAATATAAAAAAAATATTTTGGGCTTAAATGGAGTAACCCTAAGAAATAATTTTTATCACAGCATAAAAATAAGATACTTTGCCAGCATTTTGCGTTTTTAGGTTTTTCTTAAAATTTGTTATCTGATTAATATTAAAACTAAAAAGTTTGAAATAAAACAAATTATTTAAAAAAACAAAAAACCCGACTGCAAAAATTCAAGAGAAAAACAAGCATTATAATCTGTAGGATTTTGGTATTGCAGGCGGGGGACAAACCAATAACCTGAAATTTTGGTGAAACTTTTGTTTGTCCCCGCCTGCAATACCAAAATCCTACAGATTATAATGCTTGTTTTTCTCTTTTCTGTTGAATTTTTGCAGTCGGGTTTTTTGTTTTTTTAAATAATTTGTTTTATTTCAAACTTTTTAGTTTTATTAATTTATAAATAACTAGCTTTTGCCTGCGGCTTCGCCCGCGTGGATGTCGGAAAATATCCCACAGGAACGTGCTACCGGGATTCAGAGTATCCTATGCCCTAACCTATCTAGGTCATGGCCTATCCTATGCCTAGAAATCCGTTCAGCCCTTACGGCATGAAAAGGCAGATAATAAATCTATTTTAGGGTTCCGTAAACCTTTAAATGATGACTTCTTTTATTTTTATTTTTCTCTACTTCGTTGTCTGTCAAGACCCTTTTTCTCAGGAACGAAGAGGCATCAAGTTGAAATAGATATCAAAAACTTAGATCTACGGTCTCTTGGATTTGTAACGAAATCAAACTTCCAAGTCAACGCAATAAAAAAATACGGCCATTTATGCCGCATATTTTGACACTCGCAAATAAACCAGTCTATTTGGTAATTTCCGTTGGCCCAGCAGCATGAAGTTTGGCGAGAAGCAAGGTCAAGTAAAGAGGAAAATCCGAAAATTGGTAATTTATGAACTGCAAAGTTAAGTTTGTTCTTCAATCCGGGATCAAAAATTTATAGACCGTGCCTTGAAGTAACATTTAGTATGTAGGTATTTCATTCAAATCGGTACTCTCCACTCTATTAAAAGTTCTTTTTCTATTGAAAAGTTAAGTTTGTACTTCAATCCTGATTTGGAAATTCAGGCAGCCGATCAAGCACAGCTTTGAGACGGAACCTTTAGGGCGTAAATCCTACTCATATTTGTCCGGCTTTTTAACATAAATAAAACAGGTTTATATGATTCTAAATGCCTTTCCTAAAATAATAATGATTCATTTTACTATTATCACCACCATTAAATTGTAATATGTACTCTAGTGCCGCCATTGAACCGAAGTAAAACTCACATGTTAGAAAGGTTACCTAGTTTACGTCTTTAAATTGTGATAACTTTGACAGAGTGGGCCGATTTTAATGAAATATAGACTAAATGATATAATTCAAGATACAGACTATGGCTATATTTACAATTTCCTTAAATCTCCTGCTCTTATTGCCCCATCTCAAAATCCACCCTGTATATGCTGTGATTGACTGCTTAGCTCCATAAAGGTTTAGCGTGATGATAATATTTTAAAAGGTTAAATCCGTAACTATCTGCAATATTCTAACCTTTTGGCTAGTCTTTTTACAATTTGCGGTCTATAGAAGAATACGAACATAATGCTACATTGCTCATCCCCCATAGCAAATAGCGTGATAATAATTTTTGAAAAATCTATTGTGATGTTTCCATTATTTGACTTATAGATTATTTATACCAATTTTCAAGTTAATTAAACCGCACAGTAAAATCCTCCACTGTAAAAATGACGTTTCACCCCGTAAGGGGTTGATTTTCAAAAAACCCTGATATACGTTTTTATTTATTTTCAGTTTTAATTATAAATACTGAGTTTCGAGTTAATCAGACCGCTCGTTAAAATTCTTCCATACAAACTTTGACATCCCCCAATCCTCCTTTAGGGGGTACTTTAGAAAAACTAAAAATGGCAAACTTTATAATTTACAAAGATAAATATTCGTGCCAAGTTTCAAGTTTATTAACTCAAGGAAAAACATTTTTCATACAAACTAAATCCCCCCTTTTCACCCCCTTAAAGGTCGAATTTCCAAAAATCCGTTCTTAGCGAACGTCTACTAAGTATAAACTACCTCCCTACCAAATTTCATCTTTTTACGTCAAGTGGTTTTCGATACTTCGTGATGAATGAGTAAGTGAGTGAGTGAGTGAGTGACCTTTCGCTTTTATATATTTAGATTATGTATATATATTTGGAATTGACTCATTTCTAACTTTTATTTGATACCAATAATGTATTTTTTTTAAACCTACCCCTCCTTTTTTTTATTTGCAGATGCAATATATACATATTATATAGCCTATGTCACTCCCACTATTAAGACGAACCTAACGACACCTCATATGTTAAAATCCATCAAGCTGTTTAGGCTACAGAGCGTGCCAAAGAAATAGACATACATACATACAAACATACATACATACATACATACTCTCGAAAAACATTACCCTCCTTCTGGGGCAGTCGGGTAACAAATTGGACATATCCAAGAGCCAAGAGCTAAGAGGTGAGTCCAGAATTTGGAAGTTTTTGTTAGGTTGGTAGCGGTCCAGTCAACTTTGGGAACCACTGCGTGGATCATTAAAATAAATTATGTACCTACTTACTTTACAAATCAATACAATCACAAAATAAATTACATTAAAACTGGAGTAGTCATTAAAATTAAACATTACATTACATTACCACTAACGAATACAAAAAATATCACACAATCTTTATTGTCGGTTGGCACTCCGATGGACTTGGAGCTGATGAGATGCCTGTGGATCATTGGGTCCACAGGCATCTCATCAGCTCGAAGTCCTCACTAATTGTCGATTTTCGTAAACTGCTGGAAAACGATGCTATGCGCAATCGAATAATGGCATAAAAGTCACTCGGCACTCTCGCTTCAGCGAACATGCTCGACGCGCTACAGTACGGTAGGCATCATTCATTGTACTGCACACGCAGTAGTGTCAACCTTTAATTTTTTGTCCATAGCTGGCATGTGTAAAAAAGGGGCAATATACAGGCACGGAACACGGAACCTACAAAGGGAAAATCTGCGCAAGCATATTGCACTTTACCGAGAGCGCCCGTCTTTCCCGTTCTATGTCGGCGTCATCTGTGAGATTGTCAGTGAGGATGTGGGCTAGATACCTAAACGTTCGTACAACCCTTACTGGTGCCAACCATAAATAAAAACTTCTTGGACTGTCTCCGTTCTCTTATCAGCTCTAAAAACTAACATTTCCGTTTTTATGCCATGGGAGCCGGCATATCGCTCGCAAATACCTACTAACTTGAGCCCTGAGTCTGAGCGCTCCTACTGAGGGCCTGAGGGCTTAAGAGGACCATGTCATCGGCATAACTTATAATTTTAAAGCACACGCCGCCTATGTGACATCCGACACCTGCCCTCCTTACCTTCTCAATAAAACCATTCACGTAGATATTGAAAAGGTCCGGAGAAGTCAGTCCCCCCTGACGTACGCCACATTTTAACCTATAATCGCTTGACTGAGCGTCATCCCATTTAACACTGTTCATTTGGTTACCGTACCACTCTGTAGACTTCGTACCAGTATTGTAGCATACTTAATAAGTCCGAGTGAACCCGCGAGTCGCGCCATTTGCCCCAGAGGATATTATAATTCACCAGATCAAACGTGCGACTTAGGTCCAAGAAGGGGCTGCGAAGAAGTCCGAAAGGGAGATCGTGGCCCCCGGCAACATGGCAACCGAAGGAACACGGGTGGGTTTTAGTCAGTAAGAGTCTGACACGCCCTCGCACTCCACCCCGAGCGGGAGAAGTTATTTGATAATTTCCCAACCAAAAAAAAAAAAACCGAGGTGTTCCGAGGGAGATTTGTCGGTAGGTAGTTGGTCGCAGAATTGAGATCCCTTGTTAGTGTGAGTGTGACTGCCAACATGTTTTTATTCCATTGTTTCTGATAATTTAAATAATAATAAAAAATAAAATTTTATTCAGTAACAGTAATTTAATCTGTAATTTAATCAATAACAGAAGATGGGAAAGTATTAAAGTTTCTGATTGTAGATTTTTATAGTAATGATTTGCTGTATTTAAACACTTACTTCATTGTCTTGGATATACAAAAAAAATATCATAAATATCTTCCTTATCCTCAGGTACCTAGTATTATATTATCTGTCTGTCTGTCTGAACGCGATAAACTCAAAACTACCGAACGGATTTTCAAACGGTTCTCACCAATGGATGGAGTGATTCATGCGGAAGGTTTTAGTGCATTCATTAAGGTTTTGTGTAAATTGGCTGAAATTTAACGATTATTGTTGAAGATGTCGGAAAAAATCATGCCGACTAGGAACTTTATTGGCGTGCGCCGCGGAAATCGTAAAAGTTATATAAAATTTATGTTCTACAGTATTGTTCATCTTAAAAAGTTCAACAAAAATTCCGCGATGGCACATGTCTATCTTCTAAGGATGACCTCCAATAACCATTTTTATCTTTCAGAATTTAATAAAAATTTCATTGTTATTTCCGAAGCAATTTTGACCGGTATTGTATTAATTCTTATCCAATAAACTATGTTACTTAAATTGAGCATTTAATTTAGATTAAAATATGCTGTAACATCATTTCATTGAAATGAATGGTTTAATAGATATTACAGATTCAAAATTACGCGTAATAAAATAATTATGGTTGACGGCAACGCGGGTGCAGCGGTAGGAGTCAATGACCTTTTCCTCGGCTATTAGGTATGTAATCCTGGTACCGGTAGTACGTTCCCGTGGGATATTTTCCGACATCCACAAAAGTTAGTTATATATATAATTCTTCTGTACGTGTGTTTGTCACCTAACTCGTCCTAAACGGCTGGACTGATTTGGATGAAATTTTATGTGTATATTTGAGTGGGTCCCTGGATGGTTTGGAAATACAATTGGACCCAGTAGGTGGCGCTGTTCGGACAGGAAAACGTCTGTCGGGTCTGCTAGTAAATCTATAATGTGCAATAAAACTAGCAAGCTCATTAGACTCATTACAGCTCTCGCCTTTTGTCAGTAAGCTAAAGCCAAGCGCACACTACAGCCGCAACGGGCCGCAGTGCAACACATTTTGATTTAAAAATATCACTCAACGTGCCTAAAGAAGTTTTCAATTCAAAAAGTTCGGCGCGGCCCGTTGGTTGTTGGTTGTTAAAAAATGTAATGCAGGAGGATTTTTGCAATGCATTGCCGTTGCGGCGCGGCCTGCCCAAATTTGTTTTAGCCTTTTAGCCTTAGAAGTAAAACATACACGAGTTTGTTATGGACAAAGCACCGCAGGCTACCTATTTGTAGGATGAGTGCCGGACAAAATCAGCGCGAGGCCTGTAGCAAACTCTACTAAGGGGCTTGTTTGGTAGAATTTGGGAACAGGAGCGATTGGCACAAGAAAATAGACGTCTATGCCCAGCAGTGAGTGAAGTCGGGCTGTGGATGATGATATTCATACAGTACTTAACAGGAGTTACTTTGTCGTGTTGTGCAAAAAAGTATAAGAATTAAGAGCAACTGAGAGGCCTGTAGCACTTGCTACACGTGATAAGTGGCTACTCTGGCACTGTATGTCTATTCTTCTAAACCCCTGGGTTCCTGGTATCCTGATACAAACACTTACGATTTTATTGTGTTTATAACACGTTTATTGATTTCCAGTAAGTACACAATTATCACAGTTTACAAAATATTAATAAGTAAGATGTATGTAAATAATTAATATTAGAACCCGTTCCTTATAACATGTAAGTTAAAATAATCATATATACAGCCCACCCTCTGTCCCACCATTACCGCAGGTTCGAGTCCTTAACCTAACGTAGACGTCACGACGAGATCAGTCACACAACAGAGAATACAAATAACTATGTTCCGACATGTTGCAAGTGAGACATTGTTGGACGTGATTTCTTTCTTATATCTATGGACGTGATGCACCCTGGTGGCGCCGGGGTCACGTGTCGGCGGAGATGACGCGCGGCGCGCGCGCGGGCGGCGCGGCGGGCTGGGGCGCGGGCTCGGCGGCGCGCAGGCGCTCGGCGTCTTGCACGCGCTGCGGCAGGCGCGCACTGCGCGTCTCGGGCACGCACAGCACTGCCAGCGCTGCTGTTCCGCTGCACACGCCGTACAGCAGCGCTTGCACGTACATGTTCTAGCAAAAACTTGTAATAAGGACATTGCTTGCACGTTCACGACTTACATGCTAGAGCTTCGACTTAAAGGGGATGCGCGTAGGTAGCCCGCGAAATCACATTTTGATCAACATAAGTACAATGTACAACCTATTATAATACTTAACTGCAAATATATACTCTAAGCTGCAAATAGATAAAAACGCAAGAAAATTTAAATTTCCTGGTGCTTTCGCCTTAAGCCATTATTTAGGCTCTCATGATGTTGTGAGCGCATACTGACCAGTAGCGGCGTCTGCGGCGCCAGTACGGAGCCGACGCGGCCGATGAGCGAGCAGGCAGCCAGCGCCGAACTGCGCGCGAACGTGGGGTACAGCTCGGCCGTGAACACGTACAGCGAGTTGAACGCGAACGTGATGGCCAGCTTGCCCACGAAGAACAGCGCCAGAGACGAGCCTTCGTTATCTGTGTACAAAGCCGTGGTGCCATGTAGGAGCTGGCTCTAAATATGTACATCTTAATCTTAATAAATTATAGAAAAATCATCATTTTCTTGCCCTTATCCCAATTTACTTGTCGTCAGCGCAACATGCCTTTTTACCCGACTACGGCGAAGCAAAAAGGAGGGTTATGATTTTGACCGGTATGTATGTTCATCTGTTACCTCATAACTTCTAAACTGGCGATCATAATTTGACAAATGAGGTATCATTGGAAGCGTTTTGATTGTCCGCTGGTTATAGGCTATGTGACGTCACATTAAATGCAATATGGCGCCCTCTAGAGGACATAAAGTAACGAAATAAAAAATAAAAATAATCGAATTGTGCCATATTGGGTATCAAATGAAAGGGCTTGACAAGCACATTACAAATATGTATATATATTATATTGTCCAAGTAAACAAATATGTTTAAATTGTTAGAAACAAGCAAAAGGGAGACTGTGCTACGTACGGCGCGGCTGTAAAATTAATACCTATTTTACCATAAATGCCGTGATGGTCCAGTGGTTAAGGCCTCGCCTCTCATGCACGAGGTTGTGGATTCAAATCCGGTCAGGTACCAATGTGACTTTTTCAATTCAAATGTAGGTACTTTCTGAGTTTATCTTGGACATTACTAACATCGGTGAAAGAAAAACATCGTGAGGAAACCTGTACCCTAATTGCGTAATACAACACAACCACAATCTGTTTCGATTTGAAACAGATTGTTAATCCATTGCTTCATAAGTTGGAAAAAAAATCTGCTCAACAACATAAATAACGCAATGAATGTTGTTGAACTGTCAAAATGAAACAAATTAGGCAAAATTGTTTACGAAAATAAGTTACGCAATTAGAGTAGGTACTGGACTTATAGTTAATATACTTAATATAAGTCTGAAATCGCCAACACGTCTTGAGCGCGCGTGGTGATCAATGCTCGTGCCTTCTCTTTATGAGAAGAGGCCTTTTCCCAGCAGAGGGAAAATAATAGGCTGGTATTATTATACCAAATAACCCAAAAAAAAAAGTTAAGCTCCTCTGCAAATACTTTATCACGAAACTATAACCCCAAAATAATTTAAATAAAAGTAAGTTCAAATACTAAAACCCGACTAAAAGGTATGAAACAAGAAAACATTTCAGACAGAAGTCAAGACATAGGTACAAAAATGATCAAGGTAAAGCCGTGGTCGCATGCTTGTATACCTACAAAATTATAATGGCATGCAAAAGTAAGATAAAATGCATACGGGTAGGCCATAAGCTGGGTTAGGACATAGGATACTCTGAATTCCGGTAGCGTGTTCCTGTGGGATATTTTCCGACATCCACGCGGGTGAAGCCGCGGGCAGAAGCTAGTTCTGTATAAAAAGTATTCAGTATATGGATATTTCGATAGAATGAATATGCATTGCGTGGAACGCTCGATCAAACAAACATTCGATATTTTGAACACTCGATATATTGAGTGTACGATATATTGAATGTTCGATTTATTAACCATTCGATTTTAAGAACGTTCGAGTATTTAATTGTTCGATTTATAGTGGTCGATGAATTGATATTCGATTATTTGGCATTCGATTTGGCATAGTACACCCGTTGAGTTGCGATCATGATTTTTTGCGTTTATCGGACCAACAGACTATCCAAAACCCTAAACATTACCAGGATGACCAAATTGTATTCTACTGTTATTCCAATAATAATAATTATGTTAATGCTTACTTATGAAGAACGGTGAAACACAAGCGACCCCGCAAAGCAGGAACGCAATGAATATGCACAACTTGCGTCCGATGCGCTCCAACGCCATCATGATGAGCACGGAGGCGGCGATCTCCATGGACATGTTGAGCGCGAAGTTGACGTGCTTGTTGCCGGACAGCGCCACGGAGTTGATGGTCAGGCCGTAGTACACGAAGGTGGTGGCGGCCCAGCACCAGCCGCACACCGCCAGGCGCCACATGAGGACGCGCGAGCGCACCACGCTCAGCCACGGGCTCTGCCGAGTCTCTTTCGCCTCCGCCTTCGTGTCGTCCTTCAGCTTGCTCATCAGCTGCTCGTTCACGATTATCTGCAATTATTTACCTTACTTCAATGTTGGCACGAGGGTTCTCTCTTCTAGCCCTGATTTACCGTCTGTTCCAAAACAAAAACCGGTGAGAGATTGTAAAATTATTTGGGTACGTATTTGAATATCGAAGATTAAAATACCTACTGTTAAAATATCGATGTTCATAACATCGAAAATGGAAAAATCGAACGACCATAAAACCGAAAATTAAAATAACGAAAGTTTATAGTATCGAATGGTTAAATATCCTACGTCCAATATATCTAAAATCTAAATATCTACAAAAGTTACATCGAAAGATCCAAATATCGAAATACAGATTATCGAATGTCCTAAATATCGAAGTACAAACTATCGAACGTCCTAAATATCGATGGGTACATAGAACATCGAAAATGAATATACCTACGTGTAAAAATGGGTTAATTTTCAACATTTAATACATTCATTAATTCACCCTAAAAATACGTACCTACAAGTTAAAATATCAAAAAAAAATTGATGTAAGTAGTATGAGTGGAAAAAGGTTGCTTCTGCAACGTCTCCGGCGCTACGGGAAGTGCAACCCCTTCGCCCTTGCGTAACAAAGAATAGGCACCCATGTTCACCTCCCTTCGCGCCTCCGGATTTTTATATACACTCTAGGGGTAACAGCCAAAAGACTACGTAAATTCGGGGTGCCCCAATTCGGTTTTGGAACAATTTTGACCTATTTTATCCATGAAAATCAGTGTCTAGTGTACAAGCATAGGTCAATCGTGAAGGTATTATTTAGGTCTTTAAATTAAAATATTTTCTTGAAAGTCAATATGTTGTGCTACTAAAGTTAGTGACAGAAACATATCGCTGCAAAACCGACTCCACGTAGTCTTGTCTGCCCTACCCCTAGAGTGTAATTTAGAATCGCGTAGGCGCGGAGGGGCGAGGCAGCCCGCGAGCTGAGGAGCAGGTGGTTTTAACACCCGCCGCCGCAGCTGAGGTTGGCCGGCGAAGCCGGCCAACAAGCCGAAGCTGCGGTGGTGAGCGTTTAGACCATCTGCGACGTTAAGCTCGCGTGGGACTGCCGGAGCCCTGCAGCGCCGGAGCCGTGACAGAAACCATGCTTGCTTGCATGTTGCATGATTGCTGCATGCTTGTTTGCTGCTAGATGGTAATCAGTTACTAGGTGGGTTACAAAAAAAACAAGGAAAACTTCCTTTCCTATTTTTACATAATAAAAACCCAAAATAAAACACATTTGTACGCAAATGTACAATATAATCAGTGACAATAATACAAAATATTAAACAAAAAATCCTTCTTTTATTGAATAATAATAATCGAAAACATAAGTCAAAAATCAACTATAAAAATACCGGTCTAAATACTTTAAAGATTTGAAGCTATAGCCATTAACAATTCCACAAAAGAGTACTCTGTAATATTTTCCAATATGTTACTAATTTTTTTCATCGTGTTCGCACACTTCGTCTTCTTCCTTTTTTTAGGCTCTGTTTCTCCGTTAAGGATTTTTTGAATTTCAATTAAATTTACTTTTGTTTCCTTCATTAACTCTGATATTAAACGGTAAAAACCAATATGTCTTTTAGAACATATTTCATTAATATGGTGATGGAAGGATTCAGCACTATTTTGAGTGCGCGGTATCGTAGATTGGAGATTTTGACACCAAAAGTTTGGACTATACTTTGGTTGTTGGTTATTTTTGCCAATGACGTAGTTTTCACCAAACCATTGTGCAATTCTGAGACTGTCATTTGAAAGACTTTTTATTAAATCGTTAAAATACATAACTACATTATTATGGTTAATGTAACTCAACGCTAAAAGACACTTTATTTCCTGGTTGAATTTATTGTCGGTATTGTATTTTGAAGCCAATCCATCTTTTTGGATTTTACGATACAATATTTGTCTCAGATGAAAAAAACATCCTTTCAAAGTAATTGACTCGAAATTTTGGCGCAAACTTAAGGCTGGAGCTTTTTCGAAGTCCAAGATTACATGTGATGGGTTCAATACAATTTCATTTTCTGTACAGTACTCAATCATTAAATCAAACATGATGTCGTAGGACGGCTTATCTTTGTGGGTACAAAGCGCAAACAGTAAAGGAAATGTTTTTTCATGATTGTTTATCGAACCATGAATTGTATATAATTGTTGGAATATCTGTGGTACGATTGCAAAAGTACCATCCATTATCCAGTAATTTGCTTCACTCAGATATTTCATTAACTCCTTTGTACTAAATAGTACAACCCTTTTATTTTGAGCAAAAATTCTTTGTTTAATGACAAAATTAGCTTTATTGAGCATTGTCGACTCGAAATCTATGTCAAAGTCGAACTCTGTGGGTTCCATAGGTATTTTTAGTTGTTTTTTTTTCTCACGAATAATCATCTGCCTTAAAGATTCTTTAGTTGGTAACTTCGTTGCAATAGCGGCACTGGTAGATGCAATATGATTTTGTAATATTTGACAAGTTTTAACGGTAGGTTGCTCTGCCGTTTTACTTTTTAAATTATCAATGTTAGCAGCGACACTCACTCTCATAGGGTTCCCTTCATGATTATGTTCGCCACTGCACGATATCAATGTTGCACAATGTACTTCCGTAAAAATGTTGGTTATTAATCGTGATTTGCACTTAAATAAACGGTTTACTTTATATTCACAATCCCAATATATTTTATCTTGGCTCCATCGATTTTTCGTATAAGTAAAACCATTTAGATGCACTTTAAATCCACCTTTTTGAGTTTTTAAAACTTCTAATACGTGTTCCGACATAATAAATCTATAATAGAAGCGTTTTACCTGAAATAAAACGATTATTATATACTTACCTTAGTAGAAGCTTATATGTATTGAGATAGGCGACTTCATTTCCCGCTTTAGCAGACCTCTCTTTCTACCCTGTAGTCTGTCTCTTTCGCACACACCTCCCCTCCTACCAGGCGCGCGAGGTAGCTGGTGATCCGAGCCTGCTCTTCATTGTGTCGAAATACCACCAGGCAGAGATTAAAAGTAAGCTTCTACTAAGGTAAGTATATAATAATCGTTTTATTTCAGGTAAAACGCTTCTATTATACACTTGACCGTTAGTAGAAGCTTATATGTATTGAGACCTGTTTGTTATCGCCTGGTGATTAAAAGGAGAAACGCCAATGTGATTGGATATTATGTATCCCTTAACTACTATGAAAGTAGTAAGTATGTATAGAAATAGGTAAAAATAAAATTAAGCATAGTGTGTGAAGAAAGAGACTTTTTTAAAATAAATAATTATCACATGAAAAATAATTATCACATGAAAAACTTATAAATGTAGAATTTTATAATTAAACAACAATTTTAATTAAACGATAGATCCTCCACCATTGTACCTAATTGTAATCGTTTGAATGATGAACAACTTATAAATGTAGACAATTTTATAACTAATCAACAATTTTAATTAAACGATAAATCATCAACCACTTTACCTATTGTAAACAGTTGAATGTAATTGACTAATGTATAATACTACAATAGAGTAATAGTCAAGTGTCAAAATCAACGGACCGGAACAAAAAGTGTAGAAATATCTGTACTAGGATTACTATTACTTGAGGAAACCATTACCTCTCGACGATAGAATTTTTGAAAGGTTTTTACAGATTTCCAATTCCCTTTCTCTAAAATATCATCGAGGGGGGAATTGTCAATCCAACTTCTAGAGGCAACAGCTGAACGCACACTTCCCGGCGTTGCAGATATACCTGCTGCCTTCAAAAGCGACTTGAACCAACCTGCAATGACCGTCCTGGAGGCAGGTGATGGTGGACCTCGCAAAGATATAAATAAATTTGATGTACCAGAGCTCCTACGTCTTTCATTAAGAGTAGCTATAGTTTGATTGATCCAAAATACAGGATTTAAGTTTTGATTTTGAGTGTTAGCCATGAGACTCCACCCTGATTGTCTATAATCTCTACAGTCTGTTTTGGACCCAAATTGAGGCCAAAAGGTAATCAAGTCGTTCTTGATAATGCATTGATCTTTGTCAATACCCAAAAGAGTCAAGTCGTGAATCCTGCGACCCGAACAAAGGCACAACAACGCTACAGTATGTCGAACAGTTTGAAAAGTGTTTGTAGTGTCTACCGAGTAAGTACTCATAAAATTAGTCAAAATATTAATGTCCCAGATAGGTGGTTTTTGAGTAATTGGATTTTTTAAAGATATTGCTTTTAAAATATGTTTTACAAGAACATTTTCTCCTAATTTACCAGACAGTTCTGTGTTACAAAGAGTGGAAACTACTGATTTGTGAAGGACGATTGTGTTATATGAGAAGTTAAATTTAATATATAGGTCTGCTAGAAATTGTGCTAAATGGGATGCTTCAGGATGCATTGGATTAATGTTATGCTGTTTTGTCCATGACATCCAACGATTCCATGGTGCCTTGTAGGTTTTCCACGTCGAAGAACGCCACGCAGATTTAAGTAAGGATACCTGACTTGAATCCCATGTTTTTATTTTGTCTTCCCACCCCCACATTTCCACACCTCTAGAACCATGTTCTCGAGTTTGGGGGGTGGTAATCCCGTCGACGTGTCGACTAGGAAACGTTTCAGATTCGTTAAGGTGAAGGGGGCTGCGATTGCTCGTGATTTCAGATCTGCCCGCCAGAATACCTTCTTCCAACGTGGAACTACAATGAGGTACAGACCTGACGCTTGATTGAGATGCATCAATACTCTGGGAATAAGAAATGGTGGTGGGAATATCCATGCCAGAGGGAAATTCCAAGTTGTGCTGAAAGCATCGTGAATCATCGCTTCGTGGTCGTTCAAGTCTAGGGTTGCATAATTTGCTACTGTTCGTGCGGTCTTGGATGCAAACAGGTCGATCACGGGTATTCCCATTTTTGCAAATATCATTTCTGTACAACTCGATGTTAAGTGCCACTCTGGGGTCCGCCGGTGTCTGGATAAACAATCCGCGTGACTGTTGAACCTCCCGGGAATGTAATAAATTTTGAATTGAACCTGATGATGGTCCAGGATCCTTAGAATTTTGTATGTTACATTCATGAGTAACTGGGACTTGGTCCCGCCCTCGTTGCGAAGATAAGCTACCGCCGATCGGTTGTCCGATTGAATGAGAACTGATCCTCCCGCTATGTTTGTCGCTTGTAACTCTAGAACTCTCAGAATGGCTAACAACTCCTTTACGTTGCAGTGTAGAAATCGTTCCTCTGTGTTCCAGACACCTGACATGGTCTGGTTGTCGAGCTGTCCTCCCCATGCTATGTCTGAGGCGTCTGTAGTTAGGTAATGTGTCGGAGGTGGAATATGAAGTGGGGATGAAAGATGGCAATGTTGAAGCCACCATTGCATCTCGTCTAACACCGAGCGAGGTAGCACGTATCTGATTGGGGCTGTGTACTCGGGCAGGGAGTTTAAGAACTTCAGAGTGGACCGGTGATTTAATCTGCCTCGGGGGACCGCAAAGCTTGCAAAATTCAGTAAGCCTACCAGGCTTTGTAGTTCTTTTACGGACATTTTGCCTGTTTTCAGAGCATGTGTGACTTTTTTGATTACGACAGATGACTTTTCTGCTGGTAGTTGTTTGTGATTTGTCCAAGGATGCCAAACAATTCCGAGATATGTTACAGACTTTTGCGGAACAAGGACAGACTTCCCGTAATTCACTTGGAATCCGAGGATTTCTAGCGTCTCCAATAGCAGGTCCCTCTGCTGGACTAATATCTTTGGATCTTGATGTGTTAGCAAAAAATCGTCTAAATACACTATTATTCTCAGACCTTTTTCTCGGAGAATTTGTGCAATCCAATTTGTAAGACAAGCGAAAACTTTCGGGGCTGTACTTAGCCCGAACGGAAGGCATGTCATTTCTAGTACTTCGTCTTTGTAGAGGAGACGTAAAAATCGTCTGTGCGATTCTGCTATCGGAAGATTGAAGTATGCTTGCGAAAGGTCGACCTTGCACATCCAATCCTGAGTTTGGAGAAAATCTGGGACTCGAAACATGTTTAATAATCGAAAGCGTTCTGTTAGCACGTAGTGGTTGAGCAACCGTAGGTTGAGTACAGGTCGGTATGATCCATCGCTTTTTGGTACCAAGAACAGGGAGGACACAAAGCTCGGAGCGAGAGGTGCTACCTTCAACACGCCTTGATGTTTCATTTGCCGAATGAGTAAAGACATCTCCTCCGACTCTAAAGTGCGATGGCGGTCGCTTTTTAGGTCCGGTGTTATCAAGGGAGGTCTTTGCCGAAAAGGTATGCGATACCCCGTTATTATCCGTAATATAAAGGATGGAGCTCCCATTTTTTTCCACTGGTTGACAAAATATGCTAACTGTCCGGCTAGGAAAGGTTGTGAGTCATTGTTTCTGCCTTTTGTTGCCTCTATAGCCCGAAGGCGACGAGCGGCGTTTCTGACCTCTTTGAGAGTGTCGCGATCCGCGAGATCGAAAATTATTATTAGAACTTCTATTGTTAGAGCTACCAGTGCGTTGCTCTGGACCAGCATTGTTTTGTGCTTTCGTGTTGTAATGGTAGCCTTGATAATTACCCTGCGAGGGCTGAGTGTGAGGGCAATGCATATTGCTTGATACATCACAGAAATAGTTTGGGTGACCGTGACCATGCGATGGCCCAGTATTACGTGCGTGCCCCTGCGAGGGGAAACGTGTAGCAGAATTATTGGGTTTTGCTCGCGAAGCATTCCCGCTGCTAGGCTTATTTACTGGCCAGAACGCTTTCCTAACACCGCCTGCTTTTTCGAGGGCCGATGTGAGAGCTTCCGAATTGAAAATGTGCGTATTTGAAGGAGGGATTTTATTTACAGCCGTCTTTACCAAAGGGTCTCTAATGTACTTAAGAATACCGTCCCTTCTCATTTCTATAGTCTCTGCTCTGTGGCCGCAAGCCATTTGTAAGAGGTCTTGAGAAACTTTCTGGAATTCTCCTTTTAGAAAAATTTCTTCGATTTTATTTTTTAAATCAGTGAGGGTAGCATCTGGCGTTTGAGACCATACAATTAAGTTACGTAAACTACTTATTAAAACCTCTTTTTGCTTCAAAATACCGAATGTAATAGCTGCGTAAGATTTATCGGAATAGGCCAAGTGGCGTATATTATCATATGCCTTTACCTCCTCGTTTGATTCCATTTCCGTAAATCCCGGTGAATGGTTATATAGTTTTTGTGTTTCTGCGTATCTAATATCAGTCCATGTGTTTTTTCCAAAACGCTGAACTTCGTCTAACATATTTAAAAAATTTGCTGGTGTTTTTGGAACCGCGGGATCCTTTAATTTTGTTTCGATATCAAATTTTAAAGATAAATCCGGAACAACTACCGGATTCTCATTCTCTATTGGTGACGCCTGCGAGGCGCAATATTCATTATAAAGCTCGTTGTCTACATCTCGGCTTACAATGGAAACATTATCACTATTACAATTATAAATAGGAGGGTATTCATAACTTTGAACGGTTTTTTGTAAGTTGTCTACGTCTTTTGATAATTTTTCAATAAGATGACGGTCGCGCCTACGTTTTTTAGACTGACGCCGTCGACGGCGCTTAGAATTCCTCTTCTTAGAACCCTGATTTGAGGATGAGGAGCTAGATGATGATGTCGAACTGCTACTACTACTGCTCGATAGGGATGATTGTCGATCACGTAAACGTGATTTATTTTTCTGCGGTATTGTACCCGATCCAACCGCAGTAGTAACTGGATTAACTTGGTCATCAGACCCCATGTTTAGCGCTCCTGCGTTTACACTACCTTAAAAGGAAATAATAAAACCTAAGATACGATCTCTAAAAGGAATTCATACAAAGAGATTCAGAATTTGAATGTCACTGAGGGTAGAAAATTAACAAGATTTTTAAAACATAAAAACGAACGATAACATCGTTTTATAAAATCACTTGTGCACTTACGTGAGTTCTTCCTTGGAATCACTGAATTTAATAAATAGAATAATAATAATTATATTATTTCTTAGCACAAGTGAACTGCGCGGGAAATATCACGCCAATGAAGAGCAGGCTCGGATCACCAGCTACCTCGCGCGCCTGGTAGGAGGGGAGGTGTGTGCGAAAGAGACAGACTACAGGGTAGAAAGAGAGGTCTGCTAAAGCGGGAAATGAAGTCGCCTATCTCAATACATATAAGCTTCTACTAACGGTCAAGTGTATAATATTCTATAAACTGTACGTTACATTTACGCAGTAAACAGACTAATGACTCTTAATAGCAACGGGTTTGCAGGGTGTGAGAATTTCACATCTACCTACATTTATGAATACACTCATACTGCCTATATAATTTTTTTTCGGTATTTCAACTAGTAGGTATTTTTAACGTAGATATTATGAATTTAGATGTATGAAATGTTGATATTTTGAACTTAGGCATAATGTCATTCGATATTTTGAATCATTCGAAATTTTAATCACTCGGCATTTCAATCTTAGACGTTTTAAGCTTAGGTATAACAATTTTCGACATTTTGATATAATCGATATTTAAATTTTCGATGTTTTGAACATTGGTATTTTAAGCGTAGGTATTTTAATCTTCGATATTCAAATACGTACCCAATTATTTATTTATTTATTTAAAACTCTTAAACTATCATTACAGGTTTAGAAACCTAATGCGATAGCTAAGCCTGCTTATAATATTATGAAATATTGAGCATGGATGCACTTCAGGACGACGCGACGTCTAGCTGAGTAACAGGTTTGACAGGGGCTAGCTCTGCGCTCATGGTCACATGTCTGCAGTTGGATTTTGGCAGAGTTACATACTTAGTAGATTTTACATAAATCTAGATCAGTCACCTTGTTCCAACGAGCAGCCTTCCGTATGACGTTGGCGGTTCTTTCGGCGTCGCCTTGCGTGTGCAGCCAGCGCGGGCTCTCGTCCAGCAGCAGCCAGTACAGCGGCAGCAGCAGCGCTAGCCCGTGGATGGTCCACAGCAGGTGGCGCCAGTAGGGCACGCCCCACGCCACCCACGCGAACAGCACGCCGCCGGCGCCGTACGCGATGCCCGTGGCGCAAGCGAACACTGCGCGCAGCGACGGGTGCGCGATCTCGACCACTGTGAAATAGATTCAATAGTACCCTAAATAATAAGTTAAATGCTCTGGGCCCTAATATGGACGATGCAAATAAATTGTATGAGGATTTCTTTTCAGTAGTGCACACTGAATTCAATAAAACTTTTGAAAAGAGAACAAAAAATATTTGCCCTAATTTTATTTTTAGTGACTGGGCAACTAGAGGTATTAGGATAAGTAGGGAAAGACTGTTCGAGCTTTATGGCCTTAAGCCTTACATTAATACTGAAACTTTCAACAAGTATGTTGCTACATATTCCAAAATTTTTAGAAATACTTGCAAGATAGCTAAAGCTCTGTATATTAGCAACAAGATTAAATCAGCAGAAAATAAAATAAAAACAGTTTGGAAAGTTATAAATAATGAAACTAATAGGAAAAAAGTACGAAACACTAAGTACACATTGGAGACTTCACGTGGTGCCATAAGCTCTAACTTAGAAGTAGCGCAAGAGTTTGTACATTTCTTTACCAATATACCATCTAAAACGACGGAAGCTTTAAATTCTTCACCCGATGTCTCAATTGATTTATTAAGAGCGAACGTTCCAGGCTGCCCGGTTGAATTTCAATTTAAACATATAAACCCAATGATAGTTATAAAAGCTTTTCGGCAAATCAAAATCAAATTGACCGAAGATCTATGGGGATTATCTATCAAAGTTTGTACATACATAATCGACACTATAGCACCGTACTTAGCTTTAATATTTAATTTGTGTGTGGATCAAGGAGTCTTCCCGGATTTAATGAAATACAGTAAAGTAATACCACTTTTTAAATCTGGGGACAGTAAAGACACTAACAATTATAGACCAGTATCTGTGCTGCCGGTATTCAGCAAGGTTTTCGAAAAGGTAATGCTCAATCAAATGCTTAATCATTTTAACGCCAACCAAATCTTGCACGATCAGCAATATGGTTTCACCAAAGGACGTTGTACAACTGACGCCGGTGTCACCTTATTAAAACACATATTTACAGCGTGGGAGGAGGCCCAAGATGCCATAGGAATCTTTTGTGACCTCTCCAAGGCATTTGACTGCGTGAGTCATGAAACCTTGCTCTTGAAACTTGAGCATTACGGACTAGGAAAACTTGCGCTCAGTTTAGTAAAATCTTATTTAAATGATAGACAGCAGCAGGTTCAAGTAAATGGTGTCCATTCAATCGGTTTAAAAGTAAAAATGGGCGTTCCACAAGGCTCGATATTGGGTCCTTTCCTCTTTTTAGTATATATTAATGATCTACCCCATTTATTAAAAAACCAACCACAAATGGTGTTATTTGCTGACGACAATTCCTTAATTTTTAAGATAAATAGACGTGCATCAAATCTTGACGGAGTAAATAACGCCCTACTGCAGGTCCAAAATTGGTTCACTGCTAATAATTTAGTATTAAATGGGAAAAAAACGAAATGCATAAGATTTGCTTTACCAAATGTTAAAAGTAGTGATTGTGACATAGTATTGAATAAGGAGAAACTAGAATTTGTCGATAAAACTGTTTTCTTGGGGATCACGCTCGATTCAAGGCTGCAATGGGGTCCTCATTTAACATCTCTTGCAGGACGGCTAAGTTCAGCAGCATATGCTGTGAGAAAAATCCGTCAATTTACCGATGTAGATACCGCGAGGCTAGTCTATTTCAGTTACTTTCATAGTATCATGTCTTACGGTATTTTACTATGGGGACGGGCTGCAGATATCGAGTCTATTTTTATTCTGCAGAAGAGAGCCATCAGAGCAATATATGGCCTCTGCAGACGCGATTCTCTAAGGGAACTGTTTAAAGATATTAACATCATGACGGTACCTTGTCAATATATCTATGAAAACATCATGTACAGTGCCGACCAAAAGTCCATGAGCAATCTCACAAAGCAATAGACTGACGCTTCGGTTTGACTTACGACCTTCTTCTATAAGTTGTTACAATACTGTAGACACGCACATTACACACACACACTCACTTTGTCTGCAACCAATGACTAGTTCAATAATTATCATTCGTTTTTAGTTTCATTCGTCTTGTTCACATAAATATTAAAGTTTAGCAGGTAGACCACAAAAAACTAAGTAAATTATTTCGATTTCTGTGGGGTAGATGCAGTTTGTTACGAGTATTCAATTAATAGAACTTTTTTGGTTCGTGGATAATATTGGTGACGAGTATTTAGCGCAGTGTTGTGGTTATTATTATCAAAAAGCAGGCATAAAATATATTGAAGAGATCAGATCAGATCAGAGAATATTATTGCGCTGCGTAAAAGTGAAGTGAATATCTAATGAAACCGGACTAAGTGTGAGTGTTATCATTAATATATTTCATATTTTACTAAACATAAATCTTAATCAAGGGTATTGTTGATAGAACAGAGGTATTGTTGAGACAGAAGATGCCTTTAAAGTTTTAAATTCATTGTGAGGTTTAATTCGATTAGTGAATAATAAATAATAAGGTATTATGTGTAATAAAAACAATGTTTTTCTTTGTTCTAGAGAAATACTGTGAGGGTTAAGAGATATGAGGAAGGGGCTTATTATCGAGTAGCAGCGACATCAAATGGTGAATGAAACAAATGGTTTCATACCAACGAGACATTTTGCTGAATTATTAAAAACACGTCATTATGAACCGTTCGCCATGCACTCTGAAGGCTTGCATCACTGAAGACCAGCTAGAAAACCGTTTTTGACCTTAAAATATTGACCGTACCAACTTAATAAACAACAGATTCGTTATGCATGAATTTATGGTAACGAATTTTTTAAGCACGTTTCAATAGGGTGTTTGTCGTATTTCTTGCAGATATACCGAAATTGTTTAATATTATTTTAGTAATAAGTAGTATTATTTTAGGATTAAAATTTGAGGTTTAGTTTCAATCTTCTTTTCGTAAAGAAAATGAATACTTAAGCTTTAACCTCAATAACAACCAATATTTACTAAAGTCAAATAAAATGTAAAATAATTAATACAAATAAAATATAAACTAACTGCCCATATTTAACCTTAAAATTACCTATTCTGTAAGTAGTTTTTTACATTTTAAGTAGTCTAATATTCTTATTTATTACTTAATTACTTCGACCATGATCAAAGCTTAATATTTATGGTGAAAAAATCCATTAAAAATTTAAAATATTTCATAATTTAAATATGTCTAAATAATACAAACTGCTTCTAAGTTTCTTGACATCTATTTCACATCTTATTCAGCTGAAGTAATGATAAATAATTGTAGCAGTTTATTAACTTATGTAAAATAAATATAACGAATAAACATATATTTTTTAATTTTGTTATCATATATCACGCATTTTTTATTCTAAAACCTTTATTGCAATAACAACATAAAAAAGCAGCAATATTTTAAAAATATTATTATCGAAAACAAAAATAATAATATTTGCAAAACACCGCACTGTGTTTCACAAGATTAGAACCTGAGGCAGATTGAATTCCATACCAACGCTTAACGCTTTCTGCTATCTGCGCTTGTTAAGTAACTATCGAATTTTAGCAATGCCATTAACTGGTCAAGTTCACGCGCATAGTGCGTGTGTGCTAGCATGTTTAAAGCGACGGAAATATATTGTTGTTTCGTGTAACTGCGTTATCTGTGGTGTGTGTATCGTGTTGCTTACACATACAAATGTACGAGCTATACCGCGTGTTCACAGCAATACGACTCTTAGCGTGCTCATGCACTTTTGAGCGCTTACTGTACGTAAGGAAAAATCTAAGTCTTTTCAGTAAAAGAGGTGATAAACACAATTATGGGACTAGAAATAGGGACCAATTAGTTCAACCGGGTTTCAGACTGGCTAAAGTAGACTCATCCTTCATGGGGTGCTGTTTAAAATGTTATAATAAAATACCTTCCCACATACTCCAACTGAACGAAACGAAATTTAAATCATGTATAAAACGCACACTATGCTGCCAAGCATATTATAAGTTGGGGGATTACATCGCTGATAAAAATGCTTGGCTCAGCGCTGGTCCAGCTCCACAAGGGCGCATAAACTAATTGATTAGCATTCAAAAGTATTGTTGCAGCTGCTGAAGATTGTAAAACTATATTTCCTTTGTATAAATTCAATCTCTTTGTATTGTATAATTGCATATCACATGTGTGAGCACTGTGACCATGTTGTACATTCCATAAAGCTACCATTTACTGGGTACGTCTTTCATTGACTTGAATGTGCCCTGGCGGCTGAGAGTATGTCATGCTCACTCAAATGTCTCGCTGATGGTGGCGTGTGTGTTAGATCATTAAGTTCCCTTCAAAATGGTTGAGCTAAATGGTGCTGATCCATGCGTCATGTTCGTGAACGGGCGCCGTCAGTAGGGACTGGTCATCTCTTAGCTGCCACGGTTTATTTTAATTTATTTAAATTTTTGAATTGATATTATATTTTTATTACGGACGCTTTTAACGTGCACGTCTTTCTACATTGTTCTCACATGTATAAGTTCAACACGAATGATGTAACCAATATTTTGTAACAATATTCTGATTTAAAAGAGTGTCCGTGGAGTTTCTTGCCCGTTCTTCTCCATAGGTACCTACTACGCTTTGGAATGGGCAACTAGCTTCATTTTTCTGACTGACCGACCCCTTGACAATTCAAAAGTACCTGTAATTGGTTTATTTGAAATAAATGCTTTGAGTTTGAGTTTGAGTTTGAGTTTGAGTTTGTGCGGAGACGACACCAGTGCAGCTGTAGCGACTTACAACAGTCACAGTACTTACACTCAACTCGACTGACTATAAATTACATCTTCGACAATCTTAAAGCGCTACTAAATAAATTCACGAGTTCTAATTTAGTGGCTCCAAGTACAGACGCCAGCACATCAGGCTACTACAATCTGTCAAATTTATTTAATAGATTTTCAACTTTATGTCTGAAGAATAAGGTTCAAAGTTGATTGGGAAAATTTGACAGTTTCGGGTAGCTTGATGTGCTGGCGTCTGTACAAGAATAGGCTCCCACGAATCTAAAGTCTTGATGGGCATGGGCAGGATTTTGACAACTTTATATAATATGTGACCGTACTAACGCATTAGGTATTAAATTAACCTGTAACGATAGTCTGTAGTAAGGGAGAAAAAAAATGGTACCTAGTCATGTGGACTGCATCTAGCTTCTATAGTCTGAACTACGACGCGAGCATGTTGGTGACGCGAATCCATAGGTTTCTCCACTACAAAAAATCGCTCAATGCGCTTATAGAACTTTTCATTTCAAAAACACAGAAAGCCTGTTAGGCAGTGTTGATGACATATATCGTGTTTTTTTTAACTATCCATACTTCCATACTAATATTATAAAGAGGAAAGATTTGTATTTTTGTGTTATTGTATGTAACGAATAAACTTAAAAACTACTGGACCGATTTGAAAAATTCTTTCAGCAATGGATAGCTACATTATCAGCGAGTAACATAGGTTATATTTTATCCCCGTACTCCCACGGGAACGGGAACTCCGCGGGTGAAACCGCGTGACGTCCGCTAGTACGTTATAAACTTGTTGTAAGTTGGTAAAACGCAATAACATGCGCACTTGTACATAATAGCAGATAATTATGATCTTACTCATAACGTATCCGGCGCTGTTGAAGCCGTAGCCGAGCGCCGCCTCCAGGAACTCCATGGCGAGGTACATCTGGTAGTTGACGGAGAAAGCCTTGAGGATGCCCATCACGCCCGCGAATGCTGAGAATACGCAGAAAGCAGTGCGCCGACCATACCTGAAATCACATGTTACAGTGAAAAAATAAATAGGCAGTCATGGGGACTGCGATACAAGTGAAAATTTAAAAACTGGTATTAGCGCCATCTATATTCTACAGCCCAGCACTACGCGAATTCATAAGTTTACCCTACTAAAAATTGTTCAATGCGCCTAAAAAGTTTTTACTTCAAAAATTATTTTCAAAAGTGCATTCATTAATGATCTCTAAATAGATTTAATGATCTTAGCTGTGCAAGGATCTTTCGACGCGTGACTAAAATCAGAACTAACACAGTCATCTTTTTTTTTCGCAAAATACTTATGTATGTCATGTATTTCGCGGGCTACATTGGACGTATTTAGTATTTCTTTATACTTATAGAACAGAAACAAAAAACAAAAAAAGTTGCTTTGTGTAGACATCCCCAAATTTTGAAAATCAGGATTAGAAGGAACCAAGACATTTCTGAATATAAACAGGACGCAGTGGGCAGTAGAGTTACTAACTACACGCAATGAAACTCAATTATGTACAGACGCCAGCACTTCAAGCTACTACAATCTGTCAAATTTATTAAATAGATTTTCAACTTTATCGCTGAAGCATAAAGTTCAAAGTTGATTGGGAAAATTTGACAGTTTCGGGTAGCATGATGTGCTGGCGTCTGTACATTCTACCCTATTAAAAAAAATTGAAAGACGAAAACCTTTTTTTGGAAGTCTTCGTTTAAAAGTTACATTTTCGTTTCAAAAAACGGCAAATGTATACAGCTGAAATAAATAAATGACATTAAAAAGTGAGCTCGTTAATAACGGGTGTTTACCGTTCTATCTATTCAATTTTTTGGTACGCAGCAATAAAATCCTAAGACTTTAAATTAGTAGTACAAAATATACAATCAAGAATAAACTTGTGAACTTTTTCTTTTAAAATAGGTTTAAATTTAATACGTCCGACACCAAGCACGCACTCATCCATCATACTTAGAAGTTAATAGGTAAGTAGGCAAACTCACTAAATAGTCACTCAAAGGTAACTCACTAAATAGTAAGCTAGCTGTGTCTACTTACTGCTAGGTTAGATAAGAGAGCTCTAGTGCGCGAAAATAGTAGTGGGAAAGTGACAACAAAACGTAAGGTTTGAAGCTTTATCAGGATACTGTATAAAACCCAGGCCGTTCCTTAAAAACTATCTAGGACAAAAGGGAAAACAGGATGGTTGGCAACCCTAGTGTATACCTACTTAGTTTGAGGTGCAATAATAGTGGGTGTCTTACGTGTCGGAGACGTATCCGGTGAGGATGAGCGCGAAGGGTAGCGCCACGTTGCGCACCGTGCCCACCATGGTGCGCATCCACTCGCGACACCCCAGGTTGAACTGAAACACGCTCACACAAACCAAATTACTGAGATTGAAATGAACATAAAATTGATTCCTCGCCGCTCGAGTTTATGTAATCAGCAACTTAGAGACAAAAGCAGGTCAGACAAAAAGTTACGTTCTAATGCTATCACAGAAATGTCAGTACAATGTTTTGATGTTAGATGAGTTAGTTTGGGACTATTTGAAGACTTACTCAAAGTAAACAGTCTTAGGGCGAATTTCACCAATGAAACTGAACGCGATCAGCACATCTAAACTGCGTTCAAGAGCTGTCAGAACCATCATTATTGGTTAATGAGCGTTCACCTAGTATTAATTATCATAGTTGAATAACCCCTGGCTGGAGGTTTTAAGTGTAGTAGCTTAAGGCACCCACAGGAAAGCCCGGTTAAGTAGTCATGAACTCAGGGTCAACTAAAAAAAAAAAAATTAAGATACTCAAATAAACCAATTACTTTTGAATTGTTAAAGGGTCGGACCACGCACAATGTAGGGTTCCGTAGTTGGGATGAATTTAATGAATTTATTGTCGGCATGATTAATATGTACACCCATGCCAAATTACAACTTTCTAGTACTAACAGTCTTGGGGCTAGACCGCGGACAGACAGACAGACAGACGGACATGGCGAAACTATAAGGGTTCCTTGTTGACTACGGAACCCTAAAAATTAAGCTAGTTGCCCATTCAGGCAGGAATCTCTTTTAAATGAAAATATTGTTACAAAAAATTGGTTATATCATTAATGTTAATAATAATATTATAATATAATATAATATATATTATAATATAATAATAAAATATAATACCAACGCCCCAGAGGCAAATATTATTTATTATTATTTAAAACTCTGTATCTCATTATAAGTGAACTGTTATTTAGTTCTTATGAGAAATAAATATCTTTAAACCTATGTTGAAATTATATATGTGAGAACGATGTAGAAAGACGTGAATATTAAAAGCGTACCTAATAAAAAAATAAAACAAAGTAATTTGAAATATGCGGCTGCCACCGCATATTTCAAATTACTTTGTTTTATTTTTTTATGAGATGACCAGTCCCTATTGACGGCGCCCATTCACGAACACGATGCATGGATTAGGATCATTTAGCTCAACCATTTTGAAGGAAACTTAAAATGATCCTACACACGCGCCACTACCAGCGATACATTTGAGTGAGCATGACATACTCTCAGCCGCCAGGGCACATTGAAGTTCAATGAAAGACGTACTTAGTAAATGGTAGCTTTATACAAAAAGTAATTTCAAAAACTAAAACCCAACTACTGAAAAATCACGCTCTAAAAAGTATGAAATAAGAAAATATTTCAGACAGAAATCAAGACATAAATAGTCAAGGTGAAGCCGTGGTCGCATGACATTATAATCTTGTAGGTGTACAGGCATGCGACCACGGCTTTACCATTTTTGTACCTATGTCTTGATTTCTGTCTGAAATATTTTCTTATTTCAAACTTTTTAGAGCGTGATTTTTCAGTGGTCGGGTTTTAGTTTTTGAACTTACTTTTTATTTAAATTATTTTGGGTATAATATAACCCCAAAATAATTTAATCAATAATTTCGTGATAAAGTATTTGTAGCTTTAATTTTTTTTTGTTTGGGTGTTATTGTATAATAAGTATTAATTTTACAGCCGCCGCACCGTACGTAGCACAGTCTCACTTTTACTTGTTTCTAACAATTTAAACATATTTATTTACTTGGACAGTGTATATACATATTTGTAATGTGCTCGTCAAGCCCTTTCATTTGATAGCCAACATGGCACAATTAAAAATTTTTTTTTTTTAGTTCATGACTTTATGTCCTATTTTGCATTTAATATGACGCCACATAGCCTATAACCAGCGGACGATCAAGACGCTTCCAACGATACCTCACTTGTCAAATTATGATCTGCAGTTAAAAAGTTATGAGGTAACAGATGAACATACATACATATACAGGGCGTCCCAAAATTATGGGACATGAAGGGAAAGTACCTTAAATATCGTAGATAGGGTATTTTGCTGAAAGAAGACTTTATGTTATTTTTAAAAGTTAGTAATTCTGCATTCAAAGATTTTCAAAAAATTACTTGCCTCGTCTGGGAATCGAACCGACTTAAATGTAAAAAAAAAAACACCCCTACTTTTATGATGCCAATCGAAAGAATGGCCTAAAAATAATAACTCTTCTTAAGTAACATAGTATTTTAAAAGAAAGGTACAGCGTGAAATTAATCATTTTAATCAAATTTAAAAACATACATGAAACTGCCGTAGTCAATTAAGTGGGTATTTTTTTGTAAATTAATTAATTAACTGCTCAAAATGTGATCCCTCTTGTCTTACGCAAATCGCCAATCTTTTAATGAGTCCGCTGCCTGTTGATTTTCTTATCATTTTATGGTGAATACTCGATATGATATGGCACAATTCTGTTTGTAACTCGCCCACGTTCTCGTATCGCTTTTTGTATAGCATATCTTTCACGTATCCCCAAAAGAAGAAATCTAATGGAGTAAGTTCCGGGGATCTGGCCAGCCATCTAATCGGTCCATTCGTACCAATCCTATGCTATAAAGTATTTTATGAAGTGGGTACTTATTTACGAATAATCAATGCTATTTATGGAATGATAATATCGCTACTTTTCGAATGTCGTCGTCGGCAATCAATAACTTTCTTGAAATTTGACTCAAACATTTTACGTTGTTCGTTTCTTTTAAAATACTATGTTACTTATGAAGAGTTATTAGTTTTTGGCCATTCTTTATATTGGCATCATAAAAGTAGGGGTGTTTTTTTTGTTACATTTAAGTCGGTTCGGTTCCCAGACGAGGCAAGTAATTTTTAGAAAATCTTTGAATGCAGAATTACTAACTTTTAAAAATAACATAAAGTCTTCTTTCAGCAAAATACCCTATCTACGATATTTAAGGTACTTTCCCTTCATGTCCCATAATTTTGGGACGCCCTTTATACATACCGATCAAAATCATAACCCTCCTTTTTGCTTCGCCGTAGCACAGTGGAACGAATGTATGGGAGCGGTTGGACGTAGACATTTCCGAAAAAAAAGAGTAAAATTATGCCAAACTAATGATGCCATCTTATTCGATTACTTAATGCCTTCATAACTTGTGGTGATGAATTTCTTCATAACTCCCATATTTCGGGAGTAATTTGAGAAAATGTGAAATTTTACTATGAAAATGAGTG
This sequence comes from Agrochola litura, assembly GCA_949152395.1. Classification (NCBI taxonomy): domain Eukaryota; kingdom Metazoa; phylum Arthropoda; class Insecta; order Lepidoptera; family Noctuidae; genus Agrochola; species Agrochola litura. The sequence goes on along the minus strand of OX424503.1, from coordinate 24,400,137 downwards.
TATCGAGCTCTCTCCCTCCTGATTCCGGGCTTGTTTCAAGTAGCGGTCTCTAATATCATAATGCTAATACTAAGAGCTATATTTAATACTAAGACACATAGTGCGCCAAATGTGCACTTTCTGGGATAAAAGGAAATGAAAATTTAAAAAAAAAAACGTTTTTTCCCCATTTGTATTTACTTTAAACCGCAGACAGACTTATTAAGAGGTCTATAAATATATTATATATATACAGAAATATATATTAACAAAAATATTCGCAAGAACTGATGAGAGTATGACTTTTAAGTAAGTTGATAATAAATTACCTAGTTTCATTAAAAGTACAATAAATAATTAAGATGTAAGCTCTAATTTACTAAGTTACACATTTTAAAACAATAACATCATTTAATTATCTTCGTCATCATCATCATCATCAATTAATTCAAATTCAGAATCGATGTCCGCTAAATCATTTATGTTAACAAATTCGATATCACTTTTCTCAGAATCCGTAAGCTCATAAAATTCCTTAAAAGAAGATTTTTTTACAAACTTATTTCCTTTTGGACGGATACTTGTAACAAGTGGATCAGAAGACAGTAAAAGATTGTGCATAATATCTTCATTGCATGAGATACTGCTATGCTTTCGAGAATGCCCCTCTCTATATTTTCTAAAATCTTTATTTCTAGCCTCAGATGCCTCTTCGGATAGAAAACCAATGGGCACAATTGACATGTTCTGAACTATGTCTGGCCCATGCATTAAAATTTTATGAAGTGAAGAAGGCATATAATACCATGGGTATAACTCCACGTAAAGCTTAGCAGTATCAAAGCAGAACTCTCGGAATTTAGTTACGTTGATCTTCTCTCCTGATGAAATACACTGCAAGATCACACAGATTTTTCTTAAAAGCATAGCATCTATTCCGGTCAGTTCAGCAGATTTAGTGTAGTTTTCAAAAAATCTCCTTGCCGAGTTGCCATTGTTGGTGGATCCACTGCCTTGTTTCACAACATCGAGAAGTAAGCCCGTTTCTCTTCTTACAGCCTCTTGAACTCTTTTCTTCCTGTCATCAACTTGCCTTTTTGCTATATCACCCCTTACTTGCCATGATTTTATGTCTAATTTGTAGGAAATGTGTAATAAGCATTCCATTGAGCGAATCCAAGCGTGAAGGGTGCTTAAGCTATATTTATACATGTCCTCGTTTGCGTGTTTATCTTTGATTAACTCTAAATTATTCATTTCTTTAGGACAAGCCTTGCATATGTCACACACTGAAGCTGCTGTATTGGATATAATGGAATGAATTTTACCATCAATCATTGTCAACAGCAGTTGGTGTTTGACACTAATTCCATCAGTGATGGTGGATGGAGTTAAGGCTTCAATCTCTGCTTCGATTTCTGCCATCTCTCTCTGCACATTTTCTTTGGTTTCCTTTATAAACTTAAACAATATTGGCCGGCAAAATGAAGTGGAAGATGGTCGCTCGTTTTCCCAAATTGTTACACCTTTTGAGACGAGCCGCAGTGGTACAAGACTAATCATAAAATTACTAGCAAGATCGATTTGCTCATCTTCACTCGTCCTTTGATGATAAATGCTTTGGCTAGATGATCCGTCAAAACCCCATTTGCTGGTCAATACGAGCTGTTGATTGGGATCAACAGGGGTTTCTAACGACCTAATAAGTCTTCTTGAGGTTAAATCCATCAAGGCTTGTAATTTGATTTTTGCAGAGCTCTCTGTAACTGTGAGATCTTCTTTGGCCGGATAGCACTTAATTTTTTCTTTAACCAACATGTAGTAACTCGGGTATTGAAGAGCTCCTTCTTGAGTGTTGAAATCCCGAAGAGTGTTATAGCGCCATTTCGATAAGTTCATCGATACATAAAGAGCCAATGCCTTCAAAGGGGATATTTCCCGTACCTGAATTGATTTACCTTCAATGAAGGCTTTGATTTTTGAGGCCTCTTCTGGATTCTCCGTCAAGTATTTCATAACATAAGCTGTATCGCTTTGTCCTGCCTTTTGAAGCGCCCTTTCGGCCGAAAACATAATTTCAGCGCTGCTACTGCTGCATGAAAGACTATCTTCAGTGCGTCTTCTTTTTTGCCGGTTACTAAGGTCCTCAAAAGATTTACGAGGACTAGGATGTGTACAAGTTGAAGCATCAGATTTAGCAGGAGAAATTATGGGCTCGATGACGTCACTTATATTTTCTGTAGAAGGTTCCATATTTTCATTCTGTAATTGAATTGAATTGCAGCCTGTAGCCAAATCTCATGTTTCTTCCGAAACTTATCTGTGCTTCTTCCAGACTGTGTCCATTTTGCATAAATGCGGTAGCAAAATCGACGACACCAGTCTTTTAAACTTGTTTCAGCACTTTCACATAACTGAACACAACTGTTATCTTTTAAAACACTGAACAAATAGTTAAAGTCGCGTAAATCTTTATGTGCGCGTGCGCATAAAGCAACGTGAATATCAAGATTTGTATTAAAATTTGGAAAATACATTGCGAGATTAGCTTGGATACAACGAGGTGTAAATCAACACTGATTTTAAAGTTACTAATAGTGACCTATTTATATAAAATCCAGGTATCCCAGGTATCCTTTGTTAAATATTGCAAGGTAATTAGTTATTGTGATAATTAGTAAATGATGCATGCTAAATTAGTGTATTAAGAGCCATTTAGTAATTAAATAATAGCAATGTTCTTATCAGTAATCATTAGTGCATCAGTTTTATATGTAAACCTTAAGTCCCTAATTATATATCCTAATTAGCTTATATCTTCTCTAATTGGCTGCTCAGAAATGTTATTGTAATAAGGTAAACCTTTAGAAAAACGGTTTTAATCAACAAAATAAACAAAAAATAAAAAAATTGTGTTATAAAATAAACATCACTCTTTATCCCAGAAAGTGCACATTTGGCGCACTATGTGTCTTAGTATTAAATATAGCTCTTAGTATTACCATTATGATATTAGAGACCGCTACTTGAAACAAGCCCGGAATCAGGAGGGAGAGAGCTCGATACACTCATTTTCATAGTAAAATTTCACATTTTCTCAAATTACTCCCGAAATATGGGAGTTATGAAGAAATTCATCACCACAAGTTATGAAGGCATTAAGTAATCGAATAAGATGGCATCATTAGTTTGGCATAATTTTACTCTTTTTTTTCGGAAATGTCTACGTCCAACCGCTCCCATACATTCGTTCCACTGTGCGTAGTTGGAAAAAATAGGTACATAGTACTCACAAATCTAAGCAATTATACAATACTAGAGCTGACTACTAAAAGGTCATAAGGATACCCTTATGACCTAAAAGTTCCCAAAAACAAGAGTAGGTATACACCTACTCTTGTTTTTGGGAACTTTGGAAACATGTTACGAGGCCAAAGAAACCAAGGATGGATTGCGTGAAAGATGATAGGATAGAAAGCGGCGACGAAACGATGGCTTAATCAGATGTATGGAAAAGAAGTAATGCTGCACCGATTATATAAATTGGGGTGAGGACAGGAGTACAAATGGAAGTATGTTGACAAATTGTTAATTTATAAAAAGAGTCAGGGCCTACCTCAGCGAAGATAGTGTCCATGTTCTCGTAGACGAAGGTGTCGCAAGCGATGGTTTGGTTATAGTGGAAGGCGTCGCGGTCGCAGCTGGCGCCGAGCCCGCTCAGCGGCGCGTACCGCTCGCAGGCGGCGGCCGGCAGCAGCGCTGACGCCGCCGGGTTCTCGAACTGCGGGTGGCTGCCCTCGCACTCCGGCACCACGCATCTGTTCATCATGCGTTATCATTGTTTATGATTGTGAGGTAAACAACGCTTCCAGCTGGTTTAGGATTCACCACAACACAGCACTCAACTCAAACTCAAAGCATTTATTTCAAATAAACCAATTACAGGTACTTTTGAATTGTCAAGGGGTCGGTCAGTCAGAAAGATGAAGCTAGTTGCCCATTCCAAAGCGTAGTAGGTACCTGTGGAGAAGAACGGGCAAGAAACTCCACGGACACTCTTTTAAATAAAAGAATTGTTACAAAATAGTGGTTACATTATTCATGTTGAAATTATACATGTGAGAACAATGTAGAAAGACGTGCACGTTAAAAGCGTCCGTAACAAAAAACAAAAATAAAAACAATTCAAAAATTAAAATAAACCGTGGCAGTTAAGAGATGATAAACTAGCAATAGATTGTAAAGAGATAGGTTATCGTTGGTGACTATAAACATTGGCACAGTCATCGAGTAAGCTTCAAAAAAATGCTTAACTTTCATTGTTTTGTGATTTCCTATTATGATGTTTTATTTAATGCTTATTGGATTATTCGTATTGTTTGTATCTAGTATTCATTGTTCTAGTCTGTGATATTGTACAGTAAGCGCTCAAAAGTGCATGATCACGCTAAGAGTCGTATTGCTGTGAACACGCGGTATAGTCCGTACATTTGTATGTGTAAACAGTCAGACGTCTGTGGTGTGAGTGCCGTACACACACCACAGAGAACGCAGTTTTGAACTACACACTATCGTATCGTCATGGTTCGCGGGCGCCGCACTTATATTTCCATAACTTTTGTTAGCACGCATCATACTCGTACGCGTGACCTTGGCCAGTGTATCGCATTGCTAAAATTCGAAAGTAAATTATATGTGCAGATAGCAGAAGGCGTTAAGCGTTGGACTTAGATTCAAGATGGCTAAGGTTCTAATCTCGTAAATCACAGCGCTGTTTTTGCAAATATTATTATTTTTGTTTGCAATAATAATATTTTTAAATATCCTGCCTATTTATTAATGTTGTTATTGCAATAAAGGGTTTAGAATTAAAAATGCGTGATATGTTATAATAAAAAATAAATAATATTTATTCGTTATGTTTATTTTACTTAAGTATAGTTATGAAACTGCTACAATTATTTATCATTACTTCACCTGAATAATATGTGAAATAGATGTTTAGAAACTTAGAAGCAATTTGTATTATTTTGACATATTTAAATTTTGAAATGTTTTAAATTTTAAATGGATTTTTTTGCACCATAAATATAAAGCTTTGATCATGGTCTAAGTAATTAAGCAATAAATAAGAATATTAGACTACTTATAATGTAAAAAAATCTACTGACAAAATTGTTGATTTTAAGGTTAAAGGCAGTTGTTCATATTAATTATTTTAAACTTTATTTGGCTTTAGTAAATATTGGTTGGTATTGAGGTTATAGCTTAAGTATTCATTTTCTTTACGAAAAGAAGATTGAAACTAAACCTCAAATTTTAATCCTAAAATAATACTATTACTAAAATAATATTAAACAATTTCGGTATATCTGCAAGAAATACGACAAACACCCTATTGAAACGTGCTTAAAAAATTCGTAACCATAAATTCATGCAATAACGAATCTGTTGTTTATTAAGTTGGTACGGTCAATATTTTAAGGTCAAAAACGGTTTTCTAGCTGGTCTTCAGTGATGCAAGCCTTCAGAGTGCACGGCGAACGGTTCATAATGACGTGTTTTTAATAATTCAGCAAAATATCTCGTTGGTATGAAACCATTTGTTTCATTCACCATTTGACGTCGCTGCTACTCGATAATAAGCCCCTTCCTCATATCTCTTAACCGTCACAGTATTTCTCTAGAACAAAGAAAAACATTGTTTTTATTACACATAATACCTAATTATTTATTATTCACTAATCGAATTAAACCTCACAATGAATTTAAAACTTTAAAGGCGTCGCTGCTACTCGATAATAAGCCCCTTCCTCATATCTCTTAACCGTCACAGTATTTCTCTAGAACAAAGAAAAACATTGTTTTTATTACACATAATACCTAATTATTTATTATTCACTAATCGAATTAAACCTCACAATAAATTTAAAACTTTAAAGGCGTCGCTGCTACTCGATAATAAGCCCCTTCCTCATATCTCTTAACCGTCACAGTATTTCTCTAGAACAAAGAAAAACATTGTTTTTATTACACATAATACCTAATTATTTATTATTCACTAATCGAATTAAACCTCACAATGAATTTAAAACTTTAAAGGCATCTTCTGTCTCAACAATACCTCTGTTCTATCAACAATACCCTTGATTAAGATTTATGTTTAGTAAAATATGAAATATATAAATGATAACACTCACACTTAGTCCGGTTTTATTAGATATTCACTTCACTTTTACGCAGCGCAATAATATTCTCTGATCTGATCTGATCTCTTCAATATATTTTATGCCTGCTTTTTGATAATAATAACCACAACACTGCGCTAAATGCTCGTCACCAATATTATCACGGCACGAACCAACAAAGTTCTATTAATTGAATACTTGTAACAAACTGCATCTACCCCACAGAAATCGAAATAATTTACTTAGTTTTTTGTGGTCTACCTGCTAAACTTTAATATTTATGTGAACAAGACGAATGAAACTAAAAACGAATGATGATTATCGAACTAGTCATTGGTTGCAGACAAAGTGAGTGTGTGTGTGTAATGTGCGTGTCTACAGTATTGTAACAACTTATAGAAGAAGGTCGTAAGTCAAACCGAAGCGACAGTCTATTGCTTTGTGAGATTGCTTATGGACTTTTGGTCGGTACTGTACCTACGTACATATATGTTGCAGGTAGGAATGTTGAGGTTGATGGTAGCGGTAGCAACCCGGAGTCTGGATTTGTGCCTGGTTGATGGCAATAGGGTCGTCCCCTCTGGGACTTAAACATAACTGGCGAAATGTGGGTGTACTAAGTGTACTTTATGCATATTAATAAAAAAGGTACACTTCTGCCCAACCCTTCGGGGCAACGAGTGATGTTATGTTATAGGCAATTATCTATTTTCTGAATTGTCCTTTCGAGCGAATTGGTCTAAGACTTCTTAGAGGTACTTTACTAAAAGATTATTAATAATGGCTAGTATACATATTATAGTGGCCTTCTGCTCACGGCTTCGCTCGCGTGTCTGTGGTCTCGTGGAGGTAGGTAAACGACATCACTTCAATGAATTATCCCATAGGAACGTACTACAGGGACAGAAGGTGTCCTAATCCAGGTCGCGGTGTACCCGTGTGAATTCAAATGTTCAACTGTTAAGGCGTGATGGATTAACAAATCGCTGTCCCCGGCGAATAAAATGGTAATGTGATATTACGATAGTTTTAACTTTATTGCATATTCTATATTTAGAGGTCCGATCACACTCTGTCAAATTTTTTCATTTATTTCCTACGGTTATTTCAGAAGTTACGAGATTTTAAGGTGTATTGTAAAGAATGTAAAAAATCACTTTTGTTTTGGTATTTGAACATTTCCGTTATGTATTTAGTTAATAAGATTTAAAAAAAAAACTGTTCTTATTTTTCCTGTAAAATTTGGTTTTCACGATTACGATTTTATTCGCAGGGGACAGCGAAATATCCAAAAGTATTCGGAATTTCACATTTGTGAGTAGGAAATAGGATAGGATCTAGTGATCTATCTCTTACCACGTACAAGCTTGTCCACTCTGAAATGACGGGGCCCTCTACCGCATTTTGCGTACAAGCCATGGCGGCGCGGCGGCAGCGGCGGCGGCGGCGCCCGCGCTGTGTACGAACATGCGGTAGTGGGCCGCGTCATTTTGCGTACAAGCCATGGCGGCGCGGCGGCGGCGCCGGCGGCGTCCGCGCTGTGTACGAACATGCGGTAGTGGGCCGCGTCATTTTGCGTACAAGCCATGGCGGCGCGGCGGCGGCGGCGGCGGCGCCCGCGCTGTGTACGAACATGCGGTAGTGGGCCGCGTCATTTTGCGTACAAGCCATGGCGGCGCGGCGGCGGCGCCGGCGGCGTCCGCGCTGTGTACGAACATGCGGTTGTGGGCCGCGTCATTTTGTGTACAAGCCACGGCGGCGCGGCGGCGGAGGCGGCGGCGCCCGCGCTGTGTACGAACATGCGGTAGTGGGCCGCGTCATTTTGCGTACAAGCCACGGCGGCGCGGCGGCGGCGCCGGCGGCGTCCGCGCTGTGTACGAACATGCGGTTGTGGGCCGCGTCATTTTGTGTACAAGCCACGGCGGCGCGGCGGCGGAGGCGGCGGCGCCCGTGCTGTGTACGAACATGCGGTAGTGGGCCGCGTCAATTTGCGTACAAGCCATGGCGGCGCGGCGGCGACGCCGGCGGCTTCCGCGCTGTGTACGAACATGAGGTAGTGGGCCGCGTCATTTTGCGTACAAGCCATGGCAGCGCGGCGGCGGCGCCGGCGGCGTCCGCGCTGTTTGAACATGCGGTAGTGGGCCGCGGCATTTCAAAGTGGACAAGCGTAGCATGACAACCATAGAAACTGGTTTTCTATAATAAATGACAGATAAACAATGACAATCTGTCATTTTATCTATTCTTCCGTCGACAAAACCCGTTTCTATTGTGGTAAGCGTGCAGGTAGGTTTACCACTACTAGGTACAAACTTTTATTTATTATTGCTATCAGTACACCTACCTATATCCTATAGGTGTTTTATCAAATCAAATCAAAATATTTTATTTCACATAAACCTACAAGGGCACTTATGAAACGTCAGAAGCTAGGTGCACGGTTCCAATTGGTCGCTTCCTATGGAGAAGAGCCGACAAGAAACTCCACGGTTACTCTTTTCAAAATAAATTGTTTCTACAATTTTTTTAAATTACATTGTTAATAGGTATGGGAGGACAGTGTACAAGTACCAGGTACTTATTATAATAGAAAATGGTACACAAGTCTACAGCCTACAACGTTCTCTCATTCACAAAATCTAAAAGTTAATAATCTATGTAAAAGATAAACAAAATAGGTAATAAAAATAAGGACCTATTTAAACCAAATGACATGATTGCCACTACAGCTGTAACAAATCTAATTTGATTTAAAAAAATAATGAAAATTGTAGGTATATAATGTCAAATACTGAAAAGATTATGTCAATGAAGTATGTAAAAAAAGTAAAATAAAATAATCATCGTAATTTGGGAGCAGTTAATAGACATTCACATTGTTATGCTGTTAATGAGGTAACAGGGAAGCCACATGTGCAGAAGGAATTATTGCCAGACTTCCTTGTCTTCAACGTAGTCTTTAATCTTGTAATATGCTTTTTTGATAAGGACACGTTTGATGTGGGTTTTGAACTTTCCATCGCTTAGTTCTGTAACAGACTTTGGCAACTTGTTATAAAAGCGGATATCGTTTATAAGAAATGGCTTACTAGTTTTAGTTAATCTAAATTTGGGTATCCCCACAGCAAAACGCCCTAAGACATAATACTGTGGAAATAAGCAAAGTATACTAACCTAGCTGTGGCTACATCAGTTAACTGCCTTATTTTTCTTACCGCTTATGCAGCTGAACTTAATCTACCTAAAAGAGCTCTAATGTGGGCGCCCCATTGCAATCTCGAATCTAGAGTAATTCCTAGAAACACAGTTTCCGTAATAGCATCTAGTTTCTTGCCATCAAGTTTTAAATTGAGACCTACTTGAGGTACATTTGGTAATGAGAACTTAAGACATTTAGATTTGTTCGCATTAAGTAAAAGATTATTAGGTGCGAACCATTTCGAAAGAATTGCCAGACTATCGTTGACATGTAAGACATCCGTATCTTTTCTATCTATTTAAAAAATAAGAGAAGTATCATCAGCGAATAAAATTATATCCGATAAATTAGCAATCTTGTAAGAAAGGTCATTAATATAAACTAGAAATAGGAAAGGGCCAAGAATTGATCCTTGAGGCACGCCCATCTTAACTAGAGACCCCGAGGACGTCGCCCCGTTAACATTAACTTTTTACTGCCTGTTTGATAGATAGGAAAAAACAAGATCAGCAGCTTGTCCACGAATTCCGTAGTGGTGTAATTTACAGATCAGTGTTTTGTGGTCAACGCAGTCAAACGCTTTTGAGAGGTCACAGAAAATGCCAATTGCATCCTGGGTCTTCTCCCAGGATTCCAAAATGTGACTGATGAGTTTTACTCCTGCGTCAGTCGTCGACCTACCTTTCGTGAAACCAAACTGCTGGTGACTATGTAAAATTCCATTTGAATTAAAATGTGACAACATCTGGTCTAGCATTATTTTTTCATATATTTTACTCAATGCTGGTAGCACAGATATAGGTCAATAATTTGAGGGATCACTCTTACTACCCGATTTGAAAATTGGTACTACTTTGCTATGTTTCATTAAATCTGGAAACGTACCGCTCTCTAAACATTAATTAAATATGCTTGTTAGGACAGGGGCAATTGTGTCAATGATATCCCCAAGAACCTTAACGGAAATCCCCCATAAGTCTTCTGTGTTTTTTATGTTAAGACTTTTAAATGCTTTTTAAATTGTGACAATAGAAATGGGCTTGAATTCAAAACTTGGAATGTCCTTACTGAAATTTTCTTTTAAAAGGGATTCTGCTACTATTGATGATGAGGGTAGAGATTTAGTAACCTCTAATGGGATGTTGGTAAAGAACTTTTCTAGCGTCTCAGCAACTTTAAACTTATCTGAAATGGTTTCATTCTCAATTTTCAAAGACAATTCATTCTGACCTCGCTGTTTTGTTAACTCGCTGTTTTCTTTATTAATTAAGATTAAATTAAATTTTGGTTTAGTATTGATTGTTACTTATTTTACAGGACATGCTTTATTGAATTCATGGCATACTGTAGAGAATAATGTGCCGTAGTTCATATTGGGGTCTTGTGGATCAAAACTAGCAGTTGAGAGATTGCTAAGAACATTATTATTAAACATTTTCAATTTATTTTTAGTGAGAGGTCTTAATTCAATAATACTAATAATATAATAAATCTAAAGTACGAGTATAAGTGGTCTGTAACGTAGTAAGTACATTGCAGTGGCACTGGACTTGAAGTAGTTCACTTAGAGCACCCGTCCGAATAGCACTACGTGAATAGCACCTAGCCTAGTTAAAACAAAAAAGAACTACCAAAACAAACTGCAAACTAACTAGTAAAAAAAATATTTTTACATTTTTGTCCACGAAGAGCACCTACGGTTCAGCAGCCTACTGCTGGGATGTGTTTGTTTTACAGGACGTTATTAAATGAAAGATATCGACAAAAATCACTAGAGTGTTTATTAATTACACATACTTAAGTACATACGAAATTTGTCTAGGCGACATTTAAAAATGAAAAATAGTAAAAATCACTATGACAATAATTATTAATCTCGCCTAATAATAACACTTTTTATTTTTAATATATCACAATCAGTCTCTACATATCACTTTTGTTGCAAAATCAGCCTTAATTAAATCTTACCTAGTAATAACACTTTCTTATTTTTAATATATCACATCATAATCAGTCTCCACATATCAAATTTATTGCAAAATCAGCCTTAATTAAATCTTACCTAATAATAAGACAGGTAAAACAGGAGTGCAAATTAAAAACTAATTATGTTATTATTACAGGATTGCACCAAGAGAAAGGGAAACGAGTAATCTGCTAAGTGTAGGTACCCATAAGGATGTTACCCTTTTTTTTTTTGTGTTGGAAGTTATCAAATAACTTCTCCCGCTCTGGGTGGAGCAGGAGGGCGTGTCAGATTCTTACTGACTAAAACCCACCCGTGTTCCTTCAGTTGCCATGTTGCCGGGTCCACGATTTCCCTTTCGGCCTTATTCGCAACCCCGGCAGGCATCGGCCCTAGTGGACCCCGTCAATTCTGCTGACAAAGATGTTACCCTGACTGCCAAACTAAGTTGCCTAGTCCGCATGACAGCTAGTACTTCTACCGATCAATCGATCATAATTTAGCGGAAGATAAAAAAAAAAAACAACAAAGAAAGCTTAAGACCTAACACACATGGTCTATCGTACACTTAGCAGATTACTCGTTTCCCTTTCTCTTGGTGCAATCCTATAATAATAACATATTTAGTTTTTAATTTGTACTCCTGTTTTACGTATGTTATTATTAGGTAAGATTTAATTAAGGCTGATTTTGCAATAAAAGTGATATGTGGAGAATGATTGTGATATAATATATTAAAAATAAGAAGTGTATTATTTGGTAAGATTAATAATTATTGTCATAGTGATTTTTATTACTTTTCATTTTTAAATGTCGCCAGACAAATTTCGTATGTACGTAAATATGTGTAATTAATAAGCATACTAGTGCTTTTTATCGATATCTTTCATTTAATAATGTTCTGTACAACAAATACATTCCACCACTAGGTTGCTGAGTCGTAAGTGCTCTTCGTGGACAAAAATGTAAAAATAAATTTTAATCCACGAAGAGCACCTGCTCTTCGTGGACTAGGCTAGGTGCTATTCGCGCAGGTGTTATTCGGATGGGTGCTCTAAGTGGACTACTTTCTGGAGATGGTGTGACGGACTTGTACATGGATTACGTTACGTACCTAGTTATTACGCGTGACGAGACTAAATTCTTTTACTTTGACTCATTCGAACTGTGAAGTCGATATGACTAATTTTAGCTAAGTATATGAAACGAAAACTTGATAGACTAGAAAAATGCCAGCAGTGGAGCCCAACAATTGATCCAAATCAATAAACGCCATGTTGTTATCTAGCTAAGCAAAGAGATCCGTGCTCGTGACCTGTGAGCATGACGCAGAGGTGCGCGTTGTTATCGACGGAAAGCGTTGCTTAATTCAGCCGAAAGGTATCCTAGTGTCGTTAAATGCAATCGCGCGGAACCTTGAATGTCAACTACATTGTGAACACAGTTTAATCGGCGTTAGTTTAAAAGGACCGTTTTCAGCAAAACCAAGGTCTGCCGAACTGTCTAGCTTTTATCATGCTATGAGGAAAACTGATCAGACAGATGACTACGTCGTCCACCGCTATGTGCTGGATGAATAATGAATCGTTTCGGGTTCAGCTCGCTACACGCCTGCGCTTGGGCACTCCACATAGTCCACATCGGTTGCTACACGCATGCACTTGGGCACTCCAAATAGTGCACATCGGTTGCTACACGCATGCACTTGGGCATTCCACATAGTGCACATCGGTTGCTACACGCATGCACTTGGGCACTCCACATAGTGCACGTCGGTTGCTACACGCCTGCACTTGGGCACTCCACATAGTGCACGTCGGTTGCTACACGCCTGCACTTGGGCACTCCTCATAGTGCACATCGGTTGTTACTAGGTGACGATTGATATTCATCACGTCTGTGAAGTTTCGCCAAGTCATTTAAGAAGGTTCTGTTACTGTATAGATAGTTGCACATCATAACTTATCTCTATACAAATAATTTAAACATTTTTGAAGTTGTGCATACATTATAATCCAGTTTATATATAAATCTAGTTTACCGTCGAAATTAAAACCAGCAGGATTCTGGTAAAAAAATGGGCAAGTCATTTCTCCGTAATGTAGGCAGCTAGGCACTTAGATACTTAATTCATGTGAAGAGACCTGTGATATTTTGTTTGTTTTATTGTAACCGAGGCTAAAGATTATTGCACGGTGATTGTTATCAAACAATCTATCGATAAGATACGATGGCGGCGAGCGATGCTCTCGGAGACACATCTCGGCAGAGTCGCCATGTTCATGTGTAAACTAGACTATAAAAATCACCAAAATTTTGTTTATTCCTGTCAAACGACGACTTTCCATTCTTAAATAGACCAAAGTGACACAACTTAACTATATTTTAGTTTGACAGCACTAAGATGGCACTGAGATATTAATTTAGTGAAAATGGCAATTTTGCTATTCTGAATTTGACGTTTTTCACCTAAAATTTTGATTGTCTAACTAAATCTGACTATTTCTAATCGCGATTAAAAATGTGTGGAATAAAATTGGCTGTCATGAACTTTAAATTCACACCAACACCTCGACTTCAGGTGCAAAAACAGTACTATATCTTGTGCTTATATTGTATTTCTTGAAAATGGTGTGTCCTATCCATCGATCACTAATAAATAACTCTTTATTAGTGATCGATGGTCCTATCGCAAAAATAATGAAAATTTCGACCCCTTTATAAAACCCTTAAACCCCTAAAACTCAACAATTTTTAATATATATAATAATATGAAAAGTGAAAAATTCCATATAAAACACGTCGAGGCTGCCCCCCTGCGCGCCTCCGACTCTACAAATAATTCACGTGTTAGGCCAAACAAGTAGGTACCACGTGTGGAGTCGCGATTGTCACATTCGATTTAGTTGTGTCAAAATTATTTTTAAATTTAGAGAATTTATTTTGCAGAATAGCTTTAAGATTCTCATAGCCAAAAGTAAGGAATTTTAGTGATAGTTTAGTTCAGTGTACAAGAGAATCAGCACCAATGGTGCCGATTCCCTTGTTCACCAACTAAACTAAATTTTAGTTCAGTGCATCTTTTTCTTTCTATTTCATTAAGAAAAGGACATAAGATGAATTTTAGTTTAGTCCTGTCAAATTAATCAACGCCTGTCACTACTCCATACAAGTTTAGACGTGATTAAAAACTTGCCTACTAAAATTACGTCAATTTACGTTAAACGCTTATTAATTTGACAGGACTAAACTAAAATTTATTTTCTGTCCTTTTCTTAATGAAATAGAAAGAAAAAGATGCACTGAACTTACATTTAGTTTAGTTTGTGAACAAGGGAATCGGCACCATTGTCTTGTTTTTGGATTGTTTTGAATACGATAGTGACATCAGTGTGCGTTCAGTTCAGAGACATTCGCTTGGTAAATAACTATACAATTCGTAGTTCAACTAAACAATTAGTGAAAATGTTAGTACACTGATAAAGAGATTACCTACTTTGTTAGGTTTGCTTATTAATGAGGGCGAGACGATATTAAATATTTTTGAGAATTTGGTTTCCACTTTATTGATAATAATATAATCCTTGATAATGATAAGTGACCAGAAAAGTGGTCAGACATTCTATAAATCATATCAATACGATAAAAAACATTATTCAAGTACAAAGGTTTATGAAAGAAAGGGTTCTCACCGGAAAGGCACCTGATCAGCGACGAAGATGTAGTTGAGCGAGTACATGCAGGCGAGCAGGTTGGGGATGCAGAGCATGATGAGCATGTACCCCTGGTAGAATCCGAAGGGCCCGAGCTGCGCCAGCGCCGCCTCTAGCGAGTCACCGGCGTCGTCCGGCGCATGCTTGCTGGCGGCGTGCCGCGCGGCGCTGCTGCGTCTTCCCGGCACTTCTACCATGTCGCGTCAGCTCGCGTGCCCGACTGGCCCACTGGTGGCGCGGCCTCCGCGGCCGTCACGGCTCCGCCGTGTCGTCACTGATACTGATAACACTCGAGATACGCGCCGCCCGCGCTCGCGACTTTCTTCAGCGCGCTCGTGTCCACGCAGCGATGCTGTGCAGCTGTACCGAATAGCGACGTCTACATGGGATAATATTGCGATTGCCGGTGAGCTTCGCCATTACTAGTATATGTAATCTGTGCCATTACGTTTATTCATCAAATAATACGTAAATGGCATTTGTATTGATATGGTGTCTTTTGGCTTTTTTTATCATTTTAACGTAAAAAATCTTATTTGCGTAAAATTCCTACAATTTAATTATTTGGTTGGATAACTGATGGTTAACCTGACCCTGACTGAGCTCCAAGGAACATATTATATACCAATGTGTTAAAAAAAGTACTCTGTGATATACCTACTCAGCCTGAACTAGCTGATAGATCATAGAATTAATAATTACTCTATCATAGTTAATACATTTAATATTAGGTATCCTGTCAATAAAATCCGAAAATCTGCAATAGTTAGAATGAAATAGGTAGGTTCTATCTAAAGAACAAAGAGTACCTATGTGAGCTTGGTAGAAGCAATTTTTATTAAATTAGGTATTCACGACATCGATCACTAAATTCACGAACATAAACATTTTTTTGTTCTTAAAATTTTACTCGCCAAACCTGTACCCTAATTGCGTAATACAACACAATAGTAATCTGTTTCGATTTGAAACAGATTGCTAATCCATTGCTTCATAAGTTGGAAAAAAAAAAATCTGCTGAACAAGGTAAATAACGCAATATTTGTTGTTGAACTGTCAAAATAAAACAAATTAGGCAAAATTATTTACGAAAATAAGTTACGCAATTAGGGTACTGGTTTGCTGGCGAGAAGCGCTTGTTAAATTAATACAAATTTAAATAATCGAGTAAAAAACTAACCTTAGAATTCTAAGTACTTAACTGAAATTCTTTCCCCATAATAATTTGTTATTTTCGGTTAAACTAGTATTTTCTCTCTTACAATTCTTGTATTATATTTAATTTTATTTTCAACAGGTAATTTTTATACTTATCACTATAGTGTTCTATATCAATCAAATGATTAAAATTCATTTATTTCAGGTCCTAACAATACACATAAAGGCTCGTGTAGACCAGTGCGACACGCGACGCAACACAAAGACACCGCTCGTCGCGCGGTGCCTTTGTGTCGCGTCGCGACATATCAACTTTCATATAATAATCAACTTTCCTATCTATTGGTAGGATTTTACAAAAGTGGAATATTTTTCCCATTCTTTGCTAACTGAACTTGATTAGTCTTATCTGTAATTTGTTTATGTCTTGTAAGTACTTACGTTTTAAATGTTCGCCCATACACAATAAGTCCATAATTGACGAGTGAGTCAGCAAGTGCATATCATATAAAAGTTTCAGACATCATGGGACACAACTGCTAATATTGATTCTAATTCTAATTTTAATTAGAAAGCACTTGTAACTGACATAATAATAATGTAATAAGTTAAGATCTGTAATGGAGAAGTTCTATCAGATATATATCTAATAAACAGGCGCAGTTGATTGTTTATATTATTAACAATCAACTGCGTCTGTTAATTCACCAATTAGAATGAGAATCAATATTAGTAGTTGTGTCCCATGATGTCTGAAACTTATTTTGTTGTTTTACGTAACGGCTACATTTGAGTTCTTTGCGTATCAACCTTTGCATAATATCTCTACTGAATTAGGGATCATCTCTCAATGTTCGCGACTCAGACCTACTTAGTACTTACCTGTTACAAACATTTTATAAATATTATTCACTATCCAATTCTGATAAAAACGTCAGATGGAAATTCACGAAGCTGTTGAACGCATTAGTTACGAGTACATATATATTGACACCATTTCCCTTTTAGTATTAATCTGTGTTAATGATGATAACTTATATCAACACATTACAGCCGTCTAATTCGAGTTGGATAAGATACCTCGGGATGTGGCTGATGTGATCATTAACTGTTAAAGTGTTAACACTTCAAGGAACGCAGCTGTCAGCTGTGTGAAAATGTCATAACATAATAATAGGTATTAATTAGTAGAGTATTATGAGAGTATGTTTAGTAAATAATCATGCACAATTCCTCATAGCACAGCAGACTAGAGACACTTTAGGCAGGCACTGTCTACTCGTGAGATACTGAAGCTTTTTCTCAATAAAACGAAGGGAATGTGCACAGTTCTAGTATTTCTCCTATTCGGTTTGTCACGAAAATCTTCAATCTTGTAGAGCTTGTATGCGCTGGAGTCATAATAATACTGTTTACGTGCTGTTGGGAACTTCAACGAATCGACGACGGTCGAGCAGAGTCGTACAGCTAGTAGGTAAGGCAGCACACAGTTCCAAGCGAGTCGTCCACAGGCCTTGAGTGGTGGCCTTCTGGGAGGCATGCAGTACTAACAGGCGAGACACATGAACCTGCCGCGATGGCTAGGCTAGGCAAGATAATCTATTAGAAAACTTTCGCCAAGCTCCTATCTCTTCTGAAAGTGGTTCGTCCCAGGTTCTCAGCCAACCTTTTCAAAGCCAAAGTTGCTGAAGTCATACAAGTTGCGGGATACAAACCGCGCGTTTGGACTATTTAAGCTACTTCCACAGCATTATGTCGTATGGCAATTTACTGTGGGGTCGGGCTCCTGACATTAAATCCATCTTTAGTTTGCAAAATAAGAATAAGAATTTGTTATACCATTTTAAAATGTTTTTATTTTTTTTTAATTCTAATATTTAAAAACTAGAACTATGTGTAAATTATTAAACAAAGGAAAGAATAAGCATGATTTATTTGTAGAAAATACAGGTGTTACCAGTTGTCAAAGTTGGTGGTTTAATGTACCTACAGTCCATATTTTGCCTGTTTAAGGCATGCAGATTAATTTTACATTAACACTTAATATAGGTACCTACTTATTTTAGTAAGATATAGGTACAGAAAAATACCTATTCTAATAGAGTTTTTAAATTACGATATATTTTAAGTTACAATAAATATAAGTACACACATAACAAAACTTAACCTAAAAAAAAAACCGGCCAAGTGCGTGTCAGACTACGCACAATGAAGGGTTCCGTACCTTACCGACCCTGACGACCCTATTACCCACTTCCAGGAGAGCAGTAGGGAACCAGCATAGTGTACAAAAACAGACGCCTCCCGTCATTCCGACCTTGCCGCCGAGGTCCTTTGCGATCGCGACCGCGTCCCCGAGTAAAGGCTCGTGCAGACCAGCGCGACACGTGACGGGACACAAAGACACCGCTCGTCGCGCGACGAGCGGTGTCTTTGTGTCGCGTTGCGTTCTTTGCTAACTGAACTTGATTAGTCTTATCTGTAATTTGTTTATGTCTTGTAAGTACTTACGTTTTAAATGTTCGCCCATACACAATAAGTCCATAATTGACTTGCCTTTGTGCGGTGCCTTTGTGTCGCGTCGCGTGTCACGCCTGTTTGAAAGAGCCTTAAATGATACTCCCCCTCGAGCCTTGCTCGATAACGAGGTGCCAGCAGTTATTGCAGCTGAGCACGTCGCATTCAATTCCCCGACTACTAATCATGATCAAAACTTTGATCCAGCCTGCCCCATCCTTGATGTCCTCCCTCCGGTTGACGTTCTAAGCCGAGGTTCGTACCCCACAGGGGGTGCCCTTAGCGAGCGTTCACCTAGTTTTAATTAGCATAGTTGAATAACCCCTGGCTGGAGGTTTTAAGTGTAGTAGCTTAAGGCACTCACAGGAAAGCCCGGTTAAGTAGTCATGATCTCAGAGGTCAACTACAAGATGCCCTAACTAAAAAAAAAAAGAAAAAAAAAGAAGGGTTCCGTAGTTAAGATGAATTTATTTATCCCGAGAACAAACTTAACATTGTAATTGAAAAACTTGTTCTTTCATACATTCCAACTGCAAATGTAAGTTTGTACGTACAACATTGAGAGATTTACTATGTTATTTTAAGATATTAGAATAGACTTCAATACTCACTAATAGATATGATAGACTTCTTATTGCTTTTCCTGTAATTTATGAGTAAAGAGCCATACTAAATATTTTTTAGGTTTTGTAGTTTCGGAGATAAGCGGGGGAGAATGGTAAATTTTCATCGAATTTCTTAAATTATGTAAAAAAAGATGTTTAAGATCCTCGCAACAATCCCTTTCATTTGATGTGTCACACGGTACTGTTAGCAAAACTTTTTTTTAAATTTTCTTGTTTGCCCCCCAAAAGTTAACCCCTTCATTAAAATTCATTTATTTATGTTACACGTTCGTGTTTGGGTCACAAAAATACATATATGCACCAAATTTGTTTATATTATCATTATATATTATCATATATTCATTTATTTGTTTGCTGTGACAGATAGACACACGAGTGATCTTATAAGGGTTCCGTTTTTTCCTTTGAGGTACGGAACCCTAAAAACATTTTTTGTAACAACAATTGTTTAATGCATAATATGTCGTGGCCAGATCTTAGAATTGACCATTTCATGAAATGGCCAGCTACAATTGGTCATATCGTTTAAACGATGTCAGTCAACGTTTGGCCATGTCATTAATGTAGGGTATCCATGGTTTAAGGTATAGTAAAAATAGCCAAGTAACTGTGACCAACTTGGAAGTAGCGCCCGCCGCACAGTGGGTCGAAACTATGATTTTAGTGACTTAGGGCTCAACTTTGCTTTTTTACTTTTTTCTTCATGTGGATAGATAGAGCTCATTAACCTCAACAATAATTGTTCTGATGTATTTTTTCCTAAACTTTATACTTTGGGTAGAAAAATGTGTTTTGTTATTTTTTTGTATGGAGCGGATCAAATAACCTTAAATTCCTGCTAAGTAGCGTGTGATCCCGCGTTGAAACTTTATTTTTCATATACCTTGTCTAGTCTATTATCATTTGATGCTATTAACGTGTGCATAAAGTTGCAACTCTGCCAAATAAATGGATCGAAAAAAATGAAAAAATATATCGAATAAAAAGCTACATTTTTTACTTTCGTAAGTTCTTTTAAGTTAAATTTGATATGGAATAGTAAGTAAAAGCACGTAATAATACACATAGTTACTTAACAACTAACAACAATACATTTAAAAGGTCCCTAATTAGCTTAAATTTACTAATATATGTAGTATTAGTAAATTTGTAAATTTAAGCTAATCACACTAATCATAATACATTTAAAAGGTCCCTAATTAGCTCAAATTTACTAATATATGTAGTATTAGTAAATTTAAAGCTAATCACACTAATCATAATACATTTAAAAGGTCCCTAATTAGCTTAAATTTACTAATATATGTAGTATTAGTAAATTTAAAGCTAATCACACTAATCATAATACATTTAAAAGGTCCCTAATTAGCTTAAATTTACTAATATATGTAGTAGTAGTAAATTTAAGCTAATTAGGGATCTATGAATTTCAATTTCTTTGTTTTAATGACTTTAACATGTTTATGAAATGTTATTTTAAGTTAGATTTAATACTGAATAGTAAGTAAAGATAGGTACATAATAATACAAATTAGTAAAGGTAAACTAACATTACTACAACTAACACAAGCAAACTAAAAACTAACTATAAACAACATCAAACATTACTATTTCCTTTCAATTATGAGTTTGACATTTATAAACTAATAAAAAAAACAAGAAACTTACAAACTACCAAAAAATCTTATTCACTATCGCTATGACTATCTTGTAAATTATCTACATCAATAAAATCTATATCGGATTCTGTGGGAAAAATCAGCAGAAGCTCTTTGACTTTTGGAGAGAGAACCATTATATTTTGTTTCACCATTCGAGGTCTTAGACTTGTGATCTTTGGATCAGAAGACAAAAGAAGATTGTGTATAATATCCTCATTTGTCGCCGTTCTACTTACCTTTCTAGAATGACTCTCTCTATATTTCCGGAAATCTTTATTACGAGCTTCCGCTGCCTCTTCCGACAGTTTACCTATAGGTATGGCACCAAAGTGCTTAATTATATCACTCCCATGTACTAACAATTTATGTATACTGGAAGGCATATAATACCAGGGATATAAGTGAACGTACAATTGTGCAGTATCTCTACAAAATTCGGAAAACTTAGAAAGATCCACGCTCTCTCCAGATGCAACCGTCTGAAGAATCACATGAAACCTTTCTATTAAATCTTTATCTATTCCTGTTATGCGAGCTGTTGTTTCTGCATCCCTAAAAAATCTTCTGGCAGTATTGCCATCATTGGTTGTGCCTACTCCTTGCTTGACTACGTCAATAAGTAAACCGCATTCTTTCTTAAACGCTTGCTGTATAGCGCTCTTTCTGAGTGACATTTTTTCTTTGTCATCGCCCCTGCAACTCCATTTTTTGAAGTCCAAACGATAAGCTGCAAACAAAAAGAAATATCACTTAAATAAAAATCTCACAAGTAACTATATAACGTGAAAAAAATTATGAACTAATAAAATTATATTTACCGATATGAAGTAAGCACTCCATGCTTCTTATCCAGGCATGTAAAGATGACATTCCATACTGGAACACTTCTTCGTTGTTCTCTTTTTGAGCAAGTGACTCTAAATTGTTCATCTCTGACGGTTTTGCTTTGCAGATATCACAGACAGCTGAAGATGTGTCTGACAAATATGACGATATTTTGCCGTCTATCATCGTCAAGTGCAATTGATGCTTAACTTCAACTTGATTGAACTTGATTGGCTGAAGTCTTTCTATTTCTTCGGTTATTTATTTATTTATTTATTTATTTATTTATTTATTTGGCACCTCAACGACTTGCTCACTTAAACATACACATACAAAAATCACATATAGTTATATAGGTCTTGTGAACTCGTCACTTACAGAAGTGCACAGCACTAGCAGAGAATTTAATGATTACAGGAAGTTTTATTTATCGTTAGTTGAATTATTTACAAAATAAAAATAGATTTTAATTATGAAAAATGTTCACAACTACGATGAAATGTTTAACTAAATAACAAAAAAGACCTATGAAGAAGGAAATGAAAGTGGATACAATTTTATTAATAGGCGGCTTGTGTCGCACAGAGGTTTTGAGACTGCTGCTAGCTTTTATAGTTACCACTGTTGACTGCGTTTCTTTGGTAAATTTGAACATTATCGGACGGCAATAGAAAGTTGATGAGGGTCGATCGTTTTCCCAAACAATTGTTCCATCACATTGTTGAAGCCTTATAGGAACTAGACTGGCCATGAAGATAGTTGAGTCATCAAACTCTGCTTCAGTCTTTTGTTTATAATTACTTTGATCTGAGGCTCCATCAAAACCCCATTTGCTTATTAGCAGTAACTCAGTTGGCGAATCCAAATCTAAAGTAATCACTTCTAAAAGCCTAGATACCGTCAAGTTGAGTAAAGCTTGCAGTTTAATAGCAGCTCCTTCTTCAGTTATAATTATGTCTTCTTTCCCTGGATAACATTTTGCCTTCGCTTGTTTTATTTTATAATAAGAAGGGTATAAATCAGACCTATTTTCACTTGCTGCTTCTCTTAGGCTTATATACTGCCACTTACTTAATTTAAGTGAAACTAATAAAGACAGTGCCTTATCGGGTGAATATGTACTACTTTTCGGTTTACTTGTACTTAAACACTCTTTAACTTTTTCTAGATCTTCGGGGTGATTTAGTAAATGGTTCATAATTTTTCCTACATCCTCATTTCCGGTGTTTCTTAAACTAGCAATTGTAGTAGCTTTAAGTTCATCCGGGGATAACGAAAGCGATTGGTTAATTTGATCAACGCGTCTTCGTTTTTGCCTGGAGCCCAATTCCTCGAAAGGTTTTCGAGGTGTAAATGTAGATGTCGAAGCTTCTGTAGTAGATGGTGGTAGATTTTCGACATCTTCAGTATTACAAATCTCGAGCCTTTCCTGTTCAGTGTTCACAGCTTCAGGTATCATTCCTTCGGGCCAGTTTATTGCACGTTCCAACCAATCACCATTTTTTTTTACAAACTGTGCTAACGTGCGACTACTTCGTTCCCATCTTGCACTTATATTTGAACAAAAGCGCGTACAGAATTTTTGGAGCTCAACACTGTTCTCTTCGGTCACGTTTATTTTATGTTGTAGGAATTGAAAGAATTTTTGACTATCCGACAGTGACTTGACCTGCTCTCTTAAAATCATAAATAAATCTAAATTGTTAACTAAATTATCCATTATAACGAAAAAGGGACGATCAGAATCACGAGATGTTAGTAGTAGTACGAATAAACGAACACTAGTTAGTATATAATAAATTATGGTCATTTTATACTTCCAGAATCCAGTGACAAACAATGTTTACTAATTTTTCTACTACCCTCATTAACTAATTATCCTAATTAATATTACAGTAATGACTAAAAGTGAAAAACATTGTTTTTTTATAAGGTAAAAGGTTAAGCTAATTACAGTAATTAAACACACAAATAGAAATTAATTGATTTCATATCCACATTTTTAAATAAAGGTCCCTAATTAGCTTAAATTTACTAATATATGTAGTATTAGTAAATTTAAGCTAATTAGGGACCTTTTAAATGTATTGTTGTTAGTTGCTAAGTAATTATGTGTATTATTACGTGCTTTTACTTACTATTCCATATCAAATTTAACTTAAAATAACTTACGAAAGTAAAAAATGAAGCTTTTTATTCTATGTATTTTTTAATTTTTTTCGATCCATTTATTTGGCAGAGTTGCAACTTTATGCATTTGTTTATAGCATCAAATGATAATAGACCAGACAAGGTATATGAAAAATAAAGTTTCAACGCGGGATCACACGCTACTTAGCAGGAATTTAAGTTTATTTGAGCCGCTCCATACAAAAAAATAACAAAACACATTTTTCTACCCAAAGTATAAAGTTTAGGAAAAAATACATCAGAACAATTATTATTGAGGTTAATGAGCTCTACCCATCCGCATAAAAAAAAAAGTGAAAAAGCAAAGTTGAGCCCTAAGTCACTAAAATCATAGTTTCGACCCACTGTGCGCCGCCGCGCGCCGGCCGCTGCCGCGGCACCACTCGCTACGCTCGCTCGCGCCCGGTTAGTCACAGTTTTAACCTAACCTAACTCATTTGGTCGGGGTGCCACCCACATAAGCGAAGTGAATTTCATATTTTTAGACACAAATTTTAAGTGCTATGTTGCATTTCACGCCGCGGCAGCGGCCGGCGAGCGCTACTTCCAAGTTGATCGCTTTCCATAATATCCTATTTGGAAACCCAATAAAAGTCCATCGACTTTTTCTGCGTGTGACTTTCTTTGATTTGTTGTATGCCGTCGCCATGATGCACAACAACAACGCCTCTACCGGTGGATAATCTAACAATTTTACGATATGATCACTAATGTTTGGCCACATCATGAAGTAGTCGTGCGTTTAACTGTTCATATCGACAAACGTTGAGTATTGACATCATGATGATTGTGACCAGCGGTCGATTTTCAATTCATGAATTTTTTTAATTCTAAGATCTGGCCACGACACATATAGTTTGACCTCGGAATTTTGTAACAGTGAATGAATTTTTAAGATCGAGGTGGGATTTGTTTTTTAACCGATTTCCAAAACGTGGAGGAGGTTCTCAATTCAACCGTATGTTTTTTTTTTTGTATGTTTGCTACGCGATAACTCGGCCAATTATGAATTGATTTAATTATTCTTTTTTTGTTTGGTAGGTAATACTTCAGAGGTGGTCCCATATAAATTTTAATAACTTTGCTTGAATAGTTTTTGAGTTAGCGTTTCGTGTCCGTACTAATGACCGGATCCGACACGGCCATCCTGCTATGCACACGTCCTCGTGTGTTTACCTGCAACCAAAACTCAACAACAGTACCTGTTCGACTCGGCAGATTCTGACCATTTACGGGTTCCAACTTTTGAGATAAGGAAACTTTAAATCCTCCACACTTTACAAAACAATACTCCTACTTCTCAATGAACTCAACAAACTTTCGACTAATTATGGCAAAAATCATCAACCAGAGCCAGGTACCATCGTTTTCCACATTAACAATCGTCTTTTCACTAAGAGCCTTAGAAACCCACACACGAGTAAACCACTCCAACGCCATGGTTCTTCAGCCGACTAGCAATCGCATTGCTCTCACACATCCAGCGCATGAATCAAAACTATGGTCTCTCCAGACCCCGACCTCCGCCAGTAACTACTGGCACGGTCCCACACAATACGGCCGTTAGAGAACCCTAGTCGCGTGGTTCCCATAACTTAGGTTTGCTCATCACCACTGTGATCACCATCCACTACGACTGGTACATGACCTACTGGCATCTTTCTTCACCAAACGTAAACGTGAACTTCTGTAAAATTTGTTTATTTAACTAACATCACATTTCTAAAATCATTCTACTAACTCCAAAGTAACAAAATCAATTTACAACAATAGCTAAATAATTTGGTTCAAGTCAAATTGTAGGCAGGAATAACAATTAAATAAGCAACATGACAATCAATCAGAGTCCAGGCACTATTGAGGATTATGTAAACTGATAATTTAAGAATTGACCCAAAGTCATTAACCAATTAACAAAGCCCCGGGTATCTCATTCGCGGTCAACAATCACATGCGCACTTCCCAAAGGAATGCCGAGTCGTCCTTGACTCTACGATCTTGGCTACAAGGCTAGATCCGACCATACTACCCAGAGCTATCGCTTACCATGTACACGATACTCTGGTACGATCTCCTATACGGTCTTGGCTACAAGGCTAGACCCGACCATACTACCCAGAGCTATCGCGTACCACGTACACGATACTCTGGTACGGTCTCCTATACGGTCTTGGCTACAATGCTAGACCCGACCATACTACCCAGAGCTACCGCGCACCACATTCCCACGGTCTAGCAAGTAGATGCCGATTTCTAACGGGCTATGGCTACGATACTCTGGTACGGTCTCCGATCCAACGAATCGAGAACCCGTGCATCTCACACGAACAATTCAATTCGACTCTACTTTCACTATCCCGTCTTCTTCAAAATCCTCAATAAGTCCTCGGCCCTTCGCCCTTGGCCCTCGGCCCTTGGCCCTCTACTTTACGTCAAGCTTCATTTAATTACGCTCTTCGTTTTCTAATAACACGACACCCCAACAAAATTTTTGTTATATCTGCCTTTTTCTAATATTTTCTGACGCAATCTCACGGACTTCATCAACGTCCTATCATAATAATTTAATTACTTTGCAAGTAAGTGTCGGGTAGCACATCCAAAGTCAAAACAAATAAAACACAAAAACCTCAAATTGGTGTTCGCTAATTGTTACGTTACATAAGATTGGTTCTGAGCTGAATACACATGTTTGACCAATATCAGTCAACGCAACAACGTTATTAACTTGTTTGCCACTTTATTTGGCTACACAACTCTCCTTTACTAACGAGCATTCTACACCAGAATCATTAACAAAACAATACAGCTCACCTTTTTATTTTAACGTGCCTGAGGGTAGTTGTGCAACAACTTCCACTCGCCGTTCACTGCTTGCAACACGTACTCCTGCATCCGACTGGCTGCCACTATTCATGCACCGGTTCCCGATGTATCCTGGTTTCCCACCGGTGAATGTAGGATCTTGACTATCACCAGGTGCGACTGCGGCGCCCAGCCGCACCGGTGCACAGCCGCACCGGCGCCCAGCCGCCTCGCGCTAGCTCCCATTCGCGCATCCCGCGGTCCGCCGCGACCGAGACCCCAACCACGACCTCTATGGTGTCAGCCATGACTGCGACCAGTTCCCGGTTCCACCCCCGAATGGACACCATCTCGTGCCAGGGTTGCCAGCCGGCGCCCCGTGAGGACGCTTCACCGTTGCGAAACACCACCTGAAAATGAAGCACCCGAAGGGCTTCGTTGACGGCTGCGGGGATGCTTGGCTCGATACTGAAGACGTCATAGATCTTTCTCTGCTGTCAATCGGCTTGGCTTGGCTGTCGCGCACCATGATCACGCATAAACGCTTCCATGTTTTTATTTTAATGTTCAAAAACGGTACGCCAACGGTCATTTTCAACGTTTTTATTTTGCGCCTGAACCAACACGAATCCCACTTATGATGTCGGAGACGGGTATGTGACTCTCGTTATTATCAGTGACATTTTAACTACTATGGGCGTAGTGTGGGTAGTGTTGGTTAATGCGCAATAGAAAAAAGCAGTTCAGATCACATTATAATTTACTCAAAATTCAAAATTCAAAAGTCATTTATTCAAACTAGGCTGAGAATCAGCACTTTTTGAACGTCAAAATTACATAAGACAGTCCCCCAAAAACGCCCACCCTTCACCACTTCCTAGTGCCTTTAGCTGGGAAGAAGAAGTGGCGCAACATTTTTATTTGAGAATATGATCACGTTACTTCAAATGAGTGCTGAAATGATTGCGAAACGGCTTTGTGAAATTATCATTATATATTTAGTAGGCATTGGTCGTACTTGTCCACCAAGGGAAGTTAGATTGCGAAATTAAATTTTTCTTTGTTTGCGACATTCATGGCAGTGTATTTAGAATAGTATTGATTAATAATCAAGGAAATTATCAATATGTTTCCATTAGCGATATTTGCAGATTTTTTGTATTTCATGGCAAGTATTATACCTGGTGTAAAAACTTGGTCGCGTAAATACGCACCGTCCCTTCAAGTACCTACATAATATTTCAAATTTAACTTCATGCTTTTTGTATAAGTGTGGGACCATCCTCATCTAATTACAACAATGTGTCTATGTATATATTTAAATAGGTAATTATATGCTTTATGTATTTGTGTATCTGTTATATATGTAAATGGTACACCACTGACTACCTGCAGTATTGTCTCTCCTTTTCCATTTAAATCCATCCAAAGGTTGTCTGTAAAAGATCGCTTTTAGCGATAAGACCTAATGTAAAATTTCTAAATTAATGTCTGTAATTTTTTTGGTGTGCATAATAAAGAATATTCTATCTTCTATCTATCTATGATTTACGAAACACAAAATGCTAGATAAATAGTACTTGCCGCGCTTAAGCAATGCAAGTGACAGCATTGTTGCAGGTACGTGCGCCCAACACCGGGCATTTTATCGAAACTATGAATTCTGTGACTTAAGTATCGCCGATCACGCAGCCTTTAAAATATCGATGATTTTTACATGTGACATGATATCGGACCCAACTCTAGTGTTTAGTAGCAGGTAATAAGTTCAATTATGAATATTATGGATCATAATTTATATCTTAACCTTATCATTGAACTGCGATAGATTTAGAGCGGGTGACGATGGCGGTGAGCAGAAACAAAACCGCCATCTGTTACGATAGGCGCGTACTAAGTAGGTACTCTGCCTACTAATACACTTGCTTGAACACGAAGCTCGAAGCTCGTCTCTGCCCCTAGTCCCTACCGGTGCAGTACAAGCTTGATCATATAATTTGTGGCGTTCTAATTGGGTTCGAGCCAAAACAATCTCGTAAAAAATTGTCTGGTGTATCGGCAAGTGGGTATCACCTTTAAAATTCATGTGCAAGTAAATGCGGATAACAAGTGTTTGTGTTACATCGAGCACGTGGCGCCCGCCGGCCTGACTTCCGTGACCGCCCCGACTGAGTATTTGAACCTTATTTGTTAAGAGTTAGGATTTATTATCGCTCAGACTGCGTTATCACAGAAAGGGTCAACTGTCAGGCTGGCTGCCTATCTCCTTTTAGTTATCAGCAGTAGTCTGAAACAGGTGATCCTGAAGCATGAAGGGGTCTGCGGGTGTCGCGGGTGTCGGCGGGAGTCGCGAGTGTCGGCGTGGGCGCGCTCACCACTCACCCGCCTCCGCTTGCCACTAGCACGCCGACCTTCTGGCTGGAGGGACGCCATTAGCCACTACTTGAAGTTGGCCTAACTTGGCATGCTAGGTTCTAAGTTCAAATTCGCGATTAAATATTAGCAATCGTTTCGTTGTAAAGTGTTGAGCGGCTGTTGAGAAGGAATTCTTGGGCTGGTTCAGTGAGTTGCGATGTCGTCGGGAGCGTGCGCGGTCAGCGAGGAGTGGTGCTCGGGCTGGGGCCGCTGGCAGCTGCGGCTGGCGCTGCTGCTGGCGCTGCCGGTGCTGCTGACGGGCGCGTATGGCACCAACTATGTATTCCTCGCTGCGCCCACGCCACACAGGTGACCTTTGATCATATAGTTTGCATGCTATGGTTATTTTAAGTTTCTTGTAAACAAAGGGACGGATGCTGATTGTTCACAGCTGTGTTAGTATCTTTGTCAAATTAATTTGAATATAATTTATTTAGGCTTTCTGAGTGCTAATGGAATTTGATGTAGGTTTCTATAATGTGAAAAATTTAATTTGCAATACTGTTGTGGTTTTCTTTTTTAATATTTTGTGACATTTGACGGTGATTTTTGAACACTTTAGTTAACACAAAGGTCTATTTTAGTTATGTAGGTCAAAACGCATGCAAGCGTGCAATTAGTGTTTGATTTATTTAACAATGTCGCCTATATTCTATAAGACGTGGTTAAAGTCCACGAATTAATTTCTTAAAACATTTCTGTGATGAAAGCTGTCTGCGTATATAATGCTCCACGCGTGCTTCCCGCGTGCGGATATTTTCATAAATTGCCGCACAGATAACAATTATTTTTTGTTATTATGCTTTAGAATAGATACAGAAGTTTGTACTGATTTTGGACGGCCACG
Organism: Agrochola litura; assembly: GCA_949152395.1. Lineage (NCBI taxonomy): Eukaryota > Metazoa > Arthropoda > Insecta > Lepidoptera > Noctuidae > Agrochola > Agrochola litura. Next base: position 24,370,048 of record OX424503.1, on the reverse strand, counting down.
GCCACGCTAGCATAGAAGACATCTCCTGACTCCTCTCCTTACTGCAAATAACTGTTGAATGCAGCAAAGTTCGTCTGTTCTCAAACAGATCAGCTCGTTCTTATGAGACATGTGCACCTAGTTTCTGACGTTTCATAAGTGCCCTTGTAGGTTTATGTGAAATAAAATCTTTTTAAATTTGATTTTTTTTGACAACACGTGGCTATTATAGGTACCTACCTACATATATTTTGTGTAGTTCATTGGTCAATAATGTCACTGCTTCCGTGTTGGTTCGTTAACTGTTAAGTGGTAGGTAGGTACTGTTACTTAAACTTAAACTACTGACCCCAAACTGTAACATGGATTTGAAATTTAAACAAGAGTAGGTAAAGCATTAAATAATTTAAATTCGACTCGATTTAGTGCAATCACTTTCAATCTAGAGAGGTTTACATGAGAGATTATTTTTTACAAAAGAAGGCTGTTAGAGCCATTTATAATTATTTAATTAATGTATAAGTACAAAATATTGTAAAACATTTTAAAAGAGTAACGGTGGAGTTTCTTGCCCATTCTTCTCCGTAAGAAAACTAACTTTTGGAAGGGGCGACTAGAATCAATTAAATTTTTTGTAAATTTTGATGTTCAAAAGTGCCTTTTTTGAGCCTAATTGAAATAAATTATTTGACTTGGACTAAGTATGACTAAAATAGAGATTTTAAAATAATAAATTAAAAAATTGCAACGTCTAAACTTCGGATTTTCGCTAAACATACATATATTGCGTTTAGGTGGATCCATGGGATGCACTAGACACAAAAAAAAAATTGGATCACTATAAATGGGCCACCCTGTATACCTATTCTGGTATTTTACGGGATCCTAAAAAGGGTTCCGTGATTGATACACATTGATGCGTAAATTGATCGTCTACAAAATACAATTGAAGCCATTGACAATAAACACACAAAACATTGACACTTGCAGTTGGTTTCGGGGACCATGGTACACACGGCTACACATCATGCTATACAATTCCAGTTTATGCTGATCTCGCATTGTATAGGATTTTCGTACAATGCGAGGTCAGCTTATACTGGAAATGTATAGCTTGATGTGTAGGCGTGTGTACCATCAACGGTGGTCCTCAATTTTATTAATCACATAATAAGGATAGGTAGAACAACACTATTTAGGTACATAGGGTACATCGCTTATCTCTGTTATTTAATAATATCGAATAAAAAACGTTTGAAAATAAAGTTTAAAGCAAGAAAATCACTAAGGGAGATATTAACACAAGACCATACACTTGCGTTTCAAAAAAGAAACGACCCACCCCGCTGCTCTTTTATTTGAGAGACGTTATCTCGATTTTTTTCTTAAATTAATTAAATGATTTTATTCTGTGTGAAGGCAGGTAAGCTAAAGATTTTTACAACTTTGATATAAGCAATATTCTTGACAAGATCGATAAAGGACCATATTGTTGGTATATTTCGTTAGGTTAGGACTTGACTGTTGTATTGGGTTTGCTAGAACCGGACATACCACAGTGCAGTATGCAGTCCTATTAGGAGCAGCCTACGATAAAAATAATGTTGCAACGTGTAGTCTAGAAACGCGGCACAGATCACTATTTACTAACTGTTCGTTCACCAAACAGAATATCTTCAAAATAGATAGGTACCAACATTTTACACTTGATCTGAATGCATTATAAAGATCGAAGTTATTGCGTGTTTGAGGAAAATGTCTGCTTTCCACTTAAACTTCTTGTAGCAGTAGGTATTGCATGTAGAGAAAACCGATTGTTCGGTATTTCCTTCTTGTTATGAAGACGTGTAGGTAGTTAGGTAGGTACCTACTCTAGTTAGCCACCTACATCTACTTCTGCATCTACATCTTAGCAGGCAATCAAGAAAAGTGCGGAAAAATTTCAGCGTGCAAAAATTAAATTGCTTTGCGATATTCTAGTTTTCCAGGAAACAAATATTATGACATGTGTGGCGGATAGAAGTGACAAATACCCCTCGGGTCAATTCCCGTATTTTTTGAAGAACGTTTGCATTCTAATCTCAAGTCTCAAAATGTCGAAAATTTAGGTAAATTTTCGACATTTTGAGACATTTTTGGATTTTTGACACGTTTTTGACTTTTTGATTGATTGACGCTGAGATGAGATTGCGAATTGAGACTACATTTAGAACGTTTTTGAACACGGTAATTGGCCTTGTGGTATCGATGCAATAGAACTTATCAATCATCACCTCGTAGGCCTTCGTTTCCAAATCCAGTTTGTGTAAACCTAGGTTTTTAACTTAGGTGTCAAGTTTCAAGACACAATTTTTTTCAGATGTTCTGCTACTGGCTCACTACAATTTAATGAGTGTGGGTAGAAATAAATATCACGTGCTATAGAATTATTTATTTATTGATATTATAAATACATTTAAAAAGGTTAGGTTACAGGTATTGATTTTATAATCACATTCACAGACGCGGAACAATTTCAGCCTGTTATTGTTTTAGTAGCTTTATTGGACGATTCGCACGAATTTACTCGCCCGAAATGGGCAAATCGACACTTTTAAATACCTACTTAATATAATTTTTTATTCTCAGGGTATTCATATTCATGAAATATATTTTAGTAGATAGCTAGGTACAACATACTATTTGAAATAATTATTATATTATGTTCTATAACATAAAATCGGGTTGAGTGAAAAAGGAAACGGAGGCCTTTGCCCTGGCTGATTTGTTTCTTTTGAGTGCATTGGGGTAATTCCGAAAAAGAGTATATTCTGAAAGTCAATAATTCTACTAATCGTAGCCCTATTTTCCTATTGGAAAAATTGGTTTAGACGCTATCTTGATTGTCTTCGCCGCATCAGTCATCGTGAGAAGCTAGTGTCAACATTACGTGCACAGCGTAGAGTTTTGTCAGAAGAGTGATTTTCGCGCAAGTTTTGTTGATTCGCAATAACCTCTACATATTTATCTCGAACTTCTGATAAGTTATTTGAATAAATGCTTGTTTTTAGCGAATTCTTGAGAGAAAAATTACGTTCTGCTGGGTTTTCTTTTTTTTTTTCGTAAATAGCCCTCTGGGGTAATTCCGATGTTTATTCCTGTTGAGAATCACAATTTCTTCTTGGGGTAATTCCGAAATACAAAACTATGCGAAATGGCATTAACCATACTATTGCTAAAACGCTTGATATTTTGTGTAAGGAGTAAATACGATTGAAAAAGAAATATAAACCTTGGATCAAAGTGCAATAAAATCAACTTTTGAATAATTTCGGAATAACCCCAAGATAGTTCGTAATTTCCCCTATACTTACTAACAAAAAATATAACTCAAAAATTCAAAATGCTCTTTTTACTGAATCCAGCTACATTTGTATTTATGTTATATATCTAAATCTAAAGTTTAAATCTTTCCATTAAGTTATCAGAAGTCGCATGCTATTTATTGGCAGTAAATATGAAACTATTTTACAAAACTAACCGAATTGTAAACCTCTAGTCATCTCGTAAAAAATAAAATTTAATCAAGTTCAGTTATAAGTCATTTTAACTATTCCAAAGGGGATAATTAAAAAATGATAAATGTTTTGATTCCTTCTACTAGCTATTGTTCATACATACAGTACTGTAAACCATATTTATACTTTTTAATAAAGTAATTATGCATACATATCGCAGTAAGATTGTTGAAGCCGTGATATAGTTATATCCCAAGGGATATAGCTATATACCGTAGTAAAGTTATATGAAAGCGGTTCATCTGTCCGAGTGCCCTAATTTTATTACTGCGACCAATTTCGACGTAGTTGGTCACAGTTCTAACCTAACCTAACCTATTTGGTCGGAGAGCCCTAATAGTTACATAACTAGATCGTGCTCGTATCATAGATAAATTCTTAGTGAGACAGTTATGAACCGCTTTCATATAACTATATTACGGTATATAGATATATCCCTAGATAATAGATATTCCTCGGGATATAACTATATGATGGCTCCAACCATTTACTGTGACATATACTGGGTGGATTTTTGAGATGGGGCAGTAAGGGCAGGTCTCTTAACCGTTGTCGCTACCAAAAATGGTCTTAAGAAAATTGTATAAAAGAAATGGGAAATGGTCCTTAAATTTTTGAGATAACTACATTGATCTGCATTCACAGTTACAAAAAAGTACAGTCAGCAAGAAAATAGGCTTGTATAATAAAGAATGTAGGTTCATTTCGGCTAATCTGTCTAACATAAAAAGTAGGACTTTCTTTCCTACGAAATGTATGGTTTTTTTTTTAATTTCTGATTTTTTTAGTACCTACTTCAACCTCAGTTGGTCCAATAGAGCTTTTTGATCCTTTTAAGAAACAGGATCAATTGGCATCAAAAAAAGATTTTTGGAAAACTGCCCATTTTTTTGCTGACTGTCATTTATTTTACAAAATCTGTTAATGCAGATCAAGATGTCTCAAAAAGTTAAGGACAGACTCCTAAAACACCGTTTTTCTGTAGCTATAACGGTTAAGGCACCTAGCCTTACTGCCTCGTCAAAAAAATCCACCCTGTATATATGTTATTATTTATCTTGTGGCTGGATTATCGCGGCGTGTATTATTGCACTCGATAACTTCACAATGATGGCTGTTTACTCACCTATATCTACTTGTCGCATAGTGTACAGGACCGTTGTGTTCTTATCACCACGTCCGGTGTAGAGATCAATAACATTTTAATAAAGATTAACTTTCACATAATATTGTCTTTTATAGATAACTAGGTAGGTATCTATAAGCTATGAGTTGCAACCTTTCACAATTTAGATATTGTGTTTCGCATAAATATATTTCGGCTATTTATTGTCCTAATAATAATGTTGGTATCGCGTTTGATAAGCAGAAGGCGATGACCGACTTTTAAAAAACATTAAGTTTCCTAATCAATTAGTTAGCTTGTTTAGTCTATCATTGAAGACACCACACCACAGTACCTACATTACATAATCTATCGTTAGCGGTAGGCGGTTAGTGGTGTGAACTGGTGTGGTAGGCCACAGGGACGTGGACCGGTTGGCACGGGACACGAGGCACGGGGCACGGGGCACACGGGGCACACGGGGCACACGGGGCACGGGTGGCACGGGTGGCACGGGTGGCACGGGAGGCACGGGTGGCACGGGGCAAGGGGCATAGGGCACGGGTGGCACGGGGCACGGGGCACGGGGCACTAGTGGCACGGGGCACGTGTGGTACGGGACACGGGGCACGGAGCACGGGGCACGGAGCACGGGCCGCGGGTGTGGCCCTACCACCTAAGTTCGCATGTCGAAGCAATAAATATATTGAGTATTGAGTGTCACCCACGGCCCACGGGCCACGTACGACCCGGTGAGCATTTACACAACACCGTAATGTTAATATTGAGTGGTTCCTGTTACCATATCTTGGATAAAACATAGTAATAATTTAGTATCACTACCTCTGTCCGCCAGGTGCTGCGGTCACACCTCCTGACCGCCTCCAATTCACCACAAACATTGTTTACATTGATAATATTGTTTATTATTTTGATTTTCCATTAGGAACTCGTACATTATTACTTCCTCTTAGTCTCCGCAATGTGTACTTTATAAACATAGGATAGATCATTCACGGATGTAATTAAATATCCAGCTCTGAGTTAAACCTACCGTGATATGCTGAAGCAGTGGAGCCTTCAGGTTTAACTAGTCGAGCTAGTCGCTAGTAGGTAGAGGACAGTTTTTATAGCCACCATAGGCAGCAGTTTTTATAGCACGCGTCCATTCACTGGCCAATAGTAATAAATATGTAAATCTGTTGGTGTGTTACGTAGAAGCTTGTGATTTATGTTAATGAGGCTGCGCTAGCCAAACACACGGCTATTCAAATCGTCGCGAGTTGTTTTTAAACGTTCATAGTTGATCAACCTGTTCCTTGTTGGATAATATTTGTAGTCATTAGCATTCATTATTGATGACAAAAATGCCAGTTTAAATATTTATAATATGTTCATAAGCTCTAGTGACGAATTATAAATTATAATAAATTATGTCATATAAAGATTGCAAACAGATTAAGATGTTATGTTAACGAAACTTCCTACATATTCGAAATTCAGTAAACTAAAAGAATATAATATTATTTTTCTTCGTAGAACCGTAGAATATCATAGCGGACGGGCGCTGGCAGGCTGGCACCTCAGACCAAATAAAAAACCACCTAGTTTAAAATATCTAAACTAAATAATATTAATAGAATCTGCAAAGTTAGGCTAAAGGCCAAGAGAGGTCACGGCATCGTACATGATGTATGTGACGTGTACTACACGCGGGCGCACTGTCGTCTCAGCACAGCCAACACTGTCGTAGACAAGGCTCGCTTGATGTTGATGCTGCGTTTGTACCGCAACTGGGCTGCTGATACAAGGCGCCTCAGTGCAGACACTGTGCCGCGCTGTACTAACTGCTGTAGTTACTATCAGTCTCATGTACACGCGGCTGTTCGCTGGCTTGACATATTGTGCAAGTATGCTCCACACGTGTCCACCATCAGCTACTGACTCAAGTCACTGGCGCACAGCGGTAATTATATTCCTGGGAAGACTGTGTCATCAAACTATGAAGACAATCTCAAGCTTTAGAGTATGTTTCCTCTGCAGGTAGGTACTCAAACCGTGACAACTTGTTTACAAACACTATTCTTCACAAACTAAGATACTTTTTTGTCACTGAGCTAAAATGACAGCCACTTAACTTTGTGCTACCTTCACTTGTTAATACGCGTCTTGATTGCCTATTACGTGATACAATAATAGAATACCAGAATTAACCGTCGATTACTTTTTGTTCTCTTATATCCATTGTTGGCAAAAACATGACCGTGAACTGAGCAAATCCAATTTCTCATTTCAATGGAAATGTAAGTTAATCGCCGTTTGTTTTTTCTCGTTGAGTGGATTTTTCTGTCGGCCCATTCCCTTGGCCGTGACTATTGTTTACATACAATGGGTAAGAGTGGTTCACGTAAATAGTGTAACGGTTTGTTGAACGCACTCCCCGCAGTCCGCGCACGCGCCCTCGCCCGCAGTCCGCGCACGCGCCCTCGCCCGCATCCGCTCGTGCCGTGGACGCGGTGCGCACAGGCGGCGCGGGCGGGTCGCTCTCGCGTACGACACTACGAACTCATTCTATTCTATTTGGGTGCGCAGCCGAATGTCTGCGGTGGTTTTGAGCACGATAACAGTTCACGGTACACATTTTATACGGAAGTAACATATTCCAACGAGTCGCTGAGTATCGAGTGTACAAATAGATTAGTGAGCCAAGTGTAACTGACCGTCTAACGACTCGCTGAACGCGAATCTATTGAAAAATAAATGCTTCGTAATAGTAATCATGTAGTTAAGGGCACTCATTAATGTAAATGAGGCGGAAGTATGTAAATAAGAACGATAATTTGTCCTAACCCCAAGGGGACTATGAATGCTGTGGAGAACAGACATGCCTAAAAAACGTTCTTATTTTTACCCGACTACGGCTAAGCAAAAAGGAGGGTTATGATATTGACCGGTATGTAGGTATGTATATGTGTGTAATATGTTCATCTGTTAAGTCATAACTTCTAAACTACCGATCATAATTTGACAAATGAGGAATCATTGGAAGCGTCATGATTGTCCGCTGGTTAAAGGCTATGTGACGTCACATTAAATGCAATATGGCGCCATGTAGAGGACATAAAGTTAAGAACTAAAAAAAATTTTTTTTTACTTGTCTCATATTGAGTATCAAATGAAAGGGCTTGACGAGCACATTACAAATATTTATATATATCATATTGTGTAAGTAAGTAAATATGTTTAAATTGTTAAAAACAAGCAAAAGTGAGACTGAGCTACGTACGGCCTCCTTTTTTTGAAGTCGGTTAATAAATACTTAGGTAGTTCTAAATTATTGTTTCAATAGCTAATTCTTCAAGGGTTAAGGCCTTCGCGAACAGGCGCGACGTGACTCTGGAGGAACAATTTCTATGAATCTTCACGGAAATTATTCTACTAGTGTAGTGTCGGGTTCGCCATCGCGTCGCGCCTGTCTGCGGCTTTATTTTTAAAACCGCTGGAAGCAGATTTTGTTTTTTTTACAAATGCGAATATTATCATTCCTTATAATTAATTATACTTACACATACGGCTTTTAAATTATATAAAAGGCTTTTTTGTGTGCTGTTTTTGGTCAGTATGTCATCCTCTGAGCTGACATTTTGTTTGACTAACAGATGTACAGCAGGTGCCTAGTTAACGAGTCGGGTTTATTCCACTAGAATTCTCAGTGCTACTACACGTGACCTTGAGTTCCTCCAGCTTGATAACAAACCGCACCATGGACGGATAAGTTCACAATCGTAGTTAGCACAGTAGTAGTAGTCAAATAAGTATCGACCAAGGTGTAGGTATTCATTTATTTGCTGGAATATTATCATATCACTGATTAGTATCAGCGATCTGTTTACTTAATGACAGGAGCTTTTAAGGATGTAGATACTTAGTAAACAAAGTAATGAGTCTGACGGTGTCAGCCTTTACGTTGTCTATTAATATAATAGTTCGTGGCCGATGTGCAGTTAATAAAGGACTACAGTGCAATTCAACACCATCATAGTTTAGTAAAGAAATATAAGAGCAAAATCAGGGCATTCATTCAAACATACTACTTACTTAGCCTGCGGCTTCGCTCGCTTGGAAGTCGGAAATTATCCCATGGAAGCGTACTACCGGGATAAAAAGTATCATATGTGTTAATGCAGGTTATAAACTATCTGTGTGCCAAATTTCATCCAAATCCGTTCAGCCGTTTTTGCGTGATTGAGTAACAAACATCCAAACACACAAACTTTCACATTATAGTAAGTATTATACTCACATTTGACTGAAAAGCTGCGTGCAGGATGCAGGTCACTAATAGGATAAGTTTTGATATCTCTCCTGGTACACAAGAAACTAGTCGAGTAAGTATTTCAAATATGTGTATGTTTTAAATGTCGTCAAGGCAGCCTCGGGTTCTTGATGTAAGGCGCATGGTCCACCGACCGGAGAGGCGATAAGATGAGTAAAGAGATTTCATTATCAAGTGGAAAAGTGTGAAGAAGATGAAGAATGATCCAACCCTTTTTGCTGTGCCCTACAGGGTCCATAATGATCTAAATTATATATAGTTATCACCTAAGTACACATTATGGTAAAGCAATAAAGATATTGAGTATTTAATGAAATAAAAGAAATTTTATTGCATTCGAAATAAAAAAAAGTTTTTATCTGAAAACTACGCAGACATTGGTGCACTAGATTACATTGGACAGGAGAATTGATTGACAGTTCACATATACAGATTATATGTGTGAATATTTCTCGTTCGTTCATGAGTCATGACCATGACACATAGGTAAGTATAATTGTGGCGTTCAAAAGTTTGCAATTCTAATTCTGCGTTATCGTGTCCCCTGAATCCTTCTCCTGCGAGATTTACTTTAAGTGTAGAACGACACTTGACTCGCTAAACTATAAGTTGCTAAATCTCTCTTTTGATGGACGCTGGCCCTTATTTGGTATGTCATTCTGAGGAGTAGCCTAACGACAACATTGTTGTGCTTTTAGCAGTTTAATCAGATATAGATATGTGGGACATATCTACAAAATTATGCAGTGAATATTGATGCGTACCTAAGTGATAAGTAAGTATGATAAGTTAGAAGGCGCAGTTTCTGTCTATAAAAGCGTGTAAATATAAGTTTTGTGTGTTTGCTATACGAGTTTACGAGTCACTATATGTAACTGTAAGTACTGTATACCACGTTCAGAGCAAGCAGCACATTCAGCAAGTGCGATACATTCGCAACTACTTGTCCGACGGCGGGAGGGGCTCGCCGGGAAAGTGCTCCCACCTTATTGAAGCCTTGCTAAGTGCCAGTGAAAGTACAGGCACCCAGACTAACATTAACTTGGGCTCTAAGGATGTCAACTATCGGCGATTTTATCCGTGTTATGAGGCAGTGCATGGTCACGATTTACTATCAGCTGCCGTAGCGCGTCGGCGTCAGCCTGTTTGCCAACCAGAACTACAATATCGATGTCGTCTGCGAGGCGTTATTTCCCGAGGCTTTCAATTTAAATAGCTTCGGAGCTGCAGCGATAAAACTCAGATTGTACAATTATTGTCCAACTATAACCATCAGTTGAGGAATGATGAGGCACTAGTTTGGATTTGACCAAGCTAGCATTACTGAACATTTAATTATGATTGTCCTCAGATGTCATGTGCCAGAATGTGAGGGTAACTCGTCGATGGGCGTGGCGAGCTCAGAGCAGTGGTCGGCGGAGTGGTCGTCGTGGGCAATGCCGGCGCAGGCGCGCTGCGAGCGCTGGCAGGCGTCACACCACGCCTGCCAGCCCGACGCGTTCGACAACAGCAGCGCCGTCGCCTGCGACGCCTACGTGTACCAGCACGGCAGCAGCATCGTCTCAGAGGTGTGCAACACATTATACTGAAGTGCTTAACACTCGTAAGATACAGCATATAAACCAAGTCTATAAAGCAAGCATGTATAATGAACGTTGTCGTCAGGCAAGTTCATTAGCAAAAGATTCGATAAATGCTACGACAAATTAAAAGCTCTGCAAGTACCTATGAAAAGCAGTCGACAGTCCCCCTATGCCTCCCGAGAACAAATTTGAAATTATTTCTATATTTCCACCGCACAAATGGGCGTGCTTGTCGTGAATGCTTGTTTTAGCCGACTCGGGTTCACAAGAGTTCGTAGGACTCGTAAAAAAATATATTTTTGCACTTTTGCGCACATTTGTGTCGCTTGTGAGGAAACAGGTTCCCGCTAGTAGTGGCACGTGACGGTGAGTCACGCGGTGGACCTCTCCATCATGTGCTACATGTCCATGTGTCTGTGTCCGACACTAGTACACTAATTCGTTGACCCTCTGCCTGCCGCTACAAACACGTTAGTTGTCAACTGCTCACACGGTTCTGACTTTCAATCTTTCTCATTTCAGATTTGAATTGTATGTGTTGTTTCCAGTTCGACCTGGGATGTCAGGAGTGGAAGCGCTCCCTGGTGGGCACGGTGCACAACATCGGCATGCTCATATCTTTGCCCATCATGGGTTTTGTCTCAGACAGGTAATATTAAATACCCACATAAAGGTACACTACTGGTTTCTAGTATTTCTATGGAATACCGTGTCGCTAACTACGGAAGATAGTTTATAGAAATACATAGAAACCAGTGGTGTCGCGGCGACACGTCGCCTGCTGCTGCCGCCTGCGGTCGGCTACGGACTTGTACTTTTATGCATCGTTTATTTTGTCTACTACTAGCTTCCGCCAGCGACTTCGCCCGCGTGATATCTTAATTAATGATAGCCTATTTTACTCAGTAATAATATAGCATAACTACTGGTGAAAGATTTTTTTAAATCGGTCCAATAGTTTTTGAGTTTATTCATTCCAAACAAACATACAAAAAATCAAATCTTTTCTTTTTATAATATTAGTTTAGATAATATTAGCTAAGATGAGTCTGCACAGTTTTTTTATACCAATCATATTATCGCGGCATTGATTCGTGTCAGAACTCTGTTTTAGTGATGTCATCTGTCATTTCTACTTGTCAAATCACAATCAGTTTAATCTTCTTTGATGACTGTTTTAAATACTACATAATTGGTTTGTTTTGCATCGATTAGAGGAATGTTAATTTACATTAAATTGTGTTTCGGTACGGAACTCAGTCATGCGAGGCGCGACTCGTTCAATGCTATTTTAGTATCGATGCTTATATTTATTTTTAACCACTGACCGCACTGTTGATTGATCAAAAATCAATCGTGTGCGTGTACCGCTAAAGTCGTTAGTCTTACGCTTTGCCGTGCATGGGACATGATACAATTATGTAAATAATAACATTCATACGAGTAGGTAAGTGATGGCAACTTTTGACGTTTATATTACTGCCTGGTTGTTGTTTATCTTAAGTTTAAAAATAAGTAATGTTTTTGGCCTTGAATAAAGTGCTCTTTTGATGCGTAGAAACATAAAGGTAAAAAACCGGCCAAGTGCGTGTCGCACCACGCACAATGAAGGGTTTCGTAGATGGAATTAATTTATCCTAAGTACAAACTTAACAGTGTAGTTGAAAAACATGTATGGGAGAACAAGTTTTTTCAACTGCAAATGTAAATTGGTCGATTATGACTCGTTAACTTGTAGAGCCTACTTAACTGTGATAGTTTTCCTTTTAATTTCGTTATATATGTGAATTTTCTGTGATTTTTTCCTCATATCCAGAGCCAACCGTTTAGCTGTCTCTAACAAAAATTAGAACTTTAAAGCTTAATATTTCGCAAACGGATCCCTGAATCCAAAAATGGTTTTACAAACTCACAATAATTTTGAACGACCTTTCAACGATACCCCACATCATGGGATAGAAGAGACAAAAAAAAACATTCCCACTTTATGTATAGTGGAGATACGCAAAAAAAATTGTTTTTCTTTATTTAATATTACCACTTTGTCGGCGTGATTAATATGTATACTCATGCCAATTTACAGCTTTCTAGTAAGTATTAATAGTCTGTGCTAAGCCGCGGACAAACAGACAGACAGACGGACATCGGACATGGCGAAAATATAAGGGATCCTAAGACTAGTAGTAGTCTGTTGACTACGGAACCCTAAAAAAAACAAGGCAGGGTCAGGGGCCCTCTCCCAGATCCGCAACATAAAAATGTTTTGAATATTTTACCTACAGAATGCTTACATCGATTTAATTTAGGTGCCTATTTGCACGGCGATCTAGCGTAGCGAGAGCGACATCTATTTGTTTGTTAAGAAATCATTATAACCACTAGCGTAACCAGTCCGCATCCACCGAGATTACTGACGTCATGCACATAATTAGCACAAAGTTATGAAATAGTATACGGGGTGTCAGGGACATCGACGCGAAAACTGAAAGGGGGTTCAAAATCATGTACTGAATCCATGGTTTCAGTTTTCGCGTCGATGTCCCTGCCACCCCGTATTTGTGATATACCATTTCAGTAGTAGGTATGCCATGATGTGGGGTCCCTCGGTACTCACTCACAAACCCCTGGTCCTCTATCGCAGATGGGGTCGTCGCTCGGCGCTGGTGGTGTGCGGCGTGGGCGCGGGGCTGCTGGGGCTGGCCAAGTCCTTCGCCAACTCCTACCACTCGTACCTGCTGGGCGAGCTACTGGAGACCGTGCTGGGCGCCAGCGTCTACCCCTCGGCCTTCGTGCTCAGTTAGTATAATCTACATGTTTATTATTCCTTGTTACTTGCTATAAGTTTATGAACCCTTGCTACATGCAAATCACAAGATGAAACGGTTTCTTATTTCTGAATATCGTATACTATAACTTCAAGTTAGCATTGATTTATAAAGTCAAAAGAATAAAAAAGTCAGGTGAGTGAAGTCGCGGGGAGATGATATCGCAGGATTTCTGAACGATTTCGATCATGTAGTAATGCCGTATTACTTTAATTAAATGAAATTGTTTATTCTGTAAATTGGATATCGGAATCACTTTTACACGTCATATAAAAAATATATAATTAAGCTAGATGAGTTGAGAGATATTATGAGAGATAATAAGTTAAATTCGTGTCACCCATTAATAATACCGTTTGATTTCCTCCAGTGATAGAATGGCTGGGCGTGGAGCACCGCATCCTGGCCAGCCTGGTGCTGGGCATCCCGCTGTCTCTGGGCGCGGCGTCGCTGGCGCTGGTGGACTGGCTGGCGGGATACTGGCGCACGTGGGCGCGGCTGGCCTACCCGCCCTCGCTGCTGCTGCTGCTGTATCCCTGGCTGCTACCCGAGAGCGTGCGCTGGCTCGTGTCGCGCGGCCGGCTGGACGACGCAGCGCACGTCATCAAGCAGGCTGCCAAGTGCAACGGGGTGCGGTTACCGGGGGAGGCGCTAGAGAAGATGCTGCTGGAGAAGGAACAGATCGGAGGCAGCGCGGAGTCCAACATAGATGAGGGGCTGTTCACAGCGCTCTGCAAGTGAGTGCAACCCTGTCAATCGTTTCATTGCTCTTATCGATTTGCCACGCATGAGGCTCTTGATCAGAACTTGTGTTCAAAATAATTTGTTGAAATCAAACAAATAAAACCAACAAATACGATATGGAAGAGGTCCCCTAACGCAGGCTTATTTGCTGCTTTACGAGAGCGGTTTCTCCGTTTGCAAAATATGCAGACCGAATTCTGGCTTCTGATATACGTTTTAGGTGTTCCAAACTATAATTATTATATCCAAGATAAGAGTGCTTGGAAACATGCTGGTCCTGCTCCATAGGACAATTTAGAATCAAGAAAAAATCAAACTGGTTGCTAATTTAATTGTAAAATTGATTATTTTGTGTTTTATGACATTGATTTTACATTCTGTGATTACTTTCTCACACACTTATTAATTACAAAATTTTAGGAAAATCGTCTATTTTTTAAATATGTGAGCACCATGTATCTATCACATATTAAATTATCTGTCGTTGCTTCATTTTTAATTCTTTTTACCTATTGTGGTATAGTAATTTTATTCTAGGTGCAACGTCTTCACATATAGGTAATATTATTTAACTAATGTATGTGCATATACAAACAATTGTAAAACATTTTAAAAGAGTAACGGTGGAGTTTCTTGCCCATTCTTCTCCATACGAAAACTACCTTTTGGAAGGGGCGACTAGAATCAATTTTAATATTTTGTAAATTTTGACGTTCAAAAGTGCCATACATGGGCCTATTTGAAATAAATGATTTGACTTTGACTTTGATAGATGTTGCCAGGATGTGTAGTAGTTTCAAAGCCTATAAACCATTGATTTAAGCAATACTTAATGCTTTACAAAAAAATCGTGTAATATGTATGCATAGATAGTATAGGCATTACATAAAATAAAAATTACAGTTACATAACACATTTATTTATGTATTTAGTGTAAAAGTCATTTTACACGAGCACTTTAGTGTTTAAAGTCATTACAATCACCACTTACACCTTTGCATAATGAAATATAACTCAGTGTTGATTTAGGATCCGTTGTTTAAATATTTTTTAGGTAATTATTTATTATTATTTTTACGCCAGTTTTTTTGTTGGCTATAAATGTCAATGTCTAATAATATAATTGCAAATATCAACACTGAGTTGTATTTCACTACGCAAATGTGTACCTAATTGATATGATACTTATATAAATACTAGCTGCCCGCCCCGGTTTCACACGGGTAGCACTTAGTACTTTTCTTAACTACCTACCCTACCTATCCTATCTCTCAAGTTGGATCGAACTGCACATGGTGTGCAAATTTTATTATAATCGGTTAAGTGGTTTAGGAGTCCATTGAGGACAAACATTGTGACACGAGATTTATATATATTAAGATAATAAATATGTTCTGTAGCTATACCTACTTACTTGTTTATTTATATAAAATTATGCAATAAATGATGATTATGAATGATTATGATTAAAGGCTTACCAGCTAAACACATAGGTACACAGCATTAACCCAAAGTTTTGTCATAATATAGATCTCGCAAAAGTATATAAATTATTATAGGAAAGCACGACCCTATCAATTAGCGTACTAGAACATTATACAAAAAAAAATACATTAAATAAATAACTCTTTCGAAAAGAAGATCAAATGTTAATAAAACAATTTAAAAAAAAAATTGGTTACTACGTTAGCTTACAGGAATTTCTTGATTACCTTTTATAATTACTGGAAATTGGAAAAATATGACATTTAATTTTAATTTTATTAAATTTTATATTAAATTTTTATTTAATTTAACTTTTATTCAATTTAATTTTTTATTTAATTCCAATACGAAGTAAGTTGACTGCAGAAGAATTGTGTACAGTCAGTACAGTATAAATTACTATTGAAGTACTTCATAATTGAATTGTACTAATTATAGTTAATCAATTTTCATATTGACATAGTTTATAATTGTTTATTATGTTACTTAACATCTGTAGTGTACTTTTGCATGCCTTTTGGTTAAATATGGCTGATGCTTATTATATTTTTTATGTCACCGACTTTTGTACTTACCCATATTTGCAAAATAAATATCTTATCTTATCATATTTAATCTTATCTTATCTTGGTTTTTTTGTAATAACACTTTACATTTTATTACAAATATTTTTCTCAAATATACACAGTAGTTTACTTCCGAAAACATCAAGATCGCAACTGTGGAACAAGTCATTGCATCTTCTGACGATATAGGAAAGAGGCGCATTGTATCCGGATTTGTTTCTACTGGATTTGATCGAGAAAGGTCTTTAAGTAATTGTGAAATCTGGCGGACGGTCTAGGCACATTCATGCTCAGTTGACTCACCAATTAATCTGGGCAATCCACGCCATGATTTACAACTTTGTTTTTTTATTTAATGCCTACATCTATGCGTACATTAAACACGATTTTTTAGTTAAGCATCGTTGCTAAAACCAACGCTTTATTGTAGGGCTTTGAACATTATGAGAGGGAGGTGTCGAACATGTTTGCACTACTTACTGCACATCCTGGCAACATCTGTGGTTATCATGTTTGGGACCCCTAAAACGTATTTAAGAAGCCAGAATGCAGTCTGTATTGCATACGAATCTCCTTTGGGAGCCCGGACTACTAGTTGTGAAGGTATTCATTTGTTAAAATCAACGCTTACCTTATGTGATAAAATGATCAGACTTTTGTTTCTTTTGTTTTATTTCAACTCAATCTTTTTTTTTAATTATTGTAATGAATAACCTAAAGTTAGCAGCTTTAGTTTTTTCTTTTCTCAGAAATGGCTTCTTTATAAGGAAACATAATGCATCCAAAGATTTGTCACTAAGCGAGGTTCTCACTCTGGTATACAATGCTCCTGCGACTGAAAAAGCTCTTTCGGCTTCTCTGTAGAACTCACGTGGAAACATTTTTGTCAGTAAGCAATTGTAAATTTTAGGAAGATATTTAGGCCACCATAATCAAAGAAAGCAGCTTCGATTTACTCATAAACAAAAATACATATTTTATGCATTGGTAAATTACCGGTTTTGATATGCTTTTACCGGTAATTTATTCACCATCAAAATGTGCGGTTTTCTGGTAAAAATGAAAACCTGTAAACTGATATTGCATGCCCTAGCTGTGACACTGACACATACACGAAACAAAGAGCGCTGGAACTCAGCGACAGCCCCCCAACCCCTTGACAGTTCAAAAGTACGTGTAATTGATTTATTTGAAAGAAATGCTTTGAGCTTGAGTATAAAAAAAATGTCTGTGAAAGGGCACTCTTTCGTTATTTTTATTAACGCGTACTCGTACTGTGGTTGAAGGTACAGCGTACTGCGCCGGCGGCTGTGCGTGTGCTTCGTGTGGTGGATGTCGGCGGTGTTCGTGTTCTACGGGCTGGCCGTGTCGGCGCACGCCCTGGCGGGCTCGGCGCACGCCAACTACGCGCTGGTGGCAGCCGCCGAGCTGCCGGCGCTGCTGGCGAACACGCTGCTGTTAGACCGCATTGGGCGGCGCCCGCTACTCACGACTGCGCTGCTCATCACAGCCGCCGCCCTTATCGCCATTCCGTGCCTGCCGCAAGGTGAGACTGCAGCTTATTTGTGCCACTTTTTCGAAAATCTATCGAATTAAAAACTTAATAAAAGCCAACTACGACAAAAACATCACTAAAAAGGTATAATTAATGTCATAGCCAGATTTTAGAATTGATCTTTTCACGAAGTGTTCGACCATTTCATGAAATGTGTTTCATGTGTGTCTTTTAGAAAACCTATAAGTAATACCTATGTACTATTGTTTTCTGTTATTGTTTTAAAGCCATGATCTGATGCGCATTATCAAGTGTGTTTATGTTATTTTATGTAATTCTTTTACAGCAAGTAGTTATAAGTAAACATTATGATGATAAACTAATCACTTGCTCTGGAATGTGGGTATTCGCATCTGATTAATATAATTGGCGCGTCTGAGTACCTACCCACAGATCTCGTTATGAAGTAAACATGAATTCGTTAAATGTAATGGATGTTTACACCAATTAAGTACATAAGTGTATGTAAGTACTTAATATTATTACGTCGCAATATTGCCCATATCAATGCGACACGTGCAAGTCTAGTTTATCAAGTTCAGCGATAGTTAATGATATCCGTGTCGCAACGGCCAAATGTGCACCTTGACTTTAGCCCTTCCGATAGAACTTGACTCCCACGTTGACCTGATAATATAAGTCAGATAAGCGTCCAGACTGTGTGCACATACAATTGCTATCATAAGGACCAAATGTCTCGGGTGACATAAACTGACTTTTGGCCTTAGCGATAGTTGCCATATCGTTTGACGCCTTTCTTGAACTGATAATCTTTTAGACGGGTCGCTACACTATCTAACAATATGGAATCCTATTGTATTTATCAGTTTTTTAAGCTATTGCATAGCTTTTATCGCGGGCTTTGAGCGCGGCGATCGAATCAAGAAATTCCGTAACGTAACGAAAATAACGTAACGAAAATAAAACCTAACACCCCCCACTCCGCCTACCATGTAATGACGGTTCCCATAACAACGTGATGTTGCCATGGGAACGTAATTTTTGTTTTATGTCATCACGTCATCATCCCAAGTGTAGCGTTGACAAATAGGAAGTATGGAGGTTACAAATGCTATGCAATAGCTTTACCGCGGCAGTCCCCGAGTGCCACACTTTTTTTTTAATGTTAGAATTGGCGAGGACCTAAGGAGGATTTAAGGACAGAAACTGGAAAGTTTCTTAAGCTTGTGATGGAAAATTGAATTCCTCTGAAGCACCTGTTATGATTTTGTGTGTTGAATAATACAGTGTGATTCTTTATAATGTGCACATAGCACATATCGAAATGAGGGAATCTTAGGCTTAATTTATCGACGGATAAAAAGATTAATGTTTTTTTTTTATATAAAAAAAAATGTGTTGTTTCTCTTTGGCATTTTATTGATAAATTTTACAATTATTGTAAACATTGATGAAAAAAAAGGAATTAAAAAAAAAAACATATTTATTTTCAATTGAGGGTAGTTTTTTTTTCTCACTTTTAATTTTATTAGGACGACAAATTACTTCCAATCGTTATGGAGTTTGTATCATCGCGATAGATGATTAAGTTTAAAGTTACACCGTTATGTTGAAAACATTTTTTTTTATCCCATAAAAGGTATTAGAAAAATATTAAGATTTTGTTTAATATTTTTCTGTCGTTAAAATTAAGCATAGATTCCCTCATTTTGATATATGCACATCATAAAGAATCACACTAGTTTTTAGGATACCGCACCTCAAAAGGAAAAAACGGAACCCTTATAGGATCACTCGTGTGTCTGCCTGTCTGTCCGTCTGTCACAGCCAATTTGCTCCGAATCTTAAGGACTGATTTAGTTGAAATTTGGTACACATATGTATTTCTGTGACCCAAACACGAACGTGTAACGTAAATAAATTAATTTTGAATATGGAGGTCACTTTTGGGGGGCAAATAAGGAAAAAAAAATTTGCATGCCTTACCATATGACATATCAAATAAAGGGCTTGTTGCAAGGATCTAAATTTTATTAATAATTTTATAACAAATACAATTAAATATATTGAAGAAAATAGATGAAAATTTACCATTTCATCCCTTATCTCCGAAATTGTTGAGCCTAAAATTAAAAAAAAAAATCAGACAATGGTTCTCTACTCATAGATTACAAGAAAACCTATATAAAATCTATGGTCTTAAAATACCTTGGTAAATCTCTCAATATTGTGCGTACAAACTTACATTTGCAGTTAGAATGTATGGGAGAACATGTTTTTCAACTAAATGTTAAGTTTGTATTTGAGATAAATTCATCCCAACTACCGAACCCTTCATTGTGAGTAGTCTGACACGCACTTGGCCGGTTTATTTTGACTTGTTACTCGTTTATTATATTCACTTAGATATAACATGAACCAGACGGGACCTCTTTAGACCGAGACATATTGTAAGGAAACAGTGCTGACAAGTTGTCAGTGACCGGAAACTATAAGAGATGTCCGGGACAGAATAAAACATCAAAATCAAAATATTTTTCACTCCTCTTGCTCAAAAAGGCCATCATTGTAGAGTACCAGAGCGGGGAAAAAATTGCATTTCTTGCTCTAGGGGAAAAAGTATTTTTATTTTAATTTTTGTCTTTTCCAACGAGCCTTGAAAAACGAAAAAGGCTTTATTCTTATGTTGAATAATCATCGACTTATTACTGGTTTACAAAAAAAAGAAGAACATTTCATTTTTGAAAATGGAACTAAATGCGGCTTATAGATTTTTTTTTCTAATTACGAATTGAATTGGTGACCGTAATATAATTTACAACAGTGAAAATGTCATTATCTACTGAGAACATCTTCACAGAGGACTGAAATTAAGTTCCCGGAAAAAACCGTCTCGTTAAATATCCAGAATTGTACAAATTGTACATTTAAATAAAATAAACAATTTAATATTGTATTGGATTATTTTATTTTCTTGCAATCGTAGTAAAAAGTAGAGTGTAACACACGGCGCTAAAACCCATTATAACTCGGTTTCTATTTACTCCCTCGCTAAAGCTCGGGAGTAAAACTACCTCGTTACAATGGGTTATTTTAGCCCCTCGTATAACAATCTACTATTATTTCATACTTGAATCTATATGGGCACTAATGAAACAACAGAAGTTAGGTGCACGGTTCCAATTGTTCCTATGGAGAAGAGCCGGCAAGAAACTCCACGGTTACTCTTTTTAATTGGCTTTTACAATATTTTCAAATAACAGTGTTAATAGAGAGGACAGTGTAGGTCTTTCAACAAGTACCAGGTAGTTAACAAAATAGAAAATAGTCAACAAATCTACAGTCCACTGAGCCAACAACATTCTCACATTCACAAAATAGAAAATAATCTATATTTAAGATGAATAAATTAACAAAAATAAAAACCAATTTTAAACGAAATGACATGATTGTAATTAAAATCTGAATAATTAATTGATTCAGGCGTGACCTTGCGGAAATCTATTATAAAATACAATAGATGTGGATATACTAAGCGGAACAGGTTACTAAATATATCCACGCCTATTGTATTTTAAAATCTGAATACTAAAGTTGAAATTAAATTGTAGGTATATAATGTCAATTAATAGGATGATTATGTCAATGAAGATTGTAAAAAAAAACATGGTAATTTGGGAGCAGTAAATTATGCCGTTAATGACGTACCAGAGAAGCCACATGTGCAGAAATAATTATTGGCAATAACAAATTATTCATCAACGTAGTCTTTATCTTTATATGCTTTCTTGATAAGGTCACACTTGATGTGGCTTTTTAACTTTCCATCGCTAATTTCTGTCACCGACTTTGGCAACTTGTTATAAAAGCAGATACTGTTTATAAGAAATGACTTGCTTGTTTTAGCTAGTCAAAAATTTTCATGTCTATTAGTGTACCTATTTATATTATGGAAATCGCTTTTTATTTTGAAAAGTCATAAGTTCTTTCGAACAATTTTTTTTTTTTTAATATTTTATAAGGTTTCAAGAGAAGGTAGAGTCAGTAAGTACATCAATTTCTTTGAATTCGTTTCTAAGGGACTCGCGGGAACCTATTTTATAGACCGCGCGGATTGTCTTCTTTTGTAAAATGAAAATTTAATCTACGTCAGCTGCCGGTCCCCACAGCAAAACGCACTAAGACATAATACTGTGAAAATAAGCAAAGTACACTAACCTAGCTGTGGCTATATCAGTCAACTGCTTTATTTTTCTTACTGCATATGCAGCTGAACTTAATCTACCTGAAAGAGTTCAAATGTGGGCGCCCCATTGCAATTTTGAATCTTAAGTATATTTTTAGGAATTAGATGCAAGTAATTGCATCTAGTTTCTTGCCATTAAGTTTTAGATTTAGACACACTTGAGGTACATTTGGTAATGAGAACCTAATACATTTAGTTTTGTTCGCATTAAGTAAAAGATTATTAGCTGCGAACCATTTCAAAAGAACAGCCAGACTATCGTTGACATGTATGACATCCGTATCTTTTCTATCTATTTAAAAAATAAGAGAAGTGTCGTCAGCAAATAGAATTACATCCGATCAGTTAGCCATCAGATAATAATCAATATAGTAATTGGGTTGTACTAACAGCACTTTCCTGATGACATCGTTGTATAACATCGTTATATAAATAATAATAGACAGTATCATCACATTTACAATAAATGTTGTTAGTACTGTTTTCATACCAAGTGCATAGTAAAAATTTGGCCTACAGTCCGTAGGTACGTTGCAGGATTTATATATATATTTACATAAATGTGTATCATGTGAGAAAGAAAAACTACGATATGTATCATTCAAAACGGGCCTAGTGCGTGTCGGAACACGCATAATGAAGGGTTCCGTAGTTGGGATGAATTTATCCCAAGAACCAACTTAACTTTGTATAGTATAAATAGTAGGTTGTTATAAAAGGCTCGAAAGGAATTGATAACATTCACTCGTGTTAAACACTCTAGGTACTTTAAATTTCGATAAAAAAATTGTAGTTTTTCTAAAATATTTATATTGATAATAATAACATGAGTAGGTAGTACCTATTTAAGATGAATTGAGAAGTTATCTAGAACAATTTGTGTTTAAAGTTATAGGTAAGTATTTAAATTAGGAACACACTGCATGTCGGGCCGTCCCGCATAAAAGGTATTTTTTTTAAATTCACATTGGCATCCATATTTTTCTTAATTATGTTAAAATTTTCGTAACCCACTACCTAACCTTTAGTTCTATTTTTTAAATTCATTCCTGTCCTGGAGAGGGAAGCGATTACTATGAGTCTTTTCCGCCTGAAGATGGGGAGCAGCGTCTACCCGCTACTCGGATTATACAAACACTACTTTCCGAGTATGAGATTTTTTAAAATGTTTTAAAATTACAAATTAACAATTTTCGGACTTTTTCCTTTACTTTTCCTGTGAGGCCTTGCTTCTCGCCAAATTGCATGATTCTAGGTTCTAGATATCACCAATAAGTTTCATTGGGGGTCCATTTTTTAAAATATAGGACTGTCGCGGTCCGTTTGGTAGACGATTACTAGCAGCCAAGATATTTTTTTTATTAAAAGAAACCTGTTTTTTTATAAAATAATAAACAAATATTATGTAATGAACACCAATAAAAAAATAGGTGAAAAATGTGTTTTTTTTAGAAGAACAGAAACAGACACCTTGTCAAAGGCCTTGGCTAAAATCAAGGAACAATTGCGGCAATAAGACCCCTCTTTGAGGAGTAGCTAGAGAGGCGCCACGGCGTCCTCAACTTCCGCCTGACGCAGGTCCTCACTGGACACGGCTGTTTCGGGAGGTTCCTGTTCAGGATAAAAGAAAACGCCCGGGAGGAAACGCCCGGGTGTCGCCATTGTGTGGTTCGCCCGGAGGACACGGTGGAGCATACGGTGGAGGTCTGCCCGGCTTGGGCGGAGCATCGCCGTGTCCTCGTGGAGGCGATCGGCAGCCGTGATCTCTCGCGTCCGGCACTGGTTCAGGCCATGGTATGGAGCGAGAGGAAATGGGAAGCCGTCACCTCCTTCTGCGAAGCAGTAATGCTCGCGAAGGAGGAGGTGGAACGCGTGAGGGAGAGGCAAATTTCGCGCCCTCGTGGTCCTAGCCGCCGCAGGAGGAGGCGCCCTGTGCGTCGGGAATCACAGGCAGATTTCCGGCCACCGTAGGCGCGGGCTTACGGACGGTGAGCAATGGGTAGCTCGCCGTCCGATAAGAACCAGGCCCGGGTCGACGGCGCGTTGTGTTCCACGCGCGCCTCAAAGAGACTTCAGCAGAATTGACGGGGTCCGCTAGGGCCGATGCCTGCCGGGGTTGCGAATAAGGCCGAAAGGGAAATCGGCAACATGGCAACTGAAGGAACACGGGTGGGTTTTAGTCAGTAAGAGTCTGACATACCCTCCCGCTCCACCCAGAGCGGGAGAAGTTATTTGATAATTTCCCAAAAAAAAAAAGGGTCTGGAATGCCTTTGCCGAGTTATTCTGAAATATAATCGGTAAGGCTATGCACCTCGTCGGCTGTGGATCGTTTGGCTCGAAAATCAAATTGCGCAGGGGATAAGAAGTTGGTTTTTCTAGGTAGTAAAGTAAATTAGTCTACTGTTTATAATTTTCTCTAATATTTTGATATTGAGGGGAGTTACTATAATTATAACTAATTGGTTAGGTACTTCCATATTTAAAGATAGGGATCACACAACTGCCTTTTTAGACAACTTGGGAATATTCTTTTGGAAGACGAGATGCGAAATACATTTATATGCATTAAGGGAGGTACCAAAACATGCTTAAAGAGTTTAAGGTACTTATTGATTATCCCACCCAACTGCACAGTCATCTTTTAGCCCGAAAATGATTCGGGTTAAGTATTCCGTCTTCGTCAGTGTTCATCATAGTAAAAGATTTCAGGTTCAGCCATTGTTTGCTTTTTGGAAAGGTGGTTGATCACAATAATGTGTATATATTGACTATTTGATGTTATTGTTTTACAGCGAGCGGCCTGTGGGGCACGGGGCTGTACCTGATCGGCAAGATGGGAGCGACCATGACGCTGAACGCGCTCTACGTGTACACCGCCGAGCTGTTCCCAACTCGTGCTCGCCAGCGCCTCCTCGCCGCCTGCTCCACGCTCGGCCGCGTCGGAGCAATCCTCGCGCCGCTCACTCCTCTACTGGTGAGTACTGCGTCGCCACTGTATATAGGTATATACCGTGGAGTGTTCCCGACGAGAGCGAGCGCGCCAGCGCTTGCTCGCTGCATACTCCACGCTCGGCCGCGTCGGAGCAATCCTCGCGCCGCTCACTCCTCTACTGGTGAGTACTGCGTCGCCACTGTATATAGGTATATACCGTGGAGTGTTCCCGACGAGAGCGAGCGCGCCAGCGCTTGCTCGCTGCATACTCCACGCTCGGCCGCGTCGGAGCCATCCTCGCGCCGCTCACTCCTCTACTGGTGAGTACTGCGTCGCCACTGTATATATATACCGTGGAGTGTTCCCGACGAGAGCGAGCGCGCCAGCGCTTGCTCGCTGCATACTCCACGCTCGGCCGCGTTGGAGCCATCCTCGCGCCGCTCACTCCTCTACTGGTGAGTACTGCGTCGCCACTGTATATAGGTATATACCGTGGAGTGTTCCCGACGAGAGCGAGCGCGCCAGCGCTTGCTCGCTGCATACTCCACGCTCGGCCGCGTCGGAGCAATCCTCGCGCCGCTCACTCCTCTACTGGTGAGTACTGCGTCGCCACTGTATATAGGTATATACCGTGGAGTGTTCCCGACGAGAGCGAGCGCGCCAGCGCTTGCTCGCTGCATACTCCACGCTCGGCCGCGTCGGAGCCATCCTCGCGCCGCTCACTCCTCTACTGGTGAGTACTGCGTCGCCACTGTATATAGGTATATACCGTGGAGTGTTCCCGACGAGAGCGAGCGCGCCAGCGCTTGCTCGCTGCATACTCCACGCTCGGCCGCGTCGGAGCCATCCTCGCGCCGCTCACTCCTCTACTGGTGAGTACTGCGTCGCCACTGTATATAGGTATATACCGTGGAGTGTTCCCGACGAGAGCGAGCGCGCCAGCGCTTGCTCGCTGCATACTCCACGCTCGGCCGCGTCGGAGCCATCCTCGCGCTGCTCACGCCACTGTCGGTTAGTATTGCGCAGCCACTGTTAAAATTTGTCGCAGGCAGATTGTATGATTCGTCATTATACAAACGGCGCCGTCCGTTTACAAACGTTCGCAGTTATGCAAAATGCTGATAACAAAATGTAATATGCCACAACATTTGATGGATAATTGAAACGTTATTTATAAAATGCCGCGGCAAATTGAAGTATTTAGTTCTATTTCTTATCACGCGCATCACTGCTAATCAAAACAAGTAAAATGGCGTCGTGTACGTAGTTTAGAGCCCAAGAAAAATATTGAAAACAGTGCAAATTCTACGAATGCAAAGGACTTTCGTGTTATTTACTCTTATTTTAAGTCTTTATGTAGCTTTATGTGTCTTTAGTATTGTTGGAATAAAGTCTGATCTGTCCAACCTGTGTTTTATGATGGACAATAACAATAAATGTCGAAATTGTAACAATGGAACGAGTTGCTAATTTGCCTTCGGCATTTTGCATAACTGCGAGCGTTTGTAAACGGACGGCGCCGTTTTTATAATGTTGAATTATACAATCTGCCTGCGACATAATATACACCGCGGTATGTTGGCGACGCGCGCTCGCCAGCGCCTGCTCGCCGCCTGCTCTATACTCGGCCGCGTCGGAGCCATCCTCGCGCCGCTGACGCCGCTGCTGGTGAGTACTGCGCAGCAACTATATGTATACACCGCAGAGTGTTCCTAACGCGCGCTCGCCAGCGCCTGCTCGCCGCCTGCTCTATACTCGGCCGCGTCGGAGCCATCCTCGCGCCGCTGACGCCGCTGCTGGTGAGTACTGCACAGCAACTATATGTATACACCGCAGAGTGTTCCTAACGCGCGCTCGCCAGCGCCTGCTCGCCGCCTGCTCTATACTCGGCCGCGTCGGAGCCATCCTCGCGCCGCTGACGCCGCTGCTGGTGAGTACTGCGCAGCAACTATATGTATACACCGCAGAGTGTTCCTAACGCGCGCTCGCCAGCGCCTGCTCGCCGCCTGCTCTATACTCGGCCGCGTCGGAGCCATCCTCGCGCCGCTGACGCCGCTGCTGGTGAGTACTGCACAGCAACTATATGTATACACCGCAGAGTGTTCCTAACGCGCGCTCGCCAGCGCCTGCTCGCCGCCTGCTCTATACTCGGCCGCGTCGGAGCCATCCTCGCGCCGCTGACGCCGCTGCTGGTGAGTACTGCGCAGCAACTATATGTATACACCGCAGAGTGTTCCTAACGCGCGCTCGCCAGCGCCTGCTCGCCGCCTGCTCTATACTCGGCCGCGTCGGAGCCATCCTCGCGCCGCTGACGCCGCTGCTGGTGAGTACTGCGCAGCAACTATATGTATACACCGCAGAGTGTTCCTAACGCGCGCTCGCCAGCGCCTGCTCGCCGCCTGCTCTATACTCGGCCGCGTCGGAGCCATCCTCGCGCCGCTGACGCCGCTGCTGGTGAGTACTGCGCAGCAACTATATGTATACACCGCAGAGTGTTCCTAACGCGCGCTCGCCAGCGCCTGCTCGCCGCCTGCTCTATACTCGGCCGCGTCGGAGCCATCCTCGCGCCGCTGACGCCGCTGCTGGTGAGTACTGCGCAGCAACTATATGTATACACCGCAGAGTGTTCCTAACGCGCGCTCGCCAGCGCCTGCTCGCCGCCTGCTCTATACTCGGCCGCGTCGGAGCCATCCTCGCGCCGCTGACGCCGCTGCTGGTGAGTACTGCGCAGCAACTGTATGTATACACCGCAGAGTGTTCCTAACGCGCGCTCGCCAGCGCCTGCTCGCCGCCTGCTCTATACTCGGCCGCGTCGGAGCCATCCTCGCGCCGCTGACGCCGCTGCTGGTGAGTACTGCGCAGCAACTATATGTATACACCGCAGAGTGTTCCTAACGCGCGCTCGCCAGCGCCTGCTCGCCGCCTGCTCTATACTCGGCCGCGTCGGAGCCATCCTCGCGCCGCTGACGCCGCTGCTGGTGAGTACTGCGCAGCAACTATATGTATACACCGCAGAGTGTTCCTAACGCGCGCTCGCCAGCGCCTGCTCGCCGCCTGCTCTATACTCGGCCGCGTCGGAGCCATCCTCGCGCCGCTGACGCCGCTGCTGGTGAGTACTGCGCAGCAACTGTATGTATACACCGCAGAGTGTTCCTAACGCGCGCTCGCCAGCGCCTGCTCGCCGCCTGCTCTATACTCGGCCGCGTCGGAGCCATCCTCGCGCCGCTGACGCCGCTGCTGGTGAGTACTGCGCAGCAACTATATGTATACACCGCAGAGTGTTCCTAACGCGCGCTCCCCAGCGCCTGCTCGCCGCCTGCTCTATACTCGGCCGCGTCGGAGCCATCCTCGCGCCGCTGACGCCGCTGCTGGTGAGTACTGCGCAGCAACTATATGTATACACCGCAGAGTGTTCCTAACGCGCGCTCGCCAGCGCCTGCTCGCCGCCTGCTCTATACTCGGCCG
Source organism: Agrochola litura (assembly GCA_949152395.1). Lineage (NCBI taxonomy): Eukaryota > Metazoa > Arthropoda > Insecta > Lepidoptera > Noctuidae > Agrochola > Agrochola litura. The sequence continues at coordinate 24,341,708 of OX424503.1, read as the reverse complement.
CGTCGGAGCCATCCTCGCGCCGCTGACGCCGCTGCTGGTGAGTACTGCGCAGCAACTATATGTATACACCGCAGAGTGTTCCTAACGCGCGCTCGCCAGCGCCTGCTCGCCGCCTGCTCTATACTCGGCCGCGTCGGAGCCATCCTCGCGCCGCTGACGCCGCTGCTGGTGAGTACTGCGCAGCAACTGTATGTATACACCGCAGAGTGTTTCTAACGCGCGCTCGCCAGCGCCTGCTCGCCGCCTGCTCTATACTCGGCCGCGTCGGAGCCATCCTCGCGCCGCTGACGCCGCTGCTGGTGAGTACTGCGCAGCAACTGTATGTATACACCGCAGAGTGTTTCTAACGCGCGCTCGCCAGCGCCTGCTCGCCGCCTGCTCTATACTCGGCCGCGTCGGAGCCATCCTCGCGCCGCTGACGCCGCTGCTGGTGAGTACTGCGCAGCAACTATATGTATACACCGCAGAGTGTTCCTAACGCGCGCTCGCCAGCGCCTGCTCGCCGCCTGCTCTATACTCGGCCGCGTCGGAGCCATCCTCGCGCCGCTGACGCCGCTGCTGGTGAGTACTGCGCAGCAACTGTATGTATACACCGCAGAGTGTTTCTAACGCGCGCTCGCCAGCGCCTGCTCGCCGCCTGTTCAACGCTCGGCCGTGCTGCGAAATTGCACGATGATCTTATTCGGTCGCATCAGTTACTACTGTTACTAGGCAGTTAGCACGCTCTGGAGTTACGGCATAAAATTGAATAGATTGCAAATGTTGTTTTTTTGGTATTGTATGAAAAACCTATGTATCTGTCTATGTATCGCAGGCAGTGTACAAGTGGTGGCTGCCAACGCTGCTGTTCGGCTCGCTGCCGCTGCTGAGCGCGGCGCTGACGCGGCTGGTGCCGGACACGTTGCACCGCCGGCTGCCCGATAGCTTTGCCGACTTGGACGCGTCGGCGCAGGAGGAGCTGCCCGCTCTGCCCCCGCCCGTCCACAACGCAGTCTGACACCCACAGCTCAATCGACTACAATACTTTGAGCGTTTGCCGGATTAACTGAATTCATACTTTGCATTATTTTATCCGATGCGCTGGGTTTTTTGTTTGTAATCATTTTGTCTCAACTAAAATAACATTATGCTATCATATAGCTAAGCTACGATTGGTTCTAATATGGTTCTCAGTCCGGTGTAATTTGAATTAGCTAATTTTATTATTGGTCCGCGGGATCTGCATAACCGTTAACATGTGCAAGGGTCTAAGCACTATTAAGGCTTGCATTTTAAGTTGAAATATAATTTCAACTTGAAAGCTGCATTTTTTAATAAATAATTTCGTTTTAGTTGAGAATTTCGAGCATCCACCTCGTTCTAGAGGTTATACTCGTATTTAAAACTAATAGGTAATAAGTTTTTAAAACATCCCAGTTATGAGTTGTCTTCTTTGAACAACCTGTTCAGGAAAGGATGTGTTGTGCGACACTTCTAGAGCTTTGGCATGACATACATCGAAAGTTGTTACTTGTTACTCTGATGGTAATAAGTTATGGTGTGTGTGTATTGATTTAAGTGTAAAATAAGTAAAAAAAAGTGTAAACACTATATTAGGATGTGTCATGCAAACGTATCATACAATGAACGGATAATATTAATTAATTTGTTAAAGAAAATCATTGTAGAATGGAAAGTGAAAATAGTTTTATTGTAGGTAATAAATAGTATAAAATACTTTGTCTGTAAGAACTTGCTGTTTTTTCCTATCCAGATAATACGACGTGTGGTTGTGATGTGAAACACTTGAGCGGAAACAGCAAAAAATTTAGAAAATATAAAACTAATGAGCTTACTTAAAATATTGAGTAATTAACTGGCACTTGAGTCAAGGTTCGAGAAACCTGTTGTTATTTTTTGAAAAGACATCTTCAACTACCTTTCCGATTCGTCTGCCACTCGATAGCATTGAAACAGAGGAAGTATAGTGATATCGGCTAAACCACACTTGATCATAATATTCCACTCTAGACTGAGTTACTGTGTGGGCTAACCGTAGGTGGTTTTATGTATGTATATGTCGTGGCTAGATCTTAGAAATGATCCTTTCATGAAGTGTTCGATCATTTCATGAAATGGTTGTGTTTCATAAAATGACCAGCTAAATATCGTTTAAACATCAAAGTTTAATGATATGTCAGTCGACGTTTGGCCATATCATTAATGTAGGGTATCTATGGTTTAAGGTGTATATTAAAAATTGCCAAGCAACTGCGACCAACTTGAAAGTAACGCTGGGCGGCCGCTGCCGCGGCACTCACAAAAAATTTGAAAAAAAAATGTCGAAATAAAATCTTGTCGTATTAAGGTTTGTTGAAATCCAGTTTAGTAGTCACCCCGATCAAATAGATTAGGTTAGGGTAGAAGTGTGACAAACCGCGCGCGCAGTGGGCGGCGAGCGCTATTTCCAAATTGGTCGCTTTTCATAATTTCATATTTGGAAAGTCAATAATCGATTTTTTTGCGTGTTCACGCTACATTGTTTGATAAGTTATATGCCGCTGCCATGATGCACAACAAAAACAAAGTGCCATCAACGCCTCTACCAGTGGATAATCTAAATATTTTACGATAATTATGATCACTAATGTTTGGCCACATCGTGAAATAGTCTTGCGTTTAACTGTTCATATCGTCAAACGTTGAGTATTCAATGATCTGGCCAGACCACATCAAGATGTGGCCAGCGGACGATGTTATATTTCATGAAATACAACCATTTCACAGTTTTAATAGTTGTAATGTCTGCAACATTACAACTATTAAAACTTTTAATTAGGGATCAATCATTCTGGAAGCTAATCCTTGCCGTTTTTATCATTCGGCCGGCTTTCTTACAAAATGGTAATCAAACTACCTACTTACTTCCAAAATTATATAAATATATCTGGTTTTGTCGTATGTACATGGGGTGCAAGTGGAAGGTATCTCTTTGGAACTACTTAAAGTTAAGAACATGACAAAAATCTTCAGTAGAGTACCTAACGTTTCATTTAGTAAACTGATCTCAAGGAGCTGCTGTAAGACACAGCTTCACGTTTCACATGGAAGTACAAATCCCTTCTATTTTCTCTCTTAACAAGCTATGTAAACGGTTTAACCGAAGGGTTATGGGGTAATAATGTTAATGGTCGAAGATCGTTTAGACTTTAAAATCCACGAGCATATTGTGTAGTTTTTAGTATTAGTAGAATGTATGCCGGTCACAACGGACGGTGACGGACACTCGACAACCTTATAGATTCGTAAGATAATTATCAATAAAGTCACAATTTTAATTTACTTAGTGTTTTATTTACTTTATGCTGGAGTTAAATATTGTGACAGATGTTCCGATCAAGATAATGATTTACTTGACACAGATTAATTTTATTCAACATTTATATTTTTACACCTGTATATGGCTGCAATTTACTCATAAAATAACGCCAGTAAAAACACTATGTTTTAGTTTAAACAAACTCTAGAATAATGATAAAATCTCAGCGATCTCTGCGTCGATTACTTAGAGCCAGACTCATGGTCGACACTGTTTAATTAAGATTAGGACACATTATAGCGCCCGAGTTGTGTTCTACTTGAGCACGCTGTGTCATTGTTAAATTAAATAGTTAATTATGTTATACATAACATGGAAGGTTGTTAATAATAAGTAGCCATGAGGCTAAGGTCGCGAATAAGAGGGAAGTGACAGTGGCCCCAATACAATGCCTTGAGGAACCACGTGCAGGGGCCAGAGAAAGATGAGACATGGTTTAAAATTATTATTTAATCAGGACTCTGGAAATTGTATGTTACTTAATGTACTAATGTTCTCTTTTATTGACGTATAATATTTTAACGTCAATTGTTCAGTATCAAAAGGTAAGTTGTAAGTTCTAACTGAAGGTAGGTACCTTCTATGTTTTGTAGTGACAGTTCAAAAGCAACATTAAAATTGCTAAACTCTTAGAGGCTAAACTAGATTAGAATGTTTGAGGAAAATACCATAGCACTAGCAATACGGGTATCATGACGTCCGTGTGCAAGCCTTCATTGCCACAATCCTAGATACTTCATTTCATTGCTACTATTTATTACGATAATAAAACTACCACCAAGTGCGTGTTGGACCACGCACAATGAAGGGTTCCGTGGTTGGGATAAATTTATCGAAAGAACAAACTTAACATTATAGTTGAAAAACATGTTCTCATACATTCCGACTGCAAATGTATGTTTGCACGCACAATATTAAGAGATTTACCATGTGAGAAAACCTTTAAGAAGTCTATTGTTTCAAAATATTAAGACTTTAGACTTCTTATAGGTTTTCTTGTAATCTATGAGTAAAAAAATAATAATTCTCTGTATTTTTTTCAAAATATTAGGCTCAGTAGTTTCGGAGATAATTGAGGGGGATTGGTAAATTTTCATAAATTTTCTTAAATATCTTTAAAAGCATTAAAAAGAAAATATTTGAGATCCTCACAACAAGTCCATTCATTTGATACACGGTACATTTTGCAAAACTTTTTTATTTCCTATCTGCCCCCAAAAGTGACCAAAAAAATTCAACATTCAAAAATAATTTATTCAAACTAGGCTGAGAATCAGCACTTTTTGAACGTCAAAATTGCATAAGATTGTCCCCCAAAAACGCCCGCCCTTCACCCCCATATTCAAAATTCATTTATTTACGTTACATGTCTGTGTTTAGGTCACAGAAATTCATATTATACCAAATTTCAACTTAATTGGTCCAGTCGATTCGGAGCAAATTTGCTGTGACAGACGGACAGACAGACACATGAGTGATCCTATAAGGGCTTTTTCCTTTTGAGGAACGGAACCTTAAATATTAAGATTTTTTTCTTATTAAAATTGCTTTGGATTCTAACTGCTGCGGTTAATTAATTTCCGATTAGTAAATATAGCTTAAAAAATAAATAGGTATCTAAAATAAAATTAATGGTTGGTTTAGTCTGGACTTGGTTAAGCGAAGACTTGACATTCAAAACTTTTTACGAAAGTAGTACTTGATAGTCAGACAAGAAAGAATCCCCAAAATTATTGTTTATAAGCAACTAGCTTTTGCGTGGAGACGCAGGAAAAGCCGTCGGAATAAAAATTCTATATACATAGGTACATATAAATCTTCTTTATGAAAAAATATACTATTATATATTTATATGCCAACTTTCATTGTGATTGGTCAAACGGTGTTGGTATATATCAATCTATACTAATATTATAAAGAGGTCAAATTTGTTTGTTTGTAAGTTTGTATGTGGTGGTAATCTCTGGAACTACCAGTCGGATATGAAAAATTATTTTTGCTTTGGATAGCCTAATTCTTGAGGAAGGTTATAAACTCGCGGTCGAAGTAGCGGGCAGAAGCTAGTCTCATTAATACCAACAGCATTTTGATATATATCTATAGATTTTCTTGGCACATAACAATAACTACGCTGATCACAATGAGTAGCATCCTGTGTGCTGGTGCACTCTTACTGTGTTGAGGCAGTTGTCTGCATGTCGTAGTTGATGGCCTGACACGGATGCTGCATCGCCTCTGGAGATTATTATAGGTACTTTTTAGGGTTCCGTACCAAAATGGTAAAAAGGAACCTTTATGGTGCGACTCAGTCTGTCTACTGTCCGTCGCGTCTGTCTGTTACAGCTGGATATCTCAAGAACTACTAATGCTATCAACTTGAAATTTGGAACAGTTTTAGATAACGCCTGCCCAACTATTTTGCAAATAAGAAAGAAATAAAAATGTATATGTTAAAAATTCGAAGTGGGGCTACTAGGGCATGTGGAGTATCATATGAAAGCGCTATTTGCACATTCTTAAACATTTTAATTTTTTTTTAGGCCGCGTAGTTTTAGACTTGTGACGAAAAATTTAAAAAAAATACCGCCCCCCCTTATCCGAAGTTTACTCGTACATAGAGAAAAATTTGAAATTATTCTATGTGATAGAAGTTTATGTAAAGATTACTGGACAAATAAAACGATGTCTCTAAATAACACACTTTTTCAGAAATCATCAACAAAACTTACATTAGTTCCACTATCGGTCAAGAGATGGCGCTGACCTAAAACTGCAATATTCTACACCGCAATGTGCAGTGTTAAAATACTCTGACGAATATAGGCCTCGCCGATGAAAATTTAAAATGATATGGAACCCTCGGTGTGAGAGTCTGACTCGCTATTGACCGGTTTGTATTTATATGTTATTCGATGCCACATAAGCCGACGGCTGCTTGATGTTTAGTGCCCGTCGTCAATGGACATCTGCAGTACCAGAGGTATCGCCGTTGTGGTGTCATCCCAGAGACAAAGCTGAAATGCCACGTGTGCCTGAAACTACACCGGTACCCATAGTCTACTGTGTCCATACATGTATGCCTGTAACTACACCGGCACCCATAGTATACTGTGTCCATACACGTGTGCCTGTAACAACACCGGCACCCATAGTCTACTGTGTCCATACACGTGTGCCTGTAACAACACCGGCACCCATAGTATAGTGTGTCCATACACGTGTGCCTGTAACAACACCGGCACCCATGGTCTACTGTGTCCATACATGTGTGCCTGTAACTACACCGGCACCCATAGTCTACTGTGTCCATACACGTGTGCCTGTAACTACACCGGCACCCATAGTAGGTATACTGTGTCCATACACGTGTGCCTGTAACAACACCGGCACCCATAATATAGTGTGTCCATACACGTATGCCTGTAACAACACCGGCACCCATAGTATACTGTGTCCATACACGTGTGCCTGTTACAACACCGGCACCCATAGTATACTGTGTCCAAACACGTGTGCCTGTAACAACACCGGCACCCATAGTATACTGTGTCCAAACACGTGTGCCTGTAACAACACCGGCACCCATAGTATACTGTGTCCATACACGTGTGCCTGTAACAACACCGACACCCATAGTCTACTGTGTCCATACACGTGTGCCTGTAACTACACCGGCACCCATAGTATACTGTGTCCATACACGTGTGCTTGTAACAATACCGGCACCCATAGTATACTGTGTCCATACACGTGTGCCTGTAACTACACCGGCACCCACAGTCTACTGTACCCATACACTTCAAACCAAAAGAGCTCTACTATTATGAGAGTTTTTAATGCCTGTCGTGTTGTTAGGCGCGGGCACTCACACGTGCTTTTGGAACAAGAGCATTACAATGATATTAGTTTTAGTATGCTCATGTGTTCATCAATCAAAAATGGTTTTTATCAGGAATTAAAAACGTTGACTGTTGAACTGGTTTGATCATCTCAAAGGTTCGTGTTGCGCGTCATGAATACTAGGCATCACGTGCACGGACATGATATTATGCAGTGTCGCAGATAATAATTCATTAACGTGTGCAGCAGGCCTTATAAATATTACCAGAACTGGTTGAAGAGAAATAACTTCAACCCGGAAAAATGACTACTTGCAACAGTGTTATTGTCTTAGGTAATATTATGTAATTCTTACCCCTACGTCATTCGTGTGTAAAAATCCAGCGATAAATGTTTGTTCAGATGTTCTGAAATTGGTAGCTGTTTTATCCTGCTACTGATCAAAGTATGTTATCTAGGTTGTAGGTACCTATTTAACCGTAGTTCATATCTATCGGAGTTTTGTTAAAAAATTCTCTCTGGGATTTCCAGACTAGTGGTTGCATAATTACTGATCATAAATAAGGAAGGCTGCACCGGCTGTAAGGACTCGCACATCGAGTGCTCTCGGCACTACACAGTACTACAGATTGGCGCGTATTCGCGATTGCATCTCGAGTGAGATTTGATTGACAGTGGGCCTTGGCCTAGTATCGGCTTTCTAATTGATCAGTTGTTATTGTTGCGGTGGCCGAGGGCGGAGCAGTGTTGGTTGCGGTGGCGAGCGCGCGTCACGGGACATTGTCTGCAGCTCAGTGTTGGACGCCGCGGACATGAGTGTAGACGCCGAGGGAGACAAGCCGCGGTCCGGCCTGGCACCCGGCGAGGTGGATGCGGAGAGCGTGGTGCGGCAGCTGGGCCAGGCGGGCCGCTTCCACGTGCGTGTGTACGTGCTGGTGGCGCTGGCGGCCGTGCAGGTTGGCCTGCTGCACACCACCTACATCTTCCTCGCGGCCAGCGTGCCCTACAGGTATGTACTAACCAAGCATAGTCACGTGAGAGCGACATTTGTCTATCCTACGCTACCTACGAGTATAAGGTGTTTTGTGGTCAATGACGCTCTGACCATAATTTTCCTGTTTTCCTGCGAGACCCGCAATCACATGGCAGAAATGTGTGTATTAGGTACCTACCTTTTTTTCTCCCTGGGGAAATCATCAAGGGGGTATCCATCCGTCTGGGAAGAATGGAGGGTTATGTAAATGGTAAAGCAATAAAGATATTAAGTATTGAGTATGTTCCGACATAGGAGTCCGCTCCTACCGACGAAACCCCACTGTTCCTTCCAGTACCATGAGTCAGGGGCCCGGGAGATACTTGTACATTCACCACACCCCCGATTAGGTGTATCAGGTACCTACCGTATGTTTAAGGAACATAGGGAGTAAATTCAAAATAATATTATGGAATTACTACGCGATAAATTCAGTAACCTCTCACCACTGAAGATGGCCCCAGCACCGTCACTTTTCTACAAAAAACAGGACTGTTACTGACTACAAAAACACTTTAAATGTATATGTATATTAGACGACACAAAAAGAGTCACAGAGGGCACATCCAACGCCGGTGTCGAAACAGTATAAAAGCAAACATTTGCCGAGCATGGCGCCGTCACGCTAGAGTGCTGCTACTAACAGAAGTGTATTGACGACAGCACGAGAGCCTCTGTGCCGTAGTGCAGAAGGCCAGCTCTTCATAACGATGACAGTTCAAATAGGAATGGACCTAGGTAGTTTGTAGTTAAAAGCACACAATCTGGGAATATATGTATTTAGAAGACATGTATTGGTACTTATGGTAGTAGAAGGAACAGAGGGGTTTTAGTCGGTTTTCCCCACGGATAATACTTAATTTTATTACCATTCAGCAGAACAAATTGCTCAGTCTTAATGTGAAGGGCCGGCCAGTTGTTGTTTCAGGCATATATCTGAAGAGTTTTACCAAAATATCATTGCGTGTTGGGAGCAACATCTTTAGCAAATCTTTAGGAATCGCTTTATCATTGCGAAATATTATTTGCGTTAAAATCGCTAATCAATTCCGATAGCACTGACATCATCATCGGCATCTTCTTATTTGCCTCTTTCGTTGTCGTCTTTTTAGAAGCCTCTGTGGTCTACATAGTTCTAAATAATACATCTACACGGTGGCAGGGACATCGATGCGAAAACTTTTACCATGGATTCAGTACAATCGTAAAATTGCTGTTTCATAGAAAAGTGCAATACCTACGCGGTCAAAATTTATGGAACAGCAGATTTTTTTTTAATAACCGACGAAAAATTTCATCGCAGGGGGTTCAGAATCATGTACCTACTGAATCCATGGTAACAGTTTTTGCGTCGATGATGCCATCCTGTATAGTGCTCTATGAATGCATAGTTTAATGACTTATGGCAGTTAATAGTACTTAGTACATTATTCGTTTTCGTAGTTGCAATTCTGTAGCTTGATATAATAGTACCTAGTAGGTTGCACGCGACGCGTGCGCTGGACGCCGCGCCCGCATTCGTACAATAGGCAGCTCGGAGCCCGCAAAATGCAATAAATCGCACTCATGCAGAATTTCCGTTACCTATCATGCGTTCGATAATCTTCTGATATGATGTAATGTATAACTCTTCTCGTAACCAAGAGCCTTGTTATAACATGTTATTTATTTAATTATTTAAAATAATAAAAATAAAACCAAAAAAAGGATTTGTGGTTGACATACCTAATTATGAGTATAGCATGCTCTTCGTTTGAATTGCCAGGTGCCAAGGCGACATAATGAGAAGTCCAGAAATACTGCTCTCTAGTAGTGCGGGAATAAATGTTACGTGGGTGTGGCGCGCTACGTCAGTTTGAACCAAATTCATCCTGATTCTTTTCAACACCAGCGTAGGGTGGGGGTGGCCATCGTCAACTGAAACTGCTTAGAATGGCTGGTATTAGCCGGTGATGGTTGCTGAATAATTAATTATTAAAACGGACTTCATGTTTCTGGTGAAAAGAAAAATCTTGATAATTTGTTTTCAATTCAAATCAATTAATCTTTATTGCAATCCATAATGTGGTAAGGTGGTAAGTATTATATTAATAGATATACAAAAACAATTGAGACCCTGTCGGGCACAGCAATTTTTTTTATAAGAAGGAGAAAGGAAGAGCGCTTTCATGATTTTCCTTATTATTAAATATTTAAATTATTTCCTATCTATCTGTTTTTAGGGTTCCGTATCTCAAAAGGAAAAAACGGAAAGATAAGAGTGCTTGGAAACATGCTGGTCCTGCTCCGTAGGACAATTTAGAATCAAAACAAACCTTTCTGTACATCGCACACGTCTCCATAAAGTAGGCAACTCATTCATGGGTCAATGTATATATACGCTTTTACAGCAAACTTCCCATTGACATTCGAAACTTACCCATTAAACGATTTAAAATCTCTATCAAAACCAAACTTTGTAAAAAAGGGTACTATACAAGTATACAATTTCATATTATTTAGAAGATAGAAAAGCTTAGGATTGAACTGCTCGCTTTGCTAAGCCTTGTGATAAAACCATATAACTAAACATTTTAATTATTATGTAAAATCATCATATACCAGTTTTATATACACATTGACATTGTTGAAAATTATTTTAATTATTGTGAATGTGAGGGCTGTGTGGATATTATTTTTATTTCTCTGCTAGTTTTAGTGATGGTCTGGCAGTTTGAGTAGTTTATGCGGCCTACCCAAATGTCCTTTCTTTGGTATTGTTCGCCGAGTTGAGCTCCTTGAGTTCTGAGTTGAGCTCTACGATTACTGACAAATGCTTGCACTGACTGGATAGGTCCACTCAAATCTGTGTGGTTCTTTCCTCAAAAGACCTTTTTAGACTCTAATCTACATGGTCCTCATATAGCCTGACCAAGATTATGTCTGGACTTTAAAAGAGACTGCGACCTCTGAGTTGGTTTCGGCTTTTCTTCTCAGAGTAGTCAGATAGGAAACGCGAACTCATCTAGCTTATTTTTAATATTTTTTTTATATGACGTGTAAAAGTCATTCCGATATCCTATTTACAGAATAAACAATTTCATTTCATTTCAAAACATTTTCATTTCATTTAATTTCATTTCAAAATCAAACTGGTTGCTAATTTAATAGTAAAATTAATATTTTTTGTTAAACGACATTGATTTTACATTCTGTGATTACTTCCTGACACAATTAATTTTAAAATTATAGGAAAATCGTCTACTTTTACAATGTTTGTAAATATGAGAGCACCATGTAGGTATCTATCACATAATTAAATTATCTGTCGTTGTTTAATTTTTAATTCTTTTTACCTATTGTGGATTCAATATAATTTTATTCTAGGTGCATCGTCTTCACATATAATTATTTAACTAATGTACATATACAAACTATTGTAACACATTTTAAAAAGAGCAATGGTGGAGATACTTGCCCATTTTTCTCCATAAGAAAACTACCTTTTGGAAGGGGCGACTAGAATCAATTCTATTATTTTGTACATTTTGACGTTCAAAAGTGCCATACATGGGCCTATTTGAAATAAATGATTTGAGTTTCACTTTGAAGATAACATAACACTATATAGACTCTCGATGTGTATATCTAAGTTTCATTGATATAAGTACGAGTAAATCATTTTCATTCAAACCAATCATTCATGTTTAAAGCTACGAAAATGCGACGTTGTCATATTTTTGTTTATGATGGACTAAAATAGTCAGAAAAAAAGGTAAAAAAAAAAACATTACATAAATAATCGTGACTTTGTCAAATTCTTTTGAATGAAAAATAAAAACGAAAAAAATAATTCATATGCTAGTTGATTCTTTAACATGGTCTCATTAATGTGAATTTGTGAAGTCGTAGCCTATACCATATACCAGCGGACGATCAAGATGCTTCCAACGATACCTCATTAATTTGTTATAATTATGATAAGTAATTTAGAAGTGATGAGGGAACAGATGAACATACATATCTACACTTACATACCGGTCAAAATAGAGGAGGGTTTGCTTCGCCGTAGTCGGTGAAAAAACAAAATGATTTCATGATTTTTTTTGAGGTCAACGACCGTAGGTTTAATTACCTACTTGAAATATAGGTTTAGGAAATTAGTTTCTTTTTGTGTAAACTTCACAGATGTGGTGGGTATCAATATCTAAACACGATAAAACAAAACTGATTTTCTCATAAGTACTTAAGTAACTAGCGGTCGTTGACCCCAAAAAAAAAAATCATTACTTATATCATATTTTATTTGTTTTATTATATTAAGATATAGAAACCAGAGATTAATTAGAGACACTCAACAGGGTTTCTAACCCATTACGCGAATTAATTTAATTTGACCTTGTGTTCTGAACACAATTGTACAGGTATTGAATCACAGGAACATCGCTCTAGATATATTGTCTACTCCATCCTTGGCTTGTAAGTAAAATTAGTCCGGCAGGTAAGTAATTGATAGACTGGATTGATGGACCGGACCTACGTAAGTGCCTATCACAGTGTTACTAGCAACAATCGCACTAGGGAATTGTATTGCTCGAAGATACGTATCATTTTATCATTGCAGAATTGTGGAGTGAATATTAACTAGGTACCTATGTGGTCACGTTATCATTTACCCTTTTTTATTCATAACAACTTTTTAAAGTTTTATTTCAACACTTTTAGTTTCATCCCTCTTGACTAGATAGTTACTCCTGAGTATCCTGAGCCTACAAATGATTCCCTTGCAACTTTACTGGAACTAGTGCCACGTTCAAAGTTGACCCATTCTTGTGGCTCCTCACATGCATGTCAATATTCTCATCTCCGTTAAATTGTTGTCATAAAAGTCGAGGACGACGTAGGTAGGTACTTGTCATTAGATATTAATGTTTGCATTCCCCGAATACTAACGAAAGTTTCTAGCACCTTATCTTAAACAAAATATGAGTATTAATGGAGAGTCACTGAGTAGTGGCCACAACGGTGTATATCAAGTAATAAATGTATATTTATTTATTAAAATATATCGGTGCTCACGTTTATTGTTGCAACAAATTAATTAGCAGTCTGTTGCTAGTATTTCGTAAGTAGATTCCTCCGCGTATCTCGCCTGCTGCCATTATATCGAGCGCTCGGAATCGATGAAGGCTCTATTGAACATAGTTATTAAGTTAGTTTCGCGACAGCGCGGCCTTTCTGTGCGCAACAATGTGCTCGTTTGGTATATGATTGTAATAGTATATAATTACATGTTCAGATATGTTAATGAGGTGGTTAAAATGTGTCAAGCACAAGGTCCCTCTCTCTCCCAGTGGCCAGTGTGTGGCCGGTCATGCAATATGTGAATGAGAATGATCAAGACGTGGCAGTAGAACAACGGTCAACACAATTTGGTTAAGTTCTGCGCCTGTGCACTAGCTGATATGAACGAAATAAATATTGGGTTTGCTTGCGCAACATTTAGAGCGTGTACTCGTACCTTCTTTGCTTCTTTTATTCTGACTTGACTAAGAAGTGTTGCGTCCTTGCTTAAGAGATCAGCTTCAGACGAAGCTCTACTAACCAGCAATGGATAATTACTTACTGCAGCTCTAATTGTCTACGAGTACCAAAGTAGAATAAGAGAGATCCCGGTGATATCGATGGAACAGTGGAAATGGAGTTGAAGGGTTTATTTATTCTTGGCTGAAACAGGCTCTTCTGATATCATGGGTGTCGACATACACATATCCATACGACGTAAACAGAAAAGATACGAGCATCTTCAAAAGTGGCTGATGATGTTGATGTGTCCAGCTTTGATCTGCCTAGACAGATAGGTACCTACACGATGTATAGTGATCTAGATAGGTACAAGTGTCAGCGAACTACTTATCATATAAGCCATAGAATAAATAATTGACTACGTACTTAATTTAATATATTCTGCAACATTGCTACCTAAGCTTTTAACTTCGTCACCACCCTCATCACCTTACATACACGGCACGAGTACAATTCCAGGAAATGTTATTATAAATCTACTACGAAGTCGCCCCTCCCGAGGAAGCTAAGAGCTGCTGTTCTACTTAATAGTATAGGTAGATACATCGTCAATCCTGGCGGTCGCAGCAGAATAAAGTGTTGTTATCTAGTATCATACAATATTGACCTCGTGAATGTTAGTAGAATTGGGAGGCCTTATAGGTTCATTTTTAACATTTTTCCCCAATATTTTCCTGGAAAATAGATCTCTTCATCTTTGCTAGGCGGAACACATCTGCGGAAGGCTTCAGCGCATAAAAATGTAAATATAGCGTCGGAGGGCATCGCTGGCGCAGGTTATATGGCGGCGCCGCGTCTCCGCCGGTGTTGTCCGCCGTACGCGACTGCCGCATATACTGAGCACCACCAGCGGCGCGCGCGCACGCACCGGCCATACCAGTGTCGTAGCGAAACATTTACAAATTAACTGAATTAACTGTGATTAAATAATTAAAATAATTTTGAATATATAACCATTTGTGATGTCAAAACCCGCGTCGGTGATGGAGGAGAAGGACTCGTTCGGGGGCAGCGCGGGGGTGGACACGGAGCGGCTGATGAAGGAGCTGGGCCAGGGCCGCCGCTTCCACCTCTGCAACTACGTGCTGCTGGCGCTGGCGGTGTACGTGGCGGCCTTCTACGCCACCAATTACGTGTTCCTGGCTGCTGACGTGCCCTACAGGTACCTACATGAGAAAATCTCATTACTCATGCTTTCGTGTGCACGTGACTTTCAGGGAGACGGGCCGGTGATATTGATTTGATTTTTAAAGATCTTTGTCGGAAAAAATTTCGGGATATCTTTATGAAACCAGCCAGACACACGAGTGTCTGAGCTACGGAATCCAAACAAATTTTGGAAGTGGGAGTTTGATGTTGTTGTTTGAGATTTGCGTAGAAAGTTGTCTTAAATGCTACTTTTTAAGGGCTATGATTTGGGCGGCTAGAAGTTGTTGTTGCCTGTCACTGATATCCACGCCACGCCAGACATAGGATGCGTTTTATATGCAATGTCGCACACAAGTGCGTGTGTGTGATTGTGAACAAAACTTGATTTGCGAATTGGTTGGGAATTGAGAGATTTGTCTTTTTTAAATCGAAGCTGCTTGAGTTTTTATCCCGCTATATGCTTCTATCAGCATGCAAAGTTGTTCCTAAGTAAATACTTCACAGATTTACTTACGGCAGATTTCTGGTAGGAAAATATTCTTATGCAAAAAAGTTGCCCTCGATTTTTTTTTTTGCATTAGATGGTTTGTCCTTTGAGATTGAAATTATTTAATAAAGCGCCTTGATCTTTAATAGCGATTAGTTAATAGCGATTAGTTAGTTTAATAGGCTCGCCCCCTATTACATGAGACTTAAACATAACTGGCGAAATGTGGGTGTACCTGCTACAGGGACACCTCTGCCCAACCCTTCGGGGAAAGAAGGCGTGATGTTATGTATGTTAACTTTTAAAGTGTGTGTAGAATAAATTGATAATTGAACCATTCATATTAACCAATAATAGAATTGATATTTAACTTCGGTCACAATATTTATTAGATATGTTTGATGTTACGTAGTACTCATAGAATTGTCTGTTATAAAATTACCTACATACGAGTAGGTACCAACACGATTTTGTTATTGGCATTCTTGATACGATTCCCGGATGGGGCAGGCAACTTTTCAAACAAACGAACTAGTACCTAGGTACATAGATTACGTTTCCTTCACTGATTGTCTTTCCTTTGAAGATTTTAGAAAATAAATTGGAAAATATAAAACCAAAATTTCATCCGTATCGGTAGGGTTATGCTTGATACATTTACACAACGACACAAAAATACTCGGCACTCGAATTAAGAAATTCGTACCGTTAATTCGATTCAAAATAATGTGTAGCTAAGAGCAGCGGTATTGATAATCCAGTTTTATTAATATGTTCGTTAATAATATTGGTTATGAATACAATCATACTGTTGTTATAATATTAAATCATGATCCATATTGCCACGTCCTAAATAATGAGTCGTAGTTTCTAAGTATTTCGTAAGCGTACAAACTTGACATCCGTCAAACATACTCGCTTTTCCAGCGCTTTACCCACCTTTTGGGTAGAAGACATTTTAGTCTTCTTTTTCGTATGGTCAGTCACTAACCTGGTGTCAGAGTTTTTATGCCGTCCATGGGCCTCTGACTTGGCTTCACATGCCGTCGAGAAATACATATAGTTCTCCTAAAGTAAATGTGCCTGCCTACTACCTGATTTTGTATTCCTACTGTAGCACGAAGATTTCGCATCCTTAAGGAAAGTCGAATAGCGCGCGGCGCGTACTTTTAAAACGTACCCGTATTCATGATCTTCATGTCAGTCAGATTTTAAATCCACCTTATTCACAAAAATTATAAGAAGGTAAAAGAAAGAAACAAAGAAAAACATTTTATTTGGGTCATGCACAGGAAATATAAAACAGTAATAAAAAAATAAAAAATTAACAAATATAAAAAAGGAGCATTATAAACTAACAAACAAAATTAATAACGACCTGTGCGAGGCCAAAAAGGCGATATTTAAAAATAAATAAATACCGCAGCGCTGGTATTCTGATAGGGCCCGCTGTGATGCCACGGACATACCTACGTACAGACGCCAGCACATCAAGCTACCCGAAACTGTCAAATTTTCCCAATCAACTTTGAACCTTATCATTCAGCGCTAAAGTTGAAAATCTATTAAATAAATTTTACAGATTGTAGTAGCCTGATGTGCTGGCGTCTGTACATATAAATCCCACTAGGGGATTACAAAATAAAACAATTGCAATAATAATATAAAAAAATCATAACTATTGAATAAATAAAAAAATTAAAAAAATCGACGCACACCCGACACGACGTTCCAACAACACTTGTCCACTTGCCCAGGTACCTACTTATACTTATTTTTAATTATTATTCATTAGGTTCAAGTTTATACAATACCTACCTAATCTATCTATAACCAAATCAAATCATTTATTTCTTTGCAAAAAATGGGTATATAAGGGTATGGGTAAATTGGTTTTTATAATAAAGTTCTCCATATTTTACCGTCACGTGGGCATGCAAAGGTTTACAATTCCAAATAAAAAATTTAGAAATATGCAGATAATTAGAATTACAAAAAAATTAATAAAATGTCAGTGTGGTCACAGCAATAAAAAAATATAAAATAAGTCTAAGTAAGCGAACCAGGTTCACAATAATTATGTCAAACAGGGTAATAGTATGTCAATACCTACCTAACCTAACCTTAAAAAATACTTAATAGAAAAATAAAATTAACTTATATTAATCAATTCAAGTTGATCTACTGCATTGCTCTATTCTGTGACCCAACTTACTACCTACGCGAGTTCGTGAACTCATGAGCGGTGCGCTTGGCGCGCGCGTTACCCGCGCATCGTAATTTGTTACGTATCGCTACTCGTCTCGGGGGCTGGGTGGGGTAAGCGTTGAATGCCTACTGCGCTCGGGTTAACCCCGCCTTAATTAAATATGTTGCCACTCTTAAACTTTCTGCAGAGAGCTAACGGAAAGAAAAAGCTAAACAATATTGAAGTTGTTATAAATCTTTCCTCAACTTTGTTCGTATCTTATTCCGAAAGAACTAGATACGAACAAAGGACGTCGGTGTAGTCACCGACGTCATGGCTTTGGAAATCTCTTTCGGAATTAGATACGCACAACGTTGATGAAATATTGACGTCGCGTCGGTGTAGTCACCGACGTCATGGCTTTGGATTTTTTTTCGGAATTAGATACGCACAACGTTGAGGAAAGATTGACGTCGGTGTAGTCACCGATGTCATGGCTTTAGAAATCTCTTTCGGAATTAGATACGCACAACTATGAGGAACGATTGATGTCCCGTTGGTGTAGTCACCGACGTCATGGCTTTGGAAATCTCTTTCGGAATTAGATATGCACAATGTTGAGGAAAGATTGACGTCGCGTCGGTGTAGTCACCGACGTCATGGCTTTGGAAATCTTTTTTGGAATTAGATACGCACAACGTTGAGGAAAGATTGACGTCGGTGTAGTCACCGACGTCATGGCTTTGGAAATCTCTTTCGGAATAGGTTAGGTTTAGGTAGGATATAGGTTTCTCTTTAGGTACTAACCTAGCTACGTACTCGTAGGTCCGGTCACACCTAGGTATGTACCTGTAGTAATACCCTGTTCCATCCATACATGCATGATAAAAGACCTGTGATTGACCTTTAGTACACGTGAGCGAGCAAGATAACTATTTCTAGTATTTATTAGGGCTAAACCAGTCAATCCTTTTAAATCCTAATAGAATTGATTATAATGTTCAATCAATTTATGTTAGTAGTTATTATTGCAAAAAGACTCAGTCAAGTTTTGATTGAATATTTTAGTCGTTTTTATAAAATATATTTGCAAATACATAAATTAACAATATAATAGGTAAAGTAATTGAGTCCATCTCAGACGGAAAGCCCCGAAAATTTTCGTCTCTAATTAGAATACAAAACTTAGATGTTTTATGATGTGTCAGAGATTCATAAAAACTTTGGCCGCAAACATTTATGTTTGTAGTGAGTAGTGACCGAGTCAAGTTAATATGTGTACAAGCATGGATGAATGTTCTGTTTACATTGTAAACTAGTGACATCCTATATTTACAATGCTTTTTGTGCAATCTAGTGCTAATTCATTTATGTATCTCTTTATTATGTTAAGTAAATAATAATGTACGAATTATGACACCTTGCTTAGCTGCAGTAACAAACCTGTCTATTAGATGACCTACGACTATACCCGGAAGTATTTAAAAGTTTTGTCACATTTGTTCCCAATAAATGCGACCTGTATTAAGACAAAAAAATTAAGATTCAATAATCGTGAACCGATACAAAATAAAATAACCGGTCGCTTCCTTCCTGTAGACCATAGTCTGAAGAGTGCACTTCCTTCCTGGTGCGAACTGTGCGCAACTGCGCCCGCGCTCACAATGCGATCATCTTTCATGCGTAAATAAACTAGAATAACTACCTATATGGACAAGGTACTGACTGACCGCGGGAATAGTCAGCCAAGGAAGAATCAATTGGAAAAGTGGAAATGATAAGGATCATGGTGTCATCCAAGATACATACTTAATACTGGGAACTAATTTTTTGAACTGTTATTTAAACATTCGAGAGGTTATTATGATCAGTTGAAAAAAATAATGCGCAGTTATTTTAACTATCGGCGGTTGGTAAATTTGTGCGACAGTAAAACATAGACAGTAATAAAAAAACAATTTGCCGGTTATTTCGTCTTACAATGTCAGTACTAAAAATACGTAAGCAGACTAATAAATAAATGGCCAGTAAAAATGATGGAATGGGTAGTTAGATAAATAATAGTACCGAACTATTAATTTTTCTAACTGTTCACAGGTAGCGGAGACACCCGAACTCGAACTGATTGAAATTCTCTATTTTTGGTGACTCTATTGTTGGTGAATCACTTGGGTTAGGTAATTAGGTTAGAACATTGTATAAAGAACTGCTTAGAATGAGATTTCTTGCCGATTAATTCCGATTTATCAACTGCCCACTCGTAACTGCCCATTTAATTATTTCACTGCTCAGTATTTATTAAATAATCCATTTTATTAGTTTTTTACGACTCATTTTTGTTTACTTTACTGCTAAGTTTTAATTGCCGAACTTGTTAATAAATATGCATTTTGTAATTTTTTACTTACCAAAACTACTATTACAACTGCCGCTTTACACGATAGTACCCCCCTTATGTCAAAAATCTTAGAAAGGGCAATGCTAATTAGGTTACATAATTTTCTCTGTACACATGACTAGTGTTGCCCAAATGCAAGAACAAGACGAGACTTAGCCAGTCTTGGTCTTGGTCTTGCGCCAATACACCTGGTCTTGGTCTTGGTCTTGCGCTCCCAGTCTTGGTCTTGGTCTTGGTCTTGCAGCAAGAGTCTTGCAAGTCTTGCAATTACCTATTAGTCTATTACTATTTATTAAAGTTTACTTTAAATCTTAGAAAAACGTATTAGAATTGGAACATTGTGAGCTTGAATTAACATAGCCATAGTAAAGATCAAGCAGATTAATAAATAACTGAAGATTTGATAAGAAATTCGAAAAATCAACTGACCTATATGTCGTTTTCCATGGAAGTAACTGTTTCTTAATAAACATTTATGATTTATAAGCTTACATTTGCTAAAACATGTAAAAAAACAAATTAATTACAATAACTTGACTGTATTTTAAAGAACAATACTTATCTGTCTAGAAAGAGATTGAACCCTCAACTTATAAGAAATTTAATAAAAGAGTTTTACGATTTATCATTTATTTGAATAAAAAATAAAATACAACACAAATCAACAGCTTTATCATTAGGTTATGATACTTTATATCAATTTTTTTGACCAAGAATTAATACAAAGTAACCATCTGGCTGACTCATCACTTAACCTATTTCTATGTTTTCTAATTACTAATGATGCTTTAGAAAATAACCTCTCAGCAGGTACTGAAGTTGCAGGTATTGAGAGAAAATCACGGGCCATTTTCGATAAAATCGGATACTCTGTCTCATGCGTCCTCCACCAATCTAAAATGTCTTCCGAGCTGGCAGTTCTTGGTTTTCTCAGGTACTCCTCCAACTCGTCTATCACTAAGCCTTGAAGACAAGATCCAGATGACGTCGAGGGACATTCATAGAGTTTATCAAAGTCTATTACGTCTTCATCTTCATCACATACTTTATTTTCTTTTTCTGGTAATTCCAGAGATTTGTTCAGTGAGTGTAGACTTTTATATTCTTCATAAAGTTCATTGAACTTGCGCAGACTTTCTGTTTTAAGTTGCTTCCCCCACATTGTCAGGTCAAAAGTCTGAGCCTTATGCCTTGGGTCTAAAATTAAAGAAGTACAATAAATCCAGTTGCTCTTCTTGTAATGTTTAAGCATTTTGTCTCGAGCTGCTTGGAAAGCTAGAATGAGCCTTTCATCCACTTCAGATCGATTAGGTTTCTCATCTAACTGTTTTACCATGGATTCAATTTTATCTAGCAAGAGATTGAATGATACAATGACTAGCGGTAATGTAACATATTTGTCTCCACCAAGTTTTGTACTTAAAAGTTTAAAGTTTATTAGAAATTTATGTAATTTTTCGAGTACCTGCCATTCATTAGCTGTGATTTGAAAATCATTTAATTCGGTGACAGAACTGCACAATATGTCAATGCCCGCTCTCACTTTTAAACCAAATCCAATCATATCATGTGTGGAATTCCATCTCGTTGGACAGTCAATAATGGCATTTAGATTTGATGGCACGCCAGCTGCTTCACAAGCAGACTGAAACTTCTTCTTCACTATCTCACTTCTTTTTATTTTACTGGAAATACTGCGTAACTTTGTTACAGATGTACGCGAGTCAGCAATATTTGGTGCAGATTCTTCATCTTCCTCATCCTCAGTTTCGTCTGCATAGTCTTCGTACTGCTGATCTTGCGCGTTAGTGTCAGACTCACAGTGTAATGCTAAGGTCTTTAATAAATCTTGTACACCAAGGTTTAAAATGTGAGCAAAGCACCGGAAATGTTGATTGTCTGAATCAAAGTGTGGCGGCAGCTGTTTGCCCAGTTCATACATAAATTTGGTATTTGCAGTTGCGTTGTCGACCGTGATACCTTGTATTTTATCAATTATGCCATATTCCAATAAACATTCATGGAAAATCGTTGCAATATCTTCCCCAGTATGTCGACCGCGTGATGGTATAAAATCAAGAACTACAGATTGATACTTCCATTCGTTGTCTATATAATGAATAGTAACCCCGTAGTAACTCCTACCAGCAATTGACGTCCACCCATCAATGGTAAAAGACATTTTAGATGATAATTGTTGAAGTCGTTCCTTGTGATTCAATTGGAGCTCTTCAAATCGCTCTTTGACTTTCCTTCTAAGTGTAGACCTTTTAGGAAACACCATATTAGGGCAAATACGTCGAAAATATACTTGTGTAGCTTCGTCATCGAAAAATGAGAAGGGAAGATATTTTTTCACCACCCAATCAACTGTAGCTGTCGTGATGTTGTCACTGCTGTTTTCCGACTGAAACAAAACAATAAATCTTGTGTTATTATTTAAAACATACTAGGTTTGAGCGTATAAGAGGAGGAGGTTTGTTGTTGTTAAATCGAGAAAATCGTTAAATTGATATTTGTTATATTAAGGTTGCACTGTACTGTAATTTACCAAAATAAAGTACTTAGTTGTTACTGGCCGATTAAATGAAAATATGGGTGTTTATAAAAAATATTTAAGACGATAATTACATACTTAATATGTCGCACCCCTAGATGAAAACACCACTAACTCAAAAATACTTACGTAAGTTAATGGCGTTTTTGAAAGTATCGCATGAATAGCTACGCGGAGTTAAAATTCTTTTAACTGTTAAAAAAATATTCTTACCTGTCCACTTCTTCCAGCGGTTACTAAAAAGCTTGTGATATCTCCACTTAATTTTGGTTTAACAGGAAGAAATATTTCTGATTCCTTTTTGTGGAAAGATATTAGATGTTTCCTTAAGCCTGAAGTGTTTCTGTTTTTCATTTTTATTTCAATCTTTTTATGTTGGCACAATTTACAGAAGGCAGTTTGGGATGCATGAATTATTTCGAAAAACTCCTCAAATTTGCTTTTGGGTCTTTTAGATCTGTGACTCAAACTCTCGTTACTCGGACTAGAATAATTTGAATCTTCGTCACTCATATTAAATTGTACACGTGATACGTTTTTAGAAAACAACGAGAATTAGTAAAAACAATTATTAAGTTAGACTCGAAGCACAGCTCAATTGGAAATGACTGGAATTAAAATAATTCCTTTATTTATAGTACGTTTCCTTGCTTTCTACCGCGCCGCCTCGCCACGTGCCGGCTCTATGAAAAGGATGCCGCCGCAAATCAAACAATGCCGCGTGCGGCGTACAAACACACACTAAATATTACCTACTTGTACAGACGCGACGCGTGAATAAAATAGAATTAGTGCCAATCACTATTCTTTACATATAAGTGAATGTTTTGGCGTACATCTATACTAATATTATAAAGCTGAAGAGTTCATTTGTATGTTTGATGACAGAAGTTTTAAAATAAATAAATAAGTCCTGAACGTCACTATACCTACCTCCAAAGTTACTATTCCTCGTGGACGAAGTCGCGGGCACAGCTAGTAAATACTTACTCTCATCATCTCTCTCAGAGATATTCGGGCTGGTAAGTAATACAAAACTCTTATCGCAGGCTTTTTATTTTATTAGTAGGTAAGTACCTACGCTTTTTATATTATTTTATTAGTTTTGTAGAATTTTTTTACACGTTTCAAGTATATTTAAAAGTGGCTACAATATTTATTAAACGGGTGATATTTGAACACTTTTTTGCTATTTTTTCTTGTAAAAACTTAAGAAATATAATGACTAAATGTACAATAATAGTACCTAAGTAATTAGTTTAAAACCATATAAGTAATCAATATTATAATATATACTTACTAGAATGAATTAATATGACATCTACTACCTATCCTTACCATTTTATCCTAATCATAATACTACTTGCGTGATCAGTATAATGTATTCATTTTCATTCTAAGCACTCTGAAACTTATTTATTCTTTGGAACACCTGTAGGTACTCTTAAAAAAATTCGAAATTATTTTGCATGAGTATACCTACGCCAGGCGGCAATCAAATAGTGTCACAAATGTTATGATTTCGGCGTGGCGGCAACGATTGTTTTAGATTTCAAAAGAAGCCCCGGCGCGTGTATCATAACCATGTACTTCCGAAAAGCGGCAAATTTCTTTGAAAAGTAAGTACAAAACCTTTGATGCCGCATTATCAAAGTGCCGATGGTTAAAACATAACTATGCATGCACTCAGTTTGATTTTAATAGATATTTTTTTATTCGCTATGTTTATGGTATTAGTCGTAATGCGCATAGGTCCAGTTTTTCATATTCTTTGATACAGTTTTTTGCGTCTCATAGAATTCCTAAGCGTACCTACCTATACACCGAACTGTTACACCTAACTACTCAGTGAAATAGCGCTAAGTCCTAGCTGCAAGACGCAAGAGTCTTGCAGGCTATGTCTTGTTCTTGCTCAAGTCTTGCACGGTCAGTCTTGGTCTTGGTCTTGCTAAAAATACGCGGTCTTGTTCTTGGTCTTGGTCTTGCAAAAACGCAAGAACAAGACCAAGACTGCAAGACCAAGACTGAATTTGGGCAACACTACACATGACATACTATGCAAAGAGCAGTTTGGTTTCCGTAAAGGTTCAACTGCTCTTGCAATCTTTAACTTTATTAAACTTGTAACAGAAAGTATTAACAATGGCAATCCTGCGGTGTCCCTCTTTTTAGATATGAGTAACGCCTTTGATTTTGTTAACCATGATAAGCTACTAAACAAATTAGAGTTCTACGATATTAGAGGAAAAGCTTATGAATGGATATCTAGTTATCTAAGAAACAGGCAGCAGTGTTCCGAGATTTCCAAAGTTGTAAAGAAAAGTGACAGAATTTATTCCAAAGAGAAACAAATCAGTAGTGGTAATAAATAAGTGTGGCGTACCTCAGGGAAGCATTCTCGGTTCTTTACTTTTCTTACTTTATATGAATGATCTTCCAGAGGCTACCTTGTAGAAATATATACTTTTTGCAGATGATACTACAGTTGTCATAAAATGTCAGGATAAAAACGACTACAAATCAGCCACGGAAAAGACCCTAAAAGATATAATAAGTTGGATGCAAAAAATAACTTAAATATAAATGTTAGCAAGACAAAATTAATTGAATTGAACCCTTATAATAACAAACCTTTAGCTTTGGATATTCTGTATAATGGTGAAAAGGTAAAACAAGTGGATCAATTAAATTTTTAGGAATTCATGTTGACAAAAACCTGAATTGGAAAAGCCATGTGGAGCATATAGGTCAGAAACTAGATGGGTTCGTGTTTGCTTTAAAAAAGCTGAGACAAAATGTGTCTGTAGAAGCTGCTCTTGCGGCTTACCGTATCATCTGTTCTAAGCTATGGACTAATTATGTGGGGTAATTCGACCGATGCCGACAGAATTTTTAAGCTCCAAAAACGCTGCATCCGGGTCTTAAACAGGGCATGGTTCTTAGATAGCTGTAAACCCCTCTTTCGAAAATTGAAATTTCTTCCAATGCCCTGTATATTAGAGATATCAGCATTTTTACAAAGACACACATGTATTATTTTAAGCAACATACCGAGGTTATACCGAGACAGAAAAGGGCTAGGTTTCGCAACCTCTTATATCATCCACCTAGTCATAAAGAAATTTATAAGAAAAATGTGTTCAGTATGTGTATTTTAATTTATAATACCCTACCAGACGAATTTAAAGTGCTACAGGGTAGTGTTTTTAAATCAAAATTTTCAGAGTGGTCACACAAAAAGTGTTTCTACAGCATAAAATCATTTTTAGAACATAAAAATATTTGTTGAGTATTAGTTAGTGAATTTATTGTAGATTAAAGGACATTTGTATAAATAATAATGCGTGATAATAATGTAATGATAGTTTAATGATAATGTAATGATAATGTAGTGATAATGTAATGATAATGTAAATGTACTATTAATAAAATCTGCACAATAATTGTGACATTTTAACATTCATAATTTGCACGCTTGCTCGCAGGCAGAATATCATTATATTCTGCCTGCGAGCAAGCGTGCAAAGACGTTAAGGCTGTAAGATCTTCCCTTGTAAACCGTGTATTTTTTTGCAAATAAACAATTTGAATTTGAATTTGAAATCAGTGCCCTTAATACTTCCATAGATTCTGCGGTTATTTCAATCAGAAATGGGTAATTTTTTTTCGACCAAATAAGTCATACATAAAATTCAAAACATGATAAAAATAAATCTAATGTCAATTTAAGCACAAAATTTTTAAAATCCATGTTTCGTTAAATGTGAAAGTGAGTTAATTATTAGTTAATTTGCTTTCACACCCAACCGATCTTCGTGGGATCTGGTACACCAATAGTTTGTTGAAACGGAGACTGAAATACATACACGAGTAGAGTAATGCCGCGCCCAAGAGCTAGTACATAGCTACATATATAATCAAATATTTCGTATTGAAATGTGAAGTTTTTGCTCTAACATGAATAGTTTGAGAAATAACCATTAGATACTTAGTTCTAAGAAAAAAAAAACATATAAACGTTGTGGTCAAAACTACTTTTGTTTAACAACCCGGCGACCGCAGTATACCGATGTACGTTTGTAGACTATATCAATTATTTAATCAATTGTAAAGTAGTAGGTGCCTCTTCAATAATATTTGTATTGATTTAGGCGATCAGTATTAGAGGGCAGTGGGTCCATCTCAGGGAGTCGCAGTGCTCTGATTGATTCCCATTGTTTGATATTCATTTGTTCTAAAGGTGTGAAGCAGTCAAGTCTGAAGGGCATCCAAATATAGAATCTGTATTTATTGACAAGGTCATGTACTGTTAGATATTAGAGGAAAACTTGGTCGCTTCTTCAAGTTAGGTAAAATTTACAAGAAAGTGAATGAACCGGGAAACAGCGTGATTGTGAAGTGTTTACCTGTAATATTTGCGCGTATAGTAGGTTTAAAGGTTGTTCAGTAAGTAATTTGTAACGAAAATGCACAAGTATTGTATCTTTCTAAAATTATCCATTTTCCATTAAATCAATAAAAAACAACCGCCCTGCCAAAAAACAAACTAAAAAGTAAAAAACAAAATGTACCTATTAGTTACAGATAGATTAAATTGTCATTGCTGTCAGGGAACCGTTGTGTCGTCGTGTGGAACACTTTTTAAACTTAAGGTCCCCCGACTGCAATGACAATTTTATTTATCTTTTTAGTCAGCAAGTAAATGAGTGACCTTTCGCTTTGTATACAAAGATTAACTAACACAACTTGTTTTTTAGGGTTCCGTAGTCAACAAGGAACCCTTATAGTATCGCCATATCTGTCTGTCCGCGGCTTAGCTCAGAGAGTCTTAGCACTAGAAAGCTGTAATTTGGCATGGGTATACATATTAATCACGCCGACAAAGTGGTAAACTAAAATCATAGCTCCCCCTACACGTAAAGCGGGGTTGTCCCATGTTGTGGGGTATCGTTAGAAAGGTCGTTCAAAAATATTGTGAGTGTGTCAGTACTAATTTTGGATTCCATGATCCTTTTGCGAAATATTAATCTTTAAAGTGCAAATTTTTGTTAGAGTCACATGTTCCGGCCCTTGCCAGCTAAATGGTTGGTTCTGGATATGCGAAAAAATTCATGGCAGTAGTATATGTAACGAAATTAATAGGAAAACTATCACAGCTCAGTAGGCTCTACACGTTAACGAGAATAATCGACCAACTTACATTTGCAGTTGCAAAATGATTTTCCATACAGAAATGTTTTCCCATACATTACGTATGGGAAAAATGTGTTTCAACTACAATACTAAGTTTGTTCTTGGGATGAATTCATCCCAACTATGGAACCCTTCATTGTGCGTGGTCCGACACGCACTTGGCCAGTTTTTACTTTTTAGTTCGTTTTTTAGCTGGGCGTGTTTTTTTGTGTTTTTTAGTAACGAGTTTTATTTTTATAAAATATGTCATGATAAGTGGCTTTAATTTTTAAGCACCAAAAATGGTCTCACGGCGAGGCGAGGCGAGGGGTGGATGGCGTGAGGATGAAATGTTTGTTTTACATGTACACGCTAGCTATATAAAATGTATGCCAATCAATTATACAGTTTTGGAATGTGCTCATCAAGGCTTGCAATTTTATACCCATATTGTAATAAATGCAGTTTTTTTACACATTTGAATATAAAGTTGATTTGATGATTGAAAATGATAACGAGCCATACTGCCGCAATTTTGATTTGACAAAAAAATTATAGCCTATGTCACTCGGGATGTAAAGATTCTAACGATACTCCATACATTCAAATCTATTCAGGCATTTAAAAGTTATGGTGGAACAAAGAAACACACATACATACATGAGTCCCGGAAACATTACACTCCTTTTTGGGCAGTCGTGTAACAAGCATGTTTGTACAAAACACATATAGGTACCTATATGTACATTTTATTAAATAAAAAAATTCATACTTTTTATTTTAAAGTCATTTGAGTCTTCTTGTTTAAAACTATTAGGGCTAGAATTCACGAATAAATTGATGTAACAAAAAAAAAATACTAGAAAAGGACTTTTTTGTAACAAGTTTGTGAAAAAACTGATGCGTTATTTTAGATAATGAATTTTTGTGTCAATAATGAAAATTGTCACGTGGGCAAAACCACGGGTAAGTATCGCTAGTTTAAAATAACTATGCATAACTTGAAAACCATAAGTTGTCACGGAACATAATTGTGCTCTATTGGTGGGTACTGACCGAAGCTGTCAACCCTCGCAGTATGTCGCACTATCTACTGGACACCCTGTATATGTATTATGGTGTAAGTTTGGGATATTGCCATCTTTCTTTTCTTGCACGATGTAGTATTGTAATTTGGCATTTGACACGAAGAGAGTGATTTATACTTGTTTATGTAATAAGTTGCGAGAGTCATTAAAATCGCCTTTAATTTATGCGCTTCTTTTATCATAAAAGCAAACGGTGTAAGGTATCATTATGCGTCCCCATTAACACAGAGATTTTATCTACTTTAATTATATTATTGTAGGCACTGTGTCCGAACATCCGGTAGATTCTAATTCTGCACGTGATACCTCGGGTCCCAGCTGAGTTATCTGCACTTATGCCGCCTTATCTGTGACTATATATACGATACCATGCTGCAGACGGATAGATCTCGACACACAAGGTGCATTGCTTGTAGATGACTTTTTCCGGAATAATAGTTAAGGTCTTACATAATGTATTTTGAATACCATTGATTAATTGTTTGATTCATAATAAGAGCGAAGCGAAAATGTTTCTCGGTTGTCATACCGGCCGTCGACCGAACCGAATTCAATTGGAACTGGCTGAATAATTAACGAAACAGTCGCGTGGATTAAATCGTGCAGACTGTTTGGTCAGAAAGTCAATAGTTATGAGGATTATTCATTTATATACACAGATAAATATTGTATTTGTACACTGGAATGTAAATCAGTTTATCTTTACAGAACATACATTATAATTCTTAGGATAAGTTTTATGACTTGTGGTAAGTCACTTCTTCTTCAAATGTTTGATATAATAATATAGAACACGAATGCGACGAACCAGCAAAATATCATGGTCTGTACTACGAGGGTCGGTCAAAAAATCGTTTTTAATTCATTTCTATTTGTAAAAGTAGTAAGAGGCTAATTGGAAAAATAAATTCTCCACGGCAGTCACGTTACATGGCATGGTGATTCCCACCATAGAACATTTCCTACAGCCCTGCATCTGTATTCATCGCAATAATTAGCTACATCCGCTCATCTGACGTGCTCGCAGAATTGCAAGAAAACTGGGAACAATGCCGCCGTCTCTTTCAGACGAAAATGTCAACTTTTCATTTGCTCTTCCTGTGTTTATATGAAATTCTACTGGGGCGTCGACGTAGTCGTCACAGTCGGGCACTATTCTTGAGAACAATAATGATATCCTTTTATTACTTACGAGTACTTTCTCAGGGGATATTCAAATTCAAATTAATTTATTTCGGAAAAAATATTCATATTGTGTGTTAGTATAAGAACTTACAAAAATATGTTACATAACATAACATCACGCCTTAATAATATGTTAGTAGAACTAAAATCAAAAACAATATTACAATAAAACCAAAAAATTTAATAAAAATAAAAATTACAATCAATATAAAATTAAATTAAATTACAATCAAAACAAAATTAAAAAAAAGCGGCCAAGTGCGAGTCGGACTCGCCCATGAAGGGTTCCGTAGCAGCAAGTAACATTGAATTAAAGGTAAATTGCGGTTTACGATTTATGAGGTATTAAAAAAAAACTAACTCGTTCAAACCAATTTTCGGTGGAAGTTTACATGGTAATGTACATCATATATTTTTTTTAGTTTTATCATTCTCTTATTTTAGAAGTTACACACACATTTTACCACTTTGGAAGTGTCTCTCGCGCAAACTATTCAGTTTAGAAAAAAATGATATTAGAAACCTTAATATCATTTTTAAAGACCTATCCATAAATACCCCACACGTATGGGTTTGCTGAAAAAAATAATTTTCCGTTTCAGTTCTAAGTATGGGGAACCCCAAAATTATTTGTTTTTTTTTATATTTTTGTGTAAAATTCTTAATGCAGTTCACAGAATACATCTACTTGCCAAGTTTCAACAGCATAGCTCTTATAGTTTCGGAATAAAGTGGCTGTGACATACGGACGGACCGACAGACAGACGGAAAGACAGACAGACATGACGAATCTATAAGGGTTCCGTTTTTTGCCATTTGGCAACGGAACCCTAACAACATCAAATCAGAATTAAAATAACATTAAATTACAGTCAAAACAAAAAGGTGAGCTCGTGGCTAAGTAATAACAGCCGCACGGGTCGATTCATCTGGTTAAGCTACGCTTGCCGGGGTTGGTCTGTGGATGGGTGACCATCTTTACATACGAGACTCCTCCGTAATTAGGTATATATTATTATTATGCATTACCTACGTAAATTCCGCTGCTTTGTTAATCGCCTTTACTTAGTTTCGCCATTTCACACCCTTCTATTATTTTCGCTATCATTCAGTAGATGTTCCTGTGTGGCAGCCTAATGCTACGGTTCCACGGCCCGCTTCCTCACAAGCCAGATCGCGCTAGGTCAGGCCGACAGGCCGTAGGAATCGCCGCATCAGATGGGGCAGTTAGTGCCTGCGGTGGCCTGTCGGGACTTCGGGAGTCGGTAGTACAAAGGCGCGGCGTGGCGCGGCGCGGGAGCGCCTGTCCCGTTCTGTACGGGCGCTTTTCTTTTTGCTTTTTTTATATCAAATGTTGACCACTGATGAAAACCACAGCGGCTGCACATGCAGCCATGCGGTTCGTATCACTTGACATGTTGGAATAGCGGCCACCAGGCCAACACGACACGCCGTGGGAGTGCTCGGCACGGGCCGCGACTGGCCTCGACAGGCGTAGCAACGCCTGGCGCGGCCTGTCAGTTAACGGACCGTGGGACCGCGGCTTAATGTATGTTCTTACCTAAGTTCATACTTACGTTGCAACAAGCAGAAATAATAAATTACTGGTAGCAGTATGTAAGTAAGTAGTTACCGCCCACCGTGCACTAAACTGCTTTATAATAGAACTCTTTGATTGCATGTTGTGAGGAGAAACAATTTCTGCTTATCATCTCTAAGGTGGCGTCATTTGTGATCGTTAGTGTGTTTGTAGGTAATTACAATATTACATTATTTCATACAATATACAAACCGTTTACAGAAGTAAATGATCAGTTTTTGTGTGGGTTTCCAAATTATTTTGTATCATCATTTAAAGTCATTAATTAATAACTCGGTCTTTTCTTTTGTAAATAAAAACGTACCTACCTAATATTTTAGGTCCGCCTTGTAACACAACCATCATTTTGTAAAGACTTGTTTTTGATCGTTGTTTTCCGGTCACTGTTAGTTTCTAGCATCTCCAAAGTCAAAGTCGAAGTCAAATGATTAATTTCAGCTAGGCACATAAAAGGCACTTTTATACGTCAAAATTTACAAAAAATAGAATTGATTCTAGTCGAAGTCCAAAATGCAGTTTTCGTATGGAGAATAATGGGCAAGAAAATCCACCGTTACTCTTTTATTTTAAAATATTTTTGTATAGGTACATTAAATATATATATATAATTACATGTGAAGACGATGCACCTGGAATAAGACTACTATACCACAATAGGTAAAAATAATTAAAAATGAAGCAATGAAAATAATTGTGTGATGGATACTTGGTGTTCACATATATACAAGCATTGTAAAAGAACCTCTACGATATTCCACAATTACTAATAAGTCAGTGTGTGAGTTCAAGTAATCACAGAATGTAAAATCAATGTTACAATAGTTTGATTTTGTCTAGACTCTAAATTGTCCTATGGAGCTAGACCAGCATGTTTCCAAGCATTCCTATTTTGGATATAATCCTCTAATTTGTAATATGCTGGTTTACAAAGAGTACTTTTAATATGAGTTTTAAATTTTTCTTTCATTTAATTGCAATTTGTCACAAGGTATTTTATTGTAACATTTAACACAGTGCCCATAAAAGATGTATGTACAGTAAGCGTTCTAAAGTGCATAGGCACGCTAATAGTTGTATTGCTGTGAACACGCGTTATAGTCCGTACATGTGTATGTGTAAACAGTCAGACGTCTGTGGTTTGTGTACCGTACACACACCACAGAGAACGCAGTTTTGCACTACACACTATCGCGTCGTATCGTCACGGTTCGCGGGCGCCGCACTATATGAAACAAAAATAACTATATTTCCTAGACACGGTAACACATACGCATGACCTTGGCCAGTTTATCGCATTGCTAAAATTCGAAAGTAAATTATATGTGCAGATAGCAGAAGGCGTTAAGCGTTGCTCTTAGATTCAAGATGGCTAAGGTTCTAATCTCGTAAATCACAGAGCTGTTTTTGCAAATATTATTATTTTTGTTTGCAATAATAATATTTTTTAAATATTGCTGCCTTTTTATTAATGTTGTTATTGCAATAAAGGGTTTAGAATAAAAAATGCGTGATATGTGATGATAAAATTAAAAAATATTTATTCGTTATATTTATTTTACTTAAGTATACTATTTTATTAAGAACTAATGATAAATAATTGTAGGAGTTTGTTAACTAAAACAAACTCCTACAATTATTTATCATTAGTTCAAATTCAAATTCAAAATATTTTATTTCACATAAACCTACATGGGCACTTATGAAACGTCAGAAGCTAGGTGCACGGTTCCAATTGGTCGTTTCCTATGGAGAAGAGCCGGCAAGAAACTCCACGGTTACTCTTTCAAAAATAATTGGCTTTTACAATACTTTCAAATAACAGTGTTACTAGGTATGGGAGGACAGTGTAGGTCTTTCAATAAGTACTAAGTACTTAACAAAATAGAAAATACTCTACAGGTCTACAATCTACTAATCCTACAGCGTACTCACATTCACAAAATAGAAAAGAATCTATACAAAAGATAAATAAATTAATAAAACTAAAAACCTATTTTAATAAAACGCAATTATATGATTGCTATTACAACTGTAATCAATCTGAATAATTATCATGTCCACAAAAGTCACTAATAAAGAGTTGAAATTAAATCGTAGGTTCAGCTGAATAAGATGTGAAATGAAATGATGTGAAACTTAGAAGCAATTTGTATTATTTTGACATATTTAAATTTTGAAATGTTTTAAATTTTAAATGGATTTTTTTCACCATAAATATAAAGCTTTGATCATGGTCGAAGTAATTAAGCAGTAAATAAGAATATTAAACTACTTAAAATGCAAAAAAAAAACTACTGACAAAATAGGTGATTTTAAGGTTAAGTAATTAATTATTTAACATTTTATTTGGCTTTAGTAAATATTGGTTGGTATTGAGCTTCGATCTCGAAGGTATTGAGGTTATAGCTTAAGTATTCATTTTCTTTACGAAAAGAAGATTGAAACTAAACCTAAAATTTTAATCCTAAAATAATAATGTTACTAAAATAATATTAAACATTTTCGGTCTATCTGCAAGAAACGACAAACACCATATTGAAACGTGCAATTCATACAATAACGAATCTGTTGTTTATTAAGTTAGTACGGTCAATATTTTAAGGTCAAAAACGGTTTTCTAGCTGGTCTTCAATGATGCAAGCCTTCAGAGTACACGGCGAACGGTTCATAATGACGTATTTTTAATAATTCAGCAAAATATTTGACGTCGCTGCTACTCGTCAATAAGCCCCTTCCTCATATCTCTTAACCCTCACAGTATTTCTCTAGAACAAAGAATAACATTGTATTCATTACACATAATACCTAATTATTTATCATTCACTAATCGAATTAAACCTCAAAATGAATTTAAAACTTTAAAGGCATCTTCTGTCTCAACAATACTTTTGATTAAGATTTATGTCTAGTAAAATATGAAATATTTAAATGAGAACACTCACGCTTAGTCCGGTTTCATTAGATATTTGTGTTTAAATAAATTTATTTTGTTCGAAAAATTGGGAAAAGCCCCCTTCCCTGTGTTTACATTAAAATTAAGAATTATTACGAAAAAAAAACTGTACACATCCAATTTTAAAGTGTAAGCTTCTTTCATTACGATTCCAACGACATAAGTTGTAAAAATAGCTCGCATACAAAACTTTTGAGATATCGTCATTTTAATCTCAAGTGGCCCTGCCCTTTGACCCTTGACCGGACACGAGTTTCAGTGTGTGGTCACGTGACCTTTTGACAGCGGAGGGGATAACAGATCATTGAAAAAAGAGCTATGATGAATGATAATCCGTCATGATAATAATACAACCTGTCGATAGGCTTACGATGTAAAATTGTCTCACTACGAATGGCTTGTTAAAAAAACGGGTTACAAATAATAGATAAGGTGTTGATGGTGTTGGCGTGGTGTGATTTTTTTTGCATATTTTATATTTAATGTTGATTTATATGATGGTCAATCAAGGCTGATTTTTGTAAAAGAGTTGTATTATGTTAGTTTCTAGGACATTGTGATTTTGTATGTGTTAATCTTATTTGAAATAAACATGATATCTACCGAATTACCTACAATATTTTTTATTTTAGCCTTTTCTGCGCGACCAGGACTACCAAGCTGCAGTATACACATATACATGTACTTATATTAGAAGAATTAATAAAAATAAATATTCTTCAGGGGACGAATGGGCCCCTCAAAATTTCCAGGGGACGAGTGGGCACAGGGTGCGAATCTTAGGGGACGAATGGGCTCGGACCCTATCTGTCTACCCCACAGAAATCGAAATAATTTACCTATTTTTCTGTGGTCTACCTGCTAATCTTTAATATTTATGTGAACAAGACGAATAAAACAAAAAACGAATGATTATCGAACTAGTCATTGGTTGCATACAAAGTGAGTGTATGTGTTTACTGTGCGTGTCTATTGTAAAACGTATCTCAGAAGGGAATCATAAAATTCAAACAACAACTTAATCAACGCAGTAGCAATATTTATTAAACATAGTTCAGTGCATTTTCACAGTATTTTACTAACCTTACAACTTGTCACTCTGGTGCCTCGTTCAAGAGTGACTCAAGCGGGAACTTGTTGACAGATAATTAACTTCAACGTCAAAATGATTTGATCACTGACAGTGACTTTGACATAACCGCAACTCGACTATAACAAGACCGATCCATGGACATTTCACTGTAAGCTTACTAATATAAATCTACCCTCACATAGATAAGTCTTGTTACACTATAGTATTGTAATAGAAGAAGGTCGTAAGTCAAACCGAAGCGTCAGTCTATTGCTTTGTGAGATTGCCTATGGACTTTGGAACGGTACTGTACTTTAGATAATCTGAAAAATGATTGATCTATTTTATCTTTATTTCTAGTATTAAAATTATGTCTATCACTTATTTTATTAAAAAGTTGTAGATTTTTTCTTATATACATAATATTTACATAGATGAATTGGCAAGGTACCGTCTTTTAAAATTTTATTTTTAGATTATAAATGGCTCTGACAGCTCTCTTTTGCAAAATAAAGATGGATTCAATAACCGCGCGTTTGGTAATTTGCGTGGAAATTGTCAAAGACAATTTCCACGCAAATTCCGCCCCAATGCACCCCACCACTCCACTGTGTGCTAAACGCTAACACATCGGTTATAACGTTGAATATCGCATGCGCTCTTTGGTCGTGTTCAAGCACGGAACTAAATGTCGTAAGTCTCAATTCTTATTTCGTTTATAACTAAAGTAATAATTGATCTAGACAAAAAATATCTTATGTTTGGATAATAAACTACTATATTTCCTTACTGTCAATAATTATTTTAGACATAAAAGCCGAGTAATCTTGTTTTTGTTTAAAACAATCTTTAAAAAGACATGATGTTCGAATAAAAAATGGATCGAGCTAAAATGTTCCAATTACGTAACCGTCTTATATTTGGAAAGAAAAAGATCCAATAAATCATGTACTAAAATTTCATTTTGATTGTATGCGTGACTTTTTCAGAATATTAATGCAAATTAACGTATGTTAATTGTAAATTGTATAATTTAGGGAGCCTCCTCTTAACTGTCATATCTTTCTAACAGCATAAGCCGCCGAGCTTAGCCGCCCCGCAAGAGAATGATGTCTAGCGTGATTCCTAGAAAAACCGTTCGATTATTTAATTCCAGTTTTTCTCCATTCAATATGATGTCACATTCGCTACTTCTAACATTCGGTAATTTAAATCTAATGCATTTTTTATTGATACGAAGTTTTCACGTTAGTTGTAATTTTATTGCTTACGTTTTTGTAATTAGCATAAATAATCAATTATCTGTGGTTCATTGTCAGCAGGCAGCTCTTGTACTACAATTTATACGACAGTAGAATAACACCGACGATTACCAAATGCTAATTTTCTTTTGAATAGTTTTGATTAACATTTTAATAAGATATATGAATTTATGATGATGAGATTATGGCTTGCATATGATTGGCACTAATTTAAAAGTCATTCAAAGATTAGATTAGGCAATCTTTGAAATCAGTTAGGTTAGGAATGTTACGATTTCGATTTTTTAAGTATTTTACAATTATCAAAACATTCTACAACTGAGAGGAAGACTAGAGTCTGCTGAAAAGTCACAAAATCAAAATGCCCTATCGTTGTGCAAGTTCAGTCAGCATTCTTGAATGAACTGTTCGTGAGATGCTGCGGATGCGCTTCGTTAGCGCGAGTGTACGTTGACCCGCTTCATGTAATCGCTTATTATCGTATAACTGCCCACGCGCATGTCCGCTAATTTACTCATTATCATCATCTTCAGCTGCTTTTGTCCTTGTTCTCACAATACCTTCTGCATCATATAGGGATGGTTGATCGAACGGTTAATAAATTTAAAAAAATAAGCAGAATATTCCAGCTACGTATCAGGTCAAGGTCCTTACCTGATGGCTGAATTGGCAATAAGTCTTTCATAGACAGGTTCCGCAGTAGGCGAAATGATGTCATAGCAATGCGTGCAAAATTATACAGGTGGATTATATAATAATTTGACGTTTCAGTAACAATTGAAGACGAGTCTCAGGTCAAGTTCAAGTTAGTGCTCATCAGCGAAAATAATAATATCTTGCGGAAGTTAAGCCAAGTTGAGTTTTTGCTGTAGACAGGTTTACTCAAACGACTGCAATGCAAAAAAATATTGTAAGCGTTGAAGTGTTACTTCAGAGATCATCAGAGATCTGCTTATGGTGTATGTTATGACTGTTTGTATTAACACGAAGGCACTCGTGTTATTTTTTGCACACGAGTGTATCCGAGCATCATCATGACAAAGTTGAACAACATCGTGATTGTTCGCTCGTTTAGCTGTCACAATCACAGTCGTCAATAGTTTTTGTCAGCTTATCTTTTTTTTTAAATAATGAATGTCGCCGTAGCCATGACCAGTCGTGATGTGGTCACATCATCATCACAG
Source organism: Agrochola litura (assembly GCA_949152395.1). Lineage (NCBI taxonomy): Eukaryota > Metazoa > Arthropoda > Insecta > Lepidoptera > Noctuidae > Agrochola > Agrochola litura. The sequence goes on along the minus strand of OX424503.1, from coordinate 24,303,617 downwards.
TGTATGATGTTGTAGTCGCTGGGAAATTTAAATTAATTACATACCGAACCTAAGTAAGTCCTCACTGAGAATAAAAAATAAACTGACTTCGACTAAAAGTAAGTAAAGTTATTTATTTAATAAATATAATATGAAAAGAAATAATATCACCAATCATTTACCTAAGAAGTTTCTGCCACAAATGTTTTTTGTATGCAGAAAGCATAAGAAGTGATTAACTTCAACAATATCTCATATACAATACATTGAACGCGGACACGACCGTGACTTACTTGCCACAACTGGGACGATGACTTTGTGAACGCTAACACTAAAACAATATAAGATGCTAAATACATTATTATGCGTCTAGTTTCACAAAAATATTTTACGTGCGTGACATTCTCATTCAGATTATTTATAAGTTTTTCATTGTCTAACAGAAGCGCCGCCGCCGGTATGTTCTAAACAAAATATGTTATTATTACACTAGAAAGATTAAAATGTGAACTACTACCGTACTACTACTTACTATCCGTAGAATTATCAAAATTCATACTATAATTGTTTACAGTTGATTAATTTGGAGTTGTATTTGACGTCTATTGTCAACAGTACGGCCAGACTAGACCGCCAGAATACATTACAGACTGTTTCTGAATTTCTTTGAATACTTTTTTTTTTTTTTTTTTTTTTTTCTCTTTATTTATTAGGGACTTGTACCATTAACAGGTCATGTCAGCCCCATCATTTCCTTAAGTAAGTTACTTACAAAATTTTCTTAAGACTATTAAATATAAACTTAGATCCGTCCGTTAGGCTCAGAATCTCTGGACCTTCTGGGTTTGTCTGCAGTAAGATTCGTCCGTTAGGTTCAGTCTCCGGGCCTTCTGGGTTCGTCTGCTAGGTGTGTCAAAGTGAGTGTTGACACCAGAGAGAAACTTGCGTATTTTGCGTTTGTGTCATGTTAGAGCCTACTTTTCCTTAAGTCATCCATGGTCTTCTTAGGACCGGTATCAACTGACCGATCTTACCACATTAGGGTTTATAATAGGAATAATTAAACAGTAGATTTCCTTGGTCAACTACTTATTGGATTTCCTGCATGTATATTGTTGATGTACGTATCTTGTATGTATCTTCTATATATGTATGTATCTTCATAGAAACTTACTAGTTCCGTTGTAGTTACTTGAATGAAGCAGACTCTTCTCGCCAAGTTCACCCTAGCAACAATCTTAACTACAAAGTATAGGTAGCAGATTAATTTAATTTAGAAGTATCGCGTTAACGTTTAATTAAAACAAAAACTTCGAAACATTTCGAAACAAATGAAGATTACAATGGTCATGATTCAGCGTGTAAAATATTTTTTAATGGTGTAATTATACAGAAGGGTCTAACAATAGATCATTTAAGTTTGACGACCGACTCGGCGCTCGGCAGTTCACACTAATATTATAAAGGCGAAAGTTTGTGTGTGTGTATGTTTGTCTCTTCTTCACGCTCAAACGGCTCAACGGATTTGGATGAAATTTGGTACACAGATAGTTTATAACCTGGATTAATACAGGATACTTTTTATCCCGATATTCTCACGGGATTGAGACTTCTGCGGGTGAAACCGCGGGGCGCAGTTAGTATTTTCATATAATTGATATGATTCGTACACTGAGAAGGTACTCTGACTAGGAGATTCACATCGAGTCGTCTGATTATGATAAGGAGGCTAGCATCCTTGGATAGGACATTTAATCGATTTTGTTTCAAATAGGTAGCCGGATCAAGTTTCTGATGAGTAAACTGCTGCTATCTCATTTAAGCTGAACTGCAATAATAATAATATTATTGTAGTTACCACTAATCAAATTATTTGACACTAGCTTTAGCCCGCGGCTTCGCCAGCGTGGATGTTGGAAAATATCCCACGGTAACGTACTGCCGGGGTCAAAAGTACCCTACGTGTTAATTCAGGTTATAAGCTATATATTTCATCCAAACATCCAAATCCGTTCAGCCGTTTTTCTCCAATCCGGAACATGCATCCAGACAAACGGACAAAAACTCTTCGTTACTATTTTATTATATGTAGGTATAATAGCTAAATTGATAGCTAACCTAAGATTCGAAGGTCATTCATCATCAGTCATATGAACTAAGATTGTTGTGTTTATTGTTAAAGTTACATTTACTTTGCCCTGAATGTTTTCCTATTCACGTTACATTTGAGTACTCATGTATGATTTGACGCAGTTGGCTGACACTGCAACTTGGTAAATTAGCAGTTTGCCAGAGTTACTTATTAGTACTGACACGTGCTGAGCTTAGACACGTGTCTGTGATGGCAGTATAATTGTGTGCTGTGCATATATTCAGCGATGTTGACATTGTTGCATTGGTGTCAAAAGCTCATGGTCAATTCAATTCGGCAAAACCTTGTTTGGATCTAGATTATTTTGACTGTCCGAAGTTTTCTCTTGCAGTTATTAATTAATTAATAATAACATAAAATTAATAATTAATCACCACTCTATAAATTGCTTGATAGTTTATGTGGTATGAGTGTATAAATTGCTTGATTGAATGACTGCTATCTAGCTATACTATCGTGTAGGAAATGTAAATAGCTCGGGGGCAGTGGAGGGCAGTTGTAAGCACTTGTGGACACGAAGGCTCTGGTTCATCGACTGCATTATTATATTAGTGACTTAGCATGGATGATAGTGACGCAACGTCAGCAGCGTGGCTCAGGAAACGGGTCTGGAGCGGCCGGCTACTTCTGAGCGAAGTTTTAGCTAATCACTAGTGAGGTTCAACGGCCCTTGGATGCTCATTAGGATAGGTGTGGGTCTATTTGGGTACTAATGTTTCTTTGGTTGTTTAGTACAAGAGCTGAGACAGATTTGTTTCATATTTTCATAGCTCTGTTTTTATTTATTATTAAGTCTGAGCAACACGACCGAAACCGCCATTGCAGTTAATCAATATTCATAGCTATAAGCCTATCGAAGCCGAAAGACGATTAGATTCTAGCCCAAAATATGTAATGAACATAATATGAATATATTTATTTATGCATTAGGTATTTGTAATAAGTTGCAACAATTATAATTAAAAGTTAGTAATAAGTTAGGATAAGAGTTAGATAAGTATGCTATCGCAATAGGTTACCCTGTAATGATAGATGTAAGTTGGAAATAAATAAATAATTTGTGGGTGATATGGTTTTTGGTTTAATAATAAGGAAAATTGTATCAAACTACTACTGTCACTCATAATTTAGATTTAGAATCGAGATTAGACAATAGCCGTGGAAGATGGTGATACTTCCTGAATAATATTCCGCAAGGAGCGGCTTGTAGAATACCAAGTAGCGCTAATGGGAGGTCACTGCATACTATTTTTCCTTTTGTGTTTAGTGTTAACCTCACGAACAGCTTTGGAAACATTTCTAAAAGTACAAGGAAACACTATATCAGGAGAGTAGTAATACCTAGTAGTCGTAAAGCAATAATAACTATGATACACCGGACAGTAGTTTTAAGTAAGGATAAAATGAGTTCTTCTTTAATTAAAATATCTAGAGTACAACTAATACACTAGCCAGTAATACTTACTATACTAACTAATACACTAGCCAGTAATACTATACTAACTAATACACTAGCCACTAGGTAATACTAAACTAACTAATATTTTTTGTTATTCCTACTTTCATGACTACTTTTCCAGTTCTAGTTGGATAGAACTGATACATGTTCGACAAAAAGTTGACAACAAAACACGGTCGAACTTAACCTGACTCTTGAGGCCAGTTAGCTGTGAATCTAAGACCACATCAGTGACAAACAAGCTTTTCAAATATTGTGCATGATGCCTATTTACAGTGCCCACATAAGTCAAGATCATCTGTCGAATGTCATATACAAAGTATCATTATGACTGATTTGTCTATACCGCGTACATATGTGAGTGCTTCGCAATAGCATGAGGTTGTGAATTAAATAAATTACGTGTTGTTGTCCATCTGTGTACATACCTGCAGCTGTCATAAGGACCCATTGTTTCAGTGACATTAATACAGGAGTATCGGAAACCATACTAGCTGTCGATATTACATTCAAATTGTCTCCACTTAGAACATCTGGGCGGTCAGCCCCGCTACCACCTACTGACGGCAAACAACTACACTTTTTTTGTTTGGTAGGGCATCTCGTAGCTGACCTCGGAGGTCATGATCATGACTACTTAATCGGACTATCTTGTGGCTGCCTTAAGCTACTAATTTAAAGCCTCCAGCAAGGGGCGTTAACTAATGATATATACTAGGCGAGCGCTCGCTAAGGGCACCCCCTGTGGGGTACGAACCTGGGCTTAAGGCGTCGCTGGGGGGAGGACAGCAAGATGGGATAGGCTGGATCAAACATGGGTAATTATTATTGGCAGGGGAATTTAAAGCTGCAGGCTCAGCTTCGACGCGGGCTGGCGCATCGTCGAGCTAGGTTCGGGGGAAGTAGGTATTATTTACTCGGGGTCGCGATCGCGGAGGACAGCAGTAGCGAGGTTGGAATGAAATAAACTACACGTATGACTGCAATGATTTATAATGACGTCAATGACTGACTGGCAAAATTTTCACCATAGCATACATACCAATTCATATTAAGATCGTGCTGAAACGATAGAAGATGACGTTACAACATCTGACAAAATATTTTACAGTGTGAAAAGTGAAAAATCTGGATATGACCGCTGACCGCTAATTTCCCCAATTTTGAATAAATTAATAAACTTGAAGGCCGGCACTGTTTGTCGCCGGTTCTTGTAAAATCATTTCAGAACGAAAACATAGACGTTTCTGCTATAGGTACCGACCGGTTCAGGAAACGGTCAGCATAAATCTTCTTTTTGCCTTTTTTATAAATATTGTTTCCCGTAGTTTTTAATTGCACAGTGATTTTGTTATTCAATCAATTGGTATGTTTGTTGTTACTCATTTGGGCTGTTGCATTCATTAATATTGTTTCTCGTGGTTGATAAAAGAACGAATTGAACAGAACAAGACCACCGTTATTGTAACCTGTGTCATCATTACACTCACGGTCGTTATCACTCGCTGTCGCGATCTTCACCGCCGCGCCGCCGCGCCGCACAGTGCGGGTGCACTCGCCCGTGACTGCAACACAACCTGCTCATTAAAATAATTTGCTTCTAGAATTCAGACGTTTTGCACCTCCTTGTCTGTTTTTGTCACCTGAGGTATTTACCCTTGTGTGGTATATAGCTTGGTCCAACTAATATTATAGTCAACGGCGAAATAATTACCATATGTAATGTTCCGGTAGTTGGTCGTACGTTACTTGTGGTGCAGATAAAACTTTCGAGATTTATTGGATCTTCATTAGGTACTGCGTAGTGTCTCGATAGTTATGGTTATCGATCACAAACATAGCACGCCACTGTGATTTTGGGTCACACCCTATTGTCAACTCGTATGAATTACTTGAAATATCAATATTGTCATGATTCAATATTGCACCGGTATGTAAGATCTGCTAAATTGTCGGAGCGATGGTGGCAGGCACGTAGCCATGTTATCGGGAACATTACGAGATGGTCGTGACCGGCGTGTCACCACTTGTGTGACTCGTGTGCCTGTAAATCAGCCTTCGATACTACTGTTGCATATTTTACGTCCACAATGTTGCATCCTAGTTCTAGTATTAAAATTGTAATTTTGTGTTACTTACAGCTCTACAGCATTGTTAACATTATCATTCATCATCAGTTCTAAGACCTAATATTGTTGCGTTGTTCTTATTTTTTTATTAGCTAGTATAAAAGCCCACAGCTGGGCAGTTGCTTTTATTGTTGAAATCATATTTACATTGCTTCTGCATGTTAATATATTTACGTTATATTCGAGTATTTATTGTATGTTTTTATTATATTTATAGTTGGCTGACGCTGCAACTTGTTAACAAACAGTGAAATAAGTACTTAGCTAGAGTTTCTTAGCAGTCGTATGCAAATTGATTCTACATCTAACCATCCACCTTCCTTAACAGATGTGTGGTCCCAGAATGCGAGGCTTCGAACAGCACCCTCTACAGCACCCCCTGGCTGGAGGGAGCGCTCCCATCAGGCAGCATCGAGTCGCGATGCTCCCGCCGTGCACCCCTCGACCCACAACTGCCTTGCCAGGACGGCACCACCTTCGGAGACGAGCTCATGCCCTGCGACCAGTGGCTGTACCAGTCTAACAACACTATTGTTACTGAGGTATGTACTAACTTCAGCTATTATTATATTAAAGAGAACTTCAGACCAGAGATGTGATTCGGAGAAATGATTAGTTAGTTAGTCATAGCACTCATAGCAGACAAATGAGAGATTTCAGACAGACTTAAAAGTGCAAAGTCTTCTTAAGGTAAAAATGCTGTGTGTTAGAGGTGAAAGGAGTTCTTGAATCAGAATAGAATGAGCTACATGTGTATAGCACGCTTCATTTATACCTACTTATAGGCTTTATTGGCGTAATTTGTTACGATTTCCAAGGGGTACGGTGCAATCTCTTCTTGAGTCTACAAAAGCCTAGTTCAAATACCGCCTGTTTATTTGGAAATTGACTAAAATAATATTAATAATGACCCCCATTATTAATATTAATTTATAAATAAATTGCTGTCGTACTATTAGCAACATTGCGCTCGTGCATAAAATATCAGTACCATTTACAGTATTATAATATACCGTTGAAAATAATATAGGTTTTTTTAATACAAGCTCATTGAAATTCAGCACTAAATTTGTCTGAATTAAATGAGATTCAGTTCAAATTTGTTACTTACTATATTTATTACATTTTCTTCAAATCAAATCAAATCAAAATAATTTATTTCATATAAAACTGGTCAACAACTCTACAGCCCACAAGGCCTACAACGTTTTCACGTTCACAAAAATATAAAAGAATCTATATAAAAGATAAATAAAATAAAGATATTTAATAAAGAGTTGAAATTAGATTTGTAGGTATACAGGGTGACTTGTAATTTGACGTACTCCTTCCACGACGTGATAGTCCATTTGCAACAATTAAGCACCCCATAAAGCCAAGGCGAATATTCATGGCATCCGAGAAAACCCAATTTTTATGACTTTTTGAAAGTTTCCCGGAATCCTTCATTCAATATCATTTTTCTCTAAATTCTCAAATTGAATGGATTTCATTGCTATACTTAATGCTTTATCAAATCTTTTGATGTAACCAAATTTTCTAAAACATAAACAGTTAAAAGATAAAGGAATTTTTTTACTAACCGTTTTCAAAAATCATCTTCTTACTTGAATTTTGACATCATTTGTCTAAAAATTTTACTATTGCATTAAGCATAAAAATTACGGAGAGGATATCTTCTTTTACTCAGCTACCTCGTTAGGTAGCTGCGTACCTAACTAGCGATGGATTGCTGGGAGGTTAGTAAGTAGTGGGATATTATTTCGATTATCTCACAATTTTTTAATATTTCAACAATTTGTAAATTCGACCCTTGCCAGCACTATCGCCTGTTTCATCGTCACCTCTAAATATTTTTTTAACTTTTGCACCTCGTTAGGTAGCTGATTAAATGAAGATGTCTTATCCGTAATTTGTACGATTAATGCGATTCTAAAATTTCGAGATAACTGGTGTCAAAGTTCATATACGTAGATGGTTTTTGAAAATGGTTAGTTAACTTCTTCCTTTAACTTTTACCTGTTTGATGTTTCAGAAAATTTGGTTACATCGAAAGGTATGTTAAAGTATTAGGACCCCATGGAACGGCAATGAAGGCCATTTAATTTGAGAGTTTAGAGAAACCTGATATTTTGTAACGAATTCTGAGAAATTAAAAAAAAAAAAAACATAAACATTGGGTTCACTCGACTCCCATGAATTTTCGCCTAGGCTTTATGGGGTGCTTAATTGTTGCAAATGGGTCACACTATCACATCCTGGAAAGAATACGTCAAATTACAAGCCATCCTGTATAAAATCAAATAATGAGAAGATTATTAAATCTAGAGAAAAACATCGTAATTTGGGAGCAGTTAATAGACGTTTACATTGTTATGCCGTTAATGAGGTATCAGGGAAGCCACATGTGCAGAAGGAATTATTGCCAAATTTCCTTGTTTTCAACGTAGTCATTATTTTGATAAATTATCCTTTTATTCTAATTTCTAGTTATTCATTATGTTCTGTAACCGATTTTGGCAACTTGTTATAAAAGCGGAATACTGTTTTACATAAGAAATAACATGCTTGTTTTAGTTAATCTAAATCTGTGTATCACAATTTCATGTTTATTACGTGTATTTATAATAAGAAAATCAGTTCTCATCTTATTTTGAAAACTCCTAAGTTTTTTCGAAGATCCAAAATAGGTACTTGATATTAGTATACCAAGTTCGGTTGTAAAATACGACTTGTAGAGGAGTACCAACAAACTGACACATGAAAGCAAGTTTTGCCAGACTCGAAGCAGAGACGCTTCGCTTGTAAAGTAGCTAATATATGTGGATTTTTCTTGGGAAGAAACATTATGTTCCTGAATGAATACAAAATCTCCAACAAAATTATTAGTACCAAAATACAATAACCGGTCACAACAAATTGTTTTAACTAAAAATGTAATCATTTTCTTCATCATACAAATTATCTGAATAATGACAACGCACATGATATTAATTTACGTAACTTTAATTTAAGTATGACTAGTTCGAATTGGACATCTAGTTAAGGTATCGTCCCCAGTCAGGTCTATGGCAACAGTGGGCTTATCATACTACACTACCGACCAGCTCGTTGAAAAGGTTGTTGGTGTTGGCCACCCGCTGGCTTTCAGAGAGTTGATGGTGAAAACAGTGTTATGTGCTTTGCAAAATTTCGCTTCACGGCCTGACATGCGTTTCAGTGCTGGCATGAGTGTCACTTAAATGTTGAAATACATTTGACAACGTCGACCTTTTTAAGTTGTTGGCTTATCGTATTGTTATTGATCTGTCTGATAAATAACGTTTTGTAAAGATTTGGGAAAGACAAGTGAAGCACGAGAGTCTAAGAGCCCTACTAACATCACTAACGGTCTATTATCGTCATAGATTCATAATATAGCACAGTGGCTCGGTTGTGTGAGAGTCGCCAGCGCATGCTTATTTATTATTTATTTATTTACTTGTGCAAGATAAAGGATGGTGGGCGTGTGGGCAGGCATGTAGACGACCGATAAGAACACAAAGCGAAAGGGAACCTAGCTCTCTTGATATTGAACTATCGGACGGCCACCGGCCGGTGGCCTTAGCTTGGCACTTACATAATTTGCATACACACAGAAAAAGATCACGCAGAAGGATCACTTGAAGTAAACGAAGCTACAAATTCGTAAGTTATGTAGTACTGCAGGCGCTATTGCTACTTTGTTATCTTTTTACAATATTTTTGTTCAGGTAAGCGTGTCTGTCACTGCCTCGTTGGTCTAATGGTCGCAAGCGCCACTGTTGAGCATGGCGTTTCAATTGCCAAGTTTGACAAAGTAATGAAAGAGATTTCACAGTAGCAGATTGAGTCTGAATTTGAGTCAAGTTACTGAAAAAACGCTAGGCCTCTAATACGCTAGCCATCTAATACGCTAGCTATCTAATGCCCTCTATTACATGGGGCTTAATCACAACTGGCGAATTGTGAGTAGTACACTCACATTTCGGCAGTTGTGTTGTTTCCTAATACAATACAGGGGTGATGTTATGTTATGTCAGTAGGTAAGCGAGTGGGTCTTCTGTTTGTGTTGTGCTGTGGCATCAGTCTCATGCGCAGGTGTATTGGTCAGATCAATCGCGTGTATTACTACTGTTGATTATGCGTCGGACAATGACCTAATTTGCCTAGGTACATAATATTACCAATCGCATTTGTAAAAAATATTTTTCTTAGTTTCTGTTGTAAATACTCGTACCTATTGATCTAAATTAATATTATAAAGAGACAAGATCTGATTTTTTGTATGTTTGTTTGTAATGAATAAACTCTAAAAACTACTGGATTGATTTTAAAAATTCTTTCACCTGTTGAATGCTGAGTAACATAGGCTATAAATTTGTAAAGATACGAGTATCACGCGGGTGAAGCCGCTGGCGGAAGCTAGTTATAAATAAATACTATGTTAATTACTGAAGTATTTGAAGCGAACTTTTGAAATATTTGATAAATGGATTGTTTTGACTTTTATAGGTAAGTTACCTGCGCCCCCCGGTTTCACTCGCTTATGTCTCGATCCCGGGGGACTATCGGGATAAAAAGTATTCTGTGTCCTAACCCAGGTTATGGTTACCCATGTGCCTTTCACCCATATCCGTTCATCCGTTTTAGCGTGAAAGCGTAACAAACAAACTCAGTTTCGCATTTATGATATTAAAGTTAGGATAAGCTTCATCACTTGTATCGGCAGAAGAGTCGCGATAGCTAGCATGGTTTTTAACCGAATTAAAAAAAAGGAGAAGGTTCTCAATTAGCTATTCTGCTCTCATATTTAACTATTTAAAAATAAAATGATTTAAAATTTATATTAAAAATATATATTTTTTTATGTTTTTTACCTCAGAACTTTCGACTGGGTGAACCGATTTTGATGATTCTTTTTTTATTTGAAAGCTGGTGCTTTCCATGTGGTCCCATATAAATTTTATTAACTTTGCTTGGATGGTTTTTGAGTTTGGGTTCAATAATACTTATTTTTTTCCCACTTAGTATATGGATGATATCTTAAGTTCCTGTCACTGTTATTTACATAGCAGGTAGTTGTATTTTAATTTGTGTGGGGTAGGTACCACAACTAAAAACTGAAAAATAAAAACTTTCAACTGAAATTAAAGTTATTTTTCGCTTTGTAGTGTTTTTTTTGGAAGTTGGTTGATTTTTTTGTGAAAAGTTTTTTATATTAAAGGATTTGATGGAACTCTTAGTACCTACCAACCTATTCTGAACGAAAAAAAGTCAAGTGAACCGGACTTATTCAGTGGCATTAAATATTTGTGTCATTACGTAATACGCTCAGGTATTAGCATTGTGAAGAAGGCCAGCAGTGATATCCTGACGAGGTCGAGTACTTCAGCACTCCAGTTGAAAACTATAACTTTTTGAGAATTAACACTCCTAATACCTATGTATACTCACGACGACCTTCAGCTGCTCGAGATACTTTAACTTTTGTAGGTGGGTAGATTAATATTTGAATCAGCTTGGAATGAATACAATGCAGAGTGGTGATTTTAAAGGGAAAGGAATCTACAAGCCACCTAGGTATATGTAGCTGTTGAAATACATTTTACTTTAACGCCATCATGAGGTCGGGTCGCGTCTTTTTGGCAAAGTTTGAGTTGAGACGCTCTAGTAACAGCACTTTGAGGGTTGTCTCGTGCAACCTAATAGCAAGTTTTATATTTGTGCACTAGATTACTGTTCACGTAAACGAGAAAAAAAATGACGAAAGACTATGTTATGTTTTATAAGATTATGGTATAGGTATACTCCATGTTTTAATTTGTACTGTTTTACTTTTTATTATATTTTTGTATATGGGTATATTGCCTGCAATAAAACACAATTTATTTAATATTTATTTACTAGTAGAATCAAACACTCACTCACGGAGAACGAAAGTAAGATTCCATTGACCTAGAAGCACTCAGTTTTAGATCATTTTGTCGAATTCCTTTTCATTAAACTCATCCTTTCATTTTAGTTACGTAGAAGTACTTACTCGTAGGTAGAACTACTAATCTGTGGTAGAATCCAAAGGTTTTATAAACAGCCAAGTATTCAGATGCAGCGAGCGACCATAATACTATTATTTAATCAAAAGTACATGATAATTCCTAATTGGTCACGCTAAACAACGTGTTGATAATTCATGGCTGTGATTATTGGTCACGGGTATTGAGAACTGAATTCTACAGTAGCTGACTGATCGCGCTCTGATAATGCGCTAAATTGGGCGCGCGGTCGCGGTTCACTGCAGCTGCTGCCCTTCACGGTGTCGCCGTCGTCGCGCCTCCACGCACAGGCTCTGCTGTGATAGATGATGTTCAGTACGATGAATTCACCCCGTATTTAAATATCATATTCATCATGATGTAGGTAGTATCTACCGACGGGTGGACGGAATACCTAGTTAAAGTTACAGGAGCGGTCTTTGTATCGATGCTTGTAGGATGCTTATGTGTATGTCTTCTGACTGAATGATGATGTTGATGATGATGATGTAGGCATAGTCCTTGTCGTGTATTGCGTTGCGTCAACCACAAATTGACCGGTCTGGTCTCCTCTAATTTACAGAACTACCTACTATAATTTTTTAGAACATAATTATAGAGATTTTAATGTTATGTTGTTGTTATTTGCAGTTCAACCTGGCGTGTCAGGAGTGGAAGCGCACCCTGGTGGGCACGGTGCACAACATCGGCATGTTGGTCTCGCTGCCCATATTCGGATATATTTCCGACCGGTAAGCAACGCCTGCATTGACCTCTTCCGTATTATCAACTTAAAACCTTACGTTAATCGAGGCAAAACAATAGCTTCCTGTCCTGCAATACCTGTCGACCTAATACTTGCCTCATAAAAATAAAAAGTGCCTTTCCTTATAAACATAAACTGCTGTATTATACATTAAAAGACATTCCTAAATGATTAATAATAACCGTTTTTTTGCACATTTTCAGTTGGGGCAGAAAGCGAGCGCTGATTCTGAGTTGCACATTGGTTGGTGCCATTGGTTCCTTAAAGGCGTTCTCAATCTCATACGAGATGTACATCGTGGTGGAGTTCTTAGAGACCGTCGCTGGAGCGAGTGCTTTCCCTGCAGCATACATTCTAAGTAAGTAACACAATATTCAGTACAAACAAAGCTGCCCGATACTGGCTTGTTATCTGATAGTAACAGTTCCTTTTGCTCTTTCCAGCGATCGAATTACTTGGTCAGGATAAACGAGTAATCACCACAGCCTTTCTAGGCATTATGTTGGTGTTAGGAGGACTCAGCTTCGCTCTCCTCGCGAAGACCTTCCAGTACTGGCGAACCTTCATCCTTGTGGTGTACCCTCCCTCTTTACTGTTCATTCTATACATATACCTACTGCCAGAAAGCATCCGGTGGTTGCTCTCAAAAGGACGAAAGGAAGAGGCGGTTGAAATTATAATGAGAGCAGCGAAAATGAACAAAGTGACGCTATCCGACGAGACGATGAAGCAGTTCTCAGAGGAGAAAGTGAAGCCACTGGAGAAGAAAGACGACAAATCTGAAGAGGGGCTGTGGATGCAGGTGTTCCACTCTCCGATCATCATGACGCGCCTGGCGATCTGTTCGTGGTGGTGGATCACGTGCACATTTGTTTTCTACGGGCTGGCCATCAACTCGGTGTCGCTGGCGGGAGACAAGTACACCAACTACATGCTGGTGGTGAGCGTGGAGGTGGTGGCGGTGGTCACCAACGCGCTGGTGCTCGACCGCATCGGCAGAAAGAGGACACTGCTGTGTGCCTACACCGTGTGCGGCATCGCTTGTATCACTATACCATTTGTTCCTAAAAGTGAGTATTATCTAATTATATGACATTTGATACTTAACATGAAATAATTTAGAAAAGTAAAATAATCTTGAAGAGAAAGTTAATGTTGATGAGTCATTGTTTTTCAACTGTAAATGCAATTATTTTCTACGCCATCATCATCTCATCTTCGTGTGTTAATCGGCTCCCCTTTATTTCAGCTTTGCCGTGGCTAGCAACTTTGCTGTACCTAGTCGGCAAAATAGCCATCACGCAGGCGTTCAGCGGCATCTACATGTACACGTCGGAGCTGTTCCCCACGCACGCGCGCCATTCGCTGCTGGGCTTCTGCTCCATGGTCGGGAGGATCGGCTCCATTGTGGCGCCGCAGATGCCGCTGCTGGTCAGTATTGTCACACATATTATCTTGATATACATTAATCTTTGCTATCGTAGTCCATATTGTCTTTTTCTTCCTGCATATGTCCCACCATGTAACTGAAGGTTGGCACCTTGGCGCAATATACACCGAGAAATTTGAATCACAGTTTTGCTAGAACAAACGTTGTTCAGACCATGGTCTACTACCATGCTACAGCATCCAGCGTTACTCCCTACAACACGGACACCACGCACGGGACACAGCATTGTCTACAGGAAAATGTACCTCCATAAACGAAATTTAGTAAGCAGTAGATAATCTTGACATTTTAAACTTTGTCATTTTTTGTTTTTTCAAAAACCTAAATGTTTTTTTTTTGTTGGATGCTGTAGAATGGTAGTAGACCATGGTCTGAATAACGTTTACTGTTCTAGCAAAACTATGATTCACATTTCACGGTGTATTTTACTCTTCCTTTCTACCATACCATAGGCATTTAACACAATTAGTCCATCTTTTCTTTGGTCGTTATTTCCCTTTCCATCAATCAACATTTAAATGCATCACTTTTTTTGCATGCGTTGAATTCCTCCTCAACTAAGATTGTTTAGAATTTTCTGTCACTGGCGCCACTATCAAACTCCCCTTAATATACACATACTCTCATTCCAAGTTTAGCATTGAATATATTCGCAAGTTCACATGCCATCGTCTGCCGTGTCAGATTCTGTTCTGTTGTAGGTACTCAATGTAAGTATAACAATAGTTGAAGGTCGTACAGTAACATGTGAACCATGCGAGTTGTGTTATGATCTAATGCTCACAAAACAATGCCAATGTTCTCAACATTTTCATGTAAATCGGGAAGATCGACTTAATACATAGAATGACTGCGTGTGGTCTTTTATTTAGATATTGCCATTATTAGGATCTTTTGTGGTTAAAACATAAACAACCCATCGTAGACAATCCATTTACTAGAATAGTATTTATTGCTGCTACAGATAGTTATGAATAAAGGGTCAACATTAAAAACGGCACAATGAAGGGTTCCGTGGGATGAATTTATCCCAATGACAACTTAACATTGTAGTTGAAAAACATGTCATCCCGTACATTACAACTGCAAATGTAAGTTTGTACGTAGGTACAATATCGACAGATACAAAAAAATAAATAAATATATATTATATTATATAAATATTAGGTATAATATAATTTTATTTATATTGTTGTTTATGTGTTTAAATATCTCGGGACCATGGGGTCCCGGTCCTTTGGAAGGCGTACGAGGGGCCAAAGCCAACTTGCAAAGGTCCCTTGACAATTTATTTTAAATGTAATGAGGCACCAACCGACGATTATCTCTGTAGGTATGCACTATGCAAATGCACCCAAGGACGCCTACAAACTTACATTTGCAGTTAGAAAATTGACCGTGACGTATAACGATGTATGTATGTTTCGAGGAGCATGGGTCAATTCATCAGGTCAAGCTACGCGTGCCGAGGTTGGTCCATGGATGGGTGACCATTTCTACATACCGAGACTCCTCCGTGCCTCGGAAAGCACGTTAAGCCGTTGGTCCCGGCTGTCATTCGTGGATCATTGACAGTCATTACGGGTCGTAAGAAGCCCGAAAGTCTGGCAACCAGTCTTACCAAGGGGTATCGTATTACCTAATTACAGGGTTGTGGAGGTCAGATAGGCAGTCGCTCCATGTAAAATACTGGTCTTCAGCTGCATCAAGTTAGACTGGAAGCCGACCCCAACATAGTTGGAAAAAGGCTAGGCAGATTGATTGATTGTAAATCGATGTAGGTACGGGAGAACATGTTTTTCAATTACATTGTTAAGTTTGATTTTTGGGATAAATTCATCCCAACTACGGAACCCTTCATTGTGCTTAATCCGACATGCACTTGGCCGGTTTTTTACCAATATCCTTGTTCCAGGCGATCTACGTGGAGTGGCTGCCGTCGGTGCTGTTCGGGACGACGGCGCTGGTGGCGGGCGCGCTGATGCTGACTACGCCGGAGACGCTAAACACGCGTTTGCCCGACACCATCCGAGAGGCCGAGCAGATCTCGCGCTGCCCCCCCGCGGCCTTCCCCGCGACCCAAAAGGAGGACGTGCAGATGACTACCCGGGCGTGACCACTCACCACGACTTAGATCATCATCTGCGTAGCCTTTTTCCAACTATGTTGGGGTTGGCTTCCAGTCTAACCGGATGTAGCTAAATACCAGTATTTTTTTACATGGAGCGACTGTCTATCTGACCTCCATAACCCAGTTGGAGGCTTTTCGGCCTTCTGACTATCCGTTACGACTGTCAAAGATCTACACACCGCTACCACCACGACTTAGTTACTAATATAATAGAGCTTGATTAAAGCGTTGCTCATAGTTTTATTAGTTTTATGCAGTCTTCAGACTCACGACGACAAGCTCAGCGAGAAGACAATGACAATAAGAACACGGCGAAAAACTATTCACATTCTCATTTCTCGGAAGTTCTCGAGGCTTCTCGGCGAGTCTGCAGGCCGCTTTATGTTGACAGAATGAAAGTAATTGTTGATCAATGTACAAACGAAGCAGTAGGTGCTTCGTTTGTACATTGATCAACAACTACTTTCAAATGCAAATAGTCGTAAATGAATACTATCACCGACATAAATTATCTGCTTAATGAATAAGTTCATGTTATGCATTTAACAGGATGACAGTTTACAATAATAATACCTACCTATAGATGATTCATACTTAATTCACGGAATAGGATGTTAATGTTAAAGTTAGTGAGTGTAATTTTTTGTAGATTTTATGGTGTAGCCGCTGCGTACAAACTAAATGAATCTTAATTTTAACTTATTTGTAAGTTATCATGTAAGTTAGACACAATAAGTAAAGCTTTTCATGTGATAAATTGATAATAATAATGCATCCTTGGTTGTTGAAAAAAATATGTGTGTGTGTCAGCTCCGACGCACGACTGGAGTTTACTCCTTCGTACAATTCATTGTCTTTGAATATGCAATAGGCAAAGAGGGAAAATAAAAGAAAGTCTAAAAAAATAATACTGCTAAAATACCTACCTATCTAAATCGAAATGTAAAACATGTAATATTTTTTTCAAATTTGTATCCGGGTTATTTACGAATAAAACAAGTTAATTAACGCTTGTATAAATTTCACTCCTCTGAAAATTTCCATACCCGGGGGCCTTATATGAAAATGGAGTAAACTTGTATTTATTCTTAAGCCGTGTTCCTTTGCCAATAGTACATTTGACAACCTCTAGATGTCACCGGTTACTGTGCATTTAATTACAATGAAATAAAACTACGTTGTGATAATTTTAAGTTCCTCAGATTTTTGTTAATTGTAACTTTATTAATATTTACCGCTAGCATGGTAACCCAGTTTTGTGGTAGCAACAGTGTCATAAAGTTAGAAATAGTGAGTATTTCGGGCTGTATCCTAATATTGGCAGTAGCACACACTGGACCGTAATTCGGTGAGTTACGACGAATCGGGCCAGTTGAGAGCAGTGGTGGCCCGACCGGCCGCGATTTACGAGTTCTTGGTCGTAGGTTCGAACCCTGACAGGTATTTCATCGCAATTGCTCTCAAAACGGTGAAGGACATCGTGAGGAAACCGGCATGTCCTAGAACCAAAAATTCAAAGACATGTGACATCTACCAACTCGCACTGGGCCCGCGTGGTGGCTTACGGCCCACTCCCTCTCACAGAGAGGAGGCCTGTGACCCAGCAGTGGGAACATTTTAGGCTGATTATGCCTAGAAATAGAAATCATTTATTTGCTTATAATGTAGGTATCATACAGGTAAGATAAATGGTGGCTTATGCTGGGTCAGTTGTTTGTAAGAGATAGCTCAAAATTTAAATTAATTAAAGGTCCATAATTATTCAATGGCTTACGCTTTATAATGAATAATTATGAACCTTTTTTTTTGTTAGACTGTAATCGTAATGTTAATTCTATGATCTGTAGGTTTACTACATGAACTAAGTACAATCAGCATCGACTCTGTGGGTAAACATGCACTGCTCTGCCGGCCGGCCGGCGAGCCAGTTTGCAAGGTGGAGGGTCCCCAAAAAGATATTATTGTATTTAAGATTATCAATGTACTTAGGTATATTATGAGCAGCTACAAGATTACTTTGCAAAACCTTAATCAAACGGTGCCAGGAAGCCATTAGCCTATCAAAAATAATCTTACGACAAACGACTATGACTTAGTTTACAATAAATTAAATGACTTAGAACCATTTGTACCTAGATATCTCATACCTACTCCAATAAGTTCTATTTATTATATTATTTTATGTATAATTAAGGAAACAGGCAGCTCCACGGAAGATGATGCACATTGTTATAATGAATCTTTTGTAAATAAAATATTAATTATGTAAACTGTGTCTTAATGATGAGTAAAGTTCCTCGGTGTCAACATAATATGTGCTGTTGAATGTCAGTGTGTAAAAAGCTATGAGAAGTGTAGTGTTTTCGAAAATTCATCTGTAATGTGCCTCTTCGAACTGAGGAAACCTTCGAACCAGCTGAGTTGATGTTCCGTTACCCAGTAAAAACTGTCAATATTATCCACCACGACCGCCACTAGCGATTTATTTTAATGATTCAGACGTCCGAGTCGCTGAAGGTAGACAGGCTGTCATTACATCATTAGTTAAAGTCGACCAAAATATAAAAATATGATGGCTATGACGGAGATATGTTGAATTCACAATGTAATAACGTTTTCACGATTTTATACGTTTTCTGCCTTAAAATTTACACGATAGAAAATCTACTTAGGGTATCGCAATACAGCAGTGACTACACGAAGCCCTTGTCGTATTATTATGGTAACTAAGCTAAATATAAAGTTAAGTTCCAAGCTCTTCTTGTCTACTGGTAATGCTATAGATGTGTTAGAGCTGGGAAATTAGAGGGCCATCATACAATCTCCCTAGATAAGTTGCCAGAACCACGCTTTGTTGGGTGACCAACGTGGTGAGATCTTTCTCACTTCTTGATCTTCTTCATCATAGCTTGTAGCAGTCCACTGCTCAGCATAATGTGATACCTCTGCAATCGTATACCATTCAACTCGATCCTCGGCTGCTCTCTTCCATTCTGCGATGATCGTTGCTCCACCTATCCTGAATCCTGAAGGCGTTCTTACTGTTTACCATCGTAATCAGTACGAATTTATATTTAACCTCGCAGTTGAAGCCACGCTATTATGACGTTCTTTGATATCACAATTTCATAATCGGCCGCTGCAGGAGCACACCTCACACGTGGCCGTCATAACAAGCGGACTTGTGAATGGGTTTATGCATAACGACCCAAATAACCGGCGGTTTTGATCGTAAACCGAGCGGTCGCGGATTCGGCCGGCGGTCGCAACTCGCGGCTCCCGATATATCCCGCTTGCAGTGTTCCAGCGACCGCCATCTTCTACACGCGTACTACTATATCCGCTAAACCAATAAACATAACTCGTAAATATTAGCAGAATATATCATAACGTTGTCTATGAGAGATTTATTGCTAAAGTATAAATTAAACGCTATATTGTGGGATCAACGCTGTTTGATCTGTTATTCGCATCAGTGTCGGCTGTGGACGAAACATTGAGATTGATGTGCTGTAGCTGCTGTATTTCAAGGAGTTCTCCGG
Organism: Agrochola litura; assembly: GCA_949152395.1. Lineage (NCBI taxonomy): Eukaryota > Metazoa > Arthropoda > Insecta > Lepidoptera > Noctuidae > Agrochola > Agrochola litura. The sequence continues at coordinate 24,283,956 of OX424503.1, read as the reverse complement.
TGGCACTCCTTCAGCACAGGGCTATAAGAAACAAGTGACACACGCGAGTGGTTTGGTTCTCGTGGATGCGTCATGGATGAAGTGAAGTGGTGGCTATAAATCCTCATGCTGTGTATGTCAGTGTTTGTGACGAGTGACCCAGAAAGGTGACCAGTGGCCATGTCTCGCCGAGAGGTTCGTGTGGAGCGGGGGGAGTATCCCCTTCCACCACCCAGCAAGTGTGCTAAAGTAAGTATAGAACATGATGTAAGTACCTACTAGAACTTTTGTTCAATGGATAACTAAGAGTTGGGCTACGGGCTGTCGTCAATCATGATTGAATAGCAAGTAATTAAAGGGCAGGAAAGGAATCCTTGTTCATAGATAACTAAAACAAAGTTATTCTCTGCGGTAATGTTACTTAGAGGTTGGTTTAACAAACATAGTAGCTCTACGGTAAATTTTATTCACTAAATCACTACTTATACAATAACTTTGTATTGTAGAGCACCTGAATACACACTTCAAAATAGACGATTTCATGATATCACAGTGGATAAACAGTATTAAGTAGGTAGTCATAAATAATCTAAAATCATTCGATAGATTCAATCGAACCCCACTTTCAAACACTCAAGGAGCTATGTAGCAGTGGTTTATTGAGACTCCTTGTAAAGTGTTAATAGCAACAGTCCGTGCCAAGTACTGCACTCGGCTAATCTCTTGTTTTGACACATTACAATATACACGGCGCATGTTTAAGTGCTCTTTAGACAAACTACAAAATATATTTTATTAGGCCACGTTGTTTATTATGATGTCATAACATATTGCGGTAGTAAGTAGTCAGATTTTTGTTGTATATTTGGTATACGTATAAAAAACTTTAAAAGCTCCTAGTGATGTGCATTAGAAGTCAATGCCCATGTAATTCAGGCGCTATACATGTATGGACATGATAAGTTTCAATTATCGGACCATCTCGGTATTAGATTTGATTATAACCGTAAGAATTAGTAAGAAAATTAAATCAGTATTGTTCAATGCTCTATTCTGTTCATGTATTCATCTGAAAGTAGTTTATCAACGATAATGAATCCATTGACCATTCGATATCAAAGTGTATGCAGCATCAGCAGTATTAGAAAGAATAAATAGTGAAAATAAAATATTTTATTAAACTCATTAAAAATGTGTGAGTCTATATAATTTGGCAGAAGCTCTAGATAGTGAACAAATCTCTCTTGCATTGTGGGTGTTACGCCTGCGCTCCTCGCGGTCGAGCGGAGTTAATGAGTGAGTGAGCGATGGACATTCATCACTGTGTTTATTATACTTCTATGAATTTGCTGGAAATCTAACGTAGACAATCCTACAGCTTTCGAGGCAAGGTATCTCTAAAGCTTAGTGTACGCTCATGGAGTAAAGTATTTGTAGGAGAATACCTAGTTCAATACCAAAATCTAATTGATTCTCGAGAATTTAAATACATATTTGGAACGTTACACGGACTGAAAAATTGGCTCAATAAATATATACGAGCCAAACAAACCCCGAAATGATCTGAACCCTTGAAAAGCTAGAAATAGTCCCAACATGATATAGTACCTACAAATGAATAGATTGATGTATTGCTATATAAGTATATGGTATTTATTGCTGCCATTTTATAGTAGGCACATCGATTCACCAATGTATAATGTGTGTTTACGTGGTCAGGTGCTGTACTACACATGGAAGCTATGCTCGGTGGTGTTCTCCCACTTCGTGATGATCAGCCTGGTGGTGGCCTACTGCATCCTCGGAGCCGTCACCTTCGAGAAGCTGGAGGCAGATCATGAAGTAGAGGTATCTTCACTTGAATGTCAATCTAGTTTCTTTTACTAATGGTCACAAATATTGCTATAAGTAGGATTTAGAAAAGTACAGTTCCTGAGCGATGAAATGACTCATCAAACTTAAGAAAAAGACTACCAACTACATAAAACCATGACGTGTGACAGCGACGACCTCTACAGGGACTAGCCATGACATGTGTGACACAGACGACCTCTACAGGGACTAGCCATGACATGTGTGACAGAGACGACCTCTACAGAGACTAGCCATGACATGTGTGACACAGACGACCTCTACAGGGACTAGCCATGACATGTGTGACACAGACGACCTCTACAGGGACTAGCCATGACATGTGTGACACAGACGACCTCTACAGGGACTAGCCATGACATGTGTGACAGAGACGACCTCTACAGAGACTAGCCATGACATGTGTGACACAGACGACCTCTACAGGGACTAGCCATGACATGTGTGACACAGACGACCTCTACAGGGACTAGCCATGACATGTGTGACAGAGACGACCTCTACAGGGACTAGCCATGACATGTGTGACACAGACGACCTCTACAGGGACTAGCCATGACATGTGTGACAGAGACGACCTCTACAGAGACTAGCCATGACATGTGTGACACAGACGACCTCTACAGGGACTAGCCATGACATGTGTGACACAGACGACCTCTACAGGGACTAGCCATGACATGTGTGACAGAGACGACCTCTACAGGGACTAGCCATGACATGTGTGACACAGACGTCCTCTACAGGGACTAGCCATGACATGTGTGACACAGACGACCTCTACAGGGACTAGCCATGACATGTGTGACACAGACGTCCTCTACAGGGACTAGCCATGACATGTGTGACAGAGACGACCTCTACAGGGACTAGCCATGACATGTGTGACACAGACGTCCTCTACAGGGACTAGCCATGACATGTGTGACACAGACGTCCTCTACAGGGACTAGCCATGACATGTGTGACACAGACGACCTCTACAGGGACTAGCCATGACATGTGTGACTGAGACGACCTCTACAGGGACTAGCCATGACATGTGTGACACAGACGTCCTCTACAGGGACTAGCCATGACATGTGTGACACAGACGTCCTCTACAGGGACTAGCCATGACATGTGTGACAGAGACGACCTCTACAGGGACTAGCCATGACATGTGTGACAGAGACGACCTCTACAGAGACTAGCCATGACATGTGTGACACAGACGACCTCTACAGGGACTAGCCATGACATGTGTGACACAGACGACCTCTACAGGGACTAGCCATGACATGTGTGACAGAGACGACCTCTACAGGGACTAGCCATGACATGTGTGACACAGACGTCCTCTACAGGGACTAGCCATGACATGTGTGACACAGACGTCCTCTACAGGGACTAGCCATGACATGTGTGACACAGACGACCTCTACAGGGACTAGCCATGACATGTGTGACAGAGACGACCTCTACAGAGACTAGCCATGACATGTGTGACACAGACGACCTCTACAGGGACTAGCCATGACATGTGTGACACAGACGACCTCTACAGGGACTAGCCATGACATGTGTGACACAGACGACCTCTACAGGGACTAGCCATGACATGTGTGACACAGACGACCTCTACAGGGACTAGCCATGACATGTGTGACAGAGACGACCTCTACAGGGACTAGCCATGACATGTGTGACACAGACGTCCTCTACAGGGACTAGCCATGACATGTGTGACACAGACGACCTCTACAGGGACTAGCCATGACATGTGTGACACAGACGTCCTCTACAGGGACTAGCCATGACATGTGTGACAGAGACGACCTCTACAGGGACTAGCCATGACATGTGTGACACAGACGTCCTCTACAGGGACTAGCCATGACATGTGTGACACAGACGTCCTCTACAGGGACTAGCCATGACATGTGTGACACAGACGACCTCTACAGGGACTAGCCATGACATGTGTGACTGAGACGACCTCTACAGGGACTAGCCATGACATGTGTGACACAGACGTCCTCTACAGGGACTAGCCATGACATGTGTGACACAGACGTCCTCTACAGGGACTAGCCATGACATGTGTGACAGAGACGACCTCTACAGGGACTAGCCATGACATGTGTGACAGAGACGACCTCTACAGAGACTAGCCATGACATGTGTGACACAGACGACCTCTACAGGGACTAGCCATGACATGTGTGACACAGACGACCTCTACAGGGACTAGCCATGACATGTGTGACAGAGACGACCTCTACAGGGACTAGCCATGACATGTGTGACACAGACGTCCTCTACAGGGACTAGCCATGACATGTGTGACACAGACGTCCTCTACAGGGACTAGCCATGACATGTGTGACACAGACGACCTCTACAGGGACTAGCCATGACATGTGTGACAGAGACGACCTCTACAGAGACTAGCCATGACATGTGTGACACAGACGACCTCTACAGGGACTAGCCATGACATGTGTGACACAGACGACCTCTACAGGGACTAGCCATGACATGTGTGACAGAGACGACCTCTACAGGGACTAGCCATGACATGTGTGACACAGACGTCCTCTACAGGGACTAGCCATGACATGTGTGACACAGACGTCCTCTACAGGGACTAGCCATGACATGTGTGACACAGACGACCTCTACAGGGACTAGCCATGACATGTGTGACACAGACGTCCTCTACAGGGACTAGCCATGACATGTGTGACAGAGACGACCTCTACAGGGACTAGCCATGACATGTGTGACACAGACGTCCTCTACAGGGACTAGCCATGACATGTGTGACACAGACGTCCTCTACAGGGACTAGCCATGACATGTGTGACACAGACGACCTCTACAGGGACTAGCCATGACATGTGTGACTGAGACGACCTCTACAGGGACTAGCCATGACATGTGTGACACAGACGTCCTCTACAGGGACTAGCCATGACATGTGTGACACAGACGTCCTCTACAGGGACTAGCCATGACATGTGTGACAGAGACGACCTCTACAGGGACTAGCCATGACATGTGTGACACAGACGTCCTCTACAGGGACTAGCCATGACATGTGTGACACAGACGTCCTCTACAGGGACTAGCCATGACATGTGTGACACAGACGTCCTCTACAGGGACTAGCCATGACATGTGTGACAGAGACGACCTCTACAGGGACTAGCCATGACATGTGTGACACAGACGTCCTCTACAGAGACTAGCCATGACATGTGTGACACAGACGACCTCTACAGGGACTAGCCATGACATGTGTGACTGAGACGACCTCTACAGGGACTAGCCATGACATGTGTGACACAGACGTCCTCTACAGGGACTAGCCATGACATGTGTGACACAGACGACCTCTACAGGGACTAGCCATGACATGTGTGACAGAGACGACCTCTACAGGGACTAGCCATGACATGTGTGACACAGACGTCCTCTACAGGGACTAGCCATGACATGTGTGACACAGACGACCTCTACAGGGACTAGCCATGACATGTGTGACACAGACGACCTCTACAGGGACTAGCCATGACATGTGTGACACAGACGACCTCTACAGGGACTAGCCATGACATGTGTGACAGAGACGACCTCTACAGGGACTAGCCATGACATGTGTGACACAGACGTCCTCTACAGGGACTAGCCATGACATGTGTGACAGAGACGACCTCTACAGGGACTAGCCATGACATGTGTGACACAGACGTCCTCTACAGGGACTAGCCATGACATGTGTGACACAGACGACCTCTACAGGGACTAGCCATGACATGTGTGACAGAGACGACCTCTACAGGGACTAGCCATGACATGTGTGACACAGACGTCCTCTACAGGGACTAGCCATGACATGTGTGACACAGACGACCTCTACAGGGACTAGCCATGACATGTGTGACAGAGACGACCTCTACAGGGACTAGCCATGACATGTGTGACACAGACGTCCTCTACAGGGACTAGCCATGACATGTGTGACACAGACGACCTCTACAGGGACTAGCCATGACATGTGTGACACAGACGACCTCTACAGGGACTAGCCATGACATGTGTGACAGAGACGACCTCTACAGGGACTAGCCATGACATGTGTGACACAGACGTCCTCTACAGGGACTAGCCATGACATGTGTGACACAGACGACCTCTACAGGGACTAGCCATGACATGTGTGACAGAGACGACCTCTACAGGGACTAGCCATGACATGTGTGACACAGACGTCCTCTACAGGGACTAGCCATGACATGTGTGACACAGACGACCTCTACAGGGACTAGCCATGACATGTGTGACAGAGACGACCTCTACAGGGACTAGCCATGACATGTGTGACACAGACGTCCTCTACAGGGACTAGCCATGACATGTGTGACACAGACGACCTCTACAGGGACTAGCCATGACATGTGTGACAGAGACGACCTCTACAGGGACTAGCCATGACATGTGTGACACAGACGTCCTCTACAGGGACTAGCCATGACATGTGTGACACAGACGACCTCTACAGGGACTAGCCATGACATGTGTGACAGAGACGACCTCTACAGGGACTAGCCATGACATGTGTGACACAGACGACCTCTACAGGGACTAGCCATGACATGTGTGACACAGACGACCTCTACAGGGACTAGCCATGACATGTGTGACACAGACGACCTCTACAGGGACTAGCCATGACATGTGTGACAGAGACGACCTCTACAGGGACTAGCCATGACATGTGTGACACAGACGTCCTCTACAGGGACTAGCCATGACATGTGTGACACAGACGACCTCTACAGGGACTAGCCATGACATGTGTGACACAGACGACCTCTACAGGGACTAGCCATGACATGTGTGACAGAGACGACCTCTACAGGGACTAGCCATGACATGTGTGACAGAGACGACCTCTACAGAGACTAGCCATGACATGTGTGACACAGACGACCTCTACAGGGACTAGCCATGACATGTGTGACACAGACGACCTCTACAGGGACTAGCCATGACATGTGTGACACAGACGACCTCTACAGGGACTAGCCATGACATGTGTGACACAGACGACCTCTACAGGGACTAGCCATGACATGTGTGACACAGACGACCTCTACAGGGACTAGCCATGACATGTGTGACAGAGACGACCTCTACAGGGACTAGCCATGACATGTGTGACACAGACGACCTCTACAGGGACTAGCCATGACATGTGTGACACAGACGACCTCTACAGGGACTAGCCATGACATGTGTGACAGAGACGACCTCTACAGAGACTAGCCATGACATGTGTGACACAGACGACCTCTACAGGGACTAGCCATGACATGTGTGACAGAGACGACCTCTACAGGGACTAGCCATGACATGTGTGACACAGACGACCTCTACAGGGACTAGCCATGACATGTGTGACACAGACGTCCTCTCCAGAGCGAAAAGACTACCAACTAGCCATGACATGTTTAACACAGAGGAACTCTACAGAGTGAAAAGACTACTAACTAGCCATGCCATGTGTAACGCAGACGACTTCTACAAAGCCAAGCTTTTTTCGAAAAATCGATGTGCCATGTTTAAGGCAAGACACCTATGTCCAACAAACAGTTGGTGTTGAACTGATAACGACTCGTACTGTGTACAGTACGAACCATGCCGTAAGATCTTTTGACTCCTCACTATCCAACGTTCCACTATGTAATAGAACTGCCAAAGGTAGGATTTATGTAAAATTTTGGTAGGATTTATCACGGGTAAACTGTTCGTATGTTGCCAATATCAATTCTGTAACTGGAATTTGTATCTAAGTCATAGACATCTATTGTATTGACGAAGTGCGCAGTTGATATAAATTACCTTATAAAAGATTTATTTAGTCATTTTAGTTCCTTCGTCGTTTCATTAGAACTGCTTAATTTTTTTCTATTCTTTCAAAGCATAGAACCATATTATTGTAATTTAAATGTTAAAATTATAAACAGACTCTTAAAAAAAATCAAAATACAATTTTATCATCAAATCTATTTTCAATCGCATTACATTGGACACTATAAATTTTGTTTTATCAAAGAATGGCATGCTGCCACAGAGTACTGAAACTCAGCTGATTAACGATCCAGTCCCGAACACTAGTAAACGTCGCTGAACACGACACAGTGTAAAAACATGAAACACGCGGGTTTATGGATGACGACAATATGTTTGTTCAAATAGACGTAAAAGTTTGAGATGGCTAATGGTGACAATAGATTTGAACATCAATGTGAATCCAAGACATAATTAATTTCATCTACAGCAGTAGCTATATGTCTAGTCAAACTTTAAAAAAGTTAATAGGTAGTTAAATTTGTCGATTCGTCGATCATGTTAAATTGTTTTTTTTTTTTGTATCTCCTATAGATTTCTAGTCTCTCTCCATTGTCTTGTCTGGCCAAACCGTAATAAGTGGCGATTTAGCAATATCAGAAAGTGTTTTCCATCAATCTGAGCAAGTGGTTCGTACAAACACGGTCAGCGCGGGCGCACGTCAGGTGGCCGACAGCTTCACGCTAATTAAACAATTCTCATAAACTTGGCATAAGATTAGAGCTTTCGTAGAATCTATGGTTGTAAATCACCCTTCACTTGGTAGTGAAGGGTGATTGGTCCGAAATAAAGACTAATGGTTTTTGAATTGAGATAACAGCAGTTGGTGTAATACCCATAAATGCCATATTAGCTTTATAATTATGTGTATTTAATTGTAACACTGTATAATTAGGAATCTAAGAGTATATAGGTATATGTTGCTTACATTTATCTGCTTAATGATATTCAACGCGGGAATCAGAATGTTTACAAACACATCTGTATCTCTAGCTGTCTTCAACTATGAAGTCCATTTCCATCGACCCACATATACGTATAACGGAATATTTTTCTTTCTACGTTTATGTTTTTTCTTAGTATGTTTGTCGAGTGAAATTATAGTATATTACTGTCGCGGCCTGCAACAAGGGCATTGATGGACAATCGTGAAAAGTGAGTCCATCAATGCCTGGTTGCGACCATGTCTTGTTTATATCTTTTCTCAGGTAGTTCATGGACAACATTGATTGGTTTCTTTATTTCTGATGATCAAAGAAAGAATAATAGGGAGTGAGCTCCTTAGGTGATGAAAGCCTCATATCCGACGATAGCGTGTTTGTTTGTGTGTGTGCAGGTAAAGCGGAACATATCGCAGATACGTAGCAATACGACGCAGAGCATCTGGACGATGACGCGCACCGTGCCGCTCTTCAACCAGACCAACTGGACCTCCGAGGTCGTCGACATGCTCAAGGTAACGATATTATTATGGACATTATCATTATATCAGCTCCTTAGCACAGAAGTACCTGTCCTCATAAAAAACGCTACGGTGAAAGATCGTACATGTTGGATCATACTTAGTTAGGCAAAAGGATAATTCTTTGCAGTATATTGTTGTAAGTTGAAATGAGTGATAGTTGTCGTTCTGCAAGTAGATAGCAGAAGTAAAACATTCGCTTTAGTTACCGAATAACAGAATGAACAGAAATAAAAAATTAAGAAAAATAAGTTTATTTGCCACAGAAACACGTGCATACACAGCACAGCTTCACAGTTTCTTGGGTGATAGATGCTTTTTAGGAAAGTTAGGTGCAGTTAAAAATCATGATACATGACCAATTGGTTTTTATTTCTGACTTTGGACAAGAAACAATAAATACTTTCAAAACTACACAAATTATCTTTAGGACACCTTTAAAAACGAAAAGGCCATCACAGTCATAGACAGCCGAAATATCCGAGGTTAAACAAAATATAAGATCCACTCTTACGCACCTGATACTGATAGAGAACTACTTGGAAAACTATTGATCATTATATATAGTTGTTTATTAATAGGAATGTGCTACAGTGAAGCTCTCAGATAATATATGAACGTTTTTATGTGCGTGAGCTTTACGATTTGATGATTTTTTCTTTGATTTATTTCTGTTTTCAAACTCTACGTTGGCATTTTTCACGATTGCTCAGGCCAAGTGGCCACAAGAAAAACGGTTTAATGTGTAAGCCTTTTTTTTTTTTTTTTTTTTTTTTTTTTTTGGGTGGGAAATTATCAAATAACTTCTCCCGCTCTGGGTGGAGCGGGAGGGCGTGTCAGACTCTTACTGACTAAAACCCACCCGTGTTCCTTCGGTTGCCCTGTTGCCGGGGGCCACGATTTCCCTATCGGTTTTCTTCGAACCCCCGGCGGGCATTGGCCCTAACGGACCCCGTCAATTCTGCTGACATCTCTTTGAGGCGCGCGTGGAACACAACGCGCCGTCGACCCGGGCTTGGTCCTTATCGGACGGCGAGCTACCCATTGCTCACCGTCCGCAAGCCCGCGCCTACGGTGGCCGGAAATCGGCTCGCGATTCCCGCCCCGGGCGTCTCCTCCTGCGGCGGTTAGGGGCGTGAGGGCGCGAAATTTGCCTCTCCCTCACGCGTTCCGCCTCCTCCTTCGCGAGCATTACTGCTTCGCAGAAGGAGGTGACGGCCTGCCATTTCCTCTCGCTCCGTACCATGGCCTGAACCAGGGCCGGACGCGAGAGATCACCGCCGCCGATCGCCTCCACGAGGACACGGCGTTGCTCCGCCCAAGCCGGGCAGACCTCCACCGTATGCTCCACCGTGTCCTCAGGCCGATCCACACAATGGTGACACCCGGGTGTTTCCTCCCGCCTTATCCTGAACAGGTACCTCCCGAAGCACCCGTGTCCGGTGAGGACCTGCGTCAGGCGGAAGGTGAGGACGCCGTGACGTCTCTCTAGCCACTCCTCAAAGAGGGGTCTTATCGCCGCAATTGTGGCGTGCCCAGCGCGGGGTTGCGACAATCGCACCCTCCATGACGCCATGAGATCCCGCCGGAGCTCTGTCCGCTGTGCCGCGATTTCTTGCGGCATCGGAGTTAAGCCCCGGCGTTTCGCCTCCTCGCGCCACTCCCAGATGTGCGCGAGGACCTTTGCCTCCAGATCCCATGGCGGTAATCCGGCAAGGAGGCTCGCCGCCTCGCAGGAGACCGTGCGGTATCCTCGGGCCAGCCGGATGGCCATGACCCTCTGGGACGCGTTCAACCGGCGGGCTGGCCGCAGCCTCAATGAACGCGCCCACACTAATGTGTAAGCCTTGAGTTCGATTCGTGTTGATGTTTGGAAAACTTATATTGAAATTATTTTCTGTACCTAGCAGAACAGCGGGTAGGTACTTACTTCGAGTATGGACATGTAAAAGTAAAATGTGGTGTGGGTGCTTGCAGGATTTCGAGAATGCGATTCTACTGGAGATGAAGGTGCGCGGCTGGGACGGCAATGAGAGCACCGACCACATCCAGTGGACCTTCACCGGCGCGCTCTTCTACTCCATCATTGTCATCACCACTATCGGTAAGTTAGCTTTCTCTGTCTTGCCACTCCACCTTCGGGGAACAAGTGGTAAGTGAGAGGTTGGATTGCAGTTCAGCAATTATTGATTCTTTATATGTAAACTAGCAACCCGCCCCTGCTTCGTACGGTTTTGACGATCTGTCAAAAGATCAAGATTTATGTATTGAATGTAAATTTAATATTAATTTTTAGAATGATGAAATAGGTATTAAATTTAAAAGAAAATCGTGGTCACATAGCCAGACACATACTACTAGTGGAAGCCATATAAATTCTGCTTTACTACAGAACTACTACAGAACTAGATCAGAAATAACGACCAATGCTTTGGCCGAAGCTTTCGCAATCGAATTTCAGAATACGGAATTTCCAGTATAATGTGTGGTGTAAGTGTATTAGATTTACGTGCGCGCGCGCTGAAGGAGACAAGAAACGAAGTAGGTCCAGTTTAAAAGATGCACGATTGCATATACATATAAATTAGGGGCGATTTGCGAGCGTATTTCTGGCGAGATGGTCGGTCACAAAATGCCAAAGAAATAAGGCCCTTAAAAGATACACGGTATTATGGGCGGTATTATCGGGTCTAGACTAGATCCGATGATGCTTCATCTAGCACTAGACCGTCTTGAGCTGGATAGAGATATCCAATCCAAGTGAATAGACATTAAAGATGCATATAATGTCTGCTGCACGCTGACTATTGCTGACACCAACCGTACTGTGGAAATTATTTGAATTCTTCCAAAATGTTACAACGCTGGTGTGCCTTCTATTCTCCATGATCCGTTGTATCGTGTGCGAGGTGCGCCGGCGCCTGGCGTGCTGCCAGCCCGCCATCCGTCACATTTTTTATCCTCTATCGCATACGTTGGCTTATTTTCGTCATAAATTCGACACATCTGAGGAATGTCAGCTTGTTAATATCGCCATTTTTTTAGCACATTATCTGGAGAGTTCAAACACCTCCCCCTGGTTGAAGTTAGTTAATTTTATTAGGCTTATCGATCAGCCAAACGATTTAGTTTGAACTTGTTTGTCCTGGATATAAATTAACGAGTGAGTTCTTAATAAAGTCTTCGGATTTTTTGGGATTTAAAGTATAATTATGTTTTGATATTACCCATCAAAACATAATTATACTTTAGATCCCTATAGACATTTTCTGGATTTATCAAATAAAAACAAAGAATTTTATACGATTTATATTTTGCAGTAACATAACTCCTTTTCCTTGGTATTGTTTCGCCTTTCCTTGTGTGTGTGTTGCGTATCCGTCGGCGCGGGCGCAGGCAAGTCGTCCGGCTTGGCGTTCCTCCTCTTGGAGCGCGCGCAGCCTGCAAGAGTCTCACCCGTCACTACTCCCCTCACGTGCGCGAGGTGTGCACACCACATTCAAAGCTGATGGTTTATAGCAGTTAACACTGATGGCGGACGTTCATTACTAATTAATCAAAATATTTACATCCACGTACACTGGTTACGGTACACTTCACAGTCTTAAACGTAAACAACAAAAACATGTAACTGGTTAGTTCTGTACTTGTATTAGTCACCACACGACACAGGGTACATTTTATTTACCGTAGAATTCCTGCGGCCCTATCTGACCGGTGGGGCCGCCGGGGCCCACTAGGATCTGGCGGCCCGGCCCGATGGAGCCAGTGGGGCCGCCTGGGCCAACTAGTAGTCCAGGTTGCCTGCCGTATCCGGGACCGATGATGCCAGTAGGGCCGCCCGGCCCTACTAGCACGTCAGGTCGGCCACCTCGGCCGGGCCCGATGATCCCCGTGGGTCCACCGGGGCCCACTAGTACTGGTCGTCGACCGTATGACCCGAATCCTGACTGACCGAAGTAGACCCCCCTCTGTGCCGTTTGGCTTCCTAGTCCGTCGCCGTGTTGCGCCGGGCCGATGATACCGGTGGGTCCACCGGGCCCGACGAGCACAGCGGGTTCCTTTTGCTTGTCCTGTGGACCGATGAGCCCTGTGGGTCCGTCGGGCCCGACGAGTACTCCGCGATTGTTGAAGGCACCGATGGAACCGGAGCCGAGCTGTGGTGCGAACGGATAGTTCTCACGACGCTGGTCTTCTACTTGATTGAAGTACTCTGTCAATTAAAACATGATCAAAGTTTTTAGCAACGCTTGTCCAACAAAATCCACAAAAACAATTTGTATTATCCAACTCATGAGTCTTCACGACTGAATTGTGTTTAAAGGAACTATCATCTATAGCGATAAATATTGGAAGATTTGTGTAGCGCAAGAATCTGTCGCGAAAAAGAGTTGCATATATAAAGAGAATGGTGGTCAGTTGAGACACAAACAATGATATAGTATGGCGCACCGTTGTTGTTTTGGCGTGGGTAGCAGCACAGGAACTTGCCGAGACCGCACGCGCTCTGGAAACAACAGCACTGGTTAAAAATGGGAGTTTACTCCAATCCAACCCTTACCAGTATTGTTAAGAATTCATTTCTAGCCTTAGCTTAGTAGAGGTGTCGATAGTAATATATGATGTACTAATAATATAATGTGCACCCCACATTACAGCATTAGAAGGTGATACCTACATTACTGTTAATGGCATTATCGTTAATGGCAAGGTCAAAATTCCCTTGTGGAATTTGGAACAGTTATGTTGCACGCAATAGTGTTCGGGAAAAACTACTTTAAGAAATAGGTAAGTATAAATTCTTCCATTCTCCTTCGTGATAGTTGACAGGGGAGAATGAAAGAAATCAAGTGCGTGTCGGACCACGCACGAAGAAGGGTTCCGTAGTTGGATGAATTTGTCCTAAAAACAAACTTAACTTTGTAGTTGAAAAAATGTTCTCCCATACATCGAAATACGTCACGGTCAATTCTCCAACTGCAAATGTAAGTTTGTAATCACAAAAAAAAATGTGATAAAACTACAAATTAACGATTTTCGGACTTTTTCCTTTACTTGTGCTATGAGACCTTGCTTCATGCCAAATTTCATGATTCTAGGTCTAGGAAGTACACTGTAGGTTTTGATTTATTTACGAGTATCAAAATATGTCACATAAATGGCTGTATTTTTTTATTGCGTTAAGTTAGAAGCTTGATTTCTTTAGAGCTCCAAGGGACCATAGATCTACGTATTTGATATTAATTTCAACTTGATACTTCCACGCATTCCTAATAAAATGGGTTTTAACAGACTGACAGACAGACAGACGGATAACGAAGTGATCCTTTATGGGTTTCGTTTTTTCTTTTTCAGGTAAGGAACCCTAAAAAACGTGTTGCGCTTGCGCCAACCCCAATAAACTACCACTAATCAAAATCTAACTAACAAAAACTACCCCAATAAACTAACAGGGATATGTTCATAAATTGCTTACCGCAGAGTTGGGTCGTGGGTTGCAGTCCGGTTTGGAGACACACTTGCAGTATTGTAACGAGTCGAGGGTTCCGTCAGATATCACATTTTGCTGTTGTTGGCTGAAAAACGGAAATTGACTTTTAATAACACATACATCAGATATGGGCAAAACATAAACAAGCCTATTGCCATACACTGGGCACGAATTCAAATTTCGCACGTAATTTGGTGCTGAAGAACTCTTAATGAAAAAACCCAATAACAATTTGCTCCACTGGGGGATCGAACCCAGGAGCCCCCGCTCAGCACTCGCACCCGCACTTGCGACCTTTAGACCAACGAGGCAGTAAACAAGGCAAGGCATATAACAATACCGCCTTGCCTTGTTGACTGTACTGTACTGTTGTGCATATACAGCGTGTTACAAAAACATGTCCAATCCGTGAGGGTGTTGTTAAGAATTATACTGAGAGTCTATTTAGGGACGTAGAAGTTTTCTAAAAAAAAAAAAATTGGCCACTTTTTTTACAATGGGGAATTTTACCGGGGTATTTACATGGGATGCGGGCGGCCGTCGTTTAGCTGGTGTCTACAAGTCATAACTTAATAATTTTTTTTATTTGTAATTGGGATAATTTTGGTAGGTACTAAAAACGTGAATTTTAAATAGCAATAACTTTTTCATTTTCAAGAATAACATTACATAACATAACATCACGCCTTGTTTCCCCGAAGGGTTGGGCAGAGGTGACCCTGTAGCAGGTACACCCACATTTCGCCAGTTATGTTTTAAGTCCCATGTAATAGGGGGCGAGCCTATTGCCATCAACCGGGCACAAATCCAGACTCCGAGCTGCTACTGAGAAATTCAAGATAGAAAAACCCAATAACACTTTGCTCGACCCGGGAATCGAACCCAGGACCTCATGTTCAGCAGTAGCGCTTGCGACCACTAGACCAACGAGGCAGTTTCAAGAATAATAAGCTTTTTATTACTCTTTGGTAATGTTGTTGCAGTATCTATATGCCCTTTTCGGATCGGACAGAGTTTTTGTAACATATTATATAGCTGTACGAGGATCTTTCGGCGTGCGGCCAACATCGGAACTAATGCCGCCATCTTGTTTTTTAAATGTTTTTGCGCCGTGTAACAGCGCGCCCCTGTCAACGAGCGCCAAAAGGTCTTTGAAGCACCGTACATACTTGTTGAGACGGAAGATGCCGTGCCCGTCGACGCGGTAGGGCACACGGTGCGCCTCCACGCGCACCGGGTAGCGCCCGGCGCCGGGCGGCCGGTTGTAGAAACCGTCCGTGTCCTCCGGCTCTTTGAACGGCACCTCGTCTGCCTGCACGTGATGGATTTTCGTTTGAGTCTCTCTGTAAATAAGGAAAAGATTATTTAAATCATTTTGGAAATCTCTCCTATTCGTGAGAAACAGGTGCGTGTGAGGGCGCGACTCTTCTGAACCTTTTGGAAATTAAAAGCACAACGTCTGAAACTCGGTGAACTTAAGGATATCTGAATGGTTCAGGAGTAGGTGGTGTTTCAGGGGTCAGATAGTAAAATACCGAAACTCAGCCAAACTGATAAGAATTATTTCAATAATTATAATCAGTTGGACTATTGCTCGTACCGATTCAACAAAAGAAGATAGAGCTATAAGTATGTATTGGCAGTAAGTAATGTTCATGTAACATTGAACGCGGTACCTACTTAGGAGAGGAGGTACTTCTGCACGAATACATTACTCTTTGTAAGTACATGTTTATGGCACCTTAATTTTGTGGTGCTATAACTTTCTCAAGACAATAACTTTCGCGATGTTTGACCAATGAACGAGTTCTGTGAACCTTAGTTCGGTATGATCTACAAGTAAGTACCTAAGTAATAATATGGTACCTAATGCAAAATCTAGGTATATCTATCTATTTATGTATAAGTATCTACATATACACCGTGTCCAATAAATTCGAATACACTTTCAAAACTCAATAAATAAAAAACTATCATACTTAGTTTAAACATAATATATATTTTTTTATAAAATTACATTTCTTTTAACAATTATAATAGATGTTTCGGTATAATTCCACCTTTGACCTTCCTCATCAGCTTCAAACGTTTTTCAAACCCGTCACACGCGGCACGCACAGCTTTCATCGGCATTTCCTTCCAAACGCGCTGGATAACTTTCTTGAACTGCTCGAGATTTGCAATTTTGTAGTCATTTAGCTTCGACAGCATGTATGACCATACAAAAAAATCCAAAGGATTCAAATCTGGTGAGCTGGGAGGCCATTCATTCTTGGGTAGATAATCAGTCAAATTGGCTTGACACCATGCTTGAACCACATTTGCTGAGTGTGATGTTGCTCCATCTTGTTGGAAGATGTAATAATCATCTCCAAACATGTGAAGTAAACTCGGTGCTACAGTTTTTTCCAAAACTTCCGTCTTGTAATATTCAGCGTTGATTTTAACACCCTTTTCGATAAATATCAAAGGAAGTTTTCCACGTTTACAAATCGCCCCCCCAAACCATCACAGACGGTGCACCTTGATATCTCGAAACGTATTTTTGGTCCTCTGGAATGTCTGCTATCCTTGCTGCCCACAATCGATCGTTTTGAGCATTGTGTGGATGCTCTAGGACAAAAAGTTTCTCATCGGAAAAGACGAACTCGTCACCAGCGTGCCAGGAAAGTATTGTTTTTGCTCTATCTAGCCTCTTTTTCTTACAAGCATTTGATACGCCGTGAACTTTACGTTTTTTATAAGCCTTACACCCAAGGTCCATTTTCAAAATATTGAGCGCTGATCCCCTCGAAATTTTCAAATCAACCGCAAGTTTTCGCAGAGAACGATGGCGTTTTCGTCAAATCCGCTCCCTTACAATCTTCACTACCCGTGCTGTCCGTGCTGAACGCGGCCGACCAGATCTTTTTCGATCCTACAATGAAGATGTCTCCTTTTACCTTTTTATGGTTTTGTACACAAAATCACGTTTGATCCCGAGAGGTTTTAAAGCCTTCAAAACTGCACCTGGCATTTCGCCACTGAGAATTTTTTTAACAACTTCTCCTCGAAATTGCTTCATTTTTTAGTTTTTGACATAAAACTAACAAAAAATATACGTCAGTAATTTTAATTTTCTTTTATTTTGCAGTCGTATACATAGACAATAAACTGTTAAAAAAAGATCCTCTCCAAAAAGTTTGCTTTATTCTAAAATAAGTACCTGTAAAAGTGTATTCGAACTTATTGGACACGGGTTATATAAATTAAAGTCTCTTTTCGTGACTGTCTGTGACCGAGTTGTTCTTCTAAATGTTGATGCGGTTTTAGCCATCATTTAGAGAATTCATTCTGGAAGGTTAGGTGTATAATATTTATAATACAACCTTTGATTAAACTTAAATATAACTAGTTTCCGCCAGCAGCTTCGCCCGCGTGTTATCTTTGTAAGTTATATAGTCTTATCAGTGATTGTAGCATTCTACTGGTGAAAGGATTTTTCAAATCGGTCCAGTTGTTTTTGAGTATATTCATTACAAACAAATATTTAAATCTTTTCACTTTATTTAATATTAGTATAAAATAATGATGAAATCTCGATGTTTGGTCAAGTCGTAACAACGGCGGGCGTATCGCTAGTACTTTATATGTGTTGTAGAAGAAGAATTTACTAAGTAAGTACATATCCTAGATATTGAGAAAGGCTTGTTCCAGCTGTCAGGTTCACAGTGGTAAAAGCGCGATGATGAAAAGCTTTTTGGGAACACATTGTGAAAATCTGATGTAATGGGACCTTTATGCGGCGCGACGTGTATGTAGAAAGAGTACATATCTTGTAACGAATAGCTCTCATTAGCAAATACTCTCCATTGTTCCAAATACCACGTAATAAGACTTCATCACAAACAATCAGATAGTACTAAAGTACAACTTTGCAACACACCCGATCGATCCGTCATCGTAGCTAAACGTAATGTAGCTATCATTACTTACGTCATAAATAACAGACTACTGAACTTAAACTTACTTTTTAAAAGTGTTTGGCAATAAAACATTCCTATAGGTAACCTTTTTTATACAGATTTCGCGATTGGTTTTTTGGCAATCTCTGCTATAATAGACTTTATCTCCCGAAGTGATTCATAGTTGGTCATTATGTTTAGAGTCGATAACTATTCTGGCGTGTCTAGATTTAGGTCTTGTAATTATTATTTTAGGTAGTTAGATACTTAATTAGGCAACTTAACTTAAGGTTGCGTGTGCTCGGGGAAAACCGAATAATTAAGTATGTGAGTTGTGTATCCTGTGACTTGAAATAAACTAAAATTATGAGATAACCTCGATCAATATTCACTTAAAAATGTTTTGAGCTGACCGAAATTTTAAAAAGCTGTTATAAAAGGTCCATTACCTATGTTCTGTTAATTTTAAGCTATTGTACTTAAATTAATATTTCACACGAAAGCTCACGAGTTCACGATTACACGAATACAAAAGTATATGATAATAGAAAGAGCCGCTTGCGCGCATTGGCGCGACATACGTCACATGCGCGCACGCCACCCGCAACACATTGCATTACCAGTATTACCACCTCACGGTCATTATTGTGCTAATAGTGTTACCAATTACTGTATCCTACAGCGAATTACAGCTAAATTAGCAAAATACAACCCGTGCAGGATGACGCAAGGTATTCTTAGCCGTGGGAGCCATTGTGTGTGGTACCCGCTCCAATGTCGGCCAAGGTACTGCCAGACGACTGGAATCAGAAGATACCAACACTATCTACTATTTATTTATCTTTTTTTCCTCAAAGCTTCGGTGTCAAGGGAAAGCTTTCCTTGAACGTGAACGCGTGAATGCTAAAAGCAAGAGCTGTTCCAAGGTTAATAATAACGAAATAATGAACGAGTTTTATAAGTACCTAACATTACCTACCTATAACATTTCTGATGTTCTCTCATACAATTTTTTTAGAAGGTACAGTCAAATTTTTTGAGATTTGCAGAAACAATAAGAGAACTCGCCTTCCTCAGGCTACTTACATCACTAATCTTGTAAACCCAAAATATTTGTGCATCATTGAAAGCACAGCGATTGCTTCGAGATCGCCTGCCTTCTCCCATAATCGCAATCGGCTTACATTCTAACACTGAACCCTAATAATTGGGAAACACCGATATCCTCTGGTTAAAGATGGTCAGACCTTCGAACTACTTATCGGTCATAGGTTTTTCCGCCCACATTTTAAAATGTATATGTAAAATTTTGCAAAAGGACATATTATATCTTTAAATATGAATGACATTGATATTTTACGTTTTAAACGAGGAGGACTTACCATATGCGGTAGTTACGAAGTTTGATAAAATCAGAAAACCGTAGGCCAAGGCAACCTCCGTCAGCCTAATTGCTCATCTAGGTCATAATCATAAAATTAATGTATATTGACAATAACAAAAACAAACGTCGACACGAAAATTATGATAATACAAGCGGTGTGCCCGGTGGGATCCCATCGGCGAAAATGACGAACTGTCATACAAGCTTTCATCCCCTATTTAACCATTTTAGGGGTAGAATTTTCAAAAGTCCTTCCTTAGTGCTCACCTTCATCATACAATAAGGAACCCTTGTCACCCCTTATTCAACATGCGCGTTCCCTTGTGTGTACTGTCAAGAAATGAATTTAAGGATGGCAAGAAGAAAACTAATCCTACTAAATTACTAGCTTCTACCCATGACTTCGCGTGATATTTATTGTGCCCCGTCCCATAGCTCGCCCGCGCTATTACTTTGTCTGACTTTTTTCTTTTTGCTCGGCTCCTGAGGGTCGCAAAGTGATGTTAAATAGCCTATAACTTTTCTCAAGAATTGAGATTACATATGCAAAAACATTTTTTCTAATCCAACTGGTAGTTCCGGAGCTTTATTATATCAGTACATATATGTATAGATGAGAAGTAAGTATAGTGTGCAATTGATCGCTGAGGAAAACACTACTATCGTTCCGATGCAATTTTAGAACAGAGACATGCATGACGTTATTTTTAATAATTACAGTTGGGTTGTGTATTGCCAATGCTCTAGATCTCTTTCAACCTGCGATAGGATTGCAAACTTAGTGAGAGCAACCTAGAGTCGAGCGAGCCTAGTGTTGCAGGCATTTCGGTCGGTGGTTACCACTTTGTAGGAAGTTGGCCTGTTTAGCATCCCATTACACAATATTATTACTTCTGACTAACAATTCAAGCAGCACTATTGTGGTGGTCAAGCGTGAATGAGTTTAGTGCATGCCATATTAACCATTCGCTGTCTAGTTCTTTATAAGAAAGAATCAGCCTACTTTAGAAACAACAGTGATTGAAACGACAACGGTACACGTACCCATCAAGTTGAAAACTTATTCGTCACATTTCATATCATAGGTACTCGTAGGTACCACGTAATAATTGTTACTTACTCGTGGGCTTTAGTTAAAACATACGAGACTCGTTATATTTTAGGGTCCGTGTCGTAAGATCACAAGCAATACACACTACACACTCTTAAAGAACTATTAAGTAACTTACTTAGTAATTGTTCTGTGTCACAACAACAGGCAAGTCTATCACTTTTTCAAGGCAAGGCAACTCAATCACTTTGGAACACGACTGGCGCCAGATCCAGCCTTTCTATTGATATGTATTATCTACATGAAAGGCACTGTCTGGAAATCATTGACAATCCTGTCTAAAATGAATAGGTTTGGTGTTGCTAGCATCATCTTCAAACTACACTTATATTTCCTCGTGTTTTCATTTCTGTATGATTAACTAGGTAGTTGCAGGGACACAAAAAGTTTCATTATATTCCTGAGCCGATAAAAAAATCAAGAATCAGAGTGAAACTGGGGAAAACTACACGTAAAATTGTGCAAAGAAGTGGACCAATACTAAGGCATTGTGTCAGTACCTATTAGCACAGAAACTCGTGGTGGTTACAACTACTTAGCGTTTTTTCAATAGCTCCAGCTGCCGAGTAGGTAGCTGGCGAATAAGCAATGGTAATTGTGTGTCATAATCCTCATCATAGGCTGCCTTGTTCCACCCACTGCTTAGTATAGACACAAAGCTACGTGGTATTGTCGCTTCCTTCCTTTTGTGCTGTTCGGGCATAGCCCCACCATCATAGGCCATCACCATGTCTTGCCAAGTGTCCTACCTTGCATTTCATAGCAGCTACCCACCCCGACATCATGAACCCTAGTGTCTAGTCGGATCTCTATGATATGGACACGGTACATATGAACCTGAAGAGGAACTTAGTCAGGGTATGTTGTAGAAGATTGTTCACTTACTTGTCATCGGCGGTGTCGATGAAGCGCACCTTGGTGTCGATGCGCACGGACGCGGCCGTCTCGCCCTCCGGCCAGCGCCACTTGCCGGCGCAGGACGACGCCAGCATCAGGACACACCACAACACTCCTGCGATAGACAACGCTAGATTAGATGAGTGGGAGACGTGATAACATGACCTCATGTTCAAGGTCGAACGTAAAACCGAGATGGGATGGCACATAGTTCGTAGTAACATAAGAAGGATGTCCTTATCATGATCGTGTTAAAAAAAACCGGCCCGCAAAAAAGGATCCTTACCACTATACAATATTTAGCAAATAAATGAAAATACTAAACGAAGAATATTATTATTTTTCATCTTAAATTTAAAAATCGCAAATATAAATTTGTATTTCATAATGATATTTGAATGAATTACAAATTTTTTTTTTGCAGTGGCAGAAAATCGCCCATATTTAAATAAAATAGCTTATGAATCGGCATTTTTTGGTATTTGTTGATTATATAGTATTGGTATACATGATATACACAAGTTTCAAACTCCTAAGTTGTTTAGTTGTTGAGATAGAGCTCGTACAAAAAGGGTCTAAAACTGACAACTTTTACGGCCCTCTTTTTTTGTGTGGTAAATTATCAAATAACTTCTCCCGCGCTGGGTGGAGCTAGGGCGTGTCAGACTCCTACTGACTAAAACTCACCCGTGTTCCTTCAGTTGCCATGTTGTTAGGGGCCACGGTATCCCTTTCGAACTTTCCCGCGACCCCGGAAGGCAGCGGCCCTAGCGGACGCCGTCAGTTCTGTTGACATCACTTTGAGGCGCGTGTGGAACAAACATAACGCGCCGTCGACCCGGGCCTGGTTCTTATCGGACGGCGAGCTACCCATTGCTCACCGTCCGCAAGCCCGCGCCTACTGTGGTCGGAAATCGGCCTACGATTCCCGACGCCTAGGGCGTCTCCTGTGGCGGTTAGGGTCGAGAGGGCGCAAAATTTGCCTCTCCCTCACGCGTTCCGTCTCCTCCTTCGCGAGGATTACTGCATCGTAGAAGGAGGTGACGGCCTCCCATGCCCTCTCGCTCCGTACCATGGCCTGAACCAGGGCTGGACGCGAGATATCACCGCCGCCGATTGCCTCCACGAGGACACGGCGGTGCTCCGCCCAAGCTGGGCAGACCTCCACCGTATGCTTCACCGTGTCCGCCGGGCGATCCACACAATGGTGTCACCCGGGCGTTTCCTCCCGCCTTATCCGGAACAAGGACCTCCCGAAACAACCGTGTCCGGTGAGGACCTGCGTCAGGCGGAAGGTGAAAACGCCGTAGCGCCTCTCTAGCAACTCCTCAAAGAGGGGATTTTACATCCCCCTTAACCTTCATTTTTGAAGAGAAAAAAAAAGTGTACTCTACTCGATGAGCTCTAGACAATGACACCCCACAAGCCACGTTTTTTTTTTTTCAAAATATTTTTTTTTTTGGAAACGATAGACTCCTCTTTCATTTTTAACTTTATTTTATTTATATTATTTGTTGTTATAGCAGCAATAGAAATACATAATCTGTGAAATTTTCAACTGTCGACCTATTACGGTTCATGAGATACAGCTCGCTGACAGACAAACAGACAGACGGACAGCGGAGGCTTAGTAATAGGGTTACGTGTGGCACCCTTCAGGTACGGAACCTTGAAAATGTTGAATCTTTAAATAGAACAAAAACTGCTTTTGCACCCCGAACATAAAAAAACTAAAGTAAAACAAAGAAAAAAGGGAGCTTGAGTTTTTACAATCGTACAAAAAACAGAAACCGACGATATTTAATTAGAAGCTAATGGTCCGAGGAAACGAATCCGTTTTTTTGGATTGTTAGGTTTTTTTGAAGTGGAATGAGTCACTAAACTACAATATCTTGATCGCGTGATTATAATAACTAAATACATACAATTATACCGTTTATATCCACAACGGATCTGTTAAATGAATCAGAACTCAAGGAGATCTATAATTGCTGAAATAGCGGATGAAGATGAAATGAAACAAAGACCAACACGTGATCCCCATCACAATAACATCTTCGAGTACATTCATGCAGTAATGGCAATATAATGAGGCGTCACACAGGATGGGACATTATGTGAATGTCCTGTCCATCTACTGAAAACTTTGATATAGAAGATAGTGAAATTAATTATACCTGCCAAGGATGGACAGATGACGTTATGAAAATAATTTATGGATAATACCTATAGTGAAGTGAACTTGTACATATCAAAAGAAGAGTCAATCTAACCAACTTAAGTTAAACCAAGCATTAAGTTGATGAAAGTGATAACTTAAAGGATAATAGTATCAACAAGGAAGAAACAACACAAAATTAATTCAGATAATGTTAATTCTTTCTAAAAGGTTAGGACTTCTTGAACAATATTATTATGGTATGGTATTATTCATTATTTTATTAGTATTATAAAACAAAATATTTAGCGCCTTGGCGATACGATGCTAATTAAAGTAAACCATAACTAAACAATAATTACTTTAATTACAAGGCATTGTATTATTGTCTAGATGTTGGTTAACATAATCTTTTACCTAGTTCATTGATGAGCGATTATTAATTAGCAGCCTTATGAAAACACCGCGACTGCGCACATACGCAGGTAAGTACGAAGGGATCTTACGAGGGACAGTTTACAAATATCCACTGTTACTTGCCGCTTACACTATTATTGTAATGACGTAATATGCTAAAACAGGTTATTTAAGTCATGATTTTAGGGATTTCCGAAAAACCTAAAACGAAGATTTTGAGAGAGTTTGAGATCGAGGGTGAACTCGGAAAGGTGCAAGAGTTACCTACAGCAACAACAAGATTTGGACAAGTAGGACAGGAGTTTCGGACAAGAACAGACTGCCACAATAGTTTTAGAGCCCAATAAGAATTGCATGGAAGTTATTAGAGCGTGCTTTGTTAAATAATGTAGGTACCTGTAATTAAATTTACTAGAATGTGGCACAGTGAATAAACAGCAAACAACGAAAAAAGGGATTGTGTTAAAAATTGAAAAGAGATTTAAGAATGAAAAGATGTAGAAACAATTATGAGAGAAATAAGCAAGATAGGTATTTATAAAAAATATATAGCTGGAATTGTCCCAGTTCTATTCGAAGACAGTAAAATTTTAGATAGGTTCTTCTTCATTTCGTGTCGATAATACTCTTCTCTGATGGTTTTATGATTGAGCCCAGTAGGTGGCCACATTGTTCGCGGCATCAGTGGCATTCTTCAGGTCATCCGAGGTGCCGATGAACGGGCACTTAGGACACTCCAGCTAGTGGAGCATGGTCTGATCAGAGGCAGCTCACGCGCACTGTGTGTTGCATGGGTCAGTAATACCCATTTCAACAAATTGTGTCTGCAACGGCAGCGGCCTACTTGGGTGCGCAATCTATTGAGAGCTTTCCATATAAGCCACTGCAGATCACGGTGGGAGGCTAATTTTCCTGGGGTTTAACGAAATGGTGGATTCTTCTCTTCCCACAATTTGCTTCTCTCACTGGTTGGTTTGTCCTGGATGGCCGACGTAGAGCGTAAGAAGCTCTTACGCTTTTTAAGCCTACCCGGTGTAAGATATTATTATTTTATATAGACTATTTTCTTTTAGATTTTGTGAATGTGAGAACGTTGTAGGCTGTAGATATGTGGACCATTTTTTATTTTGCTATGTACCTGGTACTTGTTGATAGGCTTCCATTGCCCTCTCATACCTATTAACACTGTAATTTAATAACATTGTAAAAAAAATATTTTTAAAAGAGTTACCGTGGAGTTTCTTGCCGGTTTTTTTTCATAGGAAACGACCAATTGGAACCATGCACCTAGCTTCTGACGTTTCATAAGTGCCCTTGTAAGTTTATGTGAAATAAAATAATTTGAATTTGTTAGGTTAAAAACAAAAACAAAAGACATCAACGAGTCATGACATCAAACAGTTGATGTCATTGTTGAAATATCAGTTGGGAAGCATTCCATTGACACCTCAACGACACTAGTGCGAGAATACTTCCCGACTACTACTACTACTTAGCAAGACAATATGGTTGTAATTGATAATAATTATACACAGCGAAGGAACACAAAGTCCTATTGACAATTTGTGCTGAAAGATTAGATGCACGTATTGGTTCGTACTTATCAATTAATTCCCATTATAGCAAAGTTTTATTGCTACAGAAATATTTTACGTTATATCTATCTAACTTTTAGATCCGAGCAAATACTTGGTTCACCAACCATAATAAGATGGTAACTATTGCAACCGCAACCTTAATATGAATATTTGTGATGATTGTGAAAAAGTAACTCTGTATCCAATGCCTGTTTCGAGTCGCAACACGTTTTACAACGTCGTATATGTGCAGCGAGGTAAATAAAAGGCAGCAGAATAGTCAAACGAGTGTGATGTGTGTGACGTGGGCGTGGGCGGGCGGTTTAGACGGTTGCGCAAACCTCAAGGATTCGCCGACCAACGAGAACCTTTTGGGCATGATGGTCTAATTCGTATTACGCTAGATATAAATAATAATTAGTGAGTTTACTTAATAGTTTACTTTCCTTTAATTTACATACACGCGAGATGTATAATTATCTACTACAAAGATTGTGGGTTAAGGCTGTGTATGTATTTATTTAGTAGGTAGATACATAAATAAAATAAAATAAATTGTACGGAATTGTAAAATCAAAAAGTAATTTGGAGTAGCTCATCATTATTTAAGTGGTTAATTATATTAGACTAGGGCTGGGGTAGCACATTTTAATCTACCCAACCAGTTTATAACTAACACATAGGTAAAAAATCTAGAAATTTTGCACTGCTAATAAATAATTATTTTGAATAATAAACCCTAAGAAATAAAAACAAATAAGTTAGACAAAAAAAATACGAACCAAAGTTAATTTTGGATGAATTCATATTTTGCACTTTATTTCGTCGTTTCCGATTTGATCGTAGTATTTGACCATATAATTTGTATAAATTATATGTCAGTCACTGTACTATTACAACTATGTGAGCGACTGCTCTGCTCGCCCTACGTTATGTAACTGAGCGAGCTGGTGGTGCTCGCGGCTGATTTCAGCTGCAGTTGCGCACACGCCGCGCCGCTAAAATGGCGCACGTTGCCGAATTGCACTGCTCGATGCCAATTGCCTCATTATTCTCTCGATTCATGTTGAATTCCACTCATTGCGCATTTTCATGACAGTTTTAGTCAGCAAAATTACGAGAAAACTCTTTACTTAAATTGCACAAAGTTTAATAAATAAAAATCCAAATAACGACCATATTCAAGGTCAAGTATGTATATGCAATCTTCGGTACAGTCAAGCGCACAAATCGATGGTAATAATAATTGACAGCAACTTTATGTGTTGCCACTGATGTGCGGTTGACTGTACAAGTACGACCTCTGGTAAGGTACGAGTTTTATACCACTAGACTCGCTAACGTGATGGACAGTTACCAAAACATGATGCTGATACTGGTCTTTCAACAGTTTCAACCCCAACTGTATCATAGTGAAGCGCCTTCTTAGCGGCGCAGCAGATTGCTGTGACGTCGCGAGTCTTAAGTTGAAGGCCGTGCTCTCGCGCACCCGCTGACACCATCTCTCGAGGTGATGCTGAGACATTATCACTCCATATGGGAAGCTTGCTGCTAATGTGGAGTTTCAGCACTAAGTAATGTGTTCCTGAAAGGGTTTTTAGTTTTGTGATCATAATTTTATTTATATGCATCATGAATGGTTTCCTCGAGTAACAAAATAACAACCTTTTTGGTCTTCCTCTATCCATTGATCCATCATCATTATCCCAATTTATTTGTGGTCAGTGCAGCAAGTCTTCTTACCCTATGATGTTGTAACAAATATTTTGACTTAAAAGAATGTCCATAGTTTATTGCCCATTCTTCTCCATAGGAACCTACTACGCTTTGGAACGGGTACCTAACTAACTTTATCTTTCCGACTGACCGATTTATTGACAATTCAAAATGCCTATAAATGGTTCAATTGAATTAAATGTTTTAAGTTTTTGGGTTTTGACATTATAAAAAGCGAGAGTGTCCCACTAGGCACGTGCCGCGTGGTGGCACCGCGTATCATCTCACCTGGTCAGTGGGGAAGCACGGAGGTCAGCACTAACGACGTCGACGCCAGCGCATTGTGTTACTATCGATGATGACCCAATTATGCAGCACATCGGACGTCTATTGTTACTGATATTACTCTTATTAGTGATCTATAATTAGCCGTGTGCAGAGATGAGCAGGTAGCGGGCGCGACATGCGGATATCAGAGATGCTTTGAATTCTACAACCCTATATAATTACTGGCTGTCTACGACGCGACGGTACGCTGACTCAAACTATTGGGTGACAGTATACCTACACCATGTCAAGAGTTAGAAAATGTAGGTATATATGTGTTCCATAGAATTCAAAAATTAAAAGTATAAAAGTAATTCCGATATCCTATTTACAGAATAAACAATTTCATTTCAGTTTTGCCTACATCATCATCGGTTAGGTAGTTTTAGCTGAAAGAAGTCTAATGTTATAGATAGGTACTTAATTTATTTAATTTATTCACGTTGTATGCTCAGTGTTAAGAGCTTGCCAGGATTACTTGATTACACTTCAGCATAATTTAGGTCGTTTGTCGGATCGTAAAGCGTTATAGATCAAAGTCACTCGTATACTTACTTATAGTTATTTCCATAATGGCTCCACGCCCTCAGCCTTACCATATACCATGTATGTTATAGTTACAGAGGTACAATTTGGAGAGGAGGAGGTCGCAAGAAGTCGACCTCGGTGGTATCCGTTTCAAACAACGACGGAAACAGATCGATTTCACAAAAAAACATATTATCTTGCTTTATTGATCGTAGATAATCAAAATTATAATTTGGTTTCTGCGATTTGTCGGTCACGCTACACTAATAACATGTAGTTTAGGATGTAGGTACTTACCTATTTGTGGTACTACCTACACGGAAGGGAGATAAATCGGGTACTAATTGGTCGTAATTTAAATCTGGTGTCTAAAAAAGCATACAATAATAATCAGCATAATCAACTAAATGAACCAAAAGTTTTAGATAAATACGTACTTTTATTTATGAATTTTAAATAAAATTGTACACACGGCTACACATCAAGCTATGCATTTCCAGTTTATGCTGATCTCGCATTATATAGGATTTCCGTACAATGCGAGGTCAGCTTACACTGGAATGCATAGCTTGATGTGTAGCCGTGTGTACATGTTATATTTGGCTGTTTACCTTCTTAGGTACCTATATATAACCTTGTAATTATAAGTATTGCCCATAGTTACGAATACTTGTTGAAAATTTAACAGTTACTAACTTCTTCACTTCGGCACTTACTTGGTACCTATTAAATTATTCTGCATTCAGAATGAAATTTGCCAATAAAAACAAAAAAAAAAAATATCAGCAATCCTTTTATGAAAGACCAATTTATTTTATTTAGAGATGTCAAGGCGACAAAATTCATAAAATAATCATAATTAATGTAATATGTGAGTAAGTATTATACGAACATCCGTTGTTTGTCCACGCGAGCTGTGATGACGTATTTCCGTTGTGTTCACTAGCTAGCTCGGCAAGTTACAAGTCGATCACAAACGTTGTAATTCCCAAGTGGTTGCGATACTTACTGTAATACTTTACTGCTAGTAAAAGGTGTTGCTAAACTCAAGTCACCCAGTTGCCCACACCAACTTAGAAAGTAATAATAATATGCTTTCGTACATTAACGTACGTGATGTAAGATCTAATTAATTTTGTAATACAAGACCGATTTAGTAGATTAGACGATAAGGGAAAGAAAAAGGGAATTTAATTCGAGGGACTAAGTTGGATCCCGAGGGCAGCGAAGGATTCTAGATTGGAATCCGGAGCAGAGCGAGGGATACAAGGACCGAGATCAATCATTTTTTTTACAAGTTGTGCACTCAACTTTTTACCATTGACTGCGAGAAAATAAATAGTAGGTAGTTGTGTCTACTGCTGTTTTAGAATGAAATGATTCCGGAGTCAGTGTCTCATTTTCTTCACTGGAAGAACTCATTTTATTATAATTATGTTAATAAATAGATTTTCCAATGACATAAAATAACCACGACAATAGATAGAAAAGAACCTAGGTAAGTAAAATTGGCGGGATTTTATTTTTTTATTAAATTGTACCTATAAGCTCTATGGCATAGCTCCATTTAGCCAGCCAGTAGGTAGATACTGTCAGCACGTTTTATTTATTTTTAGGGATCCTAAAAAGCCCGAAAATCGTTAATTTGTAGTTTTATCACACGTTTTTAGGGTTCCGTACCTCAAAAGGAAAAAACGGAACCCTTATAGGATCACTCGTGTGTCTGTCTGTCTGTCTGTCTGTCTGTCGGTCTGTCTGTCTGTCTGTCTGTCTGTCCGTCTGTCACAGCCAATTTACTCCGAATCTAATGGATCGATTAAGTTGAAATTTGGTACACATATGTATTTCTGTGACCCAAACACGAATGAGTAACGTAAATAATTTAATTTTGAATATAGGTGTCACTTTTGGGGCGCAAACAAGAAAATTAAAAAAAAAGTTTTGCTAACAGTACCGTGTGACATATCAAATGAAAGGGCTTGTTGCGAGGATCTTAAATATATTTTTTATATAATTTTAAAATAAATACTTTTAAAGATATTTAATAAATTCAATGAAAATTGACCATTCCCCCCCCCTTATCTCCGAAACTACTGGACCAAAAATTTTGAAAAAAATACTTAGTATGGTTCTTTACTCATAGATTACAGGAAAACCTATAAGAAATCTATGGTCTTAAAATAACATGGTAAATCTCTCAATATTGTGCGTAAAAACTTACATTTCGTCGCTCGGCATCCAAAAGGCCCATCTCTCTAGCTACTATAATATCAAAAGTGTTTGACCGTCTGCTTAATACACAAATAAATAAAACTGTAAATGTTCATGACAACCAATTCGGGTTTCGGCGTGGTTTGTCAACAGAAAGTGCAGTGTTGTGCCTTAAGCATACTATCACATACTTACTATACACAGCGTGGGACGCCGATTTATGCTAGGTTCATCGATTTATTCAAGGTTTCTGATCTGGTTGCTTATGACGTATTGTGGAGAAAGATGGAGAAGGATAGGTTGCCAACGAAGCAAACATCTTTAAATAGTGGTATGGTAACCAGATCAATATAGTGTACGATGGGCTGGAACTTTTTCCAAGCCATACAGGTTGGAATGCGGGGTGAGGCAGGATTGGCGAGCTCAGCAGCACCAGAGTGGGTTGCTATATAGATGGTATTTGTGTAAATAATATTAGCTATGCAGATGATATGGTGCTTCTGAGCGCGTCAATCTGTGGTCTCAGAAAGTAATTGGTCGCTAAATGTGAGCAGTATGCCAAAACACATGGTTTGATATATAACTCCAATAGGTCGGAGATCATGGTCTTTGAGGCTGGGGGCAGACCGGGTTATGTACCACCTGTATTACTCAATGGGACTCCACTACAAAGAGTATTTACGTTTAAATATCTTGATCATATATTGATCCCTGACCTCAATGACGGACTCGATATTGAGCGAGAGCGAAGGGCGTTGTCGGTAAGGGCAAACATGCTGGCTCGCAGGTTTGCACGCTGCTCACTTAAAAAGCCAAAATTACTCTGTTTCGAGCTTATTGTACAACGTTTTACACGTGCAGCCTGTGGGCTAGATATACCCAAAGGTCATGCAACGCCCTTCGTGTCCAATACAACAACGCTTTCAGGGTATCGGTGGGGCTGCCCCGTTTTTGTAGCGCATCGGGAATATTCGCGGACGCAAATATTAATTGCTTTTACGTAACGATGCAAATGAGGTGTGCATCCCTGGTACGCAGAGTACGGGCCAGCTCCAACAATATCGCTAGCAGTCTGGATTGCATGTACATCAATCACTGCAGTGCCATCTCCCATGGGGTGAAATAAATTTAAACTAGGGGCACTCAGAAAGTTTTGTGATACTAGAAAAAAATATACTACAGGTTATATTTTTTTTATTATATCTTTTGAAAGAACTCTCCATTGGCGTCTATACACAGTTTTATACGTCTAAACAAATTTTCATTACACATTTTCCAGTCCGCATCAGACACCTCTCCAATCTCCTTCTCAAATGCACCCAATGCATCTTCAGGTGATGAAAACTGTTTTCCTTTGAGTTGATTTTTTTTTTGGGGAACAAGAAAAAGTCGCACGGAGCCAAATCGGGACTGTAAGGAGGATGATCTATAAATTTGACCGGTGTGTTGTCCAGAAAGTCTCTTGTTTTGAGCGCCGAGTGAGCCAACGCGTTGTCGTGGTGAAGCAGTAGCCCACGGAGGCCAGTGTTCGGTCGCTTGCTGCTTGCAGTAGTAAAAACTTCTGGCAAACATTTGGTAACATACCATTCAGCATTGATGCTTCTTTGATCTCGTCAGGGTACTGACACCAGATAACTTGGTAGAAAAAAAAAAAAACTTGCGGTCAACATTTTGCCTGCACTTCTGGCTCGCTTCACTTTGGTAGGCGTTGGTTCATTTTGGTTCAACAGCCACACGGTCGACTGACGCTTCATTTCTGGATCATATTGAAAAATCCAAGATTAATCACCCGTAATGATATTTTAAAAGCGCCGAGACGAGCCTGCTACCAATTTTGCTATCATGTCTCGGCACCATTCTACCCGAACCTCCTTCTGACCCTGCGTTAGATTTTACGGTACCAGCGTGAAACTATCTTTCATAACCGAAGATGCCTGTGTTTCATGCACACTTCCCGATCCAATCGGCAGTATACATCTATATATCTTGACAATTTAAACTTTGCTTTTTTTGTGTTTTTTCAAAAACTAATTATGTTTTTTTTTTTATTGGATGCTGTAGAATGGTAGTAGACCATGGTTTGAACAACGTTTGTTCTAGCAAAACTGTGATTCAAATTTCACGGTGTATGCTGAACCTCTTCATAATATGTAATTCGCCTATTCTCTTGAATTACATTTTTCACAGCCAGCACTTTTTGTTATGTAACAACCGTCATAGGGCGGCCACTTCTTTCTTTGTTTGCCAAAATTACTAGACCACCCATAAATTCGTTGAACCAGCGAAAAACAGTTGCTTTAGAAGGGCTTTTTTCTATGAACACCATTCGAAGTCTTTCAAACGATTCTTCTGGTTTTAGTCGACATTTGAAATCGTACAAAATCATCGCGCGAAAATGTTCTCGTTATAAATCCAGTTTTCAGTAAGACAGAGTATTTTGATTTTGCTCGTAAAAAAATGTGGAGGGAATTTCGAATTTGGAATGTTATGTTTTTTTGTAATAAGTAGTCATCGTTTTAATTGACATCAAAACCAGCCAGTATTCTATAGACAAAAACTGTTAGTCGCAAAACTTTCTAAGTGACCTCGTAAAATAAGTTAACATAGTTCATAAGTTTACTAACGTAATGAGTCCTTGTAACTTGAATAAAGAAAAATATCTGGATGATAATTTTTTTTGAACGACGTTTTCTAAAAACGAAACCTAGCTAGATCGATTTATCGCTCCTGAAACCCCCCTGCATACTAAATTTAATAAAAATTCTTGGAGCCGTTTCCGAGATTCAGATTATATATACATAGGTATATACAAGAATTGCTGGTTTAAAGGTATTATTATTATATTAATACCGCGAATGTGAATTTTTTTACGAAAATCTGATTTTTGTTTTATTTCATTCTACACGTTCAAATAAGTGACACTGCAATTTTTTTTTTTTTTAATTGTCACATTCGCGGTATTGGATGCCGAGCGACGATTTGCAGTTGGAATGTATGGGAGAACATGTTTTTCAACTACAATGTTAAGTTTGTTCTTGGGATAAATAAATTCATCTCAACTACGGAACCCTTCATTGTGCGTAGTCCGACACGCACTTGGCCGGTTTTTTTTTTTTGCGATTACTCCATACATTTGAAGTTAGAAAATTGACTGTGACGTACATCGATGTATTTTTAACTTTAATTAAGTTTTTGGGATAAATTGATAAATTCATCCCAACTACAAAACCCTTCATTGTGCGTGGTCCGACAAGCACTTGACCGGTTTTTTTTAACATAATTCGTATTTGTTCCAAATTCAACTCACATATTTTTATTCACTCAGTGAGTAAAAGAGAGTTTTATTCACTGTTATCGATGAAACAAATGTCCTTTTTCGTGTGGCAATGGCTTAAAAGATCTTTTAAAATGTGTAAAAATCAAAAAGAGCATGCATCGGCCGGGAATCGAACCCGGGCCGCCCGCGTGGCAGGCGAGCATTCTACCACTGAACCACCGATGCTTCTGTGTATGAGGCTAAAATAATGACTTAAAAATCGTAGCATCAGTGTATTATGGCGTCATAGTGCACGTTCATAACAAGTGAGAGTGATCTTGAGTTCGCACGTTCGTGTTCTACATGACCAAGAGCGGTTTTTTAGTTTGTTATCTTTAACTTTTGTTTTCGTTTGACTTGATCCATGTTTTATACACTTATTTTCGGAAGCTAATGTGAAAAAAACATATATTCAAAATATAATTTCTACAAAATCACAAGTTTTATTACAGAAATAATAATTAATACCTTCTGCACAATTTTGTTTATCCAGGTTACGGGCACATAGCGCCAAAGACCCAGACCGGCAAGGTGGTGACAATATTCTACGCCATCCTGGGCATCCCCCTCATGCTGCTGTGCCTGTCCAACATCGGTGACGTTATGGCTTCCTCCTTCAGGTGCGTCATACTGCACACACATTTAATAATACCGTATAATTAATAAAGAACAAATCAGTAGTTCTTGTAGTAGCAAAACCACGCGCGTGAGTGTGTTGCTAAATTATAATAGTAGGCGCGAAATTACATGCACCTCTCTATTCTAAGTACTGTATGTTTATTTCTTTTGTATCTAAATATGTTATCCATATTTATCTATTATTAATGTTTCAGGGCCTTGTATACTAAAAAAAGAGTTCAATAAAAAAGTAAATAAAAAACCAACCGCGTAGGTAATAAGTGAACTTTAAACAAGATGACCTTTTTCTGTCTCCAATCCTACAAAATATTATAAACAATCTCATGCAGTCAGAGGCATCTTCTTTAATTAAAGAATAAAGATTTATTGCCTCCGACTATGACGTATGAGATTGTTTAAAGTACCTATAACAACATAATAATCATTCATCTAATTCCGTTCAGCCGTTAAGTAGTTACGAGGGACCATAGAGACGGACTTATATACATATATACAGGTCAAACACATAACCCTCCTCTTTTGTCTTCACCGCAGTCGCGAAAAAGTAGCCTGTTTTAATTTTTTGTTCTTTTATTTCCCTTTAGAAGTATTGCTTGTACAAAATCGTAGGCACTTTTGTTAGAAGAATTTTTTTCTTTCTAAATTAGGAAAATTGTAGGTATCTGATGATTTGCTATTCCATGATTTTCTTAATTACTTACATAGTGTTTGAAACTTGCAGGTTCTTGTACTGGCGGGTGTGCTGCTACGTGTGCACTCGACCGCCCAAACGTCGCCACCGACACCATCCGTCTACGAGGTACGTACAGTCAGGGAAACGGATAGTTTATCAAATTGAATGTCAACTAGAATCATTGTCCGTTTATTCAAATCACAACTGTCATTCTTTATTAGTTGTATGGAATGGCTATTATGTACTATACACGCCTTTATTCACATGTGTCACAGTTGTGTCAACCTGCAATACTTACAATATCGGTGAATGTACAGTGCCGATTAAAAGTCCATGAGCAATCTCACAAAGCAATAGACTGACGCTTCGGTTTGACTTACGACCTTCTTCTATAAGTTGTTACAATACTGTAGACACACACACTCACTTTGTCTGCAACCAATGACTAGTTCGATAATCATCATTCGTTTTTAGTTTCATTCGTCTTGTTCACATAAATATTAAAGTTTAGCAGGTAGACCACAAAAAAGTAAGTAAATTATTTCGATTTCTGTGGGGTAGATGCAGTTTGTTACAAGTATTCAATTAATAGAACTTTGTTGGTTCGTGCCGTGATAATATTGGTGACGAGCATTTAGCGCAGTGTTGTGGTTATTATTATCAAAAAGCAGGCATAAAATATATTGAAGAGATCAGATCAGATCAGAGAATATTATTGCGCTGCGTAAAAGTGAAGTGAATATCTAATAAAACCGGACTAAGTGTGAGTGTTATCATTTATATATTTCATATTTTACTAAACATAAATCTTAATCAAGGGTATTGTTGATAGAACAGAGGTATTGCTGAGACAGAAGATGCCTTTAAAGTTTTAAATTCATTGTGAGGTTTAATTCGATTAGTGAATAATAAATAATTAGGTATTATGTGTAATAAAAACAATGATTTTCTTTGTTCTAGAGAAATACTGTGACGGTTAAGAGATATGAGGAAGGGGCTTATTATCGAGTAGCAGCGACGTCAAATAGTGAATGAAACAAATGGTTTCATACCAACGAGATATTTTGCTGAATTATTAAAAACACGTCATTATGAACCGTTCGCCGTGCACTCTGAAGGCTTGCATCACTGAAGACCAGCTAGAAAACCGTTTTTGACCTTAAAATATTGACCGTACCAACTTAATAAACAACAGATTCGTTATTGCATGAATTTATGGTAACTAATTTTTTAAGCACGTTTCAATAGGGTGTTTGTCGTATTTCTTGCAGATATACCGAAATTGTTTAATATTATTTTAGTAATAGTATTATTTTAGGATTAAAATTTGAGGTTTAGTTTCAATCTTCTTTTCGTAAAGAAAATGAATACTTAAGCTATAACCTCAATACCAACCAATATTTACTAAAGCCAAATAAAGTTTAAAATAATTAATATGAACAACTGCCTTTAACCTTAAAATCAACAATTTTGTCAGTAGATTTTTTTACATTTTAAGTAGTCTAATATTCTTATTTATTGCTTAATTACTTAGACCATGATCAAAGCTTTATATTTATGGTGCAAAAAAATCCATTTAAAATTTAAAACATTTCAAAATTTAAATTTGTCAAAATAATACAAATTGCTTCTAAGTTTCTAGACATCTATTTCACATATTATTCAGGTGAAGTAATGATAAATAATTGTAGCAGTTTGATGTGTTTTTGTGTGTGAAGTAAAATAAACATAACGAATAAATATTATTTATTTTTTATTATAACATATCACGCATTTTTTATTCTAAACCCTTTATTGCAATAACAACATTAATAAACAGGCAGGATATTTAAAAATATTATTATTGCAAACAAAAATAATAATATTTGCAAAAACAGCGCTGTGATTTACGAGATTAGAACCTTAGCCATCTTGAATCTAAGACCAACGCTTAACGCCTTCTGCTATCTGCACATATAATTTACTTTCGAATTTTAGCAATGCGATACACTGGCCAAGGTCACGCGTACGAGTATGATGCGTGCTAACAAAAGTTATGGAAATATAAGTGCGGCGCCCGCGAACCGTGACGATACGATAGTGTGTAGTGCGAAACTGCGTTCTCTGTGGTGTGTGTACGGCACTCACACCACAGACGTCTGACTGCTTACACATACAAATGTACGGACTATACCGCGTGTTCACAGCAATACGACTCTTAGCGTGCTCATGCACTTTTGAGCGCTTACTGTACAAAACAAGCAGCTGGTTGTATCTATAACTATTATAGCGTCAACTGTCAAGTATACAGGGTTAAATTAAATTAGTACCTCAGCGAAACTCCGCAGACCTGATGGTTATCGATACAATGGATAAAAGGACAGCGGATCGCTAGGTACCGACGCAGCTGAAGAACTTGCTAGACGAGGATCCAGCACGGCAGTCTGTGGACCCGAACTTATCGCACCCATCCCCTTCAACCTAATACGCAGGTGACTACAGGAGTTCACCCACACACAAGCGGAGTACTGATGGACCTCGACACCGGGCTGCAGGCAGTCCAAGGAAGCTATGCCATCCCTGGATAGCAGGCTACCAGGCGTTTATTACGCCTGGACAGGAACGGGCGCCTGGGGACGGGGATCATCACGGGACACTGCTCGCTAAACCAACACTTCCACACAATAGACATAACGGACAGTCCTCTGTGCAGGGCGTGCATGGAGGCTGAAGAAACCGTCGCGCACATGCTCTTTGAATGCACAGGCGTCATCCAGATTAGAACAGAAACCCTCGGGTCACCCAGATCTTTTACAGATGTTCTGAATAGACCAGGAGTTTTAATTAACTTCTGGAGGGAGGTGGGCTGAAATAACCACCAAACGGCTGCCATGGCTCACGCACAATGGTCCACCTGACTGACTAA
Source organism: Agrochola litura (assembly GCA_949152395.1). Taxonomy (NCBI): domain Eukaryota; kingdom Metazoa; phylum Arthropoda; class Insecta; order Lepidoptera; family Noctuidae; genus Agrochola; species Agrochola litura. The sequence continues at coordinate 24,245,451 of OX424503.1, read as the reverse complement.
GTGCGGAAACTAAACCCCATAACATAGAACATGGTTATCGATACCTATCTAAACATGATAAAACAAAAAAAATAATTGATTTGATGATAATTTAACTACACTACGGTCGTTTTTTTGTTTTCTTGTTTCGATGTCGATACCGATCATGTCCGCAGAGTACTTGAGATGACGACTAATTGAGAAGAATGGAAGAAAAAGATATGTTGCGCCAACCACAAATAAATTAGGATAAGTGTAGGAGAATGATGATGATGATTTACATATTTAACTGTTGAGCCTACAGTTGTTTGTCCGTGTGTGCAGGCGGTCCGTGCGCGGCGGCAGCGTGCGCGGGTCGACGCGGCGTCGGGTGCGGCCCATCGAGCGAGCACATTCCGACACCGACTGCAGGTAGCCAGCACATAACACCGTATATAATACCAACCTCAAGGCAAAAAAAACACAACCCCTTTTAACAGCTATGTTACTGTTTGAAACTGATAGGTTTGTGCCATTGATGGTGTTTGAATGATCAAGCCTTCAAGAGGGTCACCACCAGTGAACGCAAATAAAACAGTCACCACTCTCTTTTTACCTGACTAAGGCAAAGCCAAAGAAGGGTTATGATTTTGACAGGCTATGTATGTATGTTCATTTGTTCCCTCATAACTCCTAAACTAACTGTCGTATTTTTGGCAGGTAGTAGACAAAAGCGAAGTACCATGCGATTTTGTAGCATGTGCACTTCAACAATTAACTGTCACCTACGGGCCTTGTACGTGACTCAATCCATAACGTTCTCATTAAAGTTTTGCATCAATATCAGTAAATTAACAGGCTCTTACTGGACGTGTTGGTACAGATATCGCGACAGTGGGTACAGCAGCGGTCGCGTGCGCCGCCCGCGACCGCCGCTGCCACCGCCAGTCGCGCACGCCACCTCACTGCCGCGCACCAGGTCACAACCACCGCTGCACGAAAGACCACAGGGTAAAGCACGCGACTATTTTCATGACAGTTGAGTTGCACAATTTCAAATTAGCTGTCTTTAGAATTTCATCTGATTTGTTTCCAGCCGCAAGAGACTATGATGTAGCAGAATCGTCGCCAGTTCGTTTTGAGAAATATGGACGAGAAGCTCGAGATACCTACGATGAAGATGCAGATGGTAACTATCGAATAACTTACCTTGACAGGGCGTAGTGTTTTCACTCGGTTCAATAAACTGAAATTCTTTGCAGAGGAGTTTCCCAAGATTTCGTTGCCACTACAAGATCTAGAGGCAGCGTTACAAGACTTGGAGAGCCACCACATGAAGATATCATCCAAACCTGAGCTGCGTAGCAAATCTCTGCCGCGACCAGCTAAACCGAAGCCGGAATATGGTCCGAGACGAGACTTCAATGATCAGAGACACTTCGACGATGACCCTAAGGATATGTTCGAGATGCATGACCTGCATGACGTGGATTATGAGAACTACAAGGAGAGGCAGGCGCTGGAGAGGGAACGACGGAGAGAGCGAGAAGATCTGTACGCCCATCGAGATCGCGGGTATGACCCGGAAGATGAAGACTTCGAGTTTGATTATCCGAAGGGCAGAAGGTCTAGGCGTGATTTGAGGTATTTTATTATAGCTTTGTTGCATTGTTACCTAAATTACATACCAGAGTCGGAATGATCTTATCTTACCAACAAGAAGAATGTCTGATATTGAAGGTAAGTAGGTGTTAAGCTATTAATGAAAGTCTTTATCAGATCAGACCGCGGCAGGTCAGAGTACGTGGAGCGCGAGGAGCCGTGGGATCGCTCCAATCGGCGCCAACGCCGAGCACGCTCAGCCATCTATGACAATGAGCAGCGTTGGGACGAGGAACGGCCACCAGCGCCCGAGCCAGCGCGCCGCCCGCTGCGGAGACTACACACCGTGGACGACACCAGATACCGCACGCATGTTAGTCACATAGTTTACGTTATTAACTAGCCCAGCTTCCTAATGTACATATCAAACAGTCTAGTCCTTTACGAGTATATCTTCATCAATTTTCGAATTCTTTCAATAATCAAGTGACAACACATGATAACTTTCGAAGCTACGGCGCGGAGCAGACTCTTGTGCATAGAAAACTTTATTGTTAGAAAATATCAAAATAGCTTGTTACATTTGACCAATGTCGAGTTGACATCAATCTAAAACCTATAAAATGGCATCAACATGGAATAATTAGTGTGATGGTACTATAAAGTATCATTTTAATTCGGTCTGACATGTTAAGTTGATGGCTATGAATATTGATATTACGACGAAATATAAAATGCTGTGTCGTTAAAGCAGATTCTATCATGCAATGAGCAGACAAACATAGCCCCTAAGGTGACGAACATGGTTTAGATGTGACTATTTTTGCGTAGAAGGAACAAAATAGTTAGCCAATGTTTTTATTTCTGGTGTTTGTAGACGCCCTCAGTGGAGAGAGATGACTGGAGTGACGAGGTGGTGGTGGTGCCGCGCCGCGGTAAGCCGCCTGCAGGTAACTGTTACGTGACTAAACTTGACTTCGTAACTGATCAGTATTATTATTTACAGCTATTTTAAAGTGACGTTTTGCTTTTAATGACAGCATGGGGCTCCCGAGCGTCTGAAATATACCATCCACCTTCCGATGTTGTGAATAAAGAAGAGGTGAGTAGGTACAGAACTAAAACCCTTTTCGTTTTCATTTGCGGCAGCATCATTACTGTTTGTAAACAAAATCACTTGGCTGAATATTATAGATCCTCAACTGTGAATATTTTTTGGAATGTTGTGTCATATTACTGAACTAGTACTTCGTTCAAATGGTAGGTACTTATTTTGTATTATCCCCGCCTTCCACCCCTTTAAAAGGTAGTTGACAACTTTCTTTGTAATATAAGTATTCAGGCCAGGTTTCAAGTATATAAAGATCAAAGAATTAAGATTTTTCATACAAATCATATCCTCCTTTAAAGGTTCGTAGTGCTCCTTTACATTAAAAAAAAAACCGGCCAAGTGCGTTTCGGACCACGCACAATGGAGGGTTCCGTAATTGGGATGAATTTATCCCAAAAACAAACTTACTCGTAACATTGTAGTTGAAAAGCTTGTTCTCCCATACATCGATGCACGTCACGGTTAATTCTCTAACTGTACATGTAAGTTTGTAATAGCAAAAAAATAAACTGAATTTTTCTTTTATATACTCGTATGTTGTGAGACCTTGCTTCCTGCCAAATTTCATGATTCTAGGTCAACGGGAAGAACCTTGTAGGTTTTGATTTATTAGAGAGTATCAAAATACGAGGCATAAATGGCCATATTTTTTATTGCGTTGACTTAGTAGCTTGATTTTTTTAGAGCCCCAAGGGACCACAGACTTACTTATTTAATATAAATTTCAACTAGATACCTCCATTGTATAACCTCATTGCCTCGACGCGTCCCTGAGAAACAGGGTCTTGACAGACTGACAGACAGGCAGACAGACAACGAAGTAATCCTATAAGGGTTTCGTTTTTCCTTTTGAGGTACAGAACCCTAAAAAAGAAGTCGCAGGTATTTGCAAAAAATTCACGATTCTAGACTTCCTAGTCCCAGTAGTTTCGGATGTGCGTTATGATAAAATAATAACGCTTATCTGACTGACATAGGTAATTGTCAGTTGGCCAGTCAGTTAGTTCCCCTTTTATTTATGGAATGCGATTCTGAACATTACGACGTGTCCGGGCGACTCATTAATCCTTAAAATACCTATTTGGTCCTGTTATTTTTTGATCCAGATAAAGCCGGTACCGATCTGGCTGTGCGTGTTCCTGGTGGCCTCCTACATCGTGGCAGGCACCTTCCTCTTCAAAAGCTGGGAGAGCTGGGAGTACCTGGACGCCGCCTACTTCTGCTTCATCACGCTCACCACCATCGGCTTCGGGGACTTTGTACCTGCGCAGGTGAGAGATAACTTTGAAGAGAGGTGGTAAAAAAAAACTATTAAAACTCAACGTATGCGTCACTTTCCAACAGTGTCATAAGAGTTTGACTTGTTACTACTAGGAATAGTTTGCAAAAGAGGCTCGTATTCAGTGGAGAAAATGTACTATATGCAGCCCTGATCCCCAGATTCTGACGATCTATTCTGTAATAATCTTCCATGTCATCTTAGGTGAAGTGAGCTTGAGGTATGCTGTTATTCCATCTGATGCTAGGACTTGAAAATTTTTACTTCAAGCTCCCTTCACCTGGGTTTACGCGGTGAGCTTTTTTCAGAATACACCAGCAGAATTCTCAGTAAATATCGTATAAGATTCAATGTAACAAGCTTGTCCTTCCCCAGGGTCAGAATTCGGACGACCGAGTCGCCGCCGTACACTCTATCGCCCTGTGCTCCCTGTACCTGCTGTTCGGCATCGCGCTGCTGGCCATGTCCTTCAACTTGGTGCAGGAGGAGGTGCGCGCCAACGTGGCCGCGCTCGCCACCAAGCTCGGCATCATCAAGCCCAGGGACACGCACTACGACTCTGACACGGACTACTAATACAATCTTCGTCCTTCTACCCTTAATAATAATATTAATGCCAGTCTATTGTCCCACTGCAAGACAAAGGCCTCTCCTCATACAGAGAAGGCATTATCATTGATCACTACGCTTGGTCAAGACGTTTTTATTTATTTTTAATTGCTTCTCGCAGGTCAACCTTGGAGGTTGTGTGGCTGCCTTGATAAATCCAGCCAGGGCATAAAACTTAGATACTAAGCGACTACACGCTAAGGGAACCCCTTGTGGGGTACGGACTTCGGCTTAGGGCGTAATCGCTGAGGGAGGACAGCAAGGGACAGGCTGGACCGAATTAATATTATTAGTCTTTTATTGCATTTGTATACATATTGATTACATTTTAAATATTTTTGTAAGAAAACATTTTATTTTTTACATTTAAAAATATAAAAAATAGTGGCCCATCGGCCACTATTTTTTAGGCTAGAGAGAGGAACTTCCTCACTATGCATGCCGTGTCTAGGAATACTGCTTTCTGAATCGAGCTCTTGCCCAGCCGCGCAATGAGAGCCTCCTGAAGTCCTGAGGTGTTGGTCAAGGCTCTTCGCTATAAGCACATTAATAAAAAATAAAAATAAATTGCTGGTAGATAATCCTAGTCACTAGATTGTGTCTGTGCAAGTACTCGCCATTAGCAAGACGAGAACAACCGGAAACAATATGCTGGATTGATTCACCGGGACGGTGGCATGCCCTACAGATGTCAACCGTACGTCCTTGACAATGTATTTCCGATAATTATTCGTCATGATAACTTCATCCATAATCGCACAGACAAAACCTTCGGTTTCCCCGAAGAGGTCGCCGAAGTGCAGCCAGGATACAGACGCCAAAAAGTCTACATCAGGCCCATGGAGGGCCCGGAATTTAATTTTTTGATTTTTGCAACTTCGATTTTTAACTTTAATTAATAGCTATGTATCTAATAATAATTTTTGCTGTGCCCTGACAGGGTCTAAAATGGCTCTTAGCTTTAAGCCTTTTGTTTACATCTTGTTTTACCTTGTGGAACGCAAATAAATGAATATGAATATGGAAAAAGCGTCCGTGTAGCTCTTTGCCTTGTCATACTTCCTTATGATCGTTAGTATCAAGTACTGCAAGTTTGCGCCAGTTCTGTTTGGCCAAGGAGAGCGGGGTGGGCCTCACCCCGCTCTCCTTGACCTACCTCACTATGCGTGCCGTGTCTAGGAGTACTGCTTTCTGAATCAAGCTCTTGCCCAGCCGCGCAATGAGAGCCTCCTGAGGTGTTGGTCGAGGCTCTTCGCTTTTAGATTAATAAAAAAAAAAAATTGCCATACTTCCTTATGACCGTTAGTATCAAGTACTGCAAGTTTGCGCCAGTTCTCTTTGGCAAGGAGATCGGGGTGAGGCCCTTGTCTACTGCGACCTTTTCTCGTTGCATACCCACGTCAGTTTGAATGAAATATTCCCTGAGACTGTAAATCTCGCGGTTGTGGAGGGTTTTAGCATTTAAGAAACCACGACTCCCACACTTCCGCGGGATGTACAGTCTCATCACTGATGACCGAGGGTCATGCGGATGCGGAGTCGGGGGACCATTGTGTCGTTGTATGGAACACTTTTTTACATAAGAGGTCCCCCAACTGCAATGACAATTTTATTTATCTGATTAGTCAGCCTAGATGTTATAGCCTTCCTCGATAAATGGGCTATCTAACACTGAAATAATTTTTCTAATCAGACCAGTAGTTCCTGAGATTAGCGCGTTCAAGCAAACAAACAAACTCTTCAGCTATATTAGTAATATTAGTTTATAGATTAAGCCAGGCACACCCACGCGACATAGATATTTACAAGGATAGTAACAATAACAATAGGCAATCACGAATCTTCACGACTGATGAGCTAAACGGTTTGTATTCGATGATAATACTGGTACAGTAAGCGCTCAAAAGTGCATGATCACGCTAAGAGTCGTATTGCTGTGAACACGCGGTATAGCTCGTACATTTGTATGTGTAAGCAACACGATACACACACCACAGATAACGCAGTTTTGCGAAACAACAATATATTTCCGTCGCTTTAAACATGCTAGCACACACGCACTATGCGCGTGAACTTGACCAGTTAATGGCATTGCTAAAATTCGATAGTAACTTAACAAGTGCAGATAGCAGAAAGCGTTAAGCGTTGGTATGGAATTCAAACTGCCTCAGGTTCTAATCTCGTAAAACACAGTGCGGTTTTTTGCAAATATTATTATTTTTGTTTTCGATAATAATATTTTTTAAATATTGCTGCTTTTTTATGTTGTTATTGCAATAAAGGTTTTAGAATAAAAAATGCGTGATATATGATAACAAAATTAAAAAAATATGTTTATTCGTTATATTTATTTTACATAAGTTAACACACTGCTACAATTATTTATCATTACTTCAGCTGAATAAGATGTGAAATAGATGTCAAGAAACTAGAAGCAGTTTGTATTATTTTGACACATTTAAATTATGAAATATTTTAAATTTTTAATGGATTTTTTCACCATAAACATTAAGCTTTGATCATGGTCGAAGTAATTAAGTAATAAATAAGAATATTAGACTACTTAAAATGTAAAAAACTACTTACAGAATAGGTAATTTTAAGGTTAAATATGGGCAGTTTGTTTATATTTTATTTGTATTAATTATTTTACATTTTATTTGACTTTAGTAAATATTGGTTGTTATTGAGGTTAAAGCTTAAGTATTCATTTTCTTTACGAAAAGAAGATTGAAACTAAACCTCAAATTTTAATCCTAAAATAATACTATTACTAAAATAATATTAAACAATTTCGGTATATCTGCAAGAAATACGACAAACACCCTATTGAAACGTGCTTAAAAAATTCGTTACCATAAATTCATGCAATAACGAATCTGTTGTTTATTAAGTTGGTACGGTCAATATTTTAAGGTCAAAAACGGTTTTCTAGCTGGTCTTCAGTGATGCAAGCCTTCAGAGTGCACGGCGAACGGTTCATAATGACGTGTTTTTAATAATTCAGCAAAATATCTCGTTGGTATGAAACCATTTGTTTCATTCACCATTTGACGTCGCTGCTACTCGATAATAAGCCCCTTCCTCATATCTCTTAACCCTCACAGTATTTCTCTAGAACAAAGAAAAACATTGTTTTTATTACACATAATACCTTATTATTCACTAATCGAATTAAACCTCACAATGAATTTAAAACTTTAAAGGCATCTTCTGTCTCAACAATACCTCTGTTCTATCAACAATACCCTTGATTAAGATTTATGTTTAGTAAAATATGAAATATATAAATGATAACACTCACACTTAGTCCGGTTTCATTAGATATTCACTTCACTTTTACGCAGCGCAATAATATTCTCTGATCTGATCTGATCTCTTCAATATATTTTATGCCTGCTTTTTGATAATAATAACCACAACACTGCGCTAAATACTCGTCACCAATATTATCCACGAACCAAAAAAGTTCTATTAATTAAATACTCGTAACAAACTGCATCTACCCCACAGAAATCGAAATAATTTACTTAGTTTTTTGTGGTCTACCTGCTAAACTTTAATATTTATGTGAACAAGACGAATGAAACTAAAAACGAATGATGATTATTGAACTAGTCATTGGTTGCAGACAAAGTGAGTGTGTGTGTGTAATGTGCGTGTCTACAGTATTGTAACAACTTATAGAAGAAGGTCGTAAGTCAAACCGAAGCGTCAGTCTATTGCTTTGTGAGATTGCTCATGGACTTTTGGTCGGTACTGTACCTATGTATCCGGTAAAATGTCTGCAATGAAACAGAAAAAATAACGAATGACACCGCCACTGAAAACACTCTGAAAGACTGAACGAAAGATCAAAACACTGGTGTGTGTGACCAAACAACATTAACGTGAGTAAAGTATACCGTACCCACAACACGTCGCGCAATGTTGCGACACTTCCAACTCCGGTGCGCGGCGTTGCCGTTCCTCGGACCGGATAGCGGCCGTCCGGCGCGCGGCTGCCGCTCCGCTCCGCCGCCGACAGTATTGTGTAAACTCGCTAGGGGAATATACGCATTTTTGCACAACGTTTATCACAAAATATTCATCCATTATAATATCCCCGTGACCTTTTCGTACGTAAAATGTATTTCGTGTAGTTTGATGTGATTTTCGTGTGAAATTTTAAGGGAAACCGCCATTTTGAAACCGGATAGGAGCAGTTTGAAGACATCGATAATGTCGGACTCGGATACAAGGTGGGTGACGTCTAACTCTTGCTCTTACTACTTGCGATACGAAACAATATTGTTATGCATTTGAAGCAATACATTCAACAAAAAAAGTACAAAATAGAGGATATTTTAGTAAAATAGACACTAACGTTATCGTAGTGAACTTTACCTGCACTTAGGACCGCTGGCATTCTATTTTGGTCTTTATGCCGGGGGAGTAAGGTCGCTCGGTGTGCATTTGGCGCGAAACTCGGTTCATTATTCGACGAACTGGTTCAAGGTCATCGGTGTTTACCCATGTTTGTGTTCTTGTTCGCCGTGAACTTTTGTCACAATATTCGGAGTTTTTTAATTATCTTTTTAGTAATACCTACATTTTGCTAAAATGATAAGTACCTAAGTAGGTATTTAGTTTTTAGAGATTAATTTTATTTGAGTAGGTACTTACTTACTTAAAACAAAAGGTACGAGTACCTACCTAAAGTTATAAACTTAAGTTTGTTCGAGGTTGTTCTTTGAGAGGTGGGCTACAGATTTAGCGAACATTTACTTTCTCGTGTTAATTAATACCCTACAGTGTTTGAGCAATATTTTTGCCAATGGGCAGGTAGGTAGGTAGACCTACCAGAATTGCACACCGAACCGTCCTTTTCTTGCGGAGCATTAGATCACTTTTTACCGAGGTGTCTTAAAAGGATAAAGAAAATAAATAATTGGATAACTAATGTAATGATTGAATAAAATAAATCTGTTTAATTGTGAGTTTGTGACTGATATTTATGGTGCTTTCCTCAAAAGACCACTTCAGACACCAATCCACATGGCCTTCACATGATCTAACCAAGATTATGTCTTGACTTTAAAAGACCTCTGAGTTTGTTTCGGCCTTTCTTCTCAGAGTAGTCAGATAGGAAACGCCGACCTCATCTAGTTTTAAAATATGATTGACGTGTAAAAGTGTTTGTACAAACCTACTTACAGAAATAAAATAATTTATCATTTATCATTAATGTACTTAATAGATATAAATGTAAAAATTAAAAAGCATTGATTCAGTAAAATAATTGTAGGTAAGAACTTACCTAAAATAATTATTTAAACGCCATGAGAAATGGCAAACATGTCGTGAACCACTCTTATGCATGTATTATTTAAATTCTGTGTGCAAATAAAATTTAATTATTTCTTTCTAAATGTGCTCCTAGAGCTAAGAGGCATATAAATAAAATATGTTTTGGGAAGGACATCCAATCGTGTTGAGTTTTGTAGGGTTCCTCCTTATAGTTTCGTCATGTCCATCTGTCTGTCTGTCTGTCCGCGGTCTAGCTCCGAGACCCTTGGTACCAGAAAGCTGTAATTTGGCATGGATATATATTTATATACCCATGCCAAATTACAGCTTTCTGGTTCTATAAAAAAATGAAAATAATAGTCTTTATAAAAAATTGTTTCGTAATTTTATTATACCACTTTGTCGGCGTAATTAATATTAATTACGCCGACAAAGTGGTATAATGAAATTATGAAACAATTTTTTTTAGGGTAGGTACGCCTCCCCTACACGTAAAGTGGTGATGACTTTTTTTTTCTATCCCGTGGTGTGGGGTATCATTAGAAAGGTCCTTTAAAAACATTATGATCCGTTTGCGAAATATTAAGCTTTAAAGTGCTAATTTTTGTTAGAGTCAAGTGTCCTCCCCCCCTGCCAGCTACAGTGACGTGCATCGATGTATGGGAGAACATGTTTTTCAACTACAAAGTTAAGTTTGTTTTTGGGATAAATTCATCCCAACTACGGAACCCTCCATTGTGCGTGGTCCGACACGCACTTGGCCTGTTTTTTTTGTCAAGTTTCTAAATTGGCATGTACAATAGATTGACAAAGACACGAAACATTTAGGCGCTAAGTACTACACGGTGCCCTACTGTTATTATGACCTGACAAAGTCCATGGGCGTAGGTATTAAACCTAGGTAGGTACCTACCTACCTTCATTGGTAGAATTTCTATTTAAGTACAAAAATGATTATATAAATTATTTAAATATGAATATTTGGAATTGACTCATTACTAGCTTTTTTTAAACTTCCCCTCCCTTTTTTGTATTTGCAGATGCAATATATAAATATTATATAGCCTATGTCACTCCCACAATTAAGAAAAATCTAACGACACCTCATATGTTAAAATCCATCAAGCCGTTTAGGCTACAGAGCGTGCCAAAGAAATAGACATACATACATACTTACTCTCGAAAAATATTACCCTCCTGGGGCAGTCGGGTAAACATGATTCAATGGATAATTAAGTGGGTGCATTAAGTAGTAAGTAGGCACTAAGTCGCCAGCGAACAAAAAGAATGAACGAGAACTGGGCGTTGAGCCGTAATTCGGCAGACATTCAAATAAAATCATGCATCGATTACACACTGCAGAAAATAACTCCATCCATTACAGCTTTATTGTAATTACCTACATGACACAACATTACGTCGTCGTCTGTGTTTCCTGAAGGGGCAGGCATGGTAGGGAGAGGTGGAGTGTATCTGTATAGTAGGTAGACCCACTTTTCGTCAGTTAAGTTCAAGTCCCATGTATTAATAGGAACCGAGCCTATTGCCATCAACCGGGCACAAATCCGGACTCACTGCAAATGAGAAATTCCAAGTCACTTCATCCTACCTGGAAATGCAGGACCACATGCGCGCAGGCATACTTGGGAAGTTAGGACCACTCGATAAGGTAGTCGATGTAATACTTGGTCGTTATGTTATTCTTTCTTTCTCCAGCATGTCCGTCCAGCATTTCTCGAAGAAGATGATCGCGACGCGCGAGCTGATCCGGCTGGTGCGTCAGAAGCAGTGCCTGTGGGACCGCTGCCACCCGTCCTACCGCGACAAGGTCGGCAAGGACAAGTCCTGGCACGAGATCTACCTCGAGTTCGAGCCGTCCTACGACACGCTCGACGACCACAAGAAGAATCTTATAGGTGAGGGGGGGGGGGGATGCCTAATATCTATACTTTCTTTATAATCACTTTTACTTCTTTATAAATACATGTGTAAACGAATGTTTATTGTTCGTCGGGTCATTGAAATTCCTTTTGAATTGAGTTCAGAGCTACATCCAATCAAGTGAGATTTAAAACAATATTTGACGTGTTTGACTTTAACCTTACATGAAAATATAATTTATCGTTAAATGAGTATTGCCAGTGAGTCACTACGAGCTTACCACAGCTAGTAATTAATCATTAATTACAAAAACACTGTACTTACTTAACTTGTACTTAATGAGCATTGTTCAGACAATCATTTTATTTGTGTTGCGAGGACGAACAGGAAAGCAAACATTAGATACTTACCTACTAATGTGATTTATTTTTAATAATTTCCAGGTAATATAATCACTAGGAAATGGTACAATGTCAGAGATTCATACGTGAAGTCACGGAAACCTGGAGTACGAAGACCCTACGTGTACGCAGAAGAGCTGTCGTTCCTGGATCCTATCTACCTAGGGGGAAGCGACAGGAAGAGCATCGTCGACAAGAGCTTCATCGAGGAGCGGATGGACAACGACGACGAAGGGGACAACGACAATTCGCATAATTGGCTACAAGAAGTGTTTGTTGATATCGACGAAGGCACAGACACGCAGGCGGCTGGCTGTCCAGCCAAACGACCCAAACTAGAATACGGTAACAGTAAAGACGAAAGCGAAGAAAACATCATCACAGTGCTCGCCAACCTCATACAGAAAGAAGAAGACGAGGACAGATCTTTCTTCAAGTCCATCACACCGTCCGTCAAGAAGCTCTCCGAATCCTCCAAGTTTGAGTTCAGGATACAAGTCATGAAGCTCATCAACAGTTTGAAGATCAGAGATCGACAAGTAATGAAACTTAAAAGAGAAAGGACTTCCAATGTGGACTCTGATAGCGAGTGATTGATTGTTATGCCTAGTTGTACTTATTAAATAATTTTAAGGAACGGTCCCTATTTATTAAGATCCTCTTTAGCACCTACTGTCATATTAGGAAGCATGAAAACTGTGTGCATAATTAAATAAGCAGAAGGACATCGCTGATTACAACAAAAATGACAACAAAGTTATCGGAACTGAATAATATCTTACATTAATGAATTGGCAAACAATATCTTAACGCACGTGTATTCTTTGAAGGATTATTAAAAATATTTTTCATATCTTTTCAAGCAATTTTAATCTTTATTGTAAAGTTATACAGGGTGGAATTTTGTAATGCCACCTGAAGGGAAAGTACTCTTAATACTGTAGATAGAAAATTTTACTCAAAGAAAATATTCCTGCACAAAAACAATCAAATGTGAATAACAAATATTAAATCTATTTTCAAATGTAACATTCCCTTTTTAGGGTTCCGTAGTAAACAAGGAACCTTTATAGTTTCGACATGTCCGCCTGTCTGTCTGCCTGTCTGTCCGCGGTCTAGCTCCAAGACTGTTAGTACTAGAAAGTTGTAATTTGGCATGGATATACATATTAATCATGCCGACAAAGTGGTAAAATAAAATTATGAAAAATATTTTTTTTAAGGTACCTCCCCTACACGTAAAGTGGAGATGTTTTTTTTTTATTTTTCTGTCCCTTGGTGTGGGGTATCGTTGGAAAGGTCTTTCAAAAACATTGTGAGTATGTTAAAACCATTTTTTAATTCAGAGATCCGTTAGCGAAATATTAAGCTTTAAAGTGCAAATTGTTGTTAGCGTCAAGTGTCCCCCCCCCCCCTGCCAGCTAAATGGTTGGTTTTAGATATGTGAAAAAATTCAAGGCAGTAGCTTATATAACGAATTTAAAAGGAAAACTATCACAGCTGAGTAGGCTTTACAAGTTAACGTGTTAAGTCGATTATTATCGACCAACTTAAATTTGCGGTTGTAAAAACATGTTCACCCATACATTCTGTATGAAAGATTTTTTTTTTCAACTACAAAGTTAAGTTTGTTCTTGGGATAAATTCATCCCAACTACGGAAGCCTACATTGTGCGTGGTCCGACATGCACTTGGCCGGTTTTTTTAATTACTAACATTAGTAAACAGATGGATCTTTGAGTTAAAGAGCTTTAACTTGACTCATTGAATTTATAAGTCCAGATTTCATGGTTTTCCTTTCATTTAATTAATTAAGTTTGTTAGAGAGATTTCATCCTTATATTGATCCGAACGATCAATTCAATAAAAGTACAGGCTGTCATTTTTACAGATTTTAGTCGGTTCGATTCTCGGGTGTGGCAAGCGAATTTTCGAAAATCTTTGAATGCAGTTTTCTTTCTATTCAAAAATAAAGGAATATATTCTTTGAGTAAAATTTTCTATCTACAGTATTAGGAGTACTTTCCCTTCAGGTGGCATTAACAAATTCCACCCTGTATATTTTCCCAAATAGCGTGCTGTTTTTCAAGTACCTAGATATCAATTGGATTATCATTTTCATTGTTCTTAATAACATCAGCGATAAAATATATTTGCATGATGTGTTTAATCTACATATACCTACCTACATAAATTAAAAATTAAAGTCCCTTCTCGTCTGTCACTGTAACAGCATAGTTCTTCTAAACTACGCAACGGATTTTGATAAGGATCATTAATTATTTTAGAGAATTTATTCCGGAACGTTTATGTGTAAAACATATTCAAATTAAACTCATGTTTTAAAGAAATCTCGATGTTTTGTCAAGTCGTGAAAACCGTGCGAAGCCGAACCGAGTACCTAGTCTAATATAATGATAACCTGAGTCGATGCGGTGTTGTCTAGATAGTGGCAACACTCTCATTACTCAGCCGGTAGCGCGGCGTCGCGTACCGCTCAACACGTTCGGACCAAAGGCTCCGGGCCGAAGGACCAGTCATTATGACGTCCGAGGAGAAAGGACAAGCGCAAAGTCCGTCCAAGAGCGTGGACCTGGACACCATCCTGGTGGAGGAGGTGGGCCAGTTCGGCAAGTACCAGATCGTCACTCTGCTGCTCGCCGCTTTCCCTGTCATATTCTCTGCGTTTGCCTCCGGAGAGTATATTTTCACAACCGCTAGGATAAATACAAGGTAAGAACTAAGAATCATACATATAATACTTAATTAATTTCACGTTTTGCTGTCTCATTAGGGGAGGTATACTTAGCAGTGTGTTGATACTGTCTCCTCGCCTGAACATGTGGTTGCCGTATGAATAAATCACGATCCAAGCATTATATAGCAATGGGTTCTTTTATTATTTTTCTGAGAATGTGCTCATTAAAGCTTTTACGCCAAAATGTATCAAAATACAGTAGATTTCCGGTTTTCTATAACTTGACATCTATTAAACTAATATTATGCAGAGGTCATGCAGAGGTCAAAGTTTGTTTGTTTATAATTACGTAGGGGGTAGGTAATCTCCGGAAATAATGATAAAAAAAAAACATTGGTAGAAAGCTACATTATTCCTGAGTGCTATAGGCTATAAATTAGGTATATTTATATCATGCCGAACTATCACAATACAATCTGCTCAACAACGTAAATATCGCAATGATTATTGTTCAACTGTCAAAATGAAACCGATTAGGCATAAGTAGGTAATCATTTACGAAAATGTGTTAAGATACAGTTAGACAGCTGGTCTGCCTTAAATAATTCTATAAAAAATTCCGCGACACCATATTTCAATCTTTTATATTTTTTCTTTTATACAGGTAGGTATAATTAATAATATAATAAAGGTGAAGTCTTTGCTTTTTTTTTAATGCGTTTATCTCAGGAACTACCAGTCGGATTTGAAAAATTGTATTTGCATTTGATAGCTCAATTCTTGAAGAAGGTTATAGGCTATTAAACATTATGCTACGACCCTTAGGAGCCGAGCAAAAAGTAAGAACGCTGCGCGAAACAAAGTAATGGCGCGGGCGGGCGATGCGATACAATGCGGAAGATGTTGAGGGCTGAGGGCGTTTTACAGAAATGTGGCTGTTATTTTAGTAGGTATATTGTGTATCTTACGACATCCACACGAATGAAGTCGCGGGCAGAAGCTGCTTTGAAAATAACGCTAGTTATTATGTCGTTCCTAAAAGTAATTTATAAGTAGAGAAAATACCACAGTGACCACTTAAATGCATAGTATTATAACCAACGTAATAAGTTTGACGCGCGACGGGAGCTTTCCCGGCGCTTCCGGTTTCCGGCGCGGTCGACCTCCGGTCGCCGTTTTCGGTGATTCCGTTGTAGCTACTAGCAAGCTGTACGGAACTGTGTATCTATGTACCCTCTCCTACATGATACTAACCATTGTATAAGTACAAACTATGTAGGTACAGAAGTAGGGAATTGTTGAACTGTGGCATACCACGCGGTTTTGATTCGCGTAGAGTTTTTCAGGTTAATCATTTATGGACAATACAGAATAACGTCTATAAAGTCAGAGAACGTGATTGATAAGCAAATTGTAGTAAGTTCATACCACAACTATAATTGAAGCAGTATAACAATCCGCCTAATAATCTAAACATACTATAAATTAAAGTCACTTTTCGCGTTTGTTGTATGTCCGCGTTGTTCTTCTAAACCACGCAACAGATTTTGATGAGGTTTTCACCGTCGTTTAGAGAATTTATTCCGGAAGGTTTATGTGTATAATACGTTCGTATTAAAGTTACATATAACTAAGATATCTCGATGATTTGTAAAGTCATAAAAACCGTGCGAAGCAGGAGCTGGTCACTAATCAAGAATAAAATATTATATTCTTTATTATGTACCTACACCATAACAATAACAAGTTCCCTGACTGTACTGAAATAAATAACAGTATAACATAATACATGCCCGTAATCCCCGAAAGGTTTTAGCAGCGGTGTACTTATAGTACACTCTCACTTTTCTTAAATTAAAACCTGATTAATTAACTCGTGGCCATCTGCAGGTGCCTGGTCCCAGAATGCGACGGCCCAAACCCGGAGTTTGCCCCGTCCTGGGTGTTGAATGCCATCCCGGCCAGCGGGAGCTCCTTCGAAGCCTGTGAGCGTTTCGTCAACGTCAGCACTCCAGCGGTGGTGGCCGAGGGCTCCTGTCCCGCCGCGCTGTTCGACTCCTCCAGGACACAGAACTGCGACGACTATGTTTACGAGAATCAACTCAGCGTGGTTTATGACGTAAGTTTGTAAAGTCGCATGATGAGGGAATGTCTTCTCTAGTATCGCACAGGCAGCATGGCGCAGCATGCCATGGCAAAGGATTTTTGTTAGCGGAAATTATTTTTAATCTTATTTTCATATTCTTAGCACTCACATTTCGTTGCAGGGCCATACGTGCCATGCCGCGACGTGTTCTGCTTACTAAATCGTTATATCTAGGTAGATACTAGCATCCTTCCGACATGTTCTTTTTGTTTTTCTACGTTCGTAAATTATTGAGAGATTATTATGTTAATTAACCAAAACACTTGGTACACATAATTATGTAGATATTATGATTATCATACCTACTAACATAGATAATAGTGATATTGCCTTCCTGTGGGCAAGGTACTCGTAGATAGCTAGATATAATCTGTTGTCTAATCTAGGTAACCTTTGGTTAATCATTATTATAAATTACATGAATTCTTTGATTATGTTTGTTGATGATAAGCGATATCTAACGGGAAGCAATATGTGAGCCATCAATGGGTGAAGGTAAAGTAATAACTCAAAGCATTTATTTCAAATAATTACAGGCACTTTTGAATTGTCAAGGGGTCGGTCAGTCAGAAAGATGAAGCTAGTTGCCCATTCCAAAGCGTAGTAGGTACCTATGGAGAAGAACGGGCAAGAAACTCCACGGACACTCTTTTAAATCACAATATGGTTACAAAATATTGGTTACATCGAACGATGCAGAGCGTTAAAGCGTCCATAATAATAAGTAAATCAAGTAAAATAATAAAAAAATAAATTAAAATAAGCCGTGGCAGTAGCAGCTATGTCCAGTCCCTACTGTCAGCGCCCGTTCACGAACATGACGTACGGACTACCTAGGTACCTACCTGCTTACACAAAAAAACAGGATTGCAAGGACTGAAGTGATTCTCTTTGCCTTACTTAATAAAATAATGATTGAAATCATAATTAACAAAGCTAAAAATAAAAGAAATAATTAAAAATCGGCCAAGTGCTAGTCGGACTCGCACACGAAGGGTTCCATACCTACCACCGTACAATTTATATAACGCCGAAAAAAACACATTTCTTGTATCGAGACCCCCTTTAATTTTAAACTTAATACATTTTTATGATTTGTTTTATAGCGGCAATATGAAGACAAAATCTGTGAAAATTTCAACTGTCTACCTATTACGGTTCATTAGATACAGCCCGCTGACAGACAGACGGACGGACGGACGGCGGAGGCTTAAGCTCCCATTACACGAGCACTCCAAATCCATCACTCCGCGGGGGCGTTGATTGCGGGCGTACTCCGCGCACAAGAAAGTCTTGTGCTCCGCGTACGCATTCACACACACGATGAGTAGGATTGTGGAGTGTGGAACGTTGGATTTTGAAAGTGGAATGTTTGGATTTCAATATTTTTTCCTACTCCACCCAATCCACGTGAGATTTCGCATACACGGTCGGTTTTTGGAGTGTTGTGTGGAGTGTTATGGAGTGGAGTGCTCGTGTAATATGAGCTTTAGTCATTCTAGTAGTACAGAACTCAAAAAACGGACGGACAGACGAGTTTTTATGAATGATATCTCTCTCTAGCATTATTTAATTATTAATGAAGTAGATAGGTTAGGTAGGTAAATGATTATAGGTGCCTACCCATTAATTTTTATAGCATCAATCAAGTCGTAAAAAGCTTAGTTTTGGGAATGCTGATGTGCGTAATTTATTATTTAAATGAGCTAATTACCTCGTGATAGGGCCTGATAGCGACGAGGAATTGAGTCAGTTATCATAATCCGCCCGTCAAAGCATCTAATCGTTGAAATAATCAGTCATTAAGTATTTATTATTTCAAAGCTGCTATTGACGATTCTCTCGTAGGATACCTATGCCTAGCGTATGCTAATTAATCTTATGGCCTGGTTTTATGCACATTGTAACGCAAGCCGAGCTGTAATAAGTTATAACTGTCACTGGTTTATCTTTTCAGCACACCCGCGGCATGCGGCATAAGCTTTTCTTATAGCCTGTTCCGACATTATACGAGTAGAAGAAGAATAGCTCATTGAAGTTTTGTGACCAGCGGGGTAATTGCGTAACACAATTAACAGTAGCAACGGCTTTCATTTTGACAATTCAACATCATTCTTTGCTTTATTTAGGTACAATACGTTGTTGAGCAGACAAATTTTTCGAACATAATATGAAGCAATTTACGAAACGTTTTATTCAATATATATAAATATTAAGGGTCTGGTTCATAATATCGACAGTCACTACATCGACGGTCGCTGTATCGAAAACGTTCCATCGACGGGTTGATGAATCGACTGTAGGTACCCTAAATCAATGGTACGCTACATCGACAGTACTTACACCAAATCGATAGCACGCTATATCGACAGTACACCAAATCAATAGTACGCTATTTCGACAGTATACTAAATCGATAGTACGCTATATCGACAGTATACCATATCGATAATACGTTGTATTAACAGTACACCATATCGATGGTACGCTGCATCGACTGCCCGATCCGAGCCAGATTTAAATAAAAAAAACTTAAAAAAAAAAAGCTTTAAGTAAGTAAGTAAGTCGTTTATTCTGCCATATTTTACCAATAGGCATGCAAAAGTTATAGTTTGACGCTAAAATAAGATCCATTGAGGAGCTTTAAAATCACAACTTATATAGATCACTACCACACAATTTATATATACAAAATTCTCAACAAAAACACTATTTACTTATACAAAATTCTCAACAAAAACACTATTTACTTATACAATACTTAAACACTTTCAGGTATGCCAGCTAATAATAATATCAATAAACACACACAATTTATATAAGATGTCAAAGTATCATTTTAATGTCAGAGTATCAAAGAGTAAGATGTCAAAGTATAAAAGATAAACAATTCAATTAGGATGTCAAAGTATCATTCAAATAGTCATGTAAATTATAATAACATTTAATTAATCACAATTTGTTATCCGAAATACCGTTATAATAATAATAATAAAAACTGCAGTAATTTTATTCTAAGTACAGACGCCAGCACATCAAGTTACCCGAAACTGACAAATTTTCCCAATCAACTTTGAACCTTTCAACTCAGCGATAAAGTTGAAAATCTATTAAATAAATTTGACAGATTGTAGTAGCCTGATGTGCTGGCGTCTGTACATCATCGAATCGTCTTCACAAATAGGTACTTTAAATATAATAAATGTTTACAAAATATTGTAAAACATTTTAAACTATGAAGTTTTTTGCCCATTCTTCTCCATACGAAACTACCATTTGGAAAGAGCGACTAGAATCAATCACACTAATATTATAAAGGCGAAAGTTTGTGAGTGTGTGTATGTTTGTCTCTTCTTCACGCTCAAACGGCTGGACCAATTTGGATGAAATTTGGCACACAGATAGTTTATAACCTGGATTAACATATAGGATACTTTTTATCCCGATATTCTCATAGGATCGAGACTTACGCGGGACCCGCGTGGGCACAGCTAGTAAAATATATTTTCTTGTAAATTTTGACGTTCAATGTGTCTAACGCATGACTAGCGTTCTAAATAAAACATAGGTACCTAATAAGTCTCTAACAAGGGTAGGTAAATGATTAACAATAGGTGGGTAAATGATTTGACTTTGTCATGCACTATAATGTATTTTTCGTTCCAGTTCGACATGGCGTGCGACGAGTGGCGGCGCTCGCAGATCGGCTCCATCCGCACGATCGGCACGCTGCTGGTGCTGCCCATCACCGGCTACATCTCGGACCGCTGGGGCCGCCGGGTCGCGCTCACCATCAACGCCTTCAACACCGGCTGGATCGGCCTCGTGCGCTCCTTCGTCAACTCCTACGAGTGGTTCCTGACTCTCGAGGTGCTCGAGTCCTCGGTCGGCGCAGGGGCTTACTCGTCTTGCTACATTTTAGGTAAGGAATTGTTGGGCTTATAAGTCACCTACACCTCAGGGTTTTTATTTCTTAAGAGAGTACATATTACTTTAACAATAGGTATAATATTATTTCATACCTTTCTTGTAATTTGGTATTTAGTAAAAACAGAGGGTGTTAGCGCCTACAACCTTTGTGTTCATATCACTGATATCACGCTCTTGCACAATGCACATGCACACATGCAACAGATTGCTAAGCGGATTTGTCAGGCGCCTAGAACTAACGGTGCTTCACACCACAAATAAATTATGGGAAAACTTCTACCTTACTTTATAGTGTCACATATTCTTTCGGGATTTGTGGGAGTATCAGGCCCGGACTCTACCAAAGCGTAGACGAGACGAGAGGAGAGGAGATATGTTTTAAACAACCGTGAATTTCGTTATTCACACATCTCGTCTCCACTCAACTGCAGTGGAGACCACTGAGCGGAGATGTAAGTATCATATTTGTATGGCGCCGCGCTCGCCGGCGGTGTGAACAGTCAGCGTTCAACTATGAATATATGCATCTCTTTTGTTTACACGCAATGTATATCTATTGTACGTTTCTTGAGCGAGAAACTAGCCGATAGTTAGTCGCTTCCTCGTCAGCGGTGGGACAACTGCCCAAGTTACTTTCAAAATTAACGTTTTAGTGACGATATTCGCCCGTACCGTGTGACTGTGAGTGGTCACCACTCTTCTAGAAAACCGTAGCTTCACTTACATTCAATTACGTTTCGTTACCCACGATCTTTTAAGAGTAGGTACAAATAAATCTTTGTTGTATTTAATTTAATTAATTATTTCATAATTGAGTTCATTGCGGTAGCAGCTAATTAAAAATGAGTTAAAGTTAAAAACTTACAATATTTATACTAAAAACCATTAAAATCCGCTGTCACTTTGTCTGAACGTAAAACGGAACAACCAAGGAGTCAAACGTTGCTTCTTTTTTTCAAAATACCTACTAGGCGTTTGCGCAGAGATAAATTTTGCGAAAACGTGGAGACAACTATACCAAAAAAAAATTGAAGCTTCACACGCTCGGGTATAAAGTGCAGTGGAGACCAAATGATTTTAATGAACATTCACAAGGAACTATTTTATGTTGGCATACACTAATCGACCATGTTTCATTACAGTAACGGAGCTGGTAGGTCCCAAGTACCGGGTGATCGCGGGTGCCACCATCTCCACTCTGTTCGCTCTGGGGCAGGTGATCCTCGGGTTCATCGCGTGGGGCGTGCCGGCCTGGCGTCCCCTCACCCAGGTGCTGTACGCGCCGCAGATCCTCGTCGTCAGCTACTTCTGGATCCTCTCAGAATCCGTCCGCTGGCTCATGAGTAAGGGCCGCTACGAAGAATCAGAGCGGATTCTTAAGAAAGTCGCCAAAGCTAATAAGACGGTGCTTTCGGATAAGAGTTTGGAAGCTTTACGTGCTACAGATGAAGCAGAGAAGAACACTGTGAAGCCGAAAGAGCCTTGGCTAGTAGTGCTTGTGTTCAGATCTCGCGTGATTCTGTCTCGTTGCCTGGTGTCGCCTATTTGGTGGATCACGAACACGCTGGTATACTACGGCATGAACATCAACTCGGTGAACATGACCGGCAATGGGTACCTGAACTACGTGGCGGTGGCTGCCATCGAAATCCCGGGCTACTGGACGGCCATCCTGCTGCTGGACCGCGTCGGCCGCAAGCCTGTGCTCATCTGCGCGTACTGGCTGTGCGCTGCCTGCCAGTTCGCGTTCGCATTCATGCCCGACGGTAATTATTATAATAATGGTCACCTATGCCTGTAGTCTGGATTTGTGCCCGGCTGATGGCTCGCCCCCAATCACATATAAGTATGTCTTACTCTTCAACACAGGCGTGATGTTATGTTATGTTGGTCCCCGTTACGCAAGAACTGTTCTCACTGATAAAGAAATGCTCATGTTTCAGGTAACGACGGCGTGCGGCTGTTCCTGTATCTGTTCGGCAAGTACTGCATCGCCATCGTGATGACGTCAGTGTACGTGTACACGGCCGAGCTGTACCCCACCAAGTACCGACACAACCTGTTCGCGTTCTCCTCCATGGTGGGTCGCCTCGGCTCCATCACGGCACCGCTCACGCCCGCGCTTGTAAGTTCATCATATTTTATCACTAACTTTTGCCCGCGGTTTCAACTGCTAAGGAAGGGAAAGGTAACAAAAAGACAGTTGCTTTGGAATTTATAATCCTAACTAATATTATAAATGCGAAAGCTAGTTTGTTTATAATGATGACCATGACCTTACGACATAGTATACTTTTTATCCCGATATTCCCACGGGATCGAGACTTATGCGGGTGTATTTATAATATTAGTTAGATAACATTAGTTAAGTATATCCATCTTAACTAATGTTATCGTAATACTAATTAATGTAATAATCTGTTGGTACAGAAAAACAGTCTCAGGAGACTGTCCTTATCATAGGAATATAAAAAACAGTTCACTTCTTTCTTATATCTATGGTCCTTATACTTTTGAGAAATGTGATACAGTTTACAGATTTTGAAAAATATGTACAGTCAGCAAGATAATGGGCTTGTTTTTTATAAGGATCAAAAAACTTTATGGAACTAACCGAGGTTTGAGTAGGTACTAGAAAAGTTAAAAGTCGCAAAAGCTTTTCCCATACATTTCGTTAGAAATGAGACTCCATATAACTTTTTTATGATTATCCATCATAAAACCTGCCACTACAAAGGTCAGAAATCGCAAAAGACTTTTTTCCACACAAGTTTAAACGTTCCAAACTATTGATGGAAATATTTCGGGTTGGGTTTAGAAACGTGGCTAGTGGTGCGACCGTCAGACTACCAAGTTATAAGGTCTCGAGTTCGAACCCAAAGCACGCACCTCTGAATTTTCGGATTTATGTGCGTATTGTATAATTATCACTTGCTTCAAAAACGGTGAAGGAAAACATCGTGAGGAAACCGGCATGCTTGAGAGATATTTCTCGACGGCATGTGAAGCCAAGTCAGAGGCCCATGGGCGGCTTTAAAACTCTAACACCAGGTTAGTCACTAACCACACGAAAAGTAGAAGAAGAAATAATGTAAGGTTATTGTGGGTTCTAGAGAGTCTCGTGAACCCTACACGACAATTTTTTTTTAGTTGGTGACTCCTTTTTTATATTTATAATAAAAAAATTTGGTTAGGAACGTAAATATTTGCTCCACTGTACTATATGGACCGTGCGTGAAATGCTTCACATTTTTGCATATAGATATATATAGTCTTCATGTAGAAAGCTTTTGCAAAATGTCACAGCTAGGAAACGCGCAGTTTACGAGAAAAAAAATCCAAAAGTTTCAAAATAAATCTATTTATTTTCGGATGCAAGAGCGAGCCTACCAAACCTGAATCGGGGTGCCCCAAGTCCCGACACATCGAACTTAGACATGAGAACTTAGGATGGAAGAGCGAGCGAAGCGAGCTCGGGACTTAGAGCACCCCGAATCAGACAGGTCGAAAGGGATGACGGGGGCTCAAGTAAGCGAGCAAAGCGATCGAACGAGCCCCCGTCATCTCCTTCGTGTTAGGTTCCTTTAAACCCTGCAGACAGAAATAGGGTTCCATCGACTACGCCTTACTTCAAAAATCTAAAATTTACTATACAGGGTATCCCTGGAAGTATAGACCAAATCGAATAGGAGTGTGGACAAGGTAATTTTCAAACTTTTTAACTCTAAAAATGTCAGTGCAATTTTTTACGGTTCAAAAGTTATAGAATAGAATAGAATTTTTCTTTATTCGAGTAACCAAGACTCAACAAGATTGTTAGTAAAACTAACGACTATGTTAGTAAGCACAGACACTAAACAAAAACAAGGAAAACAATACAATACAATCAATAACGGTTGGTCACCGCTGCGACATCTCATGAGAGGGGGCACAACAGTGACCCACGTATTCACAGTCCAAGTGACTCGCAACCATGCTTAAGACACTGTTGGAGCTGCCCCACACCCTGCGCACCAGGGCAGCGAACATTGTACGCATTCTTGCGTAGAAGCAATCTACATGCGCATCTGCAAACATCCCTGACGCACTACAGGAACGGGGCAGCACCACCAGTATCCTAGACGCATTGTTATATTGAACGCGGAGAGCGGTATACGATCTTTGCGTATATCTAGCCCACAGGCTGCACGTGTAAAAACTAGTACAGTAGGCTCGAAAGAGCGTGATTTTTACAAGAAGTGAGCATCGTACAAACCTGCGAGCCAGCATGTTCGCTCTAACCGACAACGCCCTCCGCTCCCGTTCAATGTCATCATCGTCTTTGAGGTTGGGACTTTGGGCGTCAATATATGCCCAAGATACTTAAACCTGTAGACTCTCTGCAAAGGTGCACCATAAAGTAATACAGGCGGTACCGCACCAGGACTTTTACCTCCAGCCATGACCTTCGACTTCTTAGTGTTGTATGCCAGGCCATGAACTTTAGCATATGCCTCACATTGAGCAACCAATTTTCTCAAGCCGCTGACGCGCTCAGCAGTACCATGTATGACCAATTTTTGTTTTTACCAATATTTCCGGGTAGAGAAAAAAATTAAAAAAAAACTATGAGGGCTATTAAAAAAAAATTAAAATCAGAACGTTATGGAAGAGTGGGCCTTTCCTGTGGTAATACTTTTACGTGGCTAGAAAATATATGTTCAATAGGAAAAAAAACATTTACTGCATAGGCTTCTATCTGGCAAAAAAATTACAAAATTTTGCGAGCGTTTTTCATGGGAAAAGTTACACAAACGAAAGTTGACCACGTATTTGAATAAATTAATAGTTTAAAAAACACTAGAAACACACGCTTTTATAAATGCACGTAAAAACAAAAAAAATATCGTGTTCAAAGTCCATTACGTGGCCTTTCTCACAAGTGTAAACACGACTATGATACGATATTCCATCATGGAATGCCAGTGCCTATCTTCCGGCTTCATCATCAGACCTTGAAACCTAATCGTGGTCAATGTTCATTACAAGACTTTTCTAAGAAATCCAAAACAGCTATGATACGATTTTCCATCATGAAGTTCCAGTTCATATCTTCCGGCTCCATCATCAGATCAGTTACCATATTATTGTATTGTCATCAGAACTACATACAGCTGCCAATTTTCACTACGCTACGACCCTTGGAAGATGGTTACATTAGTTACCTTAGATTCCATTACATAGTTAGTTACGTACAGGTCGACCTAATAAAAGCGTGTTAAAAACTTGCCCAAATCATAGAGATTCTTCGGAGATATGAATCAATGGGATATTTTTTTTAGTTTAAAACAGAGAATTTTATCACTAAGGAGGTCGTATTTTTTTAATTTTCTGTGTGTATCAAATTTTCATTCATTTCTCTCTAAAGAATCTTTATAATTTGGGCTAGTTTTTCAAATACGTGGTCAACTTTTGCTAGTGTAACTTTTTCCCATAAAAATCGCTCGAAAATTTTGTAAAATTTTTGCCAGATCGAAGCCTTTGCAGTAAATGTTTTTTCTTTCAATAATAAAAAAACATTTACAGCACACATTTTTTCTAACGGCTTGTGTTTAAACGCCTACCAGAAAAGTACCTATTTTAGTACTAAAAAATTCGAAATACCTGCTAGAATGGATAAATGCTCACCAAATTGTGTTTCATAAAGTATTGTAGAAATGAACCAATTTTCCTTTTTATTGTATGCCATAAAGATTTATAAATGCCTTTAAAGTTAATATCAGACCAAATATTTGATACTATCGCTAAATAGATGTTAACAATATTTTATTTCACGACTTTCAATTTAGTCAGTTTTACTGAGACAAAAAGGTAACGGTCGATCGTAAAATTTTTTGAATATCAAATATAACATTGCGTATCCCAAACACATGTTACTTGTTTATGGGTGGCATAAACGCTCCGAAAAAAAAAATATGAGCATACTCAAAATATGAAATTTACTGCTATAAATAAATACTAATTTTCCGACAACTTCAATACAGCGTTTGCTGACATTTTTTAAACATGCAAACAAGCATGCACCATGCATGCGGCATGCAAGCGAGCATGCAATATGCAGCAGACATGGTTTCTGTCACGGCTCCGGCACTGCGGGGCTCCGGCGGTCCCACGCGAGCTTAACATCGCAGATAGTTTTAACGCTCACCACCGCAGCTTCGGCTTGCATAAAACCACCTGCTCCTAAACTCGCGGGCCGCCTCGTCCCTCCGCGCCTACGCGGGCTTAAATTACATTCTGGGTGCGCAGACAAGACTACGTGGAGTCGGTTTTGCAGCGATTCGTTTCTGCCACTAACTTTTGTAGCACAACACATTGACTTTTCGGAAACTTAGTATTTTTTTGATTGGTGTCATTACTTCCCATTCACTGAAAAACTATTGCCTAAAATCGTCGAACTGTCATTTTGGGTATTAATGTTACTATTTTAGGGAAACAAGATTTGGTGAGCATTTATCCATTTTTCTGATGAGTGTATAATTATTTTAGAACTTAAAACGTTGTTCTTTAGGCACCTCGGTATAGAGTGGGTTTAGTTTATTTGAAGTTAACATATTTTACTTGGTACTTAGTCTTAGGGTCTGAAAATTATTTTGGTGAGCATTTAAATTGTAGCCTTTTCTAACTGCGTAAAAGTATTACCTACCACAGGAAAGGCCCACTCTACTACTACAAGGTCCTGAAAAACAATTTAATTGATAGTCCTAATAGTTATTTTTTATGATATATGACTCGTTGGTATTCCTTAAAAATATATTTGCAGTTTCGAAATACCTTTGTTACACCTAAAACTAAATATTGTGTAACGATATTAATTATTGAAATTCATAATTAATATTTTAGTGCAAAATAGAGCGATATGTCATAAATGTATTTAGTAATTTTGATAAAACAAATAAATAAATAATAAATAAATAAATGATTTTTTTCTTTGAGCACTTTGCGAAGTGATAGAAAAAAGCAAAAATTAAAAAAGTAAAAAATTACACCAACATTCTCAGGGTTAAAAAGTTTGGAAATGACCTTGCCCACACCCCTATTCGATTTGATCCTACTTCCAGGGACATCCTGTATAATTATTATTTTTAAATCACCGGGGGTGTGGGGAGGTTTACTAACCCTCTTACTTTCTTTACTAATCTTCAATGTTATTCCGTCGCCACCGCCCCGCTTGGCTATCGCTGCTTGCCGCTGGTTTCTAAGAAATTATTTTTGAAAACACATCCTCCTCCCACCTCGCTGTATAAGTAAGGGATCGTGACTTACTGACGAGCATCATACGAGTATTATTAGATCTCGCTGTATAAGTAAGGGATCGTGACTTACTGACGAGCATCATACGAGTATTATAAGATCTCGCTGTATAAGTAAGGGATCGTGACTTACTGACGAGCATCATACGAGTATTATAAGATCTCGCTGTATAAGTAAGGGATCGTGACTTACTGACGAGCATCATACGAGTATTATAAGATCTCGCTGTATAAGTAAGGGATCGTGACTTACTGACGAGCATCATACGAGTATTATAAGATCTCGCTGTATAAGTAAGGGATCGTGACTTACTGACGAGCATCATACGAGTATTATAAGATCTCGCTGTATAAGTAAGGGATCGTGACTTACTGACGAGCATCATATATTATGTTCCCAGGCTCAGGAAGTATGGGAGCCATTCCCGTCGGTGCTGTTCGGCAGCTTCGCATGTCTGTCGGGGCTGCTAATCTTCACCACACCGGAGACGCTGGGTACCAAGCTGCCGGACACCTTCGAGGATGCTGAGCAGCTCGGCAAGACCAAATCTACGTGATCTCTATAACTTGTACATACTCATTATAGTTCGTAAGACGTCTTGTTAATAAATTGTTTTTTTTATATAATGCGTATGTTTTTTAGGGTTCCGTAGTAAACAAGGAACCCTTATAGTTTCGTCTTGTCCGTCTGTTTGTCTGTCTGTCCGCGGTCTAGCTCCGAGACCCTTAGTACTAGAAAGCTGTAATTTGGCATATTAACTATGCCGACAAAGTGGTAAAACAAAATTATGAAAAACATTTTTTTTAGGGTACCTCATATACACGTAAAGTGGTGATGTTTTTTTTTTTATCCCATGGTATGGGGTATCATTGGAAAGGTCCTCCAAAAATATTGTGAGTTGGGGTAAACTAATTTTGGATTCAAGGATCCGTTTGCGAAATATTAAGCTTTAAAGTGCTAATTTTTGTTAGAGTCAAGTGTCCCCCCCCCTGCCAGCTAAATGGTTGGTTTTGGATGTGTGAAAAAAATCACAGTAGTAGTTTATATAACGAAATTAAAAGGAAAACTATCACAGCTAAGTAGGCTTTACAAGTTAACGAGTTGCAAAAACGTGTTTTCCCATACATGTCGTATGGGAGAACATGTTTATCAACTACAAAGTTAAGTTTGTTTTTGGGATAAATTCATCCCAACTACGGAACCCTTCATTGTGCGTGGTCCGACACGCACCTGGCCGGTTTTTTTTAATTAATATAAGTACAGGAACTATCGGTAACTGCTCTCTGCACTGACCCTAGGGACATTTAGTGGTTCTCGAGTTACAGGCGCAATAATGGACGACCAGAGAGACGGCCTATTGGCTATTAATGTTATTAGGGAAGGATTTGGATTGTTTTAGTTCTGAAACCTTTTTGTATTTAAGTAGGTTAACTGATGGATTTAGTATGTAGGTACTTTAAAGTACTTGCTTTTGATATCTCATATCTCTAGGATATTATTCAGACCATGTCAAAGAATCAAGTTCTGGCTAACCACTGGCTTGCTTACGCACGCGAAAGCCTCCCCTAACTTTGGAAAGAGAATGGCCGCGCGAGCCCTTGTTTGAAACTTCTTACTTCAGGCACCAGTCTCTCACAAAGTTAGCTCCTGTTCGTGCACTATCGTCAAATACTAGTATTAGTACATAACTTGTGTAGAGTAAATTATTATACTAGCGACCCGCTTCTCCTTCGCACGGTTTTTACGACTTGACAAAACGAGATCTCTTAGATAAACATAAAACTTCCAGAATAAATTCTCTAAACGACGGTGAAAACCTCATCAAAATCTGTTGCGTGGTTTTGAAGAACAATCTATTATTATAAGGAACAAAGTTCCGTTTGGTATTTTGATAAAACTGGTGTGTATAATATTTTATATGGCACTAAAGTTAAGGTGGAGCATATTTTGCCGGTTCAGTCGAATAACGTGAAATTGTGACAAAATTTGCTCGATAGGTATACTCGTATAGTGTTTCAACATTTTTTTTAAAACTAAAATAGTTATTTGTACTATTTAACAAGAAACAATAATTATTGTGGTAGAAAATCTTCATAAAAAAAACAATTTTGTCGTATCCTGTTTGGCGTAACAAAGATTTCAAAGAGTCATATGGACTGGTTAATAGAAGAAGCTTATTTGACAGAAACATATACCTATTTAGATGACGTCACTGAATGCGTAAAAAACAAGGTAGAACATGACAAAATTTTAAAAAGATTCATGGATAGAGAGATTCATGTAGTAGAGAAGTACAGTTTAACTGATAACAAAGAGAAATTGACGTTGTCCATTAAACCTGATCCAGACCGACCAACCACTTATTAACATGCCTATACCGACTGACAACACTTCACTTAAAACGAGCTGTCGGTATGTTTTCGCATTATTCAAAGTAGATACCAAAATTCTCGGAAAGAAGACACAGTAGTTTCCATTAAATAATGAAACAAAATCTGCTTTTAAAGACTTAAAGAACTGCATTGCTAAGTCTACAATATTAGCTATCGATGAAAACAAAATGTTTACAGTCGAAACAGATGCCTCCAATAACGCTATTGCGGCTACATTGACCCAAGACGGACGCCCAGTAGCTTTCTTTTCACGCACACTATCCATTACAGAAGAGTGACACTCAGCCATAGAAAAGGAAGCGTAGATATGCTATTGTCGAAGCTCTCCGTAAGTGGGGACACTACTTGATTGGAAGATCTTTTCGACTGATCACACACCAACGATCAATTGCTTGTATGTTCAGTCGCACACATACAAGAAAGATAAAGAATGAGAAGATAGAGAGATGGGGATTAGAATTATTTTGCTACAAATATGATATTGCCTATAGACTAAGAAATGAAAATGATGCTACTGACGCGCTGTCACGTATCTGCGTTTTTCACATGGAATCTAAATTGAAAGACTTGCTTATTGAACTATGTCATCCAGGTATAACACGAATGTATCACTGGATACGGAGTAAGAATCTACGATTTTCAGTAGAAGACGTCCGAAAGATGGCATCCTGGATATCGCCGACCTTGTAAACACTTGCATGCGAATCTTGAATGGCAATAATTGAACGTGCTTCATGGCACGCGATTATTGCCTTGAATGTTCTAAGAACTTGCTCTGTGTAAATAGCGCTTAAGGAAGGATTCGGATTGATTTAGTTCTAAATTCTAAAACCTTTTTATATTGACATACTTGTCTGTGGAAAAACTCTATGGGAAAAACTCTTATAAAACTTTGCCAAAATTTGACAGAATATGTTAGAAAATTTCTTTGAATCTTAGAGACTGTACTTATTTTTAAGATTGTGGATAAGTTTGTGGCAAAGATAAGTGATAAAAAGACTATTACGAAAACAGCATCGATATTTTCATTACCTACCTACACGACGCACACTGTCTGTACTCACTCTGTTAATGCCTTGCTCCACGTGTACATAACCGGGAAGCGTAAATACAAAGGTGGATGCAACACAGACACCCATAGTCGGTGCTGCATTATCTTGCGAATGCCTTAAAGCAGTAATAGTCCGTACGAACCCAGCTGCGACACAGTGGTTTGTTTTGTATAAGACAGTGAAAAGGCGGATTCAACGCGGACAATAAAAAACCGAGCAGAAGGAAGGCCTGAGTAGTCACACTGTTCTTCTGTAAGTATTATGTTCTAGTGCCTATGAAAATGATGTGATTTCGGGGCTTTGTCGCGGGGTGATGCCATCATTGGCCGTCGCTGGATTGCATCTTCCTTGCATTGTTTTCCTGGGTCCCGTTTATTATTATGGTTATGTCATCGGCGTAACCTACGGTGAAATAGCCTTTGTCATTGAGGGTTTTGATGAGGCTGTCTACTACCAGATTCCATAGCAGCGGCGAGAGAACGCCCCCTTGTGGGCAGCTCTTCGCAACTATGGCCCTCGTTGTGCTATTTACTGTGACTTGTACAGCTCTCAGTTTGAGCATGTTGGTGATCCAGCCAGTCAGGGTTGAGTCTATGCCGTGTCGGTCGAGGGCCGTGTTTATACTGTTGAACATGGTTTTGTCAAAGGCGCCCTCGATGTCAATGAAGGCGGCCAGTGCTGAGCATTTGTGGTCCACTGCACATTCAATTTTATCAACCACGGTGTGCAGCGCTGAAATTGCAATACATTTTAATTGAACATTACAATATACTTGAATATACAAAAATGGAAAGGTGCTGCTACGTAAAGAAAACAAAAACAAGCCTATTGTCGTAAGGAGCGAAATGGACATCGATCGGCTTTCGACTACTTACAACGCAGGTAGGAAGTCAAAATCTTTATCCGTAATAGTTTTAAATTAAATAACCCCGGATATCTGTCTCGATCACCAAGAACTATTCGACTGTTCAAACATTAATGTTTTTTGTTAGCTTAGGATACCTTCCATTTATAAAACTAATCTAAATATTGTTTAAATATAAAAATTAGATTCATAGTCAAAAATAACGGTTGTGTAACATAAGTAATTAGCTCATCTAAAATAACTAAAAGTAAATGTCCTAATTTTAGCAGAAGGTAATATAAATAAAAACACTGTTCAATGTTCATATGTACAACATCAATGGGCTATGGAATGCACAGCAAGCGGCGTAAAAACAGAAAAGCTGGTGGAATACTAATGTATGCCAGAGATGGCTACGTATTCACACCAATGAATCACTCTTTAATACACTCTGAATTTAATAATGGTCAAATCACTACACCTCACGACTACCACACATATCTGTGGAATTCTTAGACCACCAAGCGAAAGTAAACATCTGTTCGTAAAAGAAATAAACAGTATCTTATCCAATCCCTCTATTAAAATCATACGACACTTATTTGCTAGGAGACGTAGACATACATATATTTCTCATCGGTTTACTCCCCGGGAAATAAAACAGAATTTTAGAATAACTCAAGCTATCTTAATTCACTGGAAACTTATAGCCAGTGCCTAACAACCCCAGACTTGGACGTGGATTCCTTACTCAGACAACTGCAATCTATAAACATTAGAAAGGGAGCAGGACCTGACGGAATCCCACCGCTATTTATTTCTACCTGTGCGCCGGTATTGGTCTCTCCGCTACTAAAAATATATAAGATGTCATTAGCCACCGGATCTTTTCCATCCGACTGGAAAAAAGCCAAAATCGTTCCGGTACACAAGTCTGACAAAAAAGAGACTATCTCAAACTATAGGCCCATTGCGATCCTCTCCACTTTTGCCAAGGTATTCGAGTCAATGATCTGTTCCTATATCCAACACCATTTTAGGCTTTATCTTAGCGATCACCAGCATGGCTTTGTAGCGTCAAGGTCTACTGCCAAACTTAATGTCTTTTACAGAATCCCTGATAGAAACTATTGACTCAAATAAGCAGTTTGATGTGATATACACCGATTTCAGTAAGGCGTTTGATAAAATCTCCCATTCCATACTGATAAAAAAACTGGCATCATATGGTATCACGGGACCCTTGCTGAAATGGTTGAAATCATACCTCGCTAACCGTGAATTTTATGTTGTGGTAAATGGTTTTCGTTCGACCAACAATTATCGCATGACTTCCGGTGCCCCGCAGGGTTCCCACTTGGCCCCTATTTTATTTATCATTTTTATAAATGATCTTCCCCAGTGCCTTAAATTCTCAGAGTGTTTTTTGTACGCGGATGACTTGAAGATAACAAGGAAAATCCAATCATTAAATGATATTGAGCTCCTGCAGGATGATCTGAACAGAGTAAATGAATGGTGCAAGGATAACAAAATGGAATTGAACTTCAAAAAATGCTACCACTTGTCATTTTCTAGAAAGGTTCACCCCTTCCATTCGAGCTACTTTATAGACAATAACAAAATTCATGAAGTAGAAACTATAAGGGATCTAGGAGTCCTATTTGATAAAAAAAGTTACTTTTATTCCCCACATCGAGAACACTATTAAAAAAGCTTCCAAAATGTTGGGATTTGTGCTACGCAATACCAAGGGTTTCAAACAGGTCAGTACTAAAATATTGCTGTATAATAGCCTTGTAAAAAGCATATTGGAATACTGTAGTGTTGTATGGAGACCACATTACGCCACTCATAAACTTCTCTTAGAAAGAGTCCAGAAAAGATTTCTATGGCACCTTGCTTTTTCCAAAGGGAAAAACAAGCAGCTCCTATGTGTCCCGTCTGCAAACTTTCAAAATGATCTCATTATCGACTAGAAGAGAAGTTATGGATGCCCTGTTTCTGTACAAACTCCTCAGAAAGCAAATAGACTGTCCACAGCTACTAAGTCTCATCAAGTTTCGTGCCCCAACCCGCTGTCCTCGAAAACCCATCACTCCGCTCCACCCGCCCTTGCGTAAAACTGTCCTAGGTGCTAACTCACCTATACCGCGAATGTGCAAAATCCTAAATAGCTGTAGTGACCTGATCGACGTGCACCATGATAGCAAAGGGAAATTTTGTAAATTAATTATTGAATACTACTCGACTAAGGCATAATTTGAATTGGCAAATTAATTAATTTACATAATTATTTAATGTTATTTAATTCATAGTAATTTAATTTGTAATTAACTTTTATTTTATTATCTAATGTAAACCTAATATTTAATCATAGATTATTTTTATTTATTTATCTCCACTCTACTAACAATCTATAATATTTTTTAAATTAATTTAATTATAATTTAATTCGATTTTTGATTTGTGTGTTGTATTGCTAGAAGTATGCTTTGTTTTTACATTATTTTAAATCAGCCAATATTATGAATTAATTGCAGTAATATAAATGTAAAAATATGATGTCCAAATATATAGTGCATGTGGTGTTAGCCTTTAAGTAATTGTTGCACTTATAAATGTATATTGTGTACTTTTAATAGACATG
The DNA here is from genome assembly GCA_949152395.1 of Agrochola litura. Lineage (NCBI taxonomy): Eukaryota > Metazoa > Arthropoda > Insecta > Lepidoptera > Noctuidae > Agrochola > Agrochola litura. Next base: position 24,210,315 of record OX424503.1, on the reverse strand, counting down.
AAATGTGTAAACAATCGTAGGTTAACCAATAGGTTAACCTACGATTGTTTTCACATTTCATGTCATGTTATTAATAAATAAATAAAAAAAAAAAAAAAAAATACATAGAGTTATAGACATACAACATTCGAGAACAGTACGTCAGTAGCATGTCTAAGTCTGGTCTAACGAGCGCGATTAGGGTCTGAAATGGCAATGGGCGTTCCTCAAGGTTCGATATTGGGTCCATTCCTCTTTTTAGTTTACATTAATGATTTACCCCAATTACTTCAAAATCAACCGAAGATGGTGTTATTTGCAGATGACAAATCATTAATCTTTAAAATAAACCGACGGTCATAAAATCTTGACGACGTGAATAGCTCTATTCTGCAAGTCCAAGATTGGTTTACGGTAAATAATCTGGTACTTAATAAAAAAAAAACAAATGCATTAGATTTAAATTACCTAATGTTAAAAGTAGCGAATGTGACATCATATTGAATGGAGAAAAACTGGAATTTATTAATCAAACAAAGATACCGCATGGTCTCCTGCGAGGCGGCGAGCCTCCTTGCACTGATGAGAACCCCGCGACTTGAAAACGATTAACGTTGTGCGTTCGAATTGATTTGAAAGTATTTTTATGACCATTTCCATGTTAGAGCATTTGCTCTTGTACTTTTACAGATGGAAAAGTGTTCGTAAGGCTTCTCCAATTATATATACTAAGCTTGTAACTGTGTTTGCATTGTGCAAATAAATAAATCTGTGACGAGATGACAGGCGTTATTTATTGTCAAATTTTATAAAATCAAAATCAATATTTGTGTCAAACTAGGCAAAAAACCCAGAAGTAGGTACTAAAAACTGGTGTAGTGCGCCCAATTCATAAAAAAAAACCGTTTTGCCGATTCTGGAAATTATAGCCCGATCACTATTCTTCCCTCGACAAAATAGTAGAAAAATATGTTCGTAACCAGATAAAAGACTTCCATGTAATAAAATGATGTGTTTTCGAATACACAATAGAGCTTTCAACGCAATAAGTACACCTCACTGCTGTTATCAAAATTTACGGATGATTTAAACGAAGCTCTTAATGATACAAATAATGTAATTTTACTATTTGACGGGGCCTAGCGGGGGCCGTGCACCCCCTGCGCGCCTTGTCGGTGACAGGTCACACATACACGCACGGGAACGGCGTTAGTATGAAGCTTAGTCTGCTCCTTATTTAGTCATGTGCCCACAATATTTTTTTCCGTTAGATTATCTATAAACTGCCGAAAAATTGTGAACTGGGTGAAATGGGTTAGGTTAGAACTATTACCAACAGCGCGCGAGCCGAGCGAGCGAAAGGAGCGGTGTCGCGGGAGCGGCCGGCGAGCGCGACTTCCAAGGTGCTCGCAGCTAGGCAGGCTATTTAGTATTAGCGCAAGGTACGTTACGTCGCAAACAAGTTTGATACCTGCAGTCTAGTGTAGACAGAGCTAGTACTTATAAGCTGTATTGCAGTCGTTTTTTATTAGGGTTCTGTACCTCAAAAGGAATAAAAACGGAACCCTTATAAGATCACTTCGTTGTCCAGACCCTTTTTCTCAGGAACGCGTGGAGGTATCAAGTTGAAATTAATATCAAATACGTAGATAAGTGGTCCCAAATCAAGCTTCTAAGTCAACGCAACAAAAAAATAAGGCCTTATAAGCGACATAAGTATTTTGATACTCGCAAGTAAATCAAAACCTACAGGGTACTTCCCGTTGACCTAGAATCATGAAATTTGACAGCGATCAAGGTCTCACAGCGCAAGTAAAGGAAAAAGTTCGAAAATCGTATTTTTTTTTGATTTACCACATATTTTTTTTTTGCGATTACAAACTTACATTTAAATAAATAAAAATAAAAAGGTTTATTTCAGAAACTTGTACAAATTTTTACAGTAAATCTTACGTAGGGACCTCCTTTTAAGTAAATGATATAGGTACCTGTGCTAAATTTACAGTTGGAGAACGTTTTTCAACTACAAAGTAAAGTTTGTTTTTAGGATAGATTCATGCCAAAAACGGAACACTTCATTGTGCGTAGTCCGACACGCACTTGGCCGTTTTTTTTGTTAAAACAATGTCTTTCGGAGCCGATCACATTGCAGACAGTTTTCAAATGTCTGTGCTGTAATGGTGTTTGTAATAGGTACGTTATCATACGTCGTATCACATATCGTACTGTCTGTGTTGCATCTGCCTTTGTATTTACGCAACCGGGATCATATTTAACAACGCAACACTAATTAACCGGGATTTAAGGGTACATTTTTAAGCCAGTCCGCCGACACCAGAACATACGAAGTAGTTTAAAATACAATTAATTAAATAATGGCACGCGCTGTGGCTCGGGGATCAGCATGTCAGAGCCAAAAAGTGACCCCACACATGAACAAACAGGCTCCAAGTTAACCGAAACAGTTGAAGTGGGCCCCCCCAAGCTACCTGAACCATTGCCCAAGGTAGAATTGGATACTCTTCTCAAGAACGAGATTGGCAACTTCGGGCAGTACCAGCTGCAAACTGTTATTGTATGCAACATATTAGTGATGTTCTCTGCCTTTGGGGGCCTGAATTATGCATTCACCACAGCGCCAATACCTACCAGGTTATTCGAAATTTTGACGTCATTGATATTGAAACATCGTCTATCCTCATAGGCCTCATCTCCACATAAATTAGGGTGTTCTTTCCAGATGTCGGATCCCGGAGTGTGAGAGTGAACCGGCGGTGTTCGCTCCGCCCTGGGTGATGAACGCGATCCCGCCGGGCCCCGACGGTGACGGCTCATTCGACCATTGCCAGCGCTACGCGAGCCTTAGCGGGCCGCCGGGTAGTCCCGGGACCTGCCCGGCAGACCGTTTCGACCGCAAGAAGCTCCTACCCTGCGACACTTACGTGCACCAAAACACACACACCGTCGTCTACGATGTGAGTCCACTAAACGCTCACTTCGTTTTAGATATTCGGGGCTATTTTGTTTGGGGACATCATTTATGAGCAATCTTTTGTCTGCATGTAAGTTCGGGCTGGAATGTCAAGAGTGGCGACGGTCTTTTATCGGCATGATGCACAAGGTCGGCACGCTGGCGGCGCTGCCGATAACCAGTTACATTTCGGACCGGTACGGGCGCCGGATCGTGATCACTTTCAACGCTATCAACTCGGCTTGGCTCGGCCTCACGCGGTACTGGATTAACAGTTACAACAGCTACGCGGCCTTAGAGTTTATTGAGGGCACTTTCGCGACAGGCATGTTCTCTAGTGCTTATATATTGGGTGAGTAAAATATTTTTTAATAGTTACCTAATTAGACATTTATTATTAAATTGGTAGGTACAGTCTGTGGCCAACATTATCGAACTCTCGAATTAATAGCGAATTTGGACCTAATCGCGAATTAGAATACTCCTTCGAGCATTGCGATAAATCATGTTGTTAAGCGATTTTAATTATTATCTTGTTGTCGTTAAGGTTGTAAGGCAAATGAGTATCAAAATGCAACACGACTACTAAAAATAACCAAGATGAGGGTGGATTAACAAGAAAAATATCGCGCGTTAGTAACACTACAGCTAGCTGTCTACGTTTAATAGCTAATTCTGTGATTGTAATTGTGCGACAATGAACTTAATAGCATGGGCGTACTCAGCATTGATTAGGGGTGGGGCAGAAGTTAGTAATCTGGATAAGTAGTAAGAATTTGTCTACATAAAACTAGATAACTACGCATGCGCGCTCGGTTCACCAATAGTGCATTGTATCGCACGGTAATTTTGAATTTTAACAAATGAATAATTAATTTTTTCAGTTAATGAACCTACATTTTTTGCTTCGAGTCAGGGACCAGGGTGGGGCAGATGCCCCACCTTGCCCTACCGTGGGTACGCCCATGCTTCATAATATAGTGTAATAAAAACTATCCAATCTCTAAAATAACTAATTTAATGCCGAATATAATTTATTTAACCTCAAAATTGATACTAATCACCAAATGAATCTTAAAGTCGTTACCCCAATATCATAATCTAAAACTGTTTAATAAAACTACATATTTACAATATTTCAGGGATAAGGAAGTAATATGAAACACCAAGATATTTGTCAGTCATTTATATTTCTATGCCAACATCAAATTCAATATTCTACACCATACCATCACATCTCCTATTCCCCACATAATATCACAATTAATTTCACCATCAAATCAGTATTCTAATATTTACCATAAAACTAATAGGTTACCTTAATTTACAGTAGATCTCCAACCAATACTATGCCAATCTATCTTTTTACCGACACCGCCACTAAGCACGTCCTACCGTCACGAGCGCCCAACCCAGAAGGCCACATCGAATCTTTCGGTGCTGCCAGTATAATAAATTGAAACCGAAATAGGTATGGTTCAAATTCTATAGAATACTATGACTCGGCAAACGTTTTGCCATATTTATGTTTGGGATTAGAGTGGACCATCCTTATCATTTAGGGGTACGAAAAATAGATTACGACCGATTCTCAGACCTCCGAATATACATAATATGTATATTATACATAAATTTTAAATTATAAAATTTCATAAAAATCGTTCAAGCCGTTTCGGAGGAGTATGGCAACTAACATTGTGACATGAGAATCTATCTAATCTAACTAAATATATAAAAGCGAAAGGTCACTCACTCACTCACTAACTCACTCATTCATCACGAAATATCGAAAACTGCTTGTCGTATAAAGATGAAATTTGGCAGGGAGGTAGTTTATAGTTAGTAGACGTCCGCTAAGAACGGATTTTTAGAAATTCGACCTTTAAGGGGGTGAAAAGGGGGGATTTTGTTTGTATCAAAAATCTTATTCCTTGAGATAAAAAAACTTGAAACTCGGCATGAATACTTATCTATGTAAACTATAAAGTTGCCATTTTTAGTTTTTCTAAACTAGCCCCTTAAGGAGGATTGGGGGGTGTCAAAGTTTTGTATGGAAGAATTTTAACGAGCAGTCTGATTAACTCGAAACTCAGTATTTATAATTAAAACTGAAAATAAATAAAAATATCGGGATTTTTTGAAAATCTATCCCTAACGGGGTGAAACGGGGTATTCATTTTTACAGTTGAGGATTTTACTGTGTGGCTTGATTAACTTGAAAATTGGTATAAATAATCAATACCTAAGTCAAATAATGGAAACGACACAATAGACTTTTCAAAAATTATTATCACGCTATTTGTTATGGGTTTGCTCGTTGGTCTAGTGGTAGCAAGCACTACTGCTGAGCATGAGGTCTTGGGTTCGATTCCCGGGTCGGGCAAAGTGTTATTGGGTTTTTCTATCAGAAATTTCTCAGTAGCAGTTCGGAGTCTGGATTTGTGCCCGGTTGATGGCAATAGGCTCGCCCCCTATTTCATGGGACTTAAACATAACTGGCGAAATGTGGGTGTACCTGCTACAGGGACACCTCTGACCAACCCTTCGAGAAAACAAGGCGTGATGTTATATTATGTTGTTATGGGGGATGAGCAATATTAAAATAAGTTGTTTTTCTTCTATAGTTTACCGCAAATTGTAAAAAGGCTAGCCAAAAGGTTAGAATATTGCAGATAGTTACGGATTTAACCTTTTAAAAGATTATCATCAAGCTATAACTCTATGGATCTAAGTTGTCAATCATCACATATACAGGGTGGATTTTGAGATGGGGCAATAAGGGCAGGTACCTTAATCGTTGTCGGTACAAGAAGATAGTCTTAGGAGACTGTCCTTAACTTTTTGAAACATGTTGATCTGCATTCACAGATTTTGAAAAAAATTACAGTCAGCCAGAAAATGGCCAATTTTCACAAAAACTTTTTTGATGCCAGTTGATCCTATTTTTATGACTAGGATCAAAAAACTATATCGGGCCAACTGAGGTTTGAGTACAAGAAAAGTCAGAAATTGCAAAAAAAACTTCCCATACATTTCGAAGGAAATGAAAGGACACTTTTGAATGACTATGAGAGTGCACTTGAGAATGTACTTTCTATTATTTAAATGAACACAATATACTATACAACAGTTGAAATATTCCAACACTTCTGGGCTGAATAGGGAACGAATGTAGCAGATAGTTACTTTTATGGAGCTAAGCATTCAATCATAAATTGACTGATTTTTCTCTTTACTTTTACTGTAAACCTTGCTTCTCGCCAAACTTTATGCTGCTTGGTCAACGGGAAGTACCATATAGGCTTTGTTTTATTTGCGAGGGTCAACATAAATATGCGGTATAATTAAATGGCCGTATTTTTTAATTACGTTGACTTTGAAGTTTGGATTTTCTTTACAGCTCCAAGGGGCCGCAGATCTAAGTTTTTGATATCTATTTCAACTTAATATCTCCGTGCGTTCTTGAGAACAAGGGTCTTGACAGATGACGAAGTCATCCTTTATGGGTTTAAATTTTTCATTTTGAGGTGCGAAACCCTGATAAGATTATTTGAATTTATTATCTACCTATCTGTCTGTATTTGACCATTTCATGCCATAACGACTGAACAGATTTAGATGAAAGGCATGCGGACAGGCCATAACCTGGGTTAGGACATGGGATACTATGAATCTCGGTAGTACGTTCCTGTGGAATAATTTCCGACCTTTACGCGGGCGAAGCCGCGGGCAAAAGCTAGTTGTTATATAGTATTCAAGAAAAAATTCCATGTGGGTTTGCAAGTTCTTAGGGTGGAAGCGCACCAAGCACTTTTTAAAAGATCTATCTGACAATTATTCCATTTACCTAAATGATGTGTCCACCTCCACATTTCCACACTTCCAACACTAAATCCTGGACGCGAGGAGGCGGCAGTCCCGTTGTCACATCGATCAATACTTTGTTCAGGTTCTGTATTGTGAACGGTGGGGCTAGAGCTCGGGCTTTGAGATTCCCGCGCCAAAAGACTCTCCCATCTCGGTGCTACTCAAGTAAATTCCCGATGCCTGATTGAGGTAGCTCAAAACTCTGGGTATACAGAAACGGGGGCGGGAACACCCATGCCAGATTGAATTTCCAAGCAATCGAGAATGCGTCGTGGGCTACAGCTTGTTTGTCGTTCTGATCTTTCGATACGTAATGAGGGACTACGTTGGCGTTGCTGGAGGCAAACAGGTCCACTTGGGGAATTCCCCATTTTAAGAATATTATCTTGGTGATCTCTGGCTTGAGATACCATTCTATTCTTGAGGACCTGGCGAAACCGCGATAAGTGGTCGGCATGGTTGTTGTACCTCCCCGGAATGTAGTACACGTTGATATGAATTTGGTACTGGACCTAATAAACAAAACAAGTTGGTGAGCTAGAAGAAAATAGTTGAGAAATAACAATATTCTCACACCTTGGCTTTTCATTACTTGGGCAATCCAATTTTTCAAACTGGCAAAAGTTTTGGAGCCGTGCTGAGATGAAAGGTAGGCAAGTCATTTAACCGCTAAAGTACCGTTGTATCCGTATACCGTTGTACCGTTGTATAAGTAAAGTTGGCATGCCAACTTTCGATCGATAGGAATAGTAGATTGTTATACAAGGGTTGAAAGGAATTGATGACTTTCACCCGTGTTAAACACTCTACTTTTCATTTCGAATTTAAGGAAAGTAAAAAGTTGTAGTTTTTCAAAATATTAATTGATAATAATAACATGAGTATTCTAGTACCTATTTATTAGTCTTTTTTTAATTTTAAATATGGAACATACCGCGTCACCGCCGCGGGTCCCGCTTAGGTATTTTTTTAATTCACACTGGCTGTTTATACAATGTCAAGACTGCAGCATTTTTTTTTTAATCTGTATTTTTCTATAAGGGGGGTGTATTTTTCTACCATCATATCTACGATCACAAATCCATGATCAAAGACATAACTAAATTGTAAAATAGACATAACATGGTAATTTGTAAGCTTCGTAGATAGGTATATGATATAATATGATAGTGTAATATCCCCCAAGGGGGATATGCCCATAATAAATGTCTATTTTACAATTCCATTATATCTTCGATCACAGATACATGACCACAGACTCGACAGTGTAATACCCCCTTAGTAAAAATTTTCGTAGCCGACTACCTAACCAAATTTAGTTCTATTTTTAAAATTCATTTCCACCCTAGAGAGGGAAGCAATTACTATGAGTCTTTCCCGCCCAAGGGTGGGGATCAGCGTCTTCCACCCGCTACTTGGATCAAACAAACACTACTTTCCGAGTATGAGAAATGAAAAAGTATAGACGGTTATGGAATAGAAGTTAAATAACTCACCTGCTAAACAGTAACCGTCACCGGCAAGGAAAAGAACGCCAATGAACAAAACCGAGTCGCGCGCGCTCTAAATTGCGCTCCTCTCTCTGACCTGGTAACGTCATGAGAGCGAGACAGAGCTATGTGGAAGAAAGAAGAAAGAAAGAAAATTCGTTTATTTGCGGTAAACATGACGCAAAATATGTCGCTAGAAACGTAAGGAAAAAAGGCACAGGAAACAAGGTTCAGCCTATTTCAATTGTTTAATTATTATGCTTCGAATAACGGTCAAGTGGTTAATCGATCATTATATTATTATGTTTTCCACGTCATAATTATATCACAATTATTGCACTTACCTCACTTTGAACCTCGGTAAACAAAGACAGGTTTTCCAGTGAGTTTTAGGCATATTATGTCACCGTAAGATTGTGAGAATCTTAACAGCGGTTATGCACTACGTCCGATCCGAATCCGAATTCAATCCGAATTGGGAATGTTCTAAATTCGGACGGACAAAGATCGGATCTAGTGTTGCGCACTAGATCTGATCGATGTTGAATAACCCCTGCTAGAGGTTTTAAGTGTAGTAGCTTAAGACACTCACAGGAAAGCCCGGTTAAGTAGTCATGATCTCAGAGGTCAACTACGAGATGACGTACAAAAAAAAAAACGACATTTCTCGGATTCGGATCGGACGTAGTGCGAAACCGCTTTTAGTTTAAAATCTGTCGGTATTATTTCCGTTAGATTATAAAATGTTGAAAAATTGAGAACTGAGTGAAATGGGTTAGGTTAGGTCTCAGACCAAATAAAAACTACACTTCCGCTCTGTGCTTACATGTTCGCATGCACACATTTACAATCAAACTACACCTTACTAAGTGCACACATGTTTCACAACCGGCGAAATGTCATTAATTGACAGCGCTATGTCTTGGTTTTTTATTTGGTTTGAGGGTAAGGTTATATTTTAGAACAGTGAGACTGAGTACTGTGACCAACCGCGAGTTGGCCGACGAGTGCTTCTTCCAAGTTGCTCGAAGCTAGGCAAGCTATTTAGTATTAGTGCAAAGTGCGTTACGTCGCAAACGTTTGATACCAGTTCACAATTTTTCAACAGTTTATAATCTAACGGAAATACTTAATTCCGATAGATTATAAACTAACGAAGTTCATAATTATGTAGTGACATAAATACATATAAAATAAAATAATAGTGCGACTACCAGAGACAGCTTAAATGGCCACTAACCGAGAGCTATCACAGGATGTTTATTACCGAGACAGACTCAAAAACACCCTTTTACCAGAGAATAGCCACTCCTCCGTACGCCCGCCATAAGAGCCCTTCTGATGTGTCTATAGCAGACCTACCAGTGAATTCAAATTCAGGACTTATCGTTCTTACAGTGAAGGAAGCATTTCACTGTGTTTATCAAAGATTTTATCAGACGATGCCAAAATCCTCTTAAAGTGTCCTTATATGCGATTTTAGACTAATAGACGACTACGTTCTCTTACTTTAATCACGCACAATGCTAATAATCATACTTAGTATCATTTACTTACTTCTTTTTTGCCACCATCGCCAAAGTTTCCAAACATTTGAAAAATGTAATTTTTAATTTTTTCCACATTGTGTAACACTTGCGGCGTAACACAACAGTCTACATTTTTGTAATCTTTCATTATATATTTACTTTATTTGCTTATAATTCACAAATCTTAAAATCAATCAGTCATTTCGTCAGCCAGTCAGTTGTTGCTTTGAGTTACGTTCAAAAGGTTTTAAAATATGGCGTTTGCCACATTTTGTTTGATAACGAAACGTACATTTTATCGTAGAGTTCATAACTTATCTACATCACTACCTCCCTCCCCGTTGCTATGGAAAGAATGTAAGTGTCATTGTCTTCATAGAAACGCGAGTCTACAGGTTACTGTATTACATACTTCCCTCATTTTTAAAATCAAACGTCAGTTAGTCAACTTTGAACAAGTTAATGATGCACTCTCTAAAGTTGTGCATTTAAATTTTCAATGCCAAATGTCAGGCAGCTATCTACCAATGTTCAGGTTAATGGAACAGAGTTGGACCCTGTTGAGTCGACAGTTTTTCTTGGAATCACTATTGATGGTAAATTACAATGGGGCCCACACAGAAAAATTGTCAGGAAGGCTAAGTTCGGCCGCCTATGTTGTTAAAAAATTTTGAAAGATAACTGACATAGATACAGCCAGAATTGATTATTTTAGTTATTTTCATAGTCTTATGTCATATGGGATTCTCCTCTGGGGAACCTGTGCGGACATTAATACTATCTTTGTTCTACAGAAAAGGGCTGTTCGAGCCATTTACAACCTAGGTCCAAGAGATTCCCTTAGAGAAAAATTCAAAGAAATAAATATTCTGACTGTAGCCTCACAATATATTTTTGAAAACCTATTGTATGTGCACAAAAATATATCAAATTTTAAGAAAATGTCCGATATTCATAGTTTAAATACCAGGAATAAACACAACCTTGCTGTACATCGCACACGTCTCCACAAAGTAGGCAACTCATTCATGGGTCAATGTATACGCTTTTACAACAAACTCCCCATTGACATTCGAAACTTACCCATTAAACGATTTAAAATCTTTATTAAAACCAAACTTTGTAAAAAAGGGTACCTACTAGGTATACAATTTCAGATTATTTAGAAGATAAAAAAGCTTGGGATTGAACTGCTCGCTCTGCTAAGCCTTGTGATAAAACCATAAAACTATAAATTTTAATTATTATGTAAAATCAACATATACCAGTTTTATAAACACATTGACATTGTTGAAAATTAAATTCAAAACGACATGATTACTTTGTAAAGTATTATATTATTTTAACTTTTGTGAATGTGAGGACTATGTGGATATTGTTTTTATTTCTCTGCTAGTTTTAGTGGTGGTCTGGCAGCTTGAGTAGTTTATGCGGCCTACCCAAATGTCCTTTCTTTGATATTGATCTTCGAGTTGAGCTCCTTAAGTTCTGAGTTGAGCTCCACGATTACTGACAAATGCTTGCACTGACTGGACAGGTCCACCCAAATCTGTGTGGTTCTTTCCTCAAAAGACCTTTTCAGACACTTATCTACATGGTCCTCATATGGCCTGACCAAGATTATGTCTGGACTTTAAAAGAGACTGCGACCTCTGAGTTTGTTTCGGCCTTTCTTCTCAGAGTAGTCAGATAGGAAACGCCGAACTCATCTAGCTTATTTTTAATATGTATTTTTTTTATATGACGTGTAAAAGTGATTTCGATATCCTATTTACAGAATAAACAATTTCATTTCATTTCATTTCACCCCGTGCTCGAACAGAAGAGAAGTCGAGTTGGATAGAAAGAGTGTGGAGCAAGTAAGTGAGTTTATATATTTGGGGAGTCTGTTTACAAGGGATGGGAAGATTGATGGAGATATGGAAAGGAGAGTAAATGCGGGAAATAAAGTGAATGGTGCTATACATGCGATTGTGACCAACCAGTCGATGTCTAAAAAGGCTCGATTGGCTGTTCACAATGGTGTGCTGGTGCCCACGCGTATGTATGGATAATGTTGGGTGTGTCAAAACAAGCATGAAAGTAGAATAAATTCTGTGGAAATGCGTTCCTTGCGAAGCATGTATGGTCTGACTATGAATGATAAGCTGAGGAATGATGTATTAAGACAGCGGTGTGATTTAAAAAAGAGATGTGGTGACAAAAATTGAAAAGGGTATGCTGAGATGGTTTGGGCATGTTGAGAGGATGAATGAAAGGCTAGTAACAAAATGTATTTACAAGGCTGATGTGAAGAGAAAGTCCAGTCGGGGACGCCCTAGGAGGACATATACTGACCTTATTGGTGATGTTCTTCAGAAAGGCCAGTTGCGTTAGTGCTCGCAACAGGCGTGCGTGTATGATCAGATGTATGAACGTAAACGAGGCAAAAGGAGTATGTGAGGATCGTAGCAGGTGGCGTTCTGTAGTTTCTGTCACTCCCATGGGAAGAAGGCGTGAGTTTATGTACTACTCTGTTAAAAAAGTACCGGGAATATATCAATAATACACAAAATGTTAGATATTCATCTAAATTTATTTTATCGCCTTCAAAGTATGCTCCTTTAGAAACGATACACGAAACGCCAACGAATAATTCAATCATGAAAACATTTTTTAAACGCTTTTTCCGGAATTGAGTTAAGTTCTCGCCGCGAATTCTCCTTTATGTTTTCTACCGAATGAAAACGGGTGCCACGAAGTGGTAATTTGAGTTTAAGAAAAATAAAAAAGTCGGCTGGAGCCATATCTGGTGAATATGGTGGTTGCTCGATGGTATTTGTTGAGTTTTTGGTCAAAAATTCGTTCACAGTGATGGCCTTGTGCGAAGGCGCGTTATTGTGGTGCAAAATCCAAGAATTTTATTTCCACAAATCTGGCCTTTTTCGTCGAATTTGCTCTCTTAAACGCCGCATAATGCTCAAATAATATACTTTTTTGCCAAAGTCGATCAAAAGTCAAAGCCATGTTGACTGTTTTCTTTGTCAACCGGAAGGTCAAACGGTAAATTTTACTGTTTTCTTTGTCTACCGGAAGGTCAAACGGTAAATTTTACCGTTTGACCTTCCGGTAGACAAAGAAAACAGTCAACATGGCTTTGACTTTTGATCGACTTTGGCGTGGTTTTTTCGGTTTCGGTTCAGTTGGAAAGCGCCACTCCGAAGCTTGTTGACTAGTTTGTATGTCAAACTCGTAAACCCACGTCTCGTCACCAGTAACAATGTGTTTCATGAATGTTGGATCGGAATTGACTCGTTCTGTCATGTTTTCAAGAGTGGTACTTAAATTCTTTGATCAATATTATATCATTTCTTTATTTACTCCAAAAATACTTTGCACAGATAAATTGACAGCCGATTGCATCCACAGAGTAGTTAATGCATCGCAGAGTATATAATACAGATACCACAGACATATAAAGAGTAGCAGACCAAACATTCGCAAAAAATTGCGTAGCCATTACGCACACATAGGGAATGTTGTCAATACAGAGCTGGACTAGGGCAGGGCGGGTTGCCGGTATTTTCTAACGATATTGAAACAACTATTATAGGTACTTAAAGAAAATCCATGAAAATCTATATTCTCTGGGTAAAAGAAGTGTAGATTACTTAACAATAAAGTCAATTAATCAATTATTACCTGCCGAATGAAATTTCAAAGTTATGTGAGTAGCCTATTTATGTATACTTGCCTATGCCTATGTTCATGTTAACCATCACACAGATACAGGGTAACATAATTCATTTTATAATTTATTACTAATAGCATGTGTGTGTACACTGACAATCTACACTTTGCAGTATTCTGGAACAATGTCTCCAAAAAGATTTAAAAAATCGTAGTGTAAACTGAGGCTCTGTTTGATAAAATTCAATGGTAAATATTTTACAAAAAGTTTCGTCTTTGTTGCTAAATCCGTCCCTGACTAAATAACGCGGTTGAAACATAGAACGCGATGCAGATAATGTTGCTTATCAATATGGCGGCGCGGCCTAAACAAGCTACGCGTCAAATTTTGTCTATGTGTGAGTCAGTGTGACAACAGGTGATAGAACGAGATACAATTTAGGACTTGTCGCTTAGCAAATAAAGGATAGAGAATCAACTAGTTAGTCTGCTACTCTTTATATGTCTGTGACAGATACACTCCTGCGCGCGTCCTTTCGCTTGTCACCATACATGGACAAGTGTTGTTGGAATGTCGTATCGGGTGTGCGTCGATTTTTTTATTTTTTTTATTTGTACAATAGTTTTGATTTTTTATATTATTATTGTCATTGTTTTATTTTGTAATCCCCTAGTGGGATTTATATGTCCGTAGGTATGTCCGTGGCATCACAGCGAGCCCTATCAGAATACCAGCGCTGCGGTATTTATTTATTTTTAAATATCGCAGCATCATGCTGAGATAGGAGCCTTTTTGGCCTCGCACAGGTCGTTATTAATTTTGTTTGTTAGTTTAAAATGCTCTTTTTTATATTTGTAAATTTTTATTTTTTTATTACTGTTTCATATTTCATGTGCGTGCCCCAAATAAAATATCTTTCTTTCTTTCTTTCTTCTTTTCAGCGACTCTTATACGATTGAGTTTTTGGAGAAAATTCAGATCTTTTGGGACTAGCCGAGCGGCAACATGTTTCATACCCAAGTGATTATTTAAAATGAAACGGATCGACTCGTGAGACACAGCGGCTATCTCTCAAACTTGAATGAGGATTTTCATTTACTATTTCCTTCACTTTTGCGATATTAACTTCAGTTGAAGACGTTGATGGCCTACCAGGGCGAGGCAAATCTTCCAGCATATCTCGAGTTTCTTTTCAATACATGAATAACTAAAATATCCCTAGATTATGTTGATGTGTGTATGGTAGCCGTACATAACTAATAATAGTTATGTAAAAACTTCTTTAATTTGTATCTCAAGCTAATGTATTTTGATTGATGAGCTGCTATTCCTTTCTAATTGTTTATATTGCTACAGTGGTGGAGTTGCTTGCCTCTAAGTATCGCGTGGCTGCTGGAATATCGATAAACATTGCCTTTGCGGTGGGACAGATGATATTGGGGACAATCGCATGGTTCGTGCCTCACTGGAGGAGCCTGACGCTCGCGCTATACATCCCGCAGCTCACCGCATTCATCTGCTATTGGCTCTTAAGCGAGTCTGTGCGGTGGCTTATGAGCAAGGGACGCTTCGATGAGTCTGAAGCTGTGCTTAAAAAGATGGCTAAGGTGAACGGGCGGTCGGTATCAGACTCGTCATTGGCAGGCTTACGTAGCACCGCGCAGGAGCAGTTGAAGCAGGAGCGCCAGCGCGCCATGGAGCGGCAGCTTGTCGAGCCTGGCCTATTCATGCAGTTGTGGCACCACAAGCGGGTGCTGCTCCGCGTGCTCGTCTCACCAGTCTGGTGGATGACCACCACCTTCATCTACTACGGACTAGCTATCAGCGCTATCAACATGTCTGGCAATAAATACTTTAACTTCATAGCTGTGGCGGCTGTTGAACTCCCCGGCTTTATGTTAGCATATATGCTGTTGGACAGGGTTGGCCGAAAGCCAGTACTGATGGGAGGTTTTTGGGTATGCGCTGCATGCCAGATAGCATACATATTCATGCCCCATGGTTAGTATTGCCACTTTTGCAATATATTATGTTTCTGACAATTAGGCTTTTAAGCGGTAGTAGTTATGACTTGCACCCTGTCAAGTTTTTGTTATATCAATATTATTTTTCCAGGATGGGTCACACCGGCTCTGGCGATGACCATGTTTGGAAAGTGTGCGATAGCGATGGTGATGGCGTCAATTTACGTGTACACGGCGGAGCTGTACCCCACCCACAACCGACACAAGCTGCTGGCGGTCGCCTCCATGTGCGGCAGGATCGGCGCCATACTTGCTCCTCTTACTCCTGCGTTTGTAAGGCTAAACCAATGTAGTGTGTAACATTAGAGGTTCATTTCATTGGAATCAAGCACTTCTGTTGAACAACTAGGTAAATAGCGTACTAAGTGGTTAATAACCCCTCGTTTTTTTGTCACCGACTTCCGAAAATAAAACTTGTTTTTCACTTTTTAATTGTGGTACCTACCCACACAAATTCGAATGTCACTACCTGCTATGTAAATAACAGTGATAGGAACTTATTATGACATCATTACATCATCCATATAGATTTAGCCATATTTCTTATTTCCATACAGTAATATTGCCAAATAGTTTAATTAACAAAGTAGTTGTTGAGTGCGTGAGCGGAAACCTAAGCGATTTCTTTAGAAACTTATTCAGGATGCTTAGGGAGAAAACATACTAAAAATCTAGGAAGCGACGCGGAGGGAGGGGGGGTGACAAAGGTCTCAATTTTAGGTTTTTTGCCAATATCTCAAAAATAGTGCATTGTAGCGTTCTTTATAACTTTGATTCTATATAGTTTTTCCATATTCCCATCCGTTTTTGAACTACACGCTCTGGAAAAGTTAAAATGAGAAAAAAAGTTTTCTTTAATTTATTTTTTCTAATTCCAATTCAGTTCAATTCTTCACGTATGGTTCTCAAACATAGTCTTTGACAATTCAGCAGAGGTCCACGCTCGGGGTTTGCCAGAGAGCTATGGAACGGAGTATTTTTGGTATTAAACTTGTGGACCGGGTTAAGAATACAACAATCCGTTCCATCACTAAAATACACTAAAACTACTAAATACTGATGTCACTCGGAAAGCTGCCACGCGTAAATGGAATTGGGCTGGACACATCTGCCGCATGTCAAACGATCAATGGGCCAAACTTACGACCCAGTGGATCCCGCTTAATGGCAAACGACATCGCGGCAGGCCCAGACGGAGATGGCGGGATGAGCTGGACTCCTTTAAGAAAGATTGGTCCTTAGAAGCTCTGGACAGAGAGAGTTGAAAAGAGAGTAGGGAAGCCTTTGCCCAGCAGTGGGACAATAATGGCTAAAAAATAAAACAATTCTGTGAATCATATTTTTGTCCTCTTGGGTCGTGAGAGTCCTGGTCCTATGTTCGTTTTCTGTGGTATCTTCTCCCTCGCCTTTCTCAGTGGTGAGTGGTTCTTGCTGAGAGGACTCTAAATCATCTTCATCGTGTTCCTCGCTAGAAGACACGCCATTGAAGCATTTTTCTTGGCAATGAAGGCGCAGCAGAACATTTCAGCATTGCTTTCCGGCATCCACATTTGCCACTGCTACAATCCTTGGTGCAGCGACTAAATATTGTTTTGTGTAAAACCTCGGGCGCTGGTCAATCTTCTGTTGTTATTGGCGCCGAGATATCATAATCATTTAATTATTTGTTAACATAGGTACACTAAAATAGTTGTTACAAAAAAATTAAAAAATACCAATTACCTTAATTTTTCCATCCCCACTCTTGAGGGTGCAGCTCATTCCCGAGCCACTGCTGCACTTGGTGGTATGTGCGCCAGGAATGATATTTAGCTGCGCTCTCAGTTGTTCCGCCAACTCAGAGCGGAGCTGATATCGGGCTTAATATTTGCTACTGACCTCATGAATGACTGGAAGCGGTACTGATTGAGGGAGGTCAGTTTTGCTGGTGCCCCATACCATTTGAGGAAGCACACCTTCCCAGCTTCTGCAATATCACTATGACTGGAGTTAGGGTTGTAGAAGATCTTTGCTGCTTCTTTAATAATTTCAGACTTTAAATACAATTTACAGAAACCCACCTTGCTTCTTCTAAACGTTGCTGATGTTGTGTCGCAACCAGTAAATGAGTGTAAGAAGAAGATGTGTTCATATCCATGCTTTTGGATCTCTTGAGTCGACCGTGCAATTGTTTTGGTTTTTCCTCGGCCGGGTTTCAGCAGCAAGATGTCTTGTGCAGGAGGAGTTGAATTCACTAAAAGGACAGTCAGGTCCACATCCTCACCAACGACAGCTACAGAATTATAAATGGATTGTTCCACAGCAGTCTTCACTATAAGGACATCAGCATCATCCGTAGCCTGGAGAGTGTTTATTCCATTCTCCTGAAGCTTTGTCTGCAATAAAGAGATTTTGACTTTTTTTGGTCGGATTGGACAAGAAATCTTCTTGTTTCACTGGTGTGTTCAAAGTCAAATTAATTTCAGTCGACCTCTTCAGTCTGTAACGTCGCTCCTGTTCTTGTGACTTCGTACTGTTGACTGAGTTTGCGTACTATCAAATACTACAGTACAACCCATTTCAGGATAGTGGAGCTTGACATAGGTGGTATATCCATTGCAAATAGTGTCAATACAGGCATCTTTTTTCCAAATTACTCTGTGCAATAAAAATCTTCCGTCCACTACTATGTTCATCTCAGATAATTGAACAGTCTTATCGGTGGGCTTGAATAAGGTGTACAGTACTGATTTGATGGTCTTCTTCATACCACTTTCGTTGAACGTTGCTAAAGGAAACGGGGCCAATCATCTTCTGATCGTTTGTTGAGGCTTTTTTATATCTTCATTAAGGCAACGTGTACATAAAAAACAATAATTCTTGAAGTCAAATGGCGGAGCAGAAGATCTGAGTTGCGACGCCCTGCCTCTTCATTAGATAAAGATGTCTGCCTAACATCTTTTTAATGGTGTCAGTTCGGGTGTAATTTTTACGGCAGCTGGTGTCAATCAAAAGGGATGTCAAGTCAAAGAATCCATACTCGTTGTCTTTCGTTTCTTTACTTTAATAAGACCCAGTATTACCTTTTCTTTCACCTTTGAGACATCCTTACTTCCTTCAACGACACCCTCGTCACATACAGAACACTTATTAGTACTCATGTTGGATGACCCAATTGTGTTGCTAATAACAGTATATATCTGAAAAGAATATTTTGTGACTGCTCCCCTGCGTTACCAGGTAGGCTACCGTGCCAAACAAAATACGAAAACCCTTAATAATATAAGCCCGAAGTCATGTATACGATATATATGGGAGTTTTAGCCAGTAAGGTCGCGTTTCCTACAGTGAACATTAGAGATATTGAGTAATGTCATGATTGTTTTTCCCACCTCAGCTCCGTTATTCACTGTTATAAAAAACCCGATTTCTTATTGTTACCGCCTTCACCACGTAGAGGAACTCCCAGCTTATATTACGAAAAAAATTAAGATAATTTTCGCATCAGGTAATGTTCATCACGCTGAATAACTTTAATTTCTATATTTCTGGAGCGTGTAGTTCAAAAACGAGAATATGAAAAAAGTGTGTCGAATCAAAGTTATCGAGAATTTTATAAGCTTTATATATTTTATATTTTTTCATAGGTGATAGATTTTTTTTGCTACAACGCACCGTTTTTGTGATATTAGCGAAAAACTTAAAAACCTTTGCACCGCCTCGCCTTCTAGACGTCAGGATTTTTAGTATGTTTTCGCTTTAAGCACCCTGAATATATTTCTAAAGAAATCGCTTAGGTTCCCGCTCACGCACTCCAAATCCTCCTTTGAGTCATTCCTTAATTGAACTAAAAATAATCGCTATTTGCGACGTTGGCAACTTTTTGAATGAACGCTCTTAACGCACGATTTGAATTAAACAAAGCTTTTACACATAAGTCTACCAACATAACAATTCTGCGGTTGCAGGCTGCGCAATGGTTTGCAGATCTGCCGTTCGTGCTGTTCGCCACCATGTCGCTGCTGTCAGGGTCGCTGATCGTCCTCACGCCGGAGACGCTGGGCACCGTGCTACCGAACAACTTCCAGCAGGCAGATGAACTCGGCCTCAAAGCTAAAAGATGAGCTGACATCGATCAGTTGACGTTATAACTATTTCCTCCTTTGTGGGGTAATATAGAATTTGAACTGTCAATAACCTCCTCCTTTTTGGAAGTCGGTTAAAAATAAAAATAAAAACAAAATAATTTGTGAATTGCGTTGAGAGTACTCCTTCGATATAAAATTTATTCGAAATAAAAAGAAAAACATATCCTTACTTATTATAAAACAAAGTCCCCCGCCACATCTGTCTGTCTGTCTGAACGCGATAAACTCAAAAACTACCAAACGATTTTAAACAGTTTTCGCCAATGGATGGAGTGATTCATGCGGAAGGTTTTAGTGCATTTATTTATTAAAGAACACTGCACTGCAGAGCATCTGCACTTGCAATTTGAGCACCCGAACTCACAACGGTGTTGTTGAGATGAACTGATGAAGGAATAGAAGTGCTACCTTTCCTCTTATCTTTGATGAAACGCCAGAACTGTTTAGGGTTTCTAGCTATGTTAGATTCTATCCTATTTTTATAGTCGCTAAGATTTTTGTGAAGTAATTGTTGACAATGGTCCCTCATAAGTTCGAATTCATATTTATCTCGTGGATTTTTGAACTTTTTGTATCTAGATCTGCATTTGTTTTTTTTTCGATAAAAGCTTAATCAGTTTGTAACTAAACCAAGGGGGCTTTTTAGGTACATGTTTACGAATAAACCTGACTGTTTGGGCAATGAAGACAGGAGGCAGGCAGGGGCTTCTTCAGTAAGGCGCGTGTTACTTTAAAAATTAAAATTTATTTGTCTTGCTTTATAATTTACGTGTATGTACGAACGTTCCTGCATTATAAAGCACACACTCGGCGCGGCGCGGTCGCGCACTGCCACCGGCCATCACGACGGCCGCGGCGCGGCGCTGCGGCGCAGAACCATCTCAAACGGGCCGTCTTCTCCGTCGACTACTAGATGGCGCTGCTTGACGCAACACTAACTATAACATTGTTCAGAATCTCATAAAATTTTGAAACTATTACATTTATGTCTTCCATTTTGTTGAATACCTCAAACCAATTGATATTTCTCAGTTCAACAACAATATTCTTATAATCGGCTTTAAAAAAATTAAATCGGCTCTATACCGGGGGCGTAGGCAGTGGCGTAGCGAGGGGGGGGCGGAGGGGCGGACCGCCCCGGGCGCCACCATTAGAAGGGCGGCAAAAAAAAAAAAATTGTGCTCTCACTGGCGGTCAGTCAGACAATTTGATTTTTCAAGAAGTTAGCTTTTAACCACTTGCACATAATTATAAAATGTCCTTCCCGCCCAAAACAATTGTTACAAATCACGAATGGCGGTCGGCCCTTGTTTGTGTTTAGACGTGTACATGCACGGTGTTAAGGTGTGCGCACGAGGCATATGCGGGCACGCACACTGTCACACCGTGCGTGTACACGTCTAAACACAACCAAGGGCCGACCGCACTCGTGATGTCCAAGAACTTGTACCAGTAACTTCTTCGTCTGCCACGCTCCCGTTTTTTTCTATTTTATTTTTAATTATTTTTACGACGTCAAAAGGGCGGCAAATTATGACTCCGCCCCGGGCGACAGTGACTCACGCTACGCCACTGGGCGTAGGTAATTACAATTTAAAATGGGTACATTCATAATTAACGGAGGATGTTTTGAGTCAAGTCTGCTTAAAACTTGAGGAGCATAATTCACGCAACATTCTGACAAATTACCTACTTAAAATTAAATCAAGTGTTTTACCATCTTCATTGGGAACGTTATTCAATTGACTAAGGTTATTTATTGACATAAAATCAACCAGAGAAAATCCTAATTCAGTTTGGTAGTTATTAGAGAGGGTGGTAGAATGACCGGTTTGTTTTATCCAATTAATGAAACCTAAGTTAAAATATCCCAATATAATGACATCAGTAGTTACATTCATAATATTGTTAACATTATCTAAAAACTATCTAAGGTCTGCAGTTTGACTGGCGGTGGTAAATAAACACATAAAGCTATACCTAGTCTTAACAACGTTGTTATGCTTAAAGTCAATCCTAATCCATAGGTATTCCAAGTCACTTTCCCAGCTAGTGACTCTGACAGAAGGTAACTTAGATGATACCGCAATCAAAACACCACCATCATCCAATTTGGAGCCCCTACAGCATAAACGGTCTCTTCTATAAATACTATATCTAGAATCTATAAATTCGCTGTTTTGTATATTGGTATTTAGCCACGTTTCAGTGAGAACAATTATAGTTACTTAATCATAATCATTTATACGCTTTGAGAATAGGTACATAAATGAAGGTGTTCACAAAATGTTGAGATCCCTGTACAATCTACCAATTAGGCATGCAAACATTAAAAGTAAATTTTATTACAATAAAAAAAACAAATGAAAATCAAAGAGTCAAATTAAAATTGGCAAAAAAAATAAATTAATCAAAAAATTATAGAATTTAAAACTAGCATAATAACAGTAATAAAGAAATATACAATGTCAATAATTAGTAGAATAGTGTGTTGTGTTTGTATTAGTGTTGTAGTTATTAGTAGAATATTAGAGTAAATATCTTTCGTTTTAGTCTGCATACCACGAATATTTTGGCAGTAAATTTCTAAAATAATTAAAATTGAACAAGTTACAAATAAAATCGTGAGGACACATAAAAATAAAAATATAACATAGTACTGAGTCTATGTGAGACGGTTTAGGCTATCAAAATTGCGAATATAAACAGATTGGCTGTATTCGTCCTTTTTCATGTAGGTATATTCTTCCATTTCGAACCCATTGTGTATAATTCATTAACGTTTTGTGTAAATTGGCTGAAATTTGACGATTATTGTTGAAGATGTCGGAAAAATTAATGCCAACTGGGAACTTTATTGGCGTGCGCCGCGGAAATCGTTAAAGTTACATTCAAAATTCAAAAGTCATTTATTCAAACTAGGCTGAGAATCAGCACTTTTCGAACGTCAAAATTACATAAGACAGTCCCCCAAAAACGCCCACCCTTCACCACTTCCTAGTTCCTTTAGCTGGGAAGAAGAAGTGGCGCAACAAACTCCCCTACATAAAACTTATGTTCTGTAGTATTGTTCATATTAAAAATTTCAACAAAAAACGCAATGGCATATGTCTATCTTCGAAGGATGATCCACAGTAACCATTTTTATCTTTCAGAATTTGATAAAAATTTAATTGTTATTTCCGAAGTAAAAAAATACCGGTCAAAATATGACCGGTATTTTATTAATCCTTATCCAATAAACTATGTTACTTAAACTGTGCATTTAATTTACATTAAAATATGCCATGACATCATTTCATTTAAATGAACGGTTTAAAAGATATCACAGATTCAAAATTACGCGTAACAAAATAATTTTGGTTGACAGCAACGCGGGCGCAGCGGTAGGAGTCAATGACCTTTTCCTCGGCTATTAGGTATGTAATCCCGGTATCGGTAGTACGTTCTCGTGGGATATTTCCCGATATTCACGCGGGCGAAGCTGCGGGCAAAAGCTAGTTATTTTATAAATAACCACTGCCCGAGTAACAAAAGCTTCTATGACCAAGGCGTTTTTATCACCAATCAGTGATATAGTAGGCCTATAATGGTAACTATTATGACTGCTTGTACTATAAAGGTTTTTAACAGAGCGTTTTGGTTTTTTAAGATTAAAGAGCATTTAAGTTCTATAATTTAGCTCTTAAAACGGTTACAGGACCATACAAAAGAACCTTTAAAGTGTTGCACTGTAATAGATATAAAAAATCGAGTATAGTACTATTTAGTACTATAGACGACCTTACTGACACTTTTATGTATCTATTTTGCACTAATAATGTGTCAAAATAACTTTTTCAGTACTAGTATTATAGCAGTATCGAAAACACTGTTACAGCATTAATTTTCACAATAAAAGTACCCTGCACAAACATTACGTAATCTTTCAGCTTCTTTAAAGCTTCCTCAACATCGCTATGGGGCTAGTTCTGTAAAAGTCATGAAAACTCTTCTATAGTACTAAATAGTACCATAGCGACTTCGGGTGTAGTTGCTAAATAACTTAAATTCTAAATAGCTCTATAAATGAGTTTGTGTTACTGTTACGAGACTGAAGCGTGACATAAAAGCACTAAAATTAATAATTAATGGACTAATTAGATCTATACTAGATTTTCAGTATCAATTATATCACTAGTAGGTATTTCATAAATGGTGGCACACTGTCGATTGTTTACGTTTTCTAGATACATATTTACCGTATCCCAAATTATGCCCCAATGTGCCTTTAATGCAACTCCAAACAAAGAAATTTATTTTGACTGTTTTATATTTGGACAACGAATCCTAATTCGTTTTCGGTGAAAATATGGCTGCTGTTTTCTGCTATGATAACATATTAGCAGCACGGCTGGAGCTAATGTGTACTATAGCAGCCATATTCGGAAAAAATCCTTATTTTATTAATCAAAATTTAATTAAAACACGAAAATTATGAGGGCGCATTTTCAAATTTGAAATTAGCATCATGATTTTATCGATACAAATATTTTTGCAAGTGTAAGTTATGGCAGAGTAACGGTCCATGAATGTTTTGTAGTATGTCCTTTTTATTACATTTTACGTTAAACAATGGCAAATGACATAAAGCATAACTTACCGATATTCTTATTTTGTTTTCTTGGGGAACACAATGTGATAAAATAGATCACTGGAATCGTTCACAGTGCGAAATAGTACTATAAACATGTTTTGGTTACTTTTATAGTGCAAATTTGTGACATAAACGTGGCAGACGACACTATTTTAGTACTAAAAGCTTTTCGCTACACTTTTATACATTTCAACTTTACAGCTGATTTATCACCGTGAGAGCCTTTATGTAATGTTTATAGAATAAATCAGTGATAAAACTAAGGCTTCTTTGGGGTTCTGTAAACGTTTACAACACCATTATGGTACTTATCATGAACATTATTGAGCACGTTCTAGCATGCGTGTCGGGTGTCATATTGATGGCATGTGTGTTAATAACGTGAGCTACGCCGACGACATGGTGCTGCTGAGCGCGTCAGTCTGCGGGCTTAGAACACTCGTGGCCACTTGCGAGCAATATGCCAGACTGCATGGTCTGGCATATAATGTTAAGAAGAGTGTGGTCATGGTCTTTGGGGCCAAGGGTAAGTATCCGGAAGCTGTACCTTCAGTTAAGTTAAGCGGTTTGCCCCTTGTGAGGGTAGACCAATTTAAATATCTGGGTCACTTATTGACCACTGGCCTCAAAGATGAGGAGGATATTGACAGGGAGCGGAGGGCGCTGTGTGTGAGAGCTAACATGATTGCCCGCAGATTCAGGCGTGCCTCTAAGGAGGTTAGGCGCACTATATTTAGTGCTTACTGCACGTCTTTTTACTCTTGCAGTCTGTGGGCTCATTATACTCAGAAATCATACGGCGCCCTTCGCGTCCAATACAATAACGCATTCAGGGTGCTGATGGGGTTGCCTCGATACTGCAGCGCATCAGGGATGTTTGCTGAAGCTCGCGTTGACTGTTTCTACACTGTGATGCGGAAGCGGTGCGCATCCCTGGTTAGTAGGGTGCGGGGCAGCACCAACAGCATCCTGTCTATGATAGCAAGCAGGCTAGATTGTGTGTTTGTGAGCCACTGCTGCAAGGTATCGGCTGGGCCTGTCACCTTGCAGCAGTGATGTCACAAATTGTTTCTGTGTTTTAATTGTTTCTGTCTTAATGTGTTGTTACAAATTGTTTCTGTGTTAATGTTTTACTAACGTATTTTATAAGTTACTAACACTATGAGTCTTGTTACTTGATTTATTGAATAAAATTATTATTATTAAAACGTGCTCAGGACTTTTATAATACCAAATTTTGTTACTTGGGTGGTTTCCATTTTTAATTAATCACTCAATGTATGTTTTTAAAGCACGGATTGGGTTATTTGTTATTTTAAGAAACGTGCCGTCTCGCTAGAAATAATGTGAGGTTATTTGGGGGTTCTAAACGGTCTGGGGCCTGGGGTCTCCTGAACCCTCCTCAATAATTTTGGTTTTATGTATGATATGGTTATTAAGGTATGTAAAAAATATCTTCTTATTTACGGATGCAAGAGCAAGCCTAGCGAGCTTCAAACTTGGGGCACCGCGGCTCGGATAGCTATTTAATTGAGTAACAAATTTTTGTAAATGATTAAGACTAATCAGTTCAACAACATTCATTGCGTTATTTACGTTGTTGAACAGATTTTTTTCGAACGAAGCAATGGATTAGCAATCTGTTTCAAAATGATTCAGATTGTGATTGATCGTATATTATGCAATTAGCGTGCCGGTTAGGTTCAAAGAGGATCGTGGCGTCTAGTGATCGAGCGAAGCGAGCTAACAAAGACCACGCCATCCCCTTTGAACTTAGATTCCTTTAAACCCTGTAGACAGAAATAGCCTGTGAATAGGCTCCGTCGACCACGCCTTACTTTATCGAGGCGGCACGTTTGTAAACTTTAACCAATTTACCATTTTTGACTGTATCAACTTTGAACTCCGCGAGTAAAAATGTCCTACATAGTACCAACATTTTGTTATTTTGAGAGCTAAGAATCCCATAGTTTTAAAAATTATTTACAAGTTTTTCAGTCAGGTGCAGAAACTACAGACCGCCACCTACTACGATCCTTACAGACTAGTTGTAATCTAGTGTAAAGGACAACGGGAAGAAACGTCCCCTCCAACATGTTTGAAACTAGTGTCATTCGAAGCGTCTGGTGGGTTAATTTTTTTAGTATAGCGACATTCTTCGAATATGTGGGGTTTACCTGGAATATTACTTTGTTTATTCAATATTAGCATTTTTTTTACATTTATGTAATTTTGGTAACATAACTATGGTTTTCATTCATTATATGGCCTTTTTTTACTAGGGACCATTTTCTTTTCTCTAATGCCTTCGTTAGATTAGGTTAGCCTAACCTAAACAGCTGTTTTCTTTGATATTTTGTAATTTTTTTTGGGTAATTACCCAATCACAAGAATACGGTGATGCTGTTCATCTTTGAGCAGTTCCATGTACTTACCTTGAAAATCCAAGATCAATTTATTGATCACTGTTAGGTAAGGTTAGGTTTTGGCGGAAAGGTGTGTCATTTATGACGGTTATTACTGGGTACTGACGTGTTACGCGGACGAAACGCTTGTCACGGCCCGGGAGATTTCACACAGGGAGGCAGCCTTGCTGGCGACAGTTGCAGTTTCACAGGTGGTGGGTTGCATAGGGCGCCTGGACCTGGAGGTGGCTCTCAATAAGTGGTCTTTGGTCGAGTCCACCATGAAGAACCAGGGACTGGTGTTCGACAGCCGTTTCACTTCGGCCCCTACTTTCGGCAACTGACGCCCAAGTTGATGGGCACCACGGGTGCGTTGTCGCCGCTGCTTCCCAATCTGTTGGGCCCGAGGACCGGCTGTAGGCGGTTGTACTTGGAGATAGGGCGATCCATGGCCCTATACGGGGCCTCGGTGTGAGCTTCTGACCTGACGGCCGGTAGCATCGCAATACTGCAAAAACCGTAAAGGGCGGTGGCCGTCAGAGCTATCAGGGGATATCGCATGATCTCCTACGAGGCGGCTTGTGCACTGGCTAGATCCCCGCCCTGGGACCTAGAAGCAAGACCCCTACCTCACTGTACCGGTGGCGCGAGGAGGCGCGAACGCAGGGCAGTGGACCGATGCAGCGTGAGATCGAGCTTCGTTGGTCTCAGCTCCGCGAGATCCTAGTGATGGAATGGCGGGACAGGCTTCTTCACCCTACCGCTTCGCTACCGTCAACGCGATCTGCCCAGTGCTCGACGAATGCCTCGGGAGGAGGCACGGTTCCCTGTCGTTTCGGGCGACGCGGGTGGTCTCGGGGCATGGCTGCTACCTGTGTCGCATAAACAGGGAGCTGGACGCTCGGTGCCATCACTGCACCCACTGCCGGCAGAATACAGCGTGGCATACACTGTGTAGCAAAAATAGTAGATTTTGCCATTTGTCAAAATATGTCGACTGGGAATCGAACCCGGGAATCGACGGAAGGATATTGAATGAAAGTTATAGTCGAGTAAAATAACACAGTATATTTAAAGAAAAAGGTCAAAACAAATAAAATACGAAACACACGTTAATTAAAAAACAACTAGCCGTCAGATTCGTTAAAAAATATATATTATTGAACGGTTGAACGAATGTCCGATGTGACGCGGATGTCCGACCAATAGCTATTGTTGATTCCGTGTCATTATATTGTATTAGCGCGCGTGTTGAAATCGGTCGCGATGAACCTAATTCACAATTTTTTTTTTAAACGCTAAGTAGCACCAACTCTAAATTTACATTTTTTTTATAGTTATAAAAGGCAGGTATACTATGTTTGTTGGTCCGTTCGAAGGAGGCTTTCTGCAGAGCGTAGCTTCGGACTGTTTGTTGTCCTGATGCCCGGCTACGCACTACCGGATGGATCTGCCCGGGCCGCTTGCGGAGCGTAGATGCGCGTTACGGTTCTACTCGAACCCGCGGATGCCAGGGGCCCCGCGACGAATAGGGCCGGCAGACTGGCTCTGGCCCAGGGGTGTGGCCGAAATCGGCCTTTTCTAACTGGATCTAAGATAAACAACATTTTAGACCAGAAGGAAAGGCAAAATTGTGTAAAAGGGGTAGGTGATAGACAAACTGGAATACGCACAAATATATGTCAAGAAATATCCGGATCGGGGAGAACATCCCCGATTGGTCCCGGGAATGGGCACAATCAAGCAACAAGGTCTTCACCACTTGACACAATCACCCAGCAAGGGCTTCCTTACGTTGGGCACGCCACAATTGCGGCGATAAGACCCCTCTTTGAGGAGTGGCTTGAGAGGCGCCACGGCGTCCTCACCTTCCGCCTGACGCAGGTCCTCACCGGACACGGCTTTCGATCGCCGTCCAGGTACGGGCAAACCTAGGGCTACATCAGCAGCAGATGATCGTTATATCCAACTTACTGTTCTGCGAAATCGCCACCTCAACGCAGTTCAAGTTCAACAAAGTCTGCGTGACGAACGCCAAGTAGTCATAAGTTCAGATACCGTCAGAAAAAGACTTGTTGAATGGAACCTGACTCCAAAGAGAGCTGCAACATGCCCAGCATTAACGGTAGCCCACCGTCGAGCACGACTTGAATTAGCTCGAGAGCATAGGGATTGGACGTTAGAGCAGTGGGGTAGTGTACTCTTCACTGATGAGACCAGGGTGAGTCGTCCTGGAGAACGTTATTCTCAGTGCTGCATCGAGGAAACTGTTGCTTATGGAGGAGGATTTGTAATGGTCTAGGGCAGCATCTCGTTAACCGCACATACAGCGTTAGTTTTCATTAAACCGCCGTATACATGGATTGACTTCTCATCGCTCCATTACTGAAATCCTCGCAGACCATGTGGTACCTTACGCAGGATATATCGGGCAGGATATGCAGTTGATGCATGATAATGCACGGCCTCATGTTGCTCATACGTTGACCCAGTATCTACGCGACGTTGGCATTCGTACGGTGGATTTACCAGCTCGAAGCCCGGACTTGAATCCGATAGAACACTTATGGGATGAGCTGAAACGTCGGGTTCGAGCCCGGGTTCCTGCTTCAACAAGGCTTCCAGAGCTGCGAATCGCAATTGAAGAGGAGTGGAATGCAATTCTTCAAGATTTAATCGTCAGGCTTGTGCGGTCGATGAATACGAGAATGCTGGCAGTTATCCGAGCAAGGGGAGGGAATACTTAATACTGACCAAAAGCGTTTGTTAAATTTTTTCTTTGTTTCGGACTTTAATTTTCTTTTTCATTTTATCCTATGCTATTAAACGAGCAATATTTGTTTGTACCTATATATATTTGTTTCTATAAATATTTGAACCTAATCACGTTCTCGAAATCGGCTCTAACGATTTCGATGAAAGTTGCAATATAGGGGTTTACGGGGGCGAAAAATCGATCTAACTAAGTCTCATATTTGAGAAAATTTGTTTTCTCCGTATTTTCACCCGAGCAGAGCTCAGTCGCCCAAAGTTTAGAACACGATAATGAATAATGATCATGGCAGCATGGAATTAGTAAGTACCTACTATCATGGCTGTATGGAATTAGTAGGTACTATCCCATACTATTAAATGAGCATTCTCTATTTTCACCAGAGCAGAGCTCGGTCGCCCAGGTACTGATTACTAACGATTAACACGACTGGAAAACGACTCTTCTTTGTAAAATCCTTAATAAACACTTAAAATAAATTGATTAATCCCAATGAGTTTCCATTCATTTTAATCACCATGAAACGCACTTTCTATGGGTATAATTTGATAGTTGTAAGTTTATACTTTTTGAGAAAATCGAATCAAAATTTCAAGGTAGCGGGTGGCAGGTTTATTTGCTGACCCCAATCGCGCGAGGTACGGACGGACGGGTGGGAAGAAATTATACGGGTTCCGTTTTGCCATTTGGCAACGCAACCCTAAAACTTAACATCGATAATATAAATAAACTAACTAAACCGTTTCAAGAAAACATTCCAAATGTATTAAGATACTTCAATTCAAGACTAGTATCAGTCATAAGTCAACAAACTAGATAAACATGTTAAAGATAATAAATATTTTTGAAATAAAACATGGGAAGAATATTCAGAGAGTAAGTAGTTGATGCGGTGTGCTCGTGTTTGGTGAACAAATATGGCGGCTTTGGACAAGGACGTGGCGTCTGAGGCGAGTGGTGGGAGGCAGGTGGAGTTGGACACACTCCTGGTGGAGGAGATCGGTCAGTTCGGCAGGTACCAGCTACGGACGTTCCTGCTGGCCATGGTGCTGGTCGTGTTCGTCGCATGGAGCAACCTGGAGTACGTCTTCAGCACAGCTCGGATTAGTACCAGGTAAACAACCCCATGATTCATTGGGTAACTATACAGACACAACATTACAGGAATAAGTTTAAGTTTTCCTGAGGTTTAATAAATTCTCGCGTTCCGTGCAATCTGCAACCAATTCACATACCCAATGCTTTTAACCCGTAGAGTAGAGTAGCGTAGCGTAGTCGAAATAAAATTTGGGATTTAACCTGCTTACTTAGTGCATGAAATAGATTTTTCATTTCTCATACTCGGAAAGTAGTGTTTGTTTGATCCGAGTAGCGAGTGGAAGACGCTGCTCCCCACCCTTGGGCGGGAAAGACTCATAGTAATTGCTTCACTCTCTAGGGCGGGAATTAATTAAAAAAATAGAACTAAATTTGGTTAGGTAGTCGGCTACGAAAATTTTTACTAAGGGGGAATTACACTGTCATATCTATGATCATAGATTTATGATCAAAGATATAAGGAATTGTAAAATAGACATTTATTATGTAGGGGGATATTACACTATTATATTATAATATTATACCTATACCTATCTACGAAGCTCACAAATTACCCATAATATGTCTATTTTACAATTTAATTATATCTTTGATCATAGATCTATGATCATAGATATGATAGTGTAATACCTTATAGAAAAATATAGATTAAAAATTAAATTTATGCTGCAGTCTTGTTAATGTATAAACAGCCAATGTGAATTTTAAAAATACCTTTAAGCGGGACGACCCGCGGCGATGACGCGTGGTGTTCCATATCTAAAATTAAAAAAAAACTAATAGGTACTAGTATACTCATGTTATTATTATCAATAAATATTATAAAAAAAACAAAAAGAAAATACTTTCCTTAAATTCGAAATGAAAAGTAGAGTGTTTAACATGGGTGAAAGTCATCAATTCCTTTCGACCCTTGCATAACAATCTACTATAATTCATTAATTTTTGCGGCATATGATTAGCTCTTCGTCCTTTGGTCCCTTGGCCCTTTTGGTCTTATCTTAAGACCTCTGTTTGGCCTGTCTTACGGTAATTATCAAAAAAGCTATATTTAGTTATGGTCTATTTATTTTAGGACTTGCTTCTGCCAATAATATTATACAAAAATAATAGCTACATTTTTATAAAACTTTCCTGTATACTACGTTTTGACTATGAAAACCTTTTATTTAAGATGTCTGATCCCGGAGTGTGACGGAGAGTCGACGGAGTTCTCTCCGTACTGGCTGGCGAACGCAGTGCCAGCAGGCGCCAGCCAGGGCTCGTTCGACAACTGCCAGCGCTTCGGCAACGCGACCGCGGCTCCGCGGGTGGTCGCCAGCGATACCTGCCCCGCCGTACTGTTCGACCAAGACACGCGCCTGCCTTGCGACTCTTACGTGTATGAGAACACACACACTGTCGTCTACGACGTGAGTCGATGAAAAACTGTAATTCTGTCAAATATTCTATGAGAACGATTTGTGATCGATATTTTTGTCAACATAAGTATGGACTGGCTTGCGACGAATGGCGCCGGACGCTGATCGGCACAGTAACCACGTTCGGCACGCTGACGGCGCTGCCCATCACCGGCTTTGTGTCGGACCGCTGGGGGCGCCGGGTCGCGCTCGTGCTCAACGCGTTCAGCACGGCGTGGATCGGTGTTACGCGCTACTGGGCTGGCACTTACCTCGGATTCATACTGTCTCAGTTTGCGGAGGCTAACTTCGGATCCGGCGCTTATTCTAGTGTCTATATTTTACGTGAGTATTTTCCTAACAGTTGATTTTTGCGTTTAAAGCGTAAACCCATTTGGTTGTAAAGCATAATATGAATGTGGTTACAGTAACGGAGCTGGTGGGTCCGGACTATCGCGTCGCAATCGGTGCAGCTCTTAAGACTTGCTTTGCGATGGGACAGGTGACGTTGGGGCTCATCGCGTGGTACGTGCCTGACTGGAGGACCCTGACGCTCACGCTCTATATCCCGCAGTTCCTTACCATCATCTACTTCTGGATCATTAGCGAGTCTGTGCGGTGGTACATGAGCAAGGGACGCTTCCAAGAATCCGAAGCTCTGCTTAAAAAAGTAGCTAGAGTCAACGGTAGAAAATTATCTGATAAATCACTGGAAGCATTACGTCACACTGCAGAGGAGAAGATACGGGTCACTGAGTTGGAAGCAGCGCGAAGAGGTGGTGAACCTTGGCTGGTGATGCAAGTATTCCGGCACAAGCGAATCTTATTACGGTGCATTGTCTCACCTGTGTGGTGGATCACAGCCACCTTCATTTATTACGGACTGTCACTCAACGCTGTGAACATGTCCGGCAATAAATACTTGAACTTTATAGCTGTGGCCGCAGTCGAGATCCCCGGCTTCTGGACTGCATATTTTCTGATGGATAGGATTGGAAGGAAGCCAGTATTGACTGGAGCTTTTTGGTTATGCGCCGCATGTCAGGTTGCATATATTTTCATGCCTCAAGGTATGTTTCAATGCATTGCCGTTTTACGTGAAAGGAGTTGTTCTTAATTTGTGATGTGGTCTTCCAGGTCTGTACGTGGCGTCGCTGGTGGTGTACCTGATCGCCAAGTTTTGCATCGCCATGGTGGCAACGTCGGTGTACGTGTACACGGCGGAGCTGTACCCCACCAGGCACCGACATAGCCTGTTCGCTTTCTCCTCCATGATCGGACGCATCGGCTCCATGCTGGCGCCGCTCACTCCAGCTTTTGTGAGATTTATTCAGACGTTACTTTTCGGAAATCTATGAAAAAACATTTACTTTTTTGGGTTCCGTAGTCAACAAGGCACCCTTATAGTTTCGCCATGTCCGTCTGTCTGTTTGTCTGTCCGCCGCGGCTTAGTTCAGAGACTCTTAGTATTAGAAAGCTGTAATTAGGCATGGGTATACATATTAATCATGCCGACTAAGTGCTAAAATAAAATAAGGTTTTTTTTATGTCTCTCCCTCCCCTACACGTAAAGCGGGGATGTCTTTTTTCTCGTCTATCCCAGGGTCTGGGATGTCGTTGGAAAGGTCATTCAAAAACATACTGAGAGTCTGATAACCATTTTTGTATTCAGAGATCCGATTAAACTAGCAAGCTTAATACTTTAAGCTTGCTAGTTTAAAAACTTTTAGTCTACTCGATAAGTTCTAAACAATGAAACCCCACCATATAGCAGGGTAAGAAATGTTGTTTTTTCAAAATCAAAAGATTAAATTTTATAATTATTTTATAGCAATTGCGGCAATAGAAATACACAGTCTGTGAAAGTTTGAACTTTTTACCTATTACGGTTCATGAGATATGGCTGACAGACAGACGGACAGCGGAGGCTTAGTAATAGGGTTCCGTTTGGCACCCTTCGGGTACGGAACCCTAATTATAGTGTTTTGTTTGCAGGGCGCGCAATTCTTTCCGGAGCTGCCGTTCGTGTTGTTTGGTTCTCTGGCGCTACTGTCAGGGGCGCTGATCTTCCTCACGCCGGAGACGCTCGGCACCACCCTGCCAGACACCCTCGAGCAGGCAGAGCAGATTGGCGACAAACAGTATAACACTCGGAAATGATCACACTTGTACACTCGTCTGGATCTACTGTACTGCAATTAGATAAACTTTACCTTTTCTTAACTTTTTATTTACGACTAGCTTTTGCCCGCGGCTTCGCCCGCGTGGGGGTCGGAACATCCTTCGGCAACGTACTACCGGAATAAAGTTTCTTACGTCCTAATCCGGCTCATGGTATATCCGTGTGGTAACAGTACTTTCAAATTTATAATATTAGTGTCGATAGATGTTCGTCGAGTAATGCCTATTTCCCACTACAATGTAATAACTTATACTCTAGCAAATAAAGCGATCGCTAATTAGGAAGGTGTTGAGGCAAAATATTGTCGAATATCATTGATTCATCGATAAATAAATGACTAAATCAATTTAAAAAAAAGATTATCTGTTGATTTAACATTTAAGTCACTTTAACGATCTGATAAGATTAGTCTAGAGCGCTTACGATAAAACCGACTGTAAAGCCTATCTGTCATAATTAGTTAATTGCTAGTGAAATACAGTATTACTACTTTCTTAATGTCTCTCGGCAAACTTCGTGTTTCGTCAGTCGTCAGATTTCTATCAGTTGCACTTTGCACTTGTTGCAGACCGGACGCTCTCAATCAACTTGAAAGTATATAGAGCTGTTAATACTCTTTTAATTAATTTTTTATTTTATAAATGGGAGGAAAGCTCCGAAAATAGTTTTACAGCTCTATATAGTTCACACGAAAATCAAAACAAAACAACAATAAAATAAAAAATAAAATATTCTAATAAATTGTTCTGAATTCAAATTATTATACACAATAAATATAATAATTGATGGAAATGGAAATTAGCACTCGTTTGTTTTCGGAAATGCGATGATTCCCGAGGGACATTAAGAAAATAGTCAGACTGTACATCTTTACGCTTGAGCCTAGATACATCATCATAGGTTCAGTAATAAATACATCTGCATTGCATCATATATTTACTCTCATAAGCAAATACTTTCATGATAATCATCATCTATCGCCCGACTTTGCCCACTGCTGGGCATAGTCCTCTCTTTGCTTGTGCTAATCCCCACGCTTCTGTGGCAGCCTCATCCAGGGGGCCTACCACCAGCTCATAAACAGCTCATAAGCAGCTATACGACCTTTAGAGCTTCATCTCTTTCCCACACTGAAGTAATATTAAAATAATACTGTTTATGAGCTGGTGGTAGGCCCCTTGTTGTTTCCGCGATGCAGCAGGTAACAATGTTGCTCGTCCATCTCGCTGCCGGACGACCGACAATTCGCAATCTACACTTTAATGCTATTCAAATCAGGTGTTGTGAATATAATACACAAATAAGTACTTTTCAAATGACACTCAAAAAATAGTATGATATTATTAGATGCTCTGTAGGTATGAGACAGATGCACAGCTATACTATTGACACACGTGTCTGTGCATGCTTCAGATAACAATGTTATACATTGCAGACAAGATTGTAATAATTCGCACCAAGGATATGCAAGTACCTACTTACCAAACAAGATAAGGAACGGTGCAGATTCCGATAATTTTTGGCACTTTGAAATGCATAACACATTAGGTAGGTACCTAATTCTTTAGAGATTATAATATCTGAAGGGATATGATACGATAAGATCATGAGATCAAAGATTAAAATGATTTTCTTAAGACATTCTCAGTAGTGGTCAAAGATTACAGTGAAGCATAGCCATGTGTTAGAGGGTGTGTTATGTTCAAACTTACGAATACTACTTTGATATCAAACAAGCCACCGGGAATCGACATGCCTACTTTGTAATCTGTGATACAGCTGCTTAATACAGTATAAATAATGCTGGGGCAAGCGATTCATGTAGTCTGAAGAAGTAAATTTTTATGGTTCCGTATCTTCTTGGCAACTAAAATTTCCATGCCTTTATTTGAGCTTCGAGTCAGTTTCTTTTGTAACTACCTATAATGATTACTGAATATATTTTTAAGTTGTTGACGAGAACGTGAACGATGTCAGTTACAGAGGGCAAAGTGTCTGCTGGTGAGTTTTGATGCCTAGATCATAAGGATCAAAGTTCGTCGTATTTTCCAGAGCCCTAAACTGACTCCCATAGTAAATGTCAAACTAGTTTTTTCACGGAACACTAAAACTGCATATCGCAGGTAAAATAATTTTATTGCTTACGAAAATTTAGATATAATACAATTATCAACAGTAAGTAGGTCGTATTTTCTGAGATAATTCGGTTTGCGGCATTTCACGGCGTCATGACGGCGCGCGGAGAGCAGGACAGCGTCGATTTAGACAATATTCTGGTGGAAGAGATCGGGCAGTTCGGCAGGTTCCAGCTGCGGACGCTGCTGCTGACCCTCATCGTTGTGATCTTTGCCGCCTTCCATGCCGAATATGTCTTCACTACGGCCAGAATCGAGTCTAGGTAAG
The DNA here is from genome assembly GCA_949152395.1 of Agrochola litura. NCBI lineage: Eukaryota > Metazoa > Arthropoda > Insecta > Lepidoptera > Noctuidae > Agrochola > Agrochola litura. Next base: position 24,173,761 of record OX424503.1, on the reverse strand, counting down.
TAGTTGATTTTTTTGTACGAGAGAGTTGAAGTAAATACAGAGTCACACTTTCATACAAATATCTTTCAGCTCGTTACTATTTGTTTTAAACTATTTATAACGTTTGTTTTTGTTTTGCTGTTGGTAAAAAAAATTTACTTACCAGTACCAGTATATCTGTTGTCTATCTCAAGCTTGCGAGTAAAAGGACCAGCACCCTAATTGCGTAATACACCATCAATCACAATCTGAATCATTTTGAAAGAGATTGCTAATCCATTGCTTCATAAGTTCGAGAAAAAAATCTGCTCAACAACGTAAATAGCACAATGAATGTTGTTGTATTGTCAAAATTAAACAGATTAGTCTTAATCACTAACGAAAATGTGTTACGTAATTAGATAGCTGGTTATATTGCTTTTTAACCGACTTCCAAAAAGGAGGAGGTTATAATAATATGTTCGTCGCGTATGTTTGTTTTTTTTAATTTTTTTATGTATGTCCACCGATTTCTCCGTCATTTGTGGACCGATTTTGAAAATTCTTTTTTTGTTTGAAAGGGTATGCTCCCAAATTGGTCCCATATAACTTTTATTAACTTTGCTTGGGTACTTTTTGAGTTAGCTACAAAATACGTATTTTTTTCCCACTTAGTATGTAGATGATATGATAAGTATCTGTCACTGATAGCAGTAGATCATACTTCAGAAGTGGCCCCATATATATTTTATTAACTTTGCTTGGGTACTTTTTGAGTTAGCTTCAATTATACGTATTTTTTCCCACTTAGTATGTAGATGATATGATAACTTCTTGTCACTGTTATTTACATAGCAGGTAGTGGTATTCGAATATCTGTGGGGTAGTACCACAACTAAAAAGTGAAAAATAAAAACTTTTTACAAAAAAAAAAAAACCGACTTCCAAAAAAAAACACTACAAAGTGAAAAATAACTTTAATTTCGGAAGTCGGTGGCAAAAAACGAAAACAAAAAACCCAAGACACCGACTTCCGAAATTAAAGTTATTTTTCACTTTGTAGTGTTTTTTTTTGGAAGTCGGTTGTTTTTTTTTGTAAAAAGTTTTTTCTACATTCACGTTCATACACGTCACTAGAATTTCAGAGCAAAGGCATAATCATTCAATCACCTTTAGTAAACGATCATCACTTTTGAACTTTATAATAAACACGTAACTTGCCAATATTGATGAAGCTGTCGATAGTTGATTATTTTTGACGTTGCCCTTTGTATTGTATCATAATGTAATGTTTTGCTGCATTAATAAAAAAAAAAAAACTTTTTACAAAAAAAAAACAACCGACTTAAAAAAAAAACACTACAAAGTGAAAAATAACTTTAAGTCGGTTGTTTTTTTTTTTGTAAAAAGTTTTTATTTTTCACTTTTTAGTTGTGGTACCTACCCCACACAAATTCGAATACCACTACCTGCTATGTAAATAACAGTGACAAGAAGTTATCATATCATCTACATACTAAGTGGGAAAAAATACGTATAATTGAAGCTAACTCAAAAAGTACCCAAGCAAAGTTAATAAAATTTATATGGGGCCACTTCTGAAGTATGATCTACCAAACAAAAAAAGAATCACCAAAATCTATTCATAATTGGCGGAGTAATCGCGTAACAAACAAAAAAAAAAAAAAAAACCTGCAGACGAATTGAGAACCTCCTCCTTTTGGAAGTCGGTTAAAAATAACTAAAAAAAATTGTATTGAAAATAATGTATCCATAGTAATACATGGACACAGGTTGAGCCAGGTTGAGCACAGTCCGAGATGGTGGCGCGTAGTGTTCCACGCTCGCCTCTCTAAGACGTAACGAGGACTTTCAACACCTCACTCCCCCTACGGGACGGGGCACGCAAAGCGTAGGCTGGCAACAGTCCGGAGCAGCGGAAGTCGCAATTGCACTCGCAGCCCCCCAACGCAAGTGTGCGAGGGAACACCGGGGTGGTTTTAGTCAGTAAGAGTCTGACAAACCCCTCTGCCCACCCCAGAGCGGAGGACATCCATAAGGATATCCAACCCGACAAACCAAAATATAAACCCTGTCTCGTAAACTGGGAGGTCTCTATCTTAAGAGAGGTCAAGACTGTGTTCGGTCAGATAGTTGCGTAAATTAAGTTGTACTTTTTACGAATGAAAGAGTCGAAATATCATTGCTTGGTGAATTAACAATATCTGTGAACCCTTCTTGCTGTTGTGAATGAATTAAATCTATATGTGTGAGTGCATTTTTTGAATACTATCAATTTGTCATGGTATAGGTGTCTGATCCCCGAGTGCGATGGCGAAGACCCGGAGTTCTCGCCAGCTTGGCTCGGCAACGCCGTGCCGAGCACGGCTGACTCCTTCGACAACTGTCAGCGGTTTGGCAACGTCTCCGCCCGACGAGCTGGCACCTGTCCCGCGGAACTATTCGACAGGAACACTATTCTGCCCTGCGAGCAGTATGTGTATGAAAACCAGCTGACTGTCGTTTATGATGTAAGTAACAGTTTTCATTTTTCTTCAAAGTCTCTAATTATTCAAAATTTTCACTATGTTTTTTTGACTATATAGCATATTTTGGGTAAAACATGTTAATGCATACTTTACAAAATAATGAATAATATAAAAATAAGTCGGTTTGCTTACCCATTGCAAGAAAAACTAAAAAGTTTTGTAGTCGCGGAGACGCGAACGACCCTAATGTTCATAGCACGGGCCGTGCTACGTCGCACAGTGGGTAAAAATGGACAAAAATCTCGCACGGACACAAATTTAACTGTAACCAATTAATTTTTGTTTTGAACTACTCAGGCTCACCTACTTTAACAGTGAAACTGCGACCAGACGGTGAAATAAAAAAAAACTAAGCACTATTTTAACAGCAACAACCACCTAAGCTTACCTAATTACCCAAAAAATGCAAAACCACAATTACACAAGTTTTAAACCCACATATCCCAAACCCACAAACCCTTAACCCATAAAACCTAAACTGAAACCTTCAAACCGTCAACCCACTACCCCAAAACCTCTAATTAAGCTGAGGTGGTTGCTGTTAACATAGTGCCAAGTATTTTTTTTTATTTCACAGTCTGGTGGCAGTTCCACTGCTGAAGTAGATTATCTTGAGTAGTACAAAATAAAAATTAATGGGTTACAGTTAAATTTCTGTCCGTGCGAGATTTTTGTCCATTTTTAGCCTACTGTGTGTCGTAGCGAACAGTGAAAGAATAATAATACAGTATTCCTATTAAAATGAAAAAAATGTTATCCCATTGTTTGTACATTGCTAGACAATCTTTTGAAAACGTTCCGAAGCCGTAAGGACAAACAGTCGTAGGACGAACCTTAATTGCTACGGCGTAGCGAAAGGTGAAAAAGCATATTTTTATGAAATCACTCTATCCAACAGGTAAACAATTGGATTGTTTGCTTTCATATGAATCATAATTAAGAATATTGAAAAGGTAAGATAAATTTATACGCGGCCCGCTCTAGCTGCGCCCCGCGGTTTCACCCGTAGAAGTCTCGATCCCGTGGGAATATCGGGATAAAAATTTTCTATGTGTTAATCCAGGCTATAAACTATCTGTGTGCCAAATTTCATCCAAATCCGTTCAGTCGTTTGAGCGTGAAGAAGAGACAAACATACACACACACTCACAAACTTTCGCCTTTATAATATTAGTGTGATTATGGGGACCATGATCGGTCTTGCTACGGCGTAGCATGGACCTTGCTACGCCGTAGCCAACCGTCAAAAGCTTAATTCTAGTAATTTTCAAGTTTCAAAATAACACACTAAAGTAACTTTTGCAGTGAGGACCATTATTTTGTCTTTATTTTTGTATGTTAATAATTAGTAATTTACTTGCAGTACGACTTAGCCTGCGACGAATGGCTCCGCACGCTGATCGGTTTCGTGCGCACGTTCGGCACGCTAGCAGCGCTGCCTATCACCGGCTACGTGTCGGACCGCTGGGGCCGCCGGGTCGCGCTCACCATCAACGCCTTCAACACCGGCTGGATCGGCCTCACACGGTACTTCGCCGGCACTTACATGGGTTTCATGGTGTCACAGTTCGTTGAGGCGACGTTCGGCGCCGGAGTCTTCTCCTGTATTTACATTTTAGGTAACTGCCAAATTACGATATTCAAACAGTGTGTTAAGGAAATATCTACTGTATTTTTTTTTTTTTTTTGGATGTTGATTTTACCTAAATGTAAACTTTCAGTTCTGGAGCTTGTGGGTCCCAAATATCGTGTCATCGCCGGAGCCACCCTGAACACTTTCTTTGCAGTGGGCCAAGTAATCATGGGGCTCATCGCGTGGGGTGTGCCAGCGTGGAGACCGCTCACTCTGGCGCTGTACATCCCGCAGCTGTTTACTCTCGCGTACTTCTGGATCGTGCCGGAGTCTGTGCGCTGGCTCATGAGTAAAGGGCGATACGAAGAATCAGAGGCTCTGCTCAAACAAGTGGCCAGAGTGAACAGAAAGCAGCTATCGGAGAAGTCACTGGACGCTTTGAGGAGAACTGCAGAGTTAGAAAAAGAACGTAAGGCATGGGAGAAGGAGCAGAACGTCAACGAGCCGTGGCTGATCGTGAAGGTGTTCCGACACAAGCGGGTGCTGTTCCGCTGCCTGGTGTCCCCTCTGTGGTGGATCAGCATGACGCTCATTTACTATGGGCTGTCCATCAATGCCGTCAACATGTCGGGGAACGCTTACGTCAACTACATGGCCGTGTCGGCTGCCGAGATCCCGGGGTTCTGGATAGCGGTGCTGTTCCTGCCAATCGTCGGGAGGAAGCCGGTGCTGATAGCCGGGTTCTGGCTTTGTGCTTCATGTCAAGTAGCTTATATTCTCATGCCCAGTGGTGAGTTTAATATCATCTTTTTGATATTTAGGGTTCCGTACCTCAAAAGGAAAAAACGGAACCCTTATAGGATCACTCGTGTGTCTGTCTGTCTGTCCGTCTGTCACAGCCAATTTACTCTGAATCTAATGGACCGATTAAGTTGAAATTTGGTACACATATGTATTTCTGTGACCCAAACACGAATGTGTAACGTAAATAATTTAATTTTGAATATACGTGTCACTTTTGGGGCGCAAACAAGAAAATTAAAAAAAAAAGTTTTGTTAACGGTACCGTGTGACATATCAAATGAAAGGGCTTATTGCGAGAATCTTAAATATATTTTTTTAATAATTTTAAAATAAATACTTTTAAAGATATTTAATAAATTCAATGAAAATTGACCATTCCCCCCCCCCCCCCCCTTCCCCCTTATCTCCGAAACTACTAGACCAAAAATTTTGAAAAAAATACATATTATGGCTCTTTACTCATAGATTACAGGAAAACCTATAAGAAGTGTATGGTCTTAAAATAACATGGTAAATCTCTCAATATAGTGCGTAAAAACTTACATTTCGTCGCTCGGCATCCAAAAGGCCCATCTCTCTAGCTACTATAATATCAAAATATCAAAAGTGTTTGACCGTCTGCTTAATACACAAATAAATAAAACTGTAAATGTTCATGACAACGAATTCGAGTTTCGGCGTGGTTTGTCAACAGAAAGTGCAGTGTTGTGCCTTAAGCATACTATCACATACTTACTATACACAGCGGCGTGGGACGCCGATTTATGCTAGGTTCATCGATTTATTCAAGGTTTCTGATCTGGTTGCTTATGACGTATTGTGGAGAAAGATGGAGAAGGATAGGTTGCCAGATAGTGTACGATGGGCTGGAACTTTTTCCAAGCCATACAGGTTGGAATGCGGGGTGAGGCAGGATTGGCGAGCTCAGCAGCACCAGAGCGGGTTGCTATATAGATGGTATTTGTGTAAATAATATTAGCTATGCAGATGATATGGTGCTTCTGAGCGCGTCAATCTGTGGTCTCAGTAAGTAATTGGTCGCCAAATGTGAGCAGTATGCCAAAACACATGGTTTGACGTACTCCAGTAGGTCGGAGATCATGGTCTTTGAGGCTGGGGGCAGACCGGGTTATGTACCACCTGTATTACTCAATGGGACTCCACTACAAAGAGTATTTACGTTTAAATATCTTGGTCATATATTGACCCCTGACCTCAATGACAGACTCCATATTGAGCGGGAGCGAAGGGCGTTGTCGGTAAGGGCAAACATGTTGGCTCGTAGGTTTGCACGCTGCTCATTTAAAAAGCCAAAATTACTCTGTTTCGAGCTTATTGTACAACGTTTTACACGTGCAGCCTGTGGGCTAGATATACCCAAAGGTCATGCAACGCCCTTTGTGTCCAATACAACAACACTTTCAGGGTATTGGTGGGCCTGCCCCGTTTTTGTAGCGCATCGGGAATATTCGCGGACGCACATATTAATTGCTTTTACGTAACGATGCGAATGAGGTGTGCATCCCTGGTACGCAGAGTACGGGCCAGCTCCAACAATATCGCTAGCAGTCTGGATTGCATGTACATCAATCACTGCAGTGCCATCTCCCATGGGGTGAAATAAATTTAAACTAGATTACGTGGGGCACTCAGAAAGTTTTGTGGTACTAGAAAAAAATATACTACAGGTTATAATTTTTTTTATTATATCTTTTGAAAGAACTCTCCATTGGCGTCTATACACAGTTTTATACGTCTAAACAAATTTTCATAACACATTTTCCAGTCCGCATCAGACACCTCTCCAATCTCTTTCTTAAATGCACCCAGTGCATCTTCAGGTGATGAAAACTGTTTTCCTTTGAGTTGATTTTTTTTTTTGGGGAACAAGAAAAAGTCGCACGGAGCCAAATCGGGACTGTAAGGAGGATGACCTATAAATTTGACCGGTGTGCTGTCCAGAAAGTCCCTTGTTTTGAGCGCCGAGTGAACCAGCGCGTTGTCGTGGTGAAGCAGTAGCCCACGGAGGCCAGTGTTCGGTCGCTTGCTGCTTGCAGTAGTAAAAACTTCTGGCAAACATTTGGTAACATACCATTCAGCATTGATGCTTCTTTGATCTCGTCAGGGTACTGACACCAGATAACCTGGTAGAACAAAAAAAAAACTTGCGATCAACATTTTGCCTGCACTTCTGGCTCGCTTCACTTTGGTAGGCGTTGGTTCATTTTGAAACAGCCACACGGTCGACTGACGCTTCATTTCTGGATCATTTTGAAAAATCCAAGATTCATCACCCGTAATGATACCTATCTTAAACGCGCCGAGACGAGCCTGCTACCAATTTTGCTATCATGTCTCGGCACCATTCTACCCGAACCTCCTTCTGACCCTGCGTTAGATTTTACGGTACCAGCGTGAAACTATCTTCCATAACCGAAGATGCCTGTGTAGAATTTCATGCAAACTTCCCGATCCAATCGGCAGTATACACCGTGAAATTTGAATCACAGTTTTGCTAGAACAAACTTTATTAAGACCATGGTCTACTACGATTCTACAGAATCCAATAAAAAAAAAACATAAATTGTTTTTTGAAAAAACGCAAAAAGACAAAGTTTAAAATGTCAAGATTATCTACTGCTTACTAAATATCGTTTATGGAGGTACATTTCCCTGTAGACAATGCTGTGTCCCATACGTGGTGTCTGTGTTGTAGGGAGTAACGATAATCTTGTTTCTTTTATCTTATTTCTTTCTACACGTTCAAATAAGTGACCCTGCAATTTAAAAAAAAATGTAAAAAATCTCACATTCGCGGTATTGGATGCCGAGCGACGATTTGCAGTTGGAATGTATGGGAGAACAATGTTAAGTTTGTTCTTGGGATAAATAAATTCATCTCAACTACGGAACCCTTCATTGTGCGTAGTCCGACACGCACTTGGCCGGTTTTTTTATATGCATACAGAAACTTAACAAACATCAATTCTTCCAACCAAGTTCAGCTGCATCAAATTCGATTGTCTTTATTTCCACAACTTAACGCAACACACAACTAGAATGTTTATTGTCTACACCGATTGAATATGTTGAACAATTCCACGTGGAAGTTGCGGAGTCTCCTACTAAAGCAATTCCTTACTTACAAGGTGACTCCAAACGTTGTAAAGAAACGCACTTAGTTTATTGTTTTTTTTTTCCAGATATGTTTGGTCTATCGCTCGCGGTGTACCTGGTCGGCAAAAGCAGCATCTCGGCGGTGGTGACATCACTGTACATGTACACTGCCGAGCTGTACCCTACGCAGTGCCGACACAACCTGTTCGCCTACTCCTCTATGGTGGGCAGGATCGGGTCCATCACCGCTCCTCTCACTCCAGCTATCGTAAGTATAGCATGTAGCCTTTTATTTACGAAAAGTATAAGTACTTATGCATTGCCAGCGCCTGCAGCATGCCTAGCACGTTGTGCTGTAGAAAGGATTGTCTAATGCCATGTCAGTGATTCGGACTTCATATGTCTACAAGTACTACATATTACGTGGATAGTGTGAAGTTCGACTCCAGAGTTAACTTGTAAACCCAGCTTGAGATTATTATTTGGATACTAACATTAGTTTTATGTTTTCTTTACTAACATTACTGTTTGGTTTCTCTGAGGTCTGAAACTAAAGGTTTATTAATATTATTTTTAAATGTCTTTGACAAATCTTGGGACCCTGGAGTCCCGGACCTTTAGAAGGTTTACGAGGGGCCGAAACCAACTCGCAGAGGCCCCTTAGATATTTTTAAGTGTTGAGGCACCAACCGACGATTATCCCTGTTCGCACTATGCAAGGGCACCCAAGGACAACCCCCGGTTGGTGTAGGACTATTGCAGAATATGGAAACAAAGATATTGGACCATAGGTTTGGGTGGCTAAAGTGGACTGGCAACCTGGAACTAAAGGACTATGGCCTCTGCCTGATCAATGTTTTAGCTTTACACGGATAAAATGGCAGGGGGGGGGTCACATAGTGACGTAGCGACAAGGGGGAAACATGTCCTGAAGGTGCTTGAGGAGTGGAGAGGTATTCCACGAATATCAGGACAATCCCAGAGCCCGGAAGATAATCATGATCCCTACCAGCACTTACTGGAATACTTCCTTCCTCCGAGCACGTTTGCTCTTGCGAATCTCCACTCTAGCTAGCCAAGTAAGGCAAAAAAAGGTGGGAGCTCTTTTCCTCATCAGTGTTCACTCCAACCGCGCAATAAAGGCAAGCCAGAGATGAGAGAAACAAGACTTCTCCCGGGGACTTAGATTTTAGAAGCTTGATTTGTTTAAAGCGCCAAGGGACCATAGACCTACTTATTTAGTATTAATTTAAAGTACCTGGGCGACCGAGCTCTGCTCAGGTGAAAATAGAGAATGCTCATTTAATATTATAGGATAGTACCTATTAATTCCATACAGCCATGATAGTAGGTACTTACTAATTCCATGCTGCCATGATCATTATTCTTATGTCAATAATGTCTAGTCATTATTCTTCATTTTCTTGTTCTAACTTTGGGCGACAGAGCTCGGCTCGGGTGAAAATACGGAGAAATAGTAGAGTTATACAAGGGTCGAAAGGAATCAATTCCCATACGAGGTATTTAGACGCGAAGGTACGAGGACGGCTAGTATAGTCCGAGTAGGAATTGATGACTTTCACCCGTTTTATATACTCTACTTTTCATTTCGAATGTAAGGAAAGCAAAAAGTTGTAGTTTTTCTACAGACTGACAGATAGACAGACGGGCAACAAAGGGTCAACATCCCATAAGGGTTCCGTTTTTTCCTTTTGAGGTATGAAACCCTAAAAACGTACATCACTAAAAAGAAGGTCAACCATCAGTAAAATATTACACTATCAAAATGTCGTCTGACTAACAGCATGTTTCCTGCAGGGTGCTGCGACCTTCGATGACCTGCCATTCATCATGTTCGCAGTGCTGGCCTTCATGTCAGGTTTCCTGGTGCTGCTGACACCGGAGACCCTCGGCACCAAGCTGCCAGACACCCTGGAACAGGCCAACAACCTCGGAACCTCCAAACAGGAGAAGTACACAACATAAGGATCACAATTTATAACTTAAGGCGAATTAGTTCACCAATGAAACTGAACGCTCAAAATTTGCCCTTAGTTGTAGTAGTATGAGGGGTACTTTTGCAAGCTATACATTTGTCATTTAAAGACCTGTGGGATAAAGTTTCAGGTAAAGTAAGTTATATTTTTTACCATAAAGGAAATATTTTGTAATTTTAGTTTTATTACATTCCTTGACAACACCTACAAAAATATACTCTCCCAGCGTGTAATAACATAGAAAGGTATGTTGCAATAGAAAGGTATGTTGCAGTTTTAAAAACGACGTTATATCGAACTCCTGCTTTAAATCTACGGATATTTGATGTTCGAGCAACACGTTGCTATATCGCCCTTTAACTGATAAACCTAAAATGACCTTTATGATTTTTAGGGTTCCGTACCTAAAAGGTAAAAAACGGAACCCTTATGAGATCACTCTCTTGTCCGTCTGTCTGTCCGTGTGTCACCACCGATTTTCTCAGGAACGGGTGGTGGACCTAGCATATTGAAATTTATACCTGATTCTGAGGTCTATAGTCCCTATTCGGTGTATACAAATCAGAATCCTGAGTCAACACAATAAAAAGATATGGGCAAATTTAGATTTTCGCGAAAACTTGTAAGTACCAAACCTTAATTTTCACCTTTTTTATTTTTTGGAATTTTTCTTTTACTTGTGCTGTAAGGCCTTGCTTTTAATCAAAATTGACAATTCTAAGTCAACCGGAAGTAACCTATAGGTTTTAGGTCGAAAACCTATATGGTAGTTCCCGTTGACCAAAAATCACGAAATTTGGCAAAAAGCAAGGTCTTATAGCACAAATAAAGGGAAAATTCAGAAAAATAAAAAAGGTGAAAATTAAGGTTAATTTTGGTACTTACAAGTTTTAGCGAAAATCAAAATTTGCCCATATCTTTTTACCAATAAAAATGATACCAATTTTATTATGGCGGTGTAATGGGTAGGTACAGAACCCTCGGTGCGCGAGTCCAACTCGCTCTTGACCGGATTTTTATAAATGATGCTAGCATGCTAAGGTAATATTGGTTATGTTTTTTTTGTTTTTTATAATTTCGTACGTGGTTTATGGAACAGCCATATTGTTTTGTAAATCTATGAATTGTGAGCTTGTTTGAATAGGTGCTGTTGCAGCTATTATTTTGTTTAATATGACGTTAGACATAACGAAGCGCAGCCGCAGCTGGCTGGGTTAGCAAACTTTATCAAACAGTTCTGTCAGTTGTGCCACACCGTACCTAAATCTCTTTGTTTAATTTAATGTAATAATTAATAAATTTTCTCACCACTATGTCCTTATCAAATAATAACAAAATCACTATATATTTACTGTGACAATATTGTCCGGCTTAAAGAAAAATATTGTATTATATTTCAAGTCACCAGGTCTTCGCCCCAAATACATAATTATGGTCTCCCATAAATATCAAGAAATATCTGGGTATCTTTCTTTCAACACGTAAACGTTGTTAATCCTGAATAAGAAAAATAAAATAAAATGCATACCAAAATTCGAACGCAGAAAACAGCTGTTGCTACACGATATACATGGTATACATGAGTTGTAGGTCGTGGGTTCGAACCCAGGCAGGCACTTTACTTTGTGTAAATAATTTCATCACCACTGCTCTTAAAACAGTGAAGGAAAACATCGTGAGGAAACCGGCATGTCCTAATGCCGGTTTCCTCACGATGTTTTCCTTTGCAACCAAAAATTCGAATACATGTGACATCTATCAATCCACACTGAGCCCGCGTGCGCGTGGTATATTACAGCCCCCTTCCTCTCAAAAAGAGGAGGCCTGTGTCCCAGCAGTGGGTGCATTATATGCTGTTGATGCAGCCCAAAGATTGTCTAGCCAGCACAAAAAACTTACCTATATTGTATGGTGCATTTTAATTCCTTATTATCTCTAAAGAAAGCATAATTATACATATCACATTAAAATAATAGAATAAACATGCGAAAATCATAATAATGAGGTGCATTCGTAGTTGCGTGGTGTGGTGCGCGCGCGCAGGCGGCAGACGCGTCTAGTAGCGGAGCGAGGCGCGCGCGCCGACCGCACACGCGACAACACGCGCACTCACACACACACTACGTAGTTTCGGTCACAAGAAGCCTGAATTTCGTACGAATATTGTTAAAAAATAGTGCAGTGATTGTAAAGTTCTGTTGACGAATTATTGGTGAGTAATTAATGATTTAGTTTATCTTAACTGCCTTGTGCGGTGCTTCACTTTATACTAGTTACTATAAGGTACAAACTGGTACAATAATAAAAGATTGAAGTTTTTTAGTGTTTTTAAAACTTTATCTATTTTATTTGAAAATGTAAATGTAACCCTACTTACCGCGTACTGATCAGTACTGCAGTGTTTTGGCAATAAAGTGCTTTTATATCCGCTTCCGCAAGCGATTACAAATGGTTTGATATCACTGAACCTATTAAACCGGACTAGTTTATTTTTTTAAAGATTCTTTATTTTAATAACTTAGTAGGTACCTCGCCTGATAGTGCGTTATTTTGTATAACTATTTAATCATAATAATAACTATATTTCAACAAATATAATGTTAGCAAAAGGGTATTGTGGTGTGGGCGCTTGATCGCTATAAACCGATATCACCGTACCGTTCCGATACAAAAACATTATGAATGTTTTTGTTATGTTGTCAGATAGATAGAATATGCATTATAGAACACCAAAAGTGTAACACAGCTCTCATACCTACAATATTGCTAATTCTATGGGAACAATGGTGGTCTTATGTCTGCATTTATATATTCTGTAAAATGTATGGTGTACATAATAGAGATTATTCTATTCTATTCTTATCGCTGACTCTACCAGACCCTATGGTTATTTGATTATTGTAGCCCGGATCATCTTACACTGCTGCACATGACCCTCTCAATAACTGCAATAAACCGTCAGCTACCACCATCCTTGACAGTCAGTGATAACACCATGTTGTAGTTATTTTTTGACGTTCAAAAGTGCCATATTGTACATGTGCCTATTCGAAATAAATGATTTAACTTTGACTTTATTAGCAGACCGTCTAAGCTACTACCCAGCACATCCTCCCAACGTAAACTTTTAGTCTATTTTGGCGACACTGACAGGATAGGGAAACAATTATTATATGATATGTTCAGCTAGCCAATTTTTTGTCGCACTTAGAGTATGAATTCCATGTAGTAGGAGTACCATCTTCAGTTTTACTAGGGATACCTTCATAAATGTTTAAAGTCAAATGCACTATGACGGCTGCAGCACCCGCTGCTACTTATTTTACTCCAGTTTTCAGGGTGTCTAAATCATAGGACTGCAGAATCTCAAATGTTCTACCGATTACCTACCTATGTCCTTTTTGTCAGTTTATTGGGGAAGCTTGTAGTTGTGTTTATTGTTATTACGCTGGTTGCAGTGGTTAATCAAAACTTATAAATATACAAACACACGTACACATAATCGATAATCGTTGTCTAAAATGTTTAATCGTCTTCTAAAAAAACCGGCCAATTGCTTGTTGGACCACGCACAATAAAGGGTTCCGTAGTTGCGATGAATTTATAGATTTTCCTGTAATCTATGAGTGAAGAACCATTCTCTGTATTTTTTTTTTAATTTTAGGCTGAGTAGTTTCGGAGATAAGGGGGAATGGTCAATTTTCATCTATTTTCTTAAATATCTTTAAATGTATATATTTTAAAATAAAAAAATATATAAATGTGAGATCCTCGTAACAAGTCCTTTCATTTGATATGTCACACGAAAAACTTTTATTTTTATTTTCTTATTTGCCCCCCAAAAGCGACCCCACAGTCGCACTTGGCCGGTTTATTTTTATTTTTAAAACAATGTATGTTCGGGCATAATTCCGTCATATAAGACGGATTTGCAAAATTATTTTTTTAAAGCACTGCATGCGGCGTGTGGATGCATACTGCGTCGTCATTAGTCCATCCATATTATATGAGTTTGTGCATAAAATGTCGCTTAAAATCGGCTGAAAAGAGCGATCAGCTTTAATGATCGTTTAATTTGCTATTCTAATGGTTTCTTTGTAACATTACGAACTTAGTGTTTATTTTTTATTTTAGTAAATTGCTGAATACTCCAATTTGATAATAATAATTTTCTTTCTTTTTTATAGTAAAATTCTATTTTTCTCTTAAATAAAACGAACTACAAACAAACAAACTGCAAACTATAGTTTTGTATAATTTAGAAGCATTTCTTCAATTTTTGTAAATTTGAGTACCATGGAGCCAAAGCCATGGGAGTATTATGTTATTAAGATGTATGTTGACTTGAAAGAGCATGGCAGTTGAGAGTATGTCATGCTCACTTAAATGTGTCGCTGATGGTGGCGAGTGTGTTGGATTATTCGGTTCCCTACAAAATGGTTGAGCTGGATGGTGCTGATCCACGCGTCATGTTCGTGAACGGGCGCCGTCAGTTGAGACTGGTCATCTCTTATCTGCCAGGGTTTATTTTGAATCTTATATTTTCAATTGCTTTGATTATTTTTATACATTGTTCTCACATATAGAAGCAACAAGAATAATGTACCCAGGATTTTGTAATATCTATATTTAAAAGAAGTGTCCTTGGAGTTTCTTGCCCATTTTTCTCCACAGAGATCCACATTTTGGAGCTTCAACTTTCTGACTAACTGACCAATTCTTTGACAATTCAAAATTACTTAATTTTGAAAAATTAAATAAAATAACTTAATTACTCAATTGAAATAAATGCTTTGAGTTGAGTTTGAGTTTGATGTAGCGAAAAATTGAACTAACTTATCACTTAGTGATTGTTCATTGATCGATTTAAAAAAACAAGGCAAAGCCACGAGCTTTTTAGCTTTAAATCTATGACAACCCAATACTTGTACACTTGTTTGCCATAAAATCTTGGACTTTGAATCAATAAACTTAGTGCGCTCTATGACCCTTGTAACAATGTAAATCCAGTGGTCGTTTCTCTTAACATTAACTATCGCAAAGTCCGTAAAAACAATGTTTTTGTCTAAAGTAAAATCATCATTATTTTCCTGCCCCAGTCCTGCGTTACTTGGATTCAAATTCAAATTCGAAATCATTTTATTTGCTAATATGGGTAATTAGATACCTATTACATAAAGTTGTTAAAAAACTAGAGCTTAATTCAACCATAGTACGCCTTGAGGCAGTTGAAGCCGGCGCAACACGTTTCCTCCCTTTTCTTTCATCATTCCTCACATAATCCATCCATATTTTCTTTGGCCTTCCTCTCCCTCTCCATCCATCAAAAATTCATCACTCTTTTAGTCACATGCATCTCATACGTCATCATCACAATACATGTCCATACCAAGCCATACGATTTCCTTGTTCAGGCCACGATGTAGGTTCATAATGCTATGCATCCACTTACAAGCAACTGGCGCGCATATTATGAATGTAAGTGAAGTGAAAGTACCTAGATATTACAATTTGTCACACGTTGTAGCATTCCGTAGTATTTCGCTGAAAACACAGGGGAATTCAGTAGAAAACTTTAGGCCGGTCAGCGGGTCGAGTCTATAATTGGTACAGTCTACTTAATCTGTATAATTATAATATACAGATTCATTTTTTTTTTTTTTTAATTTTAAATAAAATAAAATTTTTCTAAACTGCAACATACAATAGAACAAAACCAATAGAATAAAAATAATGTCAATGCAATCAAAATAGATAATACATTACAAAGTTACACAGAATTCAAATAAAAATAAAATGTCAAATTCAACCAAAACAAACGAATGAGCAATACGAATTACAGGGTCACAGAATCGAAATTAAAATGAAATGTCAAATTACACAGAATTAATCACAGAATTAATACTAAATTAAAAATTAATGATTTCATCAAACATTAACAACAATATAGGTAGGTCAGTGTCAATCAGATCAAGTGCCCCGGCTATACATGTCTGTCACAGCATTGTCGTATGCAGGGGCAGTCAAATCGCTCAGCGATCATTTTCAGGACAGTATTGGAGCTGGCCTGCACCCTGCGCACTAAGGACGCGCACCGCTTGCGCATGGTGGCGTGAAAACATTCGGTGCGCGTTTCCGCAAACATGCCCGAGGCGCTGCAGAAGCGGGGGAGCCTTAACACTGCCCTGAATGCGTTGTTATACTGGACGCGGAGGGCGCTATAGCACGCTTGTGTGTAGCGAGCCCACAGGCTGCACGTGTACAGTGAGGTGCAATATGCCTTGAAAAGAGTGACCTTAACTTGATCGGAGCAGCGTGCAAACCTACGAGCTAGCATATTCGCTCTTTTCGATAAGGCCCTCCGCTCCCGTTCGATGTCAGCATGGTCCTTGAAGTCAGCCGTGACTATATGCCCTAAGTATTTAAAATGGTCCACTCTGTCTAGGGAAACACCATTGAGAAAAACTGGTACATTTTCCTGTGATTTAGCACCGCAGGCTCCAAAGACCATACATTGGCTCTTGTTAACATTATATTTTAGCCCATGCGCGCGCGCATTTATTGGGTGTAGGTACATGCATCACAAAAGGTTTTTTTCAGTCAACGTTTACCTAAATACATATATTAGCAACAAACACTCCTGTGCAAAAAAAAGGGCACCTTACAGTCATTGGCTTTTCTATGGATAATATTAATATTTTTAGTATGTCATTAGCATAAATGACTAGAAATTTCTTATTATCAATGAGAATATAGTTTTCAACACTTAAATCCTGGAATCGGTGTTTTAGTCAATGTAAACAAAGAGTCGTGTTAAAATGGTAATTTTTATGGGTATAATAAAATTACGACTACGAGTATTTTTATGGTATTTTAATAAAAAAAGACAATTAAAAATGAATTTAATAACGAGTATGACCTCCCCTTGTAATAATTACGGCATGTAATCGTCTTGGCATGCTTTCCACCAGGATTTTGATGGTGTCCTGTGGAATGTGTTCCCACTCAGCCGAGATCACACGTTTAAGCTCCATGATGTTTTATGGAAGTGGTTTAACAGATCGTACTCGCCGTTTTAGGAGGTCCCAGACGTGCTCAATGGGGTTGAGGTCGGGGCTCTGCGCTAGACAATCCAAACGACGAATATCGACCTCCTGCATATAAGCATCTACGTCGCCAGAACGGTGGGCCCGAGCATTATCGTCCATGTAAATGGCATCTTCACCAATTACAGTCAATGCGGGTTGTGCATGTTGACAAAGGATTTCTGTTATGTACTTGTGCGCATTTAGGGAGTCATTTTCAATGAATACTATCTCGGTACGATAGCTGGAAGTTACGCCCGCCCAAAACATAACGGACCCTCCACTATAAGGGGTAATTTCTTCAAAACACGTCGGCTTAGCGTTCCCCTGGTCTTCGTTACACTCGCCGACGTCGGTCCTCACCATTCAGATAAATTCGAGCCTCATCGGAGAAGGATACGCTACTCCAGTTACCTAGTGTCCAATATAGGCAATTTCTAGCGAACCTCAATCGAGCAATCCGGTGCTCACGGAGTAACTTGGGAGCCCGCGCTGGTCGTCGACTGCGTATATCAGCCGCTAAAAGCCTCCTCCTCAATGTCCATAGGCTAACTTGTACTCCTCGTACCTCTTCAAGGTTTCTTTCGAGGTCTATGTAACTGCATTTGCGGTTCCTCAGCACCTGAGTCACTAAAAAGCGGTCATCTCGTGGTTGTGTGCAACGTTTTCTCCCAGAACCTTGCCTTCTCTGAACGGAACCTGTCTCTTGGTATCGAGTCCAGGTTCTTTGAACGGTTGAACGACTCACGTTTATCCGCTGTGAGACGTAACATTGGCTACACCCCTCTTCCAGCAGCGCTATAATTTTACTAGCTCTTATTGCGTTTTCTGCCATTACAATCGAAACAAAGATATTCGTTTTAAGTCACAACTAGGCAGGATTATGCGCCAAACATAAATTATTCTACAAAAAATAACGAGAAGTTAGTTTTAGTTGCCTGATAACCTTTTAACCTCAAACCGGCGAAAAGTAAGTAAAAAGTCACAAACTGAAAAAGGGATTATAATTTTTTTTAACAAAAGTTTCGAATTTGGAATTAACTTTCTTTCATACCCAGACTCTTTAAGTGCCAGTAACATAGTTTGGCTATTAAAACCTCTTTAGAACTAAATGATTACCAATCACGTAGAAAAATCAAAACCACCCGTTTTTTTTGCAAAGTAGTGTATATACCTACAACTCTTTTTGTTTCGTGTTTTATAAATGGCAGCAGCTTTCACGTAGTATTTCATGTAAATACTGTTAGTTTCACTCGACTACCGCATATTCATGCCCATTATTACACGTATTAGCATATGACACTGCAGTTTAGCGCAAATGCACTATCTATGTATATAGAGTGGCTAATATCTTAATTTATCGTATCGGTAGTACAGTTTGCACAAATTGTAAAATATGCTTACAGAAAGCCTCAGAAAACTTCTTTATCTTGAATAGGGTGGAACAAACATGGGATAAATTCCTCAATGAAACTTATTTGTGGTAAACTTACGATCTAACTCAAAAGCACCCTCTTCTACTGCTAAAAATCTGTCCTTTGCATGATGAAATTATAATGACGTAACGTGTCCCAACTATAGCTCTAACAATCTCGAAGCAGTAGCAAATTTAACATGCTTTACCTATTTCTGTTCCGTTTGCCGTTTCTATGACTGAAAGTCCAAACTCGAAAAATGTAAAGTAAGTTCAGATTTGAACGTATCTTTCTGTATAACTTGCCGATGTATCTTGTGCGTGGTGCTATCGGATGCACGTTGACACGAGATCGCGACCCGCCCGCTGATTTCTGACGCGCGCTCACTGATACCAGACTAGCGGTAACTCCAACCCAATGACCTCGAAAAATTAATATGTATAAAAAATAGGGGCAATGACTGCTCTATATGATTATTAATGTTTATTAAACGCTGCAATTTTGCGATGCGAAATCTTTTGTTTATGACGTAGTATTGGCCATAACATTTTTTTTATTCCAAATAAAAAGTTTTAAAAAAACACAACACTATTTGTTTTAAGAATTCAGTGTTTTTAAATGTGAAAATGAGCTACTTTGTCCACATGATCGATGAGCTAATTATTTATCTTATCTTGAGTGATATTGTAGTATTTGTATTGGTTAGGTTACAGTTCCATGCTATCTTACAATGCAGTTCATCATTGTTTTATATGACCTTAGAGGGCAAGCCCGATCTTGATGAAGTTACTAATTATCAAGACATGTTCATCTTTGTCTTTGACATTGCTCGCCATAGACCCTGTGTCTGTGCAGTTTTTGGCGAAATCAGTCTCTAGTAGATACTGTGATCAGTGACTATAACACATACCGAGAAGCCTCAGAGCTACCCAGCACGTCCTTACAGATGTAACCTCTAAAACTTGCGTCATTCTCCTACGTTACGCTTACGCATGTTTTTACGAGTTTTCTCTACACGTGTACTTTCAAGGTGCTGCGATAAATCTGCGGGATTCTGAAATTGCAGCCGCGGCACTTAACAGTTACGAGCCCATAACATCTGGACAATTTAATTACCAATTACAAACCTGCGTGATTGTAATATATTCTTCTGACACGTTACTTGTGAACTGCATCTTAGTTGGGTTCAGGCTTTGTAGGTTCAAGACAGTCTATTGCGCTCTATTACTGCGGATCTATTCTGTAAACATCTCACCGTGAAAACATACGCGAAGTGAGCTTAAAGTGAGGTGTCAATAGTAGGTACCTATCAATCCCTAGCATATCCTCACTTTCAGCTCACTTCATCTAAGTTTACACGGTGCGATTTTTACAGATTACACCAGCTGGTCTTAAATCATTTTTATATGCGTCGCCCGAAATGCGTCAAAAATTTGGTTCTCAGCCTTCATTTAAACCCGTATCTAAGTCAAAGTCTAAGTCAAAAACGTTTATTGCGAACAAGTAACAAGACTATGGTGCAACTAACCGACTGATGTACAGAATTTGAGTCAGCTTCTAAACATATTATAAACCAGCGTCTGCCCGCGACTTCGTCCGCATATAATTTCGGCCCCCAACCTACTGCATCGCATCGCATCGCCCGCCCGTGCTATTACTTCGTTTTCGCTTAGGCTATGGTCTTCTATAAACGCGGTCGGCCACGATGATTACTATAGAAATATACTATTGTGGTTTCTTTTGCACGTCGACGTCAACGTCTTGACGTCGTACGCGGCATTCAAACGCTTTGCGTCGCATCTCTAGTTTTTTCGAACCATTGCAGCGTCGGGTCGTGTCAAGTGTCACACGACCACGAGCGAGCAACGACTGAAGCGTCGTCGACCACTGCGGACGTATTGACCGCCGACGCTGTGCGTTGCGATCAGACGTCGTCGATCGGAACTTTGACGCTAAAGTAATCAGACGTCGCATATAGCATAAAATAGGAGACCAAAGCATTAGCGTTCTTTCTGACTTCTTTTTCCGCCTTTTTAGGGTTCCATACCTCAAAAGGAAAAAACGGAACCCTTGTAGAATCACTTCGTTGTCCGTCCGTCAGTCTGTCAAGACCCATTTTCTCAGGATCGCGTGGACGTATCAAGTTGAAATTAATATCAAATATGTATATATATGGTGCCTTGGAACTCTAAAAAAACAAGCTTCTAAATCAACGCAATTAAAAAAATACGGTCATTTATGTGACATATTTTGATACTCGCAAATAAATCAAAACCTACAGGGTACTTCCTGTTGACCTAGAATCATGAAATTTGCAGGAAGCAAGGTCTCACAGCACAAGTAAAGGAAAAGTCCGAAAATATTTTATTATGTGATCAAACTACAAATAAACGTATTTGTATAATTAATTATCACTTGCTTCAAAAACGGTGATGGAAAACATCGTGAGGAATGCCTGAGAGATATTTCTCGACGGCATGTGAAGCCAAGTCAGAGGCCCATAGGCGGCTTTCAAACTCTGACACCAGGTTAGTCACTAGGTAACCATACGAAAATAAGAAGAACGTATTTGTAGTTTGATCACATAAATAATTATTATTATTTTCATCCCCCGGAGTCTGGATTTGTGCCCGGTTGATGGCAATAGGCTCGCCCCCTATTACATGGGACTTAAACATAACTGGCGAAATGTGGGTGTACCTGCTACAGGGACACCTCTGCCCAACCCTTCGGGGAAACAAGGCGTGATGTTATGTTATGTTATGTTATTTTAATATTCATTAAATATATTTTTTTTGCAATTACAAACTTACATTTGCTGTTTGGAGAATTAACCGTGATGTATATAGATGTATCGGAGAACATGTTTTCAACTACCTACAAAGTTAAGTTTGTGTTTGGGATAAGTTACTACGGAACCCTTTATTGTGCGTAGTCCGACACGCACTTGGCCGGTTTTTATTTTGGTTCTTTTTACTCGGCTCGATTTTTTGCGTAGCGTGATGCTACACATAGCTTATAACCGTCCTTAAGAATCGTCTCCAATTCAAAAAGAATTTCAAATCGGACGGGTAGTTCCGGAGATTACCCCCTATAGGTATACAAATAAACAAACGAATTTTACGTCTTTATACACTCAATAGGTACTCAATATCTTTATTGCTTTACCATAAGGTGTACTTACACAATATTAGTTTAGATTAAAGTCGCGTTTCGTGTCTGTCTGTGTGACCGGCTGACCGCGTTGATCTTCTAAACTACGCAACATATTTTGATATGGTTTTCACCATCACCATTCAGAGCATTTATTCCGAAAGGAATACATTAACATTAAACTTAAAAATGGTGCGGACGGAGCAGGTCCGGGTCGCCAGTAGAAATAAATTATTTGGTGAAACAGTTATTTGGTGTAACACAGATGAAAAAGTGTGTGTGTGTGTTTCTGGTGAACAATAAAGTACAACACAAATTCTAGTATAAGTATAAACGTAAAGACTTGTAATTGGCTTTCTGTCGACTATTGTTTCCTTTTTTGTTGTGTTTTTCAGCTGTTAGTCTTTCATGCTGTAATAAATAAATATATAAATAAATACTTAATAAAAAAGACAACGCATAACTCGACTTTCGTTACTTCAGCTTGTCTCATTTGCAAGCTATGCTGTGTTAGTGTTGTTACTTGGAGCTGTTGTTGCGGCACTTACACTGTCTGAAGGCCTGCTATAAGCGAGCTACCCTGCTTGCACTAGGTGTCCTGCCACTTGCTAACAAAGCTCTTCAGCTCTCGCTAGTGAGTCACTTCTATTGTCACAGCTGTTGGAACATGTGAATGACTGCTTGTCAACCTAGTCATGGTCTTATAATAATGTTTGTTTGTTGGGTGACAGTTCCATTATTTTCTTATGTACTAATATTGGTTCTTTATAATTTATTTCTCGGTTCTTTGTATTGCAATAAATGTATTAATCATCCATTTAAAAATGTAATTCCTTTCACTCAGTAAATCATTTTGATTATTTAGATTTTTTAGTTCGTAGACGAAGTTCGATAGTTGATAGCGGAGAGTGGAGAAAGAAAACGTACTCCTCCGAGCCCTGGTGACATGGGACAAGGACAGGAAGATGATGATGATGATGACATTTTAGTTCGTAGAAGCTTGCGTGTGATATTGCGTTTTGTATAATATTGCTTGTAAGATTATGACCCAGTAATACATAACCAGCGATATTTACAAAATTATTATGTACAACAACACTTCGTAACAATAATAGCTTTGCAGACATCATTAGCATTATCTAGTTTTTATTGATCAGTCTGCATCGAGTTATAAATGGTATGTAAATAAAGACGGGCAGAGTTCACCCTCTGTGTACATACATGGATATATCTGCGCAGGCGACGGATCCACGCGACTATATGTCACGAACTATTTCTACGTACCTTTAGTTATATTGCTGTATTATCACTTCGATACTGTACATTTTATTCTGTTTCCTATTCAAAGAAAAGGAGGAAGGGCAAAACGTCCGCTCCCCAAAACGGGGTCTCTGCTTTCTGCCTGTACGGAAAATATAAAGTAGGAATAATATAAATTTACTGTTAATCGGTTTCTGGCGCACTTTGAGGTTGGTGATTGAAATGACGGAAACGTTTTCGTCAAAGGAGATAACAAGCTCCACCCAGAAGGTATGATCTGCAGTAAAAGTTATACTTTTCTCTAAAGTAAAGAGCTTTTTTGTTATGTGCGTAACAACAGTTTTTTTTTCAACATACATTGCAATTGATTCACTTTGTAACAAAACATGCCGCATCGTACATACTTAATGACTTCTAAGTGTTATTTTTTCTCGCCATTGAATAGCACGACTTTCGTAGTCGTGTCGTTTATGCCTTGTTGTTACGTATAAACTGCAACAACATAGGAAAATTATAGTGACATCACTTTGATTAAAATGTCGTGATTTCATAATGAGACTGAAAATCGGATGCTTATCTTTTGGGATTTGAATAGAAAAGAAATTCAAAGTCAAATAATTAATTTCAAGTAGGCACGTAAAAGATACTTTTGATCGTCAAAATTAACAAAAAAAAAGAATTTATTGTAGTCGCTCCTTCCAAAAGATAATTTTCGTGTGGAGATGAATGGGCAAGAAACTCCACCATTAGATAGTCTTTTAAAATGTTTTACAATATTTTATATTTAATTAAAAATAAAATAAAATTGTTTATTTCAATTGCTTGTTATTTATATGTGAAGACAATGCACCTAGAATACAATTACTATACCTACCACAATCTGTAAAAAGAATTAAAAATGAAGCAATAACAGATATACTCGTATTAATCATGTGATAGATACATGATGCTCATATATTTACAAACATTTTAAAAGTACCTATACGATTTTTCTAAAATTTTCACAAGCAATACTAGGTAAAAGTCAGTGTGTGAGTTGAAGTAATCACAGAATGTAAAATCAATATCAAAAAAATAATAAATTATACAGTTAAATTAGCAATCCTCTAATTTGTATTATATTTATAACAAAGTGTACTTTTAATATGAGTTTTAAATTTTCTTTCGTTTAATTGTAATATCACAAGGTATTTTGTTGAAACATTTAACACAGTAGGTACCCCTTAAAAGATGTATAGGAAAACAAAGGGGTTTGACCCAAACGGATTCGGTGAGTATTTCCGGCAAAATCTAGGACCTCCAGGTTAAATAGTGGACCACCTTTTTGAGCACAATATTGGGGTATGTCTAGACTAACCTACTCCTGCAGTCTTCCATTTAGACTTCTCTAACATCACAGGCCAATACCTACCATGCCATGCCATGTACTGTTGATACTGTCGATGAGTGTGACCATGAATCTCACACAGACCAGTTTTCAAGTCAGTGCTATGAAATGCACAATTCTAGGAATACTAAAAAGTACAAAATAATATGGCACTTCAATATAAATTGAAGGTAATATTTTGATCCAAGCATCGTCGTCGCGTCGGGGGACGACTTTTTTCACACACTACCAATTTTTTTGGACGACCTTTCCAACGACAATCTATGCCATGGGATAGACGAGAAAGAAAAAAAAGAATCCCACTTTACGTGTAGGGGAGGTACCCTAAAAAAGTTTCTTGATTTTATTTTACCACTTTGTCGGCGTAATTAATTTATATCCATGCCAAATTACAGCTTTCTAGTACTAAGAGTCTCTGAGCTAAGCCACGGACAGACAGACAGACGGACATGGCGAAACTATAAGGGTTACTTGTTGACTACGGAACCCCAAAAAAAGGAAACCATAATAATATCTTTAACACGTAAAAATAAACATTCTTAGTGTTTGGATTATTCTTTTTAGGGTTCCGTGCGTCAGAATGGAAAAACGGAACCCTTATAGGATCACTCGTGTGTCTGTCTGGCTGGCTGTCTGTCACATGAATGTACTGGATTAATTTACCTAAAATGAATTTCATATGAATTTCTGTGACCCAAAAAGGAACGTGTAACTAGGTAATTAATTTTGGATCACTTTTCGTGGGAAAATTAGAAAATTTTAAAAAAGGTTTTGCATATTGTTCCGTGTGACATATCAAATGAAAGAGCTGTTGTGAGGATCTTTTTTTTTTAAATAATTACGAAATAAACACTTTAAAAGATATTAAAGAAAATAAATGAAAATTAACCATTCCCCACGCTTATCTCCGAAACTACTGAGCCTAAAATTTTTAAATATATATTGAAAATGGTTCTTTACTTATAGATTACAGAAAAATATAAAAGAAGTCTAAAGACTTAAAATAACATGGTAAATCTCTCAATATTGTGCGTACAAACTTACATTTGCAGTTGGAATATATGGGAGAACATGTTTTTCAACTGCAATGTTAACTTCGTTCTTGGGATAAATTCATCCCAACCCTTCATTGTGCGTGGTCCGACACGCACTTGGCCGGTTTTTAGTATCTATGCGGAGAAATTGTAGATACGTACAGGAACACCTGCCAGCAGACCTTTGTTCTATCGTGAGCCACACAGTTCGTGTTGCTACAAATGAATCATGTGGTAGCATGAGTTTCATATAAGTTAGGTGTGACGTGTTTATGATGAAAGTAGGTAAACGTGCAAAGTTCGTGCACTTCTCGGAAATTCCTTAAGGATAATAAATTTATTAGAGAACAATGATTAACGTAAATGATCCTAGTGAATAATGTCATTGGCGATTAAAGTGTGAAATTGATCGAAAATGTGCTTTTACACATATAATTGGTAATTGATCCTTGAGCGGATGACCCATGAAAATAAACACAATTAATATGGACAGGTTTGGTTATCCCCTGGTAACCTTGCGACTCCTGGTATCAAACTCAAAGTCAAAGCATTTATTTCAAATAAACCAATTACAGGCACTTTTGAATTGTCAAGAGGTCGGTCTAGAGTTGCCAACTTTTTTTTATATCAAATATTCTTAGTATTTTCGAAGCCATTACTTGTAAAAATATAGTAGACGACGAAAAAATGAAAAAGTAAGTAGTAGTTTGTGTGGATAGACCCATAATGCAATTCTAAAATCTCTAATAAATCGATTGAAACATTGAATTCTAGGAATTGTACTCGTGATATGTAATAATTGGTTCACGTGTGAGCGACGTATAATGTTGTTGTAAACAGCAGGATTATGTAAATATAGATTAGGTACGTCGGTAATCGCTACGAGTGCATGCAATTGATGCGGAGACCCGGCCGCCCTCTGTGACATTTATGACACACATATTTTGATCAAGAATGCTAATTATATTTTTATTTTTATTGAAAAGTGTTACTCTTTTTTCGATCTAATCATTCGCCGAAAATACTTCTGCTGAAACTAAAACACTATGGGATTAGGAATACAGCTCTTGGGCGTCACATCATATTGAATGGAGTAAAACTGGAATCAGTTTTCCTAGGAATCACGCTAGACGAGAAATTACAATGGGGAACTCATATAACATCTCTTGCGGGGCGGCTAAGCTCGGCCGCTTATGCTGTTAGAAAGATAAGACAGTTATCAGATGTAGAAACCGCGCGTTTGGTCTATTTTAGCTACTTTCACAGCATTATGTCGTATGGCATTTTACTGTGGGGTCGGGCTGCTGACATTGAATCCATCTTTATTTCACAAAAGAGAGCTGTCAGAGCCATTTATAATCTATGTCGTCGCGAATCTCTCAGGGAACTATTTAAAAAAATTAATGATAAGACGGTACCTTGCCAATTCATCTATGAAAATATTATGTATGTAAGGAAAAATCCACATCTCTTTAATAAAATAAGTGATAGATTATCTAAAGTACATACATCTTTTATGGGCTACTGTGTTAAATGTTACAACAAAACACCTTGTGATATATTACAATTAACTGGAAGAAAATTCGCTGCGCCCGCGTTCTCGTCAACCATAATTATTTTATTACGCGTAATTTTGAATCTGTGATATCTTTTAAACCATTCATTTAAATGAAATGATGTCAAGGTATATTTTAATCTAAATTAAATCCTTAATTTAAGTAAGATAGTTTATTAGATAAGGATTATTAATAATATTAATTAAGATAATACCGGTCAAAATAACTTTGGAAATAACAATGAAATTATAAACATGGTTATTGTGGGTTCTCCTTAGAAGACAGACATATACCAGCGCGGACTTTTTTGTTGAACTTTTTAAGATGAACAAGAAAGATGAACTGTAGAACATAAATTTTATGTAACTTTTACGATTTTCGCGGCGCACGCAATAAAGTTCCCAGTCGGCATGATTTTTTCCGACATCTTTAACAATAATCGTCAAATTTTAGCCAATTTACTCAAACCCTAATGAATTATACAATAAAACCTTACGCATGAATCATGCCGTCCATTGGTGAAAACCGTTTGAAAATCCGTTCGGTAGTTTTTGAGTTCAGACAGACAGACGCGGCAGGGGACTTTGTTTTATAATATGTAAGGATAAGATTAATAAAATGTTATCATTTAACAAGCAACGGGCTCAGAGCAAATAAAAAACCAAAACATAGCTCTGCGAACAGTGAAGCATACCAAAACAACACCTCCGCTCTGTGCATACACGCTCACACGCACACATTTACAATGAAACTACATCTCACTAAGTGCACACATTTTTATGTAACCGGCCTCACGTCACTATTGACAGCGCTATGTCTTGGTTCTTTATTTTGTCTGAAGCAACAGGTTTCAAATGCTTCGTTATCAATCATCATCATCATCATCATCATTTCAGCCGAAAGTCGTCCACTGCTGGACATAGGCCTCCCAAGCACCTCCACTTCGACCGATTCTGTGCTGTCCGCATCCAGTATCAATAGTATCAATAGTTTCGATATATTACTGGTGACTGGTGAGCGTGCAAGACGGTAGAGGTTTATGACGCAGATATGTGACAGTGACCTTGAATGGTTAGCTTGCGTGTTCTGTACTGAGCTCACGCAACGCGTCGTACGTCCAGCCAGTAATAGGAGTCGCCCATCAAGGAGCGTTGTCCCAAATTAGACGCATTATTAATTTATTACACGTAAAACAAAAGATTCATAATTTAATTATCTTTAAAATGGTGAAGTTTTCAGAAAAAATACGCTTGATAGATTTTGCGTCATTCTCAGTTTTTTATCCGCGCTAGACATATTAATTACAAATTAATTTCACTATGTAATATAAACATAATCAAAAATATGCTTATTTTAAAATATTAAGAAAATGCTCTAATTTAACATACTTTTTTTTCAAATCACTAACACTACTCGTTTAGACATCATCTTCAGTATAAAATCATTAAAAGTCAGTTATCGTCCCCTTAAGGACAATTTTCATTTATAAAAAAAAAAATTGTGTATTATGCTAGTCACTCGCAAAGATCTACATAACTCCTGTTAATACGGGCATTTGCTCCCACTCTTGAGCACTTCAAGTATTTCCCGCTTTCTTTAGACGTACAATAGGCAGATGACACGTTTCTCTCAGGTTGACGCACAGAACCTTTCTTAACCACATCGGGATATGAGGTTTTGTGACGTCATCAGCACGTGGCAACCACACGTGTCTGTCGATCTGCTGGGTTAAAAGCCGCACTTGTCTCGGCCTGTTCATGGATTGGTGGTTATTCTTTTTGAATATCTGCACTTATTTTTCAAGTGTATTAAATACTTAGTTAGTAGGATGAATTAAAAAAATAAACAGTTATGGTTTGATTTATGACTATGATAAGTAAGATGATAAATTAATTATTAGATTGAGGATAACATTTAAGATGTCTCATGGGTTTTAAAATGTTTATATTTATTTATTATTTTATTGCTACACACGTACGTGTACCTTAGGGCTTCCTGATTCCATTCAATCTGTGTTAGTCATGAAAATATTGCATGACCTTCGTTCTTTCTCTTTCCTTTATAATATTCCATAATTTATATATTCCTCTGCTTTGTTTTTGCCACTCGTTCCTACGGATAACATTACCAAGTTTTTGGAACCATGTAAAGTGGATTCCTGATGACCTACCTACATGAAAATATATATAAATACCTAGTGTGACTGGCACGATTGCCGACGTAATAATATACCCAAACGTATGCGTCCATCTTAGCTGTTAAACTTTCCTGTGACGTAGCCAGCTGGCACGCGACTCACATGCCAGTCATGGAGCACATCACTACACAATGTGTCGTCAGAGTGTGGCCGGCTTACAGGATAATTAGTAGGATATTATGGGCTGAATCTCTGAACTTGTGACGTCACACTGTGCATGGTCAATGTCGCGGCCGAGTCAGGTAGGTTATTAAATATTTAACTAGTGGGTACACTTCAGTTAGTAACAGTCATTGTGAGTATGTATTTCACTATATTTTTTTTTCGTAAATCTGCATAAAAACTGACGCCATTTTCTCATTGGGATAAGTAGAAAAGTACAGTCATAACTCCTCGTTCACGATCATACAACCGTACAAGCATGGAAATTAAAAGGTAAAATAATGTTTATGCATCGTAAGTTTCCTGCATCTGGTACGAATCCGAATCCGAGATCCGATGTTCCATCCGAATTGGAAATGTTCTCAATTCGGAAGGACGGAGTTCGAATCTAATGCGCAATCCAAAATCGATACTTCCTGACACGATACACCGTTTCAGTACTAATATTTCTGTATTTATCATCTTGCACACTACAAACTTGGTACACTTTTAGCATTATTTAACAAACTATTTAATCAGGTATTTAATATAATAACGTTATAGACTTTAGACTTCTTGAAGACACCTTCTGGTTACGAGGCTCATAGCGAACTGAACTAGAAGTTAAACGACGCTCCAAACATCATGTTTCCAATTTTGTTTCGTTAAAAAACCAGTACTTTTACGGAACTGTCAAATGAGATACTTTTAAACTTCATAATAACACTGATACAAAATCATTTGTGGCAAATCACATACTTTTAATTTTATATTTAGTATTTAAAATCAGTAAATCTTCCTAATATTTGGAAATCATGACATTCCATACTAACATTATAAATGCGGAAGTAACTCTGTCTGTCTCTGTTACCTTTTCACGCCTAAACGTTAGAACATAGGATACTTTTTATCTTGCTAGTACGCTCGGAGAATTTCCGACCAACATGAGGGTAAATTCGCGGGAAAAGCTAGTCGCTATATTACGGCCGCTTCGGAACCACATGTCCCATAGGTATTCGGATCGGAAGCAATGCGCTAACGCTCAAACAACAAATCTGCGGTTAACACTGCTGCCAAGCGCATTGAGTATGCGAATTTTCTCTTTGACCGATCATTAAGGCTCGTGCAGACTAGCGCGATATCGCGGGCGCGACAGGCAGCGCGACCCGTGTCGCGCCCGCGATATCGCGCTGGTCTGTACGTGTTTTTCCGTGAATACCTAACACTACCTACCTACGTGCCTATAACAATTTCGTAGAATTTGTATGGACAGCTGTTGGTATGAGAAGTTACCTCCTGTATTTGCAAGTTACTCACTAACCAAAATCCTCATGCGAACAATAAGCTAAAATACCGAATTTTTAATCACAGTAAATAATGTCAATTAATATTTTAATTTTCCTCCTTCTGTGGTCTTTACAAAAACCATATTTCGCAAAGTATTATAGTACTAGTAAGTCATTCACAGACTGATAAGTCGTAATTGTTTTTATTTAATAATAGATATGTCTAAAGTGTTGGGTTTTATTGTTTACTAGCTGCCCGCCGCGACTTCGTCTGCGATCCAGAATGAAAAGTAGGCTAATTATGTCCTTTTCCAAGTCATGGTCTACCCATGTGCCAAATTTCATCCAAATCCGTTCAGCCGTTTTAGTGTAAAAGCGTAATAAACAAACAAACTCACTTTCGGATCTATAATATTAGTTAGGATTGTTCTTACCCGGTTTTTTAAACTTTTTCTTAACGCCTACATAGGTAATTATTTTCTTTAGATAACAGCGCAAAATTAAACATTTGCATTGATTTTAATGCATTTAGTACCTACATAAACAATTTCCTAGGTAACTAAAGGGTACCTGTACCTACTGAATGTTTTCCACCTTGCCTCGATTAGTGAAAGGTCACTGAATTATTGACAACGCGGTACGCTACTTAGGTATTAGTGAGCATTCAACATATTACTGAAGACTAGATACCTATAAGTATGATTGCTAGAATTTAACCTGAAACTTGTGAGCTCAAAGTCCAACATGCGGCCCCCAGTGGCAGTATTCATGCGAAGCGGTAACATTATCATCACGCAAACGTCAAGGACACAAATTCGACATTATATCTAATTTACTCACCTAATAAAAATCTTAAATTAATTGACAGACAACGCACAGCCTTAACCGCTGAGTCTATAGAAGCATGAGATTTTGCACAGGCTTTTTTATACAACTAAAAGAAAACACTTAGGATTGTTTTTTTTTTTTAATTTCCCCCAAAATCGGTTTTAGAGGATGAAAATTTCGACATTTTTGCCAATCGGATATCTCATCGGGCACAAGACATGGCTTGTCGCCAAATAAAATTGTAAGTTATGCAAAAGTTCGCGGAGTGCCAGTGATATCATAATAGTAATATTTTCATAACAGGCAACACTTCGCACAACATCCGCCGGTTTCCTCAAGATTCTTTCCTTCACCGTTTTTGAGAGCATCGCTGTTATCGAAAACTTACTCGCTAGCAGCCCAGTGTGGGTAGATTTTTGGTTCTAGGACATGCCGGTTTCCTCACGATGTTTTCCTTCACCGTTTTTGAGAAGAGCGGTGATGGAATTATTTACACAAAGTAAAGCGCCTGCCTGGGTTCGAACCCTTGACCTACAACTCTTAAGTCGGGGCCGTTACCACCGGGCCACCACTGCTTTCTAATAAAAAAATGCCTTATTGTCCCACTGCAGGGCTCGTGCCTTCTCTGTATGAGAAGAGGTTCTCATACAGAGAAGGCACGAGCATTGATCACCACGCTTGCTCAAGACGGGTTGGCGATTTCAGACTTATATTAACTATAAGTCCAGGTTTCCTCACGATGTTTTCCTTCACCGATGTCAGTAATATCCAAGATAAACTCAGAAAGTACATATGAATTGAAAAAGTCACATTGGCACTTGCCCGGATTTGAACCCACAACCTCGTGCATGAGAGGCGTGGGCTTAACCATTGAGCCCTCATGACATATGCTCTTTAATAAATGGTAAAGCTTACTAATTTTAAAACTTTTTTTAATATGTTTTTGTATTTTGTATTCATTTTGTTTTTTTTATTTTATTTTTATTTTTATTTACTTTCCTGAAAGCACAAAAAAGTTCAAGATAAGTATATATCGCTATCATATTTTTATTTAATTTAGAAGAACATTTAAAAGAAGATCATTTAAGTACGCTATCGCAATAGCCTGTTCTGATAGATGTAAGGTGGAAAAAAAAAAAAGGATTTTTAGAACATTTATTTTTAAATTTCGTTCGCCATTCAAACCAGGTTTTTCGCATACAACCCAACAACAATCGATAATCAACAACAATCGTGTTCGCCATGAAATAGCGCTTATTTTGATATAAGACTTATTTATGAAACAGATGGGTGTAAATGACTAGTATCGACTTGTTAATACCTTTTTTTTTTGGTTGGGAAATTATCAAATAACTTTTCCCGCTCTGGGCGGAGCAAGAGGGCGTGTCAGCCTATTACTGACTAAAACCCACCCGTGTTCCTTCAGTTGCCATGTTGCCGGGGGCCACGATTTCCCTTTCGGCCTTATTCGCAACCCCGGCAGGCATCGGCCCTAGCGGGTCCCGTCAATTCTGCTGACATCTCTTTGAGGCGCGCGTGGAACACAACGCGCCATCGACCCAGGCCTGGTCCTTATCGGACGGCGAGCTACCCATTGCTCACCGTCCGCAAGTCCGAGCCTACGGTGGCCGGAAATCGGCTTGCGATTCCCGACGCTCAGGGCGTCTCCTCCTGCGGCGGTTAGGGGCGTGAAGGCGCGAATTTTGCCTCTTCCTCACGCGTTCCGCCTCCTCCTTCGCGAGCATTACCGCTTCGCAGAAGGAGGTGACGGCCTCCCATTCCCTCTCGCTCCGTACCATGGCCCGAATCAGGGCCGGACGCGAGAGATCACCGGCGGCGATCGCCTCCACGAGGACACGGCGATGCTTCGCCCAAGCCGGGCAGACCTCCATCGAATGCTCCACCGTGTCCTCCGGGTGATCCAAACAGTGGTGACACCCGGGCGTTTCCTCTCGCCTTATTCTGAACAGGAACCTCCCAAAACAGCCGTGTCCAGTGAGGACCTGCGTCGGGCGGAAGGTGAGGACGCTGTGGCGCCTCTCTAGCCACTCCTCAAGGGTCTTATCGCTGCAATTGTAGCGTGCCCAACCTGTTTATACCTGCCAACCCAACAGTTATACCAGGGAAAAATAGACAACTCAACGTTTATATATTCTATGGGCTTCATACATTCGATTGGTATTAAATTTGTGCAATGTTGTGCAATGTTTAAAAAAGACATTTATACAGCCAGGAATTTCTTAGGCAACCCACTCACAAACGATTTTTTTACATATGATATGAAATACTTTTATCCAATAAACAGATGGGTGAAGGTCGTTTCTAGGTTGGATCCTCTACTATTTAATTTGTTTTTTAATCAAATTCCAAACAAAAAAAGTAAACGATGTGTTTTTGAACTCGGTCGATATTATCACGTGGTTTTAGGGCTACCTACTGGGTACGAAACAAAGCGTACCTACAAATGTGGCATTTACTATCTTACAGTAAATGTAAAAGTGGTGCTAAAAATCTACTAAAAAAATTTTGTTTTTCATTGCAATCTATCAATCTTGCAGATATTCAGCAATATGTGTAAGATTTATAATTAAAGGGCTTGCACGAAAGCCGTCCAGTGACTGCTCTGTTTATTCTTTTGCCTCTCAGAGAAGCTCTTGAGGAATCTTTCTTTTTAGTCTGTGAGAAACTGTTTGGAGGTTCATTAGATTGACTGCCAGCATATTTGGATGATTAGTGATACGCTTCTTATACGCTTTTGTCCTTACCGAGATTTCTTCTATAACACTTTTGACGCATAGGTCGTGATGGAGTCTAATGTTTGAGACATACCAAGGAGCGTTCGTTATTATTCTTAGTATCTTTGACTGGAATCTCTGTATTATTTCAATGTTTGATTTTGCTGCTGTTCCCTAGAGTTGTCGGCCATATGTCCATATGGGTTTTATAATGCATTTATAGAGCAATAGTTTGTTTTGAAGTGAGAGTCTTGATTTTTTATTTAGTAGCCAGTACATGGTGCGCAACCGTTGGCCCATAGCTAGCCGCTTTGTGAAAATATGCTTCTTCTAAGTTAGGCGTCTATCCAAGTATATTCCAAGATACTTGGCGTGATCCTCTTGCGGTAGAGGCATGCCGCTGAGAGTGACGGGTGGACATGTTTCTTTCCTGTTTGTGAAAGTAACTAAATAATATAAACAAATAATTAAAGTGTCTGTTTGTAATGTCAAAATAACAGTTTTATACTAAATGCGTATGAAAGCATATACGGTAGGTACTTATAACAAAAACACAACTTTAATTATTTTTTTGTCTCTCTGTCTATCTGTCTGTTTGTTATGGCTAAACTTCGAAACGGCTGGACAGATTTTGACCGGATTTTCACTGGTAGATAGCTGCTGTTAGTAGTAAGGAGTAACTTAGGCTACTTTGATTTTAGACTAGCTTCTGCCCGCGACTTCGTCCGCGTGTAAGTCGATAAAATATAGTCCATGTTACTCGCTGATAATGTAGCTTTCTATAGGTGAAAGAATTTTTAAAATTGGTTATGTTGTTTTTGACTTTATCCATTTCAAACAAACATACAAAAAATCTAATATTTTTTCTTGATAATATTAGTTTCGAAAAAGAATTAGAGTCCACGCCGGCACAGCCGCGGGTAGCAGCTCGTAATAAATAATTAAATGAATGCTCTGCTAAAGAACTCGCGCTGCTCTAAACGACGATAACGTTTCGTAGGCCTTCACTCTTGGCTACGGCTACGCAGCGCTACGCTCTCGTAGACGCAGCGTAGAGGCTCGATGTTGTATATCAGGGCTGTCCAAACTACATACCTTCGCGGGCTAATTAAATTTATTACAAAAGCAGGAGGGCCGCAGAAATTATACCAAATATTGATTATAAGTTCCAAACTATTTATGTACAAAACTATTTTCTGATTAAATCATTTTTTTTCCCTTGTCCTAGGGTTCAACAATAGGATGAACCCTAATCTTATTACAATCTAGCCTTATAATAGACTAATAAGTAATTTCATTATAACCTAAACTATTAAATTGTCTGTACTAAGAATGTGTGATTAAAACATGCGTCGCGGGCCGCCTGAAACAGCTTGGGTCTTTGTCTGGACAGCCCTGTTGTAGATAATAATTATGAAAACAATCCTTCATCGTCGGAGAATATTTTGTAAGCTTCAAAGCGTCGTTATGTTAACCCATAACGACAGAATGCGAATATTTATATAATATTAGGTAATAGTTTTTATGCGATGTCAAGGAGCACCGTCTCGGTAACCGCTAACTAAAACGTGACATGATCTTAATCATAATAATAAATACAATAATGTTATTGGTATCTCAACTAATATTTTCATGGGAATCTAAGGTGTTAATGTTTTACAAATGAAGGCGGAATAATTTAATATTTACAAAATTGCCACGTGTGATCTGAAAGGTTCTCAGCATTGTAGAGTATTGACAATACGGTGGCGGCGCGGCGGCGGCACAGTCGGCATGTTTGATAAACAAGTAATAACATATGCACTTACTTCATGTCCTAGAAACTCTGTGTACTTGTTGATTAGTGTTGATTGTAAAAAAATATCAAAACTTAAATTATAAAGTTCAAGTGACTAGCATTATTTGAGGGTCTCGTCTGAGGTCCAACCTCAAACGAGACCTCGGAGTCCTTAAAACAGATATTCGCTGTACCTGCTACCGAACGCGTGTGCAAATATTTACAGCAGTGAATTTGTTAAACCAAAATGCAAAACTATCTGAAATACACACAATACAATACAACAATACACAACATGATGCGATACAATATTCTGTTTGTATACTTTAGGAGAGAAGACGGCGCCTATTGTAATACTAAAGTCAAAGTCAAATCATTTATTTCAATGAAATGTCAAATTTACAGGAAATTGGAATTAATTAAGGTAGTTTAACATGCAATGTATTTATTCAAGAATACCTTGATTCCATCAATGAAACAAATAATGAATGGGTCGCATCGTATCAGAGTACTAACATGAAACTAGATTCAGCCCATTAGTGATTGTACAAAATCAAAATATTTTATTTCAAATAAAAAAATATGAGCACTTATGAAACGTCAGAAGCTAGGTGCACGACTCCAATTGGTCGTTTCCTATGGAGAAGAACCGGCAAGAAACTCCACGGTTACTACATACATAAACTCACGCCTTCTTCCCATGGGGGTAGGCAGAAACTACAGAACGCCACCTGCTACGATCCTTACATACTCCTTTTGCCTCGTTTACGTTACATCTATACATCTATCTGGTCATACACGCACGCTGGTTGCGAGTACTACGCACCTGGCCTTTCTGAAGAGCATCACCAATAAGGACAGTACCTATATGTCTTCCTAGGGCGTCCCCGCCCGGCCTTTCCCTTCACATTAGCCTTCAAAATACATTTTGTTAGTCGCCTTTCCACGGTTACTCTTTTAAAAATAATTGGCTTCTACAATATTTTATATGTAATTTTATAATTTTTCGATAGCGACCATATTAGTACCCTAAAAAGGGAAGTGCGCCACAAATCACTAAATACATTTACTATCTACTAAACGAATTTAAAACTTCATTCTGTTTCGGTCAATCGTTTGAAAATAACAGAGAGCATAATGTTTGAAATACGTTTACAGCTAAGTGCTTAAAAACGATTTATGGTGCAAGCTTGCCTAAAGAAAAGCCAAAGCTGTTCACGGCTAAATGAAATAAAATAAAACAACTATAAGATACATACAGTGAGTGGTAGTAAATAGGTTTGCACTTAAAACACAATTGTTAACTAACCTAAACTAAAGACGGAAAAACGATGGAAAGACCGCCCAACAACTGAGAAACAAGACACAGCTCCTTATGAAAATGTAGGCGGGATCGTCAGCGTTGATCAATGCGACCCACGGCCATACGACGCACGAAACAAATGCTGGCAAAACTATGAACCATTGCAATCCGCGTATTAGCAGTGGACGATAAACTTAAATCTTTTCATAGCTATAGCATCTCTTGATGATCTCTCAGACGTTTTCCCTATTGCAGAAACTACAGGCCGCTACGAGGTAAGACTACTCCTTTTGCTTCATCTCATCATCATCATCATCTGCCTAGCCTTTTCCCAACTATGTTGGGGTCGGCTTCCAGTCTAACCGAATGCAGCTGACTACCAGTATTTAACATGGTGCGACTGCCTATCTGACCTCTACAACCCAGTTACTAGGTAATATGATACCCCTTGGTAAGACTGGTTGTCAGACTTTTGGCTTCTAACTACCCGTAACAACTGTCAAAGATCTAGAAATGACAGTGTTTTGCTTCATTGACATTCATAAATCCTGACCATAATTATGTATGAACGACGCGCGCCGGTGGCGAGAAATGGTAAAAACTATACCTGCACCCTAATTGCGTAATACACGATCAATCACAATCTAAATCATTTTGAAAAAGATACCTAGCTAATCCATTGCTTCATAAGTTCGAAAAAAATCTGCTCAACAACGTAAATAATGCAATTAATGTTGTTGAACTGTCAAAATTAAACAGATTAGTCATAATCATTTACGAAAATGTGTTACGTAATTAGGTAGCTGTGGCAGTTATACATAATTTTGACTCTAACGACGAAGAAGTTACCAAGTGAGATCAACCTACCCTCACAACGATAAAAATCACAACCTACGAAAACAGCAGGTTCTGATGATAAGCGGCCACATCACTTGTTATTCCGCCGCGTCAAGTTCACCGTGTCAAAGTTTAAGTTAGATTTTCCACGCATTCTCATAGCTGGCCTTATCGGTTATTTATATAGTAAGTTTTTATCAGGGGTTTGTCCCAAACATTTATAAATGAAGAAAAGAAAAAAAGCTGGAGTTACTGACATAGCTCACAGAGTAAGGAAGCTGAAGTGGCAGTGGGCTGGCCATGTTTGAACAGACGAGTCCTGGAATGGAGACCACGTATCGGCAAGCATAGTGTGGGACGCCCCGCAGCTTTATGGAACGACGACCTTAAAAAGGTCGACCAGAATGGGGAAGAACAGGGGGTTGTGGCGCAGCCTGAGATAGGCCTATGTCTGGCAGTGGACTGGAATAGTCTGAGTCGACTGATCATATTAATATTATAAAGGCGAAAGTTTGTGAGTGTGTGTGTGTATGTTTGTCTCTTCTTCACGCTCAAACGGCTGAACGGATTTGGATGAAATTTGGCATACATATAGTTTATAACCTGGATTAACACATAGGATACTTTTTATTCCGATATTCTCACAGGATCGAGACTGTTGATTTGATTTATAAATGATAAATTATTGCCAAAATTCAAAAAGCCTTAATGCCTGATGGCCAAAGTTCTTTTTCAATGTCTCATGCAATAAATACGCCGCCGTTGGGAAAGATCCCTAGAGTTAAGTAAAGCCGCAAATTAGGGTATGATAGGTCTCTAAATGAATTCTCTACACTGAACTACTAGGTGACTAGATGAATAATAGTAAGTTGACTGTGAACCAGACACGGCAGGGAACCACAAGTACTATAACACAAATGATTAGGTCCCGGATATGTATAGGCATAATACAGGCATTGTTTGCCTAAAAGGAGGCTCCAAATACGTTAAAATGTAATGTAATTTTCTATTTGGCACAATAAACTATTTTGTATTTTTTTTTGTATTACTGAGGTAACTGCTGATGGAGACACTACGAAAGACATTCTACAACAATCTATATAATAAATAATAATATATGAGGAAAAAGGCAGAAAGATGACGATGATGAGATGATTTCTGTGTGGCCTCATAGATCTGAATTTTTAACCAGATTTCAATAAATCATAGAGGTTGTGATTAGCAATGACCTACTATAAAATGTTGACACGACTTGGTAAATACGTCCTGTTTATATCCTTATTATTCTTATCTATATTTATTTGATTCAAAAAACAATAGTGGCTGCAATTAGTAATACACTAACGCTAGCTACATTTTGTAAGTGACTAATAATGGCAGGTAAAGTTGACGAAATATTTTAAACATTGTTACCTACTTTAGAAATATCAATTATATGAACAAACAGAATTTTAATACCTATGTGTATGTTAAAAAAATCTGTGATAACGAGCAGTTCTTTTCAAACATTTTTATTGAAACCACGTAGCGTGTTGCAACTTTCAGGCAGATGCTGCGGCTTTTCCTTTTGTCTGCAGAGTCCGTGTTTCATGACTAACCGGGAGGGTTTTCGTGGACGTCGCGTCGGTGTGTGATGCATGGTTACTATTGTTGTGGTTTGTGTAAGTAAGTAGGTATTTACCGACGCATAAAGTGGTTATGTTCGATTGTGTATATAAACGTAGGGAAATGCTCCGTCGCTTTCAGTTGCTCTCGTGTTGTAATAGCTTTACGTAACGAGCTTACATTCGGTGCCTGTGTTGTGTAAGTAGTTCTCATATTTCGTGAGTGTTTCGGGATAACGGTTTTAGATGGGAATCAATTTTCATTGTGACATTATGCGGTTATTTGGTTGAGTAGAGATCGATTGTCGATTTTTGTAACCACGTTCTCGAAAACGGCTCTAACGATTTTGGTAAAAGTTGCAATATAGAGGTTTACGGCGACGAAAAATCGATCTAGCAAGGTCTCATAACTGGGAAAATTACTTTTTTCTATTTTCATAGCCCGGGAATGTGATACAACGTTGGTATACTTAGAAGATATGTTTATCTAATTTCACCCGAGCAGAGCTTAGCCGACCTGGACCTCAACCATTATCGAAGACAAGCCTAGGTTATTTGGTTTATTTTCACAAATTAAAATGAACTCAATAGAACGACAAAAACTTTAATAAAAAATCAGGTATTTTAAGTATTCGCAAGGCACCACCCCCTACTTATCAAACAGTACATTCAGAAACTGTTCTGTTGAAGTGGATGCTTTTCTCGTGTAGCTCTAAACAATAAGAAGTGGGTTACTGAGCCTAGATAACGTTGCTTACCAATCACTAGTGTTTCCGAACTCGCTGATTAACAACGTCGTTCAATGTTTTGAGTTAAATTATGGGTGTGAACGAATGCAATTGTGGTGTTTGGTGTACCTAAAGGTTGTGTGTGCAGTGTTTAACTTTTTTTGGTGAACACGTCGAAGAGTTTCTAGTTTGATATCCAAGATATTTCTTAAATTGTTTGAATGTGACGGAAACATAACTTTTCTAGCAGTTAGTTTTTAAAATTAACTAAGTTTGTCTTCGGATTATATATATGGGTATGTATAAATATATTGCTTTCACTGTTACTTTACACCGGCGTCGTTTCTTTCTTTATAAAAGGCAGGACTCTTCATATTATTATTATTTCGTAGCAAAAGGCTACGTCGGCCACCAATACCACCGTAACTTTACAATTAATACCTTTCCTCGTTACCAGCATTGGTACTTTAATCGGATTGAAGGTAGCATTTTTAAAATACCGGTAGTAAAGGAGAACCCTTTCTACGTAACCATAGGTTTTTTAATAGTTTATTACGGTTTGGATTCAGTTTGCGACTGATAATGGTAGCGAAAATAATAAATTTGTTGTTATTTAAAAAACAATTTGGAATGTTATCTATGTTAAATCGGTCAATTTGTTACACTTGTACTCAAAAAATGATCAATTTTTCGGTTTGCAAACACGACCATTAAGCATTTTAGTTATTTTTGCGTAAAATTCGTCGCATTACTGTTAATAGTTTGAACAAGTGTCCAGTGTTTGTGTAGTACAGAATAGTGTTTGCTCTCGTTACTACGTGCTTCCAGATGGAACACTTTTGTTTGGACAATAGGACGTACATCTCATTGAAATAATTATATTGTTTGTTTACTTTGATTACAAACTATTCAGGGGACCTACCACCACCGTCTCTAGATTAAAATAATAATGTTTTATGATGTGGAGGTAAGTATGCCCCGTGATACGTAATTGCATCAGAGAATCTGAAGTGTGTATTTTTTTTAAACATCATACAATTTTTTTTAACGAGGTAAAATCGCGCCATTACCAAGTCTTAAGAAAATAATGTCATTACCGGACAACGCAATCGCACTAGCTTAAGGAAATTAATAGTGATCAGTATGGTCTTACGTCTAGATATAAAATGGCGTGTTAGTTGACACTATTACAGAAAATAAAATAGTGGAAGATAATTGAATGCACTCCTAACTCGACTGCCTCATTTGTCTAGTTGCCGCAAGCGCATACTGCATAGCATGCAGACCTCTTGGGTGCGATTCTAGGGTAGAGCAAAGTGTTCCATCAGAAATCTCTCAGTAGCAGTCCGGAGTCTAGATTTGAACCCGGTGTGATGGCAAAAGGTTCGACCCCAATTAGGTACTCGTACCTACATAGAACTTGAACATAACTACCAAATTGTGGGTATACTAGATAATAGAAACTCTGCATAACCCTTTGGGGAAAATGGGGATGTTCTGTTAAGTTACTCCTAATTATTCAGAAATCTTCAGAGAGACACAGGAAGGACACTGCCTAGGATTTCGTTTGTAGCACTACCCGAGGAAACAAAGACGTTTAGTGTCACTGACTTACCCTTGTTAAAAGCCATGACATTTGGTAACAAATATCTGAAGATATTAATCATAAGCAAAGTGACTCAAGTTGTGAGACACTTTATGGTGAAAAATGCTAATTACCATAACAATATATAAGCGTTAACGCTTATTATTATCTTCGACAGCTGTAAAGCGTGGTCTAATTAGTCAGCACCTTTCAAATAACAGGATCTTCTCAAAAAGGGATTAAGACTTCCGTTTTTTAAACTTAATTTTTGAGTAAAATATTTATAAAATGGTATAACATTTTGAGAATAAGTTGAAGAACACTTAGTAAAACAATGTCTCGAATAATTTTGTAGGTTTTAATTTAGATGATAATAATGTAAAAGTTAAAGTGATAATCAACGTTTGTTGCTACTACTATACCTATAGATAAAGACACTTTTAACTTCACACACCACAATATTTTTTTAAACCTTTAATTTAATAGAAGTTTTAATAAACTCTTGACATCGACACTGTCATAATCATTGAATAAATGATTTTTATTGCTATTATTGCGTTTTGAAAATAGACAGTGGTGTCAAATTGCGCTTTTATAGATGTTTATGAAATGTGACATGCGGGTTGTGCGGGGCTCCCAATTGTCACTTGGTTGTAAACCGAAATGTAAGTGTTTTAGAAGTAAATAAATAAATAATAGCCATTGTCCGTATCTTATGATAACATTTAGTCTTTGTTTCATTAAAATCGGTCCACTGGGTCAAAATTTATTACAATTTATTATCTGTCTATCTATTACCTTTTTACTCATTAACGGCTGAACGGATTTGGATGAATGGTATATTCTACCTACAGATAGGCCATGATTTGAGTTAAGACATAGGATACTTTTATCCCGGTAGCACGTTCCCGTGGGATGATATCCGACATCCATGCAGACGCAGCCGCGGGTAGTTTGATAATTTCCAACCAAAAAAAAAAGGTAATCGAATGACGTTGACAGGAAAGCTCCGTTAGTAAGCATTATTATATATTTTAGTAAGCAATTATTTTGTGAGAATATACGAAAAAACAAGATG
This sequence comes from Agrochola litura, assembly GCA_949152395.1. Classification (NCBI taxonomy): domain Eukaryota; kingdom Metazoa; phylum Arthropoda; class Insecta; order Lepidoptera; family Noctuidae; genus Agrochola; species Agrochola litura. Next base: position 24,130,774 of record OX424503.1, on the reverse strand, counting down.
GCGGTGTTAGTTCCGAATTTGGCCGCGCGCCAAAAGATCCTTGTACAGATAAAGATTTTTATATTTTTTAAGTTTATTTTGTCACAAGCACTCAGAATAGATAGTCTACCCTCTAAGTGATAATTTTGTAGATTTTAATTTAAACCTACAGCATGTAGGTAAAATTAAATAGAAGAAACGTTAGAGGAGCAGGAAAATGATTGCCGAGAGTGTGACACACAATTATAAGAAATGTATGTAGGAATGGTAGGGCAAATAAAACTATTTCTCGATAGAAGTAACTGAGGTATATTATTTAAAATATATAAAGATAAAAAATTAAAGCAAAAAAAACATCTGTCTTCTCAATTGACTCGACTGACAAACCACAAAAAACAAAATCACCTCTTCTCCAAAATCAAATATGCAGTGAAAAGCAAATTAGTATACTACATAGAGGATTTACTCCCCCACAGCTCGGCCATCCTATTAAAAGTCTGTCCTCAGACTTCTAGTTAAATGAAATAAAAATAAAAATCATCACACTTATTAAATTTAAGTTAAACAAACACATTTCAGTTTTAAAAAACAACTTACAACAACCTACCTTATATCTAATTAACATGAAATATAAAACAATCACGAACTGCCAGAGAAACAACATCACATAAAATGATAACTCAATAATAAACAACTAACTTAATTTGCAATCATAGCAATCATAATTTGACTGAGCAGTTAAATGAAATAAAATGCTACCTTAGCATTAGTCCGGCCAGCTTTCAATCTTTTTAGTTACATCCATCATCACTGTCTTAATTTTATTTTGCACCTCTAACATCTTACAATTTTTTGCACCTTTCAAATCCAACTTACTGTAAATAGTAGCTCCTGACAACTTGTCTAAATGATCATCAATATTTAGTAAAGGAAAATGATCCTTAACCATTTTTTCATATATTTTTCGATAGTCAACACAAACTCGTGTTTTACCATTCTTCTTTTTAACTAACACCAATGGACTAGCATATTCAGAAAAACTTGGTTTCACAATACCTTTCTGTAACCACTCTCCTACTTGTTCAGTGACTTCCCTCTGCTCCTGTGCTGACAAGCGCTGAGGACGCTGTGCCACCGGTATATTGTCCTTCAACACAATCACCATCTTCAGCGGTGCTTCCTTGATTTGTGAGGGCTGGTATCCTTCAACCAGATTAGCCGCAGCTGCCCGAACACTTAGAGGAATATGGCTCAACTCAGTCGAGCTTGAGCCTATATCATCTGAAAGCAAACTCAAAATTTCGCCCTCACCTTCAGGCATCACGCTCACAACACCTTTATCAAAAACAACCCTACTCAAATCTAAAAAAGGTTGACCTAAAATCATCTTATAAGGCATTGAATCTCTGGGCACAATATAAAAAGTTACGTTATAAAAATTAGCATCAATTTTTACTTCGTAGGTACACTTTCCGAACGCTATTACCTTGCTATAACCTAAACCCGTTAAAACTTTATTTTCCTTGGTGTAAACACACTTTGGAAGTTCAAAAAATAAGTCCTCCGTTACAAAATTGAGATCACTACCCGAATCGATTAGACTTTCGACACAAACACCACTTATTTCAACACATAATTCCGATTTACGCACTTTGTTTACATTCAAAGTATTGTCAGTTTGACGTTTCGCATCGTCTTGACCACAACAACAATGGCCGCCGTCGCCGTCAGTGCTGCCAACCTCACACGTCAACTTCGCACACATAGAGTTTGGTTGTCTTTTATCACCGCTTATGTTGGTAGCCGTGCACTGTGGCGCTACGTGCCCGAACGCACCACATTTAAAACACTTGATTCCCTTTTTACAGGATAGTGCCAGATGATCCCTATCCCCACATTTGTAACACCTCCGATCATGCGTTTCCATTTTCTTCTCGTCACGAGACGACGAGGGTGTGGCTACGTTCCGCTTGGCCACCTTCACCGTATTTTTTTTCATCATCTCGTATAACGACAGCTTCTCCTTTAATTGACTATATGTAGTCGCGCCATAAAGTATGGTTTTATTACTCTCGTAATCTAAAATTCCTTCGACGATGTATTGCACCGCAACATAGTCGGCAATCTTCGCACGCTTCGCTATCTCCTTCATCGAAATCATGTATTCGTAAAATGACTCCTCCTTACGCTTCTTCCTTGAAGACAGCAACTCATGGGCTTCTTTGGAATTGATACTGTCTGGAAATTCTTTGGCGATTGCCGCCTTCAGCTCATCAAACGTGCGATGTATCTTTTCAGTTCTGAGCCACATAGCTGCGACACCAGCAAGTGAGCGCCTGGCTACAATCAGTGTTTGCGCCGGTGTCCACTGCATAATGTCCGCATGGTCTTCTACGTCTTGGGCCCATTTACTCGACGTGTACGTTTTGTCCATCCCGTCAAACTTTGGCACTAGACCGTCGTACCACAACGACGCAGCAGCTGGAACCGCCGCCGTTTCAGTTGATCTAGACATCTTTCCGAAATTAGGACCAATCTTTATTTTTCTTATTTTTCTGTCACACCACCCACACCTTCACACCTTTATTACTCCAACTCCTTACTGCTTTCACCGCCACAAACACCACAAAGACACCTTTTATGGTAAAATTTTCATCGCCTCCACGTACGACAAAACACCACCATTTAGCTGTATTTAACCGCTACCATCCCGGACGAGCCCCCAAAAATTGTAGGAATGGTAGGGCAAATAAAACTATTTCTCGATAGAAGTAACTGAGGTATATTATTTATAAAAACTTTTTACAAAAAAAAACAACCGACTTCCAAAAAAACACTACAAAGTGAAAAATAACTTTAATTTCGGAAGTCGGTGTCTTGGGTTTTGTGTTTTCGTTTTTTGCCACCGACTTCCGAAATTAAAGTTATTTTTCACTTTGTAGTGTTTTTTTGGAAGTCGGTTGTTTTTTTTTGTAAAAAGTTTTTATTTTTCACTTTTTAGTTGTGGTACCTACCCCACACACATTCAAATACCACTACCTGCTACCAGTGACAGGAACTTAACATATCATCTACATACTAAGTGGGAAAAAAAATACGTATTTTGTAGCTAACTCAAAAACTACCCAAGCAAAGTTAATACAATTTATATGGGACCAATTTGGGAGCATACCCTTTCAAACAAAAAAAGAATTTTCAAAATCGGTCCACAAATGACGGAGAAATCGGTGGACATACATAAAAAAAAAAAAAAAAAAAAAAAAAAAACAAACATACGCGTCGAACATATAACCTCCTCCTTTTTGGAAGTCGGTTAAAAATATATAAAGATAAAAAATTAAAGCAAAAAAAACATCTGTCTTCTCAATTGACTCGACTGACAAACCACAAAAAACAAAATCACCTCTTCTCCAAAATCAAATATGCAGTGAAAAGCAAATTAGTATACTACATAGAGGATTTACTCCCCCACATGTATATTTCTATGATGTGACACATAGTTGTGTCGTTTCTTTTGTAACCAGTGGTGGGCCAAAAACTAAGATTAAAAAAAAAAGTAATTTTAATAGTATATAAGTAGTAGTTCTCCTCTGCCACGCATTAGTACAGGAGACGAAGCGTAGCGGGACGTAGCATATTGTAAGTACAGGAAACTTTCAACACTTTCTGTCACACTGCCGTATGTAAGGAATGTTCGGGTCGGTTTGATAAGGCACAGGCCTGGCGAAAAAATCGATTTTGTATTTTGCTGCCGGCTCGCGGCTGTGCCGAATCATGCCGACCCGAACAAGAATGTAGCACGCCTAACAATTAAATACTAATCAAGTAATCGTTTTTTCCTACCACGTACTGCACTAGGAATATACCTATTTTAATTTAATTGTTTGCTAGGTGATGCCTTTCTTTATTATTTAACCTTCAAAAAGCTTGCACTTGTAATGACAAGTGCAAGCTTTTTGATGGCCAAATAATGTTCTGTATATTTTTTTTCCATAAAAAGGCTCTTGCAATTAAACCCACAGCACAGGGTATCACAGAGTAAGGTTTTGTCATAGACTATTCTTTTTCGCACGATAATGACCTTTTTGAAGTGTTCATTGTTTCATCATAAGTAATTTAAGGTAAATGAGTTTAATGCCTGTCCAAATCTACGCAAGTGCGAGTGGAGCAATAAAGTTCAATAATTATTGTTACAGGGATGATGCTCAGCAGTGCCAGCAGAGTCAGCAGTGTGAGCAGAGTCAGTAGTGTGAGCAGAGTCAGTAGTGTGAGCAGAGTCAGTAGAACAGAGTCAGCAGTGTGAGCAGAGTCAGCAGAGTCAATAGTGTCAAGTAACTCACAGTAGCCGCCATGGTGTCCAAGGAAACTAGTATTAAGGTGAGTTTACTTTATTTATATAATTTGTGCATAGTTGACTAACATGCTAAAATAATTACAAATTCAGGGAAATTCATTATTTATTAAATTGACCACCAACTTATATTGTCAGTCTATGTTCGAATCACAACTGTCATTCTTTGAAAATTATACGAAATGCCTTTATCACGGCATATTAATTTATAGCTTACACGAATAACAGATGACAATTCCTTGTTATTGGGCCTTTTTTAACCCTCTTCAGTTTAAAGAATTCGTACGACTTATCTGTAACATGTAGAATATAAATAGGTAGTAAATCTTTTATGTCTACATCTACTGTTGAGATTCTGAAATTGCCAATAAATAGTAATATTAAGACAAGTGGTACCTAAACCGGTATCAAATTAAAAGAAGCTAAATTATTTATACAATAAAATAACTTAGCAACAGCAAAAATTTATTGGACATCCATCCATCTTTTATTGTTTTAAATACCCAGTAAGCACCACGATAATATTATTAAATTTACTGGTGTTTTTCCTCCTAAATTATTAGATTTCAACTGGTTTTTTGACAAAACATGGAAGGCCGTTTTTGCTTCTGATGTCACCAACTGACCTTACTGTTAAAATCCCCTCTTCATACAAATTTATTTGGGGTCATCTTTTTCGCCCACACATCTCTATCAGCCGTCATTCCAATGTGGTTAACACTCCAACTATTGTTATCTATTTCTTCCTAGCCATATCATCTTTCACACAATACTTGCATCTTTTCTTGACAAAGATAAGTAAAGATATTTATTCGTTGGGTCTGTCTCTTGTCTCGTATAGTGATAATCGTTAATAACTTCTGTATTATTCCGTCCAGGTGTCAGAAGACAGTAGGGAGGGCCAGTTCAACCTGGACGGTATCTTGAGCGAGCTGGGCAGCTTCGGCAAGTACCAACTGCTGCTGCTGCTGCTGCTCGCCTTCCGGGACTCCTTCCTCGCCATGTGTAACTTTAACTACGTCTTCACCGCCGCTGAAGTTGACTTCAGGTAATGAGTTTTAATTAAATTGATTTAGAAATTACATTAGCACATACAAATCTTACAAAACGTCGCGTCGGTCAGATAAAATAACAACCAAATAATGTAGGTATGCTGAAATCACTCACGCGTGCACTTACGTCACTTCACTCTTATTGCAATTTCACCTCTTTCGACAAAATATTAAATACTGGTTGACAGCTACACTCTTGTGAACACACCAAATAAAGTTTTCACAGGGTGACTGCAAAATAACACTGCAGATGATCTTAGAAAACTTTGAACTTTAACGACATGTTTATTTCAGTATCAAATTCATTCCTCATCATTTAATATATTTTTAGGCCACTTATATCTACTTTAATTAGGTAATGATCTACGACGTCACCTCAATGACTATATGCTACACGATGTTCGTTTACCACCTAATTCATATAAGGTAACACGTGTGATGGTTTCCTCGAGATGTTTTCTTTTACGATTTGTTGCAACTGATAAGCGGCGCCTTGTTTTAAAATACACTATCGGAATCATAGCAACGATGACTTGTAGAAACTTACTTTTTAACTACTCGTTCACTGCAGTTACTGGACCGGTTATTTTTTTAATTTCCTGCTCCCAATCTCTGTAGTTTCTAATAAGGTTTTGTACAAACATTAGTTTTCTGTCAATCATTAGTCATCATCATCATCAATTACTCGTATGTGTAATAAAAATATTTCATACTAGCTGCGCCCCGCAGTTTCACCCGCAGAAGTCTCGATCCCGTGAGAATATCGGGATAAAAAGTATCCTATATGTTAATCCAGGTTATAAACTATCTGTGTACCAAATTTCATCCAAATCCGTTCAGCTGTTTGAGCGTGAAGAAGAGACAAACATACACACACACTCACAAACTTTCGCCTTTATAATATTAATATGAAGTAGGATAGTGTGATTCCTCATGAGTGACTAAAGTACCTCTATCACTAGTCTGTGGGTGTGTCATTACGTCACTAACATTAGTTTTCCGGCAGGTGTATGTCTGGTGACTATCTCTCGTGCTCTCCCATACCTACCTACGTATTACTTACTCGCCTCATACATAGGTCATCCACATAGTTTAACACCCACTTTCCCGCTCACGAATCACGGTCCTAGTTCTCATTTTCCTGCATCGATAACCTTTTTAACCGACTTCAAAAAAGAAAGAGGTTCTATGTTCGTCTGTATGTTCCTACTTTTTTATTTGTTTGTGTATCTCATCGATATGTATGTCAATTGTGGAACGATTAAAAAAAAAACATCATTTTCATTTGGTGGAGGAAACGTGCGCGGTGGTCCCGTATAAATTGTATTAACTTTGCTTGGGTAGTTTTTTGAGTTAGTTTCAATAATAGTACGTGTATTTTCCCCAGTTTGTCTTTGTGAATGATGCTATAATAACTTCCTGTCACTGTTATTTACATAGCAGGTAATGTGTGGGGTACCCAGGTCAAATCAATCTGCCTAGCCTTTTCCCAACCATGTTGGGGTCGGCTCCCAACCTAACCGGATGCAGCTGAATGCCAGTATTTTACATGGAGAGACTGCCTATCTGACCTCCACAACCCAGTAACTGGGTAATACGATACCCCTTGGTAAGACTGGTTGTCAGACTTTCGGACTTCTGACGACCCGTAACGACTGTCAAAGATCCACGAATGACAGCCGGGACCAACGGCTTAACGTGCTTTCCGAGGTACGGAAGAGTCTCGTGGATATGTAAAGATGGTCACCCATCCACGGACCAACCCTGACAAGCGTAGCTTAACCTGATGGATCAACCCGTGCAGCTGTTATTACTTAACCACGAGCTCCTAAACTAAATAGTGAAACTGCACAACAAAATAGTGATAAATATAAACTTTTTACAAAAAAAACCCAACCGACTTCCAAAAAAAACACTACAAGTAAAAAATTACTTTAATTTCGAAAGTCGGTGGCAAAAAACGAAAATACAAAGCCGGTTGTCTTTTTTTTTCAGAAAAAGATTTTTCATGTTTTCGATTAATATCTGCGACATCATCAAATCGACATTTTAAAAACTACGATTTAACAATTGAGTTTGATAGTTCCATATAAGGTAAACGATAATACATACTACAACGTGCTATATTAATAAAATATTTGACTCTGACAGACTAGATACTACCTCGCACGTAGTGTCGGTACCGTACCTAAACACCTGCTTATCATTCATATACCTACTTGACGTCATCACCACCACTTTCTCTGTTAAACGTCTTGTTTATCAACCACCGTATCAGAGGCTCGTAGCTGAGAACAGCTGTAAAACTAGCAATTTACATAAAGCAGTAAAGAAAATACATATTATTGTACAATGGCCGCCCATCTGGTGGTTTGGCCTTGAGGTACACATGCATCACACCATACAAGAAAATAAGAAGGCTCACTTCATTCATATCTTACGAAAGAAAATGATTTAAATATTCTCATTTGAAAGCTCTGTGTTACAAAGCTCTGTGTTACAGAGAAAGTATCGATTTGATGTCATGTCATAGCAAGCTGCCTAGCTTTTTCCCAACTTTATTGAGGTCGGCTTCCAGTCTAACCAAATGCAGCTAAATACCAGTATTACCTCCACAATCTCCTTGGTAAGACTAGTGGTCAGACTTTTGGGCTTCTGACTACCCGTAAAGACGATTTGATGTCGTGTCCATGTCGTCGATTTGCGGTATGAAATTCAGACATTAGCGCTTTCATCGTTAAATCATCCCTAATGAAAAGAAGTGATCCATTTGAAATACGAAGACGTCAATAAACCATCCGCTGGTTTTCTGTAGGTACACACGGTAATAAATAAAAGAATAAAAAATAGGCAGTCGCAGTAGCAGAAAAAAATAGGACTGCCAACAGAAGTGACAACTTAAAACTGGTATATATGATATAAACACTATCATCATCATTCTGTTGCCCTGTATCCACAAAAAGAAACAATACCTACTATTAAAAAAACTTAAAACAGGTATTAGCGCCATCTATAATCTGTAGCCCAGCACTACGCGAACCCATAAGTTTACCCCCTACCAAAAATCACTTTACGCGCCCAAAGAAGTTTTCACTTCTATAAAATTTGCTACTTATATACTTTACATTATAAAATTCAAGTAAGAGCTAACCTCACACAAAAGGCCTGCGCGTTCTGAATCAAACCTTCCTAACTATGATATTTACCCAATGCTCGGATGCAGCGTGTGACGGTTTCACACACATAAAACGTTTATTGGCAAGATTAATGCAACGTTTCCCGTGTTCGCGGTTCAGGCAGGTTGCTGATAATTGAATAGGCTTTTAAAACCAAGGACTCTTTTTCCGAAGCTTTATAGGTAGACCTATGAGCGTTGCCTGGCTTTTCGAAAATGTTTTTTTCCATTTCAGTTGGTCTTATTATGATCGATTTCCCTAATCATCCTCATCATTTTAATATAAAAAGTCCCCCAAGAGTCACATGAGTGATAATTAAAATGTGAGCGTATTTTCCTAACCAGTGAAAGAAAAACCCATAAGTTACCATAAAAGAGTATTTACATAATTTCTAAAGAATACATTCGTCAATTTAACTAACAAAACATCAGTTTTTGACGTAAATGGGTATTTTGGAGCGATATCGATTACTATACTACTAAAGCTAGGTGACAAAACAAGAGCTATTGTTAATGCTATGTTTACACCACTTACGTGCACAATGAATGACGCACTCCTTGTGAATGGCTTGTGTGAAGTACGTCCAGCTGGTCGGCGGCCAGTGTCTCCGCAACACCTGTCATAACATTACATAGACAGTGATCTATCACTTATCAAGGTGCTAATGAATAACTAATGAATAACAAGAGCTCCTATTGTTTTAAGTATAATAATATTATTTTGTTTTCTGCATTCAAAAAATAGTGTACCAGCCTTCCTGTATCCCTATAAAAGTAATTCCTAAAAGATCCGCAAAGTTCTGAATATTTTCACAAAGAGGGCACCAGTGTATTTGAACAAAGCAGCAGTTTGATTGACATAAAAGAATGGAAGCTGATCTCACCATAGCTACATATCCAGCTTATGACGGGGTGACTGTGAGAATTTTCTCACCGTTAAAAAGGGTTTTTTTTTACCAAATATTTACTTAGTTTAAAACATCCCTGTTCTCATAGAAATAAATACCCTTAGTCACTAGTAGTCAGTGCAAGTAGACTTGAGATAGTACCCTCATGACATAAGACACAGTACGATCAGCTTCCGCCTCAGGCCTAGTATGTACACACTGCATATTATTGTTTCATCGCCGGAGGACCATCCACTATGCACTACTATGCCGTGTACACAAACAAGTCGTGAGCAGGAAGCGACACAATGTCGAACACACGACATCTGGCCTAGTATTACAATCAGTCTGTTGTTAAAGAAACCTTAAGGAGAACGTATGGTATATACAGACGAGTTATAGTAGCACGGTCGTGCTGAACTCATAGACATTTTAGGGAAGCTTACCTTCTAATAAAAATATGTATTTCTTTTCACATACCCCATCTATAATAAAATCTCCAAATTAATTATAAATAAAATTACTACCTCAATCATTAATCATTATCAGCCTATATAAGCTTATTGCTGGGCTCCTTACGATGATAACACTGATAACGCCTGTATAAATGCTCTAGCAAGACATCTACTGACAGTAAAAAAGAGTCTAATGCCCGTTTTTACCAACAATTGTTGGATTTTTAACTCTCAGCGCTAAACGCGCTAACGTTGAAAACCAACAGTGCACTTTTATTTAGGGATTCATCTATGTGTCACTTAGTGAAGGTGAAAACGGGCATTAGTGTAAGATAACAATAATTATTCACAACTGTAAAGTGCTCGTGACTCGCAATCTGACAGTAAATCAATCTTCAGCATTCAAGAAACCCCTTTCTATTTACTGCCTGTTGGCCATGCTGTTTCCTACAAAATTCATAAATAAGATTTAAAAAAGTGGTACTTAATTGATTATATTATCTGTGTGAAAAATAAAACAGTAAAAAAAAAGACATTGCTCCTTTCAATTATGCGATCCAACATCTTCTCATCTCCTCTTGCAGATGCCAAGTACCGGAGTGCGAGTCCTCCGACTCCCGTTTCAACGCCTCCTGGATGTCATACGCTCTCACCAACGAGACTAGCACGTGTCACAGGATGACCCCCTATGAGAAGATCCACAACGGCTCGCTTCTCACTCGCGAGTTCACGTACACCTGCGCGCCCGACAACTTCGCCTGGAACAAGACTATGCCCTGCGAGAAGGTGGTCTATGAGGACTATAACAGTATTGTAGCTGAAGTGAGTATGATTTTACTACAGACTGAGAGTACAACAAGTTTGGTGTCCTCGCAGTACGTTAAGAGAACACACCGTTCCTATGTTACGCTTTTTGCATGGGATTAGTTGAAATTGTAGACACCGGGTTTTCTTGCAATGTTTTCCCCTTACTGTAAATCGATTGCCTAGTTGATGTGCTTCGAATGTACTAAAAGAACACTATCATTTTAAAAGTCACATTAGCTCATGCCAGGGTTTGAATTGGAGCATCGCCGTGTCCTTGTGGAGGCGATCGGCGGCGGTGATCTCTCGCGTCCGGCCCTGGTTTAGGCCATGGTATGGAGCGAGAGGAAATGGCAGGCCGTCACCTCCTTCTGCGAAGCGGTAATGCTCGCGAAGGAGGAGGCAGAACGCGTGAGGGAGAGGCAAAATTCGCGCCCTCACGCCCCTAACCGCCGCAGGAGGAGACGCCCGGGGCGGGAATCGCGAGCCGATTTCCGGCCACCGTAGGCGCGGGACGGTGAGCAATGGGTAGCTCGCCGTCCGATAAGGACCAAGCCCGGGTCGACAGCGCGTTGTGTTCCACGCGCGCCTCAAAGAGATGTCAGCAGAATTGACGGGGTCCGCTAGGGCCAATGCCTGCCGGGGGTTCGAAGAAAACCGATAGGGACATCGTGGCCCCCGGCAACAGGGCAACCGAAGGAACACGTGTGGGTTTTAGTCAGTAAGAGTCTGACACGCTCTTCCGCTCCGCCCAGAGCGGGAGAAGTTATTTGATAATTTCCCAACCAGAAAAAAAAAAGGGTTTGAATAAACCTGCCTTTTGTAAAGTCATTATGATAAGCAAATTATTGGTTCAGTTTGTTTACTCATCTTCATTAAAACAAATTAGATCCTCAAAAAATAACATAAGTTCTGTAACCCGTCCACTGTGACCGTCCAAATGATGATCGTTGTCGCGCGCTGCAAGTTCACGGTCACTTCACGCACGGGGGCGCGCGGCTGCCGAGTAAACACCACACATTATAGTGTTTAGCGGACATGTGCTCGCTATGATGAGTTGATGACTATAGAGTTACCATAGCGAGCACATATCCGCTAAATCACATCCAAAGGTACAAAGCATAGGCTTAGTAGGTACCTATGGACATAGTTACAGACGGCAGGAAATTGTTTTAAAATCCGTCAAAGAAAGATGAATTTACTGTGTAAAGTCTGTTAGCTTAACGTTGGCTGTTTTGTTATTTCAAGAAGGGCTCCTATTATTTATTGCTAAATTACATAAGCGATTGCTTACATTGTTAGCAGACGTTACTTGAATGAAACAGAATAGCAGGCCTTTTATACAACTTCGTTTTATAAATCACTAGCGACCCGCCCCTGCTTCTCACGGTTTTTACAACTTGAAAAAACATCACGATTTCTTTAACATAAGTACCTAAGTTAAATATTAATGGAGTACACACATAAGAAAAAAATGGAAATCTCTAAATGATGCTCAAAACCGCATCAAAATCCATTGCATCATTTAGAAGACAAATGTGGTCATACACAGACACGAAAAGTGACTTTAATTTATAATGTGAGTCAATAATAACCATTCATCAAGCATGTCACAGTGACATGTCCGAGCGTATATTTTCATTGTTTTTAAAGTGCAGCCCACAATAATATCTAGCTGTCTTCATAACATGTGTACCTATCTACAACCATTAATTTTGAGACATTTACGTTTACATGTGCATGCAGAGCCGTATCACATGACGTTACAATAATCAATAAATAATAAGCCACTTACAGGAAACTTATTACTTAAGTAAGTACGCTGTCCTTCCCCAATCCAGAATTTTGGTACACAATTGTGTAATATTAATATCTGTAGCAGTATACTCGCACAGACATGACATAATTATTCAACACAACACTTCTAAATAATAAGTAATTAACAACGTTGTTTTTCCAGTTCGACCTGGGTTGTCAGCCGTGGAAGAGGACGCTAATCGGCACCGTCCACAATCTAGGGCTCGTGTTCTCCTTCGTTATATCAGGACTCATTTCAGACAAGTAAGTACAGCACCAAGTTACCTTGCAATTTCAAGATACTTATTTTATATACTTCTGCCGATCGATTCTGTGAAAATCTCACCGTGAAAATATAGGTAGCTTGAAGTGAACTGTCATTCCACTTGATACTAGGGACTGGCTGAAAATATCTCTCATTTAATTGTTTTCGCTGTTATTAACATGAGAATCCAATGACCCTTTTTATTCTTCTCAGTATAATAATATTATGATTTCTAAACCCTGATTTCTCCCACTATGGAAGAGCTGTTTACAGTCTCATATAACAACAACTCATGATTTCTTTTGACTCGATGGAATTACTTGTGTACTTTGTTTATTACCAAAAGCAATATTACTAATCGTCGTGGTATCCTCAGATACGGTCGCAAGGTGATCATCGTGGGCACCCCGCTGGTGGTTGGCGTGGCCGGCCTCATCAAGTCGTTCTCCGTCAACTACTGGATGCTGCTCGTCTTCGAGTTTCTTGAGACTGCGCTTGGATACGGAAACGCTTCTATGGTGTTATGTAAGTACATGGATATTTTTAAATAATACATCTATGTGTAAGTATCTGTGAATAGTCTCGATTTTGACAATCAGTAGTAGTAGACAATAATTAGAAACTAAGTTAGATCTAGTTAATGTTAGATTAATTAATGAAAGAGACACTTCTGGACACACGGTATTTGCATACCTATGAATGGAAGTAAATCATGCAGATAATAGTAACATTTTGACTTGAGCCTATTTGACATAGCCAATACGGTGAAAGTGCACAAGTAATAAAATATTTTTAGCTAGTATATCGTACAAAATAAACAATCATATCGATTCTATTACCAACTTCTTATGCATAATAAATACATTCGTTATCTGCACATTGTAACACTTCTATATTGTAATAAATTGTGCACTTTGTGCACTTTGATTGTAATTATTGCACTGAAATTCAGTTGTTCAACTAATTAATTTTCTTTGTAAACTTTCCTTCTGTCCTACACCTTGACCCATTACACTGCGTCAATGTAGAATTGACAACGTTGATACTTGATTTTTATCGTCATGGGAGTGACAGGCTGTGCAAGTGTCGTATGACTTCTATGACTTTACATTATTGTTATGATGGGGGAACCGCTAGATGACGTAACAATGACCGCAACCTTTTATTTGGCAGTTTACGGATGCAAACGTTTCATCACATCATGTTCATTATTGTCCTGTTCTTTCCTTTAAAACTTTTCTCTTTAGAAGTAATATTACCTAAACAATTAAGCAATTCATTCGTAGTCATGTTGCAAATGCTTCGTTTTTGTAAACCAGCTATAATTCAAAGTCAAAGTCAAAGTCAAAGTCAAATAATTTATTTCAATTAGGCACAAAAAGGCACTTTTGAACGTCAAAAACAAAAAATAGAATTGATTCTAGTCGCCCCTTCCAAAGGGTAGTTTTCGTATGGAGAAGAATGGGCAAGAAACTCCACCGTTACTCTTTTAAAATGTTTTACAATATTTTGTATACATTAATTATATAATTATATGTGAAAACGATGCACCTGGAATAAGATTACTATACCACAATAGGTAAAAATAAAAATGAAGCAATGATAGAAAAAATAATTATGTAATGGATACATGGTGTTCACATATTTACAAGCATTGTAAAACCTATACGATATTCCCAAAAAAAAAAAAAAAATTACAAGTGATACTAATTCGTCAGTGTGTGAGTTCAGGTAATCACAGAATGTAAAAACAAAAAATGTTGTAATATTTAATTACACAATTAAATTAGCAACCAGTTTGATTTTGTCTAGACTCAAAATTGTCCTATGGAGCTAGACCAGCATGCTTCCAAGCATTCTTATCTAGGATATAATCCTCTAATTTGTAATATGCTTGTTTACAAAGAGTACTTTTAATATGCGTTTTAAATTTTCTTTCAGTTAATTGTAATATATCACAAGGTATTTTGTTGTAACATTTAACACAGTACCCCATAAAAGATGTTTGTACTTTGGATAATCTGAAAAATGGTTGATCTATTTTATCTTTATTTCTAGTATTAAAATTATGTCTATCACTTATTTTCTTAAAAAGATGCAGATTTTTCCTTACATACATAATATTTTCATAGATGAATTGGCAAGGTACCGTCATAATATTAATCTTTTTAAATAGTTCCCTGAGAGATTCGCGACAACATAGATTATAAATGGCTCTGACAGCCCTCTTTTGTAAAATAAAGATGGATTCAATGTCAGCAGCCCGACCCCACAGTAAAATGCCATATGACATAATACTGTGAAAGTAGCTAAAATAGACCAAACGCGCGGTTTCTACATCTGTTAACTGTCTTATCTTTCTAACAGCATAAGCGGCCGAGCTTAGCCGCCCCGCAAGAGATGTTATATGAGGTCCCCATTGTAGTTTCTCGTCTAGCGTGATTCCCAGGAAAACTGTTTGATGAATAAATTCCAGTTTTTCTCCATTCAATATGATGTCACATTCGCTACTTCTAACATTCGGTAATTTAAATCTAATGCATTTGGTTTTTTTTTTATTAAGTACCAAATTATTTACCGTAAACCAATCTTGGACCTGAAGAATAGAGTTATTCACGTCGTCAAGATTTTGTGACCGTCGGTCTATTTCAAGACACGTCGGTCTATCGCAATTCATAGACGTACCAACTTAAAAAAAAAATGTCACATGATAAATTTACCCGTGCGCTTAATCCTTGTAAACAATGATCTTCCGCTGCACAGTCTCCTCATTCATTATATTCAACATAATCGTCTGCCACAATGATTAAATTCACACTATGGGCACGTGCCGGTTGCGTCCAGTGTGCATTGTCATTAGAATTGCTTACTTTAGTAATAAATAAAGAGTATGTTTAATAGATAAAATTTTAGATAGTATAGTGTTATATTTAGCTTTGTATCGTCTTCAGTTTTCTAAATAATGACTTGTAACTTATCTATGCTTAGAGATTATGTTTATCATTCATAAGCACTAATAATTTATATTGTGTTCTTCAACAAAAAAGTGTAGTCTAACAAAATTTTCTCCTATTTCAGCTCTAGAATCAGTGAGTCAAAAGCAGCGAGTGATGTTCTCCTGCATAGCTGATCTCCTCGCAAGCATCGGTAGCGCGTTCTTTGGCCTCATTGCGTGGAAGGTTCCCTACTGGCGTCACCTGATGTGGGCCATCTATGCCCCCCTCCTCATCGTCGTGTTCTACATCTTCCTCGTAGATGAAGGAGTGAGGTGGCTACTAGCTCATAACAAGAATCACGAAGCTGCCAGGGTGCTGAACAAAGTAGCTAAAATCAACAAGATACAGTTGTCAAAGAAAGCGCAGCAGATGTTGACGAAGATGGCTGGTGATAGCAAGTCTCAAGAGGTAAGGTTTTGTTACCGCCTCATTTGTAGGGTTCCGTACCTCAAAAGGAAAAAACAGAACCCTTATAGGATCACTTGTATGTCTGTCTGTCTGGTTGGCTGGCTGGCTGGCTGTCTGTCTGTCCGTCTGTCACAGCCAATTTGCTCCGAATCTAATAGACCCTTTAAATTTAAATTTGGTACACATATGTATTTCTGTAACCCAAACGTGGATGTGTAACGTAAATAAATGAATTTTGAATATGGGGGTCACTTTTGGGGGTCAAACAAGAAAATTCAAAATAGTTTTTCAAACTGTACCGTGTGATATATCAAATGAAAGGGCTTGTTACGAGGATTTCGATTTTTTATAATTTTAAAATAAATATTTTTAAAATTGACCATTCCCCCCTTATTTCCGAAACTAATGAGCCAAAAATTAAAAAAAAAATACAGACAATGGTTCTTTACTCATAGATTACAGGAAAATCTATAAAAAGTCTATGGTTTTAAAATAAAACTACGGAACATTGTGCGTGGTCTGACACGCACTTGGCCGGTTTTTTTAATAGTGAAGTTTATTGAAACTTCGTACAAAAAATGGAGTTCTATTACAATTTATCGAATAAGACATCAAATCCATCGTCAACCAACATAGATATGGCAATTACATATCTAAGTTGCTATAAGGAGTAAAGGCTCAAACTTTTATAATGTCTCTTTATTTATTAGAGCCGGATACACTCGCTAGTGGGTCGTATCACGTCAAACATTGCTCTGTACATAGAGATATAGCGTATCCTGATCCTGGCGTAGTGACCAACTTACGATGACCATACTTATCCATAGTCATTATACAGATACAAAAACTTCAAGGACACACAACTAACCCTAATATGGATAAAGTAACACACAATAATTATAATTACTATTAACGCTAATTGTGAGAAAATATTTGGATAAGCAACACAATGATAATTTATAAATAGAGCATTGTTAAATATGTACTATAATGATATTATAACTACAAGTTTCTGACGGAACAAAGAAATTATTCTTTGTAGCATTGTATACTTTGTATTCAGTTTAAATTTTAATCAATCATATAGCTTGCTCATCAGTCTGATAATATCCTCTGAGGATCAATAGATGTCATTTAATATGTAGGTTCACTGAACTTCAGCATTCAGAGCGTTGCGTTGAACCAAAAAGTTCTGTATTGATTGCTGTAACCAATTGGATACTGACAAAACTAACAGATTTAATTTCCCACAACCTCGTTTTACAATGGTTCAAAATTAATCCCAATATTATTAACTCCAGAATTTTTGGAACGACCATAACCAAATAATGAATTCTCTTTCCAGGCAGGAGAAAGCCCTCCGGAGCGTCTTCATCTCCTCACAGTTCTTCGTTCGAGAAAGATCTTACTCCGCGTCCTATTGATCGCGGCCTGCTTCATTTGTTGCACCTTCGTGTACAACGGCACCATCATCAACTCCACCAGCGTGTCTGGTAACAAGTACCTCAACTTCTCCGCACTACTCCTCGTGCAAGTACCCACGAGAATCATCACGGCGCTTACGCTCACGAGGTTCGGCAGGAAAGCCCCCATCTGTGTCGCGTATACTCTGTGTTGTGTGTTCTTCATTTCATCCGCTTTTATACCTAAGTGTAAGTACGCTTTTTTGTGTTTTTGTTTTTTTTTATTGGCGTTTGTGAGCATTTATGCCATATCTGTGAAGAGTGTGATTTTATGGATATTACAATTCATTGTTTTAGAGTAAACTTCATAAAATAGTTCTCTACAAGAAAATCATTCCATGTGTTATACACGTCATGCTGTTTATCATCTCGAAAACGTAGATTAATTTACCCTTGATGAAGAGTATGATTTTATGAATATTACCTACAATTCATTGATTTAGAGTAAACTTCATAAAATAGTTCTCTACAAGAAAATCATTCCATGTGTTATACACATGCTGTTTATCATGTCGAAAACGTAGATTAATTTACCCTTGATGGATATGATGGATTGAGTAGAAAAAATACGTCGTATTTACTTAATATATCAACGACAATTATAGAGCTGCGTCGCTTTTTATGGTCACTTATAACGAATCTTGCTCGTTAAGGTCAAAAATCCAACACCAATTATAGAAACAATAGTCACATGACTTTATGACTCGCATTGAAACTTGCATTGCTATTATTATGTCTGAACGGCTTGATAGCTATTTTGGCCTCCATGACCCGAAAGCTAACATAGTTATACTAATTATCAAATCTCTAAGCAATTTTAAAGACGTGTTTAATAAAAGCATCAATTTTTATTTTTATTTTAGCTCTCTTTGATTGTGAAATTGTTACAGACTGTCTTCCTACATTTCTCACTTCTTTAGTCACAAATTAACAAAATCTGCTAAATTTTACAGCTATTTGGTGGGCGTCTGTCCTGTTCTACCTGCTCGGCAAGATGTGCAGCAGCTACGGCGTGTTCTCCATGTACGTGGTGGCCATGGAGGTGTTCCCCACTACCTCCAGGAACTCCCTCACCAACATCGCTAATACAGTTGGAAGGCTGGGCTCCGTGCTCGCTCCGCAGGCACCGCTACTGGTAAATACACATTATTAATGTTTTTTTATTATAAACGTCGCATTTAAGTTATGAATAGCCATTAATTAACTTAGACATTATTGACGTTAAAACGTCATCTAACCATAAGCAACGTTTATAAATAAAGGGGATTATGTGCCTGATCTTCTTCTCTTTCATCCACGTCTGATAGTTCAACTTCAGAATAATATTTAACCTACATGTAAATGCTTTACCAACATCTTGTTAATTCTTTCTAGTATAGTACGCGGCTGTTACTATGTCATGGAGTATTGAATTTTAGGAAAAATTTGGCTTTGTTGAGTGTCTTCCTCCCTATCACTCACACAGATGTGGAATTCTCTTTTTTTATTTGATGTACCAGACTTTAGTTCATTAGATGATTTTTTCTGCCAAAATTGTCATTAAAACCATACCGTTTCTTGCAGGAGAAATACATGGCCGGTCTTCCGAGCGTAGTGTTTGGTCTAGTCGCTCTAGGACCCGCGATGTTGGCACTACTGCTGCCCGACACCAGCCAATCAGCACTCCCCGATGACGTCATGGATGCTGAGAACTTGGACAAACCACACGAAGACGAACACACACAAAATAATAACACACATGACGAAATACCAAGACTCTCTGTTAGTGTCACCGGAGAAAAGTAAACTAAGTGATGTGTGAAGGACAATTTGAATGAAGTGCCAGAAGGGTTAAGAGTTGATAAGCTAAAAGTGCAGTGATTTAGATAGTTTTAAGGATATTTTTGTAAATCGCGATCAGCGGAAGGAAGTTGATGAAGTCATGCATCCCTTGCCAGCTTCACTTGAAGTGTACGGAATAATTATTAGAAATGAACTCATTTTATAAAGACAGTGTATATTTAGTGAGTGTGTATTTAGTGACTTTTGCTGATGGTGACTTTGGTGTGATATTACTTATACTACATAGTTTATAGGTTTTTGTGATATTTGGTTATTGGGACAAGATATTGTAGAAGTCGCATATGCGAGTCATTAGATACTTACTCGCAAACTTTGTACTTATTCGAGAGTGCTTTTTACCACTTTACATACGTTTGCGAGTGTTAAACTGTTAACTTGATTGACTTGATTTTATATATAAAGATAAAGGTGTTATTAAATAAATGCAAACATAACTGCAATTTACTTCGCCCATTTAATATCATTCTTTAACTAGAATGATATAAAATGGGTTATCTATCCACAATGTAAGTACTTGCGTTTATTTCCTAACACCTACTATTGGCTCAGTATGATAACTTAAAAATACAAATCGTAACGTAATTATTAATTAATTAATATTTATACAAATAGTGTTGTACTAGTGATTGTTAAAATATAACAAGCTCTTCTGACCTCCATATGAGGATAAAATCTTTGTGTTTATGAGAAACATATTCAGCGTACGTTCTTACAAGCTTGGTTTATGTCTAACCATATTTCCATAACACAATATTATATTACTGTGTCATCATCATTATTCTCCAGTCCTTATAATTTATTTGCGGTCGGCGCAACATGTCTTTTCCTTCCATATTTCTCTATTGGTCGTCATCTCGATAGTCACCACCTTTCTTGCTATATCATCTTTCACACCATAGTTTCTTTGGTATAGGTACTCTTATAGCCATCCACATTCATACTCAAAACTTTCCTCACGATATTTTCCGTACTCCTCTGTATTAAGGCTTGTGCAGACCAGCGCGACTTGTCGCGCGACACAAAGACACCGCTCGTCGCGCGACGAGCGGTGTCTTTATGTCGCGTGTCGCGCTGGTCTGCACGAGCCTTTATGCTCATTTTACCCATTATTAGTATCTATACATACATATTTGGTACTAACCTCCGAATTCTCAGAAAAACCTATTTCTGTCGCTAAAATACACGTGTCTTTTATAGGTTTAAAACAATGTCTTCATTCATCTCACCACACAAAGTGCATTAACAAATAACCTACGCAATATTAAATACTAACTACTTATTTTTACATTAAATACCTACTTTAGGCCGGAAAGTGATAGCCACGCAAAACAGTGCATATTTCTGATAAGGATTTTAGTTAAGATTAGTGTCTAGACATATGAAGACGTAATAAATGTGTCTACACTGTTAAGTCTCTTGCGCTAATGCCATTTCTCTCCGATATTTTCGATCCAATTTCTATCTACATTATTTTATTAGTAAACCTACGTCACCTATAAGTACAATGTAAGTCATTTCATAAATAGGTGTTTTTGACCTTGTCATTGCTTTACTACTTGTAACAACCATTCCCAGTAAATTGAAACTTTACTAAGGTTGAGTCGGCCAGCGCACATCGGTGGACGGCGGGGCAGAATATTTTCGAATGTAATGGTAACAAGATATAGATTCCAAAGCTCAGAGACCAACCACGGAGCACCAAAGGGAATTCGCTCTGCGGTATTGAAGAGCGCGCTGGAAGATACCACGGCGGGACGCGAAGGCATGCGACGGTATGCGCCGGAGTCCGTTAGCATACGATCGCGGGGGAGAAGCATACCACGGGATGCTCCTTGGCAAATCCTCCTCGATGCTGTCCCCTGCAGTTCGCCGGTGTGCATTGGTTTGCAGTCACAACAAATAGACCACAGAATAGATTAAAAATAGACCTTGTCGTTTCATAACGTGTAAGTGACATTCAACCTTGGGATAAAAATTGGGAAAGCAATTACGAGGTAGACGATACTCTCCTGATCTGTATATCAAACTACACAGTCTATGCAAAAAAAAAAAAAGATTTACAAAGTTTTCCATAAAATTAACTTGTTTATATACCTCGCCCGTAATACTTTGAGGGCTCCCGAGACAGCCATATAAAGCCTCGTGTAGACACGCGTGACGCGATGGCAAGAAGCGTCACTGATTATTGTTCTACCGTGAAGTTTTCTTAGACATTGCTTTGGACTGGTCTTAAATCAGTGAGAAAGTTGTGTGTCCCGTGTAATCATCATCCATCATCATTTCAGCCGTACAAAATCACCTGAATATTTGTCTTCCCTTAAGATTACCTCATCGACCGGTTCTGTGCTGCCTTGAATCCTTGATCTTCTGTAAACTCAACATATTCAAGCCGTGTACTTTACTATAAACCCTAAGACAAACTAATTTATAAGCGACTTCAGTACAAACTGTAGATATTTTTAATATTTAGGCATGTTACGTAACCTGAATATGTTTCAGACAATATTCGTGCTAATGAGCATAATGTGTTTTATTATTATGTATTTATTTGCCTATTTTGTTGTTGCCTGCCAATATATAGGAAAGCGCAGAATGCTCACTGCTTACTGCTAGTAAATCCGAGTTTACACATCGATAGCCGCTACTGTTTAAACAATATTGCAAACAAACTCTAACTACCTACTGGTTTTTTTTTGCGTGCAGCTTACCAAAACTTTATCTAGATTATTGTTTCGTTCATCCTGCTTATATATGTGTGTAAAGAACTTGTATGCAGTGGCTCTTCTGTACGTTCCTATACTGTGCATTTGCGCGTGCGCGTTTGTTCGTTAGCGATACGTCGCCGTGGCATCGCGGCGCGATTATGATAATGTTGTGAATCTCGCATAGTGAAGTATTGTCTAGCTATCTTGTAATTTTATAAGTGTTCATAATAATTTATATACAAAATTTGTTGTTTTATTTATTTTTGAATCAGTCTTCCTAAAAATACCTTTTTAAATCAATTCTGGCTAATGTTGAACATGCAGTGATTGTTATTTCCTTCTGTACCAGAATTGTATGGTTTTAAAGAGGATAATCTGTATAAATGTTGATAGTAGGGTACTAACATCTGCTGACCAAAGAGCCGGTCCTACCCTACTGATGATGTATCATCATCAAGTATTTACCAAGTAACATTGCCGTCATCTTTCATGGTCAACTTGAATTACACTATGAGATAGTAAAATTATTACAATTGCGATCAAGATTACTACATACTTATTCACATTTTGTCTTGCTCCAGACACATTTTAATATTCTGAGATTATGCTATTTGCTTATATGAGATAAAAGATATATTATTATAACAGCAGTTACTCGCACTCAGAATACATAGGCCATTAAATTAAAAAGCATAAATAATTATAAGAACAAAACATAAATAATTCAAAGTCTTTTAATATCAATTTACAAACTAAAGGCGAGGGAGGTAAGCCCACTCTTATTACAATAAATTATGAACTATATACATAAATGAGTACATTGTACATTACTAAGAGAGCAATATAATAATATTACACGGTAAGACGGATTGAATCCGATTGATTGCTGCGAAGAGACCACCAACTGCTTCACAATCAATTCAATATTAAAATTTTTTTTCATGTGTGACTTTTGTCTCTAAATAAATACTTTCATAAATTTTACCCTGATTACAAAATATTTTATCTCAACTAATGAAAACCTTTGGATAGGAAACTCTATCGGTTCCAAATTGTACACTTATTACTTATCGGTTTTTGCAAACCGAAAAGTAATAAGTCAAAATGTATGTATAACAAGAACTAAAAAAATGCTATTCAAATTCGTAAGCAATATGAATTTCAAAAAAATCACAACGTGGTGCCATATTAATCCTTAATACTAATATTTACAATGAGTAAGTATGTTTTCAGTTTCTTTGTACTTTAGACTCTGGTTTGCCGAGAGCCTCAGCCTCTGCTAGGGTGTCAGGCATCCTGGTGCCCAGGGTCTCAGGCTGCGTGAGCACCAGGATCCCGGAGATGATGCCCATGGTGCCGAACATCACCGACGGCAGTCCGGGCCAGTAGTCCATCTGGTAAACAGAGATTTGAATACGTCAGTTTTATTCGTGGTTTAGTTATTCTAATAGGTAAGTACATCGGTTTCCATATTTAAGGGCCTGCAAAGTGCTGTTAGCAACTTTTGTGATTTTTCAAGGCAAAATTCTAGGCCCATTTATGTTGTTAGCATAACTAACATTTAAACACAATCAGCAACAGTCAGGTGCTTCATCCAGTGATGAAGCACCTGACTGTGTCAGCAGTGGGTCAGGCGATCAGGTCCAGCTATCAGTGATATGAACAAGTATTCTCACCAGTACGGGCGTGAGGGGTGCAGTGATGGAGCCGATGCGGCCAACCATGGAGGAGAAGGCCAGCAAGCGGTGGCGGTACTGTGTTGGGTACAGTTCCGACGTGAACAGGTACAGTGACGTGAACACCACCGAGATGCCGAACTTGCCCAGTAGGTACACGATCAGGCGCAGCGTCGTCAGATCTATAACAAAGATATGAGTCTGAAGGTCTTGCAATAGATAATGGCCCCCTGTGTCCTTAGTTCGTAACATATCTATGTATATCGAAAGTATCACATAGATAGGTATCCAACATAATTGCTATTCAGCCGATATCTTAATTAGGTGTTTTATCGCGGGTCCATACAAAATAGATTCGAATCTTAAATATGTCAAGTCGATTGATTTGATCTTCTTTTTAATCGTTAATTACACTGCTACAAAGGATCAACAATAATCGGTTCATTTTTATGGTGGAAAACGGTGTTATATTGTAATATGTACCATTTTTGTTTCTCGTCAATGTGTTAATACTTAACACTTTAAATATACTTATTAATCATTCGTATAGGTATTAGTTAATACTTTGTTAATCGAAATTAATAACAATTTGTTATTTAGTCTTGCACTCGTGAGTATTAAGGAATTATAATATTATTTTGGTACCTATGTCACAATTTAAAGATTACCGATTCAAATAATCGTGAATGATAACATTATAGTCATATCAATCAACAACGATTATGATTCGCTTTAGCAATAGATCATAGCCGCGTGATTATGAATTACTGACGCATTTACCGGTTTCTTTAGATTAACTTGCGCTATCATTTATTAATTGTTTTGAAAACACTAATACCATTCTCTATTACAGGCATGCTTGTTTTATTGTAAAACCAAATTTTTATAAGTCTTATAAGAACCAATAGTAAATATTATGCAGATTACGAAACAGTTACAGTTTTGATATGGGTTTCATAGTAAAATAGCGAGAAATCGGGGATTAAACGCAAATGGTTCCCAATTTTTCGAAAAAGGGGCGGGGCCTCGTCAAGACCGTTAGCAAACTTGACCGTTTGGACATTTCGGGCATACCAGCTGAAAGCATATTAATTTCAGCTTTAGATAAATATAAGCCTAGTTGATCCTTTCAAGAATTAAAAGAAATTAACATTAACAAACTCAACAACAAACAACAACTCACAACTCTAAATAATAATTATGTCGTTTCTCTATGTATTTGACGGCGCATCCGTCAATGTCAGACATCAGGTTGACTTTTAGCTGTCAAAGTCAGCCTAGCGAAGCGTCATTGTCGATGGTTGTGAGAGCGGCCATCTTGACACACGGTTGTTCGAGACGGCGTCCGCACACCACGCTTGTGACGAATCGCTTTGCACCTGAGTGATAATTTAATCTAGTGTTTTAATTAAGTTGGTGTTGTGTTGCTTAGACTGTACATTGTTCATTTGACTGTGTATTTCGATTACTAAACCCTGTGCTGATTAAACAACTGTGATTGTAACAAGGACTTATGATATTTTTGCTACCTACCTACCTACCTACCTACCCACATACATCGCACAAGATGAGTACTGATGAAGGCCATCCTGCCCCTTCATCAGA
The DNA here is from genome assembly GCA_949152395.1 of Agrochola litura. NCBI lineage: Eukaryota > Metazoa > Arthropoda > Insecta > Lepidoptera > Noctuidae > Agrochola > Agrochola litura. The sequence goes on along the minus strand of OX424503.1, from coordinate 24,105,314 downwards.
AGTGGGATTGGATGGGGCTAGAATTGAGCAAGAAACACCAAAATCGGATGCAGAAAAATTGCTGAATAACATGGAAATGCTTTTATCTCGTGTTCTCGTAGCCCAGCCAACGCCAACTGTGAGTACTAACCAGGCAACACATTTCTTACCATTTAATCCAGACGAACCAGACTGTGACATAGATGGTTGGTGCAATATTACCGAAGCGATCGTTCATAATAAGCGCTTAGAAGGAATAGACTTGCTCATGGCTCTTACTACCTCTTTAAAAGGACGAGCGGCTGCCTGTATCACTAAGCTAAACTTAGATGAAATGTCCTGGAGCATTGTCAAACAGACACTGTTAACTAAATTTTCAAAACCAAAGCTTCTTCAGGACTATTTTGACGAAATATTGCGATTCCAAATAGGAGCTAAGGAGACAGCTTCAGAAGCTACTCTTCGTTTATGGAACTTAATCGAACGAATACCTAAGACTGTGATGCCTGAAGAAGTGGTAACTGGATTCGTTATTTCTGTGCTTTGTCAGAAGGACAGCCTTTTAAGACGCGAATTGATTGCGCACAATATCACAACTCGCACTCAATTGTTCCGAATCCTGGGAGGCGTATCTCTTAAGCGGCGTTCGGACGGTGTCGAAGCTAACGAACCTGAGGCGAAGCGTTTTCGTGCTACCGAAAGGTTCACTGGCAGATGTAACTTTTGCGGAATATCGGGACATCGTTTTGCGGAATGCTGAAAACGTCGTGACGCGCTGGGATCAGTCGAGCCTCGAGACACTCCAAGTGCTTCCCGTCCGTTGGAAAGGATGACCGATGTAACGTGCTACACTTGTGGCCAAAAAGGTCATGTGACAACTAACTGTTCCGATAAAAGGAACGGTGGTAAAGCTGCGGCCAAGGAAGTCCAACATTGTGAACACCGTCCTTCAAGGGGTATTTTGACAACATCTTCCGGTGAGTCTGTACCTTTTCTATTTGACAGCGGATCGTCTTGTTCTCTTGTGAAGGAAAGTTATCGTAGTAAACTCTTGGGTACTGTGTGTAAAAGTCTCGTCTATCTGAGCGGCATTGGAGGCGATGATATACAGTGTACGACTCAAATTCGGGCCGATGTTCAAATCGGTGATCGCTTGATTAGTTTACTCTTTCACGTGGTTTCCGACAATAATATATCTGAGCCTATAATTATTGGTAGAGATATCTTTGATCAGGGGTTAAGTGTAGAAATTGATAATGATAATCTTTGTGTCGTGACATCAGATCTCCCAGATTTTTCAAAAATTGACACGGATTTGCAGGAAAGGGATAAAGACATGTTGATTTCCATATTGAGCAAATATGCGAATAACTTTATCGAGGGTATACCTACCAAGCGTGTGAAGACGGGAGTATGTGAAATTAAATTAGCAGATCCACATGAAGTTGTGCAGCGATGTCCCCATAAAAGAGCACCCATAGAGAAACAAATAATTAGGGAACAGGTTCAAAAACTATTAGACGCAGGGGTGATTCGAGAGAGTACGTCCCCATTTGCTAGTCCTATCGTTCTTGTGAAAAAGAAGGATAATTCCGATAGACTTTGTGTAGATTTTAGGGAGTTAAATTCAAATACCATACCTGAACATTATCCCTTACCTCGAATCGAGGAACAAATCGACCAGCTTACGGGTGCTAATTTCTTCTCTTCATTGGATATGGCTTCTGGCTTCCACCAGATCCCTATCCACCCTGATTCAGTGGAGAAGACAGCTTTCGTAACAAACGAAGGGCAATACGAGTATCTCGCCATGCCGTTTGGTTTGCGAAATGCTCCTTCAGTCTTTCAGAGATGTATCACAAAGGCTCTTAGTCATTTACAAGATAAACCACTTATCTATATGGATGACGTGTTATGTCATTCTACTAACATCTCCGAAGGACTGAAGCGCCTTGACTTTGTTTTAGGTGCGTTATCAGAAGCCGGGTTTACATTCAATACAAAGAAATGTAAATTTATGAAACAACGAATTGACTACCTAGGATATTCTGTACAATCCGGTGAGATTAGGCCCAATTCACGGAAGATTCAAGCATTGGCAGATGCCCCAGAACCTAAATCAGCTACTAATGTTCGCCAATTTCTCGGTCTAGCCTCCTACTTTCGGAAATTTATTCCTGAGTTCACACGAATAGTCGGTCCCCTATACCCTCTTACAAAACTTAAAGGACGAATAACTTGGACTAACGAACATGAAAAGATACGGCGCAAAATTATAGGCATTCTCACGTCCGAACCGGTGCTAACTATATTCGACCCAGAACTTCCGGTGGAGCTACATACCGATGCTAGCTCAGAAGGATATGGAGCAATCCTTCTGCAAAAGAAAAACAATCTTCCGCACGTTGTAGAGTATTATAGCCGCCGTACAGCAGACGCGGAATCTCGTTATCATTCATACGAGTTAGAAACTTTAGCGGTCGTCAGAGCTGTAGAGCATTTTCGCCATTATTTATATGGTAGGCGATTTGTTGTAGTTACCGACTGCAATTCACTCAAGGCGTCGAAATCGAAGAAAGACCTAACACCCCGCGTTTACCGATGGTGGGCTTATTTACAAGCTTACGATTTCGATATTATATACCGCGAAGGAAGTAAAATGGAGCATGCTGACTACCTGTCCCGAAATCCACTGTCAGATTCTGCTGTTCCTATCACTCCTGTAAAGCCTAAGCCTAAAGCTGTCAATTATGTTGAACTACATCAGGGCTGGCTGTCAGTTGAACAGAAACGTGACGCAGAAATTCAGGATCTTATCGCAAAACATAATAATAATAGCTTTCCTGAAACAGTGGGTCAAACATATGACGTTAGAGATGGCATACTCTACAGGAAGATTACTCGTAATAAAGCGGTTTCATGGCTACCCGTAGTTCCACGGTCTCTTATTTGGACACTAATTAATCATGTCCACAACGAATTGCAACATTTAGGCAGGGACAAAACTCTAGACAAGCTGTATGAAAAGTATTGGTTTCCCGATATGTCTAAATGTGTACGAAAATTTATAGATTCGTGTATCATTTGTAAGGCTTCGAAAGGTCCATCGGGTGCTCAGCCTGTTCAGCTTCATTCGATTCCAAAAGTATCCGTGCCTTGGCACACGATTCACATAGATTTTTCGGGGAAGCTGAGCGGGAAGAGTGAAAGGAGTATTGCTCGGTAATAATCGATGCCTTTACCAAATACGTTTTACTCGAACATACTTTGTCAGTCGATTCCAAGAGTGCAATATATGCCGTACAAAAAGCGGTGTGTCTTTTTGGAGCCCCGAAAAGAATCATCGCAGATCAGGGCCGCTGCTACATTAGCTCAGATTTTAAGAGCTTTTGTCAAGAGCATAAAATAGACCTCCATTTCATCGCGACTGGTACGAGTAGGGCAAACGGCCAAGTTGAACGAGTGATGCGTACTCTAAAGAGCCTCCTTACTATCATTGAAAACGACCCTAATAAAGCGTGGCGTGACGAGTTAAGTAACATCCAACTTGCTCTCAATAGTTCTAAATCTTCCGTTACCAAATACTCACCGTCAGAACTAATGTTTGGAATTCGTTCTAATTCTTTAGGAATGTCTAAATTGAACGCCGATAATATAGATCATGAGGTTCGCTTAGATTTAGATTCGATAAGAACTGATGCATCAGCTAACATTTGCAAAGCTGCTGAATCTGATACCCTTCGGTTTAATCGTGGTCGGGCCACAATAAGACCTTTCTCTAAAGGAGACTTTGTATTTATTAAAAATTGCGAACGGAATAAAACAAAATTGGATAGGAAGTTTCGAGGTCCATATGTTATAGTAGAAGTACTTGAAAACGATCGCTACGAACTCAAAAGTTTAGGTGGTTCTCAGAGAACTTATAAATACTCTCACGAAAATTTACGCGCAGTACCCCAGGGACATTTTGGTTTGATCGAAATAGCTACTAGTCTTTTAAATTGTGAAGAGGCCGAGACGGCGTCGGAAGATGAAGAAAGTATTACTAATTCAAATCATGACAATGACAACTCTGACACCTTGACCGTATGCTCAAACACTGTTTCCGCCGATTCGAGGACGCTCACAGCAGGCTCAGACACTCTCAGTACATACTCAGATCCTGAGACTTGGGAAATATTGCACGAAACTGAAATTCATACAGAACAGGACGATTCATAGTCGTAGGTAAGTGGAGCGACCTGTAAGAATCTCTTTCCTGCCAAATAGTCAGACGAAATATGTCGTCCGAGTCAGTATCAGATTGACTTGTCTCTGTGCTTTTGTTCTATGAGACGAAATATGTCGTCCGAGTCAGAGCCCTTTAAGTTGACTGACTTGTTCTGGATGTTTTGCAGATTATGGTAAGACGAATATTGTCGTCCGGGTCACATCCACCAAAGGATTGACTTGTCTAATAGTACCAATTGTGAACAGTTAACCTACATGCTGTTTAGTGACGAGGCTGTGTCATCCGGCTTAATTGTTGCGAGACACTTGCCTTAAGTCTTAAGTATCATAGCGCATTGTGGTAATTGTGATTAGTCATCCGTCAGGATGCCGAACGGACTATGTACGATTGCAACTCATTGTTTCAGAAAATCGCCCGAGGACGGTCGAGTGTCAGTCCGGCCGTGACGGCGCATCCGTCAATGTCAGACATCAGGTTGACTTTTAGCTGTCAAAGTCAGCCTAGCGAAGCGTCATTGTCGATGGTTGTGAGAGCGGCCATCTTGACACACGGTTGTTCGAGACGGCGTCCGCACACCACGCTTGTGACGAATCGCTTTGCACCTGAGTGATAATTTAATCTAGTGTTTTAATTAAGTTGGTGTTGTGTTGCTTAGACTGTACATTGTTCATTTGACTGTGTATTTCGATTACTAAACCCTGTGCTGATTAAACAACTGTGATTGTAACAAGGACTTATGATATTTTTGCTACCTACCTACCTACCTACCTACCCACATACATCGCACAAGATGAGTACTGATGAAGGCCATCCTGCCCCTTCATATTTTACTGTGCGTACATAAATAATAAAATAAATAAATAAATAATACCTTACTTAAATTAAATGGTTAATCGTAAGATTAACTATTTAATTTGTAGATAAGACTAGATAAACAAACGCCAGGTGTCAATAATATTTGATATAATAAAAGACAAATATTTAAAGCAAGCAAAGATAGTATGATTCCTCAATTTCTGGTTGGTCAATAATAGGAGCGCAGTTAAGGTGATGATTTACAAAAAACCTGACCAACATCATGATAATTATAATATGGTGATAATTATGACGAGACTTACCATCCGGAATGAAAGCGAAGGCGATGTTGCAGGCAGCACTGAATAGATACCCTCCAGATAGTGTGGGCTTCCTGCCTATCCTGTCGAGGATAAGCACAGCAGTGTAGAAGCCAGGGATTTCGATGGCGCAGGTCAGGATGTAGTTAAGGTGCATGGTGTCAGACAGGCTGGTGGCGTTGATGGACAGCCCGTAGTACACAAAAGTGGTGGTGATCCACCAGATGGGAGTTGTACAGATGCGGCGCAGCAACACGCGCGAGCTGAAAATGGCGGTGAAGAGGTTCGGCACATCAGCGTCGTCTACCACCTGTAAATTAAACTATATGACTGCGTGCTTTGCAAAAATTTAGAATAAGTTGCGCAAACCTAAATAAACTTAGTAGTAAAGGTATCGAAATAATACATTTATATCTTGATAGTGACCTTGATCGGCTCTGGCGGGTTACATAGCGCATTCATAGAGTTTTCACTAATCTGCGTCCTGTTCCGCTTGGCCACTCGCTCCAACACTGTCCTGGCTCTGTCGTACTTCTTTTGCGACAGTAGCCACCTCACACTCTCCGACAGGATCCAGTAGTAGGAGACGATGAGGAAACATGGGATGTGCAGCGCTAGGATCATGTATCTCCAGGGTTCTATAAGCCAGGCCACTCCACCGAGGATGACCTGACCGACAGCGAACATGGATGAGCATGTGGCGCTGGTCAACACGCGATACTTCGGGCCCACGAACTCAGTAGCTGAAAAAAAACAATGATCGACAAACGTGTTTAATAAGGACATAAAATATAATACATATTTAGACTTGTTGTAGAGTAGAAAGATTTACTATAAGTAACTTAAATGAGTGTCGGTATAAATAAAATAACTGAACTCATGGGAAATAAATATTATAGCCATAATTAAATGCTTACCAAAGATGTAAGAAGTACTGAAGGTTCCGGCACCAAATGTAGTCTGCAGCAGTTGGAAGGCCAGGTACATGGGGTAATTGACGGAGAAGGCTCTGATGATACCAAAGATAGCCAGGTTAGTGACGCTGATGACAAGGGCAACACGTCTTCCAAATGTGTCAGAGATATAGCCGACAAATGGCAGTACCAGCAAAGTACCCACACTGCTAAGAGTACCAGCTAAAGCACGAAGCCAATCTTGACAACCCAGGTCGAACTGAAAATTCAATGTGTTTTAGATTTCCTGATTGATTGACAGAGGAAGTTTCGTGATCGTACAAACATGTGAATATACAATACTAACATCATAGACGCAGGAGTTTTCTCTAGCGTAGACGAAGCCTTCACAGTCCTGTTGATTGTTGTTGAAAATGTTAGCCGGGCAGAAGTCCAGGGAGCCGTTGCCGCCGGCCGACTCGTACCGGGCGCAGGATACAAATCCGTTCGCGTTGTCTGCAGCTGGTATTGCATTGGTGATCCATTCCGGGCTAAAAACCTCACTCTTTCCGGTTTCTCCACATTCGGGAACCTGACACCTGCGGAAGTAAAAAGTTTATAAGATCGGCGTTCTTGAATAATTTACGACATTTTACGTATCCTATACAAATTATTTTCTACTGTACTAAATATATGAACTGGAGTTACAGTCATCACCCCGCAAAGTATAATCAAATTCGCTTATATCTAACTAGAAATTGTATAGCAATACTCAATACTCAATACTTTAGTATACATACTGTTTCAAAACACTGCGGTTTAACAGTTGGGTTAATACAGCTCCCTAATGGGTTAATGCAGTGTGATTTTTAATGAAAATAAACAATAGTGACTACACATATTATGATTTTCTGTTACTGATTGCCATAACACATACCTGTGCGGGATGGCGGCGGCTGAGAAGATGTACTCGCTCATGAACGCGGACATGATGATGGGAACGGAGACGAGCAGCAGGTTCAGCATCTGGTAGCGGCCGAACTGCCCCAGCTCGTTAACCAGCACATCGTCCAGGTCCATGGGCTTCTCGAACACGCTGCTCTTGCCGTTGTTGAACGTGCTGCCCTTCCTGCTGGTCGGGCCCTCGGCCTTGCTGTCCCCCTGGTCATCCGCCATGGCTAACTATTTAAACCACTTCTGTGTCTTCAGTAAGAGCACGCGGCGTCTCGAGCCATGTGCTCCGAAGAAGTGAACCGCAGCTCATCGCAGCGTAACAAGAGGAATTCTTATCAGATAAATGTAGAGGATTATAATAATATATTAATTTAACAATAAGCTGTTTAGATTTTAGCGATAGTGCTTTGTTTATCGTGGATAGACGCGTCCCTCGCGCGGAGCACGAGGGCGTTGTGGAAGGGAAACCAGCTAAGGATCGATGCAGCAAAGAAGAGAGGTGAATGGCGACAAACAGTCTGCCGTGTCTTCCTGAACTTTGTGCTTTTGCTAAAATTTAAGTTTGGAGTATTTCTTCTTTTGCCGTTTTTTTTTACAGTAATTTCAACACATACCGTTAACTTTTGAAAAAAAATCCGCAATCGTATGTTAACACTTCATATTATTTGTAAAAACTTATTAGGTATTTAGGTATAACGAACTGTTTATATGAATCTCAAATACGTAGATAATGCATGCCAAATATCAACGTATATAAATAGGGTGAGGTGGTGCAAGAGTGCGCGGTCGATAAGAGTACGCATCTAGCCTCCAGCTGTAGCTTGTCCAATCTGAAATGAAGCGCGATTTTCACTATAACCTTATACGTATAAGTGCTTACCTAATGAAGAGCATTCGATCTATCTATAAACTACCTGGGTTATTATAAATAAATATCTATTAAGTATTCTATTATACTGAACCAATCGGTCAAGTAAATGTTTCGAACAGTGATGGAATTGTTCTTTTATCTCTCTCTCTGCAAATACAGTGTTAACAATAAGTAGCACACAGGGCATTTGCCTCACACGTTATTGATGTAGTATATTGCATTTATATTTATTATTAAGCATACCTTGTTATTGAACTTGTAGTAGCTAGGTACAATTACATATTAATAGATATGTATCATCATGATAAGTAGGTACATATTTGGAGTTAGGTATTTGCGTGGCCAAACACTTTGTGAACCTAGGTTTGATGCAAATTGCTTCATTCTGTTTTTAGTTTTTAAGTTGCCTGACAAATAGACGAGGAGCAGTACATAAGGCACTGTAAATAAAAACTGCGACCATCAATCTGTCTGTGTGGTGGTTATACAATGAGCATTATCATCATCTATCTCCTTATAGTGGTTATAACCAACAAGGCGTTTAGGACGCCGTACTGTTTTTTTTTTTTGTACTAACTATACTCGCATTTTATGTAATAAATGTCATAATCCTTCTTTATCAGTTTACACTAGGCAGTCATATCGATCGATGTCTAGAAGACAGATGTTATAAGTGCAGTTTTGGTAATTTTTCAAGTTTAAAGAAAGTTGAATGTTTAACACGCTATTACACAAAAAAGCGGCCAAGTGCGAGTCGGACTCGCCCATGAAGGGTTCCGTAGCTGCAAGTAACATTGAATGAAAGGTAAATTGCGGTTTACGATTTATGACGTATTAAAAAAAACTACTTGCTAGATCTCGTTCAAACTAATTTTCGGTGGAAGTTTACATGGTAATGTACATCATATATTTTTTTTAGTTTTATCATTCTCTTATTTTAGAAGTTACAGGGGGGGGTACACACATTTTACCACTTTGGAAGTGTCTCTCGCGCAAACTATTCAGTTTAGAAAATAATGATATTAGAAACCTCAATATCATTTTTAAAGACCTATCCATAAATATCCCACACGTATGGGTTTGATGAAAAAAATAGTTTTGAGTTTCAGTTCTAAGTAAGGGGAACCCCAAAATTATTTGTTTTTTTTTCTATTTTTGTGTGAAAATCTTAATGCGGTTCACAGAATACGTCTACTTACCAAGTTTCAACAGCATAGCTCTTATAGTTTCGGAAAAAAGTGGCTGTGACATACTGACGGACAGACAGACAGACAGACATGACGAATCTATAAGGGTTCCGTTTTTTGCCATTTGGCAACGGAACCCTAAAAATGTGAAGTGATAGTGTGTTTATTATTTAACCATCATCTAGAGTACCTACTTATCTGTTTTATCATGAGTAGAAAGTAAATATCTATTAAGTATTCTGAAGAATGTTTTAAAACATGAAAAAATACCATCACTGTGCTTATTGTATTGGCATACTATTGTTCACTTAAAGTTATTGTGCATTGCAACTAAGTTCGATTACAACGTTAATTATCAGGAATATGGGGCTTGATGATTAAGATTGGATTTGTGTGCTACAAAGTTGAGTACCTATACACAAAATATTAATTTTATCCATATTCCTAACGAATCCCACAAAGTGGGATTGGATTGTGGGATCCGATCGGAATAAACCATGCACAAGGAGTGGGTCAATCTAGACCACTAGCATCGTGCTTATGTTGTCACATTGGTGTCTCTTGTACACCGAACTAAACTACTACTAACTAAACTGTCACTATTTTTAATTCTAATATTTTTTTTATTAATTCCTTACTTTTGGCTACGAGAATCTTAAAGCTATTCTGCAAAAATATTTCTCTAAATTTAAAAATAAGTTTAACACTACTAAAATCGAATTTGACAATCGCGACTCCCTGTGGTACTGGTTTGCCCTACACCGTGAATTTTTTTTAGAGCCGGAGGCGCGCAGGGTAGCAACCTTGACGTGTTTTATATGGAATTTTTAACTTTTTTATGAAAAAAAAATATTACCTACATGTTGAGTTTTAGGGGTTTATGGGTCTCATAAAGGGGTTCGAATTTTTTATTATTTGTGCGATAGGACACAACATTTTCGAGATAATGTAAAAGAAAAGAAAAAAAGGTACAGTACTGTTTTTGCATCTGAAGTCGAGGTGTTGGTGTGAATTTTAGTTTATGATAACTTATTTCATTCTACACCTTTTTAATCGCGATTAAAAATAGTTGGACTTGGGGATTTACAATCAAAATTTTAAGTGAAAAACGTCAAATTCAGAATAGCAAAATTGCCATTTACACTAAACTAATAACTCTGTGCCATCTTAGTACAGTCAAACTTAAATACTTATAGTTAAGTTGTGTCACTTTAGTCTATTTTAGAATGGGAAATCGTCCTGTGACAGGAATAAACTAAATTCTGGTGATTTTTAGTCTAGTTTAGAGGCATTTGTGACAAGAGAATCGGCACCAGTAACTTACTTTTATTGCTTAGTTTTTCAGCAGTATAATCTGTTTGTCAGAGATCTTTTCATAGTTATATTATAATGTGTTAACTGACATAAGGTAGATGGAGATGGAAAATTGGTTTCCTGATGGTTGCAAATGGTGCAGCATCATCACTTAACACATTTGGACTTAGGTATAGCATTTGTCTTCTAGACCATCGATGTCATCTTGTTGTCTGTCTAATATTGAAAACACAAATTAGTCCTCTTCACCGTATCCGGTGACAGCTACCCAGACCAATTTTCTTTTCTTTCGTAAATAGAAATATCAAGTCATGTGCTGCTGTTGCCTCATACCTACAAAGTTGGCGCAATACGAGAAAAGAACATCATGGCCGTACCTACATATTTCACGCCGGCACTTGCGGAGAACATCATGGCAGTACCTACGTAGTTCGCGCCGGCACGAGCGGAGATACCATGGCCGTATCTACATAGTTCGCGCCGGCACGAGCGGAGAACATCATGGCAGTACCTACGTAGTTCGCGCCGGCACGAGCGGAGATACCATGGCCGTATCTACATAGTTCGCGCCGGCACGAGCGGAGAACATCATGGCAGTACCTACACAACGAACAAGGAGGTTATCTACGTAAACAAAGCATCTGATCTAATTTCATAAAAGGATAAAAGTTGTATGTCGTCCTGGTACCTACCTAAATCAATAAAAGTGTCAATTGGCCAAATCTTGAAGATAATGTTAATCTACTCCGTTAGGTTAGAAACAGCAATACATCGGTAGTGCGAACTCACCATTACTCACGTACGCATTTTCGCACAAGTTTGAGGAATTAGCGTTTTTAGGAATGTAAGCGCCATCTATAGAGTCAGAGGTGAGTTTGATAACACTAAGTATACATTTCTGTTTCTCGGCACTAATCTGCCGGTTCTATAACATCATTAATGATATCATAGGGTAGCACAGCCCGAAGACTGGTGTCATCTAAGTTAGAAGTTTGGTAATTTTAAGTGTGGATCCAGACTTATTTTAGTTTGCTCAGCAGATTCATTTCACTACGCTGTTAGCTAACTTATATTAGCATGCCGGCTTTTTATAACAATAGCCGCAAATGGAAATTCCCTCACTGCCTTTTAATACCAGCACCGAAAAATGTCAGACTGGCTTGTAAACACATAAACATGGTCTTCTTGATAGCAACAACAATTTCCACAATCTTGAAAACTGGTTCTAGATGAGCCTCAATTCAACTAGTTTGACTACTCAAAAGAGCTGTAAAACCATTAAAGATTATTCTTATCATCCGCTAATCGTTTTAGTGTAAATATTGATAGTACTTCCTTGCGATAGCAATTCATGGATATTTGGAATTATGTAGATAGTGTGCGTGCAATCAATAATAATAACATTTGAATATCAAGGATGTGACATTGGGACACGCAGATTGTTCCGAGCTGTAAACAAGTCGTGATAGGAACACCTGGGGCTTCCTGGAACTGTTGATGTTGGTATCATAATCGGTGATGGTGATGAAGAACGTGACGCTTTTATGATGTTGATTGAAAGATCTCGTCAAAAGGACGACTACTTATTATTGCTCGTTCGTTATTATTAAGTTGGATTATATATGACATATGAAACGGAACCCTTACGTATCTCAATTACTTTCACTCAAACACTGACATACCTAATACTTACTTGTTATTTTTTTTGGAATATCGTATACTTATAAAAGTTGAGTTTGTAAATATGTGAGCACCATGTATCTAATGTTTTACCTATTGTGGTATAGTAATTTTATACTAGATGCATTGTCTTCACATATAATTATATATTTAATGTATACAAAATATTGTAAAAACTCACGCCCTCTTCCCATGGGGGTAAGCAGAAACTACAGAACGCCACTTGCTACGATCCTTACATACTCCTCCAATTTTGTAAAATATTTTAAAAGAGTAACGGTGGAGTTTCTTGCCCTTTCTTCTCCATAGGAAAACTACCTTTTAGAAGGGGTGACAAGAACCAGATATTTTTTTTTTTTATATTTGACGTTTAAATGAACCTTTTTAAATGTGCTTAACTAAAATACATATTTTGGCTTTGACTTTATTCGATTCGTGAAAATACTTTGAACTTTTCAAACATAGAAAAAAAAAAAACACAAAAATCATTCGAATTGATAACCTTCTCCTTTTAGAAGTCGATTAAAAATTGCCTGACCAGAAGATGTTTTTGGAAAGATGTCAGGTACTTTTCAGGGTTATAGATAGAATCATCCCGGACCGCAGAGCATAGGTAGATCTCCCGAAACCGGATGTTGTCAATCTCCACCAGCAACGTTATGAAGAAAATAATATTGTAGGAACAGGTACTGATGACAGGTACTTGTACAGTACACGGCCGTTAATATAGCACATCGAGAGTTGTCGAGAGTTGGCTTTGTAGTGTCCTCTGTGTCACGCATATATTATGTGTGACAGTTTCTTTGTAGTGTCCTCTGTGTCACGCATATATTATGTGTGACAGTTTCTTTCTAAAGTTCAACTTGCATACTTTGCGACACGCGCGACACGCCAGGCTTGTCAAGATACTTAAATAATATTAACTATTGGACTTTTATCATAATTACTTAATCTACTCCTACAATCTTAATCTCTAATTATCACTCGACAGGTATGTATAGGTGATAAATAACAATATTAAGATAAACATCGATATCTATTTGATTATGATGTAGGTATGTACCTACCTACATTTAAATGTTTCTTGTCCTTGTAGAGCTTCTGCAAAACTTAATAAAATTTCCAATATAAATGAATGCGTCACAGATAGTAGGTATTAATTACTTGTTCTACGATTTTATTGTACCAATTGTTTTTTAAATACTGGCAAAGTTCAATAGGTACATTCGCTAAACTGAAATAAATATCAATGCAATGACATAAGTACATAATACTTACCTACACTTTTGTGTTTCATTGTGTAGTTAGATACTAACAGTAGATAAAGTCAGGGAAATTAATTTTAAGTAAATTAATTGTCTGTATACTCAAATCACAACTGTCATTATTTGACAGTTGATGACTATATCACAGCAAATTGACGTAGGGTGTTCGTAATTCGTTCCCCTGACCTGTCCCTACCCATGGTATTGACTGTGTAATATCAATAAGCAAACACAAAATTAAAGCGCAGGCCACAAAGAAGCCAAAAGCGGAGATCCTGCGGGCCAGGTCACTGGCCAGCGAGGAGTCGCTGGAGACTCTGAACAGGGACCCGTGGGGACGCCCATATAAGATGTTGTGGGAGAAACTCCGCCCATGGGCTCCCCCGCTGACGCAGAGTCTCCGGCCCCAGCTTGTGGGGGACGTGGTGAGCGCTGTGTTTCCTTCAAGAAGGGAACATACTCCCCCGCCCATGAGTCCGCCTACTGCGGTGCCCGATGCGCCGCCGATGACGACAACGATGCTCCAGAGGAGACCGAGGTAGAAATGGGAGTGGCGTTACGCAGGCTGAATGCAAAAAATACCGCCCCGGGACCTGACGGCTTACCTGGAAAAACCTGGGTCTTGGCCTTGGAGGCTCTCGGGCCTCGACTAAGGGGGCTCCTAAGCACATGTTTGGAGAGGGGCCAGTTCCCACTTCATTGGAAGATGGGGAAACTGGTCTTCATCAGGAAGCCGGGGCATCCTGCGGACTCTCCGTTCGCTTATCGGCCCATTGTGCTGCTCAACAAGGTGGGCAAGCTATTTGAAAGTGTCATTGCAGATCACCTCGTCCGGCGGCTGGTGCGGGTGGGGCTGGATCTGGCGGAGAGCCAATTTGGTTTCCGCAGGAGGCGCTCTACGGTAGACGCCTTCATCCGCGTGCGGGCTCTCATGACGGGGGATACTGTAGCCCGGGGTGGGGTCGTCTAACCAATGCGTTCAACACCCTGTCCTGAAGTTGCATCGGGGAGGCACTCCGGTATCACCGGATGTCGACCTAACTCTGACGTGTGGTCGAGGCCTATTTGACGGACAGAGCCGTCATCTACCCCAGTCACCAAGGAGAGTAGAACCACCGAGATGTCGTGCGGTGTAGCGCAGGGATCGGTCCTGGGGCCGCTTCTGTGGGACATCGGATACGACTTGGTGCTGTGCACCGATCTCCCTAGTGGCGTCAGCGTCGATTGCTACTTGGGACTCGTCCTCGACAGCCGGTGGAACTTTGTGGAGCATTTCAGACGTTTAGCTCCCAGACTAGAGCGGGCCGAGGCAGCCTTGAAGCGGCTCCTGCCCAATCTAAAGTCTAGGTCTAAAAGCCTCCTGCCGGAGGCTCTACACGGGGGTCGTGCAGTCCACAACCCACGGTGTGAGCGCGTTCCGTGAGGTGGCGGTCAGCCCACTCCACAGTCTTGCGAGGTGGCGAGACTCCTTGCCGGATTACTGCCATATGATCTGGAGGCAAAAGTCCTCGCACACATTTGGGAGTGACGCGAGGAGCTGAAACGCCGGGGCTTAACTCCGCTGCCGCGAGAAATCATGGCACAGCGAACAAAGCTCCGGCGGAATCTCATGGCGTCATGGAAAATACGATTGTCGCAACCACGTGCTGGGCACGCTGAAAGAAAAGTGGCTAGAGAAGTGCCACGGCGTCCTCACCTTCCGCCTGACGCAGGTCCTCACCGGACACGGTTGTTTCGGTTGGTTCCTGTTCAGGATAAGGTGGAAGGAAACGCCCGGGTGTCACCACTGTGTGGATCGCCCGGAGGACATGGTGGAGCATACGGTGGAGGTCTGTTTGGCTTGGGCGGAGCATCACTGTGTCCTCATAGAGGCGATCGCTGGCTAGGATCTCTCGCGTCCGGCCCTGATCCAGGCTATGGTACGGAGCGAGACGGCATGGGAGGCCATCACCTCCTTCTGCGAAGCAGTAATGTTCGCGAAGGAGGAGGCGAAACGCGTGAGGGAGAGATAAATTTCACGCCCTCACGCCCCTAACTGCTGCAGGAGACGCCCTAAGCGTCGGGAGTTGCAGGCCGATTCTCGGCCACCGCAGGCGCGGGCTTGCGGACGGTGAGCAATGGGTAGCTTGCCGTCCAATAAGGACCAGGCCCGGGTCGTCAGCGCGTTGTGATCCACGCGCATCTCAAAGAGATGTCAGCAGAGCTGACGGGGTCAGATAGAGCCGATGCCTGCCGGGGTTGCGGTTTTGTCCGAAAGGGTTACCGTAGTCCCTGGCAATATAGACAACTGAAGGAACACGGGTGGATTTTAGTCAGTAAGAGTCTAACACGCCCTCCCGCTCCACCTAGAGCGGGAGAAGTTATTTGATCATTTCCCACCCAAAAAAAAGGCCACACTAAGAACGTAAACGAACTTAGTTTCGCTTCGTTCTCAGTGAGGCCTGCGTTCAAAACGTCTAGATACTATATAAAAAAAAAATATCGTAAGATTCATCTGACATTTTAATGAAAACTTCTTTTGCCACGCGTCCAGAAAGGGTCTGGATGGTCCGCCACGGGCACATAATTTTTTTAATAAGTTATTTTTATCACGAGTGATTTATTACCTAGGTACTGCAAACAGAAGAGAAAAATTAAACATGTTAGATATATGTTTGTAAAGAACATTTATTTCACAGATTGTTTTTTACACTTTTAAAGCTGATATAGCTGATTCTTCATTTATTTTCAAAGATATCGACATCATTTTGTAGTTTTTACCCTATTATCTAATCTTCAGAGGAATGAAATAGACTAAGGGACTATTTCACAGCGTCCGGATAGGCACTATGTATCAGATTAATTAAAACTGGAACAAAATTTCTGTTAGTTTTGAGATTATCTACCAGATAAGTTAAGCAGAACTTATCCGGAGTTGAAGATACAAGTCATCATCATTAATTGTCTCTGCCTTGTACACACGGCTACATATCAAGCTATATTTTTCCAGTATAAGTTGACCTCTCATTGTACGGAAATCCTAAGTAATGCGGCGAGATCAGCCTAAACTGGAAATGTATAGCTTGATGTGTAGCCGTGTGTACTATATAGGAGTACCTACCTACCTATTAAGTAGGCTATATTTTCTATTTTTAATTTCTATAATTATATAATTTTTAACTACATAAATAATATTGACTAACGAATGTATTTCTTTTATCTATACAAATTATAATAAGCTACTGCTGAGCATGAGGTCCTGGGTTCGATTCCCGGGTCGGGTAAAGAGTTATTGGGTTTTTCTATCTGGAATTTCTCAGTAGCAGCCCGGAATCTGGATTTGTGCCCGGTTGATGGCAACAGGCTCGCCCCCTATTACATGGGACTTAAACATAACTGGCGAAATGTGGGTGTACCTACAACAGGTACACCTCTGCCCAACCCTTCGGGGAAACAAGGCGTGATGTTATAATTTATTTATATACAATGACTTATCTGTAGCTGTACAAAGTATATTACGCGCTTAAAATCACATTTTGTTTTGTACTTCTATTGATAAATTATCAAATTTTGTAGGTTTTTAGTTTATACAGTCAACACATGAATAGCGAAAACAGCCCTTACTGCTACGAAATAAAGATGCTATTAACGTCAAACCGCGTGTGGTTGACTGTACTACATGACTGCACAAAGCGGTCATAGCACGACTATCAATGGAAACTTAAGCTAACAATAAATAAAGATAAATTAACAATCATTTGCCAATACGTGACTTTCTACTATACAGATTTAAAACTAAATTGACTACCTATAAAAAATCACGAGCATCGCTTCTATTGTCAATGTTGCTTTCTGACCTAGATGGAAATTACCGCCACACTCACAACGAATATTCTGTACGGCATGTGAAAGCGCTTACACACTACGTCCGATCCGAATCCGAGACATGTCGGTCCGAAGTAGCCATAGTACTATTTGTATGAGGGGTTTCGCACTAGATCCGAACTCTGTCCGTCCAAATTTAGAACATTACTAATTCGGATTGAATTCGGATCTCGGATCGGATGTAGTGCGTAACCGCTCTTATACTTGGTCGGCCCGGCACATTCGATTCGGTAGTATTTGTTGAACAACACAGCCGCAACCAAACAAACTCGCAAACTGCGTTCGGATTTGCTCTCGCTTCCTACCATGTTCAGCTCGGCTCAGCACAATTCGAGCTTAGCCGAGCGGTTTTTTTCCGAACATATAAGTACCTATCTACATATATTCGATTTTGCGGCCCAGCCTTGCCGAATCATGCCGACCCGAAAAAGTGTGTAGCACCTTAAACTGCCACTTCTGCCACTTACAACTGAAAGGGTGGCTGCAGCAGTAAGTTCAAATTTCGTTTATACGTACAATATTTTATATTTAGTTGTGTTATTTATTAAGTACTTCCTAATTATGTTTTTTCAATACACATTTATTTATTTCATATAGGTCATCAAACTTATACCTAGCTAAAATTACTATTTCAGGATCAACTCATTACAAACGCTACCTATTCTAAATTATATTACAAATACTTAAACTTATTATCGAAGGTAGGACGCTTATATATATTTGTGTGGGAAGTCGTGGTGATAAGCAGTTTAGTAGAGATAATGTTAACAATTCATTCAATACTATTATTAAAAGCAAAAATTATATGTTCATGTTCATGAGCGGTACCATGAACATGTTCGTATGGTAACATGTTGTAGAGGTACGTGTTACGGCTTCAAGAGGGAACGTTGTAGCACCACTTGAGGAAAACTGCAGTTTCATTATGCTAACTTGATTGATTCACATTCTAAAAGATCTCGCAGTATGAACATCTTTACAAACACAGCGTATCCTCTTCTACTCCGCGGTGATTTTCTTCTTGTCCATGTTCTCTGCCTGCTCGATGGTGTCAGGTAGATGAGCCTTCAGTGTCTCCGGTGTCAGCAGCATCAGCAGACCAGATGTACCCGCCATCACACCAAACACCAGATACGGAAGCGCCTCCATGTACTCCATCTGGGAAAAGGGGAAGGTTAAATGTATGAAATATGCAAATATGTCAGTAGATTTGCTTGTTTTATCCAACCTGATAAAGATCATTTGCTCATCTGAACAATACTGACCAATAGCGGAGTTTGCGGCGCCACGAGCGCTCCTATCCTGCCCGCCATGGAGCAGGCACCGAGCAGACTGTGCCGCGCCTGCGTGGGGAACAGCTCCCCCGTGTAGATGTAGATGCTGCTGAACGCCATGCTGATGCACAGCTTGCCCAGCAGGTTCAGGGTTGTCTGCAGCCACGCTAACGCTGCAATTAAGAATATTTCAAATTAATAATCTAGAAAATATAAGTACAGAATTTCCAAACGTAACCATCCTTAAGGTTTAACGATGATAAATGATAACACATTCACATGCTTTAAAAGCTAAAGTTTTTGACTTTCAAAATCTCAAGTTAGTAGCATGTTTTCATTCAGTGGAAACATGGGTGCTCTCGACGGCAAAAAATATGTAAAAATACATACATTCATAAACCCTGAAAACATTACACTCCTTTTTGGGCAGTCGTGTAATTAATAGGCCTGTCAAAATTACAAGCAAACTTACACATTGGCACAAAAGCCATCGCTACGAGTGACAGTCCACAGACGATGAACGCAGTCATGGTGGAGCTCTTCCTGCCGAACCTGTCAAGCGTGAGCACGCTGAGGCAGTAGCCGGGGATCTCCACCAGCGACGTCAGGATGTAGTTGATGTAGCTGTTCCCCACCAGAGACACCGAGTTGATAGACAGTCCGTAGTACACAAAAGTTAAGGTTATCCACCAGAACGAGCACACAAGTAGGCGGAACATCAGCGTCTTTGATCTTAACACTTGCATTAGAATAGATTTTTTATCCTCCTCTATTGGAGTTTTATCATCCGTTTGGGAAAGTTTCTTTTCTTCAGGTTCTTCAGTCAACATTTTAATGGTATCCGAAGACAGTTTCTTTCTATTCATCTTTGCAGCTTTAAAGATAATCCTGGCAGCTTCCTTATTTCTTCCTTTACTGAGCAGCCAGCGGACACTCTCTTCTATAAGCCAGTAGTATGTGATGAAGATGACTGAGGGTGCGTAGAGGACGAGGGTGTAAGTTCTCCAGTAAGGGACCAGCCAGGCCACGCCGGCGGTGACCACCTGCCCCAGGGCGAATGTGCTGGAGATCAGGTTGCCGCCCAGCACTCGCTTGTCTAAGCCTACCATCTCAAGAGCTGTAAAATGAAAATGAAGGATTATTAGTCACTGCTCTGTTTAGCTCCTTGCGGAAAGTACAGATTTAAATCTCTCAAAATCTGTTTCTGTGTCTGGTCGCTCTGCAATATTTAAACAAGACGACTTTTCATAAAGCGTCTACGAAAACTGAACACACCTAGGCATATTCAAATTGAGGATCGATTTACTGTCAAAAAATAATAATATCTACTTTTTAAATTCTGGTGTTGCAGTCTACAACATGATCTCATTCATCAAAAAACTCACCCAGAATGAAGGCAGTACTATAAACGCCGGCACCCACGAAGGCGTCCAGGAACTCGAAGCACAGGTACATGATGTAAGAGTTAGAGAAGGCTCGTATGACGCCTACTACTGCGGGGGACACCGCTGTGATCACCAGCGCCGTGCGGCGGCCGTACCTGGGGAACAGGAGGATAAGTTTATACTTAGCTAGCATAACAGCCAACCTATATAAACAATAACCACCTACTACCTCGTTATAATTATGTATTCTGTCGAGATGAAACGAACTAGACGAGATTAACTTAGTGAAAAATAGTATATATGTCAATAGACTCAGGATCCGACCCCGCGACACAACAGCATATTCATATTAATTATTTTTTTTTAAATTGGGGTGGAGTCAGCTTTGTGGAAGCTGATTTCAATATTTTAGCAGCTGATGGTTTATCGCGAAATTAGTTATTAATACTAGAAACTTACGTGTCTGATATGTAGGCAGTAACGGGCAGTGCCGCGAAGACGCCTGCGACGTGAATAGTGCCCACCAGCGTGCGCTTCCACTCCTGACACGCCAGGTCGAACTGAAACATGCAAACATGATATAGATGAGTAGAACTCCTTACGGGAATCTGTTTCCCGGTAGTTGTAAACTAAGAGTCTTCGAGATAGGTAACTCGAGACAAGCCTGCATCACTGTGAAAAGCATCATCGCTTAACATCTGGTGAGATACTTAGCAAAAGGCAGACTTTCAATAAAAAATTTAATTTATTTATTTAACTCGGACACAATGATCCATATTTTTGTTAGTAGAAATACTTAAGAATTATGTTAGTATTCAAATAAACACCACAATCACACTATCATTACTAAGATCAAAATATCATCAATAAAAATTTAAAGTCTCCCGTTTGTCAAAATTGCATTGCTGGTGTAGCGGTTACACCGCCACCATACGAACTACGCATCATAGACATACGTCACGCTAATCCTGCATCGCGCAGTTAGAGGTTACCGAACGATCGACATAGATACAAGATTTCAAAATTAAACCGATGGGCAGTTGCCCACCAGACACAACACCCGTCTGGTCGGAGTATCCTCCCTTTTCTATGGTGGATGAGTGAACTTTACACCCTGTTCCTCATATCACTAAATTGGTGACACCGCCACTAAACTGGGTTCAAGGTTGAAACTGAAGTACGAACGTAGACACAGGGCAGTCTGTATGTAATCATTCAAACAGTTCTTTCGAAACTATAACGGCTATGATCTAGAGTGAACCAGATGAGTCAAGGTTGGTATCCAGTCGTATTTGGTTTAGAGATAAATGACCAACTTATCGGTTCGATTATCGCAATGTGGCATATTGTAATCTTTAAATGGTATCTTAAGGGACGGTATGACCTTGCCGAATTGCGTTCATCGAACCGATAAAGGTCGTCACCTAACTCTATCTCACATTATCTTCAAGTAGGTACCTAATTCAAGTAATCGATGAATTTAGTTATAGAAGTGTTAGCACCACACGCACTCGCTTAGTGGCTAATTCCGACTCTGTAGATATCTTACAAACAGTGGTCGGGATTCTCTTGTACACCGTACCTACTAAACTATCACTAAAATTCCTTACTTTTGGCTATGATAATCTTAAAGCTATTCTGCAAATAAAATTCTCTAAATTTAAAAATAATTTTGACACAACTGAAATCGAATTTGACAATCACGACTCCACGTGGTACTTGTTTACCAGTGAATTTTTTTAGAGCCGGAGGCGCGCATGAGCCTCGACGTGTTTTATATGGAATTTTTCACTTTTTGTTGGATAATAAGAAAAAGTACTACCTACATGTTGAGTTTTGAGGGTTTATGGGTCTCATAAAGGGGTTCGAAATTTTCATTATTTTTGCGATAAGACACCATTTTCGAGATATTTAATAAAAAAGAAAAAAAGATGCAGTACTGTTTTTGCATCTGAAGTGTTGGTGTGAATTTTAGTTCGTGACAACTAATAAAATTCTATTCCACATCTTTTTAATCGCGATTAAAAATAGTTAGATTAAGTGATTTACAACCAAAATTTTAGGTGAAAAACGTCAAATTCAAAATTGCCATTTCCACCAAATTAATAACTCAGTGCCGTCTTAGTGCTGTCAAACTAAAATATAGTTAAGTTGTGTCACTTTAGTTTATTTCAGAATGGAAAATCGTCGTTTGACAAGAATAAACTCAATTTTGGTGATTTTTGTCTAGTTTAGAGGCATTTGTGACAAAAGAATCGGAATCCACCAGTATCTTATTGGAAGAGGACGCATATACATATGTATGCACTGGCCTGTTGCACAATGCACACGCCTGTCACCGAAGTCAAATTAATATAGTTACGGCTTATGTTTTTGTACCTTGTCACTTGTGTAAAAATATTGGCAAAGAAACTTCAACGAATATAATAGTATTTTTTCAGACCACTGCTCATTATTGCCCCTCCTGTTTTCCATTATATCTACCTTCTTAGTAAATATCTACTTACCTTGCTACGCAAGTTTGATACTTGAAGCCTATCCACAGAGAGATTATTTCAAGTAGCAGTATTATTAATATAGGTACACTTCTTTAAAGGGACACGTGCAAAAGTTTTAAGTATAACATAATATCCAACAGTGCAAAAAAATCAATACTGAACTTATTCATATGATCATACACGCGGTCAGAAGGCAAAAGGTCATCAAGGAGACTGACTACATCATTATGCTACCCACCTCACCAACTATGGTGTTGTGGTTCTCATAGACCCAGGAGTTGCAGCGCTTGGTCTGGTTGGCGCTGAAGCTGGAAGGGGCGCACTCCTGAGCCGTGGGTACCAGGCGCTCGCAGCGGCCCCCAGCGTCTGGCAGGGCCCAGGAGCCCCAATTGCCAGTGATGAACTCCGGGGGGGTAGACTCGCATTCTGGTACTTGACATCTGGAAAATACAATTTTGGAATACTTAAGTCAAAGATACTATATTTTTAAATGTCTTTGGGATAAGTAGACATTAGGTATGGGCCGTCGTTTCAATGCGGTTTAACCGAACGGCGGTCTGAACCGAACTTCGGCCGAAATTTGGATCAAATGCGTTCATTCGAAACAAGAAAATATAACTCCACTGTTTTGTTTTGACTAAAATAGTAAAACTAATTCAGTAAAATAAAATCATAAGTGTAAATGTATTCTAAACGTTATCAGAATTTTGACTTATAAACATTTAAATAATTATCGCCAATAATCACAAGTTTTATAAAAGTGTTACCTACATGAAATTTTTATTACCGTACTGTTTAAGGTTATGGTGCAAAAAGACAAAGGATGCTGCGGTATCGGGCAGGACTCTGTTACGTTTTGTTCGTATACATTTCCAAGTGAAAATAAATAAAAACCGAAGTTCGGCCGAACTTTTTATTTTAACGGAATATTCGACCGAAGTTCGTATTCGGTTCATACCACGTTCGGTCCATCCCGAGCAGATATTCATTTCCAGGTCCAGCTTTCTGTGGTGACAGACTGATTTTGCCAAGAATCTAACCAGCAGCAGCTTAAAAACAAATCGTCGATACCTCAAATTCAAATTATTTTATTCCACATAAACCTACAAGGGCACTTATGAAACGTCAGAAGCTAGGTGCACGGTTCCAACTGGTCGCTTCCTATGGAGAAAAGCCGGCAAGAAACTCTACGGTTACTCTTTTCAAAATAAATGGTTTCTACAATGTTTTCTGTAACCTAGATGTTTAATGTAGGTATAGGGCAAACAGCTGCAAAGTATTCAATTTTCATCGTCTTGTGGCGGCATCTACATCAGCACATGCGAACTACGCATCATAGACCTGACGTCACACAAAAATCCTGACGTCACACAAATCCTGCATCGCGGAATTAGTTTACCGCACGATCGACATATACCTATACAAGATCCCGACTTCAACCCGTTGGGCAGTTGACATTCGTCTGGTCGGAGGATCCTCCCTTTTCTATGGTGGAAGAGTGAACTTTACACCCTGTTCCTCATGCCCCTTAAGTTTTCTTTAAAGGTGGGGTAAAACTAAAATAGGGTGTCGTGAAAGACAATGACTATGCCATGTTTTACCCGAAGCTGTTAGTCGTCAGGAACTCCTTCACATAAGTATGCTGTATCTACCTACTTACAAATATTCGTTTGTTCAAAACATATAGGTAGGTAAGAGTTATTTGTATGCAAAACCACGAATTTTGTTACCTGCATTATGTCCTTGAAAACACGTTTAAAGCAGAAGGTATATTTTTTACATTGTCTACAATTTGAACGTATGGTAAAAATGTAATTGTTTACGTATAATGTACCTACGTATCAGCGATATTTACCTACTAAGCTGGTCTTTATTCTTTTGTGAATAACAAAATTATATAATGTTAGCAGCCACGGGTGTCGCATAAGACAACACAAGGATCATGACAAAGCCCTTGACATAATTAAATAAATTGATATAATTATGCTTCTTCCCCTAGCTATGTTTAGATTGTAATATACTGGGTACAAGATTACAAATCCTTAAAACTCTCTCGTAATTGTTATCAATGCCCGTGAATTTATCCTTACATATTATAAAACAAAGTCCCCCGCCGCGTCTGTCTGTCTGTCTGAACGCGATAAACTCAAAAACTTCCAAACGGATTTTCAAACGGTTTTCACCAATGGACGGAGTGATTCATGCGGAAGGTTTTAGTGTATAATTCATTAAAGGTTTTGTGTAAATTGGCTGAAATTTGACGATTATTGTTGAAGAAGTCGGAAAAAATCATGCCGACTGGGAGCTTTACTGGCGTGCGCTGCGTTAACCGAAAAAGATACATCAAATTTATGATGTATCTTTTTCGATATATGACGGTATTGATCATCTTAAAAATTTCAACAAAAATGTCTATCTTCTAAGGATGACCCACAATAACCATTTTTATCTTTCAGAATTTGATAAAAATTAAATTGTTATTTCCGAAGCTTTTTTGACCGGTATAGTATTAATACTTATACAAAAAAATTGTTATTTAAATTGGGCATTTAATTTAGATTAAAATATGCCTATTAGTCATATCATTTAAATGAATAGTTTAAAAGATATCACAGTTTCAAAATTACGCGTAGCAACACGGGCGCAGCGGTAGGAATCAATGACCTCTTCCTCTGTTATTAGGTATGAAATCTCGGTAGTACGTTCCCGTGGAATATTTTCCGAAAACCACGCGGGCGAAGCCGCGGGCAAAAGCTAGTTTAATTTATAAAAGTTTAATTTTATAGCTAATTATTTAGGTATGATTTATGATAAGCTGCTACCGGCAATATTAGCACTGTCTGTTACCGGCAACATTAGCACTGTCTGAGCAAACATGTGTTGTTACTATCTTACGTACACACTTTTATTTAAACAATGATCTTTACTTTGTGTAAAAATTAAAAAATATAACAATTAGGAATTGGTTCATTAGAATCCATTAAATCGTACTCAGTTAAGGTTCGCGCAGACTAGCGCGACTTGACTCCGGTAATTGTTCTACCGTGAAGTTTTTTTTTTAAATTGTTTTGTTAGAGTCGCGTCGCCCCAGTCTGCACGAGGCTTTACAAGTCAACACATTCACTATTATTATTGTAGAGTCTAGAAATTAAAGTATATTAACCGCAAACTTTATATAAATAACCATGTTTTATTTCGAAAACTATTGACGAACATATTAATAATAGTAGTACCTATCCTACTCATACCGTAACAATACAGATCTATGTTCCACGCAATAGGGACATAGTATAGTATTAGCTAAAATCTGTTTTGTGAAACGTAAAAACATTGCAAATGTGCTTGCATGACTGGTTTCTTTATACCTAAAAATACGGACTGGTTATCATACACCAATAATGCGCATAAGAACAGTGGTGGCCCAGTGGTAACGGCCGCGACTTACGAGTTGTAGGTCGTAGGTTCGAACCCAGACAGGCGCTTTACTTTGTGTAATTTATTTCATCACCACTGCTCTCAAAACGGTGAAGGAAAACATCTTGAGGAACCGGCATGTCCTAGAACCGAAAATTCGAAGACATGTGACATCTACCAACCCGCACTGGGCCCGCGTGGTGTATTACGGCCCACTCCCTCTCACAGAGAGGAGGCCTGTGTCCCAGCAGTGGGAATATTATAGGCTGATGATGAATAATTCACATTCGCCACAGCGAGAGCGTTGAAGATGAATTAGTCACGAATCGTTTTATATAGGAACAATTGTCCTGGCTGAGGATTACATAAGGAAGCCGGCTGGCCCATAGAAGGAAAAAACAAATTAGCGTACAATAGGCCCATTAACTGATACTGCTACTACATATTGAATACCTACTTTATTTTGATATAACGATACTGTTAGTAACAACAATATTGCGATCATTTACTACGTTTATTTTATTGAAACACTACCTTCTGACCGCGACTACGTCCGCGTGGAAGAAACATGACCTATGGCACTCGGAAATAGGTAATGTTGCTTTCTGTCAGTAAAAGAATGTTTGTAATCAGACCAGAAACTATCAAACAATTTTACCTGTTTATAAATATTATTAGTTTCGACTGAGTCCTGCACGAGACTTCTATATAGGGGAGAAACACTGCCACAATGTAGGTACGTAATAAGAAGGAGTATATAAGGATGGTAGCAGGTGGCGTTCTGTAGTGTTGCCTACCCCCATAGGAAGAAGACGTGAGTTTTTATGTAATAAGTATGGAAGAGTATCTAGATAAGCAACCTTTGATCAAGTATTACAATAGTTTTCGTCTCACTCTTATTAGTCGCTGACACATCTCTATAATTACACATGAAACATCTTGTAGTAAGTACAGAGGAATAATTACCTTTTTTTTCTGTCGACAAGGAAAATCGTTAAATCATTGTATCAGTTCGTCTAGGTCACGATAACAAAGGATCGAGTGGCGAGTGTGCCTGTCAGCTGACGGAAGTTTGTACCCAAAGTATTGAGGAAAAGTGACCTATTTCTTTCTGTTTTTTCTTCCATTAGGTATATGATAGAAGTAGGGCTGTTTGTTCAGGGCGCTCTCACGGAGATCATCTATCATCATCTACCTAGTCTTTTACCAAGTATTTTGGGTTCGGCTTCCAGTCCGGATGCAGCTGAATACCAGTTTTTTACATGGAGCGACTGCCTATCTGTCCTCCACAACCCAGTTACTGGGTAATACGATACACCATGGCAAGACTAGATTTCATCTTTTTATATTATTTTATATATCTTTGAATAATCGATCAACTGACTGTTGTTATTTGTGTAAGTAACTAGAGAAGCTGGCCAATTTTTTATTATAAATAATAACACTATTTTTCCTGGAAAAAAATCAAGTATTCTTTCCTCAACCAAAAGTCTGTAAAATCGGTTCAATTCTACTTAAGCCCCCTTATAATTCATCAATCAGCCATGATACTGCTCTTCAACGCAGTCGTAGAAGCTACTTAACCCAAATAAATAGTCCATTTCACAATTACCACTGTCAAACCTTTTACAAATGGTCTTGAAACATCGTTATCTGCCTGTTTACCAGCTATAACTGAAGTATCCAAAACAATATCAATAGGGTTGACTAATAAACGAGTTTTGTATTAATTTTATCTTTTCTATTTTGTCATATCTATTCATTATACGTATAATATTTTATCTTAATTAACAGTTTTGCCTAATTTGTTTCATTTTGACAATTCAACAACATTCATTGCGTTACGTTGTTGAGTAGATTTTTTTTTTCCAACTTATGAAGCAAATAATTAGCAATCTGTTTAAAATCGAAACAAATTGTGATTGTTGTTGTATTACGCCATTAGGGTACAGGGCTTTACCAAGTTGTGCCACGACATTGGTGCCAAAAATCACTTAAGTGTTCCTCAACTTATAATAGTTTGCATAAGTAAATCACTGATTAACTAACACCTTAGCCTTGTTGCAGCTTCTCGATAACATAATAATCGTAGAGTTCAGTTACGATGAAAGCGTTAAGTTTCGTCTGTATCTTACCCTAAAAAACCGAAATACGCACTATGTTAACCCAAGACCCCATCACCGAATTAAAGCTTTGAAATATTTTTAAAACTTTAATGAAATAATGTGTTTAAAGTTTATTGTTTTAATGTACCTATTCAGCTATCTGAATATGTACATTACAGAACAGACATGACCTACAGGGCTACAGCGAACGAAGAAACTGAAGAAAAACAGGAAGAATAAGATATCACTACACAGTAGGTATTTAGATTTCTTGGTACTAAATATAGAGCAAGGAACTGGTGACCTGGTTGTAAACACAACTCGGCCAGGACAATAATGTGCCAGCAGGAACGGACAGGATGCACTCGTTAAACATACTCCTTGGCAATGCAAAGTACTGTTTATTAGCAGACAGGAAGGCGAACTGATTCCTTGTGCATTCAATGCCATCATTTACATCTTACGAAACTACAGTTTAAACACAAACAAAACTGATGTTATAGTAGAGTCGCAGCAGGCCCAGACGGAGCTGGCGGGATGAGCTGGAGTTCCTTTAACAAAGATTGTTCCTTGGCAGCTCTGGACAGTGAAAGATGGAATGGAAGGCCTTTGCCCAGCAGTGGGACAATACGACTCCAGCAGTGGGGTTAGTATTGTAGAGTTAATTGGAAGGTGCTAGAAGAAATCTTTTGCTGTGAGTAAAAAAAATAAAGCATGGGGATGTATTAGAAGAGCGCTTATGAGTAACGATACTGAATTACCCAAGCCTCAACTGGACATGGACAGCCGCGCAACCAACCTTGCTGATAGGTTTATCTTATCAACACAGCATGAGCTACATTCGTAAGCGAACCTAGGAAGAGAAAATCAATGGAAAATCTAGGACCATTAAGTATTAAGGTAACACGTAAATACCTGCGTTAAATTACTACCTACATATCCAACTCAGTTTCAAGGATTTACATCGCCTTATCGAAACCTAGATTTCCTTGTCATTACTTTCCTTAACTACATTTACATAACGTAAGGGCGTCCCTCTACCTTGCACAGCTATAATATAAAAGTTATTTACTGTGTTTGCTTTCAGAGCATTCAAGTTATGATACATTTCCCAAAAACCGTAAGATTACTAGCGGTTGACAACAAGGAATAGTGGAGTTTGTTCGTTAGGACTGACTAGTATCCACTTTTGACAAAAACGCTAAAGAAATCTTTACTTAGAGACTTTTCAATATATTTTGACTTAGGGAATCTTGAAATATCTAAAGGTAATCCCCATAATGGCTTCTGTAGATAGCTTAAACCTTCCGTAGGTACCTACCGAGTCTTGCACGCACGATAATGATTAGAGTAGTATCTAGCTAATAGGTACCGATAGATTATGGAATGTCATCATGAGTCGGGAAACAGCAACAGAAAAGCAATATACAAGAGTAATTAATAACAGGCTGCATTATCTTCTGCTCACGCATATTCATAAAAGAAGATTACGAAATATCGAACATTATCGAGCTTTCCATCGAGTGCGTAGTCGCGGCGTGAACGATACCATATCAGTGAATCAGTAGCGTGCCACCAGCTTATTATAACACGTGTTCATTGTTCATACACTGAACATGAATACTTTGTGTAGCAGCACACGGAAGTCTCATGTCATCTGAAATGAATATCCATACATGCATGGGTACTATTACACCCAGCCATGTTCCCACTGCTGTGATTTGGTGAATGTCACATTACAGTATTCGAATATTTGATTCCAGGACATACCAATTTCCTCTTCTTATTCTCCTTTACCGTTTTTTAAGTAATCATTCATCATCATTTTACCAAAAGATGTTCACCGGTGGACATAGGTTTTTTAGAGCTGTGGACCACGATGTTATTACTCAGTGCCCCCCCAGACATACAAGGACGTTGTATATTATATGTCAGTTAAAATAATAAAGCGTAGGTAAGTGTTCCGTGTTGAGGACACTCGCAGGTAATAAACTTGTAGGTACTCTAAATAGGCCACTTCACAAACAGGAAGGCCAATTTCACATTATTAAGTCACTCTGCTCCATTACCACGACCGCTTCGTCAACTTTACACAGTCATGCAAAGATTACGACTTCTTCGATACATCAAGGAATATTCTTGCATAGATTGGTTGATTAATTGACTGATTTTAATTGGATCGATTATTGAAAGTTTCTTGGTAACTAAAAACCGTTTTAATTATATAAGCTGTTACTCCACGTGTTTCAAGATAAGACAACAGCCTCCTACTGTCAAGGTCGGACTGTTGATTGAGAGTCGTTTGATTTCCATCCGCAGCCCAGTGACGTGAACCTAGGTCAAAATATGCAAACGTTTTCAGCCGCCCTTCAAAAGACTATTATAAGTAGGTACCTGATACTGTTGATGAAACTGTGTATCAACTTTCCATAAGAGACAGTTAAACAACACCCGCAAAAGTTCATGTAAAACATCAGTTTTATATATAGTGGTTATCCTTTAGGCACAATCAAAACGAGCAGGTAAACAAGTAGGTCAATGTGCTTGTATATGATCTGTTGAAGATCAGCAGGATAATAAGCCGAGAGACGCGACGCAAGAAACGACGTAAAACTATTAATTTCTGTTGCTTTACTTTTTACCTTTTAGGAATTTTAAAAGGAGGACTAGATACCTATGAATGTAAAGTAAAAGTATACGAATAGCGGAATGAAGTGAGACAAACATATCTGACGAAATTAGCGTGGGTGTACTGTAGATACACCTCTACCTAAAGACTCGTGCAGACCAACGCGATATCGCGGGCGCGACACGGGTCGCGCTGCCTGTCGCGCCCGCGATATCGCGCTGGTCTGTACGAGCCTTAGCCCTTCTGGGAACATGCTTGATGTTATGAGTTTAATTCTCTTTTAAAAGCAGAGCTGAGCAAGCATTTATTTATCTACTCTATAATAAAATGGAAGGTACACTTGAAGCCACAACAATAAACAAATACATGATTTTTATGTACCTACTTTCACGTAATTAATAACAAAAGTGTTCCATAGTTACTCAAAGATTAATCCAGTGAGATTATTTAATAATTATACCTAAACCAAATTTTATTGACTCTTAAAAGCACAATGAACTTGTGGGCAATCAGTTACGTAGGTAGTACACGTGTAATACCTTTTCACGTGTGCCAATAAAATATGCGTCAAGCAAGAACTATTGAAGAATAAAACAAGTGCAGTAGCAGCTAGAGCTGAATATATAGCCGTGTTCTAGATTACCTGCAAGGGTCGCTGGTTTGAGCACCAGTCGTAAATGGATGACATTTCATCATACTGCTGGGCCACGGCTGTAATTTAACACGCGGGCCCAGTGCGGGTTGGTAGAAGTCACATGTCTTCGAATTTTTGGTTTTAGGACATGCTGGTTCACGATATTTTCCTTCACCGTTTTGAGAGCAGTGGTGAGGAAATAATTTACACAAAGTAAAGCGCCTGGCTGGGTTCAAATCTACGACCACAACAACTTGTAAGTCGCGTCAGTTACCCCTGGGCCACCGCTGCTCTCCTGATAACATTTACGTTACTTTTATTCAAAAGAAAAAATTATATTTTATATAATTTTTGTAAATCTTAATTCTGTACCTTCAGTGAAAACTGATATAGGTATCTTGACTTATTTCAGTTTTAATATTCTTACACTAAGTTTAACAGAAAAAAAAATGCAATTTGTTGGTCTAATTGGTACCCCTCTAAGATTAAAATTGAGCAAGCTTATTTTGGTGTAAAGTGCTCTAACTAAGCATTTTTTACATTTATGAATGTGTAATAAAATACATTTTAAATAATATCAATGTGAACTGAACAAATATTTCAAGTACCTTAATGTATATTAATACAAATGTATGTGACTCTTATTACGCGATCTATGTGAATTAGTACAAACTGATATATTTACCTACACATAATCATCGACACCAACCAATAAATAATGTGTAAAATGGTTCAAGTCAAAACGACTTTAATATATGTTGTGTTAGGTGATACAACTGGATTTCTTTTTAAATTATAAAAAACTATACAAATTAATCTGTTTCTTCTCATTTTAGTGAAGTAGACAAAGAGTCAGATTTTTTTTAAACTTTAACATAAATTTTCTCAAAATCATGTTTTTCCAGTTACATCACTTTTCACTGAAGGTACAAAATTATTGAGTTATGTAATTAATTAAAATCGGAACTCTTAGTTGTTATATGAAATGCTGAAATACAATGTACATTTCTATCGAATAATTTAGAGCCTATTTAGATGTTGTGTAAGAGTAGCTGCGACTGTACATTATCAGAATCTATTCACAATATTTTCGAGGACACAACTAACTTATAATCCATTAAACAACTCAATTACATTTTCTTGATAACAAGTCCGAGCACAAAAAGTCCGAACTTAACAAAAAAGGTTCCGCTCAATTAGAGAAGCAATCTTGTCAGTGATGAGTATCTATTTATCAGTCACCGAGTGTGCGCCGACGCAGAACTCGTTTCGGAAGTGGACCGTGATGATAATAGTGCAGCCGCTTACTGACCCTCGACGGAAGAGTAGGACACTCTTCCTGATGTTGATGAAAAGTACGAATGGCTATCCTTGATTCTACTTACGACTGTAGGTATACTTAGACTGTGAAAGGTACTTCCCGTCCAAAAGTTCCTACCTGAACTAAGAGCACCCGTCCGAATAGCACCTGCAACTGAGCAGCCTACTGCTGGGATGTATTTGTTTTACAGGACGTTATTAAATTAAAGATATCGATATTATTTCGCTTGTTAATAGAGGGCAAACCCGGTTGATGGCTCTTGCCATCTACCGGGCTTAAATCCAGGCTCCAAACTACTGACGAATTCCAGATGAAAAAACCCAGTAAGTAATACTTTACCCGACCCGAGAATCGAACCCAGGCTCTTATGCTCAGCAGTAGCGCTTGCGACCACTAGTGCTCCACGCGTGCCTCAAAGAGATGTCAGCAGAATTGACGGGGTCCGCTAGGGCCGATGCCTGCCGGGGTTGCGAAGAAAACCGAAAGGGAGATCGTGGCCTCCGGCAACAGAGCAACAGAAGGAACACGGGTGGGTTTTAGTCAGTAAGAGTCTGACACGCCCTCCCGCTCCGCCCAGAGCGGGAGAAGTTATTTGATAATTTCCCACGCAAAAAAAAATTAAGGCTCGAAAAAAACCCTTTTTCTTCAATAACTTATGTAATTATATGAAAGCTTGAAATAATGGAAACATAAAAAGTAAAAAAAAGACCAGAATAGTGTATAAAAGTACAGTTTTCGTGGCGCTAAACCATTCGTATCAGTCACAGCAGCACCTTTTAAAGTTGCATCACTTTTGCGCTCTCGAAAATATGGTTTATTTCACCTTTGATTATAATGAAGATAAGTACAATCATAAAATAAAATTTTGATTTTATTTCAAGGATAGCTGAAGACTAATGTGTGATTTTTAAATTTCTTGATATGGTTTGCTAAATAATAGGAAAAAATACAATAAAATTCAAATAATTTAGACAGGGTTTAAAAAAAATTGGTTATTTGTAAAAAAAAAAATTGCTATATTTTGTATGAAAATTGAAAAAAGTGTTTCCCTATGTACAGGTAGACCATATAATGATGTTGATGATATTTTTTAATTTTCAAAATTAAAAGTAGTTTCTTCTAACGAAACGATCAAACGTCAGTCACGCGTAAATTTTTGGAAAATTTGTTGCGAATTTTAGTGATTTTCCACGAATCCTTCATTTACCTATTTGAAAAATCCCTTTCCGCTATGAACAAGACAAAGAATTCGACTTTTCAATCACAAATAATTCTGTTTCCCTTTCTCACAACTAATGAACAAAATTGATCTAAATCAGTAGATTTCGGGCACAGCCCCTTAAGCAATAGGTATTTATTTTGAACGCATGTCATTATAATAATAAGATGAACTTGTGGCCGAAAACGCGATTACCGAGATCCTAAATTCGAATCCCAGGTCCGGCAAAGTGAAATTATTGGTTTCTTCCATTTGAAAATTCTCTGTAGCAGCCGTATCCGAGATTTGTGCATTATTACAGAATAGGTGAACCTTCACTGTTATCCAAGCTTGATAAAAATTTCAGTGCGATGTTTGCACATCATCATTACAAAAACCATAAGGGGCCCAGACACTATCACTAATAGAGACATTAACATTACTGTCATTCCTTCCAATATTGACGTAAAACTATTAAAATATTTAGATCACATCATCATTGCAACCACCACACTGTCTGTAGTTGACATTATTTGAATGTAATGTCATTATTACTTATATGAGTAGTGTCTGGAGGCCTAATAGAATCAAACAAACTATTAACATAGGTCACCTTATCGTCGTTCTGTAAATATTTAATTTCCAAAATATGTTTTTATTAAGCTTTTTATAGCCATTTACTTAAAATTTTGACCTTTCCTTGTCCGATGGAGGTGCAGCGCCGCTGTGCCGCCAGAACTAATTAATATTCCTCTAGAGTGCGTCAAACATTGTCGCAGTCATCTTAAATAGAATACGCCACACTAATTAACCTTGTTATCAATACTTCCGCTCTATGGAGTCTTCCTTCCTTCCTCTCTAAACGAGAAAATAAGAAGAAATTCAGCAAAGACATAGAATCTACCATAACACTTGTAACTTCACTGGAGGAAGTCACTAGCTCCTGAAATACAGATAGACTCTCTAACCTAGCTCTGGAGTCAGGGTTTCGCGTTTTTATAACCCAGTTTATGCCAATAAAGAATTTATCTCCGTACCTACTTTGAGTTATGTAGATACGTAGAGTACAAAAATTCACCTAATTTGTAATAACGCACAAAACCGGTCGAAGTGGCGGTGCTTGGGGGAGGCCTACCTATCTATGTCCAGCAGTGAACGTCTACTGGCTGAAATGATGATGATGATGTATTATCGCATTTGTTGAAGTAAGAAGTAAAGTAAGATATTGTATTAATTTTCATTTAAAACGTTTTAGTAATGTCACATTCTATAGATTCCTGCCGAAGTCTCGAGCTGAGTTGGAGACCAATGAAAACCTAGCATGTATAAACAAACTATACAATAAAATTTTATTGGCAACTGGTTTTAAGGCGATATCAACAGACAGGAGAATGCTGCTGTCTATTATGACGTGATGCCTGAGACTACCCGTACGACACATGTGGTGAAATGGCCATCTTTATAGTGTCAACTGTTCCGGCAATTTTCATCAAAACAAACACACAAATACATGTTATTACAGTCTATTACATAGATTGTAATAATCCAAGTTGATCTAGGTCCGAATGAGCGCCCGCAAGTCCGCAACTGATAACTACTATTCGATGGTTATCAATTATCATTTTAACATTGTCCGAAATATTGCGTACAAGTGTAAGATTAATAATTAGAAATCGACATATTTTAACGTTATCGTAATTAAGATCCCTAGATATGACAGCATTTCTAAGTCAATGATAAAAAAAAATTATATACAGCAATTTCAATGAAGTGGTAATAGGTACCTACGAAGAATAACTAGAACATAATATATGGGTACAGACATTTGTCCCCCATCATTTGTATGTTTGTCATTATTAAAATGTGTTTGTTTCTTTCTTCACCTTTACATTCATTTAAAAAGTTATCTTTCAACGTTACATCAATAATTATTCATTGGTTGATATTAACTAATTAGGTACAACATATTTACTTTGGTAAATCCCACATATTCTGTAAATTTCATTTGGTGGTCATTGAGTCGATGTAGGTAGGTACATTGACTCGATTTACCTCACGGTTTTTTGCTTTGGTTTCAGGTTGGTTTCAGGCACTTGACATGAAATCTGCCTTCATGCACGACATTCGAAAAATACGAAGAGAGTAGGTAATCTGAAAAGCGAGACGTAGGGCTGGAAATTCTTACTACTGTCTCCTTCCTCATGGACGCATTCATTTATAAGTTTGATTACTTTGCTTTGCAAATTGGTATCCTTGCTTACAACCCTTATGTACTCATCTGTGTAGCGATACCCTTATAAGTCCTAAAAGCTAGACAAAGTAAGTCCTACCTGTATGGAACTTCTCCAGCAGCAAAGATGTACTGGCTGTTATAGACGGCACTCATCAGGATCACCACTAGAATGAAGCAGTAGTTCCGGATCTGATAGCGGCCGAACTGACCCAGTTCCAGGAGAACGGCATCCAAGTCCACAGCAACCGCCATGGTGCAGGTACACGAGGGCTCACAACTATTCACGAGGGCTCACTACTCTCGAGTCACTCCACGACACTCGTCCGTCACTGCCACCAACCGTTTGGCGCGCGCGCCGGCTATTATCTCGCGTCGATGCCGCGGTGCCCTTACGCAGCCAAACACAGGTATCACCTAGAGTCGCTGCACTCACGACGTTGCGACTATCAACCGAACAGATTATCAAGAAATCGAATGTACCTAATCTCCTGTTGAAACGTCATGGTCAAACGTGAAATAAGTTGAGATTATAGAAATCCTTGGTTCATATCATAGGTACCTACTCATTAGTCATTAAATCATTTAAATGAGAGTTGACAAATTACAATAACAATGATATAATATATGGTAGTGATAACGACCGAACCTCTAATAGTAGGTAAGCACACGTCCTTCCCACCGAGGGAAAAAATAAAAACAAACCCGTTACTATGACGTCAGCAGATGCAGGTAATGTATCAATATTACACAAGGCCACGATTATTTTGCTTTATATACATACAAATGTAAATAAATGTGACATAGAGACTCTTAGGTTTATTAGTAATTAGGAAGCGTTTATTGAGCAGGAGTTACAGGACTCGGGAAACTTAACACATAGCAGCAAAAAGTACCTTATCACTTATCAGGTAAACTTATCCATAAACACAATGCCTGTCCTAAGATCACTGCTACTCTACGTAGTTACCTACTCTTAAAAATTAGTATTGAATCAGTAATGCCCTACGAGTAACTAGTCTAAGCAGTTACAGCAGTAGATAGCAATCAAACAAACAGTAATTAAGGAGTAAAATCTTTAATACATTATCTCTACATACAAATCAATATGAAAGTACCTATATTTATATATACATTTTTGTCTGTCTGTCTATTCCGGCCAATGTCCGAGTCGGCTAGACCGATTTTGGCGGGACTTTCACTGGCAGATTGCAGATGTTATAAGGAGTAACCTAAAGCTACTTGTATTTTATTTAGAAATTCTATACATCTATTTAGATACATCTATACAAAAAAATGAAGTATCTGTTTGTAATTTCAAAATAACCGCTTTTTACTAAATGCTTATGAAAGTGTATACGGTACATATAACAATTTTTTTTTTATGTTTGTGTCTGTCTCTATGTCTGTTTGTTCCGGCTAATCTCCGAATCGGCTGGAACGATTTTCAGCATAAAATCAGTTATCTACCAGTGAAAGGCCCTTCACTTTCACTGGCAGATAGCTGTGATGTAATGAGAAGTAACATAGGTTTCTATTTTAGAAAAATAATTAGAGTCAAAGTGGGCGAAGCCGCGGGTAGCAGCTAGTACAAAATAAATTCACACTGAGCGGTGGAACGAACAAGTTCTGAAACTATTTAAGAAAGGCTGCAAATGGCTGATCACCAACAGTGCTAGGTACTATTCTACTACACATGTACATTACTGCTGTCTTAAAAATCCGTACAGGAATAGGGCGGTGAACCTGGTCTGAGTCGTCGCTCGACCAGTCAGGAACAAAGAGGTGGCGCGTAGAGCTCCATGCGCGCCTACATGGCGATCCCACGGACCTGCGGGCTTGATATGGATCGCATTTGGTAATGAAGCCCGCTAAGAATGACAGGCTGAAACCGGTTGGGGGTTCGCGCAAATGTACGTGAATCTCCCACGCCGCCGACTTATGGTAGTGGTAGGAACCATGGGGTTATAGTCCGTAAGAGTCCGACATAACCCTCCGTTCTCCCCAGACGGAGGGTATCCATGAGTATTTCCAAAGAAGCAAAAAAAAAGTCCTATGCCCGTTTGGAAAAAGCTTGACTTGGTCGAAGGTCGAATTATTCACTAACATCGATGTTTATATTAAAACACTTGATCTCTTGGGTTGACGATGAGGTTAGTGGTCTTTCTGGTGCGGGTCGCCAAGTGCATCTGTTCAGCCTGCGCGATAGTGTCGGGCAGTTTCATATGCAGCGTCTCCGGTGTGAACAGCATAAGCATCCCCGCGCAGCCGGCCATCGTGCCGAACAGCAGGTACGGCAGCGACTTCATGTACACCATCTGTTTCAGCAACACATTTTCACATCATCAATACTCAGCTGAAAGAATCCACTGCGGAGCACAGGCCTCCCACAAGCATCGCCACAACGACCTGTCCTGGGCCTCCCGCAACCTTCGTTAGGTCATTGGTCTATTACCAATTTCTTTGCAATCTCGGCCCTACCATGAACATTTTAAATACTTGCCATATACATGACAGGTCAACTTGGCAGGTTAACCTGACAGATTTTCTATTTGTACCTTGAGCATTTCCGTCTGACCTGCAAAGTATCAACTTCAGACCTGCTACGTTATCATTGACCGGTACGCCATATTATAAACAAACGTTCGGAAATACTTTTTCGCAATATTATCGGTTTTACGGTTTTAAAGAACTAGATAAAATTAATTTAAAAACAGTTTATAGTGATCAAGAGAATTCTAAAAAAAAGCTTTGTTTCGTAGCAAAAAATATTATTTAACACGATTATGACGTTGGAGACCCTTTTAGATAGGTACTTAAGAAAGGTATAAGTACATACTTGAAAACTTACCAAAGTTATTGCTATTTTCGAACGACTATTTATCTAAGTATTAAGTATCAAATATACTGTCAGCACCACAAATATTTACAAGATCACTTTGAACATTGGAGTTTCAAATGGGTTCCCTTTTTGTAAGTTTTTTTTTTACAGAAACTGTTTCTGTAAATAAATCAGAAAAACACACATTTGTATCGTGTGCGTTGTTGAGTGGTAAGAAAGTGCAGTTATTTGGTGAATAATGACTTAGTTTCCTATGAACAATTGGAAACAGTGTGCAATGGGCTACAATAAGTGCTCAAGCTCGAGAAATGTCCCGCAGATTGTGGACGGAAGTGATGGAACATTTGAATTCCATTGTTGGTGGTGCTAAACCATCTATTAAAAAATAATGCCCTTTCTATAACATAAAACTTTCCTTTGGATTTTAGCGATTTGTTTCACACTGTTTTTAGCACCATCTGCCTCAAGAAACTCATCTTCGTCACACATCCAAACTCAACTCAAAGCATTTATTTCAAATAAACCAATTACAGGTACTTATGAATTGTCAAGGAACAACAAAGAGATTGTTTTTTTTGTTATCTATAATTTTAAAGACCGCCTCGATAGTTTTATATTCACAAATTAACATGTACTTATGTTTTTGTTTTAAATTAAACAAAACAGTTCAATAAAAGTTAGTTTTACACACCTGCTTAATATGACTTGATGGTACAGCTTATCGCAGGTCATAATGGAAAGCAGTAGGGGCAATAATGTGCAGTGGTCTGATAAATTACCTACTATATTTCGTGGTGAATACTTTTACACAAGTGACAAGGTACAAAAACATAAGCCGTAACTATATTAATTTGAATCGGTGACAGGCGTGTGCATTGTGCAACAGGCCAGTGCATACATAATTTCGACCTCTTCCAATACGCCCCCTTAATTTATTTACGCTGCGTATGATCACTTCTGTACTTGTCAGTACTCGGTACATAAAACTAAATAAATCACCAACACTTCTGGGTCCGACTGTACTTCGCTGTACCCAAAAGTAGAGTACAAAAACAGAAGAAATCTAACAAAATAAAGCATGCATAACGAAACTAAACTTAGAAAATTATCTATTATACAAAGCACTTTAAAAATATAAAATATCAAAACATCGAACTATTCATCGCCCCCTTAATAGAATAATTTGACAGACATAAATCCTTTAAAAATTCTGTAAGCTTCGGGCTGTGAACACTTTTCGTTAAGATGTCCGCTATCATCTTATCAGTTGACATATACCTTATTTCAACTTTGTTAGCCAGTACACATTCACGAATAAAATGATACTTGATTTCTACCTATATGCTTTGTTCTATTATGCATCATTTTGTTAGCTGCAATTTTATGCGCCAACTGATTGTCATTATAAATTACTACCGCTTTACTATCCACACCTATCAAACTTCAGTAAACTACGTAAATAAAGAGCTTCCTTTGAAGCTTGACTCAATCCTACGTACTCTGCCTCTGTGGAGGACAAGGATACTGTCGCTTGCTTCCTACTCTCCCATGACACTACATTTTTACCTATCTTGAAAATTAATCCAGTGAAAGATTTTCTATCAAGTGCCCCTCCCCAATCTACAACAACGTAGCCTCGTAAGTCTAAATCTCCCTACTTTCTAAAAGTGAGACAAAGGTTCGACGTACCCTTCAAATACCTTAAGACCCGTTTCGCACATTTAAAGTGTATTTCGTCATAACACGAATTAAATTGTGAAAGTAGGTACACTCACCGCATGCGCTATGTCTGGTCGCGTATTACAGGCCAAATAGTTTAAACACCCTATTAAACTTTGATATGGCAGATTGTTATGGGAATTGATCGATCTTTCTAATTTCATACAGACTTCCATTGGGGTCGTAACTGGCTTAACGTCTGTCATGTTAAAGTCATTCAAAATTCTTCTGATCTAGCAAATAACATCTTTATCTCTCCTCAGCCCCATACTTAAAACATGCCTAGCTGCGCCTAAATCTTTCACTTAAACTTGTCAAGCAATTCAGTTTTTAATTTTTGGTTTTCTTGTTCACAATTTCCAAAAATAAAAAGGTCATCTTACGTAAATAACAACAATTAATTTCATATTGTTTTTATGCTGCTTTTGATAAAACACGGTTCAATTTTTGATTGTACAAAGCCTGAGTTCAACATCTCTTTGTCCAATTCCTTGAACCAAGCATTCAAAGCTTTTTTCAATCCATACAAAGAACGCTGCAGCTTACATACCTTAGTTTCTTGACCTTTGACTGCTGCTACTTTCGGTTGGAGTATGTAAATGTCCTCTTTAATCTTGCCATATAAAAAGGCAGTCGTCACATCCCATTGGTCAATAAACCAACCGTATTCAACAGCTAGCGAGAACAACATTCGCAGAGTAGAGCTTCTAACTACTGGAGAATACGTCTCAGTATAATCTACACCACATACCTGTGTGAAACCTTTTGCTACTAGTCTAGCCTTGTACTTCGTTACCTTGCCGTCGCCATCTCTCTTGATTTTGAACAGCTGATAAGAAGCCTATCCAGTGCAACCCATTTGCACTGGATAGGCTTCTTATCAGCTGGACGATCCACCAACGTCCAAGTCTGGTTCTCCTTCAGTGACATAATTTCATCATCTATAGCTTTCTTCCATAAGTCACCATCGGGTCTCGCCAACGCTTCATTAATAGTCAATGGATCATCATCAAGATTGTTCTCCTTGGCATACATAACATTGCATCCATACCGATCGACTTGTCTGCGTTCTCTTATGGGATACCTTCTTTCTGATTCAGGTATTGTCACTACCTCTTCAGTCAATACGTCATCAGGTACTCGCTCTAGTACTACAGGTTCAGGCTCTATCTCCTCTAGGTTCTCGTCTTCAGCGTCACGGTACACATCATCGTGAGCCTCCAAAGGTTCAGATCTGCTTGCAGATTCGTTAGGTAAACTGGAAGGAACAGAATCTGTATTCAGGTTTATGATACCGACTTTTCCACGTTTTCTTTTTGCAGAAAGACGTTTTCCAGAAATCTAACATCTCTCGCGGTTGTTACTTCACCTGTCTTAGGATTCATCAGACGATAACCCTTCTGATTATCTGGATATCCAATGAAAATCATCGGTTCCGTCTTCATGTCTAGTTTCCATCTCTTTTGTTTTGGTATCAATTTATACGCCAAACAACCAAAGATTTTCAGATGACTGACATCCACATCTTTTCCAGTCCAAAGCTTCTCTGGTACCGCATTGTTCAATGCTTTTGTGGGGCTTCTGTTCTTTAGCTATACAACAGTATTTACAGCCTCGGCCCAATACTTCTTGCTCAGGTTCGATTCTGACAGTAATGTTCTCACCTTTTCTATTATAGTCCGATTCGCTCTTTATGCGACAGAATTTTTTTCCGGCGTGTACGGTACAGTAATCTGGTGTTTTATACTTGCAGACTTCAAAAATTATTTAAATTTACTGTTACAGTACTCTGCGCCGTTGTCAGATCTCAGACATTTAATGGATTTACTTGTCTCATTCTCAACTTCCGCCTTGTATTTACGGAACTTGTCGAAAGTTTCACTTTTGTTCTTTAAAAAATAAACATGAGTCTTCCTAGTATAATCGTCGATAAATAGAAGAACATAACTCGAACCATCGAACGACGGCTCCTCAATTGTTCCACAAACGTCGCTAAAAACCAACTGCAAGACCTCATTCGCTCTCGTACCTTGGTTTTTATAGGGACTTTTGCAGGTCTTTCCTTCGATACATGGAATACATGGCTCGCATAAATCGGTACTCTTAAATTCCATACCGGTTACTAAAAGTTTAATTTTATTCATATAATTACGTGATAAATGAGCTAATCTTTTATGCCAAACTGTTCGAAATATTTTCATTTTGTTTTGACAGTGTCACATTCACGACGTTGTTTTTGTTTTCTGTCAACTCATAAATTCCGTTGACCTCTTGACATCTTGCAATAATTCGATTCTTATTTTGAATCATGCAACCTCCATTGTCAAAATTCATGTAATAATTCT
This sequence comes from Agrochola litura, assembly GCA_949152395.1. Lineage (NCBI taxonomy): Eukaryota > Metazoa > Arthropoda > Insecta > Lepidoptera > Noctuidae > Agrochola > Agrochola litura. The sequence continues at coordinate 24,062,367 of OX424503.1, read as the reverse complement.
TCTTGGTCAAATCGCTCACTGAAATTAGATTCATGCAGTAATATATATGTCAATGGGTTCATGGATTAATCAGGAACATATAAAACGTTTTCTAAAATTAATTTTTCGTTTTCGCTGACTCGTGGCTCAGCATTTCCTCGTCTTTTCACCAATAATTTCTCACCGTTTGCTACTGCGATCTTCATGTTGCTCTTTTCAGGTTGATAAGACAGCAATTTGTTTTTATCGTGGGTCATGTGATTTGAGTACCCACTGTCTAAATACCACTTATTTTTGTGTATCGCCTCCTTCGTATTCTGCAGGCCTAACATGACACACGCGACATATATCCACTCTCGCGCGACAAATTTTTGTCTACTTCTGTAGTTTTATCGTTTTCTGACAGCTACGCCATACAAAATACTCCACTCGTTCTGTCAAACTTAATGTTTTGTCGACAAACCCTAACATGACACGTTATTTATCTCGATTTTTGACAGTTCAACGCGATATAATCAGTCATTTTGTCGTATTTAGTCGTCATCGATTTTGACGACGATAAAGAGTAGAAAAAAAGACAAAATTGTGATACATAAAAAAACTCGAAAAAATTATGGCAGATTCATAGTCGTACTTAATGTAGGATTTTTTTTTTTAAATATGCGTGTTCTGTTCTGAAGGGAAGCACTATCACGTAGATGACTATTACTTTCAGTAATACCAGTCGCTTTGCCAATTATGGTGATTAAATAAATAAATAAATAAATTAACGAAATCTATGTTACCATAATAAACTTCGATTTGTCAAATTGCGATCGTCGGCCCATTTGTCATTTGTGGTGATTATCTAATGAGTATAGATGCCACTAATTTTAATTTCCGTCATTTCGTATTTTAATTTCAGCATGCCAAAGAAATCATTTAATTTAAATCAAAAAGTCGGTTACATAAAAAACTAATCATAAATAATTAAAAGAGAGAATAATTAAGAGAGAAAGACGTTTCAAAATCAAAATCAAAATCAAAAGTCATTTATTCAAACTAGGCTGAGAATCAGCACTTTTCGAACGTCAAAATTACATAAGACTCCCCCAAAAACGCCCACCCTTCACGTTTATTCAATAAAGTACATAATTCTATGCATAAAATTGAATGAATGGAACAGAACTTCAAGCCGATGTTGCTATCATAAAAATAATTTGTTTTTAATCATTTGCAACATCGGTTTATCGTCGCGCGATAAAGAAGTGTCAAACTGCCTTTCTCGAGTTTACTCGTCGTTTGCGGTCATGTTAGGGATTAGAATGACGTCAGAATCGTAGACAAATTACGACAAAACGAGAAAAAGAGCGTTCTCGCGCTTGTCATGTTAGCCCTGCAGGTAGATATTCGCGGTTTTGATCCGCTCCTTGCATTCCGATGCCTTGTGTCCTTGCTTGTAGCACTTAAAACACTTGTAGACGAACTTCTGCTTACGATCTTTAGTTTGTCTTAGATCTTGCATCGTTCTGTACTTTACGTGTAACTAAGGCTTGTTCGTACTCTGTGTTCAACTTACTCTGTCTACTTCCTTCTTGTAACAATTTCGTTTTAATTTGCTCTAACGTGATCTCTTGTCCACTATTATCTACAGCCATGATGAGAGGGCCGTACTCAGCGGTCAATCCACCCAGCAAAATCGATATGATCCAATCATCAGGGATTTGAGCATCAATATCGGACAATTGTTGTGTCAGGAATGTAACTTTGGATATGTAGCTTTCCATAGAATCGAAATTCTCAAACTTACAGTTGAAAGCTCTCGCTGAATATATATACGTCTTCCTCAACCTTTGTCTTCATACGCTTTCTGTAAACTGTTCCAGGCTTCTTTCGCAGTCTTCGCATTGTAGACGTGGATTTTGTCATTGTGGACTCTGGTTCTAACAATAGACATGTTGTCATTCGTGCTTGCCGGTCTACGTCAGCATTTACATACCTACATCTTTAGAAATTACTCCCCACCAGTTTTTATTCTCCAAGTAATTTCACACCAAGAATTTCCAGTTTGGGTAGTCGGACGATCCTTTCAGCTTCTTGATACCAAGCATGCCAACTTCAGCTGACATAATTGAGATTTCGTAAGTTTTACAGACACAAATAATATTCAAACCACTCAACTATTTACACTCTAGCACTATCAGAAAAAACCCCAGGCACACTCCTGAGCCCATAACCTAATGGAAAGCAGTAGGGGCAATAATAAGCAGTGGTCTGATAAATTACTTTATTTCGTGGTGAATACTTTTACACAAGTGACAAGTGACAAGGTACAAAAACATACGAATCGGTGATAGGCGTGTGCATTGTGCAACAGGCCAGTGCATACATATATGCGACCTCTTCCAATAGGTCAGACCAGTGAAATGCTGTCACGTGACCACTGACCCGCTTTAGTCACGTGACCGCTGGCTTGCCTGTTATTTAACGTGTTCATGGTACAAAATAGCCCGACAGGTCACTTTCCGTCGAAAATTGACCTGTTATAAGAGTGCATGGTAGACCCCTACCAAACTAACGGCTAAGTTTCCCCGTTCACACACAGTTTCTCCATGATTCTTTGTTTGTGCCTTGTGCGTGCCTATGCTTTGTTTGACCCATCCTTTTTTTTTTTTGGGTGGGTAATTATCAACTGCGCTCTAAGACACAAATCGCTGACGTAACCCAAAAAGCAGCAAAGCTCAAATGGAACTGGGCCGGACACGTTTGCCGCATGTCGGATGCATTGTGGGCTAAGACCACTACAACATGGGTTCCTGAAAACGTCCAGCGGCATCGTGGAAGACCCAGGCGTAGATGGCGGGACGAACTTGATGCTTACAGGAGGGATTGGTCTATGTTGGCTCAGGATCGGGTTGGGTGGAAAAAGGAAAGGGAGGCCTTTGCCCTGCAGTGGGACAATACGGGCTAATTATTATTATTTTTTTTAAATTATCAAATAACTTCTCCCGCTCTGGGTGAAGCAGGCAGGTGTCAGACTCTTACTGACTAAAACCCACCTGTGTTCCTTCAGTTTCCATGTTGCCACGATTTCCCTTTCGGCCTTATTCGCAACCCCGGCAGGCATCGGCCCTAGCGGGCCCCGTCAATTCTGTTGACATCACTTTGAGGCGCGCGTGGAACACAACGCGCCGTCGACCTGGGCTTGGCCCTTATCGGACGGCGAGCTACCCATTGCTCACCGTCCGCAAGCCCGCGCCTACTACGGTGGCCTGTTTGTCCCATCCTATACTATTAAATGAACAATATTTGTCTACACAGGGTGACTTGTAATTTGACGTATTCCTTCTAGGACGTGATAGTGTGACCCATTTACAACAATTAAGCACCCGATAAACCCTAGGCGAAAATTCGTTGGATTCGAGAAAACCCAATTTTTATATATATTTTTTAAATTTCCCAGAATTCGTCATTAAATATCAATTTCTCTAAACTCTCAAATTGAATGGCCTTCATTTCCATTCCATTGGGTACCTAATACTACCCGTTAGGCACCCAGGAAAGAAACAAAAATTATTCTAAACCAGAGACACCGACTTCCGAAATTAAAGTTATTTTTCACTTTGAAGTAATTTTTTTTGGAAGTCGGTTGTTTTCTTTGTAAAAAGATTTTTTTTTTTGTTTTTATATTATTCTCGCATTTAAAAGCAACAAGAATAATGTACTCAGGATTATTTAATATCTTAATTTAAAAGAGTGTTCGTGGAATTTCTTGTCCGTTCTACTCCCTAGAAGTTTTGGAAGGGTCAACCTATTTTACGTAATTTACGGTAAAATATGGTAATTTTTGGTAAAAAACGTATTAAATGTGTGTATCATGTGTATGTCACTACTTCACTATTAACGGATAAATAGATTTAAATGAAATTTGCCAGAGATACAAGCAGTATTGGAACCTAAAAATCGTGTGCGGTCGTGGGACCTCCGTCAGGAACGAAGTTCCTTCTCACGTATGATTTAAAACAAAAACAATATTTTTGCAGCCGCCATCTTGAATTTACATTTTGACCTCACTATCGGCTTAAGCACCCTTGAAAACTATGAAAACGACACACCAGACCAAAAAATTTAAAATTTTCGCAGCGGCCATCTTAGATTTTATTCATTTTAACGTCACCATCGGCTTTAACACCCTCGAAAACCATGAAAACGACTACCATGAGTAAAAGTTCGAAATTATTCGCAAATGCCATCTTAGATTTTAATTTTGACCTCACTATCGGCTTTAGCACCCTCGAAAACTATGAAAACAACACCCATGACGATAAATTTAAGAAAAATTGTAGCAGCCATTTTGGATTTTCATTTTGACCAAATTTATACTTTCTCTCTCTCTCCCTCCGGTATGCCGTGTACTCGGGCCAATGTGTACGATTTGATCCCACGACACTGTAATCACTTTACTCTTTTCTTTTGTTTTTTCTATCAGCGTTCTCTCTCTCTATCTCTTTCTTTCTCTTTGAATTAGAAGAAGACAGTCGTAAGTATTAACACTTTTTAGCATGACGATTTCTGAAAATTTACAAGCCGCGTAAAAGAACTTCATTCCAAAAAAAAACAGGAAACTGGGCTCGTGCGACTCATGCGTACTAAAAATCCCTAAAACTTAATTCTCAAGTCAAGAATTCAAGATATGAATCACACCATGTCATGGATTATAATAATATCATCTATGGGTAGAGCAGAGCACATCACAAATGAAAATTGAATACTTCATAAGTCGCTGGTAATTTTATCGTAATTTATATAAATGATCGTAAAATACCCATATTTTATCAGCGTTTTCCGTAAAATTACAAAATTTTGCAACCCTACCTTCAACTCTCTGACTAACTGGCCGATTGACAGTTCAAAAATGCCTGTGAATGTTTTAAGTAAAATAAATGCTTTGGAGACAACTTACCTACTCGTATAGGTACCTATACGATACCTATGCGGTTGGCATAAGTTGTTAAACCCACCATTTGAGCGAGCGAAACCGCGGGCAAAAGCTGGTGATTAATAAATGATGAAGGTATAATAGACCGACCAACCAACAGAGGCGTCTGCGGCGCGGACATGGAGCCGATGCGTCCTGTCATGGAGCAGAACCCCATCAACATATGGCGCCCCTGCGTCGGGAACAGCTCGATGGTGTAGATGTAGATGCCGCAGAAGATCAGGCTGATCATCATCTTGCCCACCAGCGTCAACGTTAAGACCTGAATTGCTGTAATATTGATGCTCATTTCAAACAATAATTTTTGAACGCCAACTTTGGCCCACGTAGTGCGCTAAGTCCACCGCTACGGCACCATTGTATCCGAGCGGATACAAAACGTTCCAATGCCGTAAAGCGCCGTTGTATCCGTTCGGATACAAGTCACCCACGCGGCTTTATTTGTACTGTTAAATAAAGTCTAATGTCCTCTGTGGCTTTTACACTCTATGGTCGGAAAGATAATCTAGTCAATAAAACCATTCAATTTAAAAATACGATGAAAGTGAATAAAAAAAAAAAAAAGTGGCATTCCGCCGCGAGAAAACGTCAGTCTACGGTGTGTGTCAGAATGGCTGGTTGCCTGTGGCTTTGGCCTATGAGAGTTGATTAGAAAATTGCTACATAATTGCTTGTATTTGCTACATTTAATAAATAATTGCTACATACTATATATATTTAGAAAAAACATATTTTTTTTGTACAGCCATCCTGACGTTTGGTTGGCTGGTCGCCTCCTAGTTTAAAGCCAAGCATGCAGAGTTTCCCGAAATGTATTGCGTCAATAATTGCTACATATTTGCTTCATTTATCTAATTTAGTTGTATCTTCAAACATATGTTAAATAAAGGATGTAGCAATTATTTTAATTATCCCAAGGAAAAGTGCCTGATAAAACAATAAAGGCAAATACTTAGTTATGTTGAATCGGTATAATCGTTTAGGCTCTGGCAACAGCGTAAGTAATGCGATTCTTGCGTTAAAAAAAAATATGTAACTACCCTCAATAATCCAATAATTATCATTATAACAATTATTCTTAGTCATTGCTAGTGCAGATATCGTATTGGAATCACAGTCTAGGCTTATTTAATTTTATTCGACAATTTAAATAGATCTATGTTATTATAAGGAACAAGTACCTATAGAACCAATTTTTAATTCGTGTTTTGGGTAACTATTATATAATCTGTGGTTTAATAATAGCCTCCTAAAGTAGCAATACCGTTGACTGAAGACACACTGCAACTATTTGCCTTTATTGTTTTATCAGGCACTTTTCCTTGGGATAATTAAAATAATTGCTACATCCTTTATTTAACATAATTATGTTTGAAGATACAACTAAGTTAGATAAATGAAGCAAATAAGTAGCAATTATTGACGCAATACATTTCGGGAAACTCTGCATGCTTGGCTTTAAACTAGGAGGCGACCAGCCAACCAAACGTCAGGATGGCTGTACAAAAAAAATATGTTATTTCTAAATATATATAGTATGTAGCAATTATTTATGAAATGTAGCAAATATAAGCAATTATGTAGCAATTTTCTAATCAACTCTCATAGACCAAAGCCACAGGCAACCAGCCATTCTGACACACACAATCTACGAAGCGCTCGGTCCTTGACGGTTGTTGTTGTAATATTTCGTTTTTTTTGTGGTATTTGTGTGTAAATCGACGGGAAGTGGTGATATTTTAATTTTAAAATATATATTACATCATTTTAGATAATATTTGCGCTAAATAACATCATATTATACCTATTTTGACCCAACCAAAAAGTGTAAACAAACACGTGAGTCAAAAAAGTGAACGTGCTTATATTTTGTGGTTTTTTGGTGTGTAATCGCTGGTATCTGATGGGTAAGTCCTTTTCATTACATTTTTAATAATTTTTTTCATCGTTTTAGACAGTATTTTCACCCAAATACAGCAATTTTTTTGGAACGGAGAAAGTTACGTAAACACTAGAAAGTTTAGGTCATCAAAATTCTAGATTTTTTGACTTTTTATTTTCAATGTTTGTCTCTAAAAACGCTTTTGTTGGATAACTTATTTATCCATAATGTACCCTGAAACATTTCGTGTGAATTAGTATGATAGTTTTATCAGAAATAAGCTAAGCTTGCTTACTGAGATCGTAAACATTTAAAATGTAACCCTTATCTATTCGAGAGCCCAATTCCTCTTACAATAACAGTTTACAAGTAGTGAGAAACCCGAGGCCTTTGTTTATCTTAACACACATATATGGTTTCACGTATTCGTTTTATGAAAATATTTTAATTTCATTAAATGTTATAATTTACTGATTTATTTACAATTTTCTAAAATAGCATCTTGGAGCAACCTGTAGTTAAAGAACTGTAGCGCAGAGGTCATTTGCCGGGGTCACGGATCATAACATAGCATCAATGAAATTAATACGAATAACTTGCAAAAAGTAGGCGAATAGAAGGAAAGAGAGAGCCCTATGTGGGCGAGTGGCTCAGGCGGCGCGCGCGCTCTTCCCGCCACCCGCACCGCGCTTCTTCAAACTCTAAGTTCTCTTTTCTGCTTCTAGTGCTAGCCGGGCCCATGTCCTTGACACACTTTTTTTCACAATCGTGCGCAAAAATATCGCCGTGGCACATGGGTTGCAGGTTAATCCATCGAAGACTCAGGTCATTGTTATTGGCAGCTCAAGGATGACCCCCTAGATAGCTTGGTCGCAGCTTCCCCAAGTTCAATTTAACGGAACTGCTATTCCAGTAAGCGAAAAGGTTAAGAACCTTAGGGTTTGGATTGACAAACATCTTTCTTGGAGTCCCCACCTACAGGACGTAAGTCGCAAAATTTTTGCATCTGGTAAGTCCTTGACACGACTGCGGAACTTTCTTCCGACTGCCACTAAAACTGCGCTTGCACAATCCCTTTTACTTCCCATCCTTGACTACGCTGATGTCAGTTATCTTGATCTCACTGAGGCACAACTAGATAAACTTGAGCGACTTCAAAACTTTTGCATAAGATTTATATTTGGCCTGCGCAAAAATGATCACATTTCTGAATTTCGTACAAAGCTCAAGTGGCTTCCCATACGTCTTCGCCGGAATTCTCATATCTTATATCAGCTCTACAGTATTTTGTTCAATCCTAAAATCCCCTCTTATCTTAAAGAACGTTTCAAGTTCCTTCATGACACATAATAGATATCTGAGGTCATCGGAAAATTTGAGACTTGAGATGCCGATGCATTCCACCGGCTTTTATGACAAATCTTTTACAGTTCAAGCAGTACAGTTATGGAATACCTTGCCCGTGTCGATTAGGCGTAGTCAATCACTGTCCACTTTTAAAATTCTGGTAAAAAACACTCCCTCTCTCCTTAAACATCATTACATATAGTTCCTTGCTCTTGTTTCATGTTAATAATTGTATGTATATATGTTATTTATCTAATATGTATATGTTTAAATAGGTAATTATATGCTTTATGTATCTGTGTATCTGTTGTATATGTAAATGGTACACCACTGACTACCTGCAGTATTGTCTCTCCTTTTCCATTTAAATCCATCCAAAGGTTGTCTGTAAAAGTTCGCTTTTAGCGATAAGACCGCCCATTGTGTCACCGAATGTAAAATTTCTAAATTAATATCTGCAATTTTTTTGGTGTACATAATAAAGAATATTCTATCTATCTATCTATCTATGATCCTAATTTACGGAGAATGTGATCAAAATGCCACCCTTGCGATAAGGACGTACCTATCGCGAGAGATATGGCGATTCCAGACGATGTCCTACTAATCCGCGAACGATTGTAGGAGCTCTTCATCTCTTCATTCAAAGTGCGGGATAACATTAAACGCCGTTTGGCCCTGTGTATTCGCCAACACGGTGGTTATATTGAAAAATTTAAAATACAGACAATTGATTAGTGATGCATAGTGCTGATGGTGGTAATAACTAATAACAGAGAATGATAAGTGATTGATTACGCATCTCCGCGCTGTACTCGCACCGCGGTTTCGCGGTGCCGATATAGGTACTTGTGCCGCGCGATTTCTTAGAAATTATGCCGTCAAAGGATCGGCCCGCTCGTACAAAGTGCGTTGCGCGGTTGCCAGCGCGCGCGGCGTTGCCGCTCCGAGTAGAACGTAAGCCAGCTGGTAAGTAGCTTCATGAATGAATTTTTTACACAGAGGTATCCCAATTTTGGTTATTTTTTTACTATTTAGTTTGTTTGAAAATTAAAAATTTTCAGTTAATTTTTTTTTATTTTATTATGATTTTTATGATTAAGTACTGGCCACTAACCCTACCCGTGTGTTAAATTAATGTCGCCATTCTAGCGGCACGTTGTATAATAAGACATAATAGTTTTTTATTTTGTTTACCCTAATGTCACACTGCTGGCAAAGGCTTACCCTAGTCCTTCCGGCAACTCTTTTCCCCATTCTTTGATTATTGTGAAAAATATTAAAAGTATATACCTATTTATAAATATTAACAAAGGGTCAAACAATCCTAGGAAATATCATTCATTATTACAGAAGGTACTATACTCAGATAGAGACAGACAGAACAACGCCAGAAGAAGAAAAAAAGGAAACTTACGAAGAAGAAGAAATACCTTGTATACTAGAATCTGAGGTCACAAAGGCAATAAAATCAAAAAAAGTGAAAAGGCTCCTGGAGATGATAAAATATCTAACGAAGGTCTCTACCCGCGATATCCAAATATATGACACATCTTTTTAATTAAATAACAGCAACTGAAGCCCCGGTGTCAAACAATGTTTGACACTTGGAACATGCCGTCAAGCCCCATGTGAACATTTCTCACGAAAGTTATAAATATTTATGTTGGGTTCCTTATCTATCCGAGAACCGAAAACAATAGACTTTATCGTTCGACGCCTTCTAGGAAACTTGAGTATTTTGTTTATCTGAAGGTGAGTCATAAATCTTTTGCGTCGTGGGTGGTCGCGGGGCTTGACAGTCATCATCTGTCAAATAGGGCCTTAAAGGTTAAGTTTTAAAAGCATTCATACTTGTAACATTATACTTATAGACGTATATAAGATAACGTTATATAATATTAATAAGTCTAATTGCCTGTGATTCTTAATTAAAACCTATAAACACATTTTATAAGTACATTCTATCTTAGAAGTGACGATACTAAGTGTTTTATTAGACTTCTGTAAAACTAGTGTTTTAAAAGTGTGATTTATCTCACCTAAGACATAAAGTCCTACAAGTGTCTTAAACAATTCTCTATTAAGGATTATTTATTTTCCTTGTTGTGTCTGACACGAGAATTTTTTATAAAATCAGGTAATAGACCATTTTAATATTTAGTACGTTGTGGATTATTTACTTGTACTGTAATGACTTCGTTGTTTGGATTGCTTTTACTTATTAAGGAACCCTAAAATTATGAGCAGTTTGGCCGTGTAGACAATGGTTTTAGGTTTTATTTGAATTTTACGAGTGCGATATAAACCTTACACAAGAATACTGGACTTATAATGTTCTGATAAAGCACTTACGAGTCGTGGTTGGTCGTAATGGCGACATTTTGATATTATTTCACAAATAATTTGAAATAATATATAATAAAAGACACATTTTTGAAAAGGCCCTTGAAAATATTGCTATTCAAATTTCAAAATAATTGAGAAAAACTACTTCGCAACCTAATAACCGCATAAAGTGTGTGACAAACTAGCTTGCATACTAGCGTTTTGTGGGACAATTTAATAAAATATAATACTTACGTTTTTACGCGACTTTTTATTATTTTCGCAAAGTTTCTCTTTAGCTCACGGCGCCGGCGGTTTGTGATTACACTTTTATTAGGAGATCACAAAGAGGACTACTAGCGATATTACACTTAAAATAGCATTAGTAAGAGGACTTTAAGGTTATTTGCCCTTAAAGCATGCCCTTGTAAGTCACTTCATCACTTGTAAGTTTGTTTTACATTACAAAAGTATCAGCAAGAGTTTTGTAAGTTTGAAAATACACTTCGCGAGACCATTACAAGGCAATTGTAAGGGTGAATATACTTATAAATTGCGGCCAAATCCACACTTATATGTGTCTATAAGTGTGGTATAAGACTGAAAAAAATATGGTCTTGGGATATTTGTAAGATTATTTTTGACCTGACCACCCCTTCTCAACCGGTAGCCTAGACCTAAATCCTCCAGCAGAGTACTTCAAGGATTCAAGCCTAAGCAAAACGGACTCAAACTACCACCCTGAAATATTCCCCGTTCAATCCTGATCGGTTCATCGATTCCCCGGATCTATAGACATCCTGGATAGAGAAGGACCGTCCTCCATTTCCGCATACATGACATCAGGAAGGTGCGTAGAGTTGTATCTGTCTTGTACAACTCCACCACCCTCATGAGCCATGTATGTGACTCCGAATCATAGGCCTTCTTATAATCTATCCAACAAGTCGACAAATCCTTCCGGGATCTACAAACCTGTTGGCTAATAGTCATGTCTATAAGGAGCAGCTCCTTAGTACCTCGGGACCCATTTTTACATCCATTCGGAGACACAGACATAATTAAGTTGTTGTTAATATGATATGAAATTTTTGCTCTAAGAATGGATGTAAGAACTTTATAGACCGTCGGTCGGTAAACATGTAATTGGTCTATAATTTTTAGGTTCCGCAGTACTGCCCGATTTATGGAGCGAAGGGTAACTCCTGTTGTGAAGAACAGTGGTAGCGACCCAGTCTATTATTATTGTTATTTAAATGTCTTTGACATACCTCGGGACCCTAGGATCTCGGACCTTTGGAAGGCGTACGAGGGGCCGAAGCCAACTCGCAGAGGCCCCCTTAGACATTTTTAAGTGTTGAGGCACCAACCGACGATTATCCCTGTATGCACTATACAAGTGCACCCAAGGACAACCCCCGGTTGGTGTAGGACTATTGCAGAACATGGAAACAAAATATTTTGGCCTCTGGGTTTGGGTGGCTAAAGTGGACTGGTTACCTGGAACTATGGTAGGACTATAGCCTGATCAATGTTTTATATATACACGAATAAAATGGCAGGGGGTGGGCCCCCGGAAACGGTCGCAAGCACATAGTGACGTAGCAACAGGGGGGCAACATGTCCTGAGGTGTTTGAGGAGTTGAGAGGTATTCCACGGCTTTCAGAACAATCCCAGAGCCCGGAAGATGGTCAAGATCCCTACGAGCACTTACTTGAATACTTCTTTCCTCCGAGCACGTTTGCTCTTGCGAATCTCCACTCAAGCCGGCCAATTAAGGCAAAATTGAGGTGGGAGCTCCGTTCCTCGACAGTGTTCACTCCAGCCAGCCAATAAAGGCAAGCCAGAGGTGAGGAACAAGACTTCTCCGGGGTTTTTGTATCTTTCTTGGTCTGGCTCCTTACCCTAGACCCGTTCCGGCAAAGTAAACTTTACCGGTACAGACCTAGAATTTAGGAGCGCGCAAGCCCCACCACGACGTCAACGCAGAGATACGGCGGTGGGGTTATTATTATTATTTTTGTTTCTAGATTTGTTTTCCTCGGCCTAGCCAGGTAGAGCTGATGGCACGGGCCTAAGCCAAGTGTTTATCAGTGGGGTTAATTGGTGGTGGAGTAATGTTTGATACCACGTGGTTATCTGCAGTAGGCTGTATGTTAGCCGAAGTTAAATTTAAGTGGGAGTAATGGTGTAAGTTGTCCGCCTCACATTGGAGGAATTTTCGTACTAGCCTACATGTATTGAGAATCACTGCCTTCTGCAGCAGGTGGTAGGTGTTAGGTGGCAGGTTGAGGGAACTAAGGGACTGATGAAGTTGTTTGGGTATTACTCCTGTTGCAACTAGCACTATGGGGACGGTTGTGACTTTTTGAAGATGCCAAAGTCGGGTTATTTCGTCTTTCAGTTCGGTGTATTTGGATAGTTTTTCGGCTATTGTAGTCTGTAAGTTATGTGTATTTGGTACGGCAATGTCTGTTAGGAACCCAGTTTTATTTACTTTGTTAATTAATGTGATATCTGGTCTATTAAAGTGAATTGTACGGTCGGTGAGTATGGCTCGGTCAAAGTACAATTTTGTTGTTGAGTTCTCTAATACTGTTTCGGGGTTGTATTTATTATATGGTACTATAGTGTCTATAAATTTGTTTTTATGAGCTACTTTTTGGTGTATTAAGTTGGCTACTTGATCGTGTCGATGTTTGGTAGTCTGTCTGGGCTATTGATTTGCAGGCGCTGGTGATATGTTGAATTGTCTCTGGTGAACTATTGCATTTTCTACATGTGTCGGTTGTTAAATTTTATAATGTATTTTCTGTAGTTTTTAGTCTCAATAACTTGTTATTATTATACTCAGTTGATTTAGGTTGTTATATAAAGGTAAACAAAAAACACCACGTGACGGGAGAGCTGTCAAGTAACCGACTAAACATAATACCTGTCACTTCAATTGTCATGCTACGTCACAGTTATACTATCAAATTAAGCATCGTTATAATTCGTTGACGTTTAGAGACCCTATCTTTTTGGGCTCTTTACAATATACAGATTACAATTTTTTTTTTTTTTATTGTGCTCAAGCAGTTAGAACTAAAACATTGATTATGAAATGCAATAATTAATATCGTAACACCGAATATTTATTTTTAGATTTAAAAAGACATTTAATTAATTTAATTGAATTGTTTAATTGTTTATTTTTCATCATATACGAAGAGTAGTTTAAGAATAAATGATAAGTTTAACATACATTAATAAAAGTGGAAACTCGTTAATAAATGTAACGTATTTTTAAACAAGAAAGTGTCGTGTATAAAAACCCTTTTTACGATTTGTTTACTTTTATTTAATTACCTAAACCAATGGAGTATAGGTCACGCTTCGCCTACCACAAAGAACGTCTTTTCATAATGTATACGAGCTACGTTGTTACGTAGCCCGAATCGTAGCGAGACGTCATGTCCGCTGGGTTGCTTCGTATTTTTCCCTTTCATGAACTACGCGTGTTTTTATTTGTGTTTTACTGTCGAGTCACTTACGGTTGTTGGTAGTAGGCATTACTAGGAGCGACAATCCACAGACAAAAAAACTTGTCATTATTGAACTCTTCCTCCCAAATCGGTCAAGCGTAAGGGAGCAAAGAAAAGCGCCGGGTATCTCCACGAGTGCCGTCATCATAAAGTTAAGGTACTTGTTGCCCATCAGCGATACTGAGTTTATGGTCAGTCCATAGTAGATCATCGTCACTGATATCCACCAGAAAGAAACCACAACCACCCGGAGCAGGATGGTCCTAGACCGCAACACTTGACTCAGCAGAGAATCTTCCTTGGGTTTTGGTTTGGTAGAAAGTATTTCTCTCTTACGACTAATTACTTGCTTTTTATTTGGTGGTGGAATTAACAAGTTTATTGTATTGGGTAAAAGTGTCACCCTATTGAACCTTGCAATTTTTTGAATTATCCTTACTGCTTCATCCCTCCTTCCCTTGGCTATGAGCCAGCGCACACTCTCCTCAACAAAGAAGCAATAGAAAATAAAGAGCAAGGATGGAGCGAAGATGACAAACGTGTAGATCCTCCAGTAAGGCATGGCCCAGGCGGCCGCGGCGGCTACAATCTGCCCAATCGCGTATGTGCTGTGGATTATGATGCCGCCGATCACTCTCTTCTTAAGGCCCACTATCTCGAGGGCTGAAATAAAGAATACTAAGAATAGAGAACAGGAAACTCAAACAATAAAACTAGCAAGATTTCTATTTAAGGGAAAAGCAACAAAAAGCTACTCCACATTCACTCTTGACACTAAAGAAAAAGGAGGATGATAATACTGTACCTATAATAAATGCGGTGCTGTAAGTGCAATTACCGACCAAAGCTTCAATGAATTCAAGCAGCAAGTACACTAAGTAGTGGTTACAGAAGGCTCGCAGCATACCGAAGATTGCCGGCGCCACAGCCGTGCCGATCAGCGCAAAGCGGCGACCGAACCTGGCGCAATGGATCAAATCTGATGATTTTTATTTCAGATTTTTTATTTATTTATTTATTGATTTTCCGGAGTCTGTTTTCCGATAGCTATACCTAATCTTACGGGACGGGAACGAGCGCCGCCAACTAAGATTGGTCTCTTAGGCGCCAGGGTTTATCTTTAATCATTCTACTGTATACTTTCATTTTTAACTTATTTTTTTTACATTGTGCTCACATATAGAAGCAACAAAAATAATTTATACAAGATTATATTATAACCTGATTAAAGAGTGTTCATGGTGTTTCTTGACAGTTCTCCACCATAGAGATCTATATATAAATAATTAAAATAAATACATTGAGTTTGCCTCAATAATCAGCCTTTAAGATTCCCACTGCTGGGACACAAGCCTTCTTTCTGTGAGAGGGAGTGGGCCGTGATCCACCACGCGGAGTTGAGTTTGCCTAGATTTTCTTTATTATTTGTCTCCGTAATAATAATCTACGTAAAGAAAATCTTTCATAAACTCACGCATCTGAGATACTGGCGGTGGTGGGTATCGCCAGGAACACACCGGCATTGTGGATGGTGCCCACCAGCGTGCGCTTCCACTCCTGACACGCTAGGTCGAACTGAAATGTCGACAAATGGCTATTATGCTCGGGCCACACCAACGGGAAACGCCGTTAATTATCACGATGATGGACCTCAACCCGTCGGAATAATCTATCATCGCGATAATTAACGGCGTTTCCCGTTGGTGTGGCCCCAGCATTATACTGTCCACATTAACTGAACAACAACACAGTCTAATAACGCCTATACTCCAAGAAGCCCACTGCACAAGTCATCTTCTCTTGTCTTATCCCAATTTGTTTGTGGTCTTTCTTAGTCACGCCCTTTATTTATTGAATACTTTGAGCACACAAATGTACTTACTGCGGACTTAATGCTTTATGCATGACTTAGGCATTTTCTACCAGTCAACCTTTGGGTGATAGAATAACGAAAATTGTAGAATAAATATTTATTTAAATATAAGGATATATCGTGAGGTGCTCGTGGCTTAGTACTAACAGCTGCGCGGGTCGATTCATCAGGTTAAGCTACGCTTGCTGGGGTTAGTCCGTGGATGAGTGACCATTTCTACATACCGAGACTTCTCCGTGTCTCGGAAAGCACGTTAAGCCGTTAACAACACAGTGTTGTTACGGGTCGTCAGAAGCCCGAAAGTCTGACAACCAGTCTTACCAAGGGGTATCGTATTACCTAGTTACTGGGTTGTGGAGGTCAGATAGGCAATCGCTCCATGTAAAATACAGGTATTCAGCTGCATCCGGTTAGACTGGAAGCCGACCCCGACATAGTTGGGAAAAGGCTAGGCAGATAAAGATAAATGTACAGATACCTCCCTTTCCAGCCATACCATCTTTCCAGCCACACCATCTTTCCAGCCATACCATCGTTCCAGCCACACCATCTTTCCAGCCATACCATCTTTCCAGCCATACCATTTTTCCAGCCACACCATCTTTCCAGCCATACCATCTTTCCAGCCACGCCATCTTTCCAGCCATACCATCTTTCCAGCCACACCATCTTTCCAGCCATACCATCTTTCCAGCCACACCATCTTTCCAGCCATACCATCTTTCCAGCCACACCATCTTTCCAGCCATACCATCTTTCCAGCCACACCATCTTTCCAGCCATACCATCTTTCCAGCCACACCATCTTTCCAGCCATACCATCTTTCCAGCCACACCATCTTTCCAGCCATACCATCTTTCCAGCCATACCATCTTTCCAGCCATACCATCTTTCACTCAGTCCATCCATCATTGGTCTTCCCCTACTCGTATCATATAGCCATCCACTGTCATACTCCAAACTTTCCTGACGACATTTTCCTCATTCCTCCGCATCACACGCCTATACCATGACAACCTATTTCCACACAACTTTTCAGTCACCGGTGTCACTTTCAGACTTCCTTTTATACAGAGTGACTTGTAATTAGACGTATTCCTTTTAGGATGTATTAAGGACTAAGTTAGAACGGGTTAATTTACCCACAGAATTTTTAAATATTTATAAGTTTTGGTATGGAAATCAGATCGACACTGTACGATGGGCTGGGGCATTGTCTCGTCCGTACCGTGGGTTGCAGTGTGGGGTGTGGCAGGGTGGTTTTTTTAAGTTCTATATGGTTCCTAAATTGTAGACTAATCCAGTTTTTTATATTTGAAGTAGAAACGACTCTGTATCACTCAAACGTAAATTCCTCCTTTTCGATCAAAATTTTTGTATCTTGAATTAATAACATTATTTTATGTCTGAAATAATATTCCCTAAGCAAAAAAGAATGTGAAAAAGGCGTGTAAAAATTAAAATGACATTTTTTAAAGCGGTTTCCATAAATTTTTAAGGAAATTATAAAATACTTGAAAACTATCAACAATCGCGGAACAGACAAATATTTGGTATTTTCGGTTACCTCTGGGCATGAGGAATCTATTTTTTACGGTTCCGTACGTCCGAATGAATAAACAGAACCTATATTAGAATCAATCGTGAATCTGTCTGGCTGGCAGGCTGGCTGTCTATCTGTCCGTCTGTCACAGCCAAGTTGTACCGAATCTAAGAGGAGTTGAAATTTGGTACCTGTAATGATACACCATTTCATTACTAATATTTCTGTATTTATAATCTTGCACACATACAAACTTGGTACACTTTTAGCAATATTTAACGAACTATTTAATTAGGACTTCTTGAAGACATCTTTTAGACATATTTTATATTTAGTATTTAAAATCAGTAAATCATATTCATCATCATCATCATCATCAGCCTATAATGTTCCCACTGCTGGGACACAGGCCTCCTTTCTGTGAGAGGGAGTGGGCCGTAATACACCACGCGGGCCCAGTGCGGGTTGGTAGATGTCACATGTCTTCGAATTTTTGGTTCTAGGACATGCCGGTTTCCTCACGATGTTTTCCTTCACCGTTTTGAGAGCAGTGGTGATGAAATAATTTACATATAGTAAAGCGCCTGTCTGGGTACGAACCTACGACATACAACTCGTAAGTCGCGGCCGTTACCACTGGGCCACCACTGCTCTCTAAAATCTTATTAATATTTTGAAATCATGACATACCCATATAAATTTCTGTGACCCGAACACGGACGTGTAACGTAAATAAATGAATTTTGAATATGGGGGTCACTAATGGGCCGCAGATAAGAAAATTAAAAAAAAAACTGTTCCGTGTGACATATCAAATGAAACTTACTGTGAGGGTCTCAAACTAATTTTGTTATGATTTTAAAATAAATAGTTTTATAGACATCTCCGAAACTACTGAGCGCCTAAAATTTTGAAAAAAAATACAGAAAATACTACATGATTTAAAATAACATGGCAAATCTTTAAATATTGTGCGTACTGTTAGGATGGAAAACCCCGAACTCTATAAGAAAAGGTTTATTAAACTTCCTAGAATATTGGACAATATAATTATTTGGGGAAAACTCGGTATACGTCCCAGCTCATTGAATGCCAAATCCGAACTGCCTGGTTGCCGGTGAGCAAAGATGTTCTAGAAGGGCGAGTGCTGACTAGGCATTAGTGTCAGTATTTACTGGTGCAAAGTAGGGATGTAACAACCCCCCGAACAAGATGAAACTTATATTTTATGCTAAGTTTCAGAGAGATATGCGAAGTCTTGGGGCTGGGATTTCTTCTAATTCCTGAACTTCGTCTGTTACATTAGATTTACCGCTTTTTTACAAATTACGTAAAGTACAAAAATTCAAAGTAGAATAATTAAACATTAGATAATAATAGGATAGTGAGATTCATATTTTATGAATAATTTTGTCAATATCTGACATTAAATCAAGAATTCAATAAAGCATGTCCTGTAAAAACAGTAACAATGAATTGAATTAGTTGGTAATTTGAAACAGTTACAAGTTTTTCTTGACTTGAAAGGTTTTAATTTTGGTTTAATTAACATGAATTTATTTTTGTCACAACAAGGATCACTGATAAGATTGAAATCGAAAAGACAAGGAATTCTCATCTAAACCTTATTATAATACAGTTATTAATCCTATAATTTCTAGGATTAATAACTGTATTATAATAAGGTTTAGATGAGAATTCCTTGTCTTTACAATAAGCTTTACATTCAGGTTCTATACTGATTACACCAGTACCTATTAGTTTGTACTCTGTTTTCTGAGAATCACATTCAAGGGTTAGTTTTGTTGGGTCTGATTTAACAAATAACCATTTTATTGATTTTTAATTCTTGCCAAATATCTATATTTCCATCTTAGATTATATATAATCTAAGATTTCCATGAACCAATTTAGTTTATCATTATTGAGGTAATTTATTAATGATTTTACATAACATTTCTGTTTCATAAATAAGCTTATCTTGAGCTGTGTGTACGTCAAGATTCTTATATACATAAATCTGATTAATAGACATACGTTAATTTATCCTTACTTATGATTACAATGAGGTATAATCATAGCATAGGAATAAGGCTGGTCCACATCCTGTGGTATAGGTACAGAGATAGGTTTATATAACACGTACCTATTCTAATTTATATACTAAGGGAATTTTAATGACAAAAACTACTCTACTATTTATAAAATAACACGATAGTTTGGCTAAGTCGGTTAGCGTATGGATACTATCTAAACTTAAACTAATAGGTAGTTCACTATTCTTATTTAAATCCATAATACTATGCATCAACTCTTCATACAGTTGTTTAAGGGTTCAAATCAAATCAAATCATTCATTTCTTTGCAAAAAATGGGTATAATACATAGGTGTTTTATAATAAAGTTCTCCATATTTTACCATCACGTGGGCATGCAAAGGTTTACAATTCCAAATAAAAAATTTAGAAATATGCAGATCATTGGAATTACAAAAAAATTAGTTAAAATGTCAGTGTGGTCACAGCAATAAAAAAAATATAAAAAGACTAAGTAAGCGAACAAGGATGTATACAATGACTTTTAGTAAATATTATAGCGTTAATAATATCATCAAGTTTAAATGATAAAGTTAGTAAACCAGAAAACAATTGTAGATTGTAGATTTCATTCATTTTATATTCTATATATAAATCGTTAGGTATGTTAGATACATTGTTTAATACGGCAGATAAATTTTCAATAGCATTGCCTAATCGAGCTCCATTGGTTTTGAATATTTTAAGTGTTTCATTATAATTATTTAATGCTGTATTAGTCATCAAAATATTTTCTTTTAGGAGAGATGAAAGTTTCTTATCATTATTTTCTAAGTGTTGAATTGCAGAATTATACTTGAATGAGTCATCCTCATCCATTGTGCCAATTACTTGTTTCAAAAGGGAACCAATACTAGCAAACCACGCAGATCCTGTTATCTCTATCGGGAATAAGGTGAGATATAGCCCTATAATCTTTTAAAATACTGTCAAGGTGAGATGTTAAAGATTGTAGGAAGTTATGGCATTTTGAGACACTTAGTTAATTCTGTTGGTAAAGAAATTTTGCAGTTCCTAAGGCGGTCTTAATATTTTCTAGGTTGTATATACCCAATATCAATCGGGACTCATATATGGAGTTATTAGAAATTTTCAAAGTTCCCTGTGGGAACTTTGAATCAGTTCAAAGTAATTCCAGTACTTTCTTCAATAGGTGATCCTGAAATAATATTCTAGGTGAGGGTTTCCTTAACTGTGCGTCGCGATGCCCTGGGGCGTCACGGCACTATCCCAGGGGCGTCGTGAGGCGATCCACATAGATTACCTAGAAACCCTTTCCATTCGACCTTACTACTATCAACACTTTTGACAGAGGAAGAAGAATAATTATCCTGTGACTCCAGCCTTAAGCTCTAATACGACAAAGACAAACTGCTTGAATTTTGGAGCATTGTTTCTCAATGTACGGAAAGAGTTGAGAGTGGCGATTTCTAAACATGAGCCCCGTTTTGAGAGATTATGCTCAGAAAAGCAAGCACATCCTTCTCATTAGTAGCCAGCCAACAAAGTAAAATAAATACCTCTTTTAAATTTTATTCTTATGATTTGTTTTTGTTCTTATTTTCTAATAAAAATTATAACTGTTATTTTGAGTTTTTCTGATAACTTGATACTAGGCGCTAGAACTACAACTGGTAGGTACTTTTTGGCTAGAGGAGAGTGACGCAAAAAAATGGCAAATTTCCAAGGGCGTCACAGTAAAAATAAGTTTGGGAAGCCCTGTTCTAGGTTATAAAACTAATCCAATTAGCTAAATATAACATAATAAAACTAATCATTCGTTTCAGCAAGTTTAACTTCATCATAATGATATTTTACGTGCCGATGGTTTATCAATAAGGTACCTAAGCGTGTTATTTCCATTTATTCGAATTACTTTATAGGAACCTTTCCATATGAGTGATAAAGCTTTACGGAGTTGTGAGTGATTTTTGACGTACATATACCATATCACCTGCTTTATACTTTATTGGTTTAGTGTACTTATAAATCATAGTAAGCGTTGGAAGTTATTTTTGATTTTAGTATATTTTCCACGGCTTTCTCCCTGGAAAATCGTAGGCGTTGTTGTAAGATCCTAATGTAATTATTGTATGTAGATTCTAAAGCGAAGTCGTAAATGGATGAGGGTGCAAGTGCCTTATGACCGAATACTAGCTCATAAGGGGTGAAGTTTGTAGTACTATGAACCGTAGTATTTTAGTGGTATGAGGAACAGTGGTGGTGCTGTGTGCCTTTTTGTCTGTGCTAAATAAATGTATTTTCTTTCTTTCCTTTTTTTTCTTTCATCCACCATAGAAAAGGGAGGATCCTCCGACCAGACGGGTGTTGTGTCTGGCGGGCAACTGCCCATTGGTTTGAAGTTGAAATCTTGTATCTATGTCGATCGCTCGATAAACTCTAATTGCGCGATGCAGGATTTGTGTGACGTCATGTCTATGATGCGTAGTTCGTATGTGGCGGTGTAACCGCTACATCACTCCCCTCCGGAGACTGGAGGTCGATAGTGGGCTGAATCTTGCGATGCTCCACACAGTCCCAGCTGTGGTTCCAGTGAGTTGGAACCAGGTGCCACATAGTTCGCGGTGGGTCGGAACTTTCTGTGGTGATTCCCCAGTGAGTCGGGGTGATTCCCCAGTGAGTCAGGGTGATGAGGCTGACAGCGTTGATTCCCCAGTGAGTCGGGGTGATGAGGCTGACAGCGTTGATTCCCCAGTGAGTCGGGGTGATGAGGCTGACAGCGTTGATTCCCCAGTGAGTCGGGGTGATGAGGCTGACAGCGTTGATTCCCCAGTGAGTCGGGGTGATGAGGCTGACAGCGTTGATTCCCCAGTAAGTCGGGGTGATTAGGCTAAGGGTGATGACCAGGAATGCGCGTTCGCTGCATGCTAGTGGTCAGGATAGTTCGTGCTGGCTGGCTGTGTGACTCGCCTCACGAAAGCTTGCGGGAGTGATGATGATAATGACGTCACGCCGAAGTAATTGCACGAAGGCTGCGTTGACGTTTATACTTGGGGTCACCAATTTAGTAGTATGAGGAACAGGGTGTAAAGTTCACTCATCCACCATAGAAAAGGGAGGATCCTCCGACCAGACGGGTGTTGTGTCTGGCGGGCAACTGCCCATCGATTTGAAGTTGAAATCTTGTATCTATGTCGATCGCTCGGTAAACTCTAATTGCACGATGCAGGATTTGTGTGACGTCATATCTATGATGCGTAGTTCGTATGTGGCGGTGTAACCGCTACAGTATTATAAGTGAGCTTGGCTGTATAAACATATTTAGGCCAATTATTTCGATGTTCATCTACAAAAGATTTAAGGTAGGTATTCTTTTAAAGTTGAGTGACTCCTTTCAAGGGCTCCTTGTGTTTGTGGGTGATAAGGAATAGACCAGAGCTGTTTAATCTTTAAAAAGTTGCAAGTTTGTTTGAATAGTTCGGCCGTAAAATTCGTGCCTTGATCAGTTAGGATTGTTTTTGGAATACCAAATTGAGCGATAAAATGAATAAGACATATAGAGGTTTCCTCTGCGGTAGCATTAGGAATAGGATAAGCAGCTGAGTATTTCGTCAAGTCATCTTACTATGTTAAAATTAATTTAAATTTAGCGTTACCAACTTCAGGAAGAGGACCTACGATGTCTAGTGCAACACGTTCAAACGGTTGTGTCGACTTTGTAGTGATCTGCATCGATGCACAGTTAGTTTGGTGTAGCGCTTTATTAGCTTGACAGGATACACATTCACGGACATAATTTTCAATGTCACTGCGCATATTTCGCCAATAATATTTTTCCTGGATTCTTTTAAACATTCTGTTAGAGCTTATTGTGACCCGAAATAGATGACGATTTTCACGCATAATTTTAGCAATTTCGCTCAAAGTCAGATACATTATAATATTTTTGTAAATATTAATGGTTATACTTATTTTATGAAATAGGTACGTACATTACACACATTATGTTATAATCTTTTTGAAACTATGGCTATCAAATGGATTTCTGAAGTCAGTGATGCTAAACTCATTATTTTATATTTACAGATAAAAAGTAGTTTTAAAAGTTTTCAAACTTTTGAATATTTCATCGTAAGTAGTTGTATCATAATGATACACTTTAATGAATAATAAGTGGTATTCTCCTTTTCAGATATCTAGAATGAATATAGAGTTCTTTCAATTGCAAGGAATTCTTTACTTTCGGTCATATTACATATAATTTCAGATACATAACGGTTTGACTCGTCAAAGTCAATTGATGTAGGTGTAACGATATGTTTTGATTTTGTCTTTAGAAGATTTTCATTGTATTCTAGAATTTTAGTATCAAACGTCACTAATCTATTATTTATCGTTTTCAGGCATTTGGAATAAGTATCATTCGTCGTCGATGACTTAGCTGGACTGTGGTGTAAGTATATTAAAGTCATCAGGGAGTTCTAGCTTTTCAGGGTGGACAAAATTATCAGGTAAGTCTAAGGTTCTAGGATTTGATTGCGACGAGGACTGCGAAGGAGGATTATCATTGGTAAGTATTTGGTCAAAATTCAAAATTCAAAAGTCATTTATTCAAACTAGGCTGAGAATCAGCACTTTTCGAACGTCAAAATTACATCATCAGAATGGTCAGGGATAGCGGAGACATTTTCAGGATTAGGTATTTTATTATTTATCTGAGTTTCCTCTGTTTTGTAAAGGATTTATTGGATATCTCGAAAGAGCATCAGCATTAGTATTCGTTTTACCTTTCCTATATTGAATTTCATAATTATATTCCTCTCTAGGCGCCGACGGACTAATCGAGATCCAGGGTCCTTGCAGTTTGGGCACGCCACAATTGCGGTGATAAGACCCCTCTTTGAGGAGTGGCTTGAGAGGTGCCACGGCGCCCTCACCTTCCGCCTGACGCAGGTCCTCACCGGACACGGCAGTTTCGGGAGGTTCCTGTTCAGGATAAGGCGGGAGGAATCGCCCGGGTGTCACCATTGTGTGGATCGCCCGGAGGACACGGTGGAGCATACGCATCGCCGTGTCCTCGTGGAGGCGATCGGCGGCGGTGATCTCTCGCGTCCGGCCCTGGTTCAGGCCATGGTACGGAGCGAGAGGAAATGGCAGGCCGTCACCTCCTTCTGCGAAGCGATAATGCTCGCGCCCTCACGCCCCTAACCACCGCAGGAAGAGACGCCCGGGGCGGGAATTGCGAGCCGATTTCCGGCCACCGTAGGCGCGGGCTTGCGGACGGTGAGCAATGGGTAGCTCGCCGTCCGATAAGGACCAAGCCCGGGTCGACGGTGCGTTGAGTTCAACGCGCGCCTCAAAGAGATGTCAGCAGAATTGACGAGGTCTGCTAGGGCCAATGCCTGCCGGGGCTGCGAATATGGGCCGAAAGGGACATCGTGGCCCCCGGCAACAGGGCAACCGAAGGAACACGGGTGGGTTTTAGTCAGTAAGAGTCTGACACGCCCTCCCGCTCCACCCAGAGCGGGAGAAGATATTTGATGATTTCCCACCCAAAAAAAAAAGTGTCCTTGCAGTTAAAAAGCCAATTTAGGGGTTTATAGTCTGTTGGTATTTTAATTTGACGGCCGAAAAGGTAAGGTCAAAAAGTTTTAGTTCCGTAAACAATAGCCAGACATTCTTTCTCAGTGACACTATAATTAAATTCCGCTTTATTATGTGTCATCGATGCGAAGGCTGATCTTTGCCGATTACAACTTGGGATAATATAGCTGAAATGGCGTAATTTGACGCGTCGCCAGTTAAAATAAAAGGTTTAGTAAAATCGGGATAATAAGGATTGGTGCAGTTACCAATTTTCCTTTCAATTGCTCAAATGATAAATAATTGTTGGTTCAGTTAAAGGGGATATCTTATTTAGAAGGACATTAAGGGATTTTGCGTGTTTCGAGAATTCTGGAATAAATCTTCGATAATATGATGCTAAACCTAAGAACGATTCTATATCTTCAGCGCATTTTGGTACAGGAAAATTTACGACCGCTTTTATTATAATAGTTTAAGACGGAATTTTCTCAAATTTTCAAACACACGAATAAGTTTTTTGACATGTGATTATACGGTAATGTCATCCACATACACGAAGCAATGTAGACCCTGTAATCCAGACAGGACAGTGTTTATTGCTCTCTGAAAAGTTGCGGGTGCGTTTTTCAGTCCAAACAGCGTCCGCCTGAATTCGGAGTGTCCTTGCGGTACACTAAATGCAGTTTTAGTGAATTTGGTGAAATCCGGAAGCTAGATCTAAACTAGTAAAGTATTTATTTTGACCTAATTGGTCTAAGATTTCGTTAATATGGGGAATTGGGTAATTTTTACCAATAGTAGTATCATTTAATTTTCTATAATCTGTTACTAGTATGTCTAATTAAAACTGAGAGTGATTTTTTCACGTTTTCATAAATTGACAACACTGCTGCAAGTGGCACTTGTTGTCAGTGGTTGTTTTTTACAACCTCTTACGAAAACAAATGTGTATATTTTGTCGTATTTCAAGTACAACAATGCCTAAAACTTTAAGAAGCAGTGCGAGAAAGTTGTTATACACTATGACTAGTAGTTCTGCGAACAGTAGACCTCGCGAGCACAAACTTTTATACAACAATTAATAACCACTAAAGTTATTTAAAACGGGATATTTCCCATGTTTTTTGTATTTTTTTACAAAATATCCCGTTTTAAACAAAATATATGATATTTACTATACCGTAAATAAAGAACTTTAGTTGAAAATAACCATGTCAGTTTAAAATCCTATAATTAATATACTTAACCAACTTAGAAAAACCCGACTGCAGCTGTAGGTTACTAAAAAGCATATGGTGGCAAGATGATAATAAAACAGAAATACTAACCTACATACTTTACACCTTACAAAACTGTCACACAAATTCTTCGACGGGACCTTACCATTTGGCGAGCAACAACGACAACGCGATCTAGCGGTGTACAGTAGCGCCATCTGGTGACCTTATTGTAAAACGTTTTAGAGAATTTGGAAAATAATTTTAAGAATTCTCTAAAAGGCCAAAATTCTGGACCTTTTGCAGCGCCTGGAGGATGTCGGAATTAAAATTTATAGTCTTGCTCGACTGCTACGCTCTTCCTTCGGCACTGATTAGACCTTGGTTCCTTTTCTCTCGATGTCTGTGGGTCCAACCGGGAAATATGCATGAGGATGGTGAGCACTGCAGCTCAAAAATCCCCGCTTGCAGGAGTGGTCGGCCTTTCTTGCCCTCAACCAGCGAGTACACCAGAATAATTAACTTTTTGAACGGGCAAAGACACATTGGGTGTAAGGACAACAGACTGTTAAATCGTGTTGTCATTCATTCTTAGATCGGGCCTCAAACTAATCCGCACGTAACTTTTGCCGAATCTTCGGATTTCATGTTTAGGGAGTAGACCTGCAGGAAGAAAACATGAACGATAGCTTGTAGTTTTAGCGTTCGAAAATATTTTATGCTACCAACGCACTTCTATGATTTGACGACGACGATCAATTTTATTTTCCTGTCAAAAAAAACATGACACCGTTCAATAGGTCAAATTCAACCACGCACAATTAAGAGTTCCGTAGTTGGGATCAATTTATTCCAAGAACAAACTTTAACTTTAAAGTTGAAAAACATGTTCTCCCATGCATTCCAACTGCAAAATGTAAGTTGGCCGATTATTACCCGTTAACTTGTAAAGCATACTTATTATATTATTATATATATATTATATATTGATTTTTATTTCGGAACAGAGTCCATAGTGTGTTAGTAACATAATATAAAATAACTTATTATCTAGTGTTAGTACCAATCACCCTCTGCACAAACAGCTTTTTTTTTTTTTTTATAGTTTTCCTTTTAATTTTATATATATATTATATACTTCTGCCGTGATTTTTTTCACACATCCAAAAACAACCATTTAGCTGGCAGGGGGGGACAACATTTGACTCTTAACAAAAATTAGCACTTTAAAGCTTAATATTTCACAAACGGATACCTGAGTCAAAAAATAGTTAACTTACACCCAACACAACACCCCATAACATAGGAAATCATCCCTATTTACGTGTAGGAAGGGGGTACCCTGAAAACAAATATATATCATGATTTTATTTTACCACTTTGTCGGCCGGTATTTAATGTATAATTAATATAATGTATTTAAAGGTACACACGCCAAATTACAGCTTTCTAGTACTAAGATTCTCTGAGCTAAGCCGCGGATAGACAGACAGACAGTCAGACGGACATGGCGAAACTATTTCGTTTCCTTGTTGACTACAGTACCCTAAAAACCAGAAAAATTATGAGTAAAAATATGTAGGCCAGCTAGAATAATTAACTAATAGGTTTTATTATATAGTGGGCAATTTACTGCATTTTGAGAAGCTATTCTGCTCATCATGCCGAAAATCCTCATTAGATCTTCACCAATTTTTTTTGAGACCAACATAGAGATACTAACTTTCAAATAAAAAAGAACCATCGAAATCGGATCTCATAAGGCGGAGATATCCAATAGCCCCCCTTTTTGCCCCATTTTGGAGGAATTAGCCCTCCAATCAAAAATCCCCGACGACTAAAAATTACAAAAAAATTGTCAAACCTGTACACCAAATTTCGTCCAGATCGGTTGTAAAATACGACCTGTAGAGGAGTACGTACAAACTGACTCACGAAAGCAAATTTTGCCAGACCTGATACAGAGACGCTTTGCTCGTTACGCTCGCTCGGTCAATAAATAATTACAACTGAGTGAAAAGCGAACGCGAGGATGCATTTAACGAAAAAGTACAATTATTTACAATAATTTCGAAAATTACTGGTAAACTATTGAATTCGATTTGATACTAAGTAAACAGGATTAATATTTGTTAGACCTGGTCCATCAATATAACAGTTTTAAATATTGAATCAAAACTGAATATAGCGATGAGAAATCGCGTGACATCAATATACAAATCTGTGTTATTATTTATGAATCCAGTTTAAAATCCATGGTGAAACCTAAATTGCCAAATTGGAGTGGCCAGCAAATATCCCAGACATGGATTCCATAGAACATGGGACGTGCTTAAAAAGCGAACCCGGTAAAGGCTCAACCCTCCTTAGACCCTCCATGATTTGAAAACCGCTCTGGTGGTTGCCTGGGACAAAATTCCCCAAGTAAATAATAAGAACATCATCCAGAGCATGCCTGATCGCATGCAGGCGGTGATCAGAGCCAGAGGTGGAAATACATGTTATTATTTTTTTAGTAAAATGTGCTCATTTTATGTTTTTTGTAAGAATACCTTTATTTTAATGTTATACCATTTTTGTAATTTAATTAAGATTTAATAAAGTTTTAAATTTTTTTCGGAGTTTGTGATTTAAATTTAGGTATCCAACCATTCTGTAAGTTTCATAAAACAACAACAAAAGTTTCATTTTGACAATAAACTACATAATAGGCTTGGGTAAAATTTCGTGCCGCTGAGTGTACACAGAATCAGGA
Source organism: Agrochola litura (assembly GCA_949152395.1). Taxonomy (NCBI): domain Eukaryota; kingdom Metazoa; phylum Arthropoda; class Insecta; order Lepidoptera; family Noctuidae; genus Agrochola; species Agrochola litura. Next base: position 24,033,293 of record OX424503.1, on the reverse strand, counting down.
TAACGAAAATATTTGAAAAAATATGACTTTCTTCCCATGGGTGTCGTAAAAGGCGACTAGAGAATGGACACGTTCTTTATGCATTTTTAACACCATACTGCGATTGCCAACCCGCCTGCCAAGCGTGGCGATTATAGCATACCCCCCAAAAATTACAAACACCAAAAAGAAATGGCCCCTAGTGCTACGGCCCACCTACCCTTAGCTACGATAGTGGTCAAGACCACGGTGAGGCAAGGGGTGCGAAGAATCCCCGGGAGAGATTCGGCTACCACAATCACCGAAAATTGGACCTGGCAACATACATTTCGCGTACACTCCGAACCGACGAGAAGATCATCGAACTCGAAAAAGAATTAAGCAGCTTACGATGGGGTATAATAGGGTTATCTGAAGTCCGAAGAGAGGGGGAGGACTCGATTATCCTCAAATCCGGGAACTTCCTCTATTTCCGGGAGGGCCACCAGCAGTCCCAAGGTGGTATCGGGTTAATTGTCCAGAAGTCCCTTTGAGTACAGAAGAAGGCATGAGTCATGAGCATCGAAGTGGAAGATCGAGAGTGTGTCGACCAGGGTGGCGTACCTTATACTCAAGACGTCCACAAGGTGGACCGATGACCTAGTGAAGGCCGCAGGAATCCGCTGGATACGGAAAGCACAGAATCGGTTAAAGTGGCGGTGCTTGGGGGAGGCCTATGTCCAGCAGTGATCGTCTTTCGGCTGAAATTATGATGATAATGATGTGACTTACAACCTTTTGATCATAAAAGTTTATCTGCACAATTTTTTGCTTTATGCTTTCCTATAAATCTGTGAAAACAAAAATAAATACTCTGCATAAAAATATTCAAGTATCAAATACGTTTTTCCATAGTTGATCCGAGGATAACCAACGCATTTTTTTTTTAAATTTGGCGCTATTTTTCACTTTCAGCTTTCAATATACAGACTCCATTCTCCACCTCTTTTGACCGGTGGAGTCATCCTTTTTGTTCACTATCCAAATAGGGGATGACCATGGGGATTTTGATGGTTTAATAATTTGCTCATTTAACATTTTGGTTATTTGGGAATTAACCTCCTTTTAGTGTATTTCTGGAAATCGATACGATTTTACATTAATTGACTGTGAGGAATTAGTTTTTATTTCATGTTGGATTACATCTGTACAGGTTAACTGATCTCCTGGTAGATGAAAAATATACTGATGGGTACTGATGACATATTTCACTAAGATAATGTAATTATTTTCTTCCTGATTTAAATGAGATATTTGTAGGAGTTTAGATAATTGTTGGGACCTTTCAGCGGGGGGCTGTCAACAAAAGAAATGGGCGGGACGATACTTCGCGCGATTGCATGTCATTGGCTAATGATTTATTTGCATTTCGGCATTTAGGCCCGCATTGGTCGGACATCCTTGTAGTCCACGTGGACTCCTCGTAACTCTTTTGAATGCCATATCACTGCCGCGATGAGTAATTTGATGTTAACTACGGTAAATGTTTGAACACGTTTGAGTAACATAAGACTTATTTGAGAATGCCTAGTTTAGTTTGTTTTAATAACATATTTGATGCTTTAGAATGGTAGCAGACCATGGTCTGAACAACGTTTGTTCTAGCAAAACTGTGATTCAAATTTCACGGTGTATAACGAAATTAAAAGGAAAACTATCACAGCTAAGTAGGCTTTACAAGTTAACGAGTAATAATCGACAAACTTACATTTGCGGTTGCAAAAACATGTTGTCCCATACAGGATGTATGGAAGAACATGTTTTTCAACTACAAAGTTAAGTTTGTTCTTGCGATAAATTCATTCCAACTACGGAACCCTTCATTGTGCGTGGTCCGACACGCACTTGGCCGGTTTTGTTCTTAGCGTACCTAATAAAACTAAGTGAATTTGAGTTTCTCTTTATACAGTCTTCTTACAGCTAGAGTATTTTCTCTTTGAGAGTTGTGACTGCTGAGGCTTCGAGTATTTCATATAAAGCACTATAATAATCAGAATTACTACATAGATGAATTTAGAAAATAAAATCTAGAAATGTTCTATTTAAAAAAAATAAGAAAGATTTTGTAAAATTAAGTTTCCTTATTTTCATTTAATTTAAAGTTATAACAGTTTATTTTACTATTTCAATAAATCAAGATTAGAATATTAAACTTAATATTAATAACCCTTCCTTTTGGCTTTGCCCTAGTCGGGTAAAAAATGTGAACTCTCTAACATTGACACTACTCTATGTTATGTTCTAAGAATTAAATAGAGATAACACCATATAATTTCATACAGAGTTATCAAACTAAACTAAACAATTAACACTGTTATAATGAGCAAGTTTTGATCTCGAAAATAATATTTAAAACTTATGAAAAATATAGGAGGATTAGGGGAACAAAGGATTGGCGAAAAGATTTACTCACCGACCGTCCGCGACTCCCATACTCGATGATTTCTGCACTCACGCGATACAAAAGAATATTTCTTTGGTTCGAAGCATTTCCTCTGTTTCGTAGATTTTACGACAATTTTTTTTTCTGACGAATTTGGACGTCGGAAAAACACGAAAACTACGGATTTCTAGGAGAAAATCCTACCGGCTGCGCCACTTCTGGTTTCGGGGCGTGAGAAACCTTTGTAATAATTATATAACTATACCTACTCAGGATTTTGACTGAGGATAAAAATGAAAATACGTACTGCCGATTTGGAGGCGAGTTTTATTCTGAATCGTAATGCGTGCATGGCTCATCCGGTGGGCACAGACCGCTGAGCTTGCAAATGATAATGTAGTTGCTAGAATGTAGCCATATATGTACTTATACCTTTATCTAGAGCAGACGGGTGAGGTGTATTCATAACTACCTAGCCTTTTTCTATGTAAACAACAGTGGCAGGAAATATTATAACATCATCAACATACACAAAGTTGATTAAATACATACGTATTATCAAAGGTAACTCAAAAACTACCCAAGCAAAGTTAATAAAATTTATATGGGACCACTGCGCAAGCTTCCTACAATTGACGAAAATATCGATGAACATATATACAAAAAAATACATACAGACGAACATACAGGGAGGTCCAAATAGTGGCGTCATAAAAAAAAAAACCGTTCATGTGCGTGTCGGACCACGCACAATGAAGGGTTCCGTAGTTGGGATGAATTTATCCCAAGAACAAACTTAACATGGTCTCCCATTCCCATTCCAACTGCTAATGTAAGTTTGTACTATACAGCCCTACTTTGCACTAGTAAATGCTGACACTAATGCCTATAAGTCAGCACCGGCCCTTCTAGAACATCTTTGCTCACCGGCAAGGTGGCAACCAGCCCCAGCCCCACTGCCCCAGCCAGTTCGGATTTGGCATTCAATGAGTTGGGGCGTATACCGAGTTTTCCCCAAATAATTATATTGTTCAATATTCTAGGAAGTTTAATAAACCTTTTTTTTTTTAAGAGTTCGGAGTTTTCCATTGTAACATTTGGTGGCAGCGGTGGGATAAGACATCCCCAGTGTCCTTAAAACGGTAAATACGTCGCCGGGAATAAAAGTTAGTGGGTGTGTCTGTGTTTCTAAAAGTGCCAGTGATTGTGTCGCTTAATAAGCACCCCAATCGGAACTCATCACATCGAAGGTCGATACTATTCGACTTGGTCCAAAGCTGCGTATCGACGGTCCGGGTCCACTGCGTAGTAAGTGATTTTAAACAGTTGGGTAGCACTTGCTGCACCCAACCCTTGTTGTATCCAGCGCCGGCCTGACGGCAGCCGTCGGCTTCTCATCCACACGTCTAAGGTAGACGTAATCCAGTAGATCCAGAATGAAGAATTCCTACGAGCTGTTCCTGTAAGTCGAAATCACTGTATCCAGTGAAATTTGTGAGTGTGTTGTGCGTCAAGTGTGCGTACCTAATATCGTGTGTTAAGTTAAAATAAGATTAATTGTAAACATTTATACTAAGATTTAAAGTTACTTGTTAAGAGGCATACGCTTCGATCCTTCGTCCTTATCAGTTGCGCATAACTTACACATCCAGAGCCCACGTAGTTCTCAGAACTAAATAACGTATCATAAGTCCATACCAGTAAGTAACATAACATCATGCCGGTACTAGTCGAAGGGTTTAGCAGAAGCGTGTTGTTTTAGGATTCCTTACTAATTTACGAAATAAATATGTCAAAATCCGAATCTAAAAGAGACATAAAATAATCAAAAAGAGACGAGAAAGGGCTTTGAAGGTTTTGGCCCTAAACATCAGCAACGTTAAAAAAGTTTTTTTTTGAAAATCGCGGTGCACAATAAATGTCATATATTTGGATAGGGGACACTTATACAAACATAAAACGTCACTTAACGTAACATCATAAAGCGTCACGTTTCTGAGATATTCAAAGATAAAAATAACAATTGTTATAACTCATTTATTTATTTATTTTGTAGTTAATTCATGTCGATTAAGTTATTTACTGTTATCTGAACCAGACAGAGAAATAAAACAAATATTATAATACTAATTATCTATTTTGTTAGTTAAAATCTTTTTTAAAGCAATTGGAATATAAGAATATAATGTGTATTGTACGTTTCCAATTGCTTTAAAAAAGATTTTAACTAACAAAATAGATGATTAGTATTATAATATTTGTTTTATTTCTCTGTCTGGTTCAGATAACAGTAAATAACTTAATCGACATGAATTAACTACAAAATAAATAAATAAATAAGTTATAACAATTGTTATTTTTATCTATGAGTATCTCAGAAACGTGACGCTTTATGATGTTACGTTAAGTGACGTTTTATGTTTGTATAAGTGTCCCCTATCCAAATATATGACATTTATTGTGCACCGCGATTTTCAAAAAAAAACTTTTTTAACGTTGTTGATGTTTAGGGCCAAAACCTTCAAAGCCCTTTCTCGTCTCTTTTTGATTATTTTATGTCTCTTTTAGATTCGGATTTTGACATATTTATTTCGTAAATTAGTAAGGAATCCTAAAACAACACGCTTCTGCTAAACCCTTCGACTAGTACCGGCATGATGTTATGTTACTTACTGGTATGGACTTATGATACGTTATTTCGTTCTGAGAACTACGTGGGCTCTGGATGTGTAAGTTATGCGCAACTGATAAGGACGAAGGATCGAAGCGTATGCCTCTTAACAAGTAACTTTAAATCTTAGTATAAATGTTTACAATTAATCTTATTTTAACTTAACACACGATATTAGGTACGCACATTTGACGCACAACACACTCACAAATTTCACTGGATACAGTGATTTCGACTTACAGGAACAGCTCGTAGGAATTCTTCATTCTGGATCTACTGGATTACGTCTACCTTAGACGTGTGGATGAGAAGCGGACGGTTGCCGTCCGGCCGGCGCTGGATACAACAAGGGTTGGGTGCAGCAAGTGCTACCCAACTGTTTAAAATCACTTACTACGCAGTGGACCCGGACCGTCGATACGCAGCTTTGGACCAAGTCGAATAGTATCGACCTTCGATGTGATGAGTTCCGATTGGGGTGCTTATTAAGCGACACAGTCACTGGCACTTTTAGAAACACAGACACACCCACTAACTTTTATTCCCGGCGACGTATTTACCGTTTTAAGGACACTGGGGATGTCTTATCCCACCGCTGCCACCAAATGTTACAATGGAAAACTCCGAACTCTTAAAAAAAAAAAGGTTTATTAAACTTCCTAGAATATTGAACAATATAATTATTTGGGGAAAACTCGGTATACGCCCCAACTCATTGAATGCCAAATCCGAACTGGCTGGGGCAGTGGGGCTGGGGCTGGTTGCCACCTTGCCGGTGAGCAAAGATGTTCTAGAAGGGCCGGTGCTGACTTATAGGCATTAGTGTCAGCATTTACTAGTGCAAAGTAGGGCTGTATAGTACAAACTTACATTAGCAGTTGGAATGGGAATGGGAGACCATGTTAAGTTTGTTCTTGGGATAAATTCATCCCAACTACGGAACCCTTCATTGTGCGTGGTCCGACACGCACATGAACGGTTTTTTTTTTTATGACGCCACTATTTGGACCTCCCTGTATGTTCGTCTGTATGTATTTTTTTGTATATATGTTCATCGATATTTTCGTCAATTGTAGGAAGCTTGCGCAGTGGTCCCATATAAATTTTATTAACTTTGCTTTGGTAGTTTTTGAGTTACCTTTGATAATACGTATGTATTTAATCAACTTTGTGTATGTTGATGATGTTATAATATTTCCTGCCACTGTTGTTTACATAGAAAAAGGCTAGGTAGTTATGAATACACCTCACCCGTCTGCTCTAGATAAAGGTATAAGTACATATATGGCTACATTCTAGCAACTACATTATCATTTGCAAGCTCAGCGGTCTGTGCCCACCGGATGAGCCATGCACGCATTACGATTCAGAATAAAACTCGCCTCCAAATCGGCAGTACGTATTTTCATTTTTATCCTCAGTCAAAATCCTGAGTTGGTATAGTTATATTATTATTACAAAGGTTTCTCACGCCCCGAAACCAAAAGTGGCGCAGCTCGTAGGATTTTCTCCTAGAAATCCGTAGTTTTCGCGTTTTTTCCGACGTCCAAATTCGTCAGAAAAAAAAAATAGTCTCTCAATCTCTGTATACAACATTAGTCGTTCAGTAAACCTTCAACTGAGAACACGCTCTTTCATTTGCCGAACCTTCTGATAATACACATATCAACCACCTTAACGGCAAACTTTATATGAAATACTCGAAGCCTCAGCAGTCACAACTCTCAAAGAGAAAATACTCTAGCTGTAAGAAGACTGTATAAAGAGAAACTCAAATTCACTTAGTTTTATTAGGTACGCTAAGAACAAAACCGGCCAAGTGCGTGTCGGACCACGCACAATGAAGGGTTCCGTAGTTGGGATGAATTTATCCCAAGAACAAACTTAACTTTGTAGTTGAAAAAGATGTTCTTCCATACATTCTGTATGGGAGAACATGTTTTTGCAACCGCAAATGTAAGTTGGTCGATTATTACTCGTTAACTTGTAAAGCCTACTTAGCTGTGATAGTTTTCCTTTTAATTTCGTTATACACCGTGAAATTTGAATCACAGTTTTGCTAGAACAAACGATGTTCAGACCATGGTGTGCTACCATTCTAAAGCATCAAATATGTTATTAAAACAAACTAAACTAGGCATTCTCAAATAAGTCTTATGTTACTCAAACGTGTTCAAACATTTACCGTAGTTAACATCAAATTACTCATCGCGGTAGTGATATGGCATTCAAAAGAGTTATGAGGAGTCCACGTGGACTACAAGGATGTCCGACCAATGCGGGCCTAAATGCCGAAATGCAAATAAATCATTAGCCAATGACATGCAATCGCGCGAAGTATCGTCCCGCCCATTTCTTTTGTTGACAACCCCCGCTACGCGGGCGGTAGCCAGTCTACCGAAATCTCTCGAGCGGGCTACACGTATGCATCCGATGTACTATCGAAGAAACGCGTAACTATACACCGTAAGGACTATTTCTGCTTGCAGCGCTCGGCCGATATAGGTAGTAACGCTTACCTACAAAAAAAAAGGTCGTGTGCGTGGGATTTTGTTTTCAAACTGCTTAGGTATGCGTTTCTTCGATGGTACTTACGTCACAGGCACGTATCGCGCGTTTTTTGTGAAAATGAGTTCTAAGTGTTTTTACTATTTTAATGTGGAGTGGTGTTGAATATGGTGCATTTTGCGTGCAATTTTGTACCTACATTCTGAACTGTGATGTAAGAAAGTAACTAAGTAGGTAGGTACCTACTTTACTTACCAATACTAATAATTAACTTCAGCTAGAATTTCTGAGCAAAAATTCTAGCTGGACCGATAAGATTCTAGCCCGATAAGAATAAACGGAAACTGAAGTCAAAGTTGTCTTGGTGCACAGCTAACTGTTATTACGTTGTGATTTCAGGTAGATTCATATTAGATTCTTGTTAAGTTTGTGTTAAAATGCTTACTTTGATACCATACCATTAACAGTGTTAAAAGTTAATTTGGAAGGAAATTTTAGCAAATTTAAACTGTCATAATTACCTAGTAACTTGAAAACTCACTTTTTTATTTGTAAAGATATTTCTTTAGTTTTGGTCTTAAATGAAAGGTTTAAACTTAAAACCATTTGTCACGTTTAGTTCATGAAAATTGGCCCACGGAACAATAAGATACGGTCATTTTTATGTATGGAAATTTTATTTAGTTAATAATAAATAATTTGTAAATGTTTGTTCTAATAACGCCTCACTTTTAGTTAACTCATAATTATACTCATAGATTTTACTCATAAAATTTTCATACCGCGGGTTTAATATGAAAATACCTTGATACGCGAGCGCCGTAGTGTCTGTGTTGTAGGGAGTAACGATAATCTCGACATTTTAAACTTTGTCTTTTTTCAAAAACCAATTATGTTTTCTTTTTTATTGGATGCTGTAGAATTGTAGTAGACCATGGTCTGAACAACGTTTGTTCTAGCAAAACTGTGATTCAAATTTCACGGTGTATATGCTACCGCCGTGAATTTTTTCACATACCTACCCAAAACAACCATTAAGCTTGCAGGGGGGGGGACACTTGACTCTAACAAAAATTAGCATTTTAAAGCTTAATATTTCGAAAACGGATCCCTAAATCAAAAAATGATTTTAGCAAACTCACAATATTTTTGAACGACCTTTTCAACGACACCCCACACTGGGATTATTGAGAGAAAAAAAGTCATCCTCACTTTACGTCTAGGGGAGGTACCTGAAAAAAAATATTTTTCATGATTTTATTTTACCACTTTGTCGGCTTGATTTATATGTATACCCATGCCAAATTACAGTTTTCTAGTACTAAGTGTCTCTGAGCGAAGCCGCGGACAGACAGACAGACGGACATGACGAAACTATAAGGGTTCCTTGTTTACTACGGAACCCTAAAAACGACTCTGTTATACTTAATTATACTGTTCAGAACTAATTCTAATCGAATATCGCAATCAACGGCGACGGTCCGGGAGCGAATGTCCGCCTGCGCATCCGCTCCTAGTCAAAAAACCCCAACGTTCCCGCGGCAAATCCCGTTCTCCAATTGGCCCACGATATCGGGCAATACCGTGGTCCAATCGTTGAGCCATTCATTCCACCAATCAATATTAAATCAAGGGTTGACATTCCCAAACAGTAGAAATTAATCGTTTACACAACATTCCCTTGATGATATCCAAAACATATGTTAATATAAGACAAAAATCCTAACAAAATTAACCCATTTTAACAATTATTATCTTTCAAAAACATAAGCTACTAAGCATAGCTTTATTATAAGGAACAAAACCTAACAACCGTCCGTCCTGACATCGTGTGCGGCCCTGCACACGGCTTCAGGTGGAAACCTAACAATCGATTTTTTTTCCAGTTGCTTGAATTAATTACAATAATAATTAATACTATAGAATTTAATACAATACACAATAATATAACGTAATACAATACAATATACTTCTTAATTTTCTAACAACAACAATCGAACAAAATAGGGAAGACAAACATAAACACAATTTTTTTTTTTAAACTCTTTTCAGTTTACAGAACGATATCCATCATCAATCGATTTGTAATCGAAACAAGGTGAACTCAAATGATCGATTAATTGGGTCATAAAACATTTTAGAGTAAGTTCACGACCGATCGATTATATCGTGAAACAAAATAAATCCCTGAACGATCAATTTATCAGGGTGCCCTAATATCCTGAACGATCGATTAATCAGGATGCCTAGCGACGCCTGCACGAGCCGATCGATTTATACTCGTGATGGCAGCCGAAAGGACTTGCTTTGGAACTTTTATATCCTGAACGATCGATTAATCAGGATGCCTAGCGACGCCCGCACGAGCCGATCGATTTATACTCGTGATGGCAGCCGAAAGGACTTGCTTTGGAACTTTTTTCATCAAGCCGCGAACCGATCGAGTCTCGCGTACTTGATCTGTAACAAAGAATAATATTCTGTAATAACCTTTTAAATAAAATAAAATAGTGCATGTATACACCGTGAAATTTGAATCACAGTTTTGCTAGAACAAATGTTGTTCAGACCATGGTATACTACCATTCTAAAGCATCCAATAAAAAAAAACATAATTGGTTTTTGAAAAAAAACAAAAAAAAACAAAGTTTAAAATGTCAAGATTATCGTTACTCCCTACAACACAGACACCACGCATGGGACACAGCATTGTCTACAGGGAAACGTACCACCATAAACGAAATTAAGTAAGCAGTAGATAATCTTGACATTTTAAACTTTGTCTTTTTGTGTTTTTTCAAAAACCAATTTATGATATTTTTTATTGGATGCTGTAGAATGGTAGTATACCATGGTCTGAATAAAGTTTGTTCTAGCAAAACTGTGATTCAAATTTCACGGTGTATATCAAAACCGGCCTATTAGCCAAACTAGCTTTAAAGCTTCTCGAACGCCCGCTCCTGATCGTCATTCCACTCGCAGGCTACAACCTTTTTATTAACACGTCCACTGATTGAACGATGAAGTCCTCCAATAATGAAATAGTGATCATTAGCTACGCTATTTTCCAGAAGAACGTACCCATCGAACGCAAGTTGAGTCTGTACTTTAACTGATGCAAGACCATAAATATCAATTGTACTAGCTGTCGAAAACCTCAACAAGGTATCACTGTCATCAGCAAGTTCAGAACAAGGCAATTAATTCCCAATATTATAGAATTGCAATTTACCTATCTTTATAGACTGATATGTGAGATTGCTCCGTGAACGATTGTCCCATTAGCACAGAGACCTCTAATAAATGGTTAGCCACGACTTTGCAAGCAACTCTTGCCTCTACCTCATCGACACTCATGTCAAGAGTCAAATTTCCTAGCGGCTGGACTATGTTATTGCCAAATCCTTTCATTAGTGCAGAGACATTATCGTGAGATACAACTAGTTTCCTGGCAGTGAATCCCCTAATCAGGGTAACATCACTCCCGAAATCTATAAAAGCTCTAAGTACACAACTATTGAATTTTATCTCTTTCATAAATTTTGAGCCAGGGTAGGTAGTTACCTGTATATGCGCGTCTTCATTGTTTATAAAATAAATTCGCATAGTTTTCTGCACTACACCACTAGTGTTTGATACTTTGTCATCTGACTTACTATAACACTGTTCCGCGGTGTGACCGATCTTATTACAACGTGTGCACTTCACCAACGACTTAGTGCAGTGCAAGAAACTATGTCCCTTTTCCTTGCAATTGTAACATACGCTGACGTGGCTCGGTCTGGCACTAGGTCTAGCGCTTGCTGTATTGCCAGCGGCAGCGTGAGAATTATCTACATTCCTATTTCTAGCATGAAAACGGTCCGGACCAGGTTGCTTGTAGTCCAATGACTATATAGCCTCATTCTCTTTGTTGTAATCCTATTACTGAGTAAATACTGTAAGAATTTATTTATTTCTATTTATTTATTTATTTCCAACTTACTTCCATCATTACAGGATAACCTAATGCGATAGCGTACTTATCTTAGTCTTATCCTAACTTATTATTAACTTATAATAATTATAATTAAATTTTGTAACTTATTACACCTCTGCCCAACCCTTCGGGGAAACAAGGCGTGATGTTATGTTATGTTATGTTACAAATAATGCATTCTTTGTAAACTCACTCAGAGAACAACAGAATAGGTCCGACTCGTCAGCTATGAGGTTGAGAATGCGGAGTGCACGCATCAGTGGCACCTTGCTTAAAAGATTGGTCCGAGCGCGCGGCTCCGCCAGCAGCCGGGGCTGACGTCGTCGCCTCACGTACCGATCCTCATTGAGACGGCAGCCAACCCGCCGGCTGAACGCGTCCCAAAGGGTCATGGCCATCCGGCTAGCCCGAGGATAACGCACGGTCTCCTGCGAGGCGGCGAGCCTCCTTGCCGGAGTACCGCCATGGGATCTGGAGGCAAATCTGGCGGCGATAAGACCCCTCTTTGAGGAGTGGCTAGAGAGGCGCCACGGCGTCCTCACCTTCCGCCTGACGCAGGTCCTCACCGGACACGGCTGTTTCGGGAGGTACCTGTTCAGGATAAAGCGGGAGGAAACGCCCGGGTGTCGTCACTGTGTGGATCGCCCAGAGGACACGGTGGAGCATACGGTGGAGGTCTGCCCGGCTTGGGCAGGGCATCGCCGTGTCCTCGTGGAAGCGATCGGCCATGCTACGGAGCGAGAGGAAATGGGAGGCCGTCACCTCCTTCTGCGAAGCAGTAATGCTCGCAAAGGAGGAGACAGAGCGCGTGAGGGAAAGGGAAATTTCGCGCCCTCACGCCCCTAACCGTCAATCACAGGCAGATTTCCGGCCACCGTAGGCGCGGGCTTGCGGACGGTGAGCAATGGGTAGCTCGCCGTCCGATAAGGACCAGGCCCGGGTCGACGGCGCGTTGTGTTCAACGCGCGCCTCAAAGAGATGTCAGCAAAATTGACGGGGTCCGCAAGGGCCAATGCCTGAAGGGGCTGCAAATATGGGCCGATAGGGATATCGTGGCCCCCCGGCAACATGGCAATTGAAGGAACACGGGTGGGTTTTAGTCAGTAAGAGTCTGACATGCCTTCCCGCTCCACCCAGAGCGGGAGAAGTTATTTGATAATTTCCCACCCAAAAAAAAACAAAAAAAAAAAAAACACGTACCGATCCGAAACACACACACCTGTGTGCCTTAAAATGTCCGCATTATGTATCTTTCCTCTAAGTACTTTGAATATGTACGAGATGAGTGCGAGATCCCTTCTGACCCTCAGTTCGTTATATCCAACCATACCCAAAATAAATAAAGTTGGGTACATAAGCGGATAAAACGGGTATACACCATACAAGCGCAAGTACAAGTACTTCACAAACTTGTATTGTACTCTCTCCAACATGAGCCTATATTTAGATTCATGTGGAGCCCAAATGACTGCGTTACATTTTAATTGACTTCTAACTAATGCATTAGATAAAACGATAACCGCTTTAATGTTATTAAAACCACGCACCATACTGAGCATGAAACCTAAATTACGGTAGGCTTTTCTGAAGCAGCTTGTGACATGATCTCGAAACGTTAGCCCAGTGTTGAATTTAAAGTCCCTAACTTCTGTAGCCCTAGCCATTGGCAATCCATCTATATTGTAAGTATATAGTAAAGGAGAACGCGCGTGAGAGAGAAAGTGATTGCTACGCACTTTGAAGTATTGAACTGCACAGTCCTCTAATTTACTTATCTCCAGCGACAGCTTGAAATCATCAGCAAACAGTAAACATTTGGCGTCTTTAAGAACTTCTGGCAAGTCATTAACCATAAGAATGAATTGCAAAGGCCCAAGATTACTGCCCTGACTCACCCCCGACCTGGTAAAATATGGCTTAGACTTGTGTCCCGCATTCTCAACGTACTGTTGCCTACCGCTCAAGTAACTTGCAAAAAACCTTGGCAGGTGTGGAGTGAAACCAACGGCCGCTAACTTTTTGAGCAAAACATCATTATTTACCAGATCAAATGCTTTTTTTAAATCGAAGTAAGCGGCATCAGTTTGCCCCCCACTGTCCACAGTTGGCACAAAATTAGCCATGTAGCTGAGGAGATTGCTTGAATTGATCGGGGTGAGTACAACGCAGTGCTAAAGCTCCTGATTTAAGTGACTTATCAGTAATGCCATGTATTATGCATTCTGCTGCGCGGGTACCTACTATATCGCATTGATTTACTAGACTTAATTTTTCATAGTACCTAATACACCTCTATGAATAGAATAGAATAGGTCTTTATTTGCTTAGAATGTAGGTACATAAAAATAAGTTGTTAAATCATATATATAGGATCCATGTACATTCTGCCTTATTACAGCATGCAAATGTAATACAAAGTAGAGGATAATAAAGATAATATATTACAAAAAATGATCATTTAAGAAATCCTGCACAGAATAAAAACATTTATCTACAAGTAATTCTGTGAAACGTTTTTTAAAATTTTTGCAACGGTAAGTTTTTAATTTGATCAGGTATTTTATTAAAGATTACAGGAGCCATACAAATCACATTTTTTTTTAATAAGCTAGTTTTAAATACTCCCGTGCATAATAGATTCTGGTATTGCGATCTCATAGCTGTACTTCGTTTTCTAGTTTTTATTAAAGTTGCAAATAGACATCGATTTGTTATTACAAATACTGCTAATTCTAGGATATAAAGGCATGGGAAGATTAATAATTTATGAGACTTAAATATAGATACGCAACTGTCCGTCACTTTAAGACCAAATATAGGCAGCGCTTTTGAGCTTAGAAAATGCGTTCTCTATGGATTTTAATCATATTTTCCAAGGTCTGGCCGTAGTTCTGTTCGCACGGAAACGCGTTTAATAACTTCTCTTGCCATTCTTGTTAAGTAAGTTTCATACCATGTCTTGGCCAGAACTTGCAACTTTTGCATAATGAAATGAATAGTGGTTCTTTCATCCCAACCGTATACCGAAGCGCACTCTGTGATATACAATTAAATGTATCACACATTCACACAACTCAAAGGTAGCGCTCAAGAGCGCCCCGCTGAGTCCCACTGTATCCCCGGTGCCGACTAGACGTTCCCTTTGAGTTGATGTGTACTTACTGATAATTTGGTGGTGATTCAAGTGAACACCACATTGGCGACGAGTAAAAGCGCAGTAAGTCAAATTATTGCTTAAATGATGTACCTGCTTACGGAAATTGCTCAGCAACAAAATGTTACTTTTATTGCACAAAGTGTTTTAAAAAAATAAATAAAATTAGTGACTGTGATCTAAGCGGAATTCACTAATCGTGTTCGTTATAATTTCATTTATGTGAGGCGTTAGTCGTTACTAACCTATCTATGCACAATCTGTGTCGGCGATCAGCTGAGACAGAAAGATATGCTGCATAAATCGATGAAATGAGTTATTACGTCACTAAATACCTACATCGTATTTGGTAACTGCCTCTATTACATGGGACTAAAACATAAATGGCGAAATGTGGGTGTGTTTAGGGACACCTGTGCCCAACCCTTTGGGGAAAAAAAAAAAAAAAATACAATGTTTAGAAAGTACTACCACACATCAAATATGTATTGTTGACCAAATCCGTTTGCAAATACCTATCGATTATTTGATCAAATAATGAAATGTACCAACGAACATATCGTTAATTTACCAGTTTTAACAAAATTCCACTTCGGAAACATCGAAATAATGTAGGTAATTATCATCTTATCTACTGTTAAAACTGAACAAATGTACCAACAAACATATAGAAAAGAAAAGATAGAAAGAAAATACGTTTATTTGCGGTGAACATGACGCAAAGAAAGATATGAAAAAAGTAAATAAATAAAAACGATAATATCATTAATTTACCAGTTTTAACAAAGTTCCACTTCGGAAACATCAAAGTTATGTAGGTAATTGTTATCTTACCGACTGTTAAAACTGAACAAATGTCATGAAATCTGTCAAGCCTAGAATAAGAATATATTTATTTGCATTAAACATGGTACAATAATGGTCCTAAAAATCCTAAAGCCTATAACAAGTGATTCAAGTGAACACTACACACTCATTTACCTTTCTTAACTACACGTCTATTCGTTGGTTTTTGGACGAGGGATCAATGTTGGGCAATATATTTTTATGATCAATTCTCTGTGGTTGTGGTGCGTTTTGGTTTACAGATGGTTATGCGAGACCATCCCTCAATTTCCTAATTATATCAAATAATTCTCTTTCGAAAAAGAGTGGCTACGTGACCTTCGAATCCGTTCTGTGCGGTCGTGTTGCCGTAATCCACGCTACGCACGTTGCTCTGCACATGGCTCAGCGTCCCGACGCCATGCTGACGCGAATTGTTTCTAATTCTTTAATTACACAAGAATATTTGATTGTTCGAACCGCCAAAATGAATACAAAATTTGTAAAAGCATCTACAACGACCAATAAATATTTATTTTTGGCTTTAGTCGTAACAAAAGGTCCTAAATGATCTATATGAAGGGTATGAAAAGGCTATGCGTACTTTGGCAACGAGTATAACTCTCCTTCCTTTGGACCGCCTTTATTCTTAAAGTATATGCAATTTATGCAGTTTTTAATATATTTCCTTATGATATGTCGCATTCTAGGAAACCAATACTGATGGCTTACTCGTTCTACTGTTTTATCAACAGAGAAATTCCCGAGGTCGTCATGGTTACATTTAATTATTTTTGGGACCACCCCCGGCGACCTCGGGTTGTTCTTCTGTAAACTTATTTGCTTAAACCACCGAGGACAACATATTTGCTAAAAACATCTTTATTTCTTCGGCCTCTCCTGATTCTATAATTACTCGAATACGTTGTAACTCGGCATCTTGTAGTTGTACCGAAAGCAAATCAAATCAAATATGTTATTTGCATAATACATGTTAAAAAGGTGTTACAGGTATAAAAAGTACATTGTATTATAACCTAATGAGGTGTGCACAATTAAAAAGTATATTATGTACTAATCGCAACATTAAATACAGAATAGATTATAAATTGAGTTACATTAAAAATATAAATTCCAAAATAAAAAAAACAAGTCAAATCAAAATTTCCATAATCATTATATTTGTCATTATAAAATCATTATAAGATCAGTCATCTTTCATTTATATAATCATTAATTGAGTAGTAACATTTTGCAACTAGGAATTCGTGCAAACCTAATTTGAATTGGTCCATTTTGTGCAGGTCTGTGATAGTTTTTGGCAACTTATTGTATATTTTGGGTGCCATGCCCAAAATGTTTTGATTAAATACTACTTTTTTATGACGTCTCACGCACATTTTATTTTTATGTCGTGTGCTTCTTGGATGTGTATAAAGATGTAGATTCGCTTTGACAAAGATCGCTACTTCATAAATATAAAGACACGGGAATGTCAATAACTGGAACTGTTGAAAATGTGGCTTACAATTTTCTGTGCGTTGTATGCCCATACATTGCGCTTATGCATTGTTTCTGGGCTTTGAACGCCATTTCTTTGTCTGGCGAGTTCCCCCAAAATATAAGTCCGTAGCGTAAAGTCGATACAACATACCCGTGATACGCCATTAATAATGTTGTCCGATTTGACACTTTTCTTAGGTTATGGAGCGTATACGAATACTGGCTAAGTTTTTTGCATGTATTTTCAACGTGTGTTTTCCAGCTCATATTTTTCAAATCAAATCAAATCAAATCATTTATTACTTTGCAAACATGGGTAATTATTACATTGATGTTTTATTAAGAAAGTCCTCCATGTTCTACCGTCACATGGGCATGCAAATCATGTTAATTTACATAAATTTAAAGACATAGGTATTAAATTTAAATAACAAGTAGGAAATTTTAACAATACATAATAAAAATTAATGTCAAATCGTTCAAATTACAGTAAATGTCAAATTAAAACAGAATGTCAAATGTCCAAAAAAAAGGTAGCAGTAATCAAAAAATAAAAAAGTCAAATGGATTATTAGCATGTCAATCAGTCAGTGATTCATCATTAAGAAATTCGTCAATTGTGTAATAACTTTTTTCTATTAATATTTTATTTAGTGCCCTTTTGAATTTGAAAACAGTCATATTTTTAATAACATTAGGTACTTTATTATAAATGCGGGGGGCAAAACCAAAAAAACTTTTTTGCAGTAGTGCGGTTTTACATTTTACTTGACACAATTGATTTACGTATTGAGTCCGTATTGGATTCTTTCTTACTGCCGACAATTTCTGAAAGAGATTTGGATTGTTTTTTACAAATAAAGCCGTTTCCAATATATATAAGGACGGAAATGTTAATATTTTTAAAGATTTAAAATAAGGATGACAGCTATCTGTTGTCTTAAGACCGCACATTGACCTTATGCATCGCTTTTGCACCCTAAATACAAGCTCCTTATCAGTAGACTGCCCCCAAAAAATAACACCATACCGTAAAACAGAGGCAACTAGTCCATGGTATGTCGTTAAAAGTGCCTGACTGTTGACTTTCTTTGAAAGTTGAAAAAGAGCATATGCGGACTTACTCAGTTTCTTAAATACTTGTTCAACATGAGGTTTCCATGTGAGTTTGTTGTCGATCACTATACCTAAGAACTTAGCTTTATTTGCTTCCTCAATATCACAGCCTTGGTAAGTAATACTAACATATGGGTTTTCGCAGCGTTGATGAAAGTGCATAACTTTTGTCTTACTTTTTATTACTAAATTACTATTATCTAGCCAATTTATAATGTCACGTAAACAATTATTTATGTCATGCTCATAATTATTTTTATTTGTACACTTTATTACAGCTGTACTGTCATCTGCAAAGAGAACCATTTTGTTTGATGTTACTTTCGGAAGATCGTTAATAAATATTAAAAAAAGTGGCGGCTACCTTGTGGGACGCCATATCTTACGTGCCTTGGTTTAGATATATAAATGGTTTCCAATTTAGTCTTTGGACATATTCTAGAAACTTCTGTACATTGAAGTCTATTACTTAAGTACGATTATATTAGCTGTAGGATGTTCCCTCTTATACCATAACTGTGTAATTTTTTTAACAGAATCTTATGGTCCACATAATCAAAAGCCTTGGTCATATCAGTGTAAATTGCACAGACAGGATTTCTCTTATCTACAGATGACATGATATTACCTAATAGATCATATAGTGCCATATTGATCGTAGAATTCTTACGAAAGCCCTTTTGTTCTTTGCAAAATAATTGAAACTTTTCGAAATAAGCATATAAAGAATGATAGATGACTTTTTCAAATATTTTAGAAAAAATTGGAATTTTTGCAATGGGTCTGTAATTTTTTAAATCTGTCTTGCCATCTTTTTTATATATGGGTTTGATTATAACTTTTTTAAGGTTATTAGGGAATATGCCATCAGCAATACACAAGTTAATTATATGGGCTAATGGTGTTGCTATTACTTCTTTGGTAAATTTTATTACTTTTGTGGAAACGCCATCATATCCAACAGTATTTGTGTTTTTTAGGCTGCTAATTATTCTTATTATGTCGTCAACGGTTACGGGTTGCATAAATAATGAATTTAATGTCTGATTGTTTAAATTAATATTATTCAATGTGATGTCAGTTGTTACATTATTTTCAATTACGTCAATAAAATAATTATTAAATCCATTTGCAATGTCTAAGGGGTGTGTAAACGTCAAATTGTCTCTATTTACGCACATTATAGGCTCCTGCGGCAAACACATGTTAGATGTATTTATTATTTGCCAGGTAGCTTTAGATTTATTTTGGGCGGTATTTATGAAATGATTATTCTGTGCTTTTTGTGTTAGTTTAATAATTTTTCAATAAAGTTTTGTGTAGTTTTTAAATACTATTTTATTTTTTGAGTTAGGATCCAATCTATGTGCCCAAAGTAACTGCCTTTGTTTCTTACAACATATTTTTATACCATGAGAGATCCATTTCGTTTTAATATTTGTTTTTATGCTTATAATTTTTTCCGGAAAACATAATTTATATAAAAGAGAAAAATCGTCCATGAAATTGTCAAAAGCTTCGTTTGCGTCCGTGGCATCATGTACTGTCATAAAAGATAAACAGCTTAAATGCGTTAAAGTAATTAAATTTGCCATACATAAGTCCTGCTTTTTTGTTTTCCAATATTTAAGTTTGCAAGTTTTGTTAATAGGCACTAAGTATTTGAGATGTATGATCTGAAAGGACCAGATCTATAACTTCAGCTTTGCATTATTTCCTGTAGTTGTGCGCAAAATTGTCAATACAGGTGTGACTACTCAATCTAGTGGGCGTATAAAGCGCTAATTTTAAATTGAACTTCATTAGAAAATATTCGAATTCCAATGTAGTTTTACTTCTTTTCAGAACATCAATATTAAAATCTCCACACAAGACTTACAAACTTTAGTCAAAATATAATCTAATTTTTCATAAAAAACTTGGTAATTGTGTTTAGGAATCCTATATATACAAATAATAATAATATTGTAAGCAATTATCTCTACAGCGCAGCATTCAAAGATGCCTGAAAGTGATTGTTTTGCTATGTCCGTGATTTCCCTAAACTGCAGTCCTACTCTAACGAAAATATATGTTCCTCCTCTCTTTGTATTTCTAGAAAAGAAAGCAGCTGGACAAAAATTCGCTATGTGTAGTAAATCCTCATAACCCGTTTGTATAAAATATTCTGTAACACAAATAACGTCTATAATAGTTCCTTTGTTGAATAATTCTACTAGTTTTACAGTCAATATTTCTGATTTATTCATTAGTCCAGCTATGTTCTGATGTAAAATGTTAAGGTAGTTAACGAAAAAACTGTGAGTTTATCTGTTGCGAATCGGTAGATAATTCTTTCTGACTTTGATTTTGCGTGTGGCAGTCAACTTCTGAGTGCGTAGTATTTAGGTTGCATAAGCTTAAAATTAATTCTTGCAGATCTGAAACAACAATCTGCAAACCACAGTTATTTAAATTTCCATAATGTTTGCTATAAATATCATAGTCATAAGGTAGATTAAGATTTGAGTCAAGTAGATACGCATAGTTACATGTATTTATATCTAATTAAAGAAGATTATTAAAATTTTCAATGCAGCTGTTAAACATTATGTTACCATTTGTCATATATTTAAAAGTTGGTAAACATATAATAAAGTTTGTGTGATTCAATGGTAACAATTTTTCCCTAATAAACGTAACAAGTTCTATATAATTATGTGTTGAACGAAAATCTTCCTCGCCAATATAAATAACACAGTAGTCCGAGTGCGTAAAGTTTAGCACTTTTCGTTCAATTTTGTCAAGAAGTTGCCGCAATTCACATGTTGGTTTCCGATAGTGGCAGATTTCATAGTTACATAAACTTGTCCTTTCAGCAATAGTACATAACCTATTGGAAGTTTCACTGCTTATTAGGCATATTTTATGTTTTATGGACGGTTCTGCAGCTGTTGTGGCTCGTATGTTTTGAGCTGTGTTAGATGAGCTGATGTTGTTGTTGCTTTTGCTTCTAGTTTTGTTTATATTCTCTGTTCCGATAGTTTGAGCTGTCTGGGTTTGTTTCGTTTTTGTATAATTTTTGGGCGACATTATTGGTGTCTTTACTTTTTTTTTTGTTGGACTGTTTACAATTTTTTTATAAATATCATTTTTCTTATTAAATTCTTCATTTTTTTTCTTTAAGCTACTGTTTTCTGTTGTTAATAATTCAATTTCTTTGTGTGCGCTACTTAACTGAGATGTTAACTCGGCGATCTCGTCTTTTAATAATTTTATTTGAGGGACGTCTTCGTCTTCGGATATAATATATCTGGCAAACTATTCGTCGTACAGTTCATAGTTTGTGATGTATTATGTTATATGTTTTTTATTTATCCAAATACCTAAGAATTTAGTGTGTTCTGCTTCACTGATAGTTTTGTGACCGTAATGAATATCTGGTTTTTTATTGTTTGTTTGTTGTTCAAAAGAAATGTAATTTGATTTTTTTTTTTTTTTTAATTTATTTTCAGTTAGCCAAGTTATTATATCATTTAAGTTAGAAAGAAAGAAAGAAAAGAAAGAAAGAAAAAGTATTTATTGAGACTCGCACAGGAAACCACAAATTAAACTAAAATACACTCATTAAAACATTAATAAAAATAAAAACATTAAAAAATAAAAACAATTAACATAAAAGCAGAAAGTCCTGTACGAGGCCAAAAGGCTCCCATCTCAGCATATGCTGCGACATTTAAGAAAAAATAAATAAATGACGCAGCGCTGGTATTCTGATAGGGAAGTTGTCGTTTATTTCTTTTTCGAAAGTCACATCATCTTTACTTATAATTATTATTATGCTGTCGTCAGCGAATAAAATCATTGGATTATTAATAGTTTTAGACATGTCATTAATATATATAATGAATAGTAATGGAGCAAGAACACTGCCCTGCGGCACACCAAATATTTATGCATTTTCTATGTGTAGAGACATAGGTCTTTTCAGTTCTTGTATAGCGGCAGATTTTATTTATGTATGTAATTTGTTCTCGATTAGTCAGATATGATTTGATAAGTTCAAGGATATTGCCTCTTATTCCATATTTTGTCCAGTTTGTTTATCAGTATTTTATGGTGAACATAGTCAAATGCCTTTGACATGTCCATAAATAATGCAACTACAGGAGTTATATTGTCAATGTTAGTTAGAACGTGTTCAACAAGTTTGTAGATAGCAGAGTCAATGTTTTTATGTTTCCCGAAACCATATTGTTCGCTAACCAATCCGCTTCCGTTATTAACATTATAATCTAGGTTTCTGATTTTTCTCCGGACTGCATTGGGTTACGACTCAAGGCGTCTACATGTTGCATTCGCATACCTTCTCGGGGAACGATATTAAACGAGAATTCTTGTGTGGACAAAACCCAACGCGCAATCCGCGGAATAATCTCTTTTTTTGTTAAGGCGTACCGTACAGCGTTGCAATCGGTCACTATTTTAAAAGGTGATCCGATTAGGTATAATCGAAACTTTTGAAGCGAACTAACAATCGCCAATAGCTCCAGTTCAAACGAGTGGTACTTTTTCTCATCTTCCGTAGTTTGTCTACTATAATAATGGACTGGTTTTTCACCTTCGTCGGCGATTTGCATAAGTATACCAGCAACACCATCTCTACTAGCACCAGTATATAATACGTTATCTTTATTCGGGTCAAAAATGGATAGAACACTTTCAGACGTTAATTTGTTCTTCAACAATTGAAATGCGTCTTCATGAACTTTACCCCATTCCCAGACACAGCCCTTCTTCAACAGCTTTGAGAGTGGAGCAGTAATCATGGCGCAGCACTTAATAAATTTCCTAAAGTAGCTTACAAGAAATTATCGAAGTTGGTGCACTGTTTTGGGAGTGGGGTAATTTCGAAGCCTCCAGTTTGGGCTGATTTGGCATCACACAATCCTGTTTGATTTTGTATCCTAGAAATTCGATTTGGTTTTTGAAAAAATGACATTTCTTTAGATTCAAAGTGAGCCCGTTTCCCCTAAAAATTTGGAGAACTCTTTCTAATAATTTTAAATTTTCCTCTACCGTTTCTGTCACTAAATATACGTCGTCCAAATATAAAATGGACATTGGATATTTGTCTTTAATTGCTATCTTATTTAGCGCTCGATAATCAATTCAGAGTATTTTTTCTCCATTCTTCTTATTGACAAGTAACGCAGGGCTCGCGTATGGTGATTTGCTTTCACATGAGTCACAAATTTTGAACTTTCTTTTGAGAAACCTTGCAGCAAAACTGGTGCGGTCAGCACATTGAATATCTTTTGACAAACGATTCAGAAATCAATGAACAACTGCTTCCCATATCAATGAATGCTTCTTGATGCAGATTATTAATACGTATTATTTTTAGAAATTTCTTTCGCGGGTCAGGGTATGAAACACATTTTGTTTCTTGTTTCTCCAGTTTACCCGCGTTCTTTTTATGGCAACATGTCGATTCTAAATGACCTCGCTTGCCACAATAATCACATTTATTTGCATCACACCGATTTCGTTTATGGTTACCACCGCACAGATAACACCTGATCTGCCTCCGACCTTGTCTCTGGCCCATGTCTTGATTAATGCTAGCAGAAGCTTGACCCACTACGTTCGCTGAGGGCACAGTCACTGATGTCGTGGTCACCTGACTGATCAGTTTCGTCTGGCCATCGCGAGTGTTTGCACTTATCTGTTTCGCGTTTTTTGATGTATACGTTCGATCGTGTCGGAAACTAGCTAAACTGTCGCATGTCACAAAATTATTCGCTTCAATCGATGCGCCTATACCACTGTCTCCTATATTGCCGACAATAATAGAAATAATATCTTGTTCCGCAAATTCCTAAGATAAACGATCTATTTTGCATTTTTGTTCAAAATAAAACTCGTAAAGAGACTGATTTTCTAACGGCTTTTTATTAATAATATCTTTCAAAAGATCGTACATGTTCCAACGGTTTTGAAAACTGGAAGCCAATTTACGTGTCCAGTCCTTCCATTTCCACGTAGGCCAATGCCTATCCGATCGTAACAGTGAGTCATACCACACTTTTGCGGAACCCTTTAATTTGTTGAGAGCTTGATAACGGGTCATTTCGTCAGTCCATGTAAAAGTTTGAGCGTAGGACCTGATAATACTAAGCCAAGCGTTCACATCGTCTCTCAGCGGATCGAACTCGGGTATAATGTTATTCAAACTGTTATTTGTACTCACAGTTGAGGTACGAGTATCAGCCTTACGTGATACCTGTTTCCTGTGTTTCGGCGGAGGTGACGGAGTCCTGGCACTACTACTGCTGCTAGAACTTGAGCTTGAACGTGTGCGTTTTTTTTAATTTTAGGCGTTTACTACGCTTATTTTGTTTACCCATCGCTGTGGGGGTATCGTATTCCACTTCTGATTTTAGCTTTATATGTGTATAGATCACTAACTACGAACTAAACCAACTTTATATTATAGTATTACAATATATTATCGTCAAACATCAAAGGATGTATTTAGTACATGAATACGACTGCCTCTTACAAAGGTCTTAGAACAAGTTTGAAGTTACTAGACTATATAGTCTTAATATAACAAAGGTCTTGTGACCATTCTTGTTAAAGTTCCCATGCTGAATTTTGACCCCATCTTATCGATGTTTACGTTCGGCTCGGGACACAGCAGCGCACGCACCTCGCCTCGCGGCCGTGGGCCACCATGCCGCTACGGTAATGTCACTCTTAACTTTGTAAAGAGGGCGCGGCAATCGCCAACAAAATTAACCCATTTTAACAATTATTGGTGCCGATTCCCTTGTTCACAAACTAAACAAAATTTTAGTTCAGTGCATCTTTTTCTTTCTATTTTATTAAGAAAAGGACAGAAGATAAATTTTAGTTTAGTCCTGTCAAATTAATCAGCGCTTGACGTAAATTGACGTAATTTTAGTAGGCAAGTTTTTAATCACGTCTAAATTTGTATGGAGTAGTGACAGGCGCTGATTAATTTGACAGGACTAAACTAAAATTTATAAAAGATAAAGATAAAGATAATTTATTTGTCCAAAACATGAGTATACACACACATGGCATGCAAGATGTTACAATAAAATTTTACCACAGTCATGTTTTGCCTCAACGGCGTACAAATATAAGTAGGTAGGTTATTACATTTAATCAAATCATTATAAATTTATCCATTATTCAAATAATTTATAGTCCAAATTAGAATTTAAAAATTTAAAATGTTCTACAGAATAGAGTCAACAACTCATAATGTATAATAAAAATTAATCAATTTAATGTCAAAGTAATTAGGAATACACAATTATAAGAATTAGATTAATTTATCAGCAGAATTAGATTAGGTTATCTACAACAATACGGCCCGAAATGTATTTTTATTTATAACCTTCCTGAAAATATGGTGCATATCGTTAGGCTTATATCGCCTACAACTTTAGAAGCAGCTTTGAGCATCGTACTTGAAGAAGTTAATTTCTTAGATCAATATAATATACGTAACCGCATTCATGGCAATAGTCAAATTTCGGGATCAAGTTCAAGGTCACCGATAACTCAACCAGTCGCGAACAAACCCACCTTACCTTTCAATCTAAATTTAATTTTAATAATCCCCTAAATACACAAAATAAGATACCTCAAACTATGGGTCAAGGTCAACCATTCAAGCCAGTACTTGAGTATCGTCCTCAATCGGGTTTGCAACTACAACAGTTTGGTTATAGGCCAACTCAACAGATCGGATATAGGCCACCTCTACAGTTTGGTTATAGACCACCACAACAGTTTGGCTATACGCCACCTCTACAGTTTGGTTATAGACCACCACAACAGTTTGGATATAGGCCACCTCAACCGTTTGGTTATAGATCACCCCTACAGTTAGGGTATACACCACCGCAACAAGTCGGGTATAACCGCAACAAATTGGATCGAATCTTCCCCAAGTACTAAAACCCCAAAATCAAGATAGTGACGTGTCTATGAGAACGGCCCAACCTAAGCAGCAACAAGGTTTTAATTTAAATAAACTTACTATGAACAATTACGAATGTGTATACGATCCCTATTGTGACGAATTTTACCATTATAATATAACGAATGACTATGACAACTCAAATGATATTAACTATTACTATGATAACGTAAGTTGCACGAAAGATTCTAACGTACCTGATGACAAATTAGAATCGACAAACGACAGTCAGAACGTGGATTTTCAAAAAAAAGCCTCGTTGAAGGGCAAGAAAAAGTATATTGCGATCCTAATTTAAAACTTCCCTACATGTACTTAGAAGAAATAGACGTAAGAATGATAATTAACACGGTAGCATGAGATTCATTAATTCATTAGTCCTCAAAAGGCTTATGAATTTTTCAATCAATATATTAAGAAAGAACATTTTCAAGTGTTAAGCACCTATGCTTCTAGTAGACACGATGAAATAATGGAAATTCCGCCTTTACCTACTTTTGTAACTAACGCTTGGTATAAATTTTATTTTGTATGATGTTGCCGCACAAAATGACGGACTTATTGGTAATGACCTTTTATTACAATTAGACGCAGTAATTGATTTAAAGAACCAAGTGTACAACATGTACGAGTATTCCAATAATTACGGAATACCTAGATAGTGTAATTACAGAAAAGTCCACAGCTGAAAAGAAAAGAGAACGCAACAGTTCATCAACTATTACAATATCAGACACAAGTCGAACAGCAACTCCTAGTAGTTCTATAGACCTGCCGGGGGTTCGAAGAAAACCGATAGGGAAATCGTGGCCCCCGGCAACAGGGCAACCGAAGGAACACGGGTGGGTTTTAGTCAGTAAGAGTCTGACACGCCCTCCCGCTCCACCCAGAGCGGGAGAAGTTATTTGATAATTTCCCACCCAAAAAAAAAAAAAAAAGTAGTTCTATAGAGTTTATAGACGAAAACATTAATGAATACCATGTTCCTGAATCTATTCAATCAGATACAATTCATTCAGCTTTAAATGAAATCCACTGGAATACCAATTTTACATGAAGCTATAGACACTAAGCCAAATCAAATTTTAGTGTTCTCGTGGCTCAAAAATGAAATGTAAGTGAAGGATCTCTCGCGTAACAAATATAAGGTTTTAGAAGTTTTTTTATCAACGAATAACCCAGAATTGATAAAAGAATTTTTCAAACAATATGTTAAACTAAAATTGAAGTATTTTTCATGCTACGTCTGTTCCTAAAAAGATAAGTTCCGATCCAGGATCTGAGTTCAATAACGAGTTGATGAAGGAACTTTTATGCTTACTTAGAGTCCAACTTCATATTGGTACACCCAGTAACCCCAATTCAATGGGGCTGATAGAACGATTTCACTCCACCATAATTGAAATATATAGATTAGCGAAGTATGAAAAACGATGTACCGATGCGGCATCCGTAATGACCTATTTGGTTATGGCATATAACCATTCCATTCACTCTGTTACCGAACTTACTCCATTTGAAATTGTTTTTGAACACACTGATACAAATAACCCGTATAGCATAGAGTTAGAAAAACAATATTTTCAGAAAATGATTAAGGATCATGCAAAACGAACTAGAGTCATGTATAAACATTTGACAGATAAAATGGTAGCGATGAAAGAAAAGCATAGGGAAAGGAAAGGTGGTTAAGCTGGAGTTGAGTTTAATGAAGTTGAAATTATTTTTGCGAAAGACGTGAATAAGCGTAAAATTTAAGACAAACCAAGGCACGTAAAAGCAAAAGTTATAGGTCAAGCTGAAAGAAACATTTTACCAATACAAATAAGAGAAAGAGTTAATAAAGATATATCTGAGGATGACATGGAGTCATGCACAGTCGTAGAGAAAGAGAGTAGGTAATAATGAAGTAGTCGTTGATCTGATCGAACATGTGGAAAATCCCCAAACAAGCGAAACCACAAATGTTAATGTTCAAGTTCATATTCCCTCTAAGGAACGTAATTATATAAAAGTTCTTAACACCACATTACGACAACAACGTGCCAAGAACAATTCAAGAAAAACACCAAATAAAAATAAGGGGTCGTATGTGAGAATAATTAAAAGCTTCGTACCGAAAATCAATAAATTTTAAAGAAGGTCGAAAGTTTATAGACATTTTATAAATAAGTTTTACATTTTAGAATACGAGTTTTTAAAGTTAAATAATAAGAAGTTCAACGATTTTGCCCCTATCAATAGAATAAAACCTTTTTCATATTAGAATGTAATTATTAACTTTTTATGTCATTTATTTTACTGTCATATTATCAATGTCATTTAGATGTAAACATCATTTGATTTGACACATTATTTTAGTGATGAATATGTAATATTATACTAATGCGTTATAATTTATTTCTCGTTACATATTATGCTGAACAAACATCGGACGCTGCCGGGAGCGAGTGAGGTGTCACTCCTCACATCGCTAAGAAGTCTGAGGGAATGAGCCATTATCTGCGTCTTCAATGTTATGTTCGTCGGGTCTAAATTAGCATGAACGTACTCCAGAATTTATTATTGCGAGTTAGAAGAGGCAAATATTTTTTGGAAACTGTGTTCCCTTTTGGAAGGAGGGGAGGTACTCTGTCTAGGTTGACACCAGCCTCGCTAACGGGGGCATAGCCCTTGCAAGGTGTGTCTAGTTGACACTATTGGTTCAACTTAAGACGGAGGTCTCACAGTTTAGTCAGAGGTAACTGACATAGTCTTGTGAGGATAGATTGAGGTTTTGAAATTTTTCCTCTGGAGTATGGTCGTGAATTATTAATGTTGTTGAGCACTTACTTCTTGATCCTTCGTTCCCTCTGGCTCAATTATGTCCGATGGAGTTAACGTTTAGGATGTGGAGTTCTTTATTTTCATAAACCCCCTCTGGGTAGATGTGAACTGTCACATCGGTTTGTTTTTTATTTGAGGCTTGCCACATTTTTTTCGATGGTTTTGATGTGGTAAGGTTTAAGCATGACGACGTTAATTTTCTGGGTTCATGTTAGCACATATTGTCATTTAACTTAGCTGATACCTAGTCTGGTATCAGGAGTTTACGATTCGTACGTCCTGACTTAAGCCTTCTCTTGCAAGAGAAAGACCTCACTATGTATTTTAATTTCCAACGTTAGGTAATGCTTCTTTTAGGTATATGCAGGAAGGGTTCGATTGTTCGGATGTTTTGAATAAAAGTATCTGCTGGATCCATTTATTCAAGTGGGGCGTAGCTCATGTGAGGTTTTATTATGAGATCCAATCTCATAGTGTACGGGCTGGCAAGAACACTGTACAGCTTCCGAAAAATCTGTCAAGATATGTTTAAATTAGGATTTGTAATAGTTTTCACTTGTCGATGAAAAGACAATAGTTTGCCCCCAGTCGCCGCTCGCGTGTGTCCATTTATTATTGTATTAATGGTTTAAATATAGTCTTGCTCTAGTATTTGATTTGTACACTATACGATCTTGAGTGCTGCAGCCAAGCGAAGTGCTCACAGTACCATGTGTCCAAGCAACTCGTACTCTTTCATAAAGTCGACGTAAGCCTTACGAAGGTTTGGAGACCGAGCCAGACGACGCTCAACCTGAATAAGTCGTTTGAGAGCAGTATTATATGAAACACCGAGCGCCTCATGCTCAGGGTTCAATAAAATTGGGGAAACATATCTACCGATTTCATCACGATAATGTTTTTCCATGTATATTTTTTCCGCTAATTCCTCTAACGGATCAATAGGAACTTCACACGGTAAAGATTCCACTTCCCAAAAACGTTTGAGAGTTTCATTTAAATTATTTTCTTCGATAGTATACGTTAATAACGATGTTGTAGACGCTACAACATTGCAATTGCTAGAGGATTGCATCTCTAGTCTTCGCGTTACGACATAACTAAATACGCTGCTCAACGCGACTGGTACATCGGGGTTTATTATCATCTTTTTTCCGTCGTAAATGTACGGGAAAATGTCACCGGCCAAAATAATATCAATTAGCGACTTTCTATAAAACCACTGATCGGCTAAATTTAAATCTTTAAAATCATCAACTACCTTTTGAGGTATTTTAACGGTAGGCATGTCCGAAGTCAGGTGAGGTAAAATAACTGCATTTAAATTAAAACTAGAAGTCGCACAACGTGGCTTTAAAGTTAACGATACCATGCCATTATTCTTGACTATTTCGCCACCGAGGCCTAAAATATTTTATGGACATTTTTTAGCAGACAACCCTAAACGTTGAAAACAATTTTGTGTAACAAAGTTCGACTGTGCACCTGAATCTATTAAAACACGAACAGTTTGGTAGTTGTTAAATGAATCCAACACATGTACAATAGCTGTTCCCAATATGACTACATACTTAGATGAATGAGACCAATCATTCATCTAAGACTACATAATTAAGTGTGGATGCTGTGGCTGCGACAAATAGGCCCAGTTCAGCATAAATGCCAGACAACTAGTGCCTGACGCTGGTTTTCAACTGAACCTTATGTTACGAGTACGTCTTACGGATGTAAATCAGTTTTATAGTGTGCGTAAATATTTAAATAAAGAATAAATAAATATGTGTAGCAAATAATAATAAAATCGAAATTCACTTCTTCTTCGACTTCTTAAGTTAGTAGTAGAGACTCCACAGAGCGCGAAGTATCTTTAACCTTATGTCTATTGACATTAGGTTCACATTTTGATGCACATAGCTTAACTCGGAAATACAAATCACAAAAACTTTTCAATTCATGATAACGAAGGGATGACTTAGGGTCATAGGTATTCAAGTTCCTTTTTAAGGATTTCAATAATTA
Organism: Agrochola litura; assembly: GCA_949152395.1. NCBI lineage: Eukaryota > Metazoa > Arthropoda > Insecta > Lepidoptera > Noctuidae > Agrochola > Agrochola litura. The sequence goes on along the minus strand of OX424503.1, from coordinate 24,002,292 downwards.
GACTTTCAAAAGAAGTACGTAAATTATTATCAAAATCAGCCACAGCCACAGCCAATCAGCATCAAAAATAATTCTTTCTATGCGGGATCTGAAATATCTAATGACAGATCATAGGCATTTTGCATTCGCTCAAACATTCGTTGTTTTTTATTAATTAACACTGTTAATTCAATACTTCGGTACGCTTCAGCCACATCTTTCATTTCTTTACTTTTGATGACCAGTGGCGCCATTTTGTTTTATCTACGTCGCAGATAGCGTGGTCAAAGCAAAATGAACGAATACGGAAGAATTATACGAATGTTTTTGCAAATTAATTACCAACCCACCAAATATTATGTACGACTAATAAATATAT